>CM067340.1:50616250-52007500 GCA_034376525.1 Nicotiana benthamiana | reverse complement strand
CATGTTCCGCATGCCACATGATCCCAATCATATAAAATATAAGTGGACAGTGTGCCAAAGGATCCCATAATGTAATATAGTTGAATACCACTATCAATCTCTCCACAGAAGATCCCGTTAGGGGAGCTCATCAATATAATAGTTAAACCCGGCAAGGGTACAGCTAACAGCCCAAAATATCCCGGCAAGGGAAGAACAACTCTACCATAAGTCCCGGCAAGGGAAAATGATTCAACAGTAAATTCCGGCAAGGGAAGAACAACTCAACCATAAGTCCGGATAAGGGGAAATAATTCAACAATAAATCCCGGCTAGGGAAAAATACCAAAATTCCTTCCTTAGCTCATTTGCTTCTCAACTGCCATTTTATAGTTCATCTAACAAGTAATTATCACAATTGTTCACTTCTTTCGATAATTTAATAGCAATTATGACTCACGATCATGCTAGACTCGGGCGCATAGGCAACTGTCACCATACCTATACACCGACTCCATATAGCACATAGCAAATATTATCCAAATCCTATTCCCTCAAGCCAAAGTTATATCGAACACTTACCTCGAAAGCTTCCAACTCAACTTAAGCCTCTAGAGTAGCTTTACCCCTCGAATTCGCCTCAACACCGGTCAAATCTAACCACAATTTACTCAAATGTATTAACAAATGCTAGTTAAATCAATTTGAATGCATAAGAATGAAATTCCCAAACTTTTACCCAAAAATTCCCAACATTCCCCAGGGCCCACGTGTTCAAAACTCGAGGTTCGAACCAAAACCGGATTACCCATCCCCCCACGAGTTCATATATGCAATTTGTTTTGAAATCGGACCCCAAATTGAGGTCAAAATCCCCAATTTTATAAAAACCTAGGTTCTACCCCAAATCCCCATTTTTACCAATTGAAAGCTTTGATTTTAAGTTGAAATCATGATAAAGATGATAAAGTTTGAAGAAATTGAGTAAAAGTTGAGTTACAAGTGGTTTTGGAGAGAAAGAGTCGAGAGATAATCGCCAATGGAGGTTTGGGTTTTGAAAATATGAAATATGAAGTTTGAAATCGGCTAAGTATAAGTTGCACAGTTGCAGATGTCGCAATTGCGAGATGGACTTCGCAATTGCGAACTCAGCAGAAGAAGGTCAACTTGCATTTTCGATATAGTGTTCGCATTTGCGAACCCATGGCTTAGGTGGGGAAGTTCACATTTGCGAAGTCTGGATGCAAAGGGGAATGATCGCATTTGCGAGAAGAATTACGCATTTGCGAAGTCTGGCCAAAAAAGGGAGGTTCCCAATTGCGAGATTTTTCCTCGCATTTGAGAAGAAAAGGCAAAAGGGGATGCATTTGCGAATAAGACTTCGCAAATGCGAATACTGCATACACCAGCAGTTAAAATGCTTCAAAATGAGCCTAACACCTATTCGAAACTCACCCGAGCCTCAGGGCTCCAACGCAAACTTGCACCCAACCTCAAAAACAACCTACGGACTTACACGTGCGATCAAATTGCCAAAATAACATCAAAATCAAAGAATCAACCTCTACAACTCATGATTTTAATTTCAAAGTTCAAAACATTCAAATTTTCCATTTTTAGTCCAAAACACGTCAAACGACGTCCGTTTTCAACCAAACTTTACAGATAGCGCTTAACACTCATTTAAGACTTGTAACGAGCGTCGGAACCAAAAGACGAGCGTGATACCATCACTTTTGATCAATTTTCATTTTCATTTTTTCCTTAAGAAATTTTAGAAAATAATTTCACAGAAAAAGCTCCGTACTCCGGGACCGTCACATCACGGGTCCCGGTCCGTTTACCCAAATGTTGACCAAAGTCAACTATAGCAATATTATTATCAAAATTCATAGTTTTTAACACAGAGTTCAAACATTTTCACATAAAAATTTTCTGGCTTCGCGCTCGGACTGCGTACGCAAGCCAAGGCAACCAAATAAGAGGCTTTCAAAGCCTCGGAAGCACAAAGAAAGGGAGAATTACGGTGATGACCCTTTGGGTCGTCACATCCTCAACCTCTAAAACAATCGTTCGTCCTCGAATGGACAAAAGAAAGAGTACCTAAGTCGGGGAACATGTGGGGATAATGGCTCCGCATATCGGACTAGGACTCCAGGTCGATGCCTCTGGAGGCTGACCTCTCCACTGAACATGCATTGAAGTACAACTCTGCAACCTCAGCTGTCGAACCTGCCGGTCTACAATAGCCACCGGCTCCTCCTCATATGATAGATCCTTGTCCAATTGGACAGTACTGAAATCTAGCACGTGGGTGGGATCACTGTGATACTTCCGAAGCATGGATACATGAAAAACCGGATGCACAGCTAACAAGCTAGGCGGCAATGCAAGTCCATAAGCCACATTCCCTACATGGTCAAGAATCTCAAATGGGCTAATATACCTAGGGCTAAGCTTGGCCTTTTTCCCGAACCTCATCACACCCTTCATAGGCGATACACGGAGCAATACTCGCTCGCCAACCATGAAAGCAACATCCCTGACCTTACGATCTGCAAAACTCTTCTGCCTCGACTAAGCTGACCGAAGTCTGTCCTGAATGATCTTGACCTTATCCAAGGCCTCCTGCACCAAATCTGTACCCAATAACCGAGCATCTCCTGGCTCAAACCATCCAACTTGGGACCGACACTACCTACCATACAATGCCTCATATGAAGCCACCTAAATATTGGACTGGTAGTTTTTGTTGTAGGCAAACTCTGCTAAAGGAAAGAACTGGTCCCACGAGCCTCCAAAATCAATAACGCAGGCTCGGGGAATATCCTCAAGAATCTGAATAGTCCTCTCGCACTGACCGTCAGTCTGGGGTGAAATGTTTTATTCAACTAGACTTGGGTGCCCAACTCATGCTGTACCGCTCTCCAGAAATGCGAGGTAAACTATGGACCCAGATCCGAAAAAATAGATATGGACACCCCATGAAGGCGAGCGGTTTCCTTGATATAAATCTCAGCATACCTCTCGCATGAATAGGTGGTGGCAACTGGGATGATATGCGCTGACTTAGTTAGCCAATCAACAATAACCCATATCCATCAAACTTCTTCCGAGTCATCGGAAGGCCAGTAACAAAATCCATGGTGATTCTCTCCCACTTCCACTCGGGAAGCTCAATCCTCTGAAATAACCTATCGAGCCTCTGATGCTCGTACTTAACCTGCTGACAATTTAGACAACGAGCCACATATGCAACAATGTCTTTCTTTATTCTACGCCACCAATAACGTTGTCTCAAATCTTGATACATCTTCACGGCGCTCGGGTGAATAGAATATTGAGAACTGTGGGCCTCTGTTAAGATCGACTCTCGAATATGCATTAGGCCCACAAACTCGCCCCTGCAACATCAATACCCCATTATCTCCCAAAGTCATCTCCCTGGCGCCTCCATGTTGTAACGTGTCTCTCAGGACACACAAATGGGGATCATCAAACTGTCGCTCCTGGATACGCTCCATCAATGACGAGCGAGCAACCGTGCAAGCTAACACCCTGCGGGGCTCAAAAATATCCAATCTCACAAATCTATTGGCCAAGGACTGAACATCCAAGGCAAACGGTCTCTGACTGACCGGAATATATGCAAGCCTATCCATGCTGGCGGACTTTCTACTCAATTCATCGTCCACCACATTGGCCTTCCCTGGGTGGTATAAAATAGAAACGTCATAATCTTTTAACAACTCCAACCACCTCCGTTGTCTCAAATTCAATTCTTTATGCTTGAACAATTATTGAAGGCTCTTGTGATCCGTGTACACCTCACATGTCATACCATAGAGATAATGCCTCCAGATCGTCAGGGCATGAACAATAGCTTCCAACTCTAGGTCATGAACTGGATAATTCTTCTCGTGGATCTTCAACTGCCTCGAAGCATATGCTATGACCGTGTCGTTCTACATCAACACTGTTCCAAGTCTGATGGGGGAAGCATCACAATATATAGTATAAGGCCCAGATCCCGTGGGCAAAACCAATACCGGTGCCGTAGTCAGAGCTGTCTTGAGCTTCTGAAGCTCACCTCGGACTCATCTGACCACCTTAACTGGGAACCCTTCTGAGTCAATCTAGTCATCAGGGCTGCGACGGATGTAGAACCCCTCCAAAAAACATCTGTAGTAACTAGCTAACCCCAAGAAGCTTCAAATCTCTATAGTTGAAGCTGGTCGAGGCCAGTTCTTGACTGCCTCAATCTTCTTCGGGTCCACCTGAATACCCTTTGTTGATACGACATGACCCAGTAATGCTACTGAACACAACCGTAATTCGCACTTTGAAAACTTGGCGTACAACTGGCTATCCTTCAGAGTCTGAAGAACCACTCTGAGGTGCTGCTCATGTTCCTCCTTACTACGGGATCTACCAATATATCATCAATGAATACAATCACAAATAAATCCAAGTAAGGCCTGAACACTCGGTTTATAAACTCCATGAATGTTGCCGGGGCATTAGTCAACCCAAACGACATGACCAAAAAATCATAGTGTCCGTACTGAGTACGAATTGCTGTCTTAGGGACATTAGACGCCCTAATCCTCAGCTGATGATAACCAGACGTCAAATCTATCTTCGAGAACACCCTGGCACCCTGGAGCTGGTCAAACAAATCGTCAATCCTCGGCAGTGGATACTTGTTCTTTATCGTCACCTTGTTCAACTGCCGGTAATCAATGCAAATCCTCATCGACCCGTCCTTTTTCTTCACAAACAACACTGGTGCACCCCAAGGTGATACACTGGGTCCAATGAAACCCTTATCAAGCAAGTCCTGAAGCTGCTCCTTCAACTCTTTCAACTCCGACAGGGCCATGCGATACAGCGGAATAGAAATAGGCTGAGTACCAGGATCCAGATCGATACAGAAATCAATATCCATGTTCGGGGGCATACCCGGCAGGTCTTAAGGGAAACCTCGGGGATCTCCGTAACAATCAAAATAGTGTCGATAGATGGAACCTCTACGCTGGAGTCGCGAACATACTCCAAACATGCTAAACACCCCTTCTCAACCATACGTCGAGCCTTGACATACGAAATAAAACTACGAGTGGCATGAACTAGGATCCCTCTCCACTCAAGTCAGGGCAAATCAGGCAAGGCCAAAGTCACGGTCTTGGTGTGACAATCCATGATAGCATGATATGGGGACAACCATTCCATCCCAATATAACATCAAAGTCCACCATGTCTAAAAGCAATAAGTCGACACGGGTCTCAAGACCCTCAAATACCACCACACAAAAAATGATGCACTCGGTCGACCATTATAGATTCATCAACTGGTGTGGACACATATACAGGAATACCCAGAGCCTCACTAGGCATGATCAAATAGGGTGCAAAATAGGATGACACATAAGAATAAGTAGATCCCGGATAAAATAATACTAGAGCACCCCTATCACAGAGCAGTATAGTACATGTAATCGCAGCATCAGATGACTCAGCCTCCGGCCTAGCTGGCAATGCAAAACAATGGGGCTGGCCCCCACCTCCCTGAACTGTATCTCTGGGACGATCTGTTGCGGGCTGACCCCTACCTCTGGCTGTCTGAGCTCCACCTCTACGCTCCATACCTCCACCTTTATGGCCCCTACCTCTACCTCTAGCTGGGTGGGCAGCCTGTGGATCATCTACTTCCTGAATCATCGGACGAGGACCCTGATGCTGTGAACTGCTAGAAGCTCGAGGGCAATACTTGGCAATGTGCCCTCAGGTCGCCACAAGTGAAGCAATCCCTCGACTGCTGAGAATATCAAAGTGGTGGTGCACTAGCTGATGGTAACCTGAAGAGCTACTGATCGCAATACTGTGGCTTAAAGCTACGAACACCTGGAGCACTATGAGAAGCCTGGAGTGCTGTTTGGAAAGGTCTCGGGGGATGGCCTCGGTCATGGAAATCCCTACATCCAGATGCGGTACCACTAAATCTGCCAGAATGTCGAGGCCTATTATCTGAACCCTTATTACCTCCTCGAGCCAGTGCCATCTCTACTCGGCAGGCCGCATTGGCCGCCTCCTGAAAATTAATATCACTGCCAACTCCCACAGCCATCTGAAGGCAAATCGGCTGAATCAATCCATCAATGAACCTCCGGACCCTCTCTCAATCAATAGGGAGTATCACTACTGCATCGCATACCAAGTCAACAAATCTGGTCTCATACTGTGTAACTATCATGGAGCCCAAACTGCTCATGAAGCGCCTCCCGTTGAGTGACGAGGAGAAACTTCTCCAAAAATAACTCTGCAAACTGATCCCATGTCAAAGCTGGTGACCCTGCTGGTCCAGATAAGCAAAAATCCTCTACCAAGTCTCGGCGGACCCCACAAGTCAGAAAGTGCAAAAATCGACCCCATTGGTCTCTACTATCCCCATAGTCCGGAGAATATCATGACAACTGTATAGAAAATCCTGGGGATCCTCCGATGAAGCACCGCTGAAAGTGGTGGTAAAAAGGTTGGAGAACCGATCAAGTCTCCACAAAGCATCTGAACACATGGTCGTCCCATCTCCGGCCTGAACTATAATGCCTGTCTGAGCTGCCACTGCGGGTTGAACCAACGGGACCTAAGTCTGGGGAGCCACCTGCTTCGGAGTATGTGTAGCAGGAGTCTGAACCCCTCCTCCAGCCTGAGAACTGGTGCTGCTGGCAACAATCCCGCTCTAGAAACACTGTCCAAAAAGCCTGCTATGCGGACAAGAGCATCCTGAAGATCCGAAGAAAACATCACTCCTCCTGGGACCTGAGCTGGGCCCACTGGAGCTGGAACCTCCTCATCAAAGTCAATATGAGGCTCCACCCATGGAACTGCTACCTAGGGCTGAGCTATGTCCCTACCTCGGCCCCTGCCCCTTGCGGGAGCTACTGATGGGGGCTCGAGCAGCTGCGCAGAAGAAGAAGACGCACGTGTTCTCACCATCTGCGAAAGAACATAGTAGAACGACAATCAATTTTTGAGAAACAGAATCGCACGACAAGAATGAACAAAGTGTAATTTTTCCTAACTTTGTAGCCTATGGGGGATAAATACAGACGTCTCCGTACCGATCCCTCATACTCCCGAGCTTGTCCGTGAGTTGTGAAACCTAAGTAACCTAGAGCTCTGATACCAACTTGTCACGGCCCGAATTTACCCACCATCGAGAGTCGTGATGGAGCCTATTATCGAAGCTAGGCAAGCCAACCCCTTTTTATTCATTTTCACAATAACCATAATCTAAAGCAAATTAAATTATGAAATAATTAATTAAAACATGCGGAAGACTTTTAGCAAATTCTAGAAATGACAAAATACGAAAATCAACAAAATGCCTCTACCCAGTATCCGGTGTCACTACTCACGGACGACTAAAACAGTACTCAAAACAATAGTCTGAAAGCATTACATAACATGTTTGTTTGATACAACTAAACAAACTGGAAAAAGATAGAGGAGACTCAGGACCCACGAACGCCACCGAACTACCTCAGAGTCTCTGGACTGAAGGATCGCCCCCTGACTACTGTTGCTGTCCGTAGGCTGTGTCCTGACCTGTGCACAAAAAAGCACAGAACTGTAGTATCAGCACAACTGACCCTATGTGCTGGTAAGTTCTTGGCGAGGTAGTGATGAGGCTAAACCGGACCTACCACAATCAACTTGTACAGATATATGTGCAATAACAAAAAAAGAACAAGAATTTAAACATATAATGGGGAGGGGACATGCTGGGGGAGTAACAGTTCAATTAAAACTTCAACAAACAAGAAATGGAACTGAATATATGATAATTAAATAAAGGAAGTCAGTGAATCAACAACTGCACGGCATCTAAGGCCAATAACATAATCAATACAAGTCGTGGTAGGCGTACCACTCGCTCCCAATCATAACATATTGTGGTTGGCATGCCACACGATCCAAATCATAACACCTCGTGGTCGGCGTGCCATACGATCCCAATCATATCATCTCGTGGTCGGCGTGCCACACGATCCTAATCATAGTATCTCATGGTCGGCATGCCACATGATCCCAATCATATAATATATAACTGGACGGCGTGCCACACGATCCCATAATGTAATATATTTGAATAACTTTATCAATCTCTCTACAGAAGATCCCATTAGGGGAGCTCATCAATATAATAGTTAAACCCGGCAAGGGTACAGCTAATAGCCCAAAATATCCCGGCAAGGGAAGAACAACTCTACAATAAGTCCCGGCAAGGGAAAACAATTCAACAATAAATCCCAGCAAGGGAAAAATACCAAAAGTCCTTCCTTAGCTCATTTGCTTCTCAACTACCATTTTATAGTTCATCTAACAAGTAATTATCAGAATTCTTCACTTCTTATGATAATTTAATAGTAATTATGACTCACAATCATGCTAGACTCGGGCGCATAGGTAACTGTCACCATACTTATATACCGACTCCATATAGCACGTAGCAAATATTATCCAAATCCTATTCCCTCAAGCCAAAGTTAGATCGAACACTTACCTCGAAAGCTTCCAACTCAACTCACGCCTCTAGAATAGCTTTACCCCTTCAATTCGCCTCAACATCGGTCGAATCTAACCATAATTTACTCAAATGCATTAACAAATGCTAGTTTACTTAATTGAATGCATAAGAATGAAATTCCCAAAGTTTTACCCGAAAATTCCCAAAATGCCCCCGGGCTCACATGGTCAAAACTCGAGGTTCAAACCAAAATCGGATTACACATCCCCCTGCGAGTTCATATATGCAATTTGTTTTGAAATCGGACCCCAAATTGAGGTCCAAATCCCCAATTTTATGAAAACCTAGGTTCTACCCCAAATCCCCATTTTTACCCATTGAAAGCTTTGATTTTAAGTTGAAATCATGATAAAAGATGTTAAAGTTTGAAGAAATTGAGTAAAAGTTGATTTACAAGTGGTTTTGAAGAGAAAGATTCGAGAGAAAATCATCAATGGAGGTTTGGGTTTTGAAAATATAAAAAATGAAGTTTGAAATCGGGTAAGTATAAGTTGCACAGTTGCAGATATCGCAATTGCGAGATTGACTTCGCAATTGCGAACTCAGCAGAAGAATGGTCAACTCGCATTTGCAATATAGTGTTCACATTTGGGAACCCATGGCTTAGGCGGAAAATTCGCATTTTGCGAGATTGACTTCGCATTTGCGAAGAAGCAAGCAAAAGGGGAAAGTTCGCATTTGCGAATAAGTCTTCTCAAATGCGAAGACTGCAAACACCAGCAGTTAAAATGCTTTAAAATGAGCCTAACACCTATCTGAAACTAAGCCGAGCCCTCGGTGCTCCAACCCAAACATGTACCCAACCTCAAAAACATCCTACGGACTTACTCGTGCGATCAAATCACCAAAATAACATCAAAATCAAAGAATCAACCTCTAAAACTCATTATTTTCATTTCAAAGTTCAAAACTTTTAAATTTTCCATTTTTAGTCCAAAATACGTGAAATAACGTCCGTTTTCAACCGAACATTACAGATAGCGCTTAACGTTCATTTAAGATTTGTACCGAGCATCGAAACTAAAAAACTAGCCTGATACCATCACTTTTGATCAATTTTCATTTTCATTTTTCCTAAAGAAATTTCAGAAAATAATTTCACAGAAAAGCTCTATACTCTGGCCTGGGACCTCGGATTTTGATTCCAGGAATACGCCCTGGTTCCAAATTTCCTTACGGACCTCTCCGGGACCCGTCACATAACGGTTCCGGAACCGTTTACCTAAAATGTTGACCTAAGTCCGTTTATTATCAAAATTTATATTTTTTAACACAGAGTTCAAATATTTTCACATAAAAATTTTCCGGCTTCGTGCCCAGACTCCGCACGCAAATTGAGGCAATCAAATAAGAGGTTTTCAAGGCCTAAGAAGCACAAAGAAATGGAGAATTACAGTGATGACCATTTGGGTCGTCACAAGATGCGTACAAGTGCTGCTATATATTAAATAATACATCTCATACAAAAATTTATTTTTTGGGAGTTTTGTTACTCATAATCAATTGGTTAGCTATAGTTGGAGGCATATAATTTTTGCTAAACCAACTTGGATTTAAACCAGCATTATCAAGATAAATTGTCATAATTTATGTTCTGGAATTGTGCTCTAATAATTTGAGCAAGCAACCTTGCAAAAGCCAAACTGCAAGTTGATAACAAATGCACATGTGACTATACAATAGATACATCTATTAAAATCATATAATAGTAAATAGTCTACATGGCAGGTGATTGTGCCCATATATATTACCTTTTATTCGTTCCAGAAATCAAGGGATTCAGTCCCTACCTTAGCTGGTATATCATGAGAATAAGCAGCACAAGAGAATTTTTGAAGAATCTTCTATTTCTTCAATATATGCCAATGTGAATTCTCAATCATTTGCGCATCATAATTGAACCGGGATGGCCTACCAGTCATGCCAACTAATATTTGTTTCAGTAAACCTTTAGTTTACTTGTTGCATGTGATTGCATCATCATACTTATACTTGTATAATACAAAAAGAAAAAAGTCGGGTAACCTTTTATATTTACCCGGTATGATTATAGTAATATAAATACATTTAACCTTCATTTTATTTATAATCTCTGTATGCCAACCACTTTGACTTGTACATTTGAAACTCAAAATTTTCTTTTGAGACTTACTACAATATTAATGTCATGAATAGTTTATTCATCCGGGTAATAATAAATTAGTTCTTCCGTGGCTTTTAATTGATTTTGCACTATAAGATCTTTTGTCACACCATTCATATAGTGAATGTCTCTTTAACAAAGAAAGTTATATTACAATAAATTATTATGGTCAAAGTCATCATAAAAAAAATTTATTTCTTGCTTGAATTTTGCCTTTAATAATCTTTTATAAGGCATGTCAAAATATTTAACGTACCACATGTACGCGACCAATGACATATTCATGTAAGCACATAGTAATATTTATTATCTTTCTTCCTCTTAAACCTCCCTTAAAGGTGAGTTGTGGTATGTATTCAACACATCTTTATAAATTACAATATTTTGCTACATTCATCTTCATGAATGAGTCTGCATTCTAAATGTTTATCACAAGTCACATTCTCTTCAAGGAATAGAGTGTAATCATTGCGACGTACTTTATTATTTTTTCATACCAATTTGATGGTAAACATTGCCTTCATATTTTGAAGGATATATTGAGAACCCATGTGATGACGATTATTATTTCATTTCTTACCGCGATCATGCTAATTCATATGGCCATTGTAATTATATTATCTTCTTTCAGACTCATTATCATTATAATCATCAACATAGTGCATTTGGACTTAAAATCCAACATCTTATATTTATCATACATCAAGACTGAAACCTAACGTCTTAAAATATCTCTCAAAATATTAGGAACAAATATGAGGCATATAATATAGAGAATATTTTTCTAATATATCTTCACAAGCATTTGTAGTATATAACTTCTAGTATCAATATTTTTTGTAAGCTCTTATCCAGTTTATAATATTTATTCATATGGTGCGAAGGAAATCATAAATTATTATTTGTATCAACTAAAAAATGTAGTTGTAGTTCTAATTTTTCTAATTTTGAGCAAGTAATATGACTCATGTAATGTAAGTTAGTAAATGCATTAAATATATAAACGCTATTTAGCTCGTATTTTTTGTAATGCTAGCCTTTTGAAATCACAATGGGAGAAAGAAAATAATCACTTCATCTCACAATTGACATGTCTTCTAATCAAAGACAGAAATAACTAGAAATATTAATTAGCCAATATTGTTAAACTTATAATTAATAGTGAATACTTCGCCACTTTCAAGGCACTTGCTATATGAATAAGGTTAGTCGATCATAACTCATTTCCATTTAAATAGCAGAAGCTTTAACATATAACCGAAAGTAAAAATAGTGACTAACCTTTATGTGGAGAATATAGCCTTAACATAAGGAGAAAGATTAATTGGAAGAACATAACAAATATCTTCTTGGTGCTTGAGTCTTGTTACAGAATGCTTTAATATACATATTCTATATTTTCTTTTAAGATCTTACCAACAATTTTATAATGATCTTACAATTTAAATTTGACATCTGTATGAATTTTTTTAAACTTGAATAAAATTGCCAACCTATAATTATGTAAAACTTGTTGGCAGTATACTCAGAAAAATAACTGCATATTGTCTTAAACCACAGATTATATGGGTGCGTCACTTTTATGTGGTTACTAGAATAATTAAGTCCATATAATGAAGCTTACATATACAAGTATGCGTAGAGTTGATTGGTTGAAAATATTTAAAGAATGGTAACATCTAAACTAACTGGTATATGTGCAGATTAGTAATCAACCTTAGGAAAAGAAAAATTAACAATGCTATGACAACTTTAAAAGAAATATACCAGAAAGCAAAGTGGTGGTAGCTAGTGTGTTCCGGATCGGACTTGAGTAGAAACTAATTCGTGTTGATAACGTGTTATAAAATAAAAGCAATATAGCAAGAACTAGGACTAATAATAGAAGAGAATGACAACAACAGAAGAGAGTCATTGAACATATTTATAGAAATATTTTGTTGTTACAATATCAATCCAAAACCTGTTATGAATACATAATCAATCTAAAGCCTATTTTAAATACATAACCAATTTAACACTTATTATAAATATATAACCAATCCAAAACCTGTTATGAAGACATCCATCGTTGCAAGTGAATAGATCCATTTTTAGAATGTATAACAAGTATGAATTTGACGGGGTGGAAAATATTTATTGGATTTTTCATCGTTATAAGGCAATTAATCACTTAGTTGACTTGGATACTTCCAGCCACGAAAGTTCAAGTTAGCCACGACATTTCGTTGGCAACAAGTTTTAATTGTTAGGAGAAATTACGTTATAATTGGTTTTATAAGTGTTGATAGCCTGTCAATCCTAATAGTTAAATCACACATTTCCTCTATAATAATTTTATATCCATAAATAATCTCAAATTAGTTTAGAAAAATAACTTTAACTACATTAAAAAAGTTTAGACGCTCGTTAAATATTAGTTTATGTGTTTATACTCGAATCTTGAAATGATATGCTTAAGTAATAAAAGGATCATGTATGCATCGTGATACCTTTAAATTTAAAATAATTATGGTTTACCATATGAATATTTTATACCTTAGTTTAATATATCTAACTTCAAAGAAATACCTTGTATACATATTGCATCTGGGTCAAAATAATTTATAAAAATATAACAAATTAAGTGAAGTGGTAATACACAAGTCATGATCAATAAAATACAAGAATAGTCAAGAATTGATTTAAGCCGAACACTAGTCAATAAAAGCTATCGTGCTAGAACCATGGGACTCGAGGGGTGTCGTACATCTTTCCCTCGATCAACAGAATTCCTTACTTAGTCTTCTATTTCGTGGATCATAATTAAGAGTCAAACCTTCCTTTTGAAAGGGTATTCAAATAAAAGGTGACTTGGAACACTAAAACTCAATTTCAAGTAGCGACTCTAAATAATAAATAATCCTCTTTCAAAATGTCACTTTAATTGGAAAAACTCTTCTAACTCAACCTTGTAATAGGGTTATTTGGAAAAAAAAAAAAAAAAAAGAGGTGTCACAATGCACGGAAAGATGAAGCAGAATAGCACATGTTAGTCAGTTTTCGGACCGGTAATAGAAAAATAGCCATTGTTTGTAAATTTATTAAAAAAGAGTCACTGTTTTGCTGAAACACGATAAGTTCCAACATAATATGTGGGATTATGGAGATCAGTTATAAATTTCGAGCATATTATGTTAGAACTCCAGCATACAGAAAATTTCATCATAATATGCGAGATTCCTGCATATTACGTTGTAACTCCAGTACATTATGGAACTACAACATATTATGCTGGAAGCTCATATGTAAAAAATTCGAACTCTAGTATATTATGGTTGAATATTTCCTAATTTTAAGGGTAAGTTTGTTCATATTTTATCTTTACATGAAAAAACGGTTAAAATTTAATTATTTTTGAAACTATGGCTATTTTTCAATTATCAGTTGTAAATCTAACTATTTTTTTTTTCCCAAAGATGAACGTATATATGATTAATTACAAAATTTTAAGAATATATTTTTCCCAATTGTAGAAAAAGGTAAATTTGTAATTACGACATTTTAGTCATTAAAAGTTAAATTCGTCCCAATTTCTTTTTGAGAAAAAAACGTATATTTCCAAACCGGGGCTCCGTATTAGAAAACCATAGCGATCCAGCAACTCCATTCCTATCCAGTATAACCCTGTATTGTGGCCCGGGCCTGAACCGGACCGGATCATGCCTGCGGTCCTGACGGGGCCTAACGGGCCTGGTGGGCAGGTCCTGGTGGTCCTGGGCCTGGTGTTACTCTTAAATCTGTGACGGGCCGGTCTGCATCATTTAGCCCGTGACTAGCCGGTCCGCATCATTTAGCCCGTGAGCCCGGGACCGTCAGCCCGGCCTAGGCCGGTCCTGGCGGGCCTAATTGGGCCCAACAACTATGCTTAAAAAAAAACTTTTTTTGTTTTAAAAATCACCAACGGACATATTTTAAAAAGTAGTCGTTTGGGCTACAATTTAACCGTTTGGAGGTTTAAAAATGGTCATTTACTTTTACCCATTTCTCAACTATAAATACCCCTCATTCTTTTATTTTTATTCACCAATTCATCAATATCTCTTAATCTTTCTACTACAATTGCTTAATTTATTGTTGAAAATTCATGAAAAATTGTGAAGTTGTTGAATTGAAGTTTTCAAGTGTTCAACGATTTTCAATTTTCAAGAAGTTGTTCGGCAATCCGGTAAACTCGTTTCAACTCTTACGTTTTAATAATATATTTTTGTGTGGTTTAGTTTGCATAATTATAATTAATATGGCATTTTTTTTGAAAAAATATTTAGTAAAGGAAAAGGTAAAACCGGTGAAAGTAGTGGCCATAATACTACCCGTCCCCCGGCTTCCCGACCTAGAAAAGATAAGCAAGTTGAAAGTAGTCGCCAACCTAGACGTCCTGCTACTCCTCCCGTAATTCTTGATAGTGATCACCCTTGTTTTCAATTTACCGATAGTGAATTTCAACATGATGTTGCAGTAGGTGATAGATTAGATGATGAAATTATAAATACTCTTTATCCTAATGAACCTATCTTGGAGGAAAATGAGGATGATGATGAAACCCAAGCACCAGATTTAGATGATACACCTACTAGTCTTGTTAATAACTCAAGTAATGCACCGGCCAACCCACCTGTAGAAACTCTAACTTTTAATAGACAACCTGCTAAACGTCAAGAAACATCATTACTTTGGAATTTTTTTACTCAAGTAAGAGAATTAAATAAGGCTAAGTGTAAAACTTGTGAGAAATTACTGGTTCATAAATTTACTGGAGACCGTAGAGGCACGGGTAGTTTGACTAGGCACATAAAAACACACCGTAGAGATAAGGCTAGATTTTTACAAATGCAAGCGCAGCAAGAGGGGACAAGTGTAGATTCTGCGGTTAACCCTAGTACAGGCTCAAATCTAGTTCAACCTGGAATTAACATTGTCACCGGAGGTATTTTATATTATGATCCAAGTAGAGATCGTGAAGAATTAGCAAAGATGATTACTGTTATGCGCTTATCTTATACGTTTGCTTCTAATCCTATTGGGTTCATTATATTAGAAGAGTTTTTAATCCTACTTATAAAGGTTGGCCTCGCGCAACAGTTAAGGCCGATATTTATAAATTCAAACATGAATATGAACAATATTTGCGCTATCTATTTACTCATATACCTAATCGGATTACTATTACTACTCATATTGGTAGAAGTGGTAATGATTGTGATTATCTAACTGTTACAAGTCATTGGATAGATGAGGACTGGACAATGCAAAAACGTATAATTGCGTATAAAATAATTGATTCACGTCACACAGTTAAGTTTATAGCTAATACTGTTTCAGATATTTGTAGATATTTTTGCTTTAGCGATAAAACAATGGTAATTTCTATGGATAATGCTTCTAGTAACACTAGTGCGATAGGGATGCTTACAAAAACACTAAATCCTGCATTTACTAATATTTTCCATGTTAGATGTATTTGTCATATTTATAATTTAATTATCGGTGATGGTATGCAAATTTTAAACATAGAAATTGAAAAAGTTAGAATGACTCTTAATTGTCTATTTTATTCAAACCGTAGAACTAGACTTAGAGAGTATTTTAAAAAATGTGATGAATATGGCCTTAGAGAAAGAAAGGTTCCTAAAACTTGCCCGACTAGATGGAACTGTATGTACAAAAGTTTAGTAGTTGCATATGAATATAGAAACTCAATTAATGCAGCGTTTAATTCTCGGGTAGGTGGTGAGGATGATGATGAAATGCTTAATACACAAGATTGGACGAGTGTTACAATTCTTTTAGATTTTTTAGAACATTTTCAAGTTGCTACAAACGCATTTTCTGGGCAATATAATCCTACTATTTCAATCTGTTTAGTTTATATTGCCGCACTAGCTGATTTGCTTGTTTAATTTGGCGAGGCTGGGAATATTTATGAACTTGCTATAAATGAAATGAAACAAAAATTTTAAAAATATTTTTTTCCTATCCCTCCTATTTTTGGTGTTGCTGCAATGTTAACTCCTATAACGAAATTGGAAGGTCCTCATTTTTGGTATTCAAATATTTATAAAGCTTTAGATCTTTCAAACGAGGAAGCTGCTACACTTGCAGATTCAAAAGCATCAATTAAAATTAATGTTCAAACATTTTATAATTCTTATCAACTTGCCTTAGAGCATGTTAAGGCCAAATATTCCAACCCCTACTTCGTCTAGCTCACAATCGTCTAAAAGAGCTGCGGGCTTAACAGCTCTTAAATCTTGGACGGAGTTCCGGGGTTCCCAAGGTGATAATTATGATGAAACTTCACATCTATATGAGCTTCAAGTGTATTTGTCGCAGGGACTTGAAAAGGAGAATCCAGACGGCTCTTTTGATCTTTTGGAATGGTGGAAGTCAACGGAAAAATATTTTCCGGTTCTTGCAAGGATGGCTCGGGATATTTTATCAATTCAAGCTTCAACTATTGCATCGGAGAGCGCTTTCAGTCAAGCAAGACTGCAAATATGTGATCATAGAGCGTCGATGAGGGATAGCTTGGAAAATCGGTACTTTTTAGAGATTGGATCCGCGCGGAAAGAAGAAACTTTGGAATTGCATAATCACAACCGGCGATAGATGAAGCTTATGAAGAAATGATAGTGGAATTTGCGGAGGATTCGGCTTTGCCTCGAAGTGGTGTTGAACAAGCTTCTTTTCCACCACCACCAACACAACATCCTCCCAACCTTGACGGATTTATGAGATTTGTTAGAGATACAATGTAGATTATGATGTAACTTGTACTTTGGCACATCTTCTTTTAGTTTTTTTTCCTTTTAATGGTGGTATTTGTACTTTGTTGTGCTCATTCTATTGGGGGAAGGAATACTAAGAAAGATATACCATTGTTGGTAATAAAAATGATAAGATATACCCTTGAATATCTTTTCTCTCAAGATTTCTTTGTCTTTACTTCGAATTATTTATAAGGTACAATATATACTACAAAAAAAAATATACGAGAATATATATACATAACATACAACCAAAACTACAAGAAAATATATAAGTAATAATATATATACATAAGATACACTATATATAACAGAATATATATACAATATATATACTAACAAAATATATAAATATACAAATTATTATATATATACATAAGATACAATATATATATTACAAGAAAATATATAAAAGTATATATATATATATTCTTATATATTTTGTTGTAGTATATATTGCATGTTATATATATATATATATATATATATATATATATATATATATATATACACATAACAAACAATATATACTAATTACTACAATACAAAATACAATAAAATATATATTATATATACTATACTAATAACTAATATACTATAAACATATTCTATACTAGTATATTATATACTATACTAATAATTACTATACAAAATATTGCCTTAAACAAAAAAAAATTACGAAAACGTTTGCCTGATCCGCCAGACCCACGAAGTCCAACCCGCTAAGCTTAGGTCCATCATGGACTGATCTCACCTATTAAGCCCACAAAGCCCGAAATCGCCAGAGCCCAGACAAAAAAACCTGCCCCGCGAAGCCCGCCCCGCAAAACCCGTTTAGACCCGCGCCCCGAAACAAAATACAGCACTAATCCAGTATCCAGCTATCCTGTTTCCCCAAAGGATAAGAGAAAACGCTCTATCTTCTCCTATTGTTTCTTCATCAAAATTTCCAGAATGGCACAAGCACTAGCAACTCCTGTACTACCTTCGCTCTCCCTTATCTGCAACACATCTGCCATCTCCAAGCACAATTCTCTCTCTTTCTCAACTCCCACATCTTTTCCCAAGGTACATTTCACTCCCTTTTTTCTTGAATATTTCCAGTAGCCCAAACATGGGTTTTTGCTAAAGTTTGCACTGTTTTACCTTTTTTGAGTTATGATTGAAATGGGTTTTCTTTATTTCACCACCCTTCATCGCTTACTTACGTGTACTTCATTCCCTTTTCTTTTCTTGAAATTTCTCAGTAAACCAAACACGGGTTTCTGCCGAAGTTACCATTTTTTTAACTTCTTGAGCTTGAATTGAACTGGGTTTGCTAAACTTTCCATTTCTGAGACCATTTTGTGTTGGAATTGAATTGGGTTTGCTGACTTTTCCATTATTTTAGTTTTTTGAGTTAGAATTCAATTGGGTTATTCCATTTTTTTCAGTTTTATTTATTGGAATTGAATTGGGGTTGCTGAAATTTCTATTTTATGACTTCTTCTTTTTTTGAGTTGGGAATGAAATGATGTTTGTGTGTAGATTGGAGGTTTGAGTATAAGGTGTGTGCGTGTGGGAGGAGTGGAGATACCAAACAACAAAAGAGTAGAGTTTGCCTTGCAATACATTCATGGGATTGGCCGCACCAGTGCACGCCAGATTCTGGTAGACCTTCAAATTGAGAACAAGATTATGAAGGACTTTTCTGAAGAGGAGCTTATCACTCTCCGTGATGAAGTCTCCAAGTACATGATTGAAGGAGACCTCGTGAGTTTCCTTGCTCTTATTTTAAATTGTTTGTTTGTTTTCATGGCAATGTGATTAAGCTAAATGAAACTTATATGCTTAGGTAATTCGATTTGGTTTCTCTATTTCATGTTACCTTGGTGTGGTTGAGGTTCTTGATACTTTGTAGTGTCGCTTGTTTCATTGTGCCATTTGGTTTTTTAAGTAATACAATTTTATTGAGCCACAAGAATGTTTCACTAGAGGGGTATCTTGAACCAAACCTTTAATCCTATTTTTACATGTGAAGTAGCATACTGAAGGTGAAAACGATTGGTTTTGAATGCAGTTTCTCAATAGTTTGTACCTTATAGTTTGGCTAATGCTAACCTTTTCATGGAGTCAGAACTTTGCTTCAAGGAGGCAATGCATTTCTTACACTAAATCTTTTCGTCCAAATTTTAAAATGTCAACTTGTTTATTGGAGCTGAAAACCATATGTTTACTCAAACTAGCATTTTGTGGGTAAGTGTCTACTTATCCAACAAAAATATATAAAGTAGCATTTGCTGAAAGTTATCTAATTTCTAACTTTGCGTGGACTCACTTAGAGGATGACTCAACTCAATTTTCATTCTCCATTACTTCAATCAAATAACGGGACTTGATATGTCTGTAAAGACACTAATTAACATAAAAATGATGCCGGAATTATACCAATTGCCTTGCTTTCTTATTGTTCAATTATTTTGCTTTTCCTCGGGTGGTTTGCTTCAATAGTTTGCATGCTTAAACTTCAATTCGTTTAGTAATGCCTCCCTTTTATTAAAAAGCTAAAACACAAAAATACCAAATAAATCTTAAGTACATGATCCTTTTCTTAAGGCAAACTTTAATACTTGGTTTCCAATTAGTAGCGATGTTATAGTAGTAGCAGCTAACTTCGTAAAGGTTCCATTCAAAAAGGAGATCTTGTGGACCTACAATATTTGTTCCCGTATATATTCTACTTACTTCATAAAAAAAATATTGATTCCCGTATATACTTATTTTGCTTTATAAAAAATTTATTGGAAGGGAAGTCGTTGAAGTAAAATTGTTTGGCTGGGGGGCAGCTGCTCTTTTTCACCCTCTCCTATCCATTTTCAGATGTTTGTTTTCCCCCCATCTTCGGTGGTTGGACTAGTAAAAACGAAATTAATGACGTACATTGTGTGATGTCATTTTGGCGTCTTTGTGTAAATGTATTACATATATGACAAGTGGAGTTTGGATATGCTCTTCCGGAAATGTCCATTGTTATTCTCATATTATATAGTTGGTTGTTGGTCAATGCTTCCTATTTGAAATGGGGAAATGATATACTTGTGGTGTTGGTTTCAGAGGAGATTCAATGCTCTTGCCATTAGGAGACTGAAGGAGATTCAGTGCTACAGAGGGGTAAGGCATATCCAAGGATTGCCTTGCAGAGGACAGCGAACAAAGAACAATTGCCGTACCTTGAAGGGCAAGAAAGTTGCAATTGCAGGGAAGAAGAAGGCACCTCGTTAGTCAAGATTGGTTTTTCATTTCCTTTGGTAACTAACTTGTAAAAGCTATATACTATTTTTATGGAAAACCATGTTTTGTTTGTTATTGATTAGTATTTTTATTGAAGCGATTTACTACATTTCAAAATAGAATTTTTTTCTCCAATGGTGCCTTCAAAGAGTGTTAATCCCTATTTTGTGGTTCTTCGAGGGAGATTAGTCTCTGGCCAAATGCAATACTTGAAGAGTAACTTGGTTACTCTTCGGTGACTGGTGGTCCAAGTTGAAGTTGTTTCATGTTTACCAGAATTGTCTTCACAATTCACCATGGATACCAAAAAGTAGTTGAGTTGAAATTGTCAGTGGAATCTTAACATTTTGGTATGTTTTCATGTGGAGTAATTGCAAATTTAAGTTTTTCTCAGTTCATGAGGGGTTGCTCTGATGGTAAGTAACCCCCACTTCCAACCGAGAGGTTGTGAGTTTGAGTCTCCCCAAGAGCAAGGTAGGAAGTTCTTGGAGGGAAGGATGCCGGGGATCTATTTGGAAACAGCCTCTCTACCCAAGGGTAGGGGTAAGGTATGCGTACATACTACCCTCCCTAGACCCCACTAAGTGGATTATACTGGGTAGTTGTTTTTGTTGTTGTTGTCGTCAGTTCATGATTTGGTCAGTTTGATATTCTTAAGAAATACAGGTCACTAAATTAAGAACATTTATTTTGGTCTAGCAAAGTTTGCCAAAGATTTTGCAAGAACATGGTTTTGTGATCTACATCGGTGTTTAGCTCAAAGTTCTCATACACTTTATAAGCATAAAATAACTAAAATCAATGAAGGGCCAATCATAGCAGATTGTATAAATCAAAAGATCAAATAAATAATATGCAAGAGACAGTTGTTATTTATTAAGGAAGAGACGGTCAAGATCTTTTATTAAAGGTATCGATTTGGTCTTCCTCTCCATGGAGAGGTTCAGAACCTTACAATGGTTTTCTCTTCTTTCGAGAAGTAGAGCTGAAGAAGAAAAAGAAGCATCCCCCCTTTTAGGGTTTTTTCGCTTAATATTTATAGCCGCAAGCAGGGTGAGCTGGCACTAAGTAGCTGCGACCACATTGAGGGGACACTTTTGTAGTGGCGGGTAGGTCGTGGCCTTACCGGTTAAATCGGGTAATCCCTAGATACCACTGTTTAATAAATGGTCGTACTATTTATTAGTCGCAAATAAGCTAAAGGATGGGTTAATTCCGTTAATTATCGTGGAGTCAAGTTTTGACCCATACAGTTAGTCCCTCCACTTATTGAGGTCGAGATCCGGTCGAACTCGATGAGCGGACTTTACCGAATGCGAATCAACAGACTCGGAAGAGGGGATCGGACGTCGTTTTGGCCGTGACCTGGAACGACCTTAGCTATTTATGCTTTGAAGACGGTCGTGGCCGTTTAACTTAAGAGGTGGCCGTAGCCATTTTTGCTTTGACGATGGTTGTGGCCAGTTATACTTAGGAATGGCCGTAGCCACTTTTACTTGGGGGACGGCCGTAGCCATTTATACTTAGGAGATAGCCGTAGCCATTTACATTGTTAGGAAACGGCCATAGCCTTTTACATTTAGGAGACGACCATAGACTTTTATACTTGAAATGTGGCCGTAGCCATTTATACTTAGAAGATGGTCGTAGCCGTTTACTTTTGGGAGACGGTCGTAGCCTCTTATGCCTAGGAGACGGCCATAGCGTTTACATTTAGGAGACTGTCATAGCCTTTTACAATTAGGAGATGGTCGTAGCCTTTTACATTTAGGAGACGGTCGTAGCCTTTTTAGGAGATGGCCACAGCCGTTTACGTTTAGAAGATGGTCGTAGCCTTTTATATTTAGGAGATGGCTGTAGCCTTTTACATTTAGGAGATGTTCGCAGCCGTTTACGTTTAGGAGATGGCCATAGCCTTTTACATTTAGGAGATGGCCATAGCCGTTTACATTTAGGAGACGGCCGTAGCCTCTTATACTTAGGAGATGGCTGTAGCCATCTACATTGTTAAAAAATGACCATAGACTTTTACATTTAGGAGATGGCCGTAGCTTTTTACATTAGGAGACGGCTGTAGCCTTTTATATTTAAGAGATGGCCGCAGCCGTTTACGTTAGGAGATGGCCGTAGCCTTTTACATTTAGGAGATGGCCGTAGCCTTTTACATTTAAGAGGGCCGCATTCGTTTACGTTTAGAAGATGGCCGTTGCCTTTTAATTTAGGAGATGGCCGTAGCCGTTTACATTTAGGAGACGGTCGTAGCCTCTTATACTTAGGAGATAGTCGTAGCCATTTACATTGTTAGGAAATAGCCATAGCCTTTTACATTTAGGAGATGGCCGTATCCGTTTACATTTAGGAGACGGGCATAGCCTCTTGTACTTAGGAGATGGCCGTGGCCGTGGCCGTTCACATTTAGGAGACGGCCATAGCCTTTTATACTTGAAATGTGGCCGCATGGCTTTTTCGCCTGGGGCAATGTATTCCCGCAGGTGGCTGCTGCGGGTATGGGTGCGCTTGATGTGCACTGCAACGGTGCTCGGTGTATGGAGGCATAGTGGACGTCCATCAAACATATCTAGGTCGCTAAACTCGCTTTGAAGGCAAAGTGTCGATTGACGGCTACAAAGTTGTTTCATGATATCTGTCACAATGATACACGTTATTGTGGATTTAAGAGATGGCCGCAGCCGTTTACGTTAGGAGATGGCCGTAGCCTTTTACATTTAGGAGATGGCCGTAGCCTTTTACATTTAAGAGGGCCGCATTCGTTTACGTTTAGAAGATGGCCGTTGCCTTTTAATTTAGGAGATGGCCGTAGCCGTTTACATTTAGGAGACGGTCGTAGCCTCTTATACTTAGGAGATAGTCGTAGCCATTTACATTGTTAGGAAATAGCCATAGCCTTTTACATTTAGGAGATGGCCGTATCCGTTTACATTTAGGAGACGGGCATAGCCTCTTGTACTTAGGAGATGGCCGTGGCCATGGCCGTTCACATTTAGGAGACGGCCATAGCCTTTTATACTTGAAATGTGGCCGCATGGCTTTTTCGCCTGGGGCAATGTATTCCCGCAGGTGGCTGCTGCGGGTATGGGTGCGCTTGATGTGCACTGCAACGGTGCTCGGTGTATGGAGGCATAGTGGACGTCCATCAAACATATCTAGGTCGCTAAACTCGCTTTGAAGGCAAAGTGTCGATTGACGGCTACAAAGTTGTTTCATGATATCTGTCACAATGATACACGTTATTGTGGATTCGAACCATTTTGCGGTTGGTGATGCAGTTAATGATTGCTTTAGGAATTTGCAAAAACCACTTTTATAGTATAAATAATGAGTTATATCTCACTTTTAAAAATCTGTTTAAGTAAGATTTCTGCAGAAACAACTTCTCTCACTCTTTTTCTTCGTTAATTTGTGTTGTTCTTCGTCTTCTTTCACTCGATCTCCATCTTTGTTCCTTCTTTGGTGAATCTTGTTCGCTCATAGCCTAGCAATCAGTAATGGCAAACAGTTCTCACGCAGAGCTTTCTCCGGCGATTCTTCCGGCGGTCAATCGGTCTTCTGCAGTCGCGAGAGCCACCAAATTGGCAGAAATTGATAGGGTCCCGTCGGCAGTTAATATTCTTTCTCTGCCCAGAGGTCCGGCGACCAACTTCACCGCCGATGAGGGAGAGGATCAGGTTAATGAGGCCCCACTAATAGGAGAGGTGGGCCTCGCCCAATTAAGGGAGCAATGGTGCATTCCTCGTTCCGCCGACATTTCCCTTGCCAGGAGCGAAGAAAGGGTTCACATTGACCACCTCGGATATTGCGTTTTCTACGCTTACCTTTTCAAACTAGGGTTCAAGCTTCCCCTTGCGGCTCTGGTAGCGAATTTTTGCTGTTACTATGAAGTGTGCCCTGGGAAACTCGTCCCCTCCTCTTACAAGCTCTTCGCCATGCTTGCCAAGTATGCGGATTTGGCGTGAAGGGAAATAAAGCTACGGCACATGCTGACTCTGTACGCCCCTAAAAGGGTTCATAGTGCCATGATTCGAATGGTCCCTCGTGAGGTATGCGGTTTGACTGCTGAGCTAGACGATATAGTCGACTCTCATTATTACGAGAACTTTTTCTACGTCAGGACCGAGCATTTGGTGGGGAATGTCAGGGAATTCCCAGAGACTTGGAACCATATACGTGAGTTCTCTACCCGTCGGGTCTTGCCTTACGCTCTTTCTTATTTTTGTTCTAATGGGTGTTAACTTTATCTTGCGTTTGCAGCTGAGCGGGTGCCCCCGCCCCTCTATCCGACATTGGTGAGTGGGCTGAGGCCGTACTTCCTCATATTGCAAGGATTTTCATGTGGCCCTCCATCTGGGAAAAACACGGCCGAGGGCCTGCTTCGGGTGAGTGCTTGAGTTATTGCATTGTTCTTGTTTAGTCGTGCTGAATTTCTCTCCTCTTAATTCTTTTCCTTTTGTCGGTCAGGGGCGGTGCGCCGTGTGAGGGCTCCTCAGCTTGCTTTTCGCAAGCCGGGTGCGACTGCTCAGTTGGCTATGGCGCCGATACCACGCCCAACTCTGAGGGTGACTTCAGCTGAGTCGTCGGCGGCCCACTCCCCAGCGCGGTCTACAACTTGGGTCGAGGCTTCTTGGGGGGTTGTTCTCCCCAAGGTAGAACCAATGTTGGACGAGGAGGAGGAGGAAGAGGAGAGACCGTTGGTTAGGCAAAGGGTTGCCTTCACGCCTATTGCGGAGGTGGTATATTTGTATTCCCGCCATCGAATGCTGAGGGGGAGTAGACGGTTGTGCCTGCCCTTGAGGGAAAAAACACAATGGGGGTTGCCCCGGTCGGCTTAGGCCGTAATGAAACTGTCGCTTCGACGGCTCCATCATCAGTCCCAGCTGTTGAGAGGGAACTTGGTTCCTCAACAGCTGCTTTGGTTAGGGAAGTAAGTGTTAACCCTTTGGTGAGCGGAGAAGCTTCGACCTCTCGGCCTGTCGAGGAAGGAAGGGGTGTCGCGGGAGGAGAGTTAGACTCCGAATCCGACCTGGAGTCCGATGACGTCCACAGGCTCTAGGGAGGTTTTACCAACGCTACAGCGCATGCAGAGGGGCCGTATCGTTATGTTGAGATTCCTACCGACCAGAACTTGCTGCTCGAGGAGGACAATTTGGTATTGACGTTTGCGCCCTTGTGCTCGGAGGAGGAGATCAGGTCGCTGAGGGACGTCTCGGATGTCGGATTGATAACCGAGGTGGCCGTGATGGGTTTTAAGGTACGTATGGTGATTTACTTTCGTTTGTTTTCTTGCTTTGGTTTGCTTCCTAACTTAAATACTGCTTTTTTCTTGCAGTCTTTTCTTTTGGAGGTAGAGAGCATGCGTTGGGCCAATGTTGGCTCGGGACTATTTTTGCGGGTGGTGGAGAACTATCGCCGCTACCGGGATAGGTGTCGTGTGATGCGCGACCGTTTGAGGAGCGATCCTCGCAGCCGGGAGTTGGTTGAGGAGTTGGCGAGGCGGGAGCTTCAAGTGCAAGAAGCCCAAAGTAGGGTTTGTGCTCTCGAGGAGCAACTTAGTCGTAGGGACGAGGAGGTGGAGGTCGAGAGAAATCCTACAGCCGAGAAGGAGCGCCGGAGTCAGAAGGCTTTGGCAGAGGCCTCTTAGTCCCTGATTAGGCAGGCGGTCAGTCTAGATAAGGAGCTCCTTGCTTTGAGACGGCAAGCCAGGGACGCTTTAACGAAGGCTGGGGCGTTGGAGGAGTCGGTTCGCGTTCGTGAGAGGGAACGGGAGCTGGAAAGGTCCGTTGCTGCATTCAGGCTGTTGGGGTTGGAGGAACACACTGGCATTTACGAATGACATGCCCAAGTTGCAGAAGATCGAATCGCGGCCTTGGAGGCCGAGAATCTCTGAGGAACTAGGCTGCCTCTTGAGGCCCCGCTCGCGATCTTTGGTATTTTGCTGAGGCCCAGCTTGACGTGTACCCAAAACTATGGAAGGACGGTGTTGTGCCTGAAGCTGTTTATGAGGGGGCCCGCTAAAACGCTCGGGATGCTCATCTTGGCTGTGGCTTCGACCCGGCCACTCCAGGGGCTGATGATGCCGTTGAGGGCACTGACGATGGCGCGGGTGGCCGTAAGGGTGGTGCGGGTGGCGCTGAGTAGAAGGGATTTTTATAGAGTTAGTTTTGATTCTATTTTGTTTTTTTGTTGCGTTTGGCTTTTTTCTTTGTTTACCGGTCTTGGCTATATGTAAGCGGGGCTGGCCGTTGTAAATGAAGTTGTGAATATATATGCAATTTTATGTTCTTCTTTTCTTTATGTTTCCGAGTTTTTTTTTCACTCATTTAAGGGGGTTTCTCCTTTAGAGTTTTCTGGGGGGCGGGCATGTTGATTTCCCTATGACTTTAGTCGATATAGCGTCGGTGGATTTGACCATGACGATGTTGACGGTCTTGGTCAGTCGGGCTATTTCGACTGTCATCGGGTCGATTGCACGCCCTAGTCAAAAACTAGGTGAGCTGCTAGTGTCGATTGCCTTAGCCGTGATTGACTGTTTTTCGCTTATCGTTTTCCTTTACTCGGTATGAGTAAGTTGTAGCCTTCATTTGGCGAGGGTGGCGTATAGCCTTAGTCCCAGTTCGGGCGTGGTCGAATTGTTGGTCGTGGCCTATTAATTCGATCGGGGCCAAACTTATCGCGACCTGAATCTGCGTTTGAGTGAGACGCGCTTACTTGATTGGCGAGGGTGCTTAACTAGTCCCTTCGCTCGTAGAGGAGCAGGTCTTGCAGCGTCCGATGGTGAGGGCGCTTGGCCTGAGTCTCGGTTTATTCTGTTATTGAATTTTTGTGCGAGGTCGCGTGGCCTGAGTTGTCGTTCAACCGTAGTTGAACCTTAGCAATTTTTTGATGTAGGAGGCACATAGCCTGAATCCCAGTTCAACTCGTAGTTGAACATTTGGGCGAGGGCACGAAACCTGAGTTGTTGTTCTGCCGTAGCTGAACCTTCGCAATTCTTGCTGTCGAAGGCCCATAGCTTGAGTCCAAGCTCAACTCATAGTTGAACTCTTGGGCGTGGGCACATAGCCTGAGTTATTGTTCAACTGTGGTTGAACCTTTGCAGTTTTTGATGTTGAAGGCACGTAGCCTAATAAAAAAAAGAGATGCTGATTTGATTATCCAGTTCAATATAAAAAACGAGCAGTTGATCCTATGAAAGCAACGCTGGCTTTGTTGCGGGTTCAACTGGAATTGTAAGAAGTAAGGTAAATTTCCTTTCTCCCCAGTTCAACTCGTTGTTGAACTTTTGGGCGAGGGCACGTAGCCTAAGGTGTTGTTCAACCGTAGTTAAACCTTTGCAATTTTGTTGTCAGAGGCACATAGCCTGAGTTCCAGTTCAACTCATAGTTGAACTTTTGGGCGAGGGCACGTAGCCTGAGATGTTATTCAACCGTAGTTGAACCTTTACAATTTTGTTGTCGAAGGCACATAGCCTGAATCCCAATTCAACTCATAGTTAAACTTTTGGGCGATGGCACGTAGCCTAAGTTATTGTTCAACCGTAGTTGAAACTTTGCAATTTTTTGATGTCGAAGGCACATAGCCCGAGTCCCAGTTCAACTCGTAGTTGAACTTTTGGGCGAGGGCACGTAGCCTGAGATATTGCTCAACCATAGTTGAACCTTTGCAATTTTTTTGTCGAAGGCACATAGCCTGAGTCCTAGTTCAACACATAGTTGAACTTTTGGGCGAGGGCATATAGCCAGAGATGTTGTTCAACCATAGTTGAACCTTTACAATTTTGTTGTCGAAGGATAGTCTGAGTCCCAGTTCAACTCATAGTTGAACTTTTGGGCGAGGGCACATAGCCTGAGTTATTTTTCAACCGTAGTTGAACCTTTGCATTTCTTGATGTCGAAGGCACATAGCTTGAGTCCCAGTTAAACTCGTAGTTGAACATTTGGGCGAGGGCACGTATGCTGAGATGCTGTTCAACCGTAGTTGAACCTTTGCAATTTTGTTGTCGAAAGCACATAGCCCGAGTCCCAGTTCAACTCGTAGTTGAACTTTTGGGCGAGGGCACGTAGCATGAGATGTTGTTCAACCGTAGTTGAACCTTTGTCGTTTTTTGTCGAAGGCACATAGCCTGAGTTGTTGCTCAACGGTAGTTGAACCTTTGCAATTTTTTGATGTCGAAGGCACATAGCCTGAGTCCTAGTTCAACTCGTAGTTGAACTTTTGGGTGAGGGCACGTAGCCTGAGATGTGTTTCCATAGTAGTTGAACCTTTTGCCATTTTTGTCGAAGGTACATAGCCTGAGTTGTTGTTCAACCGTAGTTGAACCTTTTGTCCTTCCGCACGACCCGTTGTGAGCAGGGCATCGGGTGTTAGGTTTTTGTTTGTGATCTTGTCCAATTTGTGTGTAACCTTCTTGACTGGTTTGTAGAGCTCGTTCTTGTTATGGATTTTGGTTTGAGATGCCTTCGTGCCGTTTTCCAGCAGGGTCCCGTATCGAGGGAATGAGGGTATCTCGCCCGTGGTTTCCCCGTAGGGGGGATCTGCTACTGCTTCTTCTTCTTCTTCTTTTGCTTTCTGGAGAATTGGGTGGAAGTCGAGGCTTCGGACTCTTGCCGGAGCTTTCGAGTTCCCTTCACCTGATGCGCTACTTTGGCTCATTCCAACTGGTT
This sequence comes from Nicotiana benthamiana, assembly GCA_034376525.1. Lineage (NCBI taxonomy): Eukaryota > Viridiplantae > Streptophyta > Magnoliopsida > Solanales > Solanaceae > Nicotiana > Nicotiana benthamiana. Next base: position 51,978,037 of record CM067340.1, on the reverse strand, counting down.
GTTTTCCCTTCTGGGTGTATCCTTTCTTCTTTGGTGTGAGGATGAACTACGCGATTCTGCTATGAAATCCCCACAAACGGCGCCAAATTGTTTAGATCAAAGTTCTCATACACTTTATAAGCATAAAGCAACTAGAATCAATGGAGGGTCAACCATAGCAGATCGTAATAAACTAAAAGACCAAATAAATAATATGCAAGAGACAGTTGTTATTTATTAAAGAGGGGAGGGTAAATTTCTTTTATTAAAGATATCGATTTAGTCTGTCTCTCCATGGAGAGGTTCAGAGCCTTACAATAGTTTTCTCTTCTTTCGAGAAGTAGAGGTGAAGAAGAAAAAGAAGCAGCCCCCCTTCAAGGGTTCTTTCGCTTAATATTTATAGCTGCGAGCAGGGTGAGCTGGCGATGAGCCGGCACTGGGTAGCTGCGATCACATTGAGGGGATGCTTTTTGTAGAGGCGGGTAGACAATGGCCTTACCGGTCAAATCGGGTAATCCCTAAATTCCATTATTTAATAAATGACCGTTCCATTTAATTGTTGCAAATAAGCTTAAGAACGAATCAATTCGGTTAATTATCGTGGAATCAAGTTTTAACCCATACAGTCGGTATGGATGACTATGATTCGACAGAGAAGTAGGATAGGATTTTTTAACATCCTACCGTTGGATGCTTTCTCTCAAATGTGAAGAAAGTTGTCAAGATTATTTTCCATTGATTGTCGTAAAGATATTGAAACTGGTCTGCCTCCTACGAAGTTAGGTGATCCGCCCACCCAAAACAGAGAGGGATAGGTGGGGTTTGAAAAGCAAAGAAAAAACATAAATAAAAAGAAAAAAAATGAAGAAAAGTTTTTCTAATGAAATTGACAAACTGGGAAGCAAGAATTGGTGTGTAAGAAATACTTACTTTATTTGTTTAAGGAGGTATTAGGACCCGTAAATATTAGAGCAAAATTCATTTGTAACCATTCGGTCATAACTTATATAACCTGGTAGCCACAAAATGATCCTATACAAGTCATAGCCTAAAAATAATAATAAGGGCTTTTTTTTTTCTGCTCTGCAAGTTACTGGAAATCCAAAGTAAAATTCATTTTCTGTTGTGGTGTCAAGAAATCTTTATTTCTCACTTAGAACTTTTTGAATTGCCGTTTCAGTTTAGAAAGTGTGAGCATACATATTGTCAATCTACTTCTTGAACTCTGTCGGCAAACGTGGAGATTCAATAGGCAGTGTTGCTTAATTTTTTTCCCCTCTTTTTTTCTCTATTTTCAAATTTACTCCGTTTTTCATCCAAAAATGTTTCAACTGCATTTCCAATTTTGTTACTCGCCATCCTTCTCCTCGCCTTCTTTTTTTGGGTCAATAATATGCAACTTTTTTACCTTACATTTTTGCAAGAATCTATATTTACATTTAACATTGTAACTTCCTGACCACATGGTGCTAGTTCTTCCAATGCGCCATAAAGTAGCGTTTGATCTACGAGAAAAAAAAAATATAGAAGTACAGTATCTGATTGGATAACTCATGAATACAACCACTTTGTTAACATGCATATTAACAAAAAAGGGGACAAAGACTGAGAAACTTCAGTAGTCACGATTGTGCAACTCGATTTCAACTAATAGTGATGCAGATTCAGTTGCCACAGATAGAGGTATTTTATATATATATATATATATATATATATATATATATATATATATATATATATATATATATACATCATACAACAGTCTATACAGGTTGGATAGATAAAAGTGATCGGAATACAAAAAATATACAAAATAAACTGTCACTACATAAAAGATATACAACATAGACTATCACTATATAATTTATATACAATATACTATCATTGTGCAAAATATATAGGCAGAATAGCCTGAAAGACACTTGTACTAGTTTGAATTTGTCATCCCGGTCCCTACTATCTATAAAGTTTCAACCGGATACTAAAACTCGATCAAAATATAAATTTTAAACACCTCTGCTCCTCCCTTGCTTGACATGAAAGACACATCATATCCACCTCAGCTAAATTAATTCCACATTATTATTCATTATAAAATATAGTATGTTTTTTTTATAAAAATTCCAAATGCATACCCTTTTCTCCAAAAAATAAAATTCCAAACAGTCCTTTCTCTTCGACTATTCCATTTCTCAATCTTCTACCCACTATCACGGAACATCACCACCCTTTCCTCTTCTCCTGCAAATACATAACCAAATCCACATTTGGTTACAATTTTCATTCAGTTCTTGTTATCCCAATTTGTATCACTGTTACCGATGAGTCTCTCCACAACCTTCAGTACACTCATCTTCTTTTCACTTTTAGTATCACTTCCCAAAATTCAAGTAGTCCCTTTGTCTACAACCTGTTTAGCAAAATACTACAGAAAGTACAATGCTTAACCATCATAATTTAAAACATCTCATAAAGAATTGGAAAAGTAAAGTAAAATAAAGAAAACCAGATAAAAATTATGAGATTCTTGTACCAGTAGTAGCACCTTTCCTGACACCATTGTTGAAATAGAATTTTAGAAGGGGAACTAAAATTGAAGCAGCATGTTTTATGATTTAAGCCATAAATTGATGATTTAAGCCATAAATTTCAATTGATTATTTTGACTCCACTTAACAGCAAAAAGTAAACATGCAAGTGATTATTTATACAAACCTCGGAAATCCATGAATTCAGGCCTTCTCATCAGAAATTGAAAAACGAAAAGCTCAAAATTAAATCAAATCATAGTGAAAAAATGTTTTTGATGGCAGAAACAGACACTTTTAATAAGGGATTGCTTTGGTTTTTTTTCTTTTTGGGCGCTGTGGCTTTGGGGAGAAGAAAGGAATAAAAAGAAAATGCAACGAGATGGGGAGGAGGGCTAGGAAGAATGATTATGTCTCCTAATTTGCTTATGTTCTTTCTTTTTACTTTTTTGACTTTATTTGTTTCTCATATTATTTTAATAATTTATTTTTCAAAATTTTCATATTCACTCTCACTGCCCCCCGCGTGAATTACACCCTTTCGTCCAGCACAATATTTTGTTGCCACGTGTACTTGATCAAAGGTCATAGGTATTTAAAAGTTATCTTGCATGAATTCAAGTGTCCGGCTGAAACTTAGTAGAGTAGAAGAACCGGAATGACAAAATCATACTTGTATAAGTGCCTATCAGACTATTCTGTTAAATATATATAATAGATTGTCACTTCACGAAATATATACAAAACAGATCGTCGCTATACAATGAATATATACTAATGATACATTAGGGATACCCTAAAATGTAGAGGATACACATAACATACAAAATTTATACATTGTAATAGTATATATACAATTTTAATGACATTTTATAATTGTCATTATGCAAAATAAATACAAAATAGACAGTTATTATACGATGAATACATTAATGGTACATTAGGGATACACTAAAATATAAAGGATACACTTTATATATGAAATTTATACAATGTAATACATATATACATTTTATAACAATTTATATATAATTTTTATAATACACTATAAAATACGAGATACAGTTATATACAAAATTTATACAATGCGTACATAAAATAGTTAATACATTGTGTGTGTACAAAGTTACATATAAGTATCATCCAACTACCCCATTAAATCCACACCCATCATTAATACTCACAATAAAAGTTCTTCACTCACAAAATCCCACGACTTTTGCTGCCACTCTTGTATATGTAATTGAGTAAATATTTGTTTTATATAGTTGAATTAAATTTTTTTTTTATTTTTCTAGGTACTCAAATAAATTTTTCCAGTGAGAAATAAAAAAACATAAGAGAAAAAATATAGATTTGAAATGGGAGATAGAGAAGGGAAGGAAAATAAAAAAAAATTAACCAAAAAAAGATAAAAGAAAGACAAAGAAGACACAAAGAAAGAAAGATGATAGGAATGAAAATGGTAATGGAAAATAAATATGTGCACTGATAGAATGAAAAAAAGATAAAAAAGGTTAGGATTAAATGTTGTCTTGGGAATAAATGCATTGGAAATGGATAATGGCTATAAGTTACAAATAAATTGGGACGGAAGGCCATGTTATGTAAGTGAATAAAAATATGGGCTATCAAAATTTTGAGGGGCTATAGAAAGTAATTTTCTCTAAATATTAAGCTCATAATTGGGAAAAATATAAACAAGTTTGATGGGGCCCTAGTGTATCATTCCTCTTAATATTTCTTATAGGAAATTTTACATTACTATACACTATTTCATTCTTTATTACCCTTCCTTCTCAAGTTTTAATATAATTATATATTATATACCCAACTATTGATTATGTACTTATGTACATTTTTTAAGTATTTGGATGGAGGAGGGGAGAAAGAGAGAATCTGAAGAGAAGAGGGAAGAGAGCAGAGAGGAGAGAAAAAAATGAGTGGAACTAAATCACTTGATTGAAGGTACAAATAATGGATTGTGACGACTGACCCGTCGGCTCTTGATTTACCGCTCTGTTTCTCCCATTTTATGCTTTCTTATGCTTCGTTATCCGTGTCATATGTGGTCGAGTTGGTTTGGATTGGTTTGGTAGGAAATGAGACACTTAGTCTCTTAAAGAAAAGTTTGGTTTGGAAAAGTCAACTGAATATTGACTTATGACCTAGAGGGCTTGGATGTAATTTTTGATGGTTCGGTTAGCTTCGCGGGATGATTTGTGACATAGGAGTACGATCAGAGTTGGTTTTGGAGGTCCGGTGTAGAATTAGGCTTGAATTGGCGTAGTTAGTACTTTGGCGATTTTCGGTTAATAGGTGAGATTTTGATCCGAGGGTCGAAATATAATTCCGAGAGCTACGTTTCTTTGTATGTGATTTGTGATGTGTATGCAAAATTTCAGGTTATTCGGAGGTGATTTAGTTGGGATTTTGATCGAAAGTGAGTTTCGGAAGCTTTTGAAGAACATAGGCTTGAATTTGATGTAATTTGATAGTTTTGGTATTGATTGAGGTGTTGTGATGGTTGAAACAAGTTAGGATGATGTTTTGGGATGTATTGGTGCTTTTGATTGAGGTCTCGAGGGCCTCGGGGTGATTTCGGATGGCTAAACGCGAAGTTTTGGACTTGAAAATCGAGCAGCAGTACAGGTTCATTTTTGCCTTCGCGATCGCGAGAAGGAAAACGGCATTCGCATAGAAGGAGTTGGGTCAATGATTTTATGTGCTTCATTTTCGCGTTTAGTGGCTCGTGTTCGCGGAAGGTCATTTGGTTGTTCTTCGCATTCGCGTTTCAAGGGTCGCGATCGCATAGAGTTGTTTGAGCGCGTAAAGGTTCTAGAGCTAATGCTCTTCGCGTCCGCGGATAGGGAGATGCGTTCGTGTAGGGTAAGGGGTCTAAGGCTTCGCGTTCGCGGGTGTTTAGACACGTTCGTGAAGGGGAAATTTTGTTCAAGGAAAGTTTACTCGTCGTGAAGCGAGGGTTTGACCATGTTTGCATAGAAGAAAATATCAACTGGCAGAAGGGTTTTTAATTATATTTTATCCGCGAGCCTAAGTCATTTTCCTCTATTGTTGAGTATTTTTAGAGCTTCTTGGGAGCAATTGAAGAGGGATTCGAAGATGATTGATTGGAGGTAAGTTTTATGGACAAACAACGTGATTATTATTAGAAATTAACCTAGAAATTCATAGAAACTTAGCTAAAATTGGAAGAACTAGGGCTTGGATTTTGAGATTTTAAATTGGGATTTGAATGGTCATTTGAGGCTGGAATTGAGAGTTCTTGATATATATGTACTCGTGGCGAGATAAGGAACAAGTGGATGTGAAATTTTTTTGAGTTTTGAGAAGTAGACCTATGGCTCAGGTTATGCTAATTTCAAAATTTTTGATATTTTTTGATTGTTTTCGATTGGGTTTTATTCCCTTAGCATATTGTGACGTATTCATTGTAGTTTTGGTCAGGTTCGACGTGCGAAGAGCTGATTTGAGAGGCAAGGGCATACCGAGCAAGAGTTTTGGCCGGCTTGAGGTGAGTAATGAATGTAAATGATGTCTTGAGGGTTTGAAACCCCGGATTTGCACATCGTAGTGCTATATTGGTGTGAGACGCGCGCTCCATGACGAGCGTGGGGTCGTGTACTATTGAGGATTGTGACTTGGTCTGCGCCGAGTGATGCTTTTACTGTGTATTTGATTGAAGCTTATTTGAGATCATCATTATTGGTACTAATTGTCATATTTGGGCTTCATGTCAACAATTTGGAACCTTCGGGGGTTGTTATTATTGTTTTCTCACTATTTTGCAATATTACTTTAACACAATCCTAGTGTTTAAAACAGTTTTGCAAACTCAACTACTTTTACTCAACTTTGAAACTTAAATGATATTCTAAAGATGTTTTTGCTGAGAATCCACTATTTTATTATTGCCCAAGGGACTTAGGTGATTTTGGACTGAGTATGGGATCGGGCTGCCCGCCACAACAGTATTATATTGATATTGATATGAGGCTGAGGGCCTAATTGTCTCCACGAGATGGATTGATATTGCACTTGGGCCGTAAGGGACCCCTCCTGGAGTCTGCACACCCATTGTGAGCGCCGTCTACGATAAATAAATGTATTGGGTTGTACTCTGTAGCGGGTACTAGAGAGTACCATATTATGTGTTGCATTTCTTTATTTGACTGTCATTTATTTGCCTATCTGTTGTAGCATTTTCATATTTCGTTTTCACTTGTTTATGGATTTCATAATACTTAGTTTAAACTGTTGTATTATAAATTACAATGTGTCTATCCATGATTTCTTACTCTCAGTCTTTATTTATGTTTAATACTCATAGGGTCGGAGTACTCACATTATTCCTTGCACCTTGCGTGCAGATCCAGGTGCATCTGAGACTGTTGCGGACTTCCAGCTAGGCATCACACATCCAGGAGCATCAAGGTAGCTGCATGACGTTCGCAGCCCTGATCTGCCCCTTTATCTTATTGCTTATTTTCCTACTTCTTTAAAGCGATATGTAATAGGTTGACATTTATGTATTAGAGGCTAAGACTTGTGACACCGGATTCATCGGGCTATGTTGTAGGATCATTATTTTGAGATTCTGCATGTTTTAACTCTTAAATTTAGTTTTCTGGTATTATGACTTAGTAAATTACCTTGTTATTTAATATGAATTGTATAGAAATGGTCAAGGTTGTTAATTGGTCGGGCTTGCCTAGCAGTATGTTGGGCACCATCACGATCGGGGTTTGGGGTCGGGACAAGTTGCTATTAGAGCCCAGGTTACTTGGTCTCGCAAGTCATGAGCCAGTTTAGTAGAGTCTCACTGATCGATACGGAGACGTCTGTATTTATCCTCGAGAGGCTGGAGAACCTTCATAAAAAAAGTTCATATTCTTTAAATTCTTATCGTGCGACTTTGTGGATCCGAGAAATAAACTTCTATATTCTATTCTCTCACAGATGGAGAGGACTCACACTACAGGACGTGGCAGACGACTACCAGTACCACCCACTAAGGCCACCGGATACCGTGGACGCGGTCGTGGTCGTGGTAGAGGCAAAGCAGTGAGGACATAACCTATTGATCCACCAGCTACCCCGGCTCAGGATCAGGATCTAGTTGTGGATACTCTAACAGCACATGTTCAGGCACCAGTCGTGCTCATTGTGATTTCGGGTCTTCAGGAGGTCTTAGCACTGATCTTATCGGTTTGCACTGGCCTGGCTTAGGCAGTTCCAGCCACTACCGCAGTAGCTACTTCACAGGCCGGGGGACACAATCAGACTCCCGCTATTGGCACACCTGAGCAGGTAATGCAGGGATTGCAGACTCCGAGAGCACCTCCAGCTTAGCCAGTTGCACCAATTCAAGACTTCATGGTTACAGCCATGCCGGACGATGAACACCGTCGCCTCGAGAGATTTGGTAGGCTCTAGCCTCGTTGTTTAGTGATGCTGCAGACGCGGATGCCCAGGGTTTTCTGCACAAGTGTCAGCTTATGCTCTGCATAGTAGGGATTCTTGAGTCGAGTGGTGTGGATTTTACTACCTTTCAGTTCTCGGGGGCTGCTTTTATTTGGTGGGAGGACTTTGAGAGGCGTAGGCATGTCGGTGCAGCGCCCCTTACTTGGTAGCTGTTCTTTTCTCTCTTCCTGGAGAAGTATGTACCGCAGTCCCATAGAGAGGAGCTGCGTAGACAGCTCGAGTGGTTGACTCAGGGGGATATGACAGTGACCCTGTATGAGATGAGGCTATGCAGTTGGCCCATCATGCTATTTGGATGATTCAGATAGATCGTGAGAGGATCAGGAGGTTTATGGATGGCCTTAACTTACCATCTTTGTATTCTGATGACTAGAGAGAGGGTATTGGGTGCTACATTCGAGGAGGTTGTTGATATCGCTCGTGAGATTGAGACGATTCGCCATAGAGAGCGAGAGGAGAGGGAGGACAAGATGCCTCGAGGATCGGGAAGTTTTAGTGGTACTCCGTCTAGGAGCCAGTTCCAGCATGGTAGAGATTGTTCTTTCATGCTTGCTCAGTCGGCCCGTCTAGAATATAATGAGGCATCTTCAGGTCGTGGTCATCAGGGGTTTCAGCAGGGCCAGTCTTTACTTAACGCGCTCCTAGCTCAGAGTTCACCTCGTGCCCCATCAGCGCAGGGTTTTTTATTATGCCGAGTGCATCAGCTAGTCACTCCAACGCGATGGTTGCCCTTAAGTCCCCTTCTCCAACACCTGGTTGTCGCTTCGAGTGCGGAGAGTTTGGTCATATGAGGAGGCAGTGCCCTCAACTTCATGGTGGTCAGTCTCAGTAGAGGGATCAGCCATCGACTTCTGCTCCGGTTAGTTCACCATCTGTCCAACCAGCTAGGGGTAGAGGTTGGCACACCCGAGAGGTGGAGGTCGATCAGGCGTGACTGGTCTTATTTTTCTGCTATTCTAGGCAAGAAAGACGCCATTGCTTCAGATGTTGTTATTACAAGTGTTGTTTCAATCTTCTACCGAGATGCCTCTATATTATTTGATATCGGTTCCACATATTCATATGTATCTTTATATTTTACTCGTTATTTAGGTATGCCCCGGGATTATCTTTCTTTAACTGTTCATGTGTCGACCTCGGTGGGCGATACTGTAGTTGTGGACCTTGTGTACCGGTCATATGTTGTGACTATTGGGTGTCTGGAGACCCGAGTTGATCTTTTGATATTGAGCATAGTGGACTTTGATGTTATTTTGGCCATGGATTGGTTATCTCCGTATTATGCTATTCTACACTGTCATGCTAAGACAGTCACTTTGGCTATGCCGGGCGTACCGAGGATCGAGGGGCGTAGTGTGACTGATTATGTCCCTAGTAGAGTTATTTCTCTCTTGAAGGCCCAACGTATGGTTGGGAAGGGTTGTCTTTCCTATTTGGCATTTGTGAGGAATGTCGGAGCTGAAACTCCTAGCATGGATTCTGGTCCCCTTGTGAGGGATTTTCCTGATGTACTTCCAGCAGACCTGCTGGGCATGATGTCGAACAGGGAGATTAATTTTGGTATTGACCTGCTGCCGGACACTCAGCCCATTTCCATTCCGCCTTATCGTATGGGACCAGCGGAGTTGACAGAATTGAAGGAGCAGCTCCAGGAACTCCTAGATAAGGGGATCATTCGGCCTAGTGTGTCACCATGGGGTGCACCGGTTCTGTTTGTGAAGAAGAAGGATGGCACAATGAGAATGTGCATTGACTATAGGCAATTGAACAACGTAACAGTGAATAACAACTATCCCCTGCCTCACATTGATGATTTATTAGACCAGCTCCATGGAGCGAGGGTGTTCTCTAAGATTGATCTTCTTTCGGGCTATCACTAGTTGAAGATCAGGGATTCAGATATTCCTAAGACTATTTTCAAGACTAGATATGGTCACTATGAGTTTCTTGTCATGTCTTTCGGGCTGATCAATGCCCCAACAACGTTAACTCACCTAATGAATTGTGTATTTCAGCCTTATCTAAATTCATTTGTTATTGTATTCATTGATGATATTCTGGTCTACTCGCATAGTCAGGAGGAGAACGCAGAGCATTTGCAAGTTGTATTGCAGAGACTGAGGGAGGTTAGGCTTTATGAAAAGTTCTCTAAGTGTGATTTTTGGCTCGGTTCAATGGCTTTCTTGGGACATGTGATGTCCAGTGAGGGTATTTAGGTTGATCCAAAGAAGATAGAGCTGGGGCAGAGTTGGCCAAGACCATCCTCAGCCACGGAGATTCGTAGTTTTCTTGGGTTGGCCGGCTATTATCGTCGGTTTGTTCAGGGATTTTCATCTATTGCATCGCCCTTGGCAAAGTTGAATCAGAAGGGTGCTCCATTTGTGTGGTCGATCGAGTGTGAGGAGAGCTTTGAGAAGCTCAAGATAGCTTTGACTACAGATCCAGTATTGGTCTTCCCATTAGCTTCAGGATCATATATCATATATCATATATCATATATTGTGATGCTTCGAGAGTTGGGATTGGCTGTGTGTTGATGTAGGAGGGTAGAGTTATTGCTTATGCTTCTTGTTAGTTGAAGCCCCATGAGAAGAACTACCATGTTCATAATTTGGAGTTGGCTGCTATAGTTCATGCATTAAAGATTAGGAATCACTACTTGTATGGCGTATCTTGTGAGGTATTCACCGATCATCACAGTCTTCAACATTTGTTCAAGTAAAAGGATCTTAATTTGAGGAAGGGGAGGTGGCTAGAGTTCCTTAAGGACTATGATATTAAAATACTGTCTCTTCCGGGAAAGGCAAATGTGGTAGCCGAAGCTTTGAGCCGAAAGGCAGTAAGCGTGGGGAGTTTGGCATATATTCTAGTTGGGGAGATACTTGTTGAATTTGATGTTCAGGCTTTGGCCAATCGGTTGGTAAGATTATATATTTCGGATCCCAGTCGGGTGTTGGCTTCAGTGGTTTCTTGTTCTTCCTTATTTGATCGCATCAGAGAGCGCCAGTATGATGATCCGCATTTGCTTGTTCTCAAGGACAGAGTTGAGCATGGCGATGCCAGAGATGTGACCATTGGTGATTGTGATGCGTTGAGGATTCAGGACCGGATCTGTGGGCCCAAAGTGGATGGGCTTAGAGAGTGATTCTGGAGGAGGCCCATAGATCGCGGTATTCTATTCATCCAGGTTTGAAAACTGTGAATTATACATGTTTTATACCCCTTCAAACCTGAGCTTTGTGAATAAATTGCTTTAAATTAGTCCTAAATTGCTTACAAGGTGCGTTTGATTGTAGCTTTGAGCGACTAGATAATACATATCACAAATCGGTTTAAAAGAGGAGTGAAACCTGTCAAGCTCCAAAAGATAATTGAAAGTGGGAAAAAGGTGACCTGTGCGGACCGCACTATTCTGATGTGCGGCCGCGTAGAAGAATTTTGTAGAACGCCAAGTCGAGCCTGACCTGCGCGGTCCGCCCTGTTTTGCCACGCGGCCACACAGGAAAGTTCAGAGAGTAACCAAAAATGATGAAATCCCACGCAGACTGCATGCATTTCCACGCGGTCCGCATTGACAAGAGATCAGAGGCTCAGAAATTCAAGGCACAATCCCACGTGGCCGCACACCAAAACAGTGCGGTCCGCGTGGGTAAAAGTTCAGAGAGTCAACAATTTGCCAAGTTCTACATCATTGACATGTCGGAACCTATGGTGCCAAAAGCTAAGGCTTACCAAGGCCTCCTCCGCCATATCCTCAAAGATTGGCCAAGCAAAAAGGTGATAATCAGTTTAAAAAGTTTATGGAGATGATGAAGAGTTTGACCATCAATGTGCCTGTGGTGGAGGCACATGAACGAATGACCGGATATGCAAAGATCATGGAGAACTTTGTTACCAAAGAGAGATCTATGGAGTGCGATACCATCAAAATGACGCATCAAATGAGTTCTATTGGGAACTCCATGGCTCCGAAGCTAGAGCATCCCGGTGCATTCACAATACCATGTACCATTGGAAGCGCAGATTTTTCAAGGGCCCTATGTGACCTGGGGGCAAGTATCAACCTCATGCCTTATTCGGTATTCAAAACTTTGGGGATCGGGAAACCTCGCCTAACTTCCATTAGGCTTCAAATGGCGGACCGATCCATGAAGCGGCCCTTGGGAATTATTGATGATGTCCTTGTTCATGTTGACAAGTTCATATTTCCGGCCGATTTCGTGATCTTGGATTGCGAAGTGGATATGGAGGTGCCTATTATTCTTGGAAGTCCTTTCCTAGCTACAGTGAAGGCCTTGGTTGATGTAGATGTGGGAGAATGACCTTCCATTTTGGTGATGAAAAAGTGGTTTTCCATGTATGCAAGTCTATGCGCCAACCAAATAGCACCGAAGTGTGCTCGTTTGTTGACATTGTCATGCCGGTGATAGTGGATGACACAAGTGCAATGTTGAACGTTGAGGACCCACTCGAGGCTGTGATCTTGAAAACGGAGGTTGATGATATTCCTGAAAGGGTGGAGTGTGTGAATGCACTTCATGGCATGGGCTCATATTCCTATGAGCCGAGGAAGCTATCTATTGATCTTGATAAGCACAAAACTCCACCCACCAAGCCATCCATTGAGGAGCCACCGGTGTTGGAGCAGAAACCACATCCTCCTCACCTCACGTATGAGTTTCTTCGTCCTAATTTCAATTTTCCGGTTATTCTATCTTCTTGATTGACTAACGTGCAGGTGGACACCACTTTGGCAGTTCTTCAAAAGCGCAAGCGAGCCATTGGATGGACCTTGGCAGATATTTGGGGTATTAGCCCCGCATTTTGCATGCGCAAGATAATATTGGAGGAGGATGCAAGACCGTATCTTGAACATCAAAGGAGACTCAGTAAGGCCATGCAAGTGATGGTTAAAAAGGAAATCATCAAGTGGCTTGACGTTGGTGTGGTATATCCAATTTCTAATAGTTCGTGGACCTCTCCAGTACAGTGTGTGCCCAAGAAGGGAGGAATGAAGGTGGTGACCAATGATAATAATGAGCTGATTTTGACTCGTACTGTGACGGGTTGGAGGGTATGCATGGAATACCGAAAACTGAACAAGATTACAAGAAAGGACCATTTCCCCTTGCCATTCTTGGATCAGATGCTTGACCGTCTTGCGGGCCGGGCGTTCTATTGTTTTCTGGATGGGTATTCCGGCTATAACCAGATTCTTATTGCCCAATAGGATCAGGAAAAGACAACCTTCGCATGTCCTTATGGCATATTCGCATTCTCGCACATGCCATTTGGACTGTGTAATGCTCCAGCGACCTTCCAAAGATGTATGATGGCAATCTTCACCGACATGGTGCAAGACACATTGGAGGTCTTCATGGACGACTTTAGTGTGGTCGGGGATTCATTTGGTGAATGTTTTCAAAATCTTGATCATGTGTTGGCCCGCTGTGAAGACACAAATTTGGTACTCAATTGGGAGAAATGCCACTTTATGGTAGAAGAAGGAATTGTGTTGTGTCATAAATTTCAAAAAGGGGGATCGAGGTTGACAAAGAAAAAATTGAGGTGATCTCAAGGCTTCCTCCCCCTAACTCTGTCAAAAGAGTGAGGAGTTTTCTTGGACATGCGGGTTTCTATCGAAGATTCATTAAGGACTTTTCTCAGGTAGTGAGCCTATTGTGTAAGTTGTTGGAAAAAGATGCAAGATATGTGTTTGATGACAAGTGTATGGAGGCTTTCGAGCTTATAAAACAAAATTTGATGACTACCCCCATCATAACTGCACCCAATTGGAGCTTTCCCTATGAGCTCATGTGTGACGCTAGCAATGTTGCTTGGGGGCGGTCTTGGGCCATAAAATCAACAAATTGTTCCATCTGGTGTATTATGCTAGCAAGACAATGAATGAGGCGCAAAGAAACTACACGGTTGCCGAGAAGGAATTGCTTGCCATTGTATTTGCCATGGAGAAGTTTTGCATGTACCTTATGGGGCCAAAGTGATTATCCATACCGATCACTCCGCCCTTCGGTACTTGATTACTAAAAAGGATTCAAAAACAAAATTGATGATATGGGTGCTTCTTCTACGAGAATTTGATTTAGATATCGTCGATAGAAAGGGAAGTGAGAACAAAGTGGCGAACCACTTGTCTAGATTGGAGGAGGAAGCGAGGCCTTCAGATGGCCTTGAGATAAATTATTCTTTTTCGGATGAACAACTCCTCTCAGTTTATATGCTTGACATGTCGTGTTTTGCTGACATTGAAAATTATTTTGTTACTGGTGTGGTCCCGTATGAGCTCTCTTCTAACCAAAGGAAGAAGCTTAAACGGGATGCTTTGGACTTCTATTGGGATTAGTCGTACCTTTTTAAAATTTGCACCGATGGTGTAATTTGCCGATGTGTTCCCGAAGAAGAGCAATTGAGTATTGTGGAAGCTTGTCATTCTTCGCCCTATGGTGGCCATCATGGCGGGGCGAGGACGGCGTCTAAAGTGTTGAGTTGTGGGTTCTATTGGCCTTCATTGTTCAAGGATGCGGTGATTTCGTGAAAAGATGTGATGAGTGTCAATGTGCGGAGGGATTTCAAAGAAAGATGCCCCTTAACACGATCTTGACGTCGACATTTTCTATGTTTGGGGGATCAACTTTATGGAGCCATTCGTGTGTTCTTGTGGCAAGACTTATATTTTGGTAGCTGTGGACTATGTGTCGAAATGGGTTGAGGCCATCGCCTTACCCAACAATGAAGCTCGTAGTGTGGTGGCTTTCTTGAAGAAGAGCATTTTCACTAGGCTTGGCACACCCCGTGCCATAATTAGTGATGGTGGCTCTCATTTTTGCAACAAGTCTTTCGATTCTTTGCTTACGAAGTATGGGGTAAAACACAAAGTGACCACGCGTTATCACCCTCAAGAGATTAGCCAAGTTGAGGTCTCAAACCGAGAAATCAAGAGTATTATATCCAAGACTGTCAATGCAAATAGGACCGATTGGTCAAAGAAATTAGATGATGCTCTTTGGGCTTATCGTATAGCGTTCGAGACTCCAATTGGTATGTCGCCATATCGGTTGGTTTTTGGAAAAGCATGTCATCTCCCAGTGTAATTAGAGCATAAGGCTATGTGGGCCTTGAAAAAGTTAAACTTAGAGTGGAATGTTGCGGCCAATATCCGGGTTGAACAATTTAGTGAACTTGATGCGTTTCGGTTTCATGCATACTCCAGCTCATCCTTGTACAAGGATAAGATAAAGTATCTCCATGACAAGTATGCCCGGGGGAAAGAATTAAAGGTTGGCGATATGGTTCTTCTCTTCAATTCCCAGTTAAAGTTGCTTCCAGGAAAGCTAAATTCCAAGTGGAGCGGTCCTTTTGAAGTGGTTGGTGTTACTCCTTTTGGTGCCATTGATCTCAAAAACAAGAATGGTGAGGTATTCCTGGTCAATAGTCATAGAGTCCAGCATTATTTGGGCAAGTTTGATGACATCCACGTGGTGGCGCTGATTCATTTGAAATGACTAATGATGGTAACATGCGTCGTGCGGCGACGTTAAATCAGGCGCTTCTTGGGAGGCAACCCATGTCTTTTCATATTCTTTGTTTTTCTATTGTAGCATAGGATTTTTGTGCTGATAGTGTGTTAAGTATTGCAGGGAAAATGTTGAATCAGTGCAGGGCAAAATGCCAAATGCACAGTCTATGAAAACTGCCCACGCGGCTGCACCCCATAACAATGCGGTCTGCGTAGGCTTGATAAACTGAAGGTGTAAACTCAGAAGACCCCACGTGGCCAAAGCCATCTCTATGATAAATTTCCCACACGGTCACGGTCCTAAGCAGTGCGGTCCGCGGGGGAATGGCCAAATTATGCAAGTCTCTGCAGTTAGCCACGCGGCCGCGCACCAAAGTAGTATGGTCCGCGTGATCTGTGTTCATGATCTGAAGGATAAAAATCTTGCGTGGTCCGCGTGCCATTTTTGTGCGGCCGAGCAGGCAGGTGAGAACTGGGCCCCACGGTTTTCTATAAATAGAAGCCTAAGGTCTCCTTTAAACCTTTTCGCAAATTTTCATCAGGGCATACATTTCTACTGCTCACCCATATCAATTGTACACATCTTGCATCCTCATTAATTCCTGGTAACAACTCACATTCATTTCAATTCATAATTTAATTTTTGTTTATTTTCATTGATTTCTACTAGTATAACTTTTAATTTCTTTCTTCTTCTCTTTCTTCCTTCTTAGTTAACAGTTAAAGTATGTTTTAGTTAACTTTTGTTGAACCTTGGGCATGTATTCTTCTGAAAACAACTGAGTAGGGGCAATTAGGATCCTTAATGCTAAAATTTGGACTGAAAAGAACAAATAGTACCTACTAGTTTCGTTTGACCTACCCGGCCGCACAACATTTTTGTGCGGTCCGTGTGTGTTTGATTGACATTTGTGGCACCCTCTCAGCGCATCCGCATGACCACTTCTGAGCGGTCCGCGTGAGACCAGGGCGGTCGCGGTCCAAATTAGTGCGGAACGCGTGCCTAGAAGTTCAAAGAGGTAGCATTTCAAAAGTTTGATCTGTGCGTATCGCATCCACTTTAGTGCGGTCCGCATGAACCCAATGCGACCGCGGTCCAAATCAGTGCGTTCCGTTTCACCAAGGGTCAGAGAGGGTTCAAATTTTCAGGTTAAATTGTGCGGACCAAGTTCATTTCTAGGCGGTCCGCATAGGTCCTTTCTAAAAACTTAATGTTGAAATAATATTGCCTGTGCGGACCGCTTAAGTTTTTTGTGCGGTCCGCGTGACCCCTGTCTATAACATGATTTCTGCAACTTTGAAATGAAACTAGAATTGTCTGCTTCTCCTTATGTGATTCTACTAACAACATTAGATGTTTATCCTTTGAAGACAATGGTGCAAAAGCATGGAGGAAATCAAATACAATGTGGGGGAAAGAAAAAACAACCTGGGAGGGGTGGTGCTTCCCGAGGGAAAACAGTGACAAAGGTGGTGAAACTCACTCCCAAAGACAGGGAGACAATGAAGAAGAACAGAAAGTTAATTCGGGCAGCCGACAAGGCTGTTTCTCATTCAACAGGGAATGAGTACGAACCCTCCTGGGATACAACTTCAGAGTCCGCCCCCACTCATATGTCAGTAGAGGTCCCAGTACCTGAGGGCTCTTCTCCTGATAATGCATCTGTGGCCACTTCCAAGAAGCCAATAAATATAGTCTCGAGCTCGTCTGATGTGTTCGGGAATGATAACGAAGAGGAGGGATAATACTCCACCACTCCCAAAGTTCATTATCAGGGTAGAGTGCGGGGTATGCCGAGGGAGGAGAACCTAAAGTTGGGGGGATAGAGAGGACTAGGAAGCCAGAGGCTTGGGAGGATAGGTTTGTAAGTGAGATTGCCTTCCACCAGTACAGGGATTGGTGGCCCAGGAGGAAGTTGATTCCGGAGCGGCGATTTATTGATGCTGACTTGCTCCCTCACAACCCTCACGTACAAGCTCAATTCCGTATGAGAGAGGGTTGAGGGTTCTTCAAGGAAAAATTAGACATGTCTAACGAGCATATGGTGAAGGAGATTTACGCCAATGTTCACCATATAGTTTGGGATACAAAAGTGGCAAATGTGAGGGGTAAGATAGTGGTGTTTGATGGGAAGTCACTAAATGATTTTTTGAGTTTTGGGGAAGAAGATGAGTCTCAGTACTTGGAGAAGCTGGCGATGAAAGAAGAAGTTCGCCTGTGGTTAGCCGGGATTTTAGCTGCTCCAGGTACAGTTCCTGTGTGGTTGAAGGCACATGAGAAAATATTCAGGAAAACCTTCACTTTTGAAGCCAAAGGGTGGTTGACCTTTGTGTGTAATCGGCTTGACCTGACCACACATGATCACTTTGTTCCCATTGATTGTGATGTCCTAGTTCCTTCCATCATTGCAGGTTTTTTGTTGAATGTCGGCAACATCATGTCACGGGTGATCTCTACCGTGGGGAACGAGACAAAGACAAGCTACCCCTTCCCTAACACACTAACCATGTACTTCAAAGATATGAAGGTGAAAGAGAAAACATATGATATTATGGTACCTACGGTGAGCCTTTAATCCTGGTGTGATCAAAAGGGTCCTGACAACCCTAAGGGCACCAAGAAGAGTCAAGCTTCTACTTCTTCCGCAGTTGGCCAGTCTAAAGAGCCAGCTGCCTCTGAGCAGCCCACCACTGAGACATTGCCTCCAGGCCCATCCACGGCTCCCCTACTGCCACATCTGAGCCGGTGATTCTGGTGTCAAATACTCACAGATTCACCGCCAACCATCTCACACACTCACTTGCTAGTTTGAACAACTGGATGTCGGCTGCGACATCCAATTTGTCCACATTGACCACAACCTTTCAAGCACAGGGAGCCCTGGTGACTATTGAGATACCTACCTCTATTGATGAGACTTTGAAGAAGATCCTGGCCAACCAAGAAAAGATAATAGCAGAGCAGGGAAATTTGGCAAAGACAGTCAGGGAGCATAGCAAAGCCCTCAAGGACTTGGCTAAGGAGCACAGGAAATTGAGGAAGACTAAGGCCTCGAAGGAGTCGGTGGCGAAGCTGCAGGTACAGGTGGACAAGCTGATGGCGGATCAGCTACCAATTGACTTGTTGTTTGCAGAGTCGTCCATAGATCCATCGGATGTGCAGCCACATGTGGAGGAGGATAGGCCAAGGAAGAAGAGAAAGTTCCCTAACACTGAGGGAGTAGTGATAGCAGTGGCTCAAGTCCAGGAGGGCCCTTCCGGTACTGCTGATGATGAGCCCTCATTAGAGCCAGCAGTTGATGAGCCAGAGTTGGAGTAGGCACCTATCCCAGCAGCACATCAACATCAGGCTGAGGACCAGTCTGAGGTCCCTGCCAGCATAGAGGACATGGGCGCTACTGATGAGGCTTGACGGGCCATTTTTATATCCTTTGCCTCTATTTTGATGCTTTCTTTGGTAGTTAGCATTGGGGAAAATGCTAACTCTTATTCGTGGGGGTGTGGCCCTACTTTTTGATTTTTATTTAGATGATTGTACATATTATTTACTTTCAGTACTTTAGTAGATATAGATGATGTGTACATAAATCTTCATTGTGAACTCCCTTAGTTGTATATTCTAATCCCCTTATGTAAATATTCATTTGGTTTTCAGATGGTTTTCAATTGTGTTTTCTACTTTCGTTAAAAATTTTCGTTTTCGTTTTAGTTGCAAAGTTAGGCTCGTAGCCTTTTTGGTTTTGTTTTGGCGTTGGCAATAGGCCCTTGGTTTTCTTAATGCCACGGTTCTTTTCAAGGGTAGAATGCTGTGGAAACCGGGTGGCTCTTCCCAATGATAGATGGCGTGACAACTTTCTTAAGGGTTGAGTTTTGATTTTTCTTTTTTATTTTCAAGTTTTTGTAGTTTAGCATACCTGAGGCAAAGCTTCACTTGGACCTAGCACGCAGATCATATTATTGTTTGGACACTCCTTCACCGTCGTCCGAAATTGCTCCCAAATTTCATACAAAGTTTCATTGCTCTCTCGCTTGAAATCAATATTTTATCCCGTAGAGTATCCATGTGCCCGGGAGAGAAGAGCCTTGAAATAAAATTTTCTGCCAATTCGTCCCATGCATGAATAGAATGATTAGGCAAGCGCTCCACCAATCCAAATCATTACACTTTAGTGAGAAGGGAAAAATGCCTTAACAGCAAAGCATCTTCCAAAAAAATTTGTTTGTTTGCTCCCCTAACACGCATCTATAAAAACTCTCAAATTCTTGTAAGAATTTTGAGTCGGCGTCCCGGTGAAATAATCTCGTTGCTCGAGGAAAGTGAGCATCACATTGTAATATGAATGTCTTCTGCCCTAATACGAGTGGGACTATGACACTTGCATACCCTCAATTTAGTAGCAAAATCCGATGTTGTGTCGCTTGTAGTTGTGTAGTGGTGGAGTTGGGGGTCTTGTTTCTCATGGCCTCGGAAGTTTAGTTGTGGGTCTTGTGGCATTTCATCAAGTTGATCATCTTCGCCATCCACCTTTACCAATGGGATGTTTTCAAGTTCGTCGTTCGCCATTTGGAATCTACAATAACTTCAACAAATTAGAACTATGAAAGTAAAATAAGATACTTCAGAAAACAAACTCAAGTATATAGCTAACACCGTAAGCTCCCCGAAAACAACACCAAAATTGATCACATCCAATTCACACCCAATTAAGGAATATGAAATGGTTATTACAATAATAAAACCCAACACGAGTGGGGATCGAATCTACAAGGAGTTTAAAATGGGTGTTAAGGTAAACACTCAAGAGAGAAACTCGAAATAACTAAATTTAGCTTCCAAACAAGTGGGTAAATGTAATCTAAATTATCTACTAAGAGATTTAACTAACTAAGGAGCTAGTAGTGATTAAATGCTTTTTATGTTTTTATCAAATAGAGAAAGGCCTAGGATTGTAACCTTAACCTAGGTATAAACCTAATGGATAGAGTAAATCTATGCTTGCTTGGAATATCGATGTTTGTTATGACTCTCAATGCTTAAGTACACATTCAATACGTCTCGGTTAAATAGTGATTATGCCCAAATTGGCTTTCTCAAGAGCAAATGAGTAGCCAAAATAATTAAATATGATTCCAGGTCCCTGTCTCAAGTTCAAATTCTTTAATCAAACTAATCGATACTTCAACTAGTTCAATTTCTTGTTAGCCAAGTTTTCCTAGACTAAATTTCTTTTTCTCAAGTAAGAACAAAGCCAAATAGGCATGAATGACTATTTGCAACCAGTAATTCTAACTACAAAGCATAAAAAGGCTAAATAACGTAAACCCGATTAATAGCAAGCATTAATATTAAACACACATACGTTTACACACTGGGGTTTTATCAAACCGAAGATAAAACTAGCCACTCACAGTAATTTGCATAAAGAAAAATTAATAGAAGAAGTAATTGAAAACATAAAACTAAAATTAAAGTGGATAATTAGTTGATCTTATCTAATTGTAGCTCCAAATTGTCCAAAATAGCTAAATATAACTGCTAGATGTTGCAGTACAAAAGATGCCCTAGAAAAATATTTTACATCTATTTATAGTGCTCTAAAATTCTTGACAAAAATACCCATTGGAGGGTCTGCGGCCGCACATTTACATCGGCGGTCCGCAATTTAGTAGGTGACTGTTGAGAGTGCCTTCAATTTAGTAGCAAAATCCGATGTTGTGTCGCTTGTAGTTGTGTAGTGGTGGAGTTGGGGGTCTTGTTTCTCATGGCCTCGGAAGTTTAGTTGTGGGTCTTGTGGCATTTCATCAAGTTGATCATCTTCGCCATCCACCTTTACCAATGGGATGTTTTCAAGTTCGTCGTTCGCCATTTGGAATCTACAATAACTTCAACAAATTAGAACTATGAAAGTAAAATAAGATACTTCAGGAAACAAACTCAAGTATATAGCTAACACCGTAAGCTCCCCGAAAACAACACCAAAATTGATCACATCCAATTCACACCCAATTAAGGAATATGAAATGGTTATTACAATAATAAAACCCAACACGAGTGGGGATCGAATCTACAAGGAGTTTAAAATGGGTGTTAAGGTAAACACTCAAGAGAGAAACTCGAAATAACTAAATTTAGCTTCCAAACAAGTGGGTAAATGTAATCTAAATTATCTACTAAGAGATTTAACTAACTAAGGAGCTAGTAGTGATTAAATGCTTTTTATGTTTTTATCAAATAGAGAAAGGCCTAGGATTGTAACCTTAACCTAGGTATAAACCTAATGGATAGAGTAAATCTATGCTTGCTTGGAATATCGATGTTTGTTATGACTCTCAATGCTTAAGTACACATTCAATACGTCTCGGTTAAATAGTGATTATGCCCAAATTGGCTTTCTCAAGAGCAAATGAGTAGCCAAAATAATTAAATATGATTCCAGGTCCCTGTCTCAAGTTCAAATCCTTTAATCAAACTAATCGATACTTCAACTAGTTCAATTTCTTGTTAGCCAAGTTTTCCTAGACTAAATTTCTTTTTCTCAAGTAAGAACAAAGCCAAATAGGCATGAATGACTATTTGCAACCAGTAATTCTAACTACAAAGCATAAAAAGGCTAAATAACGTAAACCCAATTAATAGCAAGCATTAATATTAAACACACATACGTTTACACACTGGGGTTTTATCAAACCGAAGATAAAACTAGCCACTCACAGTAATTTGCATAAAGAAAAATTAATAGAAGAAGTAATTGAAAACATAAAACTAAAATTAAAGTGGATAATTAGTTGATCTTATCTAATTGTAGCTCCAAATTGTCCAAAATAGCTAAATATAACTGCTAGATGTTGCAGTACAAAAGATGCCCTAGAAAAATATTTTACATCTATTTATAGTGCTCTAAAATTCTTGACAAAAATACCCATTGGAGGGTCTGCGGCCGCACATTTACATCGGCGGTCCGCAATTTAGTAGGTGACTGTTGAGAGTGCCTTCAATTGGAGGAGTTCTGCGGCCGCACATTAGCTTTTGCAGCGCCCTAAATTACTACAGACCGCCTTTTGAGTAGGCTTCAGACTTGTTCAATTGCATATATTCTCCGATCTTCCAATTTTGACAGTGCGATCGCACTTTTTGGTTTGCAGGTCGCACTTCTGCCAGAATCCTTTGAAGCTTCATATCTTTATTTGTGGCAGCAGATCATTTTTTGCGAGCTGCATTTACTTTTGTGGCCGCAGAAGGAATTTTGCGGACTGCACTATTCTTTGCCCTCTTCCTCTTGACTGATCTTAGGTGGAACATGTCCTCTTTGAGTTAGATTTCTTCATTGAGCTCACATTCTTCAATACATCCACAATTCACACATTTTCACTAGATTCGGAAACAATAATCACAACTTTCGGACTAAAAACTAAAGCAAGAAGATACTAATAAGTGGTTAAAATCCACACTTATCAGGTGTATGGCATGCAAATTAACACCTGCAGATCCAAGTAATTGTATAGAACCCAACACTTTGTTTGAATACCTTTAGGTCTTTTTATAATCTCCCCATCCACTGATTGGAGCATCCTTATTTGGTTTTGTGCTTTCCTTCCATTCATTTTTGCAAGGAAAGAAGATGTATTAGAGCCCCCAATTTGAGCCATTGCACGTTAGACTTCTGCCTGTTTATGCTCTCTTAAGTCATAATCCATTTCTCCAGCTGTATTCTGACATTCTCTTCCTCAAACAACTCTGCATTCTTATTCGTGCTCCTTATCTGCCCTTTTATATGTTTTAGGCTTTCTCTGAATGAATGAATGTTTTATGGTATCCCTGCATATTCCTTTTTGTTCAACTGCTTTTATTCCTTTCTGACTATTTTTACGTCTTGCTATATACTTCCCATCTTTCCATCTTAAAATTGCGCCGAGAGAATTCTAGAGAGAGAAATTTTCAGTTATGCGTTTCGTATGGTGTTAACATTATTTATCAACTTTGCGCCTTTCAGCAAACGAAATTTGGCGTCTTTTTTAGTTCACATGCAAGAAGAGCATAAAAGATATGTCCCACTAGGGCGGTTCATTTGGATCACATATCTGAAATTCGAACTGATTCATTCAATTTCGGATTTCAGACTTCGGATTGGATCGGATTTCGGATTGGTTATTTGGTAATGTATAAATACTACACTTTAATTTCGGATAGTTGGACTTCCTTTACATCTTCCTCCAAGTTATTAGTTATTACCTTTACAATTGCTAGATTTAGCTATATTGACACCATAATACTCTCATAATTGCATAAACATGAATTTTTCTTAATGTAGTGCCTCTTTTACAAAGAAAATATACATATTAGTTTACAACTTTGAGGCATAATATCATCCAAAATCTGATCCGATCCAAACTTCAAAATTCGATCGAATCCGATATAATTCAGATCGGATTCGGATTACATTTTCTAGAATCCAACAACAACAACAACAACAACTACGCAGTATAGTCCTACAAAGTGGGATCTGGGGAGTGTAATATGTAGACGAGCCTTACCCCTACCCGAGAGGGCAGAGAGGCTGTTTCCAATCGACCCTCGGCTTAGTGAAGGAAATGAAAAACAAAAATAAAAACAAAAACAAAAGAGCATAGTAACTCCAGCAGAAATAGCGTTAATAATTATCTAAACATAAGAAACATAAATAAAATAGCATGCACTAATATCATACAGTAACTACTATAAATACCTACCATAAGGGAGACACAAGCCAAAACACAAATCATCTATGGATAGCCCTGCCAAGCCTCACCCAACCCCGGGTGAGGAGTACGAAAAACTCTAGGAGCCCCTATCCTACAATCCTGATACTAGACCTCCAGATATTCCTATCAAGGGTCATGTCCTCGGAAACCCGCATTCTAGCCATGTCATGCCTAATCACCTCTCCCCAATACTTCTTAGGCCTCTCTCTACCTCGCCGAACGCCGACAATCACCAGCCGCTCACAACTCCTCACCGGGGCATCAGGACTTCTCCTCCGCACATGCCCGAACCACCTCAGCCTCGCTTCTCGCATCTTCTCATCCACCGGGGCTACCCCACCTTCTCTCGAATAACTTCATTCTTAATCTTATCTAAATCCGAAATTCAAAATTCGAATCCGAAATATGCTAAACCCGATCCGATCCGTGCACACCCCTATGTCCCACTTCTTTAGTACACCAGAAGATTCACCTTTTTAAGTTTCTTGAAAATTATGCATTTAGCTTAAAGAAAATCTTTCATGTAGTTTCTCATTGTCAAGATAACAACCATAAAGAGCGCTCTTACGTTACCTTTAACAAACAGATGGCCAGACTGACTAGGCAACAAACGAGATATTGGGGTTTTACTTTATGGCCCTAAACTAATGAGATATCAGTTCTTACACAACTTTCTGCGATGATGATGGCACAAGTTGATTTTCCTTTTGTCCCACTTATTATCCAAACTTTTGATCATTAAATTTTAAGCTAGGGGAAATAAAAGAACCACTACAAGCATTCAACTCTTTGCAATTATTATGAGAAAGATTGCTTTGATTGTATCATTTCGACACCCGGTATCGTCTTGAAAAAAAAAAATACGAGTTAGAATTTAAAACATAATGTTGTGTTCTGCCCTCTAGATTATCCATTAAAGGTGCGTAATATTTAAAATTGAAAAGACAACATTCCAAAGTTGTTAACTTTCCATGTTAGTAATATTTCATATAATATTCAATAAATATTAACATTTCTTGATCCTAGAGAAAAAGTGAATATACTTTGGACTGGTAAAGTACTGATAATTCTTAATGAAAATTACATAATCACCGACACTATAAGAATAAAAAATATACAGTAAGACCAACACTAAAGAATGAAAAATACAGCAACAAGTCATAATAGTCAGTAGTAAACCATAGTCAAGCAGCAACTTTTTACCAGCAATAAAAATAACAATTACCAGCAATAAAAATAACAAGTAAAAAACAACCAACAGCAAAAAGTATGGATTCACCAACAGTCAAAACTGAAGTGTTTACATCAATGAAATAGTGAAACAAGAGTTTTGGAGGGGAAAGATTATAGAAATCTAAGAAAATGACCAACCAACAAGAGCCATTTGCAATGCACAGAAAAATGATAATAAAAAAGAGAATTTTATGTTAAATTGCAGCTTCTCTTTCCTTTTCAAGCATACCCCTCAATTCATTTCTCATTTGAAGGTAAGCAACTAATACCACCTTTTTTCCCATCTCTTGCTTTTTCTTACCCTTCAAGTGAGAAGCTTAGGTTGTTGGGTGATAACAGTGTTTAGAGTGTCAAGTATTTGTCATAAGCTAACCTCTCATTTGCTTTATAATACTCCAGCAAGATTCTCATACATCTCTATTTCCTTCTTCCTATACTTTATATCTATTCTCTCATTCTTCTTCTTTCTCCTCTTCAGCTAGTTTTCTGTTTCATTGCCTAATTATTCTGTAGTGTCCAAGTATGTTTCGCTTTTCATCATGAATTTCTTAGAAATTTGTATTCTTTTCCATTCAAGCTGACTGCTTTATCTAATATAATACATCATTCTGAACCACAAGATAGCATCTGAATTTATTGAAAGAACAGTTATCATGCCTTTTGGTTTGGTGGCGGCGTGGAACAAGCGACGAAGAAGCAGGTCCGAGGATCAGCTAAATCCTTGTATGTTTCAGCCTTGAATCCTCCTCCTTCATATTCCAGAATATGTTTGTCATGCAATTATAATAGCCTGTGCAATATTGTACATAGCTTCTGCATGTTGTAAAATATGAGATATGCTTATTTTCAGGGATATATAAATCTGTGGAGTGTTGGAAAATTGAAGACCAGAATCCACCTGCAAAAAGACACCATGGATCATCAGTTTTCACACTCAAAGAAATGGAGGAGGCAACAAATTCTTTCAGTGATGACAATCTACTTGGGAAAGGAGGATTCGGTCGAGTTTATAAGGGCACACTGCAGTCTGGAGAGGTCAGACAAACAAGTTAAGGGAGAAAGAATTTCACATCAGTGATTTACTTTCTGCTGTTTCCTGTGTCTCATTTTGTGTAACACTAGAAGCTTGATAAAGCAGACTAACTAATATAAAATTTGATTCTTTTGCCAATTGGAAGATTGTAGCAATCAAGAAAATGGATCTACCTTCATTCAAAGAGGCAGAAGGTGAGCGAGAGTTTCGTGTGGAAGTCGATATTTTGAGCAGACTGGATCATCCCCATCTGGTAGAACTAATAGGCTATTGTGCAGATGGGAAGCACAGATTTCTAGTTTATGAGTATATGCACAAGGGAAATCTTCAAGATCATTTAAATGGTTGGTTTCTAAGCGTGAAGTTTCCCTTAATCCAAAGACTTGCCTTTTGATGCTTAACGATGTTTCAACCAAACTGCAGGAATTGGAGAAGTGAAGATGGATTGGCCCTTAAGGCTAAAGGTAGCTATTGGGGCAGCAAGAGGACTTGCATATCTTCATTCAAGTTCAGCTGTTGGGATTCCTATAATACATAGGGACTTCAAATCCACCAACATTCTTTTGAACACTAACTATGAAGCAAAGGTAAGCAAGTACTTCATCTATGTCAATTTAATTGTGATATCTGGTGGGAAGGGATCTCTTCATAGAACTTACGAATAATCAATTCTCATCTGCCGCGCAGATATCAGATTTTGGTCTTGCAAAGTTGATGCCGGAAGGCCAGGAAACATGTGTGACATCTAGGGTACTTGGTACTTTTGGCTATTTTGACCCTGAATACACACTGGTGAGTAGCTTGCATATCAAATCAAGGTTTTGAAGTTCCAATAGAACTGGATATTATATTGTTATTCAGAATTCATTTTCTTTGTTACAACAAACCTAAGGAGGTAAGCAAAGGAAAAGAGAAATTGGAAACAAGACAAGAAGAAGCCATAAACTGGGATAGTTCTAGAAAGTAAGCAACACCAGAAGAAATATCCAATATCTTACTATGCAAAAAGTGAGAAGCAAACTACAAAACGAGCGAAGAGTTAAAAATCTGAAACGGAATTCATAGGTAGTGGCTGCTGACTAATGATACTTCTGATAAGCACATAAAAAACACTAATAAAAGAGGAGTAGGAGAATAAGATAAGTAGGGGAAAAACTACAGAAGAAATCACACAAACAAGACGTCTTCCCTCTAAACAATTGTAGTGCTCTTTGTTCTTCTAGATTCCTTTCTCAGAATTAAATATGGCATGTAAATATTGTCTGAATATTCCGTCCATTATTCAGGGATCAAATTTATTGTATGGTTATGTTTCGTTTCTTTTTTTTAATAACTATAACGTCTTCCCTCTAACTATAATGGTAAGCAACCCCCACTTCCAACCGAGACGTTGTGAGTTCGAGTCTCCCCAAGAGCAAGGTGGGAAGTTCTTGGAGGGAAGGATGCCGGGGGTCTATTTGGAAACAGCCTCTCTACCCAACGGTAGGGGTAAGTTCTGCGTACACACTACACTCCACAGATCCTAATAAGTGGGATTATACTGGGTTGTTGTTGTTGTTGTAATGCTTAACAGTTTGACACTCGGCAACATAAAGAGAAAAGGCAGTCTCAGGTTCAGAATAGATCTTCAACCAACTGAAACCACCCTACCTTATAAGTTTGTAGATTTAGCTAATTTCACGTTTATCAGAACTCAATCCATCAGGATTACTTTAAAAGAGTATGTTCCCTTGCAATGCCAACAGAAATGCAACACAGATTAAGCTTCATCGAACTTGAGCAAATCCAACTTGAATGCTATGATCTTATTTGGGAAATGCTTTTCTCTAAGTTACTCAACATTCAACAAGCTGATATTGACGTATCAATTATTAAGCATTTTTACCCTCCACTAAACAAAACCTTAGGATAGTGGAGACATTCTTAGACAATGTTCATCCCCAAAATCAAGAAACTAAACAAACAGTAAGAGGAGATAATGAATTGAATTAATCAAATTATTTGACTAGCTTTACAGAGTTGGAGCTACTTAACCCACCCTCTTCCCCCTTTGTCACTTAAGAGCGATGAACGTTTTCAAAAGATGCCAATAACAAATGTCAATTCGGATAATAATTAGCTGCCTTCCTCTACCTTCTACCATAAATAGCATGCAGATATGCATGGCTGCATGGGTCAGTCTCTTTTTCTTCTTCTTTCTAATCTATATTAGAAAACAAGAAATAGTATCACACTCTACCTGCTAGAAGGAACTACGACTAGTTTTACTATTATGTTCCAAACATGCGATTGCATGTAAAGAAACTTCATACTCATCCTTGCTCTTGAAATGCAAACATTGGGTTTATCATGAGGAAATTCTTTTTATTCCTCATTAAACTTTCTTCCAGAAAAACCTTGCTAACATTATTTTCGGACAGACGGGAAAACTCACTTTACAAAGTGATGTTTACGCATTTGGTGTTGTTATGCTGGAGCTTTTGACCGGACGCAGGGCCGTTGATCTCACCCTTGGACCAAATGATCAGAATTTAGTACTACAGGTAACGAACAAAATTATTATCATAGCAGCAAAAATGAAAATTGGTTCCAAATTTTTTCAGTATAGGATATTAACTGCTATGCGGATATCGCAGGTCAGGCATATATTGACTGATAAGAAGAAGCTGCGCAAGGTGATTGACCCTGAGATTAACCGGAGCTCATACACTATGGAGTCTGTAACCATGTTTGCTAATCTAGCCTCTCGTTGTGTGCGAGCAGACAGTAGTGAAAGGCCCTCAATGGTAGACTGCGTCAAAGAACTGCAGCTGATCCTCCACACGAATATGAAAGGGCTAAGCATGCCTATGCATGCATTCAGAATAATCTGAAACCTTCTGAGATTGACATGGATGAAGCAAATTCTAATCACAATATGCACCAAGATCGATTGTTCCAATTCAGAAGTTACAATATCAGCTAAAAGTTTCAAATGTACATTGGAAAGAGTAATGAGTATGGTAGGATACTGTAAGCTGTCAAAGTAATAAAAAGAACATCCAGATTCAACCCGAAGATTACAAGTTTTCATAATAATTTAATAGATAAAAATTCCTTCACTGAGCCGAGGGTCGATTAGAAACAGCCTTTCTGCCCTTTCGGGGTAGGGGTAAGGTTTGTCTACATATTACCCTCCCCAGACCCCACTTTGTGGGACTATACTGGGTAGTTGTTGTTGTTGTTGTTATTGTTAATAGATAAAAATGGGGACTCTGAGTAAAACAATTATTTTTCTGGGCGGCTCACCTCTGCTCAAACACATTAGTGCAAAGATCTGATTATGTACGGATTCCTTTGCCAAATAATAGAATCAATGGTGTGGATTTTGGGTCCATGAACTGAATTTCATCAGAAGACTGCTTAAGTTTACTGTTAAATATGTAGTTGTGACAACATTTTCATGTTTCATCCTCACTACATCAGAGAACTAAAACTAAGTGTTTGCTTGGCAGTTTTGCTTCTACAAACAGCTCTCTAAAGTTTGACATAATACCGGGAAAAGTTAACCTCTGGTGCTATACAAATACATGTAGCAAAAGCCGAAGACAACTATCCCTGGTGTTCAAAGGACACATTTTTCCTTAAGAATATGGAAGAACAAGAAGTAATGATCACCACTAATACAATACTAAAGTTTAATATCTAAGTTTCAGCTCGAGTTCAGATGATAAAAAGGAAACAAAACAGTGGATCAAGTTTGAGTATGTACATGTACAAAAAAGGTGGAAAGATAGTTTAGAGATATATCCAAAAGAGCAAAAATTTCATGTAAAAAGGGTTGGAAAATAATGTACCTAAGAACTGGTCTGTCTTTCAATGTTCACGTGTCAATGGAAGAAGTAGATTGATCAACTTCAAAAGGGCTTTCTGACTCAGGAAGAACTTTGCACATCAAGTGCTTGCGTCGCTGCAACGTTAACAGGATAAATAGGTTGTCTGTCTCAACAATGGTATACCCTGCTTTCCTGTACATGTTGAGCGGAGCAGTATCAATCATTCGACAGTGCAAGTAAACCTCTCTAGAAGAACTCATTTGAGAGATTAGTTCCTCGCTTGCTTTCAACAGATGCCAACCTATGCCCCTTCTGCAAAATGATAATAACAAATAACACAACTCAATACTAGTCCAACATGATGCAGCCATTTACTCTCCCAATAAGAATTACTTGGCGAAATGGCTTCCTAGCCATTTAAACTTGTCGGGTTTTTTAAAGCCGATACATAAACTTATAACTTTCTCATTTGAACACTCGAACTCGTTTTTCCATAACTAACAAACACATCAGACCATTGAACATGTGGTGTGTATTACACATACACATACGTGTCCATCCAGTCAGCAAATGAGCAATGAATATCTTACACGTAAGGGCGCGAAAAGTCAAGCAGCAACTCCTTCTCTTTGACCATTTACTCCCACAAAGAAGAAAGGCTTACTTCACCTGAACCTGTTGAATCGTTCATGGCGGATGAGTTATCTGGGTCGGCCGGCATGATTAATTACTTCTTATTAGGGTTTTTTCGGGGATAGCTAAAAAGAAAAATCTTTAGAACTTTCTCATATTGCTTTCGGTTTTACCGTATTCACGGGTCAATTTTGCTCTCTTTTTTCTTTCTTTTTTGTAACCAACTACCAGTTCTGATCAAACCAAGCTAAATTAGCAAATCACCATGACCTAGAATTAGCTCAAAACAAAGTAGACGAACAAAACCCAGATGTCAAAATCAACGGCGAAAGTCGCAAACTTTAGCAAATGAGCTTGCTTAAAAGGAAAGCTGATGGATAAAGATGTTACATCTTCGAAGAAAGAGGCAGATGTAGAGCTTCCTGCTGAAGAAGTGATACAGGAACAGGTGGGTTCCAGGAGTTCAACGAACTTGGAAGGAGAAGTTATGGGGAAGTTTAAAACTTAGCTTCAATTCTACAATGACAAAATATACAACTTTCTACCATTTTCACGATCTGAAAAATGAAAAAAAAAATTGAAAATGGAGTTTCGGATGTTTAAAAATGGTGGAAGGGGGTATTTTGTACTGTTGGGAAGGGGGTTTTCATGCTCCTATGCTTCGTGCTCCTCACGCGGGCTGCTGATTAGGACCAACTGACGCCACATGGGCATGGTCAATGGTCAAATGTGTTTATTAGTTATGGAAAAAACGAGTTCGAGTGTTCAAATGGGAAAGTTATAAGTTTATGTATCGGCTTTAAAAAACCCGACAAGTTTAAGTGGCCAGGAAGCCATTTCGCCTAACTTTACATTCATCAACTTTTCCTATAAAAGTATGTTTCCATTTATTTAGACGTAGCTATACATCAAAGTATTTATGAACTACGTCGCCAAGTACTCCCTCCGTTCCGGTTTATCGGTTTATGTGACACTATTTCCTTGTTAGTCTGTATCAAAAAAGAATGATATAGTTCTATATTTAAGAAACAACTAAACTTTAAACTTCCAAATTTACCTTTTAATGAGAAGCTTCTATTGCCACACAAATGTTACGGCATGCTTAATACCACAAGTTTCAAAAGTCTTATTTTCTCTTTTGAACTCCTTGTCGGGTCAAACTATATCACTTAAACTGAAACGGAGGGAGTATATGTTAAAAGTTCAAATTAAAATAAATAAATAATTTAGGAAGGAGAAATATACTGGCTGAGAATAATCTCTTGCGATCCAGATAGTCTCTTGAATTACTTCTACACTCTTACCATATATAATTTGACAAAGAAAGAAACAGTTAAAACCCATACCTCCTAAGCAACTTCTCTACAGTCATATTGCAAATGTATGGAGAGTTCTTGGGGGGAGTAGGTGTGGGAGGATTAGCATTAGCACCCCTTTTATCAAAACACACTTCCACAGTTCCAGCCAATTGCAAATCTGAATCTTCTCCATTTTCTTTATAGAATCCAAGAAGTGTTGCAGTGTGAGGCATCATTGCTCTTCTTTCAATCATGTACTGCTTCACTAAGTAAGCCAGGAATTTCACATACCCTTTAGGCATCAACATTGACTCAGCAAAAGACTCAGCCAACAACCAAACAGTAACATCCATTTCTTCTTCCCTCATCACACGCACCCACAACACCCCAGATCCCAATTCTTGAAAATACCTGTATTTCTCTAAAAATTCAAGCTTTTCAAGCTCTTGATTAGTGAGAAATTTACCTGTTTGAAGTGGGGTTTCTATTGAGGAAGAAGATGAAGAAGATTGGGAAGTTGAAAGTGGGATAACTAGATTGGGAGTGTGTGAATTTGATGAGATGAGAAAAGGGAATGGATCCTTCTGTGTGAAGATTGAAGCTTTATGTGAAATGAAGTAGGTATTATGGTGAAAATGGTGATGGTAGTTGTGATGAGATTGAGGGTCTAAAGAAAATGCTAAAGAAATAGCAGTAGCCATGGGAGTAGAAGGGAAATGCTTGGCTGAACTGAAAGTTTGGATGGTGTAAAGGGAGTTTTCTGTCTCTCATTAAAAATCACATTATCTAAACAAAAGTGTCTCAAATAATTGTCGCACTAATAAGAAATTTAAATTTGTTATAAATAGAACTCTATTTAAGGACCATTTTTCTATAAATATAGGGGTTTTATTCTATTGTAAAGCATACCAAAGTATCAATTTCTCTACTTTTCTCTCTATTGTTCTTGTTCTTGTTCTTATATTATTTCATAACACGTTATCAGTACGATTCTCTAAACAACCGAGATAAACAAATATAGAATCAATTACGTTGATGGTGGAAGCTCGAGTATTTTATATGTGAATCAATTTGCTTCAATTGTCCAAGAAGTATCTTTTTTATTTTTCCTATAAATTCTCACTTTAATATTTGAAATTTAATATTTGATATTATTCATATTACACAAACATACAATATTGTTTGTGCAGGAAAAAGAAACGTTGAAAAACCAAAGAAGAAAAGAACGAAAAAAAAAAAAAAAAAACCAAAGGAAAAGGAAACGTTGAAAAACTAAAGAAATAAAAACGTTGGAAACAAAGAAGAAAGAAACAGAAATGGAAGAGAGAAAAGGAAGAAAACAGAAAAAGAAAACGTGAAAGAAAGATTGGAAACAGAAACTCGAGATTTCGATCTCGGTTTCGTGTTCGTGATTGTAAAAAGCACGAGACTCTACCGTCTCAAGAATCTTCTTGAGAAAAATTAAGGTATTTCTCTCTTCCTAATTTGGTTTTGATTATGTCTGACATTATGAAAAGAAAGTTCGTTGCTCTTGAAATTTCGGGCAAGAACTACATGACATGGGTGTTGGATGTTGAAATCCATTTTGGATGCAATGGGTCTTGGAGACGCCATTAAAGACAGAAATAATGCATCCACCCAAACTATGCTAAGGCCTTGATTTTCTTGCGCCATCACCTTGATGAAGGTTTGAAACTATGATAAGGCCTTGATTTTCTTGCGCCATCACCTTGATGAAGGTTTGAAACTATGCTAAGGCCTTGATTTTCTTGCGTCATCACCTTGATGAAGGTTTGAAACTGTGCTAAGGCCTTGATTTTCTTGCGCCATCAATTTGATGAAGGTTTGAAACTGTGCTAAGGCCTTGATTTTCTTGCGCCATCACCTTGATGAAGGTTTGAAAAATTGAATATATCACAGTCAAAGATCCACTTATCTTGTGGAATGGCTTAAAGGAGAGATATGACAACCTGAAGTTGGTCACTCTGCCACAAGCACGATATGATGAGAATCCAAAAGCAAATAGTTCATAAACTATATATTATCGTTGCGGTGGAAAAGGGCACTGGTCAAGAATTTGCTGTGTACCAAGACATTTGGTTGAGCTTTATCAAGCATCTCTAAAGAGTAAAGGCCTTGAAACCAATTGTGTCTCTAACAATAATATTGACATCACCCACTTGGATGTGGCAGACTTCTTTGAGCACCCTGAGGGGAAAATAAATTGCATGGTGGACTAATTAGTGCGAAACAATCTAATATAATTCTTACCGTACATGAGGCAAAATGTTAACAACAGTTTATGTTAACTGTTTTAATTATGTATTATTGGGTGATATTGTTATAATAACTATTTACAATGTTATTAACTTTTATATGTTTGTAATTCATCTACTCATATTCATTATTTATTCCTCACTCAACATTGTGATATGCAATTATTTACTTATTGCACTTGACATGTTTAATTTTTTTTTTTCAATTACAACTTTGTTATTAAGTTGTCTTCATTTTCATATTGTAAATCCATTACAACAATGTTATGCAGTACAATACGCTCAATATAAGTTCTCACATTACTGCATTGTTTTTAATATTTGACTGACATTACTTGACTGTCACAAGTTATTTATACAATTATAGCATGTGCACTAATATTAGTGAATATCGCAATATTACAGTTACATCACAACACAGTTAAGACTATTTCTTGTATACTGTTAAATCAATGTTATATATCCGTCACATGGTAGGCATTTAACACTGTTAATATACGTTATATGCATTATATATATACACAAAATAATCTATTTAAGAAATATTTCTCTCATTTAAGTATGTGTAAGACAGATGTTACTACAATTTCTGGTAGTAGTAAATTGATTGAAGGCTCCGGAAGAGCAACTATAACTCTGCCTAAAGGAACAATATCATAGAGAATGCAATGTTCTCCTCCAAGTCTAAGAGGGACTTGTTGAGTTTTTAAGATATCATTCAAAATGGATATTATGTTGAGACAATAGATGAGAATAATCTTGAATACCTCATTTACTCATGAAAACGAGGCTGCCCACTTCGGTTTGGGGTCACGCCATTTTGCATGCAGCAATGCTAATTCGTCTCAGACCGACGAATTATCACAAATATTCCCCGTTGCAATTAGTTTTGGGTCATGAACCTAATATATCCCATTTAAGAATCTTTGGATGCGCAGTACATGTGCCTGTAGCACCGCCATACCGCACCAAAATGGGTCTGCAAAGAAGGTTAGGAATATATGTTGGGTTTGAATCGCCCTCCATTATTCGCTACCTCGAAACATTGATAGGGGATTTGTTCACTGTACGATTTGCAGACTATCAATTCGATGAGACACTTTTACCAAAATTAGGGGGAGAAGTTGGTGAAACCAAACGGGAAATTTTGTGGAAAAATGCATCATTATCTCATCTTGATCCACATACCTCTATTTGTGAAAAAGAGGTGAAAAAGAGGTGCAAAATATTATCCATTTGCAAAGAATAGCAAATCAAATGCCAGACGCATTTACAGATTTGAAAAGGATAACAAAATCACATATCCCCGCAGTGAATGTGACAACATCTGATTCACGAATACATATTCATTATTGGAAAGAATATGAACATGAACACTCACCCCTAGAAGGAGGTTTGAGATGATATATGAAAATAATGTCATTATTATGGCATGAATGATCGTTGGTCACGTACCTATTGTACGCCAAAATATTTTGAAAATATGATTATTAAAGGACAACGATAATGCAAGAAACATATCTTGCATATAATTTTGACCATGACCATAATGGTATAACTTTCTCTTTAAAAGAGATATTCACCACATGGATGTTGATGAATCTGTGGTAGTACAAAATTAATTGAGAGCTCTAGAAGAGCCAATTATTACTATGTTGTGTGGTAGTAAGTCTCAAAGAAACTTATTCAGTTTCCAAAGTATATGCGAAAGCGATTGATTATATTGAGACTATAAATAAAGGAAAGATTTGATATCTTCTATTACTACAACTTGTAGCGGGATAATTTGTATATGAAAAGCTACCCGCTTTATTCTCCAGTTTGTACTACACAAACAAAAGAATGCCACAATAATGTGGATATTTATTGGTATAAAAACCCATACCATAATAAACTTGAAGTTTATTGATAATTGCACATGTCATGGTGTAAATTTGAAGTTTATCAATATTGATAATTTATTCAGTTGGCATTCGGGTTAGCCATCTCATTTTAAGTATGATGTGCAGTAATAGAGAATTCACATGGGTAAATATTAAAGAACTAGAAAGTTCTTTACGAATTCTCTTGTATTATTTGTTCTCATTAATTAATTGACCAACTAAAGAGTTCGGGTTGAATCCCATAAATTCTGGAAATATCAAAGGTGAATATGGGCCCATTCACCTGCCATGTATACCACATATGATGCATCTATGATATGGTTACATGCGCGATTGTTATTAACCTGCAGCCTGGCCGGTGCTTGCGAGGTAAATTGCTCGGTAATCTAACTTCGAGCATAATTTCCAGATTTTCTATTCAAGATAGTCCATCTTGATAAGTTGGTTTATTTCATAGTTGGTTTAGCAAGATAATTATTGAGTGCCTCCACTTAATAGCTAAACTGTTTCTTATGAGAACAAAGTTATATATATCAGTTTGATATACGTTGTATACGAGAGTATATTATATTCTCCCCTCACAAGTGGTTCAGGGTCAGGAACCAAATAATTTCATCTTATTATTATTAATGTGCTGTGTATATTAACATGATAATGCACAAAGATGATTTCCCAGAGTTGAGGAAACAAGTTAGCTTTCCTAACATGAGGGGGAGACATGATAAACACTTGAGAAAAGGTTACATGGGATGAATTATCATTTGTATATATAGATCCTCGAATATCATAATATGAACCTGAAGTTCATAAAAGGATAATTCAATTGCAACATATTGCAAAGCATGCTATACGCAGTTGCTGACCCAAAGAAAGTAACTATATTCTCACTGCAAATGCTCATATTAAGTCCTAGAAGGACAAAGTCTTTGATATGCTTGAAGCGCATAGACAAATCGGTTTCAAAAGGAACTTCTTAATAAAGAAGATGAGCAAATGACCAAAGTGATCATAATACGGAGGCAAGTGATCTAGAAGATCACATGACATAACACTTCATAAAATCTCATGAGAGATTCAGGTACCTGAATATATGAATAAAGAGATCTCCATGTTATGTCCTTATGAAAATTTATTGGAACCGATATAAAATGTTCGTCGACGACATCTATGATAGCGCTAAATATCGATGAGGATCTTATGTTTGTCGAATACAGACAAAAATATTGGCTAAATGGAAGAGATACAATTCAAGCAGAATTGATTCCATATGAAAGACATGTAGTTTGGACATGTAGTTCAAATACTTAAAAGTATAAAGTCAATGGTATGTGTAATCAGTTTTCGATATCTTATTTGTTTAGCATGACATGAAAACTTGATATGCATCTAAAGTCTATTATATGGCTTATATGACTTAACTTATATGTCAATCCATGAAAGATTGAAGTTGCTTGAAGCATATACAATTCTTGGTCTTGAAGTACCACATCCTAAGTGCAACTTATGTACATATGTATCTTGCTATAACTATAAGCATGATGGCATCGAGAATACCTCTATGGAGATATTGAAGAGTCATTCCACGACATTATATGAAGATGTTCATATCTATCAAGAATGATAATTTCAAGGTGCGGAATATTTATTCAAATCAATATGGCTGATTTATTTATCAAATCTCTACAAAAGATCGTTTTGAAGATGGTGCACAAGATTGGAATGCAAATGCTCAAGGATGTGAATTGATGCTCTTTTCAGGGGGAGTTAATGCGCGTTGCACTCTTTTTCCCTTACAAGGTTTTGTCCCACTGGGGTTTCCTTGCAAGGTTTTTAACGAGGCAACCAATAAGCGCATATTCAAACATGTGTACTCTTTTTCCTTTTCTATAATTTTTTCCTATTGGGTTTTGTTTTAGTTAAGGTTTTAACGAGGCACATTATTGAATAGACATTCAAGGGGGAGTGTTATATATAGAACTCTATTTAAGGTGAATGTCTATATTTAGAGAGATTCTAGGGTTTACTACTTGGTGGCTAAGTCACCACCTCCCTATAAATATAGG
This sequence comes from Nicotiana benthamiana, assembly GCA_034376525.1. Lineage (NCBI taxonomy): Eukaryota > Viridiplantae > Streptophyta > Magnoliopsida > Solanales > Solanaceae > Nicotiana > Nicotiana benthamiana. The sequence continues at coordinate 51,939,515 of CM067340.1, read as the reverse complement.
GGTTCTATTCTATTGTAAACCATCCCAAAGTATCAATAAGAATACTCCTCTCTCTACTTTTCTCTCTATTGTTCTTGTTCTTGTATTATTGTTCTTGTTCTTATATTATTTCATAACAAAATTACATTATTAGCAATTATTTTCAACTGTATTCTTAATACTAATGATGTACTGTGGTCCGGGCATGAGGGGCCGGACCGGGCCCGCGATCCTGGCTAGCCTCACGGGTTTGGTGGGCCGGTCCTGGCGGTCCCGGGCCTGGCGGTCTTATAGACCCGTGACGGGCTGGTCCAAAACTAAAAAAATGTGAGCCCGGGACCGTCAGGCGGGACCAACGGCTCTTTTTAAAATATATATATATATATATATATATATATATATATATATATATATATATATATATTATATATAGTGTATATTATGTATATATTATTACCCAAATAACATATCTTTCTTAGTCTTCCTTCCCCCAATGGAATGAGCACAACAAGATACTAATACCACCATTAAAAGAAAAAAAACTAAAAGAAGATGTGCCAATTGTGGTAGTAGTAATTAGTATATTGTGTTGTAGTAATTAGTATATATTGTATATTTTGTATATATATATTCCCTTATATATTTTCTTCATTTCTAGTAGTATATATTGTATGTTATATATATATATATATATATATATATATATATATATATATATATATATATATATATATATATATATATATATATATATATATATATATATATTCTCGTATATATTTTCATGTAGTATATATATTGTATATTATGTATATATATTATAACGTAAATAGTTATATATTTTGTTGTACTATATATATTGTATCTCTTATATAAATTGGTTATATATTCTCTTATATATATTGTATCTTATGTATATATGTTATTACTTATATATTTTCTTGTAGTTTAGGTTGTATGTTATGTATATATATTCTCGTATATATTTTCTTGTAGTATATATTGTATGTTATATATATATATATATATATATATATATATATATATATATATATATATATATATATTTATTTATTGTAGCTTATAAATAATTCGAAGTAAAGACAAAGAAATATTGATAAAAAAGATATTCAAGGATATGTCTTATAATATTTATTACCCAAATTAGCATATCTTTCTTAGACTTCCTTCCCCCAATTGAATAAGTACAACACAAGGTACTAATACCACCATTAAAAGGAAAAAAAACTAAAAGAAGATGTGCCAATGTACAAGTTACATCATAATCTACATTATATCTCTAACAAATCTCATAAATCCGTCATGAACAAGCTTCATTTCCACCACCACCAAATTCTCATAAGGCCGATATTTATGAACAATACCTAATCGCTATAGGCATGCTTACAAAAACAGTAAATCCTGCATTTACTAAGAGAATATATATATATATATATATATATATATATATATATATATATATATATATATACATATATATATATATACAATATATATTAATTACTACAATACTAATTACTAGTACCACCATTGGCACATCTTCTTTTAGTTTTTTTCCTTTTAATGGTGGTATTAGTAACTTGTTGTGCTCATTCCATTGGGGGAAAGAACACTAAGAAAGATATGTCATTTTGGGTAATAAAAATTATAAGACATATCATTGAATATCTTTTTTCTCAATATTTCTTTGTCTTTAATTCGAATTTTTTACATATGTATATATATATATATATAAAACATACAATATATAACATACAACCTAAACTACAAGAAAATATATAAGTAATAATATATATACATAAGATACAATATATATATATATATATATATATATATATATATATATATATATATATATATACATACTACATGAAATTATATAGGAGAATATATATATACATAAGATACAATATATACTACAAGAAAATATATAAGGGAATATACATATATACAAAATATACTAATTAGTACAACACAATATACTAATTACTAGTACCACCATTGGCACATCTTCTTTTAGTTTTTTTCTCCTTTTAACGGTGGTATTAGTACCTTGTTGTGCTCATTCCATTAGGGGAAGGAAGACTAAGAAAGATATGACATTTTGGGTAATAATATATACATAATATACAATATATACTAATTACTACAACACAATATATACATAATATACAATATATACTAATTACTACAACACAATATACAGTGAAATATATATTATATATACTATACTAATAACTTAGTACACTATATAAAATATATTCTACCACTATATTAATAACTACTATATAAGATATTGCCTTAAAGAAATCGCCAGGCCCGGGACCACTGTGGGCTTAGCCCCCTCACGGGCTGGTCTCAACCGCCAGGACCACCATGCCCGGCACACGAAGCCCGGGACCGCGAAGTCCGGCCCGTTAGGCCCGGGCTCGGGCCAAAATACACCCCTACTTAATACTTATATTAAAAAAGTAATAATTTTTTTATAGACATATGCACAATGTACCTTAGCAAAATATTATTTGTCCATTTTATCCTCAAAAATTTAATTTTATATCGGACAAAATTATAATTAAATTATTTCTCTAATTTTTATTGCTTTTAACCACTCAAATTGATCCCATGAGGATTAATTCATGTTCCTCTAACTAACATTGGAATAAACTTGAATCTAATAGGAGTGGAACTCTTCCTCCCAAATTGAAATGCTTATGGGGACCAACTCTATAAATAGAGTCCAGTTAGACCAATGTTGTCTAATCTTGATTTCTGTGACAAGATAATTATAAACATGTTCTTTTATATTTCTTTAGAGTAACTTGTATTAATATATTGCTTTGATTTCTCTTTCAATTCTGTGGTTATAATTTCTTTTAATTTCATTGTGAATCAGACTAATTGAATAAATAGTCATTTTACTACTTTAGTACTATTGCTTAATATTTAGAAATTATCACATCATGATATTTCTTCATTTTGACTATTAATAGCATTTCTTTATAGGAAGCTTATATCTGCTCTGGCTTGAAATATCGAGCTTGCTGAACTGCTAAATATTCTTAAAGAGTAATGTATATACAAGTACGTCTGGGCTTCTACAGCAAATGTAGAACACCATATTATATATTAAATTTATAATAAGACATTTAAGTACTTATTGTTAGGATTATGATTCCAACTAAATACAATAACCTTCATATTGAACAATTCGGAATTACAACTACATGAGCGGAAGCTAACCTGAATCCATAAGTGGAAATTGTTGAACCTCCTTTGATGATTGTCTAAATGTCCTTGTGAACTCCTTGACCCTTTCTTCAAGATTTCTTGAAGTTTATGTCACCACAATAATATCTCACAAGACTTAAACAATATTTGAATGGTTTCACAATAATAATAATATGACAATTACCAAAGTTGGTAAATGGTTTTCCACAAGAATTTACAAGACAACAATGGAGTTTTTTGCTCTTGATTCGATGGGAGGAAGAAGAGTTTGTCTTGCAATAATGTGGGAACCATAGCCCCCACTTTATAACAAAAGAGTTACATAACCCAAGAGTCACAAGAGTTACATAACTCAAGAGTCACAAGCATGTAACCATGGTTACGTATATGTAACCTTAGTTAGCCCATCATTAACTAAGGTTACCCTTTTGGGTATCTACACATTAGTCCTACACTTTATATGACAACACATTGGCCCCCTTAACATAATGTCCATAAGACCACAAAATTAGGCCAAACCAAAAGATAGCACATAACATATAATTTATCCATATATTGTTCATATGTATGTAGATATAAGTCCATATATCTTACAATCTCCCACTTGGACGAGATACACAAACATATGTACAAACCTTAGCATTATATGTTACAAAATAACCTTAGGAGCTCAAAAATTGCTATCACAATAAAATTGTCATGAACAATCCGGTCCATCAATCATACCAACATAGGAACTAAGAGCTCTTCGTTACTCATTCGTAACTAGAACCAACATAGATCACGTATATCAATATAACCAACGACATGGATCAAGTATAGGTATGTAGCATGGAAATAACATAAAGTGTGGTCAATATAATGTCTATTTCCAACTGGTTCTCTTTATTGAGATCAATCATAAACTGTAAGAGTACAAAAACTTTAAAACTGAATATCTGCAGATATAACCGAATTACTGAATTTCTGAATATAATGAACAATACATAAATGTACAATACAAAACTCCCACTAAAATACATAATCCTTATCTGATTTGACACCCATACAAGCAATATGCTCATGAAATACTTTTGGCGTCAATCCCTTAGTGAGCGGATCCGCAAGCATGGAGTTTGTACTAATGTACTCAATGCACAATTGTCCATTTTGTACTCTTTCTTTCACAACCCGAAATTTGACGTCCATATGTTTTGCTTTCGTCAAACTACTGTTGTTATTAGCATAAAGGACTGCCGATCTGTTATCGCAAAATAGCCTAAGCGGCTTTTTGATGCTATCAATAATTCGCAGTCCACCAACAAAATTCCGCAGCCATAATGCCTCATTAGATGCTTCATAACATGCCATAAACTCTGCTTCCATGGTGGAAGTGGCTGTAAGAGTTTGCTTGATGCTTCTCCAAGAGATAGCACCGCCCGCAAGCATGTAAATATAGCCTGAAGCGAACTTCAAACTATCCTGACATCCAGCAAAATCGGAATCGGTATACCCAATGATCTCAAGCTGGTCCGATTTCCGGTATGTAAGCATGTAATCCTTTGTTCTTTGTAAGTACCTCATGACCCGTTTGGCTGCCTTCCAATGGTCCATTCCCGGATTGCTTAGATATCTGCCTAACATCCCAACAATGTATGCTATATCAGGTCGTGTACATACCTGAGCATACATCAGACTACCTACCGCCGAAGCATAAGGCGTCTTCTGCATTTCCGAAATTTCATAATTATTATTTGGGCACTGTTTGAGACTAAACTTGTCTCCCTTAGCAACAGGGGTGTTGCCTGGTTTACAATCCTGCATGCCAAATCTTTTCAGAACCTTATCGATATAGCCCTTTTGTGACAGACCGAGAACACCTTTAGAGCGATCTCGTTGTATCTGAATTCCTAATACAAAAGAAGCTTCACCAAGATCTTTCATTTCAAATTTCTTTGAAAGAAATTTCTTAGTTTCAAGTAATAATGCTATATCGTTACAGGCAAGCAGTATGTCATCGACATATAAAACCAGAAAAATATACTTACTCCCACTGAACTTATGGTATATACAGTCATCAGCAATATTCGGTTCAAAACCAAAAGATGTAATGACTGCATGAAACTTATAATACCATTGACGGGAAGCCTGCTTGAGCCCATAGATGGATTTCTTTAATTTGCAAAACTTTTTCTCTGATTCATCCGAAACAAAGTTTTCAGGTTGCACCATATAAATTGTTTCCTCAATGTCACCATTGAGAAACGCTGTCTTAACATCCATCTGATGAAGCTCAAGATCAAAATGTGCTACTAATGCCATTATAGTCCTGAAAGAGTCTTTCGATGAAACTGGAGAGAAAGTCTCTTTATAATCAATGCCTTCTTTCTGAGTGTAGCCTTTTGCGACAAGACGAGCTTTGTACTTAATAACATTGCCCCCTGAATCCCTCTTGGTTTTAAAAATCCATTTACAACCAATAGGTTTAATACCTTCGGGCAATGTAACAAGCTCCCAAACGTCATTATCGCTCATAGACTTCATCTCATCATTCATGGCATCAATCCACTTCTGAGAGTTAGAACCCTTAATGACTTGACGGAAGTTGATTGGATCATCTTCCTCAAGTCCAATATCACTTTCTTGTTCTTGGAGAAATACAACATAATCATCCGAAATTACATTTCTCCTCTCTCTAGTGGATCTCCTTAATGGCATTTCAGTTTCTTGAGCTTGTTGAGTTTGATTTTCATTAGCAATTTCAGGATCCTGATTGGGGAGATTTTCGAGATTGTCTTGAACTGGAGTTGTATGAGCCGTGTCAGGAATAAGAACTCCCTGACCAAGATCAACAACTTGAGGGAAAGACACATGTTCTTCCTCAAAGCCAAAATCTCTTACAACTTTATCTCCCCACCCCCCAAACTCAATATCCTCAAAGAACCTAGCATTACCCGTCTCAAAAATAGTTCTAGAAGTGGGATCATAAAACTTAAAACCCCTGGACCTTTCAGAGTATCCAAAAAAATAGCTACTAACCGTCTTAGCATCCAGTTTCCTTTCATTCGGCCTATAAGGCCTTGCCTCAGCTGGACAACCCCAAATGTGTAAATGCCTAATACTGGGTTTATGCCCAGTCCAAAGTTCATATGGAGTTTTGATTGTAGCTTTAGTTGGAACTCTATTAAGAATATAAGCTGCGGTTTTTAATGCTTCACCCCAGAGTGAGTCTGGCAAAGTAGTACGACAAATCATACTTCTTACCATATCCTTAAGGGTCCGATTTATTCTCTCAGCTACACCATTCATCGTAGGACTTCCTGGCATAGTATACTGAGGGACGATCCCACACTCATCTAGGAATTTAGCAAATGGCCCTGGACGTTGTTCACCTGAACCATCATATCGACCATAGTATTCACCACCACGGTCAGATCTAGCGGATTTAATTCTTTTGCTTAGTTGATTTTCAACTTCAGCCTTAAATGATTTGAACACGTCTATGGATTGGAACTTTTCGTAAATAAGATATAGGTACCCATAACGAGAGTAATCGTCTATGAATGTGATAAAGTATTGTTGACCATTCCTACAAGGAGTAGGGAATGACCCACAAATATCCGTATGTATCAATTCTAACACGTCCGAAGCTCTCTTAGCACCTAATCTAGTCTTGTTTGTTTGTTTTCCCTTGATACACTCAATACAAATTTCCGAATTTGAGGAATCAAGAGAATCAAGAATTCCATCTGACACGAGTTTCTGAATTCTTTGAATGGATATGTGACCCAAACATTTATGCCAGAGTGATATAGAATTCTCATTAGTTAATTTTCTTTTGGTACCACTTAAACTTGTATGCAAAGTTTCATTATTTGAAGTTATTGTATCAACCAAATATAGGCTATCAAATGTTGATAAAACACCAGTACCAATAAGATTTGAATTCTGAAAGAGACTAACTTTATTGTCACCAAACGAACATGAAAAACCGGATATGTCCAATTGGGGAACAGAAATTAAATTCCTTCTAAAAGACGGTACAACAAAAGTCTCATCCAAATCTAAATGAAAACCGGTCTTAAACAACAGCTTAAATTTGCCAATAGCCTCAACTGGCACCTTCTTGCCGTTACCCACATAGATGTATCTTTCACCATCATTTGGTTTTCGGCAGTTCAGGCAACCCTGCATAGATATACTTATGTGAGTAGTAGCAGCAGAATCTACCCACCAAGTATCCTTAGGTACCGAAATTAAATTAACTTCAGAACAAACAAGAGAAAGAAATGTACCTTTTTTCGCACGCCAGGCATGGTACTTGGTACAATCTTTCTTCACATGATTAGCTCCCTTACAGAAAAAGTAACCTAATTCAGTAATTTCAACCTTAGGTTCCTTATGTTGCTTAATCTTGGGCCTTGCAACCGCAACTTCCTTACCTTTCCTCTTCTTAGAATCCTTAGAAGAGGATGCCAAATGAGCACTTTCAGTCTTATCTTGCTTTATCCTTTCCTCTTCTTACACACAGTGTGAAATGAGCTCATTAAGAGTCCATTTCTCCTTCAGGCAGTTGTAACTGACCTTAAACTGATTAAAGTGTGCAGGAAGAGATATCAAAACAAAGTACACAAGCAGTTCCTCAGGTAAATCCAGCTTGAGTGACTTCAATTTCGAAGCAAGATGAGACATTTCCAAAATGTACTCCCTAATGTTTCCCTTGCCCTTATACCTCATGGAAACAAGTTTACTCAATCTCTGATACCAATTGTTAGGATTATGATTCCAACTAAATACAATAACCTTCATATTGAACAATTCGGAATTACAACTACATGAGCGGAAGCTAACCTGAATCCATAAGTGGAAATTGTTGAACCTCCTTTGATGATTGTCCAAATGTCCTTGTGAACTCCTTGATCCTTTCTTCAAGATTTCTTGAAGTTTATGTCACCACAATAATACCTCACAAGACTTAAACAATATTTGAATGGTTTCACAATAATAATAATATGACAATTACCAAAGTTGGTATATGGTTTTCCACAAGAATTTACAAGACAACAATGGAGTTTTTTGCTCTTGATTCAATGGGAGGAAGAAGAGTTTGTCTTGCAATAATGTGGAAACCATAACCCCCACTTTATAACAAAAGAGTTACATAACCCAAGAGTCACAAGAGTACATAACTCAAGAGTCACAAGCATGTAACCATGGTTACATATATGTAACCTTAGTTAGCCCATCATTAACTAAGGTTACCCTTTTGGGTATCTACACATTAGTCCTACACTTTATATGACAACACATTGGCCCCCTTAACATAATGTCCATAAGACCACAAAATTAGGCCAAACCAAAAGATAGCACATAACATATAATTTATCCATATATTGTTCATATGTATGTAGATATAAGTCCATATATCTTACACTTATATGAGGCAGGGACGTTCCTTCTTTTATTTAGCAAGGTAAATATGATTAACATTCATCATAGGAACGTTTTTAAAAAAAATTATTTTACAATTCAAATGTATTTTAATATTATTTTTTAGCATTTTCTATTCATTAATGTGGGTTACACGCGTAACGCACGTATAATAAGACTAGTTATATTAAAAGCATGAACCACTAAAGTTAAAAGTTAAATTGTTTTATTATCCTTTTTAGAAAAAACCCTACTTATGTAAAAATAATTTTTCTAATAATATATTAATTAATACTAGTACTAGTATTTAAATAGAAAGAAGGAGGACATTGTTCTTGAAACATTGTGTATATTCAAATGCTTCAGATTAGTAAAAGAAAATATTGTCCCAACTTTTGCCTTTTCATGCATATATAGTGAACGGTTAGTTTTTAGGATTTTTCGGGCGCAAACTTCATGTCATAAAATCTCTTCTACAATCTTTCACTTCTCACAAAACTTGTGTAATTCCTTCTTGACATTAAACTTCTAATTAATTGCTCACGAAAATTCTTAAGGTAAATTCTACCACTTTCTAGGAGCTTTTATTGGCAGCATTGGTGCTAAATTACCTAAAATGTTTCTCATAGATATTGTCTGTGGCTGAAAAAATATAAGGATGCAATTTTTTATATATATATTCGTAGTTTTGTGTTGCTCAAGGTTATTGACTACTTTTTTAAATGTAGTAACTTATATTACTTGGTAGCTATTGAAGTACCATTTTGGATTTTGTTCCCTTGCATACGCTGGTTTAATTTAGCATCCATAAACCACTACCATAATAATAAGATTCTAGATTAATATCTTCCGTTAATTTATTTTGGAGATTAAAAAATCGAGATGACTATGGTTTTGTCACGATCCAAATTCCAAACCCGATCGTGATGGCGCCTCTCGTGAGGACAAAGCAAGCCAACAAAACAAACGCTTCCTTTTAACGGTTAAGTAATATTTATAAGGCTAAAACATGGTTAACTTTAACGAAAACGCGGAAAACAATGATAACAACAGGGAGAAACATTCCGTCACAGCCCGATATCGGGGTGTCACTAGTCATGAGCTACTACAGAGTTCACTAATGAACTACAAATCCAGAAATGAGAACAAAGTCTGAAACTAATATGAAAAAAAAATAAGGGAGAAGATCTGGTACTGCGGACGCTGGCGGTCACCTGGCTCAGCTACGATAACAATTTTTCAATTTGCTAATAACCCACTACCGGGCGAACAATACCTGCAACTGCTCGAAAGGTGCAGGGAGTAAAGTGAGTACTTCCAACTCAGTGGTAATAAGAGTAAATAATAACCGCGCGATAAGAAATCATGTAAGAACACTTCATCATGCTATATAAGACGGTACAACCCTTTTAGAAAACAGTAATTTCCATGAAATTCTTTTATAAAAGATCTGGCTCAGTTCAAATTCTCTTTTGAAAATAATCTTTTTAACAATTGCAAAATAATTCCAGCCATCAGTGTCACTATGCACAGAAACCCGCCCCTCGGGCAATATCCTCGTTCCTGGTCAGCCACTTGGGCCCCAACACTCAAGGATCAAATAGCACTAGCAAAACAGATAAATATCTCCAGAAATATCACAAACAACAATATTTCCACATTTCTTTGTTGCACGTGTGATACCTTCCAATACCTATTCCACGTGAAACATCTCAGCACTGACATCCGCCACTGAAGGCCCAATTAAGAAAGCAATCTTTCCTAGTTGTCCGCTGGTTCTTTGAAATATAAGTTACTCTGCTAAAACAACCCGTCTGAATTTCAACATCACACCCAAAATATAACACACCGGCGAATAAAGATCCACCACCATATAGCCTGTACATCAGAACTCCATATAGCACACAAATCATCATACCCGATCCATGTTTCCACCGTGCAATACACGCACATATTTGATACTCCTTCATTTCATGACAGATTATAGATATTTACATGTGCTTCCGAGCAAACCTGAATACCACCACTGGACCCAACAAGAACATGCCACAATACTACTGAAATATAATCAGTTTAATCACATTACCCCCTTTTTGTTTTTTGAGACATATACTCTCCTCAAATCACTTCACTTAGCAATATCATTTTCCTAATCATCCGAAGATCATTTATCTAATCACTTAGGAGGAATCACTACACATCCCATGCTCTGCATGGCATACATAGGTCTTGTTCAATTACAATAACGACACGACGGACGAGACTTGTACACATTCATAACTACTATCGAAACAACAATTCATTAGTTATATACTCTTGGCAAGAACTATCACCTCATTCTGAGCCAAACTATGGTCTTAGCTCTTTAGTTTACTTCACATACTCAGATTGCACTGATCTCAAATTAAATGATCTCGCCTCACCCAGCATGAACTGCTCAGGCAATAAGCCACTCAAGACATATTAAAAGTCGCATATGATGCCCCAATGTGCCAATAGGCTACCAATTCGAACGCAATACAAAAGAAAACGAGCTCTGGAAGGAATTACCAGATCCTATGAACTAATACAAACTTTCCTTGGAAAACAGGAAGCAAGGAATACAAAGATAGCATATAGAAAACTATGCCCGATTTCACACTGTTGCAGCGTGTGACCCGATCCAGATAACATACCCATGGCAGCGTGCCACCCGATCCACACATAGATTACACATAAGGAGATGCACGTCTAGAAAAATTTGCTCATTATAATAAAATACCGAGTATCAGTCGTAAGCATGCTAAGTGCATAATAATATCTCTGAGGGACATATAGCATTATAAGCTACAAAACTCAAGCACAACTGAGGTGCGATGTACAAATCTGAATTTTCAAGAGCTAAGATGTTCCTATAACGTTATTCCTACATAGATTCTCAATACATGGCAATTTCTCAGATCTCCTTACAACTCACACGGCGCAATGCATCACTACGCGAAATATCTGACAATGCAACATCAACCTAGCTACTCATCCATGAGGACCGAATTACTAAAATGCACTCATCTGACCTGATATAGAGCCGTTATTCACATGAAATCTATCCATCGACTTCAAGCCGATACTGATCACACTGAACTAGTCTGATAACCTTTCAAAGGTCCATAATAACTCCCATTTTCTTCATAAACACAAGAACAACCATCACAATCGGAGTAATCCTCCCCAGTTCACAACCCAATATGCCAAGTTCCCTCCAGGCATGAATATTTAATTTAACTACACCATCACAAACTTCATACTTGGTTTACATCTTTACTCAATCAAGTGATCACATGCCACACTTATATAATCTTCTCGTGGGACACACTCCCACAACTTACCACAATAATATCTGGAGTGTACCTCCAAATCACCGGTCGCACTAACGCTGAAGAGCGATCAAGAATCTTAACCAGGACGCAAAATCCTTTTTACAGAACGCCGATCTTAGGTGACGCTGAAGACAATTCCAACTTACCGTAAATATCAAAACTCATCTCCTGCTCATCCGAGCTCATGACATCTCGACAAATATTTTCCTTCATAAGCCAATTACCCATTAGATTTACCTTTAGTTGATATTTTTTTATACCTTCCACTGCGATACAGATTACTCATCACGTGGATATCCAACTTCCATTCCGGCTAATTAAGACAATAATGAACATATGAGTTCAAAGCACTTGCTCGCAAAATCAGCACCTCGGTGCTCAAGCCATTGGCAAAGATTCGGCCTCAAGTCCTCCAGACTGGCCTAACTTCAACTCACAGAGATTACACTTCGCCCCTCGATCGGGGAATCAAAAGCCATCGAGGAACATCTGGTACTAAGCACTCACGTGTGCATACAATCGTGTAGAAGGAATTTCAAGAGTTTTCTTTTCAAGATGAATCAAGGACGCACAACAAGAATTCAAGAATGTGAAGTTTTTCCTAAAGGTTCAGCAACCTCTCGAGGATAAATACACACGTCTCCGTACGGATCCGCGAGACTCTACTAAACTGGCTCATGACTCGCGAGACCTAGTAACCTAGGCTCTGATACCAACTTGTCACGACTCAAATACCAAACCCGGTCATGATGGCGCCTCTCGTTAGAACAAGGACAGCCAACAAAACAAACACTTCCTTTTAACGGTTAATTAACATTTATAAGGCTAAAATATGGTTAAATTTAACTAAAACGCGGAAAACAATGATAACAACAGGGGAAACATCCCGTCACAGCCCGACATCAGGATGTCACTAGTCATGAGCTACTACAGATTTCACTAATGAACTACAAATCCGGAAATGAGAACAAAGTCTGAAATTAATATGAACAAAATAAAATAAGGGAGAAGATTTGGTGCTCCGAACGCTGGCGGTCACCTGGCTCAGCTACGATAACAATTTTTCAATTTGCTAATGACCCACTACCGGGCGAACAATACCTGCAACTGCACGCAAGGTGCAGGGAGTAAAATGAGTACTTCCAACTCAGTGGTAATAAGTGTAAATAATAGCCGAGCGATAAGAAATCACGTAAGAACACTTCATCATGCTATATAAGATGGTACAACCCTTTTAGAAAACAGTAATTTCCATGAAATTCCTTTACAAAAGATCTGGCTCAGTTCAAATTCTCTTTTGAAAATAATCTTTTTAACAATTGCAAATAATTCCAGCCATCGGTGTCACTATGCATAGAAACCCGCCCCTCGAGAAATATTCTCGTTCCTGGTTAGCCACTCGGGCCCCAACACTCAAGGATCAAATAACACCAGCAAAACAGATAAAATATCTTCAGAAATATCACAAACAACAACAAACAATGAACAAATGCATGAATGCAGTGCAATGCATATGATGGTATATTTCAGTACCCATTGTGGCATGCAGCTCGAGCCATCCTTATTTATTTATCATCGACGGTGCTCACTGGGGGTTTGTACAGACTCCGGAGGGGCTCCTACAGCCCAAATGCAATATCTTGGTCTGTCATTGTTGTGTGACCGGTCAGCCATTATTACTTGACAAATTTATATCACACAATGTTATTGTTACCACTGTTCCAAGTATATATTATAGTGTCATTGTTACCACTGTTTTAAGTCACTTTATAATCAGTCCAGACAATAATATAGTAAGCCCCTTGGGCATTTACAAAATCGATGTTTCCATCCCAAAATGCATTTAAAATATCATTTAAGTTTTCAAAACTTAGAAATTTGGCTGGGTGTGCAAAAAAGCATTTAAAACCTTGGAATGAAGTTAGATGATATGCAAATCATGCTACACAATAATATCAATCCACGAAGGATTTTACAAGTTGGCACAAGGCCCCAAACATGGCAATCAACCCAAATTATGATGATAATAAGTAATTCCAGTCAAAAACGCAGTAAAATCAACAACTGGAATGGACTAAGTCACAATCCCCAACGGTGCTCTACCCCACGCTCATATCCAGCGTGAAAGTCACCTCAATACAACTCTATAATGTGCAGATCCGGGGTTTCAAACCCTCAGGATATTATTTACAAGTATTACTCACCTCAAGACGGCCAAAAGTCTAGCTCGCTATGCCCTTGCCTCTCGAATTGGCCTCCTCGTGCGACAAATCTGCCCAAGTCACACAAATATTGATCAAGCTTGATTTATAATAGACGGAGTTTTAGCCATATATATCTGGGATTCGCCCCTTAATGGTACTACAATGATCCACTACTCTTAGGTAAACTTCAATCCACAATACAACATTCAATAGGGCCAATATTAGTAATAAATTCCATAACTTATGCCATTTAGGCATATTATCAAATACCTCGTAGGCATAAATATTTACACCTCTTAACTATAGCATTGGTTCCTCCAACCATCACCATTAACCAATAATTCATCCCACTATTATTCTTTAACAATTTATACTCCTAACATCACATGTGTGATCAACCATTCACACCCAAACCAACAAAAATTCCATAATATAAACACCTTTAGATCCCTACTATGTTCATGTATTTAAATTGGGAACGTGAATGCAACATGAATATACCGTAAATATATTATGAATATACCATAAATATACTATAAATATACCACAAATACACCAATTATTGTATAACATTATTTAAAATTGCTGAAATTTTACATATAGTATATATATTTAGGGTATAAAACTATAAATGCTCAAATCATAGAATATGATGGTAATGTATTATTTTTAAAATATGCTATATATATGTTATTTTAAGATTTTCAGACAATTTGTATTATTTTAAAATTATTAGACGTATTTATGCTTAATGTTTTAGTTTGTTAAATTAATTTGAAGTATTATTAATTTATTATGGATGAAAATTAAGTTTTACTATTTTTTTGTTAATTTACTTTTTAAATGCAAACTTTAATTTTGAATTTTAAAATAAATGTAGTACTTGCAATTTATAAGTGCAATTTTTTCCCAACTTCCTTGTATTCTTTAAATTAATACAAAGTATTAATATAACTTACAATAGTTTTATAAAATTTTAACAAAAATAAATTAAAAATATACTAAGCCCGGCCCCGGCCCGACCCCTCAACTCTTAACCCTTATGGTTCAATATTTACTCGGATTAATCCGAACCCGTTAGAACCTAACCCGTAAAAGGCCCAGAACTGAACCCGTACGCAAAAAATTCAGGCCCGACCCGGCCCACCCGTTAGACACCTTTAATATATATATAATGGCAATCTCAATATTAGTTGGTATAATAATTAATTTATCACGAGAATAATGAATACAAGACAATTGTCTTATATTTATTCAATATATGCAATGTGAATTCTTAATCATTTTGTGCATGTTAATATCATCCGAATGGTCCAAGTGGATGGCACAACAATCAAGGTAATCGGGGGTCGGGTTTGCAATGGCCCCCGATGTATCAACAATTGAGAAACCTACCTCCGTATCGTTTTCAGAGTCCAAGTTCTTCAAGCAATGAGATGGGGCGTATTGAGAATATGTTCAATCAAATGATGGAAAAGAATGTCAATTCGGATCTCCAACTTGCCTCACACAACACATCAATCCGTAACTTGGAAGTTCAAATGGGGAAAATCTCTCAAGCTCTAAATACTCATCCTAAGGAGCACTATCAAGCGACGATGGTAAACCCAAAGGGTGAAAACAACACGGGGCATGTGATGGCCGTTACTATAAGAAGTGAAAGAGGTGCACACCTACCTCAAGTCAAAGGCAATTTGTGGATGATGAGCAAGTGGTGCAAGAAGGAGATCCCGTAAAATGTGGCATAACCTAATGATGAGGTTCAAATTGATATTGATGAAAATGTTGAAGAGACTCAAGAGGAGGCGAACCCGTCTAGGGATCTGTCACGACCCAATTTAAGATCGTGACCGAAGCTTAGAAGCAAGTGCTTCTAAGTAAGCCTCATCAGTAATTTTTTACAGAAAAGCGGGCAGAGTTTTCCTTTTTTGGACCGTCCCAAAAATTTCCTGTCTCAAATCAGCAACCAAACAACCTAATAGCAATTCAATTGACAATTTACAACTTACCAACTAGCCAAAATAAGTCTCCACCATTACTAATCAATACACTAACAACCAGAATACTAATCTACCTCCAACTTTCATAATAAAGGACGATACTTTAACATAAGACTATAATAACCAAAGAATATTCATGACGCAAAAATAATGACTATGGAGCGACACTAAGAGTTCAATGAAAAGACCATAACAATAATTAGAATCTCTGCCCACGCGAACAAATGCGAGGCTCACCGAGAATTTATCAACCTGTGCGCTCTAATTAACGAAATCCTCGCATGCGTTGACGAGGCCAATGTGTATAGGATTTTCCTGCTCGTGCTTTGTCAAATTCTAGTATAGTTTATGATATCGTCCCACAGAGATTGGAAAATCTATTCTACAGGCTTATCATATTTTAGCTACTATTTGAGAGAATCAGATTGATGAAAGATTTGTGGAATTAAAACTTGTTAAATACTTAATAAAATTAAACAAATTTCAAAAGATTTATAATTTAAAAGAGTTGGGAATCGTTGAATTCACTTGATAATATATTCCAATAAAATCTCAATTTTTACATGTATTTCTCTAAGGAATAATTGCTTATTGCTAATATAATTATATTTTGCTCATTAAGAAGTAGCTAATTAATAACACTCCGTGAGGTTATGTGATTAATTAACTTAAAACTAGTAACGATTAGACCGAAATATTTTTCTTGCTTGAATTGTGCTAAGAGGTAGTAAAAACTTCGCGAGAATATTTTTACCAAAAAAAAATCAATAATCTTGCCTACAACAATTCCTCCGTGAGAATTAAAACTGAGAAAAGTAAGATTACCGCCTTTTAATAATAGCTTACTAATAGTTGCTCTCACTTTATTATTTTATTCAATAGTTACTATATATTAATTTCACGCCGTGAGGATTACAAAATTAATATGAGAGTAACTTAAAGATAAAATATAAAAGTGATAACACTGATTAGTTAAAAACTATTATTATAGCACAACACAAAATATAAATAGAAAGTTTCAAACCAAGAATGTACTAAAACTGAGATAGTATTATAATATATATATCAAGCTTCATCAACTATCCCAACGAAAAAAATTACTCCATTATGAAGTAAAAAAAACTAATTTAGGAATAAAGAACTTATGAAGAAATATTATTCCTCTAAAGAAAGACTACTAGTAGCAATTACTAAAGACAAATAGAGACCAGAATAGTTTTCTCTCGTAAGACTTGATATCTTCTCTTCACAATTCATACTCAATTTATAGAGTGTCTCTTTGCCTAAGACTCTCCATAGTTGCAACTATGGAAATTGTAGTTGCAAACATGAAAATTGTAATTGCAACTATGGACTTATCAGTTGATGTTGCAACTATGTGATTTCCTTCATGATTTCCAATTGCATTGTCGCAACTATTGTCACGGCCCGAATTTCCCACCATTCGGGGTCATGATGGCGCCTACTAATAGGAGCTAGGCATGTCAACACATACTTATATTTCTATTTTTAACAATACTTATTTCAATCTAATATCAATAATATTAAAATTTTAACGGACGACTTAACAAATATTACTAGATGCGATACTGAAAATCTCTACATACAACACTACCCAAGAACTGGTGTCACAATACTCACGAACTTCTAAGAATAATATACATAACCGTCTGAAAGAAATAAAATACAGTTTGTCTCGAATATATGAGATAACAGACTGAAAATAAAGATAGAGGAGACGTCGGGCCCTGCGGACTTCTGCAAGGCTACCTCGGTGTCTCGATGATCAAAAGCTAACACCCGCACTACTGCTGTTGCTGCTGTCCAAAACCTGTATCTGCGCAAAAAGAGTGCAGAGTGTAGAATACGCACAACCGACCTCATGTGCTGGAAAGTGCCCGGCCTATCCCGGCGAAGTGATGACAAGGCTAGGACCAGACACTCACATAAACTCGTACAATTCAATATATATATATATATATATATATATATATACACACAACAGAAATGAAAGGAAGCAACATTTAATATTGGGAAGGGAGAACATGCTCTGGGGTAGCAGCAAAATGTAATAACGGAATGTAAACTAAAGGAATCTCATTTAAGGAGAACGGGAAATCAATATCTGCACGACACAAACCATTGTGCTTTTACTCTCGTTCTCACCCAATAATCAATTAAAATGCACGGCATCACCCGTTGTGCTTTTAATCACAACTCTCCTATTAAGGCACGGAAATACCTGTCGTGCACAATCACTCAAACATAGCACGCAAAGACCCGTCGTGCATAATCACCCTTCCTTGCATTTCATTATCAACTCAGTTCACAATATGTCACCGGCAACTATGACCAATAACAATAATCAATATCTGTTAATGATGCAGCGTGCACCCCGACCCTTCCGATATGTCACCGGCAACTATGACCAATAACTGTAATCAATGCAATATATTACCGGCAGAAAACCAATAATAATTAATTAACAATATATTGTGTGTGTGTGTGTCTATAAATATATATATATATATATATATATATATATATATATATATATATATATATATATATATATATATATATATATATATATATATATATATATATATATATATTACCTGTATGAAACCAATAATCTTTTAAATCAACAAGGGCTATTTCCCCTACCTTTCTTTCTAGGCGCAGGATTTCATTCCCCTAGTGCTTTCTGTCCTTCTGAGGGGTGAAAGCGAGATTGAATGCTCTAAGCTGAGTGTAAGGGTAAGGTCGAGATAGTCTTGGCAATTCATCTACCTTGTTTGTGAGGTATAATTATTATTGGTATGAAACCAATAATCCTTTAAATCAACAATATATATAATTACATAAGATTATAAAAATTCTAATAAATTTAAGAATCACAGTCATGCTCGACCCCCAACGTATAGATACTCGTCATCATGCCTATACGTGGGACTCCGCACATAGCAATTAGCAAATAAACTCAACTCTTATTCCCTCAAGTTAGGATAGATCAAACACTTACCGTGAAGGTTTACCACAAATTCAATCCTTAAGCGATGCCCTTTCCTTTCGAATTTGGCTCCAATATAATTGTATCTATACACCATTGATTTAATATCATCAATACTACTCTACAAAATAATCCAAATGGCTAAAAATATTTTCTACAACATTCTGCCCGAAATAGTGAAAATTGACCCCGGGCCAACATGGTCGATACACGAGGCTCGAACCAATTTCTGATAACTCATTCAGTCACGAGTTCAACCATACCAAAATTACTAAAGTTCGATAATATTTCGGGCCTCAAATCAAGGATTTAACCCTTTCAACTTTGTGGCTCAAAATCTCAATTTTTACCATTCAAACACGGAGAAAAATAGAAACCAACAGAAATAATCATGGAGAAACATCAAAATAAAGGTCAGATATTCACCCCCTTGTTGAGACGAGAACAACGCTGCGAAAATCAGGCTTTGCCTAGTGGATTGCCAAAAAAAAAAGAACTCAAGATATGGCTAAAATGCCAATTTACGGATATATCACTGCCCAGAAAATTCGGAATTACAGTACACGCGAGGGGTACTATTCACTGTTCACTCGCGCAGTTATTGTGCACGCGTGGTTACTGTGCACTATTCATAAATGCAGCAGCTTTTTAAAGAAAATTGCAGCACAACCATTTATCACTAAAATGGCTCTAACTTCATCATACAAACTCGAAATTGGACAACTCTTGTTCCTATGAATCAAAAATAATAATACCAACACAACCATTCAATCAAAACTCAATTCGGAGCTCGTTTTCCCAGTTCATTACCCATTTCGCTCATTAAACAATTAACTCACATTTTGCGTCAAAAGCTCAATCGCGACTTGATGAAATTAAACCAAAACTTCCAGATCGTTCCTATAATTCATGATTTAAATTTTGGAAGTCTTGAAATCAAATTTGGATCTCTAGAACTAAAAATGAACCTTTAGATCATTACATTTATGCTCAAAACGGTAAAAATCTTCCAAAAATGACCCGTTGGGCATCCGAAATACACCCGAGGCCCCCGTGACCCCGACCAATAGCACCAACCAGTCTCAAAATATATTGTGGACTTGCACGAGGCCTCAATTCACATCAAACAACACAAAAATCATAAATTAACCTCCAATCCAAGCTTGATGAACTTTGAAGTTTCCCACTTCTATTTCCGATGTCGAAACCTATCAAATCAAGTCCGATTGACTTCAAATTTTGCACACAAGCCCAAAATAACATAACAAAGCTACATAAATTCTCGGAAATGCATTCCGACAGTTGGATCAAAATTTCACATATCAACCGGAATTCACCAAAATACTAACTTTGCCAATTCAAGCTTAATTCTACACCGGTCATCACAAAAATATTTCGGACACACTCCTAAGTCCCAAATCACCTAATGAAGCCATCTGAGCCATAAAATTTGCATTTCGAGTCCGATATCTAAATTTTCACTTCCGGTCAAATTTTCTCAAAAACCTTCAATTTTCTATCTTTAGCCAAACGACTCCAAAATGACCTACGGACCTCCGAATTCACTTCCGATCGCGCTCCCAAATCCAGAATTACCATAAGGAGATACTCCCAGTCTCGGAATCCCAAATGGACATCAAATAACACTGAAATGCATTTTAAGCCAAACTGATGCAATTTCGCCGGAGCTTCTGAATGATGCGCCGGAGCTTAAAATGACCAATCTGTTCGTTACACTCTCCCCCACTTTAACATACATTCGTCCTCGAATGTGCTGAGAACTACCCTGAAGTAGTCTGAAATCACTTGTTTAACACCTCATGCACCTTCCAGTGCTTCCACAACTCAGTTGAGCAAATTAGCTCGATAACTTCGTAGATATACTCTTTTATTCAAACAAATAAGCCATTAGGCCCATTTCCAACATCCGGAATTTCCTTCCAAGCATAGTTCCATCATATGACCACCATATCAATCTCCACACGCTGTACCCAAATATGAATGCATAACTTTGTTGAATTCACACTTTGCATCACTTTACTCAGAGGACCACAATAACATTTTTTGAACATAATAGTCAAAATTCCACCAATCTGATGCTCCCATTGCATCTCATGACCTACACAGGTCTTGCTCTAGATTTTACAACACCTACACGACAAAATAGATGTGTAGAAATTCATAACAAGCTGCTGAGTCAACAAATCATTCAGTCTATACTTTGACAAGAACCATTACCTTATTCTGAACCAAAGAATGATCTTTGCTCTTTAATATACTTCATATAATCAGATTACACTGGTCCTAAATCCAATAATCTCGTTTCACCCAGTACGAACTGCTCAGGCAATAAGCCACCTTGGACATAATCAAAAGTCCAATATAATGCCACAATGCACCAATAGGCTACCACTCGGATTGCGGTACACAAAGGAAGTCTAACTTTGAAAAGGAGATCTAATTACTCTGCTCGCGAATCATACATGCGACGCAGGCTCACATACAGAACTAGAATTTTGGAAAAAATAAGAGACAGAACACATAAAAACCAAATAAGGGTGACTGTACTGAACATCATACTGTTGCGGCGCGCAACCCGATTCAAACAACATACCCATGGCGGCGTGTCACCCGATCCACATATTGAACTCACATAAGGAGATATACGTCGAGCTAAACAGCTCATCACATCAAAATACCGGATATCGGTCATAAACACGCTAAGGTGTATAATACCATCCCTGAGGACACGTAAGCGCTATAGGCTATAAAACTCAAGCACATTGAGGTGCGATACATGATCCAAGTCTCAAGAGCCATCCTGCTCATATAACATCACCGCTGAGCGGAACCTCAACATATAAGGAATTTATCAAGTCGTCCCATAACTCATACGTCGCAATATATCTTTACATGAATTAGCTTACTATGAAATAAGACCGTGAATATCCTTCCATAAAAAACACATTGCTGAAATAAACACAACTGGCCTGACGTAAGGCTCACTTTCACATCTCACATCTAAATATATCCACCGACCTCAAGTCGATCCTGATCGTGCCAAGCTAGGACAATACTCTTTCACAGGTCCATAACCCAATAAATAGAGTGCCCTCCAAGCATAAATTCTCAAATGGATGATATTACCAAAATCCTCATACTTTGTTTAAATTTTTAATTAATCAAGTGACTACATGTCACACATATACAATCTTCCTGTGGGATAAGCTCTCACCATCTTCTGAAATAATTAAAGGGTTCACACATTCAAACCGCCGGCTGTACTAACGCTGAAAAGCGATCCAGAATCCCTAACTAGGATGCAAAGCCCTTTCTCATAGAACACCGATCTCAGGTGATACTGACATCAATACCCATCTTACTCAAAACACTGAAACTCCTTTCCTGCTCATCCGAGCACGTGACATCATTGTCATTGACCAAACTACAACATTGGTCCTTAATTCAAATTCCATACCACTCACTTCACCTCATGTGCCGATATACAATAGACACTATTTCCATCACAACTGTGGAATCGCCTTTAAGCTAACACTTCATCATATAAAACTTTCCATTTAGCTCACTTTAGGAGAACTATAGCATCATACAGGCAAATTATCATAACCGTAGAATATGCCAATCTCTAAGTAGTGGTCCACGCCTCCATAATCCTTTCAGGGATCCGCCTACTCATAACAGGCCATAACAGAAGAATGCTTCTGAATAATCATCAATAACTGCGGCCGACAAGCCTCACACGTACTGCCATAATTCACGTGCATAACTCAATCACGCTGAACGAATTGATCACTGACACCAATATGCCAATTAAACTATGGCTAATCAATCTACTTCCTTCTAATATATCATTGATTGCCTTAGGAATAATAATAGCCTCATTCAACGCATAACATACTCCATTTGTACTCATCCCGAGTGACCTTGAATCACGAGACCATGCTGTCTCAAATCCCAAGAACCATTTCATATCTCCCAAATGCTACACCGCAAGTCAAAATATTATAGAACATTTTGGGCATCTTCTCATAAGCTGCTACAAAGTTTGATTCTTATTTGTTTCTATAATGTCGACATAATTAGGCACCACACTTTTCCCTTTGAATTCATGAGGACCGTTACTGAGAGCCACCCGCTCCGACTTGGTCCCGAATGTAACCAACTTCACCAATTTATGACATATCGATATTCTCTCGAGGAAGCATCATGCAAAAACACTTCCTATGATGCCCACATCTATGCAAGGCATAAGTCATGATTCCTTCCTCAAGTCTAAACATGAGCTAATAAGGCTAACCATAACATGCATTCAACAATTCATTTTCTCAAATTACCACTCATGGTCCTTTCCCGCAACTGCAATAACCCGCCAATATGCTAATAACTAGAATTCACGTAGGTAATTAACTGTGCAATCCAATCATAAGCGGTGGGACTCTCCCACTTGGCTCAAAGGCACTATTGTTTCACAATTCTTGAATTTACCAGAACTATTTATCTTTCATTGGCATAACCTTAAGCAATCAACCGCCAAAATTTTCAGAATCATGCGGTAAAACTATATTTCATCAACCACATTCACGCGACCGATATCTTTGTTGATTAACCAATGAAAATTCCTTGCAGAAGCTTCGCCAACCACGTGACCGCTAACCTGCTCACATGGAATAACCCACTTGTAGAAGCCGCTTCCGACATCCTTTAACGCTGCTGCACGAGGTATAGTCACTATGACTCCAATAACCTATCGTGAGTCCAAGCTCACTCCCTGACTGCACCAGTCCATTTACCCCTCGTGGACTTCAATTAAATACGCGGCAATATCCTTCCAATTCAAATTTATGCTGCATTCTTCTTCATTCAAAGCAACTCCTTTTTGCTATACAAATCTCTTGCCGCATAATGACCCATGCTTCAAGTTATCTGTAGGCCCTAATCACTTCATATCTGAGATTCTCAAATCATTCCAAACTTCCTTAAGGTGCGCAGTCATCCTACTACCAAGCCCATATGCTACATCCACCGCTCCCCCACTTTGGCAGAACTCATCCCTCTATCTTCATAGCATTTGAAACCACAAGTCGCTACTAACTTTAAACATGTTTGAAGATCATCTTCCTCGAGCCATCATATTAGGAACGCCGATTACATCCTGAACCACCGCATCCCACGATCTCTGACTGTCACTTCTTAATTATTGACCCGCAATATCCTGCCCCAAAGGGGAATTGTAGAAGATCATAACACCGGCGAATTTCACATTCCATAAGGACAACGACATCAAACCTAGCTGAAGATTCTCTACCTGATTGCCTTTCCCCTACCAAGAATAAAATTTCGAATCTCTAGATCACGAACCGAGTAAACCTCCCTTCGAGTCATTCACTGTCTCCACACGTAGGCAACCATCCTGCCATCATATCAATACCTTGTAAACTCATCCATAAGCATCATGGAAACATGTGCCTATCCTCAAGGCTCTCAGAGTATCGCTACTGAGCTGAATCAGTAAGACATCCTTCCACATAGCATCTATAACAGTCCAATCAACTATGCCGGGAGAAACATCCCGCACCACATCTGTAGTGCCATCGAAGTTCTTAAATTCTTGATTTATAACAAGCGCTTCGCATCGCATAAGATTGAGTATGAAGGAAACAAAGGCATAAGCCTTGGAAGAATCAAATCGAACAATTAGGAAATCAACAAGGGAAATACTCCTAAAATCCTTGTAGCCTCTCGAGGATAAGTATAGACGTCTCTGTACCGATCCGCGAGACTCTACTATACTTGTTTATGAGTCGTGACACCGACAGGAACCTAGAGCTTTGATACCAACTTGTCAGGACCCGAATTTCCCACCATTTGGGGTCGTGATGGCGCCTACTAATAGGAGCTAGGCAAGCCAACACATACTTATATTTCCATTTTTAACAATACTAATTTAAACCTAATATCAATAATATTAAAATTTCAACGGAAGACTAAACAAATATTACTAGATGTGATACTGAAAATCTCTACAAACAACACTACCCAAGAACTGGTGTCACAATACTCACGAACTTCTAAGAATAATATACATAACCGTCTGAAAAAAATAAACTACTGTTTGTCTCGAATATATGAGATAACAGACTGAAAATAAAGATAGAGGAGATGGCGGGCCCTACGGACGTCTGCAAGGCTACCTCGGTGTCTCGATGATCAAAAGCTAACACCCACACTACTGCTGATGCTGCTGTCCAAAACCTGTATCTGTGCAAAAAGAGTGCAGAGTGTAGAATCAGCACAACCGACCCCATGTGCTGGTAAGTGCCCGGCCTATCCCGGCGAAGTGGTGAAAAGGCTAGGACCAGACACTTACATAAACCCGTACAATTCAAAAAATATATATACAACAGAAATGACAAGAAGCAACATTTAATATTTGGAAGGGAGAACATGCTCTGGGGTAGCAGTAAAATATAATAGCAGAATGTAAAATAAAGGAATCTCATTTAAGGAGAATGGGAAAATCAATATCTGCACGGCACCAACCATCGTTCTTTTACTCTCGTTCTCACCCAATAATCAATTAAAATGCACGTCATCACCCATCGTGCTTTTACTCACAACTCTCATATCAAGGCACGGAAAGAGCCGTCTACACAATCACTCAAACATAGCACGGAAAGACCCGTCGTGCATAATCACTCTTCCTTGCATTTCATTATTAACTCAGTTTACAATATGTCACCGGCAACTAGGGCCAATAACAATAATCAATATCTGTTAATGATACGGCATGCACCCCGACCCTTCCGATATGTCACCGGCAACTATGGCCAATAACCGTAATCAATGCAATATATTACCGGCAGAAAACCAATATATAAATATATATATATATATATATATATATATATATTACCGGTATGAAACGAATAATCTTTTAAATCAACAATATAATTATTACGTGTATGAAACCAATAATCCTTTAAATCAACAATATATATAATTACATAAGATATTAAAAGTCTAATAAATTTAAGACTCACGGTCATGCTCGACCCCCAATGTATAGATACTCGTCCCCATGCCTATACGTCGGACTCCGCACATAGCAATTAGCAAATAAACTCAACTCCTATTCCCTCAAGCTAGGATAGATCAAACACTTACCTCGAAGGTTTACCGCAAATTCAATCCTTAAGCGATGCCATTTCCTTTCGGATTTGGTTCCAATTCAATTGTATCTATCCACCATTGATTTAATATCATCAATACTACTCGACGAAATAATCCAAATGGCTAAAAATATTTTCTGCAACATTCTGTCCAGAATAGTGAAAATCGACCCCGGGCCCACGTGGTCGAAACACAAGGCTCGAACCAATTTCTGATAACCCATTCACTCACGAGTCCAACCATACCAAAATTACTAAATTTCGATAACATTTCGGCCCTCAAATCAAGGATTTACCCTTTTTCAACTTTGCAGCTCAAAATCCCAATTTTTACCATTCAAATACGGAGAAAAATAGAAACCAACAGAAATAATCATGGAGAAACATCAAAATAAAGGTCAAATATTTACCCCCTTGTTGAGACGAAAACAACGCCGCGAAATTCACCTCAATCGGAGCTCTAGAACTCAAGATATGGCTAAAATGCCAAATTTTCGGATATATCACTGCCCAGAAAATTCGGAATCACTGTACACGCGAGGGTACTCTTCACGCGCGTGGGGTCACTATTCACTGTTCACCCGCACAATTACTGTTCACGCGCGGTTACTGTACACTGTTCATAAATGCAGCATCTTTTTAAAGAAAATTGCAGTAGAGCGATTTATCACTAAAATGACTCCAAGTCCATCATACGAGCTCGAAATTAGACAATTCTTATTCCTATGAATCACAAATAATAATAATACGAACATAACCCTTCAACCGAAACTCAATTCGGAGCTAAAGAAGTGAAGATAAATGAATTGAAATTTCCCAGAATCATTCTCATTAATAAGTGGAGTAGAACATATTACATATTACACCGATTGCCTAGGATTGCTTTATTCATCCCTCTATCTTTCAAAGTTACAGAGAGGAGATAGATGGAGAATAGGGGAGATTTTTTATTTCTCCTGGAAGCCTCCCCCAATCAAAGAACTAGAAGAAGAACAAAGTGAAGATAAATGAATTGAAATTTCCCAGAATCATTCTCATTAATAGGTGGAGTAGGACATATTACATATGATATCGATTGCCCAGAATTGCTTCGTTCATCCCGTTGTCTTTCAAAGTTACAGAGAGGAGATAGATGGAGAATAGGGGAGATGTTTTATTTCTCCTGGAACCCCCTCCCCCAGAGAGGTTTTTACCCTATTATATATATAGACATGGACCTCTGGCTATGTGGTCTATCTGACGCTTCTTCTACACCTCACACTCTTCGGTTACTTGCTGGGGTCGTCCTCTACTGTTTCAACGCAAGTCGTGAGGGTTGGACATGGAACGTTTCATGTTGATCCCTATTGCCTCGCTGTCTATAAGCGGGGTCTTAGTCGGTCTGACCATTATGGTCAAATTTTGACCAATACAATATAAAAGTTCATATGATAGATGAAAAAATATCACGGTTACTCATTTACCAAATGGAGCAACGTTCCTTTTCTTACTTAGACTTATGGGATAATATTATCCCCATTGTTAAGAAAAAGTATTTTTGTCATTGACTTCTAATCAAGCTCTAATTGAGGGTAATTTTATGTCATAGTGAAATTTAAGAAGTAAATTTTTATTTTTCTCAAAAAAATTGGATACGTTGAGTCTATCTATTTCGCATTGGAGCGCCACTAATGACTAGGGTATATACAAATTAAATTGGTAAAAAGAGCACGGTTTAGCCAGTTTTTGGATTGGTCATTCAAAAATAGCTAGTGTTTATCAAGTTAATGAAAAATAACCACTATTTTACTGCAACAGAGACCGGTCCAGCATAATATACTGAAGTTTGGTGCACATGTGTATGAACTTCTAACATATTATGCTGGACCGGTATACTTTGCTGGCTCCAGTATAATATACTGGAGACTGGAGCACCGGTGCTCCAAACTCCAGTATATTATGATGGACCGGTATATTATTTTGGAACTTTAGCATATTATGCTGGAGTATTTTTTCGAATTTTGAACAGTGTTTTTGTTCAAATTTATCTTTAAACGAAAAATAAATAAATTTTAATTACTTTTGAAATTGGACTACTTTTGAACAATTACTTATAAATCAGCTTATTTTTGAATTTCTCCCATCAAATTGCTAATGATAAATGTATGAATGAACCAGAAGTGTAATGAAATTGAGGTAAATGTGGCAAATCACCCACTTCTCTTATCTCCTTACTTTGGCACTTGACAGCGTGC
Organism: Nicotiana benthamiana; assembly: GCA_034376525.1. Taxonomy (NCBI): domain Eukaryota; kingdom Viridiplantae; phylum Streptophyta; class Magnoliopsida; order Solanales; family Solanaceae; genus Nicotiana; species Nicotiana benthamiana. The sequence continues at coordinate 51,910,881 of CM067340.1, read as the reverse complement.
TTTAATTTCTAAATGAAACAACTGTATGAAACACACTTTCTTTTCTTTTGCACCCATGACCCGAAATAATCTCCATGAAATTTGAGATCTCTGAATTCTATTATTGGATGGTTCGCTCATTCATGATCATAGTTAGGAACAAAAAAATGAAATCCAGGTGTTGCTTTTTATTAATACCAACTTTTGATTAAAGGAAAAAGTAATAATGTGTTGTGTAATATTCAAAACAATGACCTGATGCGAAATTTTGAACCAGTTAATTAGTAGTTTTTTCGGTCCACAATAAACGACCAATTTAATTTTTTATTTGGTCAAAATAAGTGTTTATTTATATAATAAATAAATTAATTTGTCTTTACAAAATTACCCCTTATCTATATATCTCTAAAAAGTTTTTTTTACTCATCACATAAAATATTTAACATAAACCGGAGGAAGTACTCAATTTTGGGTACATTTATGGGTTTGAAAAATCAATCTCAATATCAACTGCTCTTTCTTTGGTGCCTAATATTTCTTTTCCTATGGACCGTTAGCGCTCATTTGCACACAGTTGAATCACAACCAACCCTCTTTTTTTTTTAAAAAAAATTATTTATTCTTTTGGTGCTGGACACCAAACCTCTCTAAAAAGATCTAAAGAAAAAAAAAGGAAAAGGTAAGTAAACGACCACAAGAAAGAAATAAAGGCATTGTAGCTGAATGGTCAGAGCTATTTGATACGTGTAGTAGTCGAAGATAATAAATATTCGATAAAATAATTAAGGCGTGCATCAAATTAGTTCAGACATGAACGTTATAAAACAAAAGAAAATACAGGTAATGTAAGTAAAATATCTAGGTAAAACCAACGCTACCAGAACTAATTTTTAGAATTATACGCGCTCAATCTTTAGGAGTTTGTACCCCGCGTGTTTTCATATCCTATGTGTTACGTTTGTAAAATCAAAACTATTGCCTGTTTTTTATTTATTTATATATATTATTTTATTTTATTAGCTTTAAGCTTAAAAGAGGATAAAAGGAAGAAAACTAGAGAAGTAGAAGAAAGAAAAATACAAGTATTTATTCCCCCCCCCCCCCCCACCCCCACACACACAGAGACAGCGTAAACTCTTGGACACACATGCATAGGTACATACTAAGAGAAAAAAGAATAGACGACAACAACAATTCAGTAATATCCCACTAGTGGAGTCTGGGGAAAGTAGTGTGTACGCAAACCTTAACCCTATTCCGAAGGAGTAAAGATGCTGTTTTCGAAAGACCCTCGGCTCAAGAAGACAAAAAGACAAAAGAAGACAATATTAGCAACACCACAGAAGTAATATATATATATATATATATATATATATATATATATATATATATATATATATATATATATATATATATATATAGTGACGACCCAAAGGGTCATCACCGGATTCCTTCCTTTTTTCGTGCTTCCGAGTCTTTGAAAACCTCGCTTTTAGTTGCCTCGATTTGCATGCGTAGTCCGTACACGTAGACAGAAAACTTTTATGTTGAAATATGTGAATTTTGTGAAACAATTGAAGAATTTTAATATTAATGTTGTTAAAGTTGAATTCGCTCAATATTTTGAGAAAACAGACCCGGACCCATGATGTGACATTCCTGGAGGGTCCGTAGAAAAATATGGGACTCGGGCGTATTCCCGAAATCGAAATCCGAGGTCCCGAGCCCGAGTGAAGATTTTTTGAAAGAAATTATTTTTTTGAAAATGATATGAAAATTGAAATAAAAATGAGTTAGAAAACATAGGTATCCGGCCCGTATTTTGGTTCTGGCGCCCAGTATAGGTATTAAATATGCGTTAAGAGCTTTCTGTGAAGTTCGGTCAAAATCGAGCGTCGTTTAACGTGTTTCAGACCTAAATGTCTAAAGTTGAGAGTTTATGAAACTAGAATGAAAAGTGATGAATTTGAGGTTCGATGCTTTGATTTTGATGTTATTTTGGTGATTGGATAACTCGAGTAAGTTCGTAGGATGTTTTTGACTTAGTATGTGTGTTTGGTTAGGAGCCCCGAGGGCTCGGGAGTGTTTCGGATGTGGTTCAGGGTGTTTTTGGCCTTAGTGAGTGTTGTCGATTTTCTGCTGTCAGTGCCCAGGTAATTCCTTTTATGTGATCGCATAGGCTAGGCCGCAATCGCATAGCGCAAAGTCTAGAGTTCAGAAATCCTTGTATGCAATCGTATTCCACCCCCGCGATCGTATAGTGCAAAGTCCATCCGCCTTCCCTTCCTTCTGTGCGTTCGCATCATCATCTCTGCGATCGCAGAGCTCAACCAGCCCAACCCTATGCGATCGCATTCCCTCTTATGCGATCGCATAGGGTAATTTCGCCCAGTGATTTTTAAAGCTTAACAACATAATAGTTGTGGGCTTTTTCTCATTTTTCACACGAGCTCTTCTCTCCAACACCCCATAGATGATATTTAAGCTCCTTTTCCTCCATAGCTTCTTGGGTAAGTGTTCTTAACTTCAATTTATCTTAATTTCTTCATCTAATCACTAACTTCCTAGCCCTAAACATGAATTCAAGGTAGAAATTGAGGATTTTGGGTAGAGTTAGGGCTTTGAGAATTTTGGGTGATTCAACCTCAATTTGGGTCGAATCTTGAAACAAATCATATATTTGAACTCGTGGCATTATGGGTGAACGGATTTTGGTCCGAGCCTCGAGTTAGGACCATGTGGGTCCAGGGTCAGATTTTGGTATTTTTGGAAGAATGATAGGGGCTTCATTCCTAGGCTATGGGATTTTGAGTCTTTATTGATATTATTAAATTGATTATGCCTAGATATCGTTGTTTCGGAGTCGGGTTGTAGAGGAAAGGCGGTATTGGAGAGTTGATTGCTATTCTTGGATCGAGATAAGTGTTTGATCTAAAAGAATAGGATTAGAGTATTATTTGATAATTGCTAAGTGTTGAGTACGGTATATAGGCATGGTGACGAGTATCTATACACTGGTGTCGAGTATGACCGTGTGTCCTAAATTGTTAAATTATCGAATTCTTAGTTGTTCTTTATGAGGAATTGGTTGAAAATCTTTAAAACTGAGCCAGTAACTGTTGAGACTAAGTATGGATTTTATCTTGTTAAGCAGAAATTGAATGAGTTTGGTTATAGCTGGATCTCCCTTTCCGGGATAGTTTATTATAATATTTTTCCTCCCTTGTTTGGATTATTTTGTATTTTGTGTTGAGAGATAAGGGATCGTGCGGCACGCCGACCAGAGATATTATGATTTGGATCGTGTGGCACGCCAACCACGAGATATTGTGATTGGGATCGTGTGGCACGCCGACCACAAGATATTATGATTGGGATCTTGTGGCACACCGACTACGAGATAAAACAATTGGGATTGTGTGGGCACCAACCACAAGATATTAGGAATGGGATTATGTGGCATGCCGACCACGCGATATTATGAAATGGGAATGTGTGGCACACCGACCACATAATATTATATAATGAGAGTGTGTGGTACGCCTACCACCTGACATGAAGGAATGGGACCGTGTTGCACGCCTGCAACGAGGGGAATTCAAATGAATGAAAGTGTTTTGTTTACCCTTATTCTGTGTTAGTAGAAATCAGTTGTAGTTCCCTTTGTTATTCATGATAGCATGTTTTTATTTGTTACCCCCATAAGCATGTTCCCTCCTAGCTTTAATTATTCTGTTTCTGTTATTATTTTGTTGTACTTCTATATGTGTATATCTGCACAGGTTTATCTAGAGTCTGGTTTTAGTCTCGTCACTACTTCGCGGGGGTTAGGCCAGGCACTTACCGGCGCATGGGGTCAGTTGTGTTGATGCTTCACTCTGTGCATCTTCTTTGCATCGATCCAGGTGTTAGAGAGCAACTTTTGAGTGGTAGTAGCATTCTGGGAGCGAGCTTTCAGTCCTGAGATTCCCGAGATAGCCTTGCTGGAATCCACATGGCCGGAGTCTCTTCTAGTTTATCTTCGTTTGTTATCCTTGTACCGGAACAAACATAGTTGTATTTTATTTTAGACTTTGTATTTATCATTCTTTAGATGTTCGTGAGTTAGTGACACCAGATCTGGGTAGAGTTGTATTTGAACTTCCGCACTTGCTTTAAGTTATTCATGCTTTAAGACTTCCGCTTTTATATTAATTATCTCGTCTTTCTTTATATTGTTGATGTTGTTAAGAGAAGTAATAAATTAATTGGCTTGCCTAGCTCCTATTAGTAGACGCCATCACGACTCCCGAAGGTGGAATAGGTTACATAGGTCTCACAGCTCACGGACCACCTCAGTAGAGTCTGAGGGATCAGTACGGGACGTTTGTATTTATCCCCAAGAGGCTGCAGAGCTAGGAAAAATTTCACTTTTGTTCTTTCTTGTCGTGCAATTCTATTTCTCAACTACCAATTGAAATTCTACTTTGTTCCTTCGCAGATGGAGAGAACACACGCTTTCTCATCTACCACTCAGCAGTCCAAGCCTCGAGCAGCAGCCCCAAAGGCGGAGCCTCAGGTCGAGTTTAAGGAAGAGGTTCCAGCCCCAGCAGCTCTGGTGGGCCCAGCTCAGATCCTAGAGGGGTTCATAGCCATCCCAGTTCTTCAAGACGCTTTGGTCATATTATTAGGCCTCGTGGAGAGCATCACTCGAGCGGGTTTGCTTCTAGGAGTTCTGCCATCAGTGGCAGGTCAGCCGGGTACAGGGGCTTAGGCCGGGAGTGAGATCATTTTTCAGGAGACGACCAATGTGGGCCACAGAGTTGCGGTGGTTCTGCCACATGGGGCGGTTGTAGGTCAGATAAGAGGCTCTGCTGTGCAGGTAGATTCAACAGTACCTAATCTGGAGGTAGAGGTTCTTATGGTAGAGGCAATTATCCTAGGCCCTTTCAGACAGCTCTACATGTCACTCATGGTACTTCAGGTGATCATTCAGGTCGACAGGGTCAGCCTCAGTTTAATCAACTGCAGCATTCATGTAGATGTTATGAGTTTGGTAAGTATGGAAACAACATGAGGGTTTGCCCGAGGTTGAAGGGTGCTCAGCCGTAGCAGACGAGGTCTTGCCATGCTTGTGGTGACCCGAGGCACATTGTCAGGTTTTGCCCTCGAGTTTCTAGCAGCTCTCAGCAATAGAGATCTCGTGATATGATTCAGGCCCCAGAGGTTCGACAGGCCGTCCAACCAACTATTAGTAGGGGCATATATCATAGAGGTGGAGGTAGAGGTCATAAAGGTGGAGCTCAGACCGCCAGAGGCAGGGGTCAGCCAGTAGCCGATCGTCCCAAAGACATAGTTCAGGGAGGTGGGCCCAACCACAGTGTTATGCTTTGCCAGCCAGCCCAACGGCTAAGTCTTCCGATGCTGTCATTAGAAGTGTTATTCTGGTCTGTGATAGAGGTGCTTCAGTGCTATTTGACCTTGGATCTACGTATTCATATATGTCTTCCTATTTTTCACCCTACTTGGTTATGCCTAGCATGCCTTGGGTGTTCCTATTTATGTATCTACACTGGTGGGTGATTCTATAGTGGTCGACTGAGTGCATCATTCCTGTGTAGTAGTATTTGAGGGTCTTGAGACCCGTGTTGACTTATTATTCTTAGATATGATGGACTTTGTCATTATATTGGGGATGGATTGGTTGTCCCTGTATCATGCTATTTTGGATTGTCACGCCAAGACCGTGACCTTGGCTTTGCCGGACTTGCCCCGACTCAAGTGGAGAGGGACCCCAGGTCATGCCACACGTAGTGTTATATCATATGTTAAAGCTCGACGCATGGTCCAGAAGGAGTGCCTAGCATATCTGGCGAATGTTCGCAACTCCAGCGCAGAGGTCCCATCTATTGATTTTGTTCCTATTGTTCGGGAGTTTCCCAAGGTTTTCCCTTCAGACTTGCTGGGTATGCAGCCCGACAGGGACATTTATTTTAGTATTGATCTGGCTTCGGGCACTCAGCCTATTTCCATTCTGCCGTATCGCATGGCCCCGCCAGAGTTAAAAAATTTAAAGGATAAGCTTCAGGATTTGCTTGATAAGGGTTTCATTAAACCTAGTGTGTCACCTTGGGGGTGCACCAGTGTTATTTGTGAAGAAAAAGGATGGTTCGATGAGGATGTGCATTGATTACCGGTAGTTGAATAAGGTGATGATAAAGAATAAGTATCCACTGCCAGGATTGATGATTTATTCGAACAACTTCAGGGTGTGAGGGTGTTTTCGAATATAGATTTGAGATCTGGTTATCATCATTCTTAGGATTAGGGCGTCTGATTCCCTAAAGATAGCATTTGGCATTATGAGTTTTTGGTCATGTCATTTGGGTTGACCAATGCCCCAGCATCATTTATGGAGTTGATGAACCGAGTATTCAGGCCCTATTTGGATTTGTTCGTGATTGTTTTCATTGACGATATTCTGATATACTCCCGCAGTCAGGAGGAGCATGAGAAACACCTCAGAGTGGTTCTTCAGACTCTGAAGGATAGTCGGTTATACGCCAAGTTTCTGAAGTGCAAGTTCTGGTTGAGTTCTGTTGCATTCATGGGTCACGTTGTTTGAGTAGAGGATATTCAGATGGACCCAAACAAGATTGAGGTAGTCAAGAACTGGCCTCGACTAGAATCAGCTACAAATATGCAAAGTTTCTTGGGGTTAGTAGGTTACTACTGCCGGTTCGTGGAGGGGTTTTCATCTATTGCAGCCTCGATGACCAGAATGACCCAGAAGGGTGCCCAATTTAGATGGTCAGACGAGTGCAAGGCGAGCGTCCAAAGGCTCAAGACAGCTCTGACTACGACACCAGTGTTGGTGTTGCCCACGGGATCAGGGCCTTATACCATTTATTATGATGCTTCCCATATTGGTCTTGGTGTAGTATTGATGCAGGATGGCAGAGTCATAGCTATGCTTTGAGGCAGCTGAATATCCACGAGAAGAATTATCCAGTTCATGATCTAGATTTGGCAGCCATTGTTCATGCTTTGAAGATTTGGAGGCATTATCTATATGGTGTGACGTGTGAGGTATACACGGATCACAAGAGCCTTCAGTACTTGTTCAAGCAGAAGGAGTTGAATCTGAGACAGAGGATGTGGTTGGAGTTGTTGAAAGACTATGATGTTACTATCTTATACCACCCGAGGAAGGCCAATGTGGTAGCCGATGCATTAAGTAGGAAGTCCGCCAGTATGGGTAGCTTGCTTATATTCCAGTCAGCTAGAGGCCGCTTGCTTTGGACGCTCAGGCCTTGGCCAATCGATTTGTGAGGTTTGATATTTCTAAGCCTAGCAGGGTCTTAGTTTGTACGGTCGCTCGATCGTCATTGTTGGAGCGTATCCATGAGTGGCAGTTTGATGATCCCCATTTTTGTGTCCTGAGAGACACGGTGCAGCGTGGAAGTGCCAAGAAAGTGACCTTGGCAGATGATGGTGTATTGAGATTGCAGGGGCAAGTTTGTATGCCCAATGTTGATGGTATTCAGGAGTTGATCTTAGCGGAGGCCCATGGTTCTTGGTATTCTATTCATCCGGGCGCCGAGAAAATGTATCAGGATTTGAGGCAGCACTATTGATGGCGCAGAATGAAGAAAGACATTGTTGCACATGTGGCTCATTGTTTGAACTGTCAGTAGGTTAAGTACGAGCATCAGAGCCCCGGTGGTTTATTTTAGAGGACAGAGCTTCCCGAGTGGAAATGGGAGAGGATTACCATGGATTTTGTTTCTGGCCTTCCGATGACTCGGAAGAAGTTTGATGCGTTTTGGGATATTATGGATAGGATGACCAAGTCAGCGCATTTTGTTCCGGTTGCCACCAGCTATTCATCCGAGAGATTAGTTGAGATTTATATAAGGGAGATCGTTTTCCTTCATGGGGTGCCTATATCTATCATTTCGGACCGGGGTCCACAGTTTACTTCGCATTTCTGGAGAGCGGTTCAGCAAGATTTGGGCACCCAGGTTCAGCTGAGTACAACATTTCATCTCCAGATGGACGGTCAGTCCGAGAGGAAGATTCAGATATTAGAGGATATGCTCCGAGCCTGCGTTATTGATTTTGGAGGCTCGTGGGACAAGTTTTTTCCATTAGCAGAGTTTGCCTACAACAACAGCTACCAGTCCAGCATCCAGATGGCTACGTATGAGGCATTGTATGGTAGGCAATGTCGGTCTCCCATTGGATGGTTTGAGCCGGGAGAGGCTCAATTAGTGGGTACAAATCTAGTTCAGGAGGCCTTGGATAAGGTCAAGATCATTCAGGACAGACTTCGGACAACTCAGTCTAGGCAGAAGAGTTATGCATACCGCAAGGTCCGAGATATTGCTTTCATGGCTGGTGAACGAGTGTTGCTCCGAGTGTCGCCTATGAAGGGCGTGATGTGATTCGGGAAGAAGGGCAAGCTTAGCCCTACGTTCATTGGCCCATTTGAGATACTTGATCGTGTGGGAGAGTTCGCTTATAGACTTGCCTTACCACCTAGCTTGTCAATCGTGCATCCAGTTTTTCATGTATCTATGCTTTGGAGGTATCACGGCGATCCAGCTCACGTGTTAGATTTCAGTACTGTCCCATTGGACAAGGATCTATCTTATGAGGAGGAGTCGATATTTTGGACCGGCAGGTTCGACAGTTGAGGTTGAAGAGTTTTCCTTCAGTGCATGTTCAGTGGATAGGTCAGCCTCCTGAGGCATCGACCTGGGAGTTCGAGTCTGATATGCGGAGGCGTTACCCTCACATATTCCCCGACTCAGGTACTTCTTTCTTTTGTCCATTCGAGGACGAACATCTATTTTAGAGGTGAGGATGTGACTACCCAAAGGCTCATCACCGGATTCCTTCCTTTTTCTGTGCTTCCGTGACTTCTAAGAACTTGTTTTTAGTTTTCTCGATTTGTGTGTGCAGTCCGGACGCGCAGCCGGGAAAGCTTTAATGTTGAAATATGTGAATTTTGTGAAACATTTGAAGAATTTTGATATTAATGTTGTTAAAGTTGACTTCGGTAAATATTTTCAGAAAACAGACCTGAACCCGTGATGTGACATACCCGGAGGGTCCGTAGAAAAATATGGGACTCGGGCATATTTACGGAATCGAAATCTGAGGTCCCGAGCCAGAGTAAAGAATTTTTGAAAGAAATTATTTTTCTGGAAATGATATAATAATTTGAAATGAAAATGAGTTAGAAAATATAGGTATCGAGCCCGTATTTTGATTCCACCCCCGCGATTGCATAGTGCAAAGTCCAGCCCCCTTCTCATCCTTCTGTGCGTTCGCATCTTCAGCTCTGCGATCGCAGAGTTCAACCAGTCCATTCCTATTCGATCGCATTCACTCTTCTGCGATCGCATAGGGCAATTTCACCCAGTAATTTTTAAAGCTTAAAACAGAATAGTTGTGGGATTTTTCTCATTTTTCACACGAGCTCTTCTCTCCAACACCACATAGACAATTTTTAAGCTTCTTTTCCTCCATTGCTTCTTGGGTAAGTGTTGTAAACTTCAATCTCTCCTAGTTTCTTCATCTAATCACTAATTTCCTAGCCCTAAATCATTAATTCTAGGTAGAAACTGGGGGTTTTGGGTAAAGTTAGGTCTTTGGGAATTTTGGGTGATTCAACCTCAATTTGGGGTCGAATCTTGAAACAAATCATATATTTGAACTCGTGGGATTATGGGTGAACGGATTTTGGTACGAGCCTCAAGTTTGGACCATGTGGGCCCGGGGTCAGATTTTGGTATTTTTGGAAGAATGCTAGGGACTTCATTTCTAGGCTATGGGATTTTGTTTTGAGTCTTTATTGATATTATTGAATTGATTATGCCTAGATACTGTTGTTTCAGAGTCAAATTGTAGAGGAAAGGCGGTATTAGAGAGTTGATTGCTATTTTTAGACCGAGGTAATTGTTTGATCTAAGTTTGGCTTGAGGGAATATGATTAGAGTATTATTTGCTAATTGCTAAATGTTGAGTACCATGTATATGCATGGTGACGAGTATCTATACACTGGTGTCGAGTATGACCGTGAGTCCTAAATTGTTAAATTATCGAATTCTTAATTGTTGTTTATGAGGAATTGGTTGAAAAATTTTAAAACCGAGCCAGTAATCGTTGAGACTAAGTATGGAATTTATCGTGTTAAGTAGAAATTGAATGAGTTTGGTTATAGCTGGATCTCCCTTGCCGGGATAGTTTATTATAATAATTTTTCCTCCTTTGCTGGGATTATTTTGTGTTTTGTTGAAAGATAAGGGATCGTGTGGCACGCCGACCATGAGATAGTATGATTGGGATCTTATGGCACGCCAACCACGAGACATTGTGATTGGGATTGTGTGGTACGCCGACCATGAGATATTATGATTGGGATCGTGTGGCACGCTGACCACGAGATAATATGATTGGGATCGTGTGGCACGCCGACCAAGAGATATTATGATTGGAATCGTGTGGCACACCGACCACGAGATATAATGATTGGGATCGTGTGGCACACCGACCACGAGATACTAGGAATGGATCGTGTGGCCTGCAGACCACGAGATGTTAGGAAATGGGAACGTGTGGCACGCTGACCACATAATATTATGCAATGGGATCATGTGGTACGCCTACCACGTGACATGAGGGAATGGGACCGTGTTGCACGCCTGCAACGAGAGGAATTTGAACAAGCGAAAGTGGTTTGTTTACCCTTTTTCTGTGTTAGTAGAAATCAGTTGTAGTTCCCTTTGTTATTCTTGATAGCCTGTTTTTATCCGTTAACCCCATAAGCATGTTCCCTCCCAGCTTTAACTGTTTAATTTCCATTATTATTTTGTTGTACTTATATATGTGTATATCTGCACAGGTTTATCTGTAGTCTGGTTCTAGCCTTGTCACTACTTCCCCGGGTTTAGGCCAGGCACTTACCGGTACATAGGGTCAGTTGTGCTGATGCTACACTCTGTGCATCTTTTTTGCACAGATCCAAGTAGTTGAGCAGCTTTTGAGTGGCAGTAACATTCTTGGAGCGAGCTTTCAGTCCCGAGATTCCCGAGGTAGCCTTACTGGCGTCCGCATGGCTGGAGTCTCTTCTAGTTTATCTTCGTTTGTTATTCGTGTATCGGAACAAATTTTGTTGTATTTTATTTCAGACTTTGTATTTAGCACTCTTTAGATGTTCGTGAGTTAGTGATACCAGATCTGGGTAGAGTTGTATTTGAACTTCCGCACTTTCTTTTAGTTATTCATGTTTTATTTCTTCCGCTTTTATATTAATTGTCTCGTCTTTATTTATATTGTTGATGTTGTTAAGAGAAGTATTAAATTAATTGGCTTGCCTAGCTCCTATTAGTAGGCGCCATCACGACTAGCGAAGATGGTATATATATATATATATATATATATATATATATATATATATATATATATATATATATATATATGTACATAGAACAACATGAAATCAAGAGGAATGATACAAAGAAAAAGTAAAATACTATCCTTACCGAACTGGTCTCTCAAAGTTATGGCATAAGGCAAGACTCAACTACCTCCTAGCCTACAACCCTAATACTCGACCTCCACATGTTCTTATCAAGTGCAATATCCTCGAAAATCTGAAGCATCGACATATCCTGTCTAATCACCTCTCTCCAATACTTTTTAGGCCGCCCTCTACCTCTTCTCGAGCCCTCCACAACCAACCATTTGCACCTCCTTATCAGAGCATTTGGGCTTCTCCTTTGAACGTGCCTGAACCCCTTGAGCCTTGCTTCCCGCATCTTGTCATCAGTGGGAGCCACGCACACCTTTTACCGAATATCATCATTCCTAATCTTATCCAGCCTACTATGCTCGCACATCCACCTCAACGTCCTCATTTATGCTACCTTCATCTTCTGGATATGTGATTTCTTAACCGGCCAACACTCAGCCCTGTACATCATGGCCATCCTAACCATCCCTTTATAGAACATACCTTTGAGTATTAGTTGCACTTTTTTGTCACACAACACTCGAGATGCGAACCTCCACGTCATTCATCCTAACCCGATACAGTGTGTAACTTCCTCATCGATCTTCCCTTCCCCTGGATAGCCGACCCAAGGTACTTGAAGCTGTCTCTACCTGAGAGAGAAAAAAGAATAATAAACAAAAAAGAATAACTACAAGGTAGGCATGAGGCTTGTAACCTTTTATTTCATTCTTTTTTATTTTATTTGGAAACTCGATAGTTTTCTTTAAATTTTGACCTAATTAATTCAATAAAATATCTACAACGGAAAAGGGTCAAAACTGCCCCTAATGTATTGAAGCCAGTTTAAAAATGCCCTCCGTTAACCTATTATGAAGAAAATGCCCCTACCGTTAAAAATGTGGCATATTTGTGCCCCTAACGTATTGACTCCAGTTTAAAAATACCCTACCGTTAACCTATTTTAAAAAAAATGCCCCTACCGTTTTAAATATAAGTATAGTTAGTTGTTAGACTTAGGGGCATAAATATGCCACATTTTTAACGGTAGGGGCATTTTCTTCAAAATAGGTTAACAGAGGGCATTTTTAACCTGGAGTCAATACGTTAGGGGCAGTTCTGACCCTTTTCCTATGTACAATGAAGCAAAATGTCGAGAAGTTCTTTGACATATTTTTCATGTTATATCTTTTTATATAAGCATTGAAATCTATTAGAGCAATTATATACAATTGATCTTGGGATAAAGTGTGATTTTGTGGTTCTCTTTGAATTTCAGTATTATAACTTCAACTTTTCTTTGTTCTTTACGTGATGCAAGGGTACTTCAATTGGCATTAGATCTGCTTTTTGTTTACTTTTAAATTAAACTCCGTTAGATTCCCCCCCCCCCCCCCCCGCCTCTCCGATAATAAAAATAAAGGAGAGAACAAACATGTCTGCAAATAATACTGTCTTCTCCTCATTTTACGTGATACCATCTAACCAGGTATAGAGGTAAATATTACCTTGACTTGTATTATTATACAAGTAGTAGAACTATCTCAGTTATATTCAAAGAGAAGACATTAAATCAAAATTAATTTTTCGGTTAGTTAAATAGATTACAACAATAACTCAATATAATTTTACTAGTAGGGTTAGGGAAGGGTAGTGTGTACGCAAACCTTACCCCTACCCTGGGGTAGAGAGACTGTTTCCGATAGACCTTCGGCATTCTTCCCTCCAAGAACTCCCCACCTTGCCCTTGGGGTGACTCGAACTCACAACCTCTTGGTTGGAAGTAAGGGTGTTAAACAGGCCGGGTTGACCCGTTACCGAACCTGCCCAGACCGGAAATAATCACCCAGTACAAAGGGGTCGGGTGGGGCTGGGTTGGAGTCGTAGAGGGGGTTGGTCCATTTAGTTTTTTTATATCGGTTAACCGGATCGGTCAAACCCGGTCCAAGTGAACAACAATGCTTACCGGGTTAACCTGCCCGGTACAACGGCAAGAATATTTATTTTCGAATTATGTGGGGCCCACTGACCGTTGGCAATGGTCAGATCTGTAATTGGTCCGTTGGCCAATGGGAGAATTGCCAAAATTGCCTTTTTTAAAAATTTTAACCCTTTTTCAATTTACAAAATTAACCTTCTCTAAAACTATAAATACCCCCCCCCTCCCACCCATCTTCTTCATTTCTTCACTCAATCTCAATTTCTCTTATTCTCCAATTTTCAAGACTTCAAGTCTTCAATTCATCTTCTAATTTTATTTGGCTCTCTTTTTTTGAATTTAGTTATCGTGTTTTATCATTCGGATTTTGAAGTTTGAACAATTGAACTTCAAAATGAAATACACGCTAGACGTTTATTCGTGGTAACATCGGAATTGTGTAATCAAGTGCTCAATTTATTGTTGAATTCGGTGCACTCCCTACAACTTTTTTTCTATTTACTATTTTAATTGCATATTTTATTTTAGCTTATACTTTAATTTTTACAATATGTTTAATGTTGCTAAAATAGCGTGTAAAAGAGTTACTGTTTGGGAAAAAAAAGAGGTAGTCCTTCAGCATCTGGTAGTAATAGTAATTCTGAAATATCGCCTAATGATAATATAGATATAGATTATGAACAATTACAAGATGATTTTGGAATAGAAAATAATGGAATATGAATGGAAGATGAGATATCAGGTAAACATACTAGTGCCGGAGCTGGTAGTGTTGGAGTTGCTACAAGAGGTGGTGGTCGTGGCACTTATAGTAAACCACTAGTGGCTCCGACTACTAATCGTAGAAAAAAAATTAAGGTTTGGAATTTTTTTGAAATAATAGAAGGTACTAATAGAGTTTAATGCAAACTTTGTAAAGGTGATTTTAAACATTTGACTAGAGGAAATTTAGGGGGACTAGGACGCTTAGTAGAAATATGAGAACTGAGCATACCATAGAATGGGGAGCTGATGGTGATGGAAATCAAACAACTCTTAACCCTACTACTGGAGGTCTAGTGAAATGGGATAAAACAAGGGATCGTGAGGAGTTAGCAAAAATAATTGCTTTGGGTTGTCTACCTTTTTCCTTTCTTCTTCATCATATCTTATTGTGTATATTCAAAGGATTTACAATCCTTTATTTAAAAGTATCCTTAGAAGTACTTGTAAAGCTGATATCTTTAGAATTCATACACAATATCAACCATACATACGTTATTTATTTAGCCACCTCCCTTGTAGAGTTTCTCTAACTTCTTATATTGGCCATGCTATTAATGGAAATAATTATTTGACAATTACATGTCATTGGATAGATGATACTACTTGTATGCAAAAACGTATTATCGCTTTTAGATATGATGAAGATCAGAGTCATACTGCTGCATTTATAAGTAGTACTATTTGTGAAGTTGTTGAATTTTATAATCTCAAGCAAAAAGTTTTGTGTATGTCTTTTGATAACGCCTCTAACAATACTGCCACAATTTCAATATTAAAATTGCATTTGAAACCACCTCTTGATGAAATTTTTCATGTTAGGTGTGCATGTCATGTTCATAATTTAATTGTTAAAAGTGACCTTGATTTATTTTCAACTGAGATTACTCATGTTAGAAGAGCAGTTGGTATTATTCAGGAAAATAATAGACAAATCTCGAATAAAGAAATTTAATAATAAGTGTGTCCCGTATAACCTTAAATCAAGATTTATGCCAGACGAAACTGTTATTAGATGAAATTATACATGCATATATATATATATATATATATATATATATATATATATATATATATATATATATATATATATATTATTTTATTTTTAAATATTGCTACAAATATAGATTCCCAATAACTGAAGTTGTTAATGTGCATTGTACTGATCCAAACTGTATGTTAACAACTAGTACTTGGGAGGTCATTAATGATATTGTTAAATTTTTACATAAATTTTGTACAGTTACTGTTGAGTTTTCCAGAGCATATTACCCTACTGTTACAATGGTTTTAGTACATATAGCTGAAATTGATTTTCAACTATTCGAATTTAAGAAGAAAGAACAATACAAGGATTTTGTGGAAAAAATGCAAGAAAAATTCAAAAAATACTTCTTTCCAATTTCTCCGATTTACTTAATTGGTGTTGTTTTAAATTCTTTTATAAAGAAGTCTGATTGTCACCAATTAATGAATGCTTTGTATACTTATATGGAGATTGAACCAACTGAAACCCCAGATTTATATGTTTTTATGAACAAGCTAAATGATTATTTACAACAATTATATAATTATTATGCAAATGTTGCTCGTGTTGTAGGCAATATTAGTCCCAATATGCACTGTGCCACTTCTGCTACTATGGATGATGAAGAAGGCCTTCATAGTTTTAATATTTTTTGTATATTTTCTAACACTCAAACCAGTAGCAGGAACATTGATGAACTTCAATTCTACTTGCAGAAGCAAAAAGATCCTCGCACAAAAGAATTTTTACCATTGGGATGGTGGCATGAGAATGAAAAGCAATTTCCTGTTCTTTTCGCTATGGCTCGGGACGTACTGAATGTCCCAATTTTTATTGTCGCATCGGAGAATGCATTTAGCCAAGCAAGACAACAACTTGGAAACACATGTCACTCATTTGGAAGCAATGTTTTAGATTTTTGTATATTTTAGAGATTGTATTAGATCAGAAAGAAGAAATCAAGGACGTAAAGATGTTGATAGCCTAGAAGACAAGGAACTTGGAGATATATTATGTGACGACCTGACCCTTCGTCTCATGATTTACCTCTCATTTTCCCCCATTTTCAGCTTCTTTATGCTTCATTACCGGTATTGGTGTGATCGAGTCAATTTAGATGGGTTTTGGTAGGAAATGAGACACTTAGTGTCCTTAAGGAAGGTTTAGTTTGGAAAAGTCAACCAGATGGTGTCTTATGAGTTAGAGGGATTGGATGTTGTTTCTGGTGGTTCGATTAGCTTCGGGGGATGATTTGTGGCTTAGGAGTGTGATCGGAAGTGATTTTGGAGGTCCGATGTAGAAATTAGCTTCTTTTGGCAAAGTTAGTAATTTTGCAATTTTCGGTTGGTAGGTGAGATTTTGATCTGAGGGTCGAAACGGAATTTTGAGAGCTGCAATAGCTTTTCAAGTGATTTGGGATGTGTGTATCAAATTTCAGGTCATTCAGAGGTGATGTTGGTTTTTCGACTGAATGCGTGTTTCGGAAGTTTTTGAAGAACTTAGTCTTGAATTTGAAAAGAATTGATAGTTTTAGCATTGTTTGAGGAGTTTTGATGATTGGAACAGGTTTGGGAGCTGTTATAGGATGTGTTGATGTTTTTGGTTGAGGACCAGGGGACTTCGGGGTGATTTTGGATAGCTAACAGGAAGTTTTGGACTTGGAAATGCAGCAGAAAATATAGCAGCAGGTGCATGCCTGATTTGGCCTTTGAGTTCGCGAAGGTAGGCCTGCGTTCGCGGAAGGCTAAGTTCTGGAGCTTTGCGTTCGCGGTGAGGAGCCAGCGTTTGCGTAGAAGAAAGTTGGGTCCCTGGGTATTTGTTCTTCGTGTTCGCGTCTAGACCATCGTTTTCGCGAAAGGTCCTTGGAGTGTTCATCGCGTTCGCATGATGACTGTCGCATTCGCATATAAGAATTTGAGGTCCCGTATTATTTGTTCTTTGATTTCGACGCATAAGTCTCGCATTCTTGTAGATTTATCAGTTAAAGCATCGCGTTCGTGTGTAAGGCACCGCGTTCGCATAAGTAAAAATTAATCAGTGAATTTTTGTGCATCGTGAACACAAGAACTCCCTCGCATTCGCATAGAAAAAATTGTTAGCTGGGCAGAAGGGTTTTTAAAACATTTTGTTCCATGAGCCTAAGTTATTTTCCACCGTTGTTAATCATTTTGAGAGCTATTTGGTAGAAATTGAAGAGGGTTTCGAAGAAGATTGATTGGAGGCAAGTTCTATGAACTAAAAACGTGATTTAATTGTGGAATTAACCTTGAAATTCATGGAAATTTAGCTAAAGAGGGAAGAACTAGGGCTTGAATTTTTAAAATTTTAAATTCGAATTTGAAGGGCCATTTGAGCTTGGATTTGAGAGTTCTTGATAGGTATAGACTCGTGGCGAGATAAGGAACTCATTGATGTGAAAATTTCTGAATTTTGAGAAATGGGCTCGAGTCTTGGGTTTTGCTAAATTTTGGGAGTTTTGGAGTTTTTCGATTGGATTTTGTCCCCTTAGTATATTGTGACATATTCGTTGTGGTTTTGGTCAGATTCCACGAACGAGGAGGCCAATTGAAAGGCAAGGGTATAGCGAGCTAGAGTTTTGGCCACCTTGAGGTGAGTAATGTGTAAATGATGTCCTAAGGGTTTGAAACCCTGGATTGCACAACATAGTGCTACATTGAGGTAATACACGCGCTTAATGACAAGCACGGGGTCGTTTACTATTTAGGATTGTGACTTGGTCCATCCCGATTGATGTTTTTACCGCGTATTTGGCTGAGACTTAATGGTTATCATCATGATTTGGGCTTATTGCCATATTTGGGCTTCAAGCATTTGAATCCTTCGTGGAGTTTTATCACTGTTTTCTCACTATTTTGACATATTACTTGTACTCAGTCCTATGGATTTACATTGTTTTGCAAAATCAGCCACATTTACTTGAATTCGAGAGTTTAATAATATTTCAAATGTTGTTTGGGCTGAGCATTACGGTTTAACTGATGCCCAAGGCGCTTGTGATAATTTCTGGACTAAGTGAGACCGAGGGCCAAATGTAAGGACATGCTGAGTGATATAAGATACTTTCTATGCCATGAAGTGGCTTGAGTGATGTGAGGCCGAGTGATGTGAGCTCGAGTGCTGAGTGATGATTCCACGAGGTGTCTTGATATAGCGCTTGGGTCGTAAGGGGCCCCTCCGTAGTCTACACACCTACAGTGAGCGGGGGTACCCATATGCTCTGAGAGTGAACCCGAAGGGCTGATACTATGCTGAGTGATTATGAGTGAGCCCGAGGGTTGATATTGTTGTGAGTGAGTTGTGCCCGAGGGGCGGATTTCTACTAGCTATCTAATTGTCAAATTACCTGTTTTACTTGTTTATAAGTGATTTCAACTACTTTTCCCTGCTGTTTTAGTGCCTTAAATGAGTTTACTGCTTTAATATAGAATTACCTTATGGCTTACATGTTTTCATGCTATCAGTCATTTATTTATAATTATTACTCCTTGGATTGGAGTACTCACATTACTCCCGTCACCGTATGTGCAGATTCAGGCATAGCAAAGTCTGCACCTGAACGTTGATTCCTTCCAGGCTAGGCAGTGACTTGGAGTTACAAGGTAGCTATTGACGTCCACAACCTTGTCTCCCTTATCCTCTATCATTTATGTTTTCATCAGACTATTTTATCAGATTCTATACTTTGTAGACTTATAACAGATTCTGTAGTAGCTCATGACTTGTGACACCCTAGCTTGGGTTGTGTCGGGATGGTTTCCCTTTTGTTACTATTGTTGTTTCCACAATTATGGTTATATTAATCATGTTTTAAACTTGTTTATGCTAATTAATTATTAAAAGAGGTGTTTCATTTGTTTCGGCCGGTCTTGTCTTCATGAAAGGTTCCATCATGACCGGGTTTGAGGAATAGGGTCGTGACAAGTTGGTATCAGAGCCTTGGTTACATAGGTCTCACGAGTCATAAGCATGTTTAGTAGATTCTCGCGGATCGGTAGAATCTTATCAGTTTGTACTGGCCTGGTAGTTTTAGCCACTATCGTAGCAGCTACTTCTCAGGCCGCGGGAGGCAATCAGACCCCCGCTGCTCGCACACCTGAGCAGGTAGTGCATGGATTGCAGATGCTGGGATCACGTCCTGTTCATCCGGTTGCATCAGTTCAGGACTTCATGGTTCCAGATATTCCCGCCGATGAGCAGCATCATCTTGGGAGGTTTGGTAGGCTCCAGCCTGCTTCATTTAGTGGTGCTGAGGGTGAGGATGCCCAGGGTTTTCTCGACAAGTGTCAGCATATGTTTCGTACAACAAGGATGCTTGAGTCTAGTGGTGTGGCATTCACCACCTTTCAGTTTACCGGGGCTGCCTTTACTTGGTGGGAGGCGTATGAGAGGCATAGGCCGATTGGTGCAATGCCCTTCTTGGAAGAAGTTCTCCACTCTCTTCTTGGAGAAGTATTTACCGCAGTCCCGCAGGGAGGAGCTTCATAGACAGTTTGAGTGGCTTCATTAGGGGGATTTGATGGTGTCTCAGTATTAGGTGAGGTTTTCTGAGCTGGCTCATCATGCCGCTTGGATGATCCCGATAGATCGTGAGAGGATCAAGAGGTTTTTGAATGGCCTTAACTATCATCTCCGTATTCTGATGACTAGAGAGAGTCTTGGGTATTTCATTTGAGGAGGTAGTTGATATCACTCATGAGATCGAGACAACTTGCCGGTAGGATAGAGAGGAGAGGGATGCCAAGAGGCCTTGAGGTTCCGGCAGTTTCAGTGGTGCTCCTTCTAGGGGCTAGTTCTAATATGATATAGGTCATTCTTTTAGACCCTCTCATTCAGCCTATCCCGAGTATCGTGGGGCATTTTCAGGTCGTGGGTATGACAGGCTCAGCCATTTCTCAGCGCCCTTCCAACTCAGAGTTCATCTCGTGCCCCATATGTTCAGGGGTCTTATATGCCGAGTGCATCAGCTAGTCACTCCGGTGTGAGGGGTTCCCTTTAGTCCCATTCTCTAGCACCTGGGATTTGTTTGGAGTGTGGAGAGTTTGGGCATGTGTGGAGGCAGTGTCCTCGTCATATTTATAGTTTATCTCAGCCGAGGGGTCAGCCCTCGTCTTCTGCTCAAATTTCTTCACCACCCGCCCATCCAGCTAGGGTGGAGGTCAGGCAGCCAGGGTCGCCCCAGAGGTGAAGGTCAATCAGACGGTGGCCAAGCTTGCTTTTATGCTATTCCAATCAGGACAGATGCCATTGCTTTAGATGCTGTCATTACAGGTATTATTTCAGTTTGCCACAGAGATGCCTCTGTCTTATTTGATCCCGGTTCCACCTATTCTTATGTGTCCTCATATTTTTATCATCATTTAGGTACGACTCGAGGGTGTCTTTCTTTACCAATCCATGTGTCTACCCCGGTGGGCGATACTATTATTGTGGACCATGTCTATCAGCCATGTGCTATGACTATTGGGGGGCTGAAGACCCAAAATGATCTATTGATATTGAGCATTGTGGACGTTGATGTTATTTTGGGCATGGATTGGTTATCTTCGTGTCATATTATTCTAGAATGTCATGCCAAGACAATCACTTTGGCTATGTCGGGTGTTCCGAGGATCGAGTGGCATGGTGTGACTGATTATGTCTCTAGTAGAGTGATTTCTTTCTTAAAGGCCCATCGTATGGTTGGGAAGGGTTGTCTATCATATTTGGCGTTTGTGAGGGATGTTGGAGCTGAGACTCCTAGCATTGATCTGTTCCAGTTGTGAGGGAGTTCCCGGATATATTTCCTGCAGACCTGCCGGGCATGCCACCGGACAAGGATATTGATTTTGGTATTGGACCGGTGCCGGGCACTCAACCCATTTTCATTCTGCCATATCGTATGGCACCAACAGAGTTGAAAGAGTTGAAAGATCAGCTGCAGGAACTCCTAGATAAGGGGTTCATTCGGCCTAGTGTGTCATCGTGGGGTGCACGTTCTATTTGTGAAGAAGAAGGATGGCACAATGAGAATGTGTATTGATTACAGACAATTGAACAAAGCAACAGTGAAGAACAAGTATCCCTTGCCTCGTATTGATGGTTTATTCGACCAGCTTCAAGGAGCGAGGGTGTTCTCTAAGATTGATCTTTGTTTGCGCTATCACCAGTTGAAGATCAGGGATCCAGATATTTTTAAGACTGCTTTCAGGACTAGATATGGTTACTATGAGTTTCTTGTTATGTCTTTCGGGCTAACCAATGCCCCAGCGGCATTCATGCATTTGATGAACAGTGTATTTTGTCCTTATCTGGATTTGTATTGTATTTATTGATGATATTCTGGTGTACTCGTGTAGTCACGAGGAGCATGCGGAGCATTTCGAGTGGTTTTGCAGATATTGAGGTAGGAGAAGCTTTACGAGAATTTCTCCAAGTATGCGTTTTGGCTTAGTTCAGTGGCTTTCTTTGGGCACTTGGTGTCTAGTGAAGGAATTTAGGATGATCCGAAGAAGATAGAGGCGGTTCACAGTTGGCCTAGACCGTCCTCAGCCACAGAAATTTGTAGCTTTCTTGGGTTACATGCTATTATCAATTTTGTTTAGGGATTTTCATCCATTGCATCGCCCTTGGCCAAGTTGACCCAAAAGGCTTCTCCATTTGTGTGGTCAGACGAGTGCGAGGTGAGCTTTCAGAAGCTCAAGACAGCTCTGACCACAACTCCAGTATTGGTTTTCCATCCGCTTTAGGTTCTTACACCGTCTATTGTGATTCTTCGAGAGTTGGGATTGGTTGTGTATTGATGCATGAGGGTAGGGTGATTTCTTATGCTTCTCATCAGGTGAATCCCCATGAGAAAAACTACCTTGTTCACGATTTGGAGTTGGCTGCCATAGTTCATGCATTAAAGATTTGGAGTCATTACTTGTATGGCGTATCTTGTGAGGTATTCGTTGATCATCGTAGTCTTCGGCATTTGTTCAAGAAAAATGATCTTAATTTGAGGCAACGGAGGTGGCTAGAGTTGCTTATGGATTATGATATAACTATTCTATATCATCTGGGAAAGGCCAATGTAGTGGTCGATGCTTTGAGCTGCATGCAGTGAGTATGGAGAGTTTGGCGTATATTCCAGTTGGGTAGAGGCCCCTTGCAGTTGATGTTCACGCTTTGGCCAATCGGTTTGTGAGATTAAATATTTTGGAGCCTAGCTGAGTGTTGGCTTGTGTGGTTTCTCGGTCTTCCTTATATGATCGCATTAAAGAGCGGTAGTATGATGATTCATATTTGCTTGTCCTTAAGAACAATGTTTAACACGATGATGCCATAGATGTGACTATAGGTCATGATGGGATGTTGAGGATGCAGGTCCGGATCTGCGTGCCCAATGTGGATGGTCTTAGGGAGATAATTTTGGAGGAGGCCCATAGCTCGCGGTACTATATTCATCCGGATGCCGCGAAGATGTATCAGGATTTGAGGCAGCACTATTGGTGGAGAAGAATGAAGAAAGATATTGTGGGTTATGTAGCTCGGTGTCTCAATTGTCAGTGGGTGAAATATGAGCATCAGATACCGGGTGGCTTGCTTCCGCAGATGATTATTCCCGAGTGGAAGTGGGAGAGAGTTACTATAGATTTTGTGAGTGGTCTTCCTCAGACTTTGAAGAGGTTTGATGCTATTTGGGTGATTCTGGATAGGCTTACCAAGTCTGCGCATTTCATTCCGATGTGTACTGCCTATTCTTCAGAGCGGCTGGCAGGGATCTTTATCCGGGAGATTGTTCGGTTGCATGGTGTGCTAGTGTCTATTATCTCAGATAGAGGTACTTAGTTTACTTCCCAGTTTTGGAGGACTTTTCAGCGATAGTTGCGTACTCAGGTGGAGTTTAGCATAGCATTTCACCCTGAGACGGACGGACAGTCTGAGCACACTATTCAAATATTTGAGGACATAATGTGTGCATGTGTTATTGATTTTGGAGGTTCTTGGGATGAGTTTTTGCCGCTTGCAGAGTTTGCCTACAACAACAGCTATCAGTCCAGCATTCAGATAGCACTGTATGAGGCTTTGTATGGGAGACAGTGTAGATCTCCTGTTGGTTGGTTCGAGCCCGGTGAGTCTAGGCTATTGGGACAGATTTGTTCAAGATGCCTTAAATAAGGTAAAGTTGATTCGGGAGAGGCTTCGTACATCTCAGTCACGTTAGAAAGGTTATGCATACCGGAAGGTTCGAGATGTGTCTTATATGGTTGGTGAGAAGGTCTTGTTGAAGGTTTCGCCCATGAAGGGTGTTATGAGATTTGGAAAGAAAGGAAAGTTGAGTCTGCAATTCATTGGGCCTTTTGAGGTGCTTAGGATGATTGGGGAGGTGGCTTATATGTTTGATTTTCCACCCAGATTGTCGAGCGTGCATTCGGCATTTCATGTTTTTATGCTCCGGAAGTATGTTGGGGACCCGTCCCAAGTTTTGGATTTCAACATGGTTTAGTTAGATGATGATTTGACCTATGATGTGGAGCCAGTGACTATTTTGGGTCGTCAGGTTCAGAAATTAAGATCAAAGGATATAGCTTTGGTGAAGGTGCAGTGGAGAGGCCGGCCCATAGAGGAGGCTACCTACGAGACTGAGCGGAAATGCGGAGCAGATATCCTCACCTGTTTGAGGCTTCAGGTATGTTTCTTGACTCGTTCAAGGACGAGCATTTGTTTTACTTAGGGAGGTTTGATGATCTGACCCGTTTTCTCATGAGTTACCGCTCCGTTTCCCCCATTTTCAACTTTTTTATGCTTTATTATCGGCAATCTGATGGGCTTTGGTAGGAAATGAGACACTTAGTCTCCTTAAGAAAGGTTTAGTTTGGAAAAGTCAACCAGATGTTGACTTATGAGTTAGAGGGATCGGATGTCATTTCCGATGGTTCGGTTAGCTTTGGAGGATGATTTGTGCCTTAGGAGAGTGATCGGAAGTGATTTTAGAGATCCGGTGTAGAAATTAGCTTATTTTGGCGAAGTTAGTATTATGGCAATTTTCGGTTTGAAGGTGAAATTTTGATCAGAGGGTCGGAATGGAATTTCGAGAGTTGAAGTAGCTTCGTCAAGTGATTTGGGATGTGTGTATAAAATTTAAGGTCATTCAGAGATGATTTGGTTGGGTTTTTTATCGAATGCGTGTTTCGGAAGTTTTTGAAGAGCTTAGTCTTGAAATCGATGAGAATTGATGGTTTTAGCGCTGTTTGAGGTGTTTTGATGATTGGAAAAAGTTTGGGTGATGTTATAGGATGTGTTGGTATTTTTGGTTGAGGTCCCGGGAGCCTCGGGGTGACTTCGGATAGCTAACGGGGAGTTTTGGACTTGGAAATGCAGCAGTAGATGCAAGCCTGATTTAGCCTTCGCATTCACGAAGGCAGGCCCGTGTTCATGAAAGGCTAAGTTCTGGAGCTTCACGTTCGCAGTGACAATCCCGCGTTCGCGTGGAAGAAACTTGGCTCTGTGAGTATTTGTTCTTCGCGTTCGCGTCTAGAGCATTGCGTTCGCAGAGGGTCTTTAGAGTGTTCATCACATTCGCCTGACGAGTGTCGCGTTGGCATAGAAGGGATTGAGGTCCCATATTATTTTTTCTTCGCGTGCGCGGAATAAGGCTCGCATTCACGTAGTTATATCAGTTAAAGCATCACGTTCGTGGGTAAGGCATCGCATTAGCAAAGGGTAAAAATTGGTCAATGTATTTTTGTGCATCGCGATCGCGAGAAGGCCCTCGCGTTCGCATAGAAGAAATTGTCAGCTGGGTAGAAGGGTTTTACATTTTGTTCCGCGAGCCTAAGTTACTTTCCACCATTTTTGAGCATTTTGAGAGCTATTTGGGAGAAATTGAATAGGGTTTCGAAGAGGATTGATTGGAGGTAAGTTCTATGAACTAAAAATGCGATTTAATTGTGGAATTAACCCTGAAATTCATGGAAATATAGCTAAAGAGGGAAGAACTAGGTCTTGAGTTTTTGAAATTTTAAATTGAAAATTCGAAGCGCCATTTGAGCTCGGATTTGAGAATTCTTGATAGGTATAGACTCGTGATAAGATAAGGAACTCGTTGATGTGAAAATTTATGGATTTTGAGAAGTGGGCTCGGGGCTCGGGTTTTGCAAATTTTGAAATTTTTGATATTTTTCGATTGCTTTCGATTGGGTTTTGTACCCTTAGCATATTGTGACGTATTCATTGTGGTTTTGGTCAGATTCGATGCGCGAAGAGGCCGATTTGAGAGGTAAGGGCATAGCGAGCTAGATTTTTGGTCAGTTTGAGGTGAATAATGATTGTAAAATGATGTCCTGAGGGTTTGAAACCCCGGATTGCACAACGTAGTGCTACATTGAGGTGACATACACGCTTAATGACGAGTGCGAGGTCTTTTGCTATTGGGGATTGTGACTTGGTCCATCCTGATTGATGTTTTTACTGCGTATTTGACTGAAACTTAATGGTTATCATCATGATTTGGGCTTATTGCCATATTTGGGCTTCGTGCCAACTATTTGAATCCTTAGTGAACTTTTATCACTGTTTCCTCACTATTTTGGCATATTACTTGAACTCAATCCTATTGATTTACACTGTTTTATAAACTCAGCCACTTTTACTTGAATTCGAGACTTAAATAATACTTCAAATGTTATTTGGGCTGAGCATTACTGTTTTACTGATGCCCAAAGGGCTTGTGATGATTTCTGGACTGAGTGAGGCTAAGGGAAAAATGTGACGACATGCTGAGTGATATGACATACTTTCTATGCCACGAGGTGGCTTAAGTGATGTGAGGCCGAGTGCGAGTGATGATGCCATGAGGTGGCTTGATATAGCGCTTGGGCCGTAAGGGGCCCCTCCAGAGTCTGCACACCAACAGTGAGCGCGAGTACACATATGATCTGAGAGTGAGCCCGAGGGGCTGATACTATGCTGAATGATTGAGAGTGAGCCCGAGGGGTTGATACTGTTCAGAGTGAGTTACATTGTGCCCGAGGGGCGGATTTCTAGTTGTTATCTAATTGTCAAATTACCTGCTTTGCCCGTTTATAAGTGATTTCAATTGCTTTTCCCTATTATTTACTGCCTTAAGTGAGTTTACTACTTTAATATAGAATTACCTAGTGCGTTACGTGTTTTCATGCTTTCAGTCATTTATTTATAATTATTACTCACTGGGTCGGATTACTCACATTACTTCCTGCACTGTATGTGCAGATTCGGGCATAGCAGAGTCCGCACCTGAGCACTGATTCCTTCCAGGCTAAGCAGTGACTTGGAGTTACGAGGTAACTGTTGACATCGCCCCCTGTCTCCCTTATCCTCTATCATTTATGTTTTCATCAGACTATTGTATTAGATTCTATACTTTGTAGACTTATAACAGATTCTGTAGTAGCTCATGACTTGTGACACCATGATTTGGGTTGTGTCGAGATGGTTTCCCTTTTTTTACTATCGTTGTTTCCGCAATTATGGTTATATTAATCATGTTTTATACTTGTTTATGATAATTAATTATAAAAAGAGGTTTTTCCTTTGTTTCGACTGGCCTTGTCTTCATGAGAGGCGCCATCACGATCGGGGTTCGGAGAATAGGGTTGTGACACACTAACACATGGTAACCCATCCGAATTTAACATTCCAGAAGAAGGTCACTCTGAGTGATTATGAAGAACTTACTAAGGCAATGCAAAACCTTTGAATTTACTCTTTTTTGGTTAATTCACTTGTTGTTAAATGTAAACCTTTCAATTTGTAAGTTTTAATTATGAAATAAATGTAGCACTTGCAATTTATAAGTGCAATTTTTTTCCATCTTTCTTATATTGTTTATGTTAATACTTTGTATTAATATAACTTACAATAGTTATACAAAATATAAAAAAAATTAAAAATACACTAAACCTTGCCCGACCCGGCCCCCTCAACCCGTAACCCTTACGGTTCAATTTTAACCGGGATGAACCCGAATCCGTTTAACCCATTAAGACCCAACCCGCAATCGTAACCCGTATAGGTCCAAAAAATAACAGCCCGACTCGGCCCGGCCCACCCATTTAATACCTTTAGTTGGAAGTAGTGGGGTAAAATAGTTAAAAGAAAATAGTTAACCATCCATATTATCCATTAAAAATGGGTTGGATAATGAATTTTATAAAAACAGGTCAAATATGGATAAGAACCATATTATCCATTTAGTAAATAGATAACCAATGGGTAAACAATGGATAATTAATTGGGTCAAACTTCTATATTTGTAAAGCCTCAAATTGCGGGTTCCTCAATTTAGGGAGACTAAGAATTCTCTCAGAACTCATGGATAATATGATAACTCATATTAACCATATTATCCATTTGGAAATGGATAATTAATGGGTAACTAATGGATAATTAATACGTCTAACTTTTATATCTCTTGTAAGAGATCTTTACATGCTTGGTCCCTTTTTAAATATTATTATAAATGATAGTAGACTTTGTTTATTTCAAAAACAACATTTTTTTTTATTTTTTAGCACTTTGACTTTGACAACTCCATTTAGGGATCCCTCTACATTAATACATTTTTTATTACATTTTCAAATTTAAATATTTTTATTTTTTTATTCAAATATATATATATATAATAAATTTAAATTGGTCATAATGTATATACGACAAATATACCTTATATATTTTCAACTAAACATGCATATATTTTTTGCTTATACTTTGTATATTAATAATAAGATTAGCTAGAATTTGTTTTGTCGGATGTTTATGGTATGTATAAGATATAAAATATTTTATACTAGAAATATACCAAAAATATAAAAATCTTCAAGGAAAAACCTATGCATATACTAGTATATTTGTAGAATATTTATTGTATAAAACTTAATTACTCTAAATATACACTATATATATTTAATATTATTTTAAAATACTTATAATGTCAATTAATATACGTTTTTATATATCATTAAGATTTAAATATACAAACATGAAAGAATCAAAAATTGTTATGAAATAATATAAAAACAAGAACAATAATGCAAGAACAAGAGCAATAGAGAGAATAAAGAGATAGAAGTATTCTTATTGATACTTAGAGATTGTTAGGGATGTATTACAATGGTAGAAGACCGCTTTATTTATAGGGAGTGGGATGATCTAGCTACCAATAATAGGACTCTAGAATCTCTCTAATTAAAGACATTCACCTTAAATAGAAGTGTAAAATCTCTCTATTTATAACACTCCCCCTTGAATGTCTATTCAATGATGTGCCTCGTTAAAACCTTAAAACAAAACCCAATGGGAAAAATTAAAGTAAGGAAAAAAAGTACACATATTTGAATATGCGCCTATTGGTTGCCTCGTTAAAAACCTTGCAAGGAAAACCCGGTGGGACAAAACCTTGTAAGGGAAAAAGAGTGCAACGCGCATTAACTCCCCCTGATAAGAACATCAATTTATGTCCATAAGTCTTCGCATCCCGATCTTGTGAACTAGCTTCTTGAAGGTTGACTTTGGTAGAGATTTTGTGAACAAATCAGCCATATTGTCGCTTGAACGAATCTGTTGAACATTGATATCACCATTCTTTTGAAGATCATGTGTGAAGAATAACTTTGGTGAAATATGCTTTGTTCTATCTCCTTTTATGAATCCTCCCTTCAATTGAGCTATACATGCTGCATTGTCTTCATACAAAGTTGTGGGTAGTTAATCACACTTCAAACCACATTTGTCTTGGAAATGATGTATTATAGACCTCAACCACACACACTCCCGACTTGCTTCATGAATAGCAATTATCTCGGCATGATTAGATGAAGTAGCCACAATTGATTGCTTAGTCGATCGCCAAGATATGGCGGTTTCTCCACAGGTAAACACATAACCCATTTGAGATCGAGACTTGTGTGGGTCGGACAAATATCCAGCATCAGCATAACCAACAAGATCCGGGCTGCAATTCTTGCCATAAAATAAGCCCATATCGGTAGTTCCCTTTAGGTACCGCAATATGTGTTTGATCCCATTCCAATGTCTCCTCGTAGGAGCCGAGCTAAATCTTGCTAAGACATTAACTGAAAAGGATATATCAGGCCTTGTAGTATTTGCAACATACATTAGTGCGCCAATTGCGCTAAGATATGGTACTTCAGGACCAAGTAGCTCTTCATTCCTTTCTTGTGGTCGGAATGGATCTTTGTTCACATCAAGTGATCGAACAACCATCGGTGTACTTAAAGGATGTGCTTCATCCATGTAAAACCGTTTCAGTACCTTTTCTGTATAGGTAGATTGATGAACAAAAATTCCGTTTGCCAAATATTCAATTTGCAAACCAAGACATAGTTTAGTCTTTCCGAGATCTTTCATCTCGAATTCATCCTTTAGATAATCAATTGCCTTTTGGAGTTCTATAGGGGTTCCAATAAGGTTTATGTCATCGACATATACGGCAAGTACAACAAATTCCGATGTTGTTTTCTTTATAAAAACACACGGGCAAATGGCGTCATTTATATAGCCTTCTTTTAACAAGTACTCACTAAGACGATTATACCACATTCGTCCAGATTGCTTTAGACCATACAAGGATCTTTGCAATTTAATTGAGAACATTTCCCGAGATTTTGAATTATGCGCGTTTGGCATCTTGAGTCCATCGAGAATTTTCATGTATATCTCATTATCAAGTGAGCCATAAAGATAGGCAGTAACCACATCCATTAAGTGCATGTCAAGCTTTTCATGGACAGCAAAACTTATGAGATAACGAAAGGTTATCGCATCCATTACAGGCGAATATGTCTCTTCATAATCGACACCAGGCCTTTGAGAAAAACCTTGTGTAACAAGGCGTGCCTTATATCTTTGTACCTCGTTTTTCTCATTTCTTTTGCGTACAAAGGCCCATTTATAGCCGACAGGCTTAACACCATTAGGTGTTTCAACTATAGGGCCAAAAACTTCACGTTTTGCCAGCGAATTCAATTCTGATTGAATTGCTTCTTGCCACTTTGGCCAATCCTGTCTTTTTCGACATTCTTCAACAGATTGAGGTTCGAGATCCTCACATTCTTGCATAATGCTAGATGCTACAGTATAAGCAAAGGCATTATCCACCACAATATCCACTCGATTAATATTTGCCTCAATATTAATTGGATTTAGGGATAGTTCCGTATTTTCCAGAGTCTCGGGCTCAATGGATTCTTCATGAATCTCAGAATTTGTTAAATCATGAATTTCCTCATGAGATTCTTTCGTGGTGTCATTTTGATCATTCTTTTTCCTCTTTCTAGGATTTCGATCTTTGGAACCTAATGGTCTGCCACGCTTCAGGCGTGCATTTGACTCATTGGATATGACACTAGATGATTGTCCAACAGGGACATCAATACGGATTGGAACATTTTCCGCGGGAATGTGGGATTTCGTTATCCTCTTCAAGTCCGTAAATGCGTCAGGCATTTGATTTGCTATTCTTTGCAAATGGATAATCTTTTGTACCTCTCTTTTACAAATAGAGGTATGTGGATCAAGATGAGATAATGATGCATTTTTCCACAAAATTTTCCGTTTGGTTTCACCAACTTCTCCCCCTAATTTTGGGAAAAGTGTCTCATCGAATCGACAGTCTGCAAATCGTGCAGTAAACACGTCGCCTGTCAATGTTTCGAGGTAGTGAATGATGGAGGGCGATTCAAACCCAACATATATTCCAAACCTTCTTTGCGGACCCATTTTGGTGCGGGATGGCGGTGCTATAGGCACATATACTGCGCATCCAAAAATTCTTAAATGGGATATATTGGGTTCATGACCCAAAACCAATTGCAACGGGGAATACTTGTGGTAATTCGTCGGTTTGAGACGAATTAGCATTGCTGCATGTAAGATGGCGTGACCCCATACCGAAGTGGGCAGCCTCGTTCTCATAAGTAATGGCCTTGCAATCAACTGCAGGCGTTTAATTAACGATTCTGCAAGACCATTTTGAGTGTGAACATGAGCTACAGAATGTTCAACTTTTATCCCGATTGATAAGCAATAATCATTAAATGCTTGGGATGTAAACTCAGCAGCATTATCCAGTCTAATGGACTTGATTGGATTATCTGAAAATTGTGCTCGTAGTCGAACTATTTGTGCCATTAATTTCGCAAACGCAAGGTTGCGTGATGACAACAGGCACACATGAGACCATCTACAGGATGCGTCTATCAAGACCATGAAATACCTAAACGACCCACTAGGTGGGTGAATAGGTCCACAAATGTCCCCTTGTATACGTTCCAGAAACGTGGGTGACTCTGTCCCAACCTTTGTTAGTGATGGCCTGATAATCAACTTGCCTTGATAACACGAAGTGCAAGGATATTCATTATTTGAAAGAATTTTGAAATTCTTTAACGGATGCCCATATGAGCTTTCAATAATCCGTCTCATCATGACCGATCCTGGGTGTCCCAATCAATCATGCCAAAGTACACAGGTATTGGAATCAGTAACCCTTTGGTTTACTGTTGAATGTGCCTCAATTGCACTAATTCTTGTCCAATACAGGCCACAAGATAAAGACGGGAATCTCTCAATAACCCTCTTTTGGCCGGAGACATTCTTTGTGATGACGAGATATTCAAGATTATCTTCATCCATTGTCTCAATATGATAGCCATTCCGGCGTACATCTTTAAAACTCAACAAGTTTCACTTAGACTTGGAGGAGAACATTGCATTCTCTATGATTAACGTCGTGCCTTTGGGCAGAGTTACAATTGCTCTTCCGGAGCCTTCAATCAATTTACTTCCCATGGTTTGGCATACAAAAGAGATACACGAACATAAGAATAAACAAGTTCAATTCGTTTGTGTCACATAATATTTTCAAAATCTGCTGCTAACAGTTGACTAACAAAATCAGATATGTTATCCATAATTGATTACTTTGCAGTTTGAAAATTTCAGTTTAAGCATTTTCTTCAAACAATCGATTGTTAAACACAAACAATCGATTGTTGAACATTGACAATCGATTGTTAAACACACACAATCGATTATTTGCTGTTTTTAAAAACTTCAGATCACACTATCTTAAGACAATCGATTGTTAAACATAGACAATCGATTGTTGGCTATTTTGAAAAATTCCAGAGCACACTGTCTTAAAACAATCGATTGTTAAGCATAGACAATCGATTGTTGACTATTTTTGAAAAATTCCAGAGCACACTGTCTTAAGACAATCGATTGTTAAGCATAGACAATCGATTGTTGACTATTTTGAAAAATTCCAGATCACACTGTTTTAAGACAATCGATTGTTAAACATAGACAATCGATTGTTGACTATTTTTGAAAAATTCCAGATTACACCGTCTAACGACAATCGATTGTTAGACATAGACAATCGATTGTGGATGATTTTTGAAAATTTCCAGATTACACTGTCTTAACGACAATCGATTGTTAGACATAGACAATCGATTGTGGATGATTTTTGAAAAATTCCAGATTACACTGTCTAACGACAATCGATTGTTAGACATAGACAATCGATTGTCGATCAATTGTTTTTCAGCTTTAATGCGAAAATATTAGATAATCGACTAGTTTTTCAGGCTAGTCGATTACCCCTACTGGAAAATAAAAATTTTATTGATATTTGAGCATATTGAAGACATTCTAAAGAACTACTGCTAACATTGCATCATGAACTAACTAATACGAGCTAATACTAATGACTATTAGTTTATTCAATAACTAATACAAATAAGTAGAACAAAATCAAATAACTCCATCTTCTTTCATCACGGACCCATCACCGATTAGGTGGTCTATTTTCCCCTCGGGTTGCTCAAAGAAGTCTGCCACATCCAGGTGGGTGATGTCCAAGTTGTCGTCATAGACAAAATTTGTTTCAGGGCCTTTTCTCTTTCGAGATGCTTGATAAAGGTCAACCAAGTGTCTTGGTATACGGCAAGTCTTTGACCAATGCCCTTTCCCACCGCAACGATAACATATAGTTTCTGAACCATTTGCCTTAGGATCTTCATGACCCCGTTTCTGCTTTCGGCGGTTATCTCTCCTTGGGGGTTGACGGACTTCATTGGAATTTCTTCCCTGTCTACGTCCCTGGCTATGACCCCGTTTACGACCATGACCATGGCCCTTTTCATGTTTGGCATATTGAGAGTGCACCTTATCTGCTTCAGGCAGTGGTGTAGACCCAGTGGGTCGTTTTTCGTGATTTCTCATGAGCAGGTCATTATTTCGCTCAGCCACTAGTAGAAGAGAAATCAGTTCAGAGTACTTTGTAAAGCCTTTCTCTCTGTACTGTTGTTGCAGTACCATATTGGAGGCATGAAACGTTGTAAACGTTTTCTCAAGCATATCATAATCGGAGATTTTATCTCCGCATAGCTTCAATTTAGAAGTAATTCTGAACATTGCAGAATTATATTCAGAAACGGACTTAAAGTTCTGGAGCCTCAGATGAGCCCAATCATATCGTGCTTGTGGCAGAGTGACCAATTTCAGGTTGTCATATCTCTCCTTTAAGCCGTTCCACAAGATGAGTGGATCCTTGACGGTGAGATATTCAATCTTCAAACCTTCATCAAGGTGATGGCGCAAGAAAATCAAGGCCTTCGCACAGTCTTGGGTGGATGCTTTTTCTCTATCTTTGATGGTGTCTCCGAGACCCATAGCATCTAAGTGGATTTCAGCATCCAACACCCATGTCATATAGTTCTTGCCCGAAAATTCAAGGGCAACGAACTTTCTTTTCGTAATGTCAGACATAATCGAAAATTAAATTAGGAAGAGGGAAATACCTTAGATTTTTCGAGAATGGTTCTTGAGACGGTAGAGTCTCGTGCTGATAACGTGTTATGAAATAATATAAAGACAAGAACAATAATGCAAGAATAAGAGCAATAGAGAGAATAGAGAGATAGAAGTATTCTTATTGATACTTAGAGATTGTTAGGGATGTATTACAATGGTAGAAGACCCCTTTATTTATAGGGAGTGGGATGATCTAGCTACCAATAATAGGACTCTAGAATCTCTCTAATTAAAGACATTCACCTTAAATAGAAGTGTAAAATCTCTCTATTTATAACAAAAATCAAATAATGTAAAATTAGTCAAATTATTGTACGGCGTTAATTTAGGAAGTTAAGGAGAAGAATAGGAACTGCTTTGGATTTCTTTTTTTCGAATTGAATGCTTTAGACTTTTTAAATTGTGATTCTGGGGTGCATATTTATAGCTTCATGCTAAAAATATAATTATTTAGGTGCCTTTTTTGTAGAATACTTACTACTCCTAGGTAATTGAAATATTTTTTTAAATATGGCCTATTTATGTTTTTTCCTCAGTTTGTAAAGTCTCAAATTGGGGGTTCCTCGATTTAAGGAGATTAAGAATTCTCCCAAAAGTCATGGCCCATATTATCCGCCTGTTAATCTATTTTTATCCGTATTAAATATAGGTTGGGTAGAATAATTAATTCATTTTTTCATTACTCATTTTCAACCCGGATCATATTCGATCCGACCCGCCCGTTTGTCACTCATAATTGGAAGTGAAGGTTAGTTAAATAGATTGAAATCCCAATTCCTATGTACAAATAAGCAGTAGGCACAAGCAAGAGGTGAGGTATTTTACTTGATATAAGGCGAGGCGTAAGTTTCGAGACGTGAGCAATGAGCATAAGCCCATGGATTTTTTATTTTTAATAATTATAAATTAATATGATAAAAATAAATATTAAAAGAAGATAAAATTACATAAAAATTATAAAAATTTCAAGAAAATATAAACTAGGTAGAAATATATATAGAATTGCTTCATCTTAAACAGTAATTTGAATAAGCAATTGATATTGATAAAAAAAAAAACTAATCTGATTGCTTCATCTGCGGAAAAAATAAATAAGCTAATCAAACTTTGAAAAAATACCCTACTTTCGATAAGATCGGATAGTATAACGAAGAATAAATATAAAGAATATCAATAAATAAAGGGTTTGACCTTTTTCTAAGAAAAAATGAATAAAAATTTAGGAACGAACTTTAAAGAGCAAAAAAACTTAGGAAGAAAGAAAAGCGAAGAAAAAATTTACAATCAAAAGCGTCAACCATCGCAATTCGCAAATGATGAAAGATGATTTTTGTTTTTCTAGCTTTTTAGTTTATATATGTTATGAAATAATATAAAGACAAGAACAATAATGCAAGAATAAGAACAATATAGAGAGAGAATGGGGAGAGAGAGAAGTATTCTTATTAATACTTGGGGTTATTTACAATGGGATAAGACCCATCTATTTATAGGAAGAGGAATGACTTAGCTTCAAGCTAAAACTCTTAGACATTCACTCTAAATAGACTTCTATTTTATAACACTCCCCCTTGAATGTCTATTCAATAATGTGCCTCATAAAACCTTAAAACCAAAACCCATTGGGAAAAATTAAAGAAAGGAAAAAGAGTACACATGTTTGAATATGCGCCTATTGGTTGCCTCGTTAAAAACCTTGCAAGGAAAACCCAGTGGGACAAAACCTTGTAAGGGAAAAAGAGTGCAACGCGCATTAACTCCCCCTAATGAGTACATCATTTTTTTTTACTTGAGCATTTGCATTCCAATCTTGTGCATCATCTTCAAAACGATCTTTGGTAGAGATTTGATAAATAAATCAACCATATTGACTTGAATAAATATTCCGTACCTTGAAATCATCATTCTTGATAGATATGAACATCTTCATATAATGTCGTGGAATAACTCTTCAATATCTCCATAGATGTATTCTCAATGCCATCATGCTTATAGTTATAGCAAGATACATATGTACACAAATTGCACTTAGGATGTGGTACTTCAGGACCACGAATTGCATGTGCTTCAAGCAACTTAAATCTTTCAAGTTAAGTCATATAAGCCATATAATAGACTTTAGATGCATATCAAGTTTTCCATGTCATGTTAGACAAATAAGATATCGAAAACTGACTATACATACCTTTGATTTATACTTTCAAGCATTTGAACTATAGGTTCAAAACTACATGTCTTTCATATGGAATCAATTCTTCTTGAATTGTATCTCTTCCATTTAGTTACTTTCTTTGGGTCAGCAAATGCGTATAGCATGCTTTGCAATATGTTGCAATTGAATTATCCCTTTTATGAACTTCAGGTTCATATCATGATATTCGGGGATATACATATACAAATGATAATTCATCCCATGTAACCTTTTCTCAAGTGTTTATCATGTCTCCCCCTCATGTTAGAAAAGCTAACTTGTTTCCTCAACTTTGGAAAATCATCTTTGTGCATTATCATGTCAATATACACGGCACATTAATAATAAGATGAAATTATTTGGTTCCTCACTTTGAACCACTTGTGAGGGGAGAATATACTCTCGTATACAACTTATATCAAACTGATATATATATAACTTTGTTCTCATAAGAAACAGTTTAGCTATTAAGTGGAAGCACTCAATAATTATCTTGCTAAACCAACTTTGATATAAACCAACTTATCAAGATGAACTATCTTGAGTAGAGAATCTGGAAATTATGCTCGAAGTTAGATTACTGAGCAATTTACCTCGCAAGCACCGGCCAGGCTGCGGGTCAATAACAATTGCGCATGTAACCATATCATAGATGCATCATATGTGGTATACATGGCAGGTGAATGGGCCCATATTCACCTTTGATATTTCCAGAATTTATGGGCATCAACCCGAATTCTTTAGTTGGTCAGTTCATTAATGAGAACAAGTGATACAAGAGAATTCGTAAAGAACTTTCTAGTTCTTTATTATTCACCTATGTGAATTTGCACATCATACATAAAATGAGATGGCTAACACGAATGTCAACTGAATAAATTATCAATATTGGTAAACTTCAAATTTACACCATGACATGTGCACTTATCAATAAACTTCAGGTTTATTATGACATGGGTTTTTATACCAATAGATATCCACTTTATTGTGGCATTCTTTCGTTTGTGTAGTACAAACTGGAGAACAAAGCAGGTAGCTTTTCATATGCAAATTACCCCGCTACAAGTTGTAGTAGTAGGAGATATCAAAGCCTTCCTTTATAGTCTCAATATAATCAATCGCTTTCGCGTGTACTTTGGAAACTGAATAAGTTTCTTTGAGACTTACTACAGCACAATACTCAATTGTGTTTCTCCAACATAGTAAATTGGCTCTTCTTGAGCTCTCAATTAATTTTGTACTACCACAGATTCATCAACATCCATGTGGTTATCTTTCTTAAAGAGAAAGTTATACCATTATGGTCATGTCAAACTTATATGCAAGATATGTTTCTTGCATTATCGTTGTCCTTTAATAGTCATATTTCCAAAATACTTTGGCGTACAATAGGTACGTGACCAACGATCATTCATGCCATATATCATCTCAAACCTCCTTCTAGGGGTGAGTGTGGTATATTTAATACCAATTTCATGTTCATATTCTTCCAATAATGAATATGTATTCGTGAATCAAATGTTGTCACATTCACTTCGAGGATATGTGATTTTGTTATCCTTTTCAAATCTATAAATGCGTTAGACATTTGATTTGCTATTCTTTGCAAATGGATAATCTTTTGTGCCTCTTTCTCACAAATAGAGGTGTGTGGATCAAGATGAGATAATGATGCATTTTTCCACAAAATTTCCCGTTTGGTTTCACCAACTTCTCCCCCTAATTTTGGGAAAAGTGTCTCATCAGTCAATGTTTCGAGGTAGCGAATAATGGAGGGCGATTCAACCTCGACATATATTCCTAACCTTCTTTGCAGACCCATTTTGGTGCG
Organism: Nicotiana benthamiana; assembly: GCA_034376525.1. Lineage (NCBI taxonomy): Eukaryota > Viridiplantae > Streptophyta > Magnoliopsida > Solanales > Solanaceae > Nicotiana > Nicotiana benthamiana. The sequence continues at coordinate 51,872,784 of CM067340.1, read as the reverse complement.
GGATGGCGGTGCTACAGGCACATATACTGCGCATCCAAAGATTCTTAAATGGGATATATTGGGTCCATGACCCAAAACCAATTGCAACGGGGAATATTTGTGTCAATTCGTCAGTCAGAGACGAACTAGCATTGCTGCATGCAAAATGGCGTGACCCCAAACCGAAGTGGGCAGCCGATAAATTAGTATTGCTGCATGCAAAAATGGCGTGAACCCAAACCGAAATGGGCAGCCTCGTTTTCATGAAGAATTCAAGATTATTCTCATCTATTGTCTCAATATGATATCCATTTTGAATGATATCTTTAAAACTCAACAAGTTCCTTTTAGACTTGGAGGAGAACATTGCGATTGATATCATTAAAACTCAACAAGTTCTTCTTAGACTTGGAGGAGAATATTGCATTCTCTAAGATAAACGTCGTGCCTTTTGGCAGAGTTACAGTTGCTCTTCCGGAGCCTTCAATCAATTTTACTTCCCATGGTTTGACATATAAAAGAAAAACACGAACATAAGAATAAACAACTTCAATCCGTTTGTGTCACATAATATTTTCAAAATCTGCTGCTAACAGTTGACTAACAAAATCAGATATGTTATCCATAATTGATTACTTTGCAGTTTGAAAATTTCAGTTTAAGCATTTTCATAAAACAATCGTTGTTAAACACACACAATCGATTGTTGAGCATTGACAATCGATTGTTAAACATAGACAATCGATTGTTGACAATTTTTGAAAAATTCCAGATCTGTTTTAAGACAATCGATTGTTAAATATAGACATTCGATTGTTGGCTATTTTGAAAATTTCCAGAGCTATCTTAATACAATCGATTGTTAAGCATAAACAATCGATTGTTGACTATTTTGAAAAATTCCAGATTACTGTCTAATGACAATCGATTGTTAAACATAGACAATCGATTGTGGATGATTTTTGAAAAATTCCAGATTTCTGTCTATCGACAATCTATTGTTAGACATAGACAATCGATTGTGGATGATTTTTGAAAAATCTAGATTACACTGTCTAATGACAATCGATTGTTAGACATTGACAATCGATTGTTGACTGTTTTTTTGAAAAATTCCAGCACTGTTTTAAAGACAATCGATTGTTAGTCAAAGACAATCGATTGTTGACTGTTTTTGTAAAATTCCAGATCACTGTTTTAAAGATAATCGATTGTTGATCATTGACAATCGATTGTTTTGCAGTTTTTATGCGAAATATGAGATAACCGACTAGTTTTTCAGGTTAGTCGATTACCTCTACTGGAAAGTAAAAATATTATTGATATTTGAGCATATTGATACATTCTAAAGAACTAATACTAACATTCTATTATGAACTAGCTAATACGAGCTAATACTAATGGCTATTAGTTTATTCATTCACTAATACAAACAAGTAAAATAAAATCAAACAGCTCCATCTTCTTTCATCACTGATCCATCACCGATTAGGTGGTCTATCTTCCCCTCGGGTTGCTCAAAGAAGTCTACCACATCCAAGTGGGTGATGTCAAAGTTGTCGTCAGAGACAAAATTCGTTTCAGGGCGTTTACTCTTTCGAGATGCTTGATAAAGGTCAACCAAAAGTCATGGTATACGGCAAGCCTTTGACCAGTGCCCGTTTTCACCGCAACGATAATATATAGTTTATAAACTATTTGCTTTTGGGTTCTTATCGTATCGTGCTTGTGGCAGAGTGACCAACTTCAGGTTGTCATATCTCTTCTTTAAGCCATTCCACAAGATAGGTGGATCTTTGACTGTGATATATTCAATTTTCAAACCTTCATCAAGGTGATGGCGCAAGAAAATCAAGGCCTTAGCACAGTTTCAAACCTTCATCAAGGTGATGGTGCAAGAAAATCAAGGCCTTAGCATAGTTTTGGGTGGATGCATTATATCTGTCTTTAATGGCGTCTCCAAGACCCATAGCATCTAAGTGGATTTCAGCATCCAACACCCATGTCATATAGTTCTTGCACGAAATTTCAAGGGCAACGAACTTTCTTTTCATAATGTCAGACATAAAACAAATTTACATCAAGAGCGTGTTCATACTTACGGGCTCTATTACAATTATCACATTCACTTCAGGGAATGGATCATAATCATGTGCTTTACACAATCTCATGTCAAATATTACTTTCATAAAGTGAAAGATTATTTTGAGAATCTTTATTATTCTCATTATCACTATAATGACGATTATAATTTCGTCTATTGCCACGTCCACATCCATTGATACCTTTACGGTAATAATTTTGTCTTCTTTCAGACTTATCACATACTGCTTCCACATTCTCTAAAGGGAATGGAGCAAATTCAATGGGACGGATTTTCAATTCTTTGCCCACAATCATACATGAATTTAATCATGGCAGGACATACAGATTTTACCACTTCATGTGGTTACAATTTCTTACAAACTCCATTAGAGTTATAATCAAACTTTGTTGTCTATGTTTGTATATAAAATCAAATTATAGAATTCCAAGAATTTGAAAGGGAAAAATAAATTACTTACCTTTAAGGTATACCAATAAATGTTGTGATATCAAATATACCTCTTGAGTTGCCATTGCACCGATAGCTGAAACCTAAACCAGAAAAAGCTTCTTCTGCTGCTTGGCTTCAGCGATGGTTTCTATAATAGAACCATTGAACACAAGTGAAGATAAAGGTGGCTCCATTTATTATAAGAGGAAAATATAAACTTCATTATTCCTTCATGATGATATGATCCAGCTTCTGGGTGACAGAGCAAGATTTAAGATTAACTTGACTTCGCCGGAGAAAAACGTTAGCTTCGTCGAAACAAATCAATTGGTTAGAGACTCGTGCTGATAACGTGTTATGAAATAATATAAAGACAAGAACAATAATGCAAGAATAAGAACAATATAGAGAGAGAATAGGGAGAGAGAGAAGTATTCTTATTAATACTTGGGGTTATTTACAATGGGGTAAGACCCCTCTATTTATAGGAAGAGGAATGACTTAGCTTCAAGCTAAAACTCTTAGACATTCACTCTAAATAGACTTCTATTTTATAACAATATATTAATTTTCCCCCCTTTATCTGATAGAAGACAAAGAGAAAATAAAAATTAGGGTAAGAACAAAAATATCTTTTGACTTTTCAGATTTTAACTTTCAGAATTTAATACCAAGGTGACTTTTCTATTCTTTGGTATTAAGTTAAAGACTTGTTTAACAATTTTAATTTGGAGAGGTTCTTTGGGCTTGCGCCCCAACAAAGGGATTTTTACCTATTTATACCATACGGTAAATATTATTACGAAAAATGTTTATAATATTGTATTTACTCGCCTAGTCCATAGTTTTGCTACAAAATATGTACCAAACCAAAAATAGATAGATTCTACCCTAAAAGGTTCCACATTTATAGGAATTAGATTTAATGGTGATTCTATCACCATTAGTTTCGAAATTAAAACAGAAGAAAATCCATTATAGCGTAATTCTCTCCTTCTCCATATATTTTTCACCATTGATAGCCATTAAAACGCTTGAAAGCTTTGAATTCAAATTTGGATTTTCAAAAATCATTATTTTTTTGGATTGGTGTTGTTGTAAATAATTCGAAATATGTTTAGGAGTTTATATCTCAATTTTGAGGGGCTTTGGTGAAGATTAGACTTGGTTTTATTTGAATTTCAGATTGAAACTCGTCGAACAAGAAGAAGGCATATTTTTCCAGAGATTGTAGTTAAATTGTAGAATTGTAGATAAAATATAGATAAAATGTAGATAATTTGTAGATAAATTGTAGATTGGGAAGACTAAAACTTCTATAAGTCTTCTACAATTATGTCGAAAAATGCCAATGATGCTACAATTGAAATGAGAATTGGAATTAAAATTCAATGTATTCAATTTGTAGATACAATTTTTATAAATAAACTACAAATCAGTTTAAGTATTGTATAAAGTTGTATTGTTACATTTATACTACAATTAAACTACAATCTTGTGTCAAAAAAATTTAAGCATACCAAATTTAATCAATTCTTAATATTCAAAATTTCAATTTTGGGAGTGCCGCAAATTTGGAAAGGGCAAGAAAAATTTATATGCATTGGCTGTTGTGTGATAATTTATTTTATAACAACCAAATGCACATAAATCGTTTCATTTGAAGTCCCATGATTTGCAATACAACTTTGTCTATGCATGTAAATATCCTCCTGGCTTCAGGAATCATTGCGTATTTTCTGCTTTAGTATAATACTTGACATGGAAATGAAGAGAAAAAAAAATTAAATAGGTAATGAAGAAGATATAACTTTGGTGAAAGATATGCAACCAAACAAAACACTAGGAAAGAGAAGAGGAAAAAAAAGGAAAAAGGAATATATGCTCCTAAAATCATGCCTAGAATAAATGAAACAATGATTATACCCTTAATTTGAATTATGGTACATAAATTGAAATTTGGTGTGCTTAAATGTAATAAACACAAACCTTAAATATGGGAGGTAATAAGGTTTTCAATATGGTGTGTGTATATATATATATATATATATATATATATATATATATATATATATATATATATGTGTGTGTGTGTGTGTGTGTGTGTGTGTGTGTGTGTGTAAAAATCCCAACAAAAAAAGTGAATTTGGCACACCGTGACAACTGCCAACACATTTTGGCAATATTTTAGCCAAGTATTAGATTTAAGTTAAGAATAGAATTCTATTTAGAGTGAATGTCTATCTTGTAGAGAATTTTACTTTGAGGCTAAGTTATTTTTCCTCCAATAAATAGAGGGGTCTTACCCCATTGTAAACCACCCCAAAAATTCAATAAGAATTTTCTCTCTCTTTCTCTGCAATATTGCTCTTGTTCTTTTATTGTTTTATAACACGTTATCAGCACGAAGCTCTACTATCTCAAGAATCTCTTTGAGAAAATTAAGGTATTTTTTTCTCCTCCTAATTTGGTTTTAATTATGTCTGACATTATGAAAAGAAAGTTCGTTGCCCTTGAAATTTCGGGCAAGAACTACATGACATGGGTGTTGGATGCTGAAATCCATTTGGATGCAATGGGTCTTGGAGATGCCATTAAAGACAGAAATAATGCACCCACCCAACTGTGCTAAGGCCTTGATTTTCTTGCGCCATCACCTTGATGAAGGTTTGAAAATTGAATATCTCACAGTCAAAGATCCACTTATCTTGTGGAATGGCGTAAAGGAGAGATATGACAACTTAAAGTTGGTCACTCTGCCACAAGCACGATATGATTGGGCTCATCTGAGGCTCCAAGACTTTAAGTCTGTTTCTGAATATAATTCTGCAATGTTTAGAATTACTTCTAAATTGAAACTCTGTGGAGATACTATAACTGATTATGATATGCTTGAAAAAACGTTTACAACGTTTCATGCCTCCAATATGGTTCTGCAACAACAGTACAGAGAGAAAGGTTTCAAAAAGTACTCTGAGCTGATTTCTCTTCTCCTTGTGGCTTAGCGAAACAATGACCTGCTCATGAGAAATCACGAAAATCGACCCACTGGGTCTACACCATTGCCTGAAGTAGATAAGGTGTATTCCCATTATGCTAAGCGTGGAAAAGGCTATGGCTTTAATCGTGGTCGTGGTCGGGGTCATGGCCGTGGACGTGGACAAGGAAGAAATTTTCCTGGTGTTTGTCACCCCCCAAAGAGATATAACCACCAAAAGCGGAAATGGAATTATGAGAATCTAAAAGCAAATAGTTCAGAAACTATATGTTATCGTTGCGGTGGAAAAGGGCACTGGGCAAAAAAAAATTTGCCGTGTCCCAAGACATTTGATTGAGCTTTATCAAGCATCTCTAGAGAGTAAAGGCCCTGAAACCAATTTTGTCTCTGACAATAATTTTGACATCACCCACTTTGATGTGGCAGACTTCTTTGAGCACCCTGAGGGGAAAATAGATCACTTGATCGGTGATGGATCCATGGTTAAAGAAGATTGAGCAGTTTGATATTTTTATTTTTACTTATTCGTAGTAGTTAATGAATAAACAATTATCATAGTTTACATAAGTTGTCTATTATTGTGATATGGTTCAAATTTTATATAACTTTAGATTACACATTTATCTTATGCTTTATTTGTAATGATTTTTCAGTAAGTTAATTGATTAACATAACAGATAATCGATTAACCAATATATTCTATTAAACTGAACCTTTTCCGCAAGGCATGTTAGTCGACTATCCGATTTAGTTAATCGACTAACCTAATGACCGTTGCCTAAGTTAATTGATTATCACTTTAGTTAATCGATTAACCTTATGTCCGTTGCCTGTTCATCGACTAGTTTTTAAAACGTTGAAACAGGTTAGTCGATTATCTATTTGGTTAATCGACTAACCTCAGCAGATTTTGAAAATATTGTTTAATTATTAAGCAATGGATACAAGAGTACTAAATGGAGAATAACTATGATAAAAGATATTTTTTTTCTTCATAATGACCGCACTGAAACTATTATGTTGAATCATAGACTTAAATTTGTTTATTCTCATATCTATATTTCTTTTTTATGTCAAACCATGTGAAGCAAATATGGATATCTCACAAAGCAAACTTGGATCAACGTCCAATTGTAAAAATATTTGTTTAATTGATTCATGTACCACACATACGATATTCAAGAGAAGAAATATTTCTCTCATTTAAGTATGTGTAAGGCAGATGTTCCTACAATTTCTGGTAGTAGTAAATTGATTGAAGGCTCCGGAAGAGCAACTATAACTCTGCCTAAAGGAACAATATTTATCATAGAGAATGCAATGTTCTCTTCCAAGTCCAAGAGGAACTTGTTGAGTTTTAAAGATATCCGTCAAAATGGATATCATATTGAGACAATAGATGAGAATAATCTTGAATACCTCATCATTACAAAGAATGTCTCTGGCCAAAAGAGGGTTATTGAGAAGTTCCCATCTTTATCTTGTGGCCTGTATTGGACAAAAATTAGTGCAATTGAGGCACAATCCACAGTAAACCAAAAGGTTACTGATTCCAATACTTTTGTACTTTGGCATGATCGATTGGGACATCCTGGATCAATTATGATGAGACGGATTATAGAAAACTCATATGGGCATCCATTAAAGAATTTAAAGATTCTTTTAAATAATGAATTTTCTTGCACTTCTTGTTATCAAGGCAAGTTAATTATTAGACCATCACCAACAAAGGTTGGAACTGAGTCACCTACGTTTTTGGAACGTATACAAGGGGATATTTGTGGACCTATTTACCCACCTAGTGGGTCCTTCAGATATTTTATGGTCTTAATAGACGCATCCTCTAGATAGTCTCATGTGTGCCTATTGTCATCACGCAACCTTGCGTTTGTAAAATTAATGGCACAAATAATTCGATTACGAGCAAAATTTCCTGATAATCCAATTAAGTCTATTAGACTAGATAATGCTGCTGAGTTTTTATCCCAAGCAATTAATGATTATTGCTTATCAATTGGGATAAAAGTGGAACATCATGTAGCTCATGTTCACACTCAAAATGGTCTTGCAGAATCTTTAATTAAACGTCTGCAGTTGATTGCAAGACCATTACTCATGAAAACGAGGCTGCCCACTTCGGTTTGGGGTCACACCATTTTGCATGCAGCAATGCTAGTTCGTCTCAGATCGACGAATTATTACAAATATTCCCCGTTGCAATTAGTTTTGGGTCATGAACCTAATATATCCCATTTGAGAATTTTTGGATGCGCAATATATGTGCCTGTAGCACCGCCATACCGCACCAAAATGGGTCCGCAAAGAAGGTTAGGAATATATGTTGGGTTTGAATCGCCCTCCATTATGCTACCTCGAAACATTAACAGGGGATTTGTTCACTGCACGATTTGCAGACTGTCAATTCGATGAGACACTTTTCCCAAAATTAGGGGGAGAAGTTGGTGAAACGAAACGGGAAATTTTGTGGAAAAATCCATCATTATCTCATCTTGATCCACATACCTCTATTTGTGAAAAAGGGGTGCAAAATATAATCCATTTGCAAAGAATAGCAAATCAAATGCCTGACGAATTCACGGACTTGAAAAGGATAACAAAATCTCACATCCCCGCAGAGAATATTCTAATCCGTATTGATGTCCCTATTGGACAATCTTCTAGTGTCATATCTAATGAGTCGAAAGCACACCTAAAATGTGGCAGGCATTAGGTTCCAAAGATCGAAATCCTAGAAAAAGGAAAGCAAATGATCAAAATGACACTACGAAAGAATCTCATGAGGAAATTCACGATTTAATAAATTCTGAGATTCATGAAGAATCCATTGAGCCCGAGACTCAGGAAAATAAGGAACTATCAATAAATCCAATCGATATTGAGACAAATTTTAATCGAGTGGATATAGTGGTGGATTATGTCTTTGCATATAATGTTGCATCTAGCATTATGCAAGAAAGTGAGGATCTTGAACATCAATCTGTTGGAGAATGTCGACAAAGACTTGATTGGCCAAAATGGCAAGAAGCAATCCAATCAGAATTGAATTCACTAGCAAAACGTGAAGTTTTTGGGCCTATAGTTGAAACACCTAATGGTGTTAAGCCTGTTGGTTATAGATGGGTCTTTGTACGCAAGAGAAATGAGAAAAACAAGGTACAAAGATATAAGGCACGCCTTGTTGCTCAAGGATTTTCTCAAAGGCCTGGTGTCGATTATGAAGAGACATATTCACCCGTAATGGATGCTATAACTTTCCGTTATCTCATTAGTTTTGCTGTCCTTGAAAAGCTTGACATGCATTTAATGGATGTGGTTACTGCCTATCTTTATGGCTCACTTGATAATGAGATATACATGAAAATTCCCGATGGATTCAAAATGCCAAACACTCATAATTCAAAGTCCCGGGAAATATTTTCAATCAAATTGCAAAGATCTTTGTATGGTCTAAAGCAATCAGGACGAATGTGGTATGATCGTCTTAGTGAGTATTTATTAAAGGAAGGCTATATAAATGATGCCATTTGCCCATGTGTTTTTATAAAGAAAACAACATCGGAATTTGTTGTACTTGCCGTATATGTCAATGACATAAACCTTATTGGAACTCCCATAGAACTCCAAAAGGCAATTGACTATTTAAAGAAGAAATTCGAGATGAAAGATCTCGGAAAGACAAAATTATGTCTTGGTTTGCAAATTGAATATTTGGCAAACGGAATTTTGTTCATCAATTTGCCTATATAGAAAAGGTATTGAAACGGTTTTACATGGATGGAGCATATCCTTTAAGTACTCCGATGGTTGTTCGATCACTTGATGTGAATAAGGATCCATTCCGACCGCAAGAAATAATGAAGAGCTACTTGGTCCTGAAGTACCATATCTTAGTGCAATTGGCGCACTAATGTATCTTGCAAATACTACAAGGCCTGACATAACTTTTTCAGTTAATGTCTTAGCAAGATATAGCTCTGCTCCCACAAGGAGACATTGGAATGGAATCAAACATATATTGCGGTATCTAAAAGGGACTACCGATATGGGCTTATTTTATAGCAATAATTGCAGTCCTGATCTTGTTGGGTATGCTGATGCTGGATATTTATCTGACCCACACAAGGCTCGATCTCAAACAGGTTATGTGTTTATCTGTGGAGGTACTGCCATATCTTGGCGATCGACTAAGCAATCAATTGTGGCTACTTCATCTAATCATGCTGAGATAATCGCTATTCATGAAGCAAGTCGAGAGTGTGTGTGGTTGAGGTGTATAATACATCATATTCAAGACAAATGTGGTTTGAAATGTGACAAACTACCCACGATTTTGTATGAAGACAATGCAGCATGCATAGCCCAATTGAAAGGAGGATTCATAAAAGGAGACAGAACAAAGCATATTTCACCAAAGTTATTTTTCACACATGATCTTCAAAAGAATGGTGATATCAATGTGCAACAGATTCGTTCAAGTGATAATATGGATGATTTGTTCACAAAATCTCTACCAATGTCAACCTTCAAGAAGCTGGTACACAAGATTGAAATGCGAAGGCTCAAGGATGTGAATTGATGCTCTTTTCAGGGGGAGTTAATGCGCGTTGCACTCTTTTTCCTTACAAGGTTTTGTCCCACTGGGTTTTCCTTGCAAGGTTTTTAACGAGGCAACCAATAGGCGCATTACTAAATATGTGTACTCTTTTTCCTTTTCTAGAATTTGTTTCCCACTGGGTTTTATTTTAGTTAAGGTTTTAACGAGACACATTATTTATTGAGTAGACATTCAAGGGGGAGTGTTAAGAATAGATTCTATTTAGAGTGAATGTCTATCTTGTAGAGAGTTTTACTTTGAGGCTAAGTTATTTTTCCTCCTATAAATAGAAGGGTCTTACCCCATTGTAAACCACCCCAAAAGTTCAATAAGAATTTTCTCTCTCTTTCTCTGCAATATTGCTCTTGTTCTTTTATTGTTTTATAACAATTTAGCAATTTTAGCCCAAAAAAATTGGCATATATAGCCAAATTCCCAAAAACTAGTGAGAGATAATAAGAGAATCTGAGGATTTCCATCCAAATTTCATGCCTCAAAGATATATCTCTATTCAAAAAGTAAAAACTAAGAAGAAAAAAGAAGAAATGTTATGAAATAATATAAGAACAAGAACAATAATACAAGAACAAGATCAATAGAGAGAAAAGTAGAGAGAGGAGTATTCTTATTGATACTTTGGGATGGTTTACAATGGAAAAGAACCCCTATATTTATAGGGAGGTGGTGACTTAGTCACCAAGTAGTAAACCCTAGAATCTCTCTAAATATAGACATTCACCTTAAATAGAGTTCTATTTATAACACTCCTCCTTTAATGTCTATTCAACAATGTGCCTCGTTAAAACCTTAAAACCAAAACCCAATGGGAAAAATTAAAGAGAAGGAAAAAGAGTACATATGTTTGAATATGCGCCTATTGGTTGCCTCGTTAAAAACCTCGCAAGGAAAACCCAGTTGGGACAAAACCTTGTAAGTTGAAAAAGAGTGCAACGCACATTAACTCCCCCTGATAAGAACATCAATTTATATCCTTGAGCATTTGCATTCCAATCTTGTGCACCATCTTCAAAACAATCTTTGGTAGATGTTTGATAAATAAATCAACCATATTGACTTGAATAAATATTCCGCACCTTGAAATCATCATTCTTGATAGATATGAACATCTTCATATAATGTCGTGGAATGACTCTTCAATATCTTCATAGATGTATTCTCAATGCCATCATGCTTATAGTTATAGCAAGATACATATGTACACAAATTGTACTTAGGATGTGGTACTTCAGGACCAAGAATTGTGTATGCTTTAAGCAACTTAAATCTTTCAAGTTAAGTCATATAAATCACATAATAGACTTTAGATGCATATCAAGTTTTCATGTCATGCTAAACAAATAAGATATCGAAAACTGATTATACATACCTTTGACTTTATACTTTCAAGTATTTGAACTATATGTCCAAATCTACATGTCTTTCATATGGAATCAAGTATTTGTCTATACGCTTTAAGCGTATCAAAGACTTTGTCCTTCTGGGACTTCATATGAGCATTTGTAGTGAGAATATAGTTACTTTCTTTGGGTCAGCAAATGCGTATAGCATGCTTTGCAATATGTTGCAATTGAATTATCCATTTTATGAACTTCAGGTTCATGATATTCGGGGATTTACATATACAAATGATAATTCATCCCATGTAACCTTTTCTCAAGTGTTTATCATGTCTCCCCCTCATGTTAGAAAAGCTAACTTGTTTCCTCAACTTTGGGAAATGATCTTTGTGCATTATCATGTCAATATACACAGCACATTAATAATAAGATGAAATTATTTGGTTCCTGACCCTGAACCACTTGTGAGGGGAGAATATACTCTCGTATACAACGTATATCAAACTGATATATATAACTTTGTTCTCATAAGAAACAGTTTAGCTATTAAGTGGAGGCACTCAATAATTATCTTGCTAAACCAACTTTGATATAAACCAACTTATCAAGATGAACTATCTTGAATAGAAAATCTGGAAATTATGCTCGAAGTTAGATTACTGAGCAATTTACCTCGCAAGCACCGGCCAGGCTGCGGGTTAACAACAATTGCGCATGTAACCATATCATAGATGCATCATATGTGGTATACATGATAGGTGAATGGGCCAATATTCACCTTTGATATTTCCAGAATTTATGGGCTTCAACCCGAATTCTTTATTTGGTCAGTTCATTAATGAGAACAAGTGATACAAGAGAATTCGTAAAGAACTTTCTAGTTCTTTAATATTCACCCATGTGAATTCTCTATTATTGCACATCATACTTAAAATGAGATGGCTAACCCGAATGCCAACTGAATAAATTATCAATATTGGTAAACTTCAAATTTACACCATGACATGTACACTTATCAATAAACTTCAGGTTTATTATGACATGGGTTTTTATACCAATAGATATCCACTTTATAGTGGCATTCTTTTGTTTGTGTAGTACAAACTGGAGAATGAAGCGGGTAGCTTTTCATATACAAATTATCCCGCTACAAGTTGTAGTAATAGGAGATATAAAATCTTTCCTTCATTTATAGTCTCAATATAATCAATCGCTTTCGCGTGTACTTTGGAAACTGAATAAGTTTCTTTGAGACTTACTACAGCACAATACTCAATTGTGTTTCTCCAACATAGTAATTGGCTCTTCTAGAGCTCTCAATTAATTTTGTACTACCACAGATTCATCAACATCCATATGGTGAATATCTCTTTTAAAGAGAAAGTTATACCATTATGGTCATGGTCAAAATTATATGCAAGATATGTTTCTTGCATTATCGTTGTCCTTTAATAGTCATATTTCCAAAATACTTTGGCGTACAATAGGTACGTGACCAACGATCATTCATGCCATATATCATCTCAAACCTCATTCTAGGGGTGAGTGTGGTATCATCTCAAACCTCCTTCTAGGGGTGAGGGTGGTATATTCAATACCAACTTCATGTTCATATTCTTCCGATAATGAATATGTATTCGTGAGTCAGATGCTATCACATTCACTGCGGGGATATGTGATTTTGTTATCCTTTTCAAATCTGTAAATGCGTCTGGCATTCGATTTGCTATTCTTTGCAAATGGATAATATTTTGCGCCTCTTTTTCACAAATAGAGGTATGTGGATCAAGATGAGATAATGATGCATTTTTCCACAAAATTTCCCGTTTGGTTTCACCAACTTCTCCCCCTAATTTTGGGAAAAGTGTCTCATCAAATTGACAGTCTGCAAATCGTGCACTGTACAAATCCCCTGTCAATGTTTCGAGGTAGCGAATAATGGAGGACGATTCAAACTCAACATATATTCCTAACCTTCTTTGCGGACCCATTTTGGTGCGGGATGGCGGTGCTATAGGCACATATACTGCGCATCCAAAGATTCTTAAATAGGATATATTAGGTTCATGACCCAAAACCAATTGCAACGGGGAATATTTGTGTCAATTCGTCAGTCAGAGACGAACTAGCATTGCTGCATGCAAAATGGCGTGACCCCAAGCCGAAGTGGGCAGCCTCGTTTTCATGAGTAAATGAGGTATTCAAGATTATACTCATGTATTGTCTCAATCTGATATCCATTTTGAATGATATCTTTAAAACTCAACAAGTTCCTTTTAGACTTGGAGGAGAACATTTTGACTGATATCATTAAAACTCAACAAGTTCTTCTCAGACTTGGAGGAGAACATTGCATTCTCTAAAATATCGTTCCTTTAGGCAGAGTTATAGTTGCTCTTCAGGAGCCTTCAATCAATTTAATTCCCATTGTTTGCCATACAAAAGAAAATATACGAACATGAGAATAAACAAGTTCAATTCGTTTGTTTCACATTTAAACAATATTTTCAAAATCTGCTGAGGTCAGTTGACTAACTAAATCAGATAGTCGATTATATGTTTTCCATAATCGATTACTATGCAGTTTGAAAATTTCAGTTTAAGCATTTTCTTAAAACAATCGATTGTTAAACACACACAATCGATTGTTGAACATTGACAATCAATTGTTAAACACATACAATCGATTATTTGTTATTTTGAAAAACTTCAGATCACACTGTCTTAAGACAATCGATTGTTAAACATAGACAATCGATTATTTGCTATTTTGAAAAATTCCAGATCACACTGTCTTAAGACAATCGATTGTTAAACATAGACAATCGATTGTTGACTATTTCGAAAAACTTCAGATCACACTGTCTTACGACAATCGGTTAAACATAGACAATCGATTATTTGCTATTTTGAAAAAATTCCAGATCACACTGTCTTAAGACAATCGATTGTTAAACATAGACAATCGATTATTTGCTATTTTGAAAAAATTCCAGATCACATTGTCTTAAGACAATCGATTGTTAAACATAGACAATCGATTGTTGAACATTGACAATCGATTGTTGAACATTGACAATCGATTGTTTTGCAGTTTTAATGCGAAATATTAGATAATCGACTAACTGTTAGGTTAGTCGATTACTGCTACTGAAAAATAAAAATATTATTGAAATCTGAGCATATTGAAACATTCTAAAGAACTAATACTAACATTATATCATAAACTAACTAATACGAGCTGATACTAATGACTATTAGTTTATTCACTAACTATTACAAATAAGTGAAATAAAATCAAACAACTCCATCTTCTTTCATCACAGATCCATCACCGATTAGGTGGTCTATTTTCCCATCGGGTTGCTCAAAGAAGTCTGCCACATCCAGGTGGGTGATGTCAAAATTGTCGTCAGAGACAAAATTTGTTTCAGGGCCTTTATTCTTTAGAGAAGCTTGATAAGGCTCAACCAAATGTCTTGGTACACGGCAAATTTTCGCCTAGTGCCCTTTTCCACCGCAACGATAACATATAGTTTATGAACTATTTGCTTTTGGATTCTCATCGTATCGTGCTTGTGGCAAAGTGACCAACTTCAGGTTGTCATATCTCTCCTTTAAGCCATTCCACAAGATAGGTGGATCTTTGACTGTGATATATTCAATTTTCAAACCTTCATCAAGGTGATGGCGCAAGTAAATCAAGGCCTTAGCACAGTTTCAAACCTTCATCAAGGCGATGGCGTAAGAAAATCAAGGCCTTAACACAGTTTCAAACCTTCATCAAGGCGATTGCGCAAGAAAATCAAGGCCTTAGCACAGTTTCAAACCTTCATCAAGGCGATGGCGCAAGAAAATCGAGGCCTTAGCATAGTCTTGGGTGGATGCATTATTTCTGTCTTTAATGGCGTCTCCAAGACCCATAGCATCTAAGTGGATTTCAGCATCCAACACCCATGCCATATAGTTCTTGCCCGAAATTTCAAGGGCAACGAACTTTCTTTTTATAATGTCAGACATAAGACACAATTACATCAAGAGCGTGTTCATACTTACAGGCTTTATTACAATTATCACATTCACTTCAGGGAATGGATCATAATGACGATTATAATTCCGTCTATTGCCACATCCACATTCATTGATACCATCATGGTAATAATTTTGTCTTCTTTCAGACTTATCACATACTGCTAGCACATTCTCTAAAGGGAATGGAGCAAATTCAATGGGACGAATTTTCAATTCTTTGCCCACAATCATACATGAATTTGATCATGGCAAGGCATAGAAATTTTACCACTTCATGTGAGTGTAATTTCTTACGAACGCCAATAGAGTTATAATCAAACTTTGTTGTCTTTGTTTGTATATAAAATCAAATCGTAGAATTTCAAGAATTTGAAAGGGAAAAGTAAATTACTTACCTTTAAGGTATACCAATAAATGTTGTGATATCAAATATACCTCTTGTGTAAACTCCTTTCTTTCTCTCACGTTTTTCTCTTTCTGTTTCTGTTTCTTTCTTCTTTGTTTTTCCTTTTTGTCCGTATAGAAATTTTTGGGATTTGGTTACGGCAGAACCTCACGTGAAACCCTACACAAATAAAAGTTAAAATAATCGAAAATTTCAATTGGTTAGAGACTCGTGCTGATAACGTGTTATGAAATAATATAAGAACAAGAACAATAATACAAGAACAAGATCAATAGAGAGAAAAGTAGAGAGAGGAGTATTCTTATTGATACTTTGGGATGGTTTACAATGGAATAGAACCACTGTATTTATAGGGAGGTGGTGACTTAGTCACCAAGTAGTAAACCCTAGAATCTCTCTAAATATAGACATTCAAATAGAGTTCTATTTATAACAGGAAAAACATATTTTGGATTTTTTTGGTTGGATTGAACGGCTATGATATTCCTATTAGATATTTAAGTATTTACGCTTAAATATAAATTCTCGTAGTAATGAGTTTCGCTCTTCTTCTCTTTCTTTTTCAAGAGGCAGATTTCAATTTTCTTCTTCTGCTCTTTTATTTTAAATTGTGAAAAAAGAAAATATATGTGTTTGAGATGTTGTACATCTATGATATCAGCATATATATTTGTATATCATGTTGTATATCGTGATACGCATCGTTAGATTTTGAAATATAAGGTTAAATCGAAATTAAATAGTCTAATTTGATTTTATAAAGGGTGCAATTCATTCCGAATAAACTTATAAAAAATTTCTTGAACAAAGAAAGAAAATGTGTTTTTGATATGACAGATTTGGAGCAAGTTTTAAAATATCAACAACAACATATCTAGTAATATCCCACATCGTGGAATTTAGGTAAGCTAGTGTATATCCAGACCTTATCTCTACCTTTTGAGGATAGAGAGAGTGTTTTAATAGACCATCGGCTCAGAAAAGTATAAGCACAACAATAATGAAAATATAGACAAGAAGGACAAGTTTTAATATATAAAATGATAAACATATTATATAACCATATTTATAATTTGATATTTTAGATATACAAAGAAGAAGACAAAATTTAATATATATTTTGATATACACAAAGAAAGAATATATATATATATATATATATATATATATATATATTCTTTTTGTAATATACATTTATTGTCGATGGTGTCAATGTTTATAACTAGTATTTTTTGGCCAATTATATAAGTATATTGTTAAACCAAGATAAAATTTCAAGAAAAAAACTCGTCCAACTCCTAAGTGTGTATGCCAAGAACATTGAAGCTTACCACTCTTGATACTTTCGCCTCACCCTAAAAATACCGTTTAAAATATTGCATAAAATAAATTATAATTGATTTTACTTGACACATGATTTAAGGGGAAAACAAGAGATATGAAGTTTGTGGTTTTAAATATATCACAATATTTGTGTAGTTTTAAAAAAAATTTAGTAAAGATAAATTGAAATTTTATAATTAAACTATTTTTTTCATCAATAAATTAAAAATTTTTAAATATAAAAATATAATATTTTTTTAAACGACCTAGTAAGTTAATAGTGGAATGTAGCGTAAACTAAATAAAAAGAGTGAATATTATTTATATCGTAAATACATTAGTCCTTCCGTTTTAATTTAGATGAGTTAGTTTTGTTAGTAATATGTATTTGTAAAACAATTCTGGAAATATAAATTAATTAAACAGAAATTATGATAAACAGAAATGATCATAAACAATTCGAGCCCACTGAATTCATAGTGTTTCCTTAAAGAATTTAATCCCCTTCTAGTACCCAAGGTTATGGATTATTTCCTCCCAGAATAGATATGTAGTTAATTTTCTGTTACAAAAATAGAAAAATGGATTGGATTTAATATTAATATTCTGTTAATATTTTACTGTTAACAAATAAATTTAGTCCAAAAAGTAAATCATTTGACCGAAGCCGAAGCCGAGCGAGCGAGTGACGACGGCGCGAGGCTTGCTTTCTTCTCAACCCTTTAAGAGCTAGAAGAAGAGCAATTCCTTATAAACCCATAAAAAATCTCTTTCTCTTCCAATATGGGGCAATGTCCATATGTCAAGGGGAAACTTGAAATTTCACTCAAAAATTTCATTTCCCTCAATTTCTCATTCACCCTCTTTTAAGTATTTAATATACTAATTAACTCTCTTAAAACACAACAAGTTTAATGCAGGACAGAATTTAAGAAAAAAAATTTGAAACTTGTGGTCTTAAAAGCTTAAAGGATGACCATAACATTTATATAATTATAAAAAATATTAATGATTAAATAAATAAAATAAATAATTTAAAAATAAATTATTTTTAAATTTAAAAATACAGTATCATTTATTTTAAAACAGCCTTAAGAAAAACATCTAAACCATTCATAAGTTAAACTCATTAAGAAATGACAGAAACCTTCGATTTTTTTTGGCAGGCACTGTGACTGTGACCGAAAGTACCCACTAGTCACTATTTACTGTAGCGGTAAAAAAGTGTGACAGTAAAAGCGTTTTCAGCCTTGTATGTATTCGGTTCCGGTTCTGGGTCTATTTGGGTAAACGGTTCCGGTTCTGGCGGTTCCCGGTTCTGGCGGTTCCGGTTCTGGCGGTTCCCGGTTCTGGCGGTTCCGGTTCTGGCGGTTCCGGAGCCGGAACCGGAACCATACGGTTCCGGAACCAGCCGGTTCCGGTTCTGGCGGTTCCGGAACCGCGGGTCTGGCGGTTCCAGGCGGTTCCCGGCGGTTCCGACCTTTTTTTTTTTTTTTAAATTAAATATCTTGTATAGTAGTGATTAGTATATTGTAGAATATATTTTTATATGGTGTACTATGTTGTTACTATAGCATATATTGTGTTTGGAAATTAGTATATATTCAAAATAAGTAGTGTATATTTTGTATATAAGTAGTATATGTTGTAGTAAAGTAGTATATATTGTATATAAATAATGTATATTGTGTAGTAGTTAGTATTAATAGTATTATGTGTTGTATGTTATATATTATATGTTATATAAATATTTTATATTCAAGGATTGATATAGAAGTAAAGACAAAGAAATATTGAGACAAATATATTCAAGTATATGATAAAAAGCATATTTATTGACCAAAATGGCATATCTTTCTTAGTCTTCCTTCCCCCAATGGAATGAGCACAACATGGTACTAATACCACCATTAAAAGGAAAAAAAACTAAAAGAAGACATGCCAATGTACAAGTTACATCATAATTTATGTATTATCTCATAAAACCTTCAAGGTTTGGAGGTGGTTGTGTTGGCGGTGGTGGAAATGAAGCTTGTTCATCACCACTTCCGGGTGAAGATGATTCTTGAGCAATTTCCGCTAGCATTTCTTCATAGCACTCATCTATTTCGGGTTGAGATTCAGCTAGCCCAAAGTTTCTTCTTTCAGAGCGGATCCAATCTCGGAAGAGCACTGATTTTTCCAAGCTGTCCGGCATCGACGCTCTATGATCTCCTATTTGTAGTCTGGCTTGACTAAATACGCTCTCCGATGCAACAGTTGACGCTTGAATGGACAGAACATCCCGAGCCATCCTTGCAAGAACGGGAAAATGCTTTTCCCTTGTCTTCCACCAATCCAAAAAGTCGAAAGATTCGTCTGGATTATCATTCTCTAGCCCCTGCGACAAATAAACTTGAAGTTCGTTTAGATGGGAAATATCATCTAAATTCTCACCTTGAGTACCCCTGAACTCCGTCCACGATTTAAGAGCTGTTAAGCCAGCAACTCTTTTAGACGATTGTGACGTGGACGAAGTAGGAGTTGGAATATTAGGCCTAGCATGCTCTAAGGCCTGTTTATAAGCATTATAAACAGTTTGAGCATTCACTGTAATTGATGCTTTCGCATCAGATAGTGTAACCATTTCTTCTGGTGAAAGATCTAAACATTGATAAATACTAGTATACCAAAAGTTAGGACCTCCTGCTTTCATAGTAGGGTTTAACAAAGCAGCCACACCAAAAATAGGAGGGATTGGAAAAAAATATTTTTTAAATTTCTTTTTCATTTCAAATATTGCATTTTCATAAATTTCCCCTCCCTCGTTAAAATCAGCAAATAAATTAGCAAGTGCGGCAATATATACTAAACAGTTTGAAATTGTAGGATAATATTGGCCAGATAAAGCAGTTGTAGCCACACTAAAATGTTCTAAAAAATCTAAAAGAATCTTAACGTTATTCCAATCTTGATTAGTTAGCATATCATTATCTTCATCCTCACAATCCCTAGAATTATAAGTAGCGGTCATTGGGTTTCTATATTCGTACGCTACTACTAAGCTTTCATACATGTAGTTCCACCTAGTCGGACAAGGTTTAGGAACCTTTCTTTCTCTAAGGCCACTTTCGTCACATTTTTTATAATATTCTCTAAGTCTACTTCTACGGTTTGAATATATTGAATCCAAGCAGGATTAGAAGCAAAAGAATAAGGTAAACACATAACAGTAATCATTTTAGCTAATTCTTCACGATCCTTATTAGGATCGTAGTACAATATACCTCCGGTGACAGTGTTTATTCCTGGTTGAACCATGTTAGAACCAGTACTTTGGTTAATTGTAGTATCAGGACTTGACTTCCCCTCTTGTTCCGCTTTCATTTGAAAATATCTAGCCTTATCGCTAGGATGTATATATATATGTTTAACTAAACTATATTGGTGCATTAGGATAAAGCAAATTCATAATATCATCATCTATTCTATCACCGACCGCTATATCATGTAGAAAATTAACATCGCTAAATTGAAAACACGGGTGATCACTATCAAGTATTCCTAAGTTTTCATTAGTATTTCTAGGTTGGCTACTAGTTTGAACTTGTTTATCTTTTCTAAGTCTGGGAGCCGGGGGAGGGGTAGGATTTTGGCTACTACTTTCACCGGATTTAGATGTACCTTTTCCGAACATTTTTTTCAATGAAAATGCCATACTAATTATAATTAAGGAAAATATCAACACACAACAAATATTCTTAGCACGTAAGAGTTGAAACGAGTTTACCGGATTGACGAACAACTTCTTGAAAATTGACAATCGTTGTAATTGAACACTTGAAAACTTCAATTCAACAACTTCACAATGTTTCACGAATTTACAACAAAAATTAAGCACTTGCACAGAAAGATTGTAAGAGAGCTTGAGAGAGATTGAGAGAGATTGAGTAAGATTGATGAATTGGTGAATTAAAATGAAAGAATGAGGGGGTATTTATAGTTGAGAAATGGGAAATTGTGTAATTATATAAAGTTTGGGGTTAAATTAAATTTGAGGGGTCAAATGGCTAAATTTTAAAAATGCCAAACGGCTATTTCTGCAATACCAACGTTCTGATTTTCAGAATTAAAAAAAAAAAAAAAATTTTAAAAAAATGGCCGTTGGGAACCGGATAGAACCGGAACCGGAACCGGACCGGTTCCGGCGGTTCTAAACGGTTCCAAACGGTTCCGCCAACGGTCCGAATTTAAAAAAAAATTTTTTTTTTAATATCGGAACCGTTTGGAACCGTTTGGAACCGTTTAGAACCGCCTGAACCGATCCGGTTCCGGTTCCAGTTCTGGCGGTTCCGGTTCCACGGTTCTAAAGGGTGGAACCGGCCTGAAACCGTGGAACCGGAACCGCGGAACCGGAACCGTTTAGAACCGCGGAACCGCCAGAACCGCGGTTCCGGTCACGGTTCCGGTTCGAAACCGTTATTCTTCCAGCCTTATCTCAGAGACTTGTGAAAAAGCAAAGTTGATACCTTCCAGCCATACAAGTTTTGACACGTCTTGTATTTCTGGTAGATGAATAACTATGACAGTTTTAACTTTACGATTGGAGTATTTGCCAATTAAAACCTACCGTAAAAAGAAATAAAATATTCAACTACGAAATTGGTGGTTTTAAAATTTACGAAAAAGACCTAAAAATGCCACTCAACTTTCAGAAATGGCCCATTCATATCATCCGTTAAAAAAATACTCATGTCATATCACCGCCGTTACAGCTTTGGCCCATTCATATCATTATTGACTAATAACTCAATTTTTTATTTGGCTCATCCATCCCACTGTCGTTAGTTAATAATGGCATGAATTGACCAAATATGTAAAGGCATTGGCATGAAATGAACATTTTTTTAACGGATGGCATGAATAAATTATTTTTGAAAGTTGAGTGGCATTTTAAAGCCTTTTCCGTAAAAGTTAAATTAAATTTTACAAAACAAAAATTGCAAATAAAAGTGATGAAATTTGAAATTAACTTTTCAAGTAGGTTTAATTTATCATGTGACAGAAGATAGATGTTGATAATTCAGAGTGAAAAATAAGCTTTTTACTACTAAAAAAATTATTTGCTATATTAGGAAGAGAATGTATGTTATTTAAAAGGACCTTTACACAAATAACCAATCTTGTTGACCGTTTACTTTTATTAGCTGGTATATATAGATTATGTAGGGTCATAAATTGTCACAAATCAAAAATCACTATTCGTGATTGCACCTAACTCGATTCGCTAGGTAAGCCAACTAACAGTCAATACAATCCAAATTAGATTTTAGGAAAAATAGAGAAGAATTATCTGAACATTTGCAAATTAACCCAAGAACTAGCAGTACGAATCATGAGCTTTTAAAACTTGAAATTACAAGGCCGGTACAAATAAATACACGATATGTTTGAACTTTACATAAAAGATTAGCAAGACCTAAGCTACCAATGACAAGTGGCAGCTATATCCGAAATGCGTGAACATCTTCAGAGTCAACTCCAGACATCACCAGCAGCTCCGCTCCAAAAGAAAATTGCACACAAAGTGCATGAGTGTAGTATGAGTACAATCGACCCCATGTATCCAGTAAGTATCTTGTCTAACCTCGTCGAAGTAGTGACGAGGTTTTTTAGTTAAAGATACTCACTAATAAAACCTGCACCGTAAATTAACAATAGAACTATACCATAATATAACAAAGAATAATGCATGAAGCTAATACACAAAACAATAATCGAGTGCTAGCAGAGATCACAATTTAGCATCTCCCAATACCTCGACCAATCATTTCCTTAGAATGAAACCAATAAACCACGGCAGTCACTTCATAACTTCCATAACATAAGGAATGTACTCAGATATCAAGTCAATTACACGGCAATACCCGTCGTACTTTTATTCTTATCTTTACCCAATAAACGTATAACAGAACCAACCAAATGACAGAAATACCGATAAAAGAAATCAAAAAGTAAGAAATATGCAAGTAGCAATAATAAACGAGGATATATATGTGGGCAACAATAATAGAATATGCGGAAGGCATGTGAGTAATGACAGCAATTGGAAGACAAAGAATATCAACTTCAACTAACTAGCATAGAGGAGGCCTAGATACATGTATAATAGATAAGAAGGAAACACATGATCTTTACAAGTTAACAAGTAGAGCATGGATGACTAACATAGAAAATGCTTGTACTAAAGTACAATAGGATAGATATGACATGAATGGAGAAAATAGGCATGGTATTTGCAAGTTAAACAAGTAGAAGATATGGGCAATACAACAGCAAATGAGATAAAGATCAAGGACATGACAATAACAAGTCAAATAATATCTATAAGTATGACAATAACAGCTTAAGGTAAATGCATGAATGTATACACGGGAAACAGATATCACATCATAATGCATGTCCCTCATCCTCACCTGCACGAAAACACATATCGTGCCATAATCTCAGGATAATATATAAGCATAACAATATAAATGAAATGGCACGACATTATCTTTCGTGCTTTAACTCTCAAATGATATGGCACATCATCACCCTTCACGCTTTTACTCTCAACAATGTGGTATAGCATCAACCTTCGTGATTTTACTCTCAATAATATGATACGGCATCACCCTTCGTGCTTTTACTCTCAATAATAATATGGCATGACATCACCCTTCGTGATTTACACTCTCCCTCACATGATTTTATATATATATATATATATATATATATATATATATATATATATATATATATATATATATATATATATAATGGCGCGGCATCACCCTTTGTGCTTTACTCTCTTCCTTACCAAGCATATGTATATCATTTACAAATAAGGCGACAACTACAACTACCCAGTAAAATCCTACATAGTAGGGTCTGGGAATGACAAATAAGGCATGAAGCATAAATAATATCAAGGAGAGTGTTTAAACGAATATTCCAAACAAATCTCATTCATAACTTTCCAAGCCAACAATAATTTCAATAAACCCTCAAAAATCGTATTATCCAAGTACTTCAACAAATCTCGCGAATGATCAACAACATAAGTATATAATATAGTATCTCAAGAATATCGGCTGTATCAATGTATTAATGACTACGCCATAGTGATGACCGAATTAGACACATCAATATATTCTTAGAATTACATCAAGTTTGATTATGTTATAATAAGCTAAGTCTTGATTTCTAACATTTAATACTATGTTCTTAGTATATAAGAGTCAAGTAAAGCTTGAAGCAAGAAGGTCACGTAATTTTACTAGACAAAACTATAACATCATCTAACCCCGAGCATGAATAACCCTGGCACATACATATATGCTCGTCACCTCATATATGTATCACCCCTCCATGTAGCAAATAGTAAAAAAAAAATTCCTCAATAAAGTTAAGCAAGACACTTACCTCAACTCAATACTCAATTTTGCTTTTTCCTTTATAAATTCACCTTTGATCGGCTCAATCTACCCAAATACGACTTGAATACATCAAACAATGCAAGAGAAAATAATTTCAATTAATAAAGCTATAATTTTTATACAATTTCTAAAAAGTCAAACCCCGGGCCTGTCCGGTTAAAACTCGAGTCCAAGAGTAGGTCTTGACTATCTATAGCCTCACGAGTTCAAATACGTATTTTGTTTTCAAATCTAAGTCTTATTCGACTCTTAAATTCCAAATTTTATTTTCCAAAATTTTGATAAAATCATCAAATTGTTTCCTAGATTTCTCATGAATTTGAAGTTAAATCTTATGCATAATCATGAAATATAGTTGAGAATTGATTAGAGGTACTTACCCAATGATTTAGTATGAAAACTCTTTCACAAAATCGCATCTCATTGAAGCTAGGTTCATAATATAACAAAATGAAGCTAAGCCTCAGAATTCTCAGCTATATACAGGCTGCAGATGTTGTATTTGCGATATAGGGTTCGCAAATGCGAACAACTCATCACAAAAGCAAAGATTGAAATTATATGGTGCCTTCACAAATGCGACCAAAAAGGTCGCAAATGCGAATACTAGATCTTCACTAAAGCAACCAACTGGTCGCAAAACTAACCCACCTTAGGCCTTTATCGCAAATGCGATGCTGGGTCCGCAAATGCTAACTCAACAGGCCTTGCGAAAGCCGCAAATTCTTTGCAAATGCGGGTCCTTTCCCAGCAGCGCAACTTCGCATATGCGTGGCTACTTCATAATTGCAATAGTCGCATTTGCGACAAAAACATCGTAAATACGATGACACCAGTACCAACACTCAAATATCATGAAAAATCATTTCGAAATCAATTTGAAACTCACATGAGCCCCAAAGGCTCCGAACCAATCATGCACCTAGGTCGAGAAACACAACACAAATTTGCTCGCGCGATCAAATTATCCATATAACCTCTAAAATCACGAATTGGTCGCCTAAATGCATGGAGATCAAACTAAACTTCAAAAACTTCTAGAATCGTAACCAAGCGTCCGAACCATATCAAATCAACTCCAAATTGGCGCCAAATTTTGTAGACAATTTCTATATGATGAAACATACTACTCAAGGTTTCAAATAATGCATAACAACATCAGAACAACGAATCACATCTCAAGTCAAAATCAATGAACTTTGAACCTTAAGCTTCTACAACTGATGTCGAAACCTATAAAATCACTTCCAATTGACCTTAAATTTTGCACACAAGTCGAATTTACTATTACAGACATACTCTAACTCCCGGAATTGAAATCCGACCTTGATATGAAAAAGCCCACTCCCGGTCAAACATCCCAATTCCAACTTTCGTCAATTCAAGACTAGTTCGACTATGGACCTCCAAATTACAATTCGGACGAGCTCCTAAGTCCAAAATACCCAACGGAGCTAACAGAATCGACGAAACTCCAGTTCGAGATCAAATGTTAAAAAGTCAAACTTGATCAACTCTTCCAACTTAGAGCTTAATTTTTGAAGTTTATTCTTCCAAATCGATCTTGGATAACTTGCAAACCAACACCAACGATTTAAGCAAGTCATAATACATCATGCGAAGATACTAGAGCCCTCAACATACCGAACGAAGTGTAGATACTCAAAACGATCACTCGATTGTTACATAAATATATTACATATGAATTATACTTACATTATATATCCGATGGCTACTTTTAATTTAAGCAAGTTGAATGGCCGCATATTTAGGTTGGAGAGTCAGTTTGACTAGCAATTAGGAGGGTTTTCAATTAATTTAGCTTCTGTTGGCCATAGATTTTGACATCATTTTTCCATTTTTTTGAAACATTATTGTTTATGATATATATCATGATTTAGGGGGAAAGTCCAAACAAAATTCAAGTTTCCCAAAATTGGGTTGGGAAAGTTTTTTGGTGAAAAGTTTTCTCACTCACAAAAATTTAATATTTATTATAAAATGTATTTCTAAATACAATTTCAACTTTTAAAAATTATTTTTCAACACAACTTCAAAATATGTTTTTTCAAGTTTCAATCAAATCTATTTCCAAACGCTAGTTTATAAGCTCTTTCCATTTTTTGAAACAAACTAGTACTAGTTGAATAATTGTTTTATTTAGGAAATTCTGACATTCTTCCAGAAAATATTTCAGAAATGTGTCCATTGCTATTGACCAAATGGTTTCTAAAAATTTGTACAAACAATTACTATGATCATGAACAATGAATTATTTGCACCTAATGAATACATAAAGCTAATATATATATATATATATATATATATATATGAATTTATCTGATTATATATTTATATTTTAATTATAATTATTAAAATTAAATTATTTGATTCACTTTGGACGTTGAACAAGAAATGGAAAATCGTGTTTTCTACTTCAAACTTTTATATCCGAAAATAAATATGAGAGTAACTTTCAATGAAAAAGAAAAGAATGGAAAGGAGGAGTTAAAAATAATTGTATCTTTTGAAAATGACAAATATAAACCAAATAAAAAAAAAGAATTAATGATACTTGTAATATTAACTTACCAAGTAGATCAACTCTTCCAAGTTGTTTTTTAACATATTCATTTTTGTTATGAAATAATATAAAAGACAAGAGCAATATAGAGAGAATAGGGAGAGAGAGAAGTATTCTTATTGATACTTGGGATGATTTACAATGGGGTAAGACCCCTCTATTTATATGAAGATAAATGACTTAGCTTCAAACTAAAACTCTTAGACATTCACTCTAAATAGAGTTCTATTTATAACACTCCCCATTGAATGTCTATTCAACAATGTGCCTCGTTAAAACCTTAAAACCAAAACTCAATGGGAAAAATTAAAGAGAAGGAAAAAGAGTACACATGTTTGAATATGCGCCTATTAGTTGCCTCGTTAAAAACCTCGCAAGGAAAACCCAGTTGGGACAAAACCTTGTAAGGGAAAAAGAGTGCAACGCGCATTAACTCCCCCTGATAAGAACATCAATTTATATCCTTGAGCATTTGCATTCCAATCTTGTGCACCATCTTCAAAACAATCTTTGGTAGATGTTTGATAAATAAATCAACCATATTGACTTGAATAAATATTCCGCACCTTGAAATCATCATTCTTGATAGATATGAACATCTTCATATAATGTCGTGGAATAACTCTTCAATATCTCCATAGATGTATTCTTAATGCCATCATGCTTATAGTTATTGCAAGATACATATGTAAACAAATTGTACTTAGGATGTGGTACTTCAGGACCAAGAATTGTGTATGCTTTAAGCAACTTAAATCTTTCAAGTTAAGTCATATAAATCGCATAATAGACTTTAGATGCATATCAAATTTTCATGTCATGCTAAACAAATAAGATATCGAAAACTGATTATACATACCTTTGACTTTATACTTTCAAGTATTTGAACTATATGTCCAAATCTACATGTCTTTCATATGGAATCAAGTATTTGTCTATACGCTTTAAGCGTATCAAAGACTTTGTCCTTCTGGGGCTTAATATGAGCATTTGTAGTGAGAATATAGTTACTTTCTTTGGGTCAGCAAATGCGTATAGCATGCTTTGCAATATGTTGCAATTGAATTATCCATTTTATGAACTTCAGGTTCATATCATGATATTCGGGGATTTACATATACAAATGATAATTCATCCCATGTAACCTTTTCTCAAGTGTTTATCATGTCTCCCCCTCATGTTAGAAAAGCTAACTTGTTTCCTCAACTTTGGGAAATCATCTTTGTGCATTATCATGTCAATATACACAGCACATTAATAATAAGATGAAATTATTTGGTTCCTGACCCTGAACCACTTGTGAGGGGAGAATATACTCTCGTATACAACGTATATCAAAATGATATATATAACTTTGTTCTCATAAGAAACAGTTTAGCTATTAAGTGGAGGCACTCAATAGTTATCTTGCTAAACCAACTTTGATATAAACCAACTTATCAAGATGAACTATCTTGAGTAGAAAATCTGGAAATTATGCTCGAAGTTAGATTACTGAGCAATTTACCTCGCAAGCACCGGCCAGGCTGCGGGTTAATAACAATTGCGCATGTAACCATATCATAGATGCATCATATGTGGTATACATGGCAGGTGAATGGGCCCATATTCACCTTTGATATTTCTAGAATTTATGGGTTTCAACCCGAACTCTTTAGTTGGTCAATTAATTAATGAGAACAAGTAATACAAGAGAATTCGTAAAGAACTTTCTAGTTCTTTAATATTCACCCATGTGAATTCTCTATTATTGCACATCATACTTAAAATGGCTAACCCGAATGCCAACTGAATAAATTATCAATATTGGTAAACTTCAAATTTACACATGACCTGTGCACTTATCAATAAACTTCAGGTTTATTATGACATGGGTTTTTATACCAATAGATATCCACTTTATTGTGGTATTCTTTTGTTTGTGTAGTACAAACTGGAGAATAAAGTGGGTAGCTTTTCATATACAAATTATCCCGCTACAAGTTGTAGTAATAGAAGATATCAAATCTTTCCTTTATTTATAGTCTCAATATAATCAGCGCTTTCGCGTGTACTTTGGAAACTGAATAAGTTTCTTTGAGACTTACTACAGCACAATACTCAATTGTGTTTCTCCAACATAGTAATAATTGGCTCTTCTAGAGCTCTCAATTAATTTTGTACTACCACAAATCATCTACATCCATGTGGTGAATATCTTTCTTAAAGAGAAAGTTATACCATTATGGTCATGTCAAACTTATATGCAAGATATGTTTCTTGCATTATCGTTGTCCTTTAATAGTCATATTTCCAAAATACTTTGGCGTACAATAGGTACGTGACCAACGATCATTCATGCCATATATCATCTCAAACCTCCTTCTAGGGGTGAGTGTGGTATATTCTATACCAATTTCATGTTCATATTCTTCCAATAATGAATATGTATTTGTGAATCAGATGTTGTCACATTCACTGCGGGGATATGTGATTTTGTTATCCTTTTCAAATCTGTAAATGCGTCTGGCATTCGATTTGCTATTCTATGCAAATGGATAATATTTTGCGCTTCTTTTTCACAAATAGAGGTATGTGGATCAAGATGAGATAATGATGCATTTTTCCACAAAATTTCCCGTTTGGTTTCACCAACTTCTCCCCCTAATTTTGGGAAAAGTGTCTCATCAAATTGACAGTCTGCAAATCGTGCACTGTACAAATCCCCTGTCAATGTTTCGAGGTAGCGAATAATGGAGGACGATTCAAACTCAACATATATTCCTAACCTTCTTTACGGACCCATTTTGGTGCGGGATGGCGGTGCTATAGGCACATATACTGCGCATCCAAAGATTCTTAAATGGGATATATTAGGTTCATGACCTAAAACCAATTGCAACGGGGAATATTTGTGTCAATTCGTCAGTCAGAGATGAACTAGCATTGCTGCATGCAAAATGGCGTGACCCCAAGCCGAAGTGGGCAGCCTCGTTTTCATGAGTAAATGAGGTATTCAAGATTATACTCATGTATTGTCTCAATCTGATATCCATTTTGAATGATATCTTTAAAACTCAACAAGTTCCTTTTAGACTTGGAGGAGAATATTTTGACTGATATCATTAAAACTCAACAAGTTCTTCTTAGACTTGGAGGAGAACATTGCATTCTCTAAAATATCGTTCCTTTAGGCAGAGTTATAGTTGCTCTTCAGGAGCCTTCAATCAATTTAATTCCTATGGTTTGCAAACAAAAGAAAATATATGAACATGAGAATAAACAAATTCAATCAGTTTGTTTCATACTTAAACAATATTTTCGAAATCTGCTGAGGTTATTCGACTAACTAAATCAGATAGTCGATTATATGTTTTCCATAATCGATTACTTTGTAGTTTGAAAATTTCAGTTTAAGCATTTTCTTAAAACAAACGATTGTTGAACATATACAATCGATTGTGTCTTAATATAATCGATTGTTAAACATACATAATCGATTATTTGCTATTTTGAAAAACTTCATATCACACTGTCTTAAGACAATCGATTGTTAAACATACACAATCGATTGTTGAACATTCACAATCGATTGTTAAACATACACAATCGATTATTTGCTATTTTGAAAAACTTCAGATCACACTGTCTTAAGACAATCGATTGTTAAACATAAACAATCGATTGTTGAACATTCACAATCGATTATTAAACATACACAATCGATTATTTGCTATTTTGAAAAACTTCAGATCACACTGTCTTAAGACAATCGATTGTTAAACATACACAATCGATTGTTGAACATTCACAATCGATTGTTAAACATACACAATCGATTATTTGCTATTTTGGAAAACTTCAGATCACACTGTCTTAAGACAATCGATTGTTTTGCAGTTTTAATGCGAAATATTAGATAATCGACCAACTGTTAGGTTAGTCGATTACCTCTACTGGAAAATAAAAATATTATTGAAATCTGAGCATATTGAAACATTCTAAAGAACTAATACTAACATTATATCATAAACTAACTAATACGAGTTGATACTAATGACTATTAGTTTATTCACTAACTATTACAAATAAGTGAAATAAAATCAAACAACTCCATCTTCTTTCATCACAGATCCATCACCGATTAGGTGGTCTATTTTTCCATCGGGTTGCTCAAAGAAATCTGCCACATCCAAGTGGGTGATGTCAAAATTGTCGTCAGAGACAAAATTTGTTTCAGGGCCTTTACTCTTTCGAGATGCTTGATAAAGGTCAACCAAATGTCTTGGTATACGGCAAGCTTTTGACCAGTGCCCTTTTCCACCGCAATGATAATATATAGTTTATGAACTATTTGCTTTTGGATTCTCATCGTATCGTGCTTGTGGCAGAGTGATCAACTTCAGGTTGTCATATCTCTTCTTTAAGCCATTCCACAAGATAGGTGTATCTTTGACTGTGATATATTCAATTTTCAAACCTTTATCAAGGAGATGGCACAAGAAAATCAAGGCTTTAGCACAGTTTCAAACCTTCATCAAGGTGATGGCGCAAGAAAATCAAGGCCTTAGCATAGTCTTGGGTGGATGCATTATTTCTTTCTTTAATGGCATCTCCAAGACCCATAGCATCTAAGTGGATTTCAGCATCCAACACCCATGTCATATAGTTCTTGCCCGAAATTTCAAAGGCAACGAACTTTCTTTTATAATGTCAGACATAAAACAAAATTATATCAAGAGCGTGTTCATACTTACGGGCTCTATTACAATTATCACATTCACTTCAGGGAATGGACCATAATCATGTGCTTTACACAATCTCATGTCAAATATTACTTTCATAAAGTGAAAGATTATTTTGAGAATCTTTATTATTCTCATTATCACAATAATGACGATTATAATTTCGTCTATTGCCACGTCCACACCCATTGATACCTTCACGGTAATAATTTTGTCTTCTTTCAGACTTATCACATACTGCTATCACATTCTCTAAAGGGAATGGAGCAAATTCAATTGGACGGAAATTTAATTCTTTGCCCACAATCATACATGAATTTGATCATGGCAAGGCATAGAAATTTTACCACTTCATGTGAGTGTAATTTCTTACGAACTCCATTAGAGTTATAATCAAACTTTGTTGTCTTTGTTTGTATATAAAATCAAATCGTAGAATTTCAAGAATTTGAAAGGGAAAAGTAAATTACTTACCTTTAAGGTATAACAATAAATGTTGTGATATAAAATATACCTCTTGAGTTTCCATCCCGTTCCATCCCGTGGCAACAAATTCCGGCAACTTTGGTCGACTCCCGCGGCCAATTTGATACCGGAGAACGCGACCTTATTAGTTCAGAGTCATGCTTTTGAAATTCTATATGAACTTTGGCTTCAATGGAGGGTTGTGAATCTGCCATTGCTCCGATAGCTGCAATCAACAAGAGAAGCAATAGAATTTGAAGGAAGAGATCAAATTCAATTGGTTAGAGACTCGTGCTGGTAACGTGTTATGAAATAATATAAAAGACAAGAACAATATAGAGAGAATAGGGAAAGAGATGAGTATTCTTATTGATACTTGGGATGATTTACAATGGGGTAAGACCCCTCTATTTATAGGAAGATAAATGACTTAGCTTCAAACTAAAACTCTTAGACATTCACTCTAAATAGAGTTCTATTTATAATAATTTTATACTTCTTTCATAAATGAACGGATCGTAAGTCACTTGAAAAAACCCTTTTATTTCGAGAAAGTAGAAGGGATTCGTTTTGTTATTGAAATTAAAAAAGAAAAAAATGGCTACGCATTAATTTATTCTCTACTTTTATATTAAGCTCCTGTGTCCTTGACTCCTTGTCATGAACTTTTTTCTCTTCCTTTTTTCCCAAGTATACTGATTCTTTGACTTTTAGTATGAAGAGAAAGTACAGTAAACAATTCCTGCTATGTTTACTAAGAACATAGCAAACCATGAAATAGGTAGGTCAAAGAACCAAAATGCTTGGTCCGAGATTTAAGAATCCAATAAAGGTAAAGGCGTGTTTTTGACGCATTAATCTCTCACTTGAAAATGAAAATCTTCATCAATTTAAAAAGAGACGAATCTACAAAGATTTGAACTTGAAATTTTACTATGTCTACCTGTTTTCTCTAAAATGCTTTGAGCATTCGACTCTACTGCTGTTAAACCAAAAAAATGGAATTTCAGTAAAAGCTTTTAATTTTATATGATGGGCCACAAGTAATCGATTCTGATATAAAATTTCGTTAATACAACGTGATAGAGAGGTGAAAAATGAATTCAGTGACAGATAATATAATAAAAATAAAGCAGAGAAGAAAGAATTCTTATTGGATGATCTTTGATAAGATAATGAGCCGAACAAAGCTTGAAGGGTCGAATTATGGCTAACTTGGGAGCAATATGCTATAAATATTATAATGTATAGAATTGTAGAGAAAAAAAATTTGATTCCCCCTTTTGGTGGTAAAAGTGTGTCCATTTATAGGGCTAAATCTAAGTAACTAGTCTCCTTGAATTATGGATTCATTATGAGCATTTACTCAATCCATCCATTACTTTTAGAAGACTTGTAACAGGTGTGTAAATGCTGGAATTCCGCAACTGATTAGTTAATCTCATAACTGATGAGTTAGTTCCGTAATGAATGAGTCAATCTCGTGCATGTTAGTCAATCTCGTGTCTGTTGAGTCAATCTTGTAATTGATTGCCTTGTTCTGACAGTTAGAATCATTTATTGCATTTATTGTACGTTACATAATTGATTTGTAACTGATGGTATAATTATGGTAAATTCCATATAATCCGGAAGTAATTAATTCCTTCCTCATTTGTAATTATAACATATTCCCCAGCACCTGTTCTGGGCTATTTTATGATGATCAGTTCCATGGCTAACAAGCACGGTACGAGTAGGTTCGGTCCCGGGGGCGATTCACATATCATCTTTACATATTATTCTTCACTTTTCTTCAAACTTTGCTGACACGTGTCGCCATTTAATTGACCCATATGGCGAGTCTAATTTTTACCAATACAGATAGTCCCCCCACTTTTCAGTTATTCACTATGATGTGACCGGAAGCGAAATATTTTATCCTTTTCATCCTCGCCTCTGCCTCATTAGAAACCTTTCCGTTAAAATGCTATAGGGACAAAACCGGACGAAGGAAAAAAGAGTGCAGAACTTAAAGATTCAGATGATAATTCCACCACTTATGTTCCTTTCGTCAATAATCAGTTGGTTTACCCCTGTCTTGTTTAGGGGTTCGAAGATATATCTTTGCCTTATATTTGTAAAGTTTGATATATATATATATATATATATATATATATATATATATATATATATATATATATATATATATATATATATATATATATATATATATATATATATATATATATATATATATATATATATATTTCGGATTTATTTTTCTGCCTATTTTAATGTTTGGGTTTTGTTTTACCCTTTAACTTTGCATTGAAAATGCTTTAATGCTCCGTGACGTTTTTGAATAAGCACGAATTATAAAATAAGGCCCTTTTATGAACGACGTTTAATGAAAAAGACGTCTCAACTTCATAATGGTGTAACTATACAAAAGAAGAGATAGAAACACACATGTTTAGTTGAACAACTTTGAGTAAAGTTTTGATCATTTTATTTTTATATAATACTTTACATGTATTTAAGTATCATCTATAACTCTTTCGTATCTGTTTTTCTTGTAACATATGTCAAAAAAGGAAATAAAACACACGGTTTTTACTTGTAACCTATTTTAGTATTTTGAATAACGCACAAGGTTTTTACTCATAACCTCGTTTCGCTACACAAGGTTTTTATTCATAACCTCATTTCACTACACAAGGTTTTTGTTCATAATCTCGTTTCACTTGAATAATTCACAAGATTTTCATTACATTGCCTTTTAACCTATAAGGTTTTTCTTTGGCCTTAGCTCGTGACTTTGCTTTTAACTTTCGATTTGTTGGGTAGACATTAGGCGTAACTTGAACAATAATTTTTCTAGTTTTCTTTGCCTTTCATATATATTGTCCCCCAAGTGTTAGAGCTCTCGAGCATTTGATTATTCCTTCCATGTGATTCATTTCCTGAAAAGGGAAAACATACGGGACTCGTAGGTATATATTTAGAGGATGATTTCTTAACCCTTTTTTTTTTATCAAAAGGGTTGTAAACCTAAACCAAAAATAATACAGTGTTCCTCGTGTCTTTCGGGTCTAATGTCATCATTTGGCATTTTAGGGAATTTATCCTAGTACAAGTTTTTCTTGGCACTTTAGAAAATTATTTGAGTGCTCATACTTAGTCTTTTGGACTTAAAATATATATTTGGATGCATCATTACATGTGCGATGTATAAAGTTGCACCTTTGGGTGTCTAACTTTTAAATAAAAGAGGGCTCTTTTATATACTTTAAACGCTATGAATAGGATGCTCCTTTTCATTCGGGCATAAAATAGGATCTGTCACGACCTGGATTTACCCACCATCGGGAGTCATGATGGCGCCTACTGTTGAAGCTAACAAGCCAACCTTTATGATCATTTTTACCAATTCTTAAATAAAAAACAAGTGAAATTCTAAGATATTTAGTTAAAACCCGCAGAAGTCTTTTAACAACAATAGATAAAATAAAGATGCGGAAATTAACAACATGTCTCTACCCAGTATCTGGTGTCACTACTCACGGACTACTAACAGAGTACTAAAAACAATAGTCTGAACGAAAATACATAACATGTCTGTTTGATTCAATTAAACAAATTGAAAGAAATAGATAAATGAGACTCGGGGCCCGCGAACGCCAGCGAACTACCTCAGAGCCTCTGGACTGAAGGATCACTCCCGGTCTAAAGCTGCGGTCCGTAGCCTGGGTCCTGACATGTGCACAAAAAGGCACAGAAGCGTAGTATCAGCATAACTGACCCCCATGTGCTGGTAAGTGCCCGGCCTAACCTCGGCGAGGTAGTGACGAGGCTAAACCGTACCTATCGCAACCAACCTGTGCAAATATATGTAATAACAGGAAGAGAGCAAGAATTTAAGCAAATAAAGGGGAATGGGGCATGCTGGGGGAGTAATAGTTCAATTATAACTTCTACAATCAAGAGATGAAACTAAATAAATAATAATTAAACAAGAAAGCCACTGAATCAACGGCTGCACGGCATCACCCTTCGTGCTTTTACTCTCATTCCTTACCAAAATAGTCAAATATAATGCACGGCATTACCCTTCGTGCTTTTACTCTCATTTCTCACTAGGAATATCAGATACAAGACACGACATCAGCCTTCGTGCTTTTACTCTCGATAAATAGTGCACGTTATCACCCTTCGTGCTTTTACTGTTAATAAATAGTGCACAACATCGCCCTTCGTGCTTTTACTCTCTCTTCCCCTCCCAAAAATGGTCACAGCCAAACGTGAACAAGGAAATATATATCTATCAAGATAGAATATCCCAGCATGGGAGAACAATACAAAAAGTGATCCCGGCAAGGGAAATACAACTCAACAATATGTCCCGGCAAGGGAATGCAACTCAATAAACGGTCCCGGCAAGGGAATACAACTTAACAAATGGTCCCGTCAAGAGAAAAGCACCAAAAATTCCTTTTTGGTTCATTTAATTCTCAACTTTCACTTCATGGTTCTTGTAACAAGTAATTATCACAATTGCTCACTTATTTCACAATTTAATAGCAAATATGACATCACGGTCATGATTAACTCGAGCGCATAGGTAACCGTCACCATACCTATACACCGGCCCCACATAGCACATAAAAAATAACAATCTAATCCCATTCCCTCAAGCCAAAGTTAGATCGAACACTTACCTCGAAAGCTTCAAACTCAACTCATGCCTCTAGAATAGCTTTACCCCTCGAATTCGCTTCAAAACCGGTCGAATCTATCCACAATTTACTCAAATGTATTAATAATTTTGGTTCAATCAATTTGAATGCAAAAGAATGAAATTTTTCCAAAGTTTTACTCAAAAATTCCCAAAATGCCCCCGGGCCCACATGGTCAAAACTCGAGGTTCGAACCAAGACCGGGTTACCTATTCCCCCACGAGTTCGTGTATGCAATTTGTTTTGAAATCGGACCCCAAATTAAGGTCCAAATCTCTAATTTTATGAAAACCTAGGTTGTACCCCAAACCCCAAATTCCCATTTGTGAAAACTTTTGATTGAAGTTGAAATTATGTTAAAAGATGTTAAGGAGTAGTAAAATTAAGTTAGAAATCACTTACCAATCGTTTTGGAGAAGGAAAGTTTCTTAGAAAATCGCCTCTTAGGTTTTGGGTTTTGAACAGTGGAAAAATGGCTGAAATTTCGGATTTATAGGCCTCTCTGGGGCCCTGGCGCGGACCGCACAAAAATGGGTTGCGACCGCGCTGGTTATCCTGGAACCCCTGGCCTCAGACACAAACATGCGGACCATGCAGAAATGGTCGCGGCCGCGTAGCTCCACGTGGACTGCATAGAAATGACCGCGGCCGCGTGGCACCACACGGACCGCATAGGAAAGGATCGCGGCCGCGCAGCTCCACGTGGACCGCATAGGAAGTGATGCGGCCGTGTGGACCTAGGCGGACCGCATGGAAATGGTATGCGGCCGCACTAGTGCTTGCAACCCTGAACATGATATTTTTCCTAAGTTTAAAATATCCCGAACCACCTCTGAATCACACCCGAGCCATCGGGGCTCCAAACCAAATATGTACGCTGACTCGAAAACATTATACGAACTTACTCATGCGATCAAATCGCCAAAATAGTATCATTTACATAGAATTAAGCGTCAAAATCATAATTTCGCTCTTTAACACTTGAAACTCAAAATTTCCATTTTCAAGTACGAAATAAGTCAAACGACGTCCGTTTCAAATGAAACTTCACAGATAGTGCTTAATTGTTATTTATAACTTGTACCGGGCGTCGGAACCAAAAGACGAGCCCGATACCATTACCTTTTGGCTCATTTTTCTAATTCATTTTCCTTTGACATTATCAAAAATCAATTAAACTGAAAAATTATTTTCTCGGGCCTGGGACCTCGGATTTCGATTCCGGGAATACGCCCGTGTCCCAAATTTAATTACGGACCCTCCGGGACCGTCACGTCATGGGTCCGTGTCCGTTTACCTAAAACATTGACAAAAGTCAATCATAGCAATATTGGTATCAAAATTCATAGTTTTAAACACAGAATTCAAATATTTTCACATGAAAGTTTTCTGGCTTCGCGCTCGGACAGCGCACGCAAATTGAGGAAACCCAATAAGGGGTTTTCAAGGCCTCAAAAGCACAAGGAAAGGGAGATTTACGGAGATGACCCTCTGGGTCGTCACATCCCCCACCTCTAAAATAACCGTTCGTCCTCGAACAAACAGAAGAAGGAAGTACCTGAGTCGGGGAATAGATGGAGATAACTGCTCCACATATCAGACTCGGACTCCCAGGTTAATGGTTCAGGAGGCTAGACTCTCCACTGAACACGCACCAAATGAAAACTTCGCGACCTCAATTGTCAAACTTGCCGGTCTAAAATAGCCACCTGCTCCTCCTCATATGACAGATCCTTGTCAATTTGGATAGTACTGAAATCTAACACGTGGGTGGGATCGTCGTGATACTTCCGAAGCATGGATACATGAATAACTGGATGCACAGCTGACAAGCTAGGCGGTAATGCAAGCCTATAAGCCACATTCCCCACATGGTCAAGAATCTCAAATGGGCCAATATACCTAGGGCTAAGCTTGCCCTTCTTCCCAAACCTCATCACGCCCTTCATAGGCGACACATAGAGCAATACTCGCTCACCAACCATGAAAGCAACATCTCTGACCTTACAGTCTGCAACACTCTTCTGCCTAGACTGAGCTGACCGAAATCTATCCTGAATGATCTTGACCTTATCCAAGGCCTCTTGTACCAAATCTGCACCCAATAACCGAGCCTCTCCCGGCTCAAACCATCCGACTGGGCACCGACACCGCCTACCATACAACGCCTCATATGGAGCCATCTGAATACTGGACTGGTAGCTGTTGTTCTAGGCAAACTTCGCTAATGGCAAGAACTGGTCCCACGAGCCTCTAAAATCAATAACGCAGGCTCGAAGCATATCCTAAAGAATCTGAATGGTCCTCTCGGACTGACCGTCCGTATGGGGGTGAAATGCTGTACACAAATGGACTTGGGTACCCAACTCATGTTGCACCGCTCTCTAGAAATGCAAAGTGAACTGCGGACCCCGATCCGAAATAATAGATATGGGCACCCCATGAAGGAGAACGATCTCCCTGATATAGATCTCTGCATACCTCTCGGATGAATAAGTGGTGGCAACTGGGATGAAATGCGCTGACTTAGTCAGCCTATCAACAATAACCCATATAGCATCAAACTTCTTCCAAGTCATCGGAAGGCCAGTAACAAAATCCATAGTGATCCTCTCCCACTTCCACTCGGAAAGCTCAATCCTCTGAAATAACCCACAAGGACTCTGATGCTCGCACTTAACCTGCTAACAATTTAGACAACAAGACACATATGCAACAATGTCTTTCTTCATTCTACACCACCAATAATGCTGTCTCAAATCCTGATACATCTTCGTGACGCCCGGATGAATAGAATACTGAGAGCTTTGGGCTACGCTAAGATCGACTCTCGAATACCATCAACATTGGGCACACAAACTCGCCCCTACAACCTCAATTTTCCATCATCTCCCAAATTCATCTCCTTGGCACCTCCCCTCTGCATCGTGTCTCTTAGGACACATAAATGGGAATCATCAAACTGCCGCTCCCGGATATGCTCGATCAAGGACGAACGAGCAACCGTGCAAGCTAACATTCTGATGGGCTCAGAAATATCCAATCTCACAAATCTATTGGCCAAGGCCTGAACATCTAAGGAAAGCAGTCTCTGGCTGATCGGAATGTATGCAAGACTACCCATGCTGGCGGACTTTCTACTCAATGCATCGGCCACCACATTGGCCTTCCCTGGGTGGTATAAAATAGAAACATCATAATCTTTCAACAACTCCAACCTCCTCCGGTTTCTCAAATTCAAATCTTTCTGCTTGAACAAGTACTGAAGGCTCTTGTGATCCGTGTACACCTCACACGTCACACCATTCAAATAATGCCTCCAGATCTTCAAGGCATGAACAATAGTTGCCAACTCTAAGTCATGAACTGGATAATTCTTCTTGTGGATCTTCAATTGCCTCGAAGCATATGCTATGACCTTGCCGTTCTGCATCAACACTGCACCAAGTCCGATGCGAGAAGCATCACAATATACAGTATAAGGCCCCGATCCCGTGAGTAAAACCAATACCGGTACCGTAGTCAGGGCTGACTTGAGCTTCTGAAAGCTCGCCTCGGACTCATATGACCACCTGAACTGGGAACCCTTTTGAGTCAATCTAGTCATCAGGGCTGCGATGGATGAAAACCGCTCTACTAAAACGCCTGTTGTTACCAGCTAACCCCAAGAAGCTCCGAATATCTGTAGCTGAAACTGGTCGAGGCCAATTCTTGACTGCCTCTATCTTCTTCGGGTCCACCTGAATACCCTCTACAGATACGACATGACCCAAAAATGCTACTAATCTCAACCAAAACTCGCACTTTGAGAACTTGGCGTACAACTGACTATCCTTAGAGTCTGAAGAACCACTCTGAGGTGCTGCTCATGGTCCTCCTGACTGCGGGAGTATACCAAGATATCATCAATGAATACAATCACAAATAGATCCAAGTAAGGCCTGAACACTCGGTTCATCAACTCCATGAATGCTGCCGGGGCACTGGGCAATCCAAACAACATGATCAAGAACTCATAATGCTCATACCGAGTACGAAAAGCTGTCTTAGGGACATCTAATGCCCTAATCCTCAACTGATGATAACCAGACCTCAAATTTATCTTCAAGAACACCTTAGCACCCTGAAGCTGGTCAAACAAATCGTCAATCCTCGATAGTGGATACTTGTTCTTTATCGTCACCCTGTTCAGCTGCCGATAATCAATGCACATCCTCATCAACCCGTCCTTATTATTCACCAACAACACTGGCGCACCCCAAGGCGATACACTGGGTCTAATAAAACCCTTATCAAGCAAATCTTGAAGTTGCACTTTCAACTCTTTCAACTCCGGCGGGGCCATGCGATACAGCAGAATAGTGATAGGCTGAGTGTCAGGAGCCAAATCAATACAGAAGTCAATATCCTTGTCGGGCGGCATACCCGGCAGGTCTGAAGGAAAAACCTCGGGGAACTCTAGAACAATAGGAACAGAGTCGATAGATGGAACCTCTGCGTTGGAGTCGCGAACATACGCCAAATATGCTAAGCACCCCTTCTCGACCATACGTCGAGCCTTGACATATGAAATAACACTACGAGTGGCATGATCTGGGGTCCCTCTCCACTCAAGGAGGGGCAAGTCTGGCAAGGCCAAAGTCACGGTCTTGGCGTGACAATACAAGATAGCATAATATGGGGACAACCAGTCCATCCCCAATATAACATTGAAGTCCACCATGTCTAGAAGCAATAAATAGACACGAGTCTCAAGACCCTCAAATACCACTACACAAGAGCGATGCACTCGGTCGACCACTATAGAATCACCAACCGGTGTGGACACATATACAGGAATACCTAGAGCCTCACTAGGCATGATCAAATAGGGTGCAAAATAGGATGACACATAAGAATAAGTATATCCCTAATCAAATAATACCGAAGCACCCGTATCACAGACCAGTATAGTACCTGTAATCACAGCATCAGATGAATCGGCCTCTAGTCTGGCTGGCAATGCATAGCAATGGGGCGGCCCCCATCTCCCTGAACTGCGTCCCTGGGACGATCTGGTACGGGCTGGCCCTTACCCCTGGCTGTCCGGGCTCCACCTCTAGTGTAACTCCCTCCACCTCTATGATCCCTACCCCCGCCTCTAGCTGGCTGGGTGGCCTGTGGATCACCTGCTACCTGAATCGTATGGTGAGGTCCTTGCTGCTGAGAACTACTCGAGGCTCGAGGGCAAAATTTGACAACATGACCTGTGTCACCACAACCATAACATGCCATCGGCGGCTGAGACTGCTTGACCTGTCGACCGGTATGTCCTCCCCTGAAGCTCTGAAGTGCCGATGCACTAATGGGGGCTGGTGGTGCGCTGAAAGGCTGCTGATTTGAGTAATACTGCTGGTGGCCACCACCGCCTGGTGTACCATGAGAAACCTGAAGTGCCGACTGGAAAGGTCTCGGGGGATGGCCTCTGTCATGGAAATCCCTACCTCCAGATGAGGTACCACTAAATCTGCTAGAATGTCTAGGCCTCTTGTCAGAACCCTGACTACCTCCTCGAGCTAGTGCCATCTCCACTCGATGGGCCGCATTGGCCGCCTCCTGAAAAGTAATATCATTGCCAACCCCCACTACCATCTGTAGGCGAATGGGCTGAATCAATCCGCCAATGAACCTCCGGACCTTTTCTCGATCAGTAGGGAGTATCACTACTGCATGGCGTGCCAAGTCAACAAACCTGGTCTCATACTATGTAACTGTCATAGAACCCTGATGAAGATGGTTAAACTGTCTGCGAAGTGCCTCCCACTGAGTGACGGGGAGAAACTTCTCCAAAAATAACTCTGCAAACTGATCCTAGGTCAAAGGTGGGAACCATGCTAGTCTAGACAGACAATATTCTCTCCACCAAGTCTTGGTGGAACCCACAAGTCTGAAAGTGCAAAAATCAACCCCATTGGTCTCCACTATCCCCATAGTCCTGAAGATCTCATGACAACTGTATAGAAAGTCCTGGGGATCCTCATATGAAGCACCGTTGAAAGTGGTAGTGAAAAGCTTGGAGAACCGATCAAGCCTCCACAAAGCTTCTGAAGACATGGCCGTCCCATCTCCGGCCTGAGCTTTAATACCTCTTTGACCTACCACTGCGGGCTGAACCAAGGGAACCTGAGTTTGAGGAGCTACCTGCTCCGATGTACGTGTAGCAGGAGTTTGAAGCCCTCTTCCAGCCTGAGAAGTGGCTGGTGCTACTGGAAGCAATCCTTCTCTGGCCACGCTGTCCATGAATCCAGCTATGCGAACAAGATCCTAAAGGTCCGAAGAAAACATCACCCCTCCTGGGACCTGAGCTGGCCCCACTGGAGCTGGTGGAGCTGGAACCTCCTTATCGAAGTCAATATGAGGCTCCACCTCTGGAACTGCTGCCTGGGGCTGAGCTTTGCCCCTGTCACAGCCTCGGCCCCTGCCCCTCGCGGGAGCTGCTGCTGGGGGCTCGGGCTGTTGCGCAGAAGAAGAAGATGCACGTGTTCTCGCCATCTGCGAAAGAACAGAGTTGAACGATAATCAATACTTGAGAAACAGAATCGCACGACAAGAATGAACAAAGTGAAATTTTCCTAACTCAGTAGCCTCTGGGGGATAAATACAGACGTCTCTGTACCGATCCCTCAGACTCTACCGGGCTTGTCCGTGAGTTGTGAGACCCAACTAACCTAGTGCTCTGATACCAACTTGTCACGATCCTGATTTACTCACCATCGGGAGTCGTGATGGCGCCTGTCAAAGCTAGGCAAG
The DNA here is from genome assembly GCA_034376525.1 of Nicotiana benthamiana. Classification (NCBI taxonomy): domain Eukaryota; kingdom Viridiplantae; phylum Streptophyta; class Magnoliopsida; order Solanales; family Solanaceae; genus Nicotiana; species Nicotiana benthamiana. The sequence goes on along the minus strand of CM067340.1, from coordinate 51,828,797 downwards.
CCAACCTTTATGATCATTTTTACCAATTCTTAAATCTAAAACAAGTGAAATTCTAAGACATTTAATTAAAACCTGTGGAAGTCTTTTAACAACAATAGAAAATTAAAGATGCGGAAATTAACAATATGTCTCTACCCAGTATCTGGTGTCACTACTCACGCACTACTAACAGAGTACTAAAAACAGTAGTCTGAACGAAAATACATAACATGTCTGTTTGATTTAATTAAACAAACTGAAAGAAATAGATAAAGGAGACTCGGGGCCCACGAATGCCAGTAAACTACCTCAGAGCCTCTGGACTGGAGGATCACTCCCGGTCTAAAGATGCGGTCCGTAGCCTGGGTTCTGACATGTGCAAAAAAAGGCACAGAAGTGTAGTATCAGTACAATCGACCCCATGTGCTGGTAAGTGCCCGGCCTAACCTCGGCGAGGTAGTGACGAGGCTAAACCGAACCTATCGCAACCAACCTGTGCAAATATATGTAATAACATGAAGAGAGGAAAAATTTAAGCAAATAAATGGGAAGAGGGCATGCTCGTGGAGCAACAGTTCAATTATAACTTCTACAGTCAAGAGATAAAACTGAATAAATAATAATTAAACAAGAAAGCCAACGAATCAACGGCTGCACGGCATCACCCTTCGTGCTTTTACTCTCATTCATTACCAAAATAGTCAAATATAATGCACGGCATCACCCTTCGTGCTTTTACTCTCATTTCTCACCAGGATTATCAGATACAAGGCATGGCATCACCCTTCGTGCTTTTACTCTCGATAAGCAATGCACGGCATCACCTTTCGTACTTTTACTCTTAATAAACAGTGCATGACATCACCCTTTGTGCTTTTACTCTCTTTTCCCCTCCCAACAATGGTCACAGCCAAACGGGAACAAGGAAATATATATCTATCAAGACAGAATATCCCGGCAAGGGAGAACAATACAACAAGTGATCCCGGCAAGGGAAATACAACTTAACAATATGTCCCGGCAAGGGAGAACAATACAACAAGTGATCCCGGCAAGGGAATACAACTCAACAAATGGTCCCCACAAGGGAAAAGTACCAAAAATTTCTTTATAGTTCATTTAATTCTCAACTTTCACTTGATGGTTCTTGTATCAAGTAATTATCACAGTTGCTCACTTATTTCACAATTTAATGGCAAATATGATATCACGGGCATGCTTGACTCGGGCATATAGGTAACCGTCACCATACCTATACACCTACCCCACATAGCACATAGCAAATAAAAATCTAATCCTATTCCCTCAAGCCAAAGTTAGATCGAACACTTACCTCGAAAGCTTCCAACTCAACTCACGCCTCTAGAATAGCTTTACCCCTTGAATTCGCTTCAGAACCGGCAGAATCTATCCAAAATTTACTCAAATGTATTTAAAATGCTGGTTGAATCAATTTGAAAGAAAAAGAATGAAATTCCCAAATTTTTAGTCAAGAATTCCCAAAATGCCCCTAGGTCCACGTGGTCAAAACTCGAAGTTCGAACCAACGTCCGGTTACCCATTCCCCCACCAGTTCGTATATGCAATTTTTTTTTAAATCGGACCCCAAATTAAGGTCCAAATCCCAAATTTTATGAAAACCTAGGTTCCACCCCAAAACCCCAAATTCCCATTTGTGAAAACCTTTGACTGAAGTTGAATAAAAGATGTTAAGGAGTAGTAAAATTAAGTTAGAAATTACTTACCAATCATTTTGGAGAAGAAAAGTTGTTTAGAAAATCACCTCTTAGGTTTTGGGTTTGTGAACAGTGGAAAAATGGCTGAAATTTCGGATTTATAGGCCTTTCTGGGGACCTTGCTGGGACCGCACAAAAATGGGATGCGGCCGCGCTGGTTACCCTAGAATCCCTGGCCTCAGACACAGCCACGTGGACCGCGCAGCTCCACGCGGACCATATAGAAATGACCGCGCCCACGCGACACCACACGGACCGCATAGGAAAGGATCGCGGCCGCGCAGCTCCACGCGGACCGCACAGGAAGTGATGCGGCCGCGTGGCCCCCAGGAGGACCACATGGAAATGGTATCCGGCCGCACTAGTGCCTGCAAACCTGAACCTGATATTGTTCCTAAGTTTAAAACATCCCGAACCACCTCCGAATCACACCCGAGCCCTCGGGGCTCCAAACAAAACATGTACACTGACTCGAAAACATTATACGAACTTACTCATACGATCAAATTTACAAAATAGTACCACTTACATAGAATTAAGCCTCAAAATCATAATTTCGCTCTTTAACACTTGAAACTCAAAGTTTCCATTCAAGTACGAAATAAGTCAAACGACGTCCGTTTCAAATGAAACTTCACAGATAGTGCTTAACAATTATTTATGACTTGTACCGGGCGTCAGAACCAAAATACGAACCCAATACCATTACCTTTTGGCTCATTTTTCTAATTCATTTTACTTAAACATTAACAAAAATCAATTAAACTGAAAAATTGTTTTCTCGGGCCTGGGACCTCGGATTTCGATTTAGGGAATATGCTCGGGCCAAAATTTAATTACAGACCCTCCGGGACCATCACATTACGGGTCTGGGTCCATTTACCCAAAACATTGACCAAAGTCAACCATAACAATATTAGTATCAAAATTCATAGTTTTTAACAGAGACTTCAAATATTTTCACATAATATTTTCCGGCTTCGCACCCGGAATGCAAACACAAATCGAGGCAACCCCAATAAGAGGTTTTCATGGCCTTAGAAGCACAAGGAAATGGAGAATTACGGTGATGACCCTCTGGGTCGTCACATGATCGATTGATCCGAGTTGACTTTTAGTTTGAGGAATTATAATCCGGGTAGGATTTACAAGAGTATTGACCCCATCAAAATTTATGGGAGTATTGATCCCGGTAAGACATTGAGTTTTAGAAATACTGATCCCAGATAAATATATATATCTTAGTAGATTTGTCCTGAAGAGACATTTAATCTGATTTGATTTTGAATCCAAATTGGAGTATATGAACATACTTCCAAGTAGAGAGGGACACATGTTCGAAATAATATTTGAGACTTATGGGATAATCGATCCGAGTCATAATACAATTAGCCATTAAGAAATGCTTATATATTTAGCTTGAATAGTCGTTGTTGGACCGAATATAAGTCGCGTGTTTGTTCAAAGTGAACTTTTTTTGGCGGCATATTTTCATACATTTATCTTGACTTAGAGGTAAAATCTCTCATTTTAATCGTGGGATTCATGACTCTTACATGGAGTTCTCGATCATTTTTGTGTACGTGTAGTATATGTATTTTTGAAGAACTCATTCAACACAATTTGAAGTGTTTATTTCTGATATGAGTAATACAACTAACTGAGTTGAGCTGGTAATTAATGTCGGAATACTCTGAGGAATTCTATCTCCCAAGGCAATCAATTGTTTGTATCACTTCTTATAAAATCAAGTCAAATTGACTAATCTTCAAATATAAGTAATCTTCTTACTGTTTGAGTTTTGAGGTATGACAATTCAAATACTGGAATCATAATTTGATAGTCTGAAGTTTAATAATCCCCAATAGGATAGTTTCGGTATTGATGGACTTTTAAATGGTCCAGTTCCAATATATAGGGACGCTACACGAGCTCCTTTTATCAAATATTTGGTACTTTGGATGAGAACTACAGAGGTTGTAAAATGTTATCGAAGATCATGCCATATCTTGATTTTGAGTTGCTTATACTGACTTTAATGAGTTATCGATTAAAGCCTTATTACCAAAGTAATTTTCACTGCTTTCTTTATAAATTTTTTGCATCATATATTTTGTTTGTTTGGTCCATGTGGAATTTTTGCTTTTGGAGCCTTCAATATTCTCAAACATAATTCTTCTTCAACGAGGCAGGTAGTACGGGACGAGAAACACTCAGGGTTATAAGAGCATGCTTGTCTTTGGGTAAAGTCCCATTTTGCATGTAATAAATGAATTTATTATGACAATTCAAAAGTAATTTAGTCAGGCTTACCTCATTTTCATTCTAATTTAATGATACATCAAGGATCACCTAAATAAGGGATGGCTTGATCCCGAGACTGTTTGATCCGAAAATGATATTTCTCAAGCCCGGAGCTGCATTCGGAGTCACTGATATCAACAATAGATCCGAGACTAGCACATCCGGTTTGATTTTCTTAGGCTGCATAATTTTCTTAGATTTGATCAATCGTTAAATTAATATTTTTTCTCTGAGTCCCCAAGCTAATTTAAGTCTTGTAGCATATGCTTCATACTCGGCTTTGTTGTTAGTAATAAAAATAATTTTTTATGAATTATCTAACTACTTTCCCTTATAGGCATTAAGCATTGTTCCTAACTTGAAAAGTTTAGTACTTGTGGACCTAACTAGAAGGTCCAGATCCCGAGAATTATCCCAGAAATAATATGTTCGGGTATTATGTTTGGGCTAAGATTAATCATGAAATTTGCTAAATTTTTTATTTATAGTCGTACATGGCTGATAAACAATATCATATTCACTTTGTTCGACTACTCATTCATCTAGACTTCCTATGTTTATGAAAACATATTGCGTAATGAAAATATAGTGACTACGGGAATTGAATGATATTGAAATAAAACCTTAGATTTAGGGAAACTACAATTAATGCCAACTTATCACAATGTAGATATGTAGTTTTTGTATCTAAGAACATTTTATAATAAATAGGAGAATGTGTACCTTTATCTTCTTGAATTAAAGTTGCATTTACCGAGACATTCGAGATAATTTGGTGTACCGACAATCATCTTTCTCCTCAGAATTTTGAAAGTAATGATGCGTTGTTGTTAGATAGAAAGTTCCGATGATTCAACTCTTCGGTCTTAACCAATCTTTTGAAGTTTTGTAACTTTATTTTTATTATTTGACTATAGTTTCTTTTTTTGCTTGACCGGATTGTACCGCGGGTCAATATTGAACATATAAACCTTTACCTTCGGTGGTACACCTGTTATGTTAGCAGGGGGCAAGCAAATCAATTTTTGTTAACATGTAAAAGTTTTATCAACTTAACTTTAATTCGGTGTCGAGTCTCGACCAACGTAATCCTTCCTATTTGGAAAGTCAATGATATTTTCTAGTTCCTCAGCATTTGACCTCGTAGCTTCTGATGCCTCCGGCTCAATGATTTCTTTCGAAATATTTGTATAATTATCCAAGGTTATTAATGAACCTTCCTTCCTCGTGTCCATCCCGCGACTATCTCTTCTTTTTCAGTTGTTAGGTGTGGTATCTTTGTAAGCAATCTCGTGGGTGTTTTACCCATGTTCCTCCTAATCTTCATTCTTCCCCCATGAGATTTTACAATTTAGCAAGGTAATTCCTTACATGTTCGGGTAGATCCGGATCTTTTTTAGCCCGTGAAGAAAATCTCGTATCTCTTTTGCTCGGACTATTTTAGATTTTTGCGTTTAGATTTGGATCACCCAAGAATCACATCCACTTGATCTCCAGACATATCATTATCGTGGCTATTTTTTCCTTTTTATTTTGCATGGTAAAGCCATCTCCAATTTGGTTGTGCTCAACTGTTTTGATTTTAAGTTTCGACCATAATGAAAGTTTAAATTGAAAACAAGCAAATAACAAAAATTGTTACTATCTTTGGATGAATAGAAAAAATCTTCTCGAGTTTCGGGTAATGGAACCAATTTGTTTAACCAAAAAATAAAATTTCCGTCACAACTTTTAATTTTATATGACGGGCCACAAGAAACCAATTCAATCCGAAAGATATAAAATTTCATTAATACAACGTGATAGAGAAGTGAAAACAAATTCAATGACAAATAATTTAATAAAAATAAAGCAGAGAAGAAAGAATTCTTAATTGATGATGTCCTTGATAGGATAATGGGCCGAACAGAGCTTGAATGGACGCACTATGGCTAATTTGGGAGCAATATGCTATGAATATTATAATGTATAGAATTATAGAGAAGAAAATTTGATTTCCCCTTCTGGTGGTAAAAGTGTGTCTATTTGTAGGGCTAATCTAAGTAACTAGTCTCCTTGAATTGTAGGTTCCATTATGAACATTTACTCAATCCATCCATTACTTTTGGAGGACTTGTAATAGCTGTGTAAATGGTGGAATTTCGTAACTGATTTATTTAATTCCATAACTGATGAGTTAATCCCGTAATTAACGAGACAATCTTGTACCTGTTAAGTCAATCCCCTGCCTCTTGAGTCAATCCCGTGCCTGTTAAGTGAGTCAATCCCAAACCTGTTGAGTCATATGTGCCTGTTGTGTCTATCTCGTGCCTGTTTAGTCAATCTCGTACATGTTAGCCAATCTCGTGCCTGTTGAGTCAATCTTATAATTGATTGCCTTGTTCTGACCGTTACAATCATTTATTGCATCTATTATACGTTACATAATTTATTTGTAACTGATGTTATAATTATGATAAATCCCCTATAATCCGGAAGTAATTGATTCCTTCCTCATTTGTAATTATGAGATATTCTCCCGCACCTGTTCTGGGCTATTTTATAATGATCAGTTCCATAGTTAACAGGCACGGTACGAGTACGTTCGGTTCCAGGGGAGATTCACATATCATCTTTACATGTCATTCTTCAATTTCTTCAAACTTTGCTGACACGTGTCGCCATTTAATAGACCCATATGGCTAGTCTAATTTTCACCAATACAACTACAACAACAATATACCAGCAATATCCCATACTATCTGAAGAGGGCAGTGTGTACGCAGAATTTTCCCCTACCTTGTAAGGATAGAGAGGTTGTTTCCAATAGACCCTCGGCTCAGGAAAGCATAGACACCACATTAATAAAAATATAGCCAAGAAAGGACAGTACCAAAAAATTATATAAAAATAGAATAAACCAACAAGATAGTAAGGCGATTAACAACGAAAGAAAACAACGGTTGCACATTCGACTCTATAGACAATAAATTTGTATCGAGAAAATAAAATCAAGACCGAAAGATATTGCAACAATCGTAGTATTTTATTTTAAATAATATGAGTGTACAATCTCTATGGATCCAGTTATTCTTCTTTCCAATAGAAAATGAATTCAAGGGTCTTTGAGCTTGATCTTGAAGCTATATTTGTTGCCACGAACTATGATCTTGGATTCAACTAGCACGAACTTTGGGTTGAACTCGTACTCCTTGAATCTTGATTTGTTCTTCGTTCTTGAGGTTGAACTTTAACTTGATTGCTTGAAACTTGAGACTTGTAGAAAAATTTGCGGTGTTTGATTCACGATCTCTCTCTTGCTTCTTGCTATAAATTTTGGTGTTTTTGTTTAAGTTATGAAGACCCTTATTTATAGGTGTGGGAGGGAAGAGTTATGATAAGAACAAACTCTTTCCGATAAATCAAATCAAAGTGTGACAAAGCGGCATTTGATTGGCCAGAATATGTCACTTGCACACGTGGCACGATTTCATTAGCCTTTTAATATGACTTCACATGCCTCGTTATTTTGACATGTGGCATGATCCTATTGTCTCTTCCGCTTGACTTGTCATGCCACGTCATATGACACGTGACGCCAAACTATGCCTTTGGGAAGATGAAATCTTGGGCTTAATGAAGCGGGCTCATAACTTTAGCCCTATTAAATGGGCTAGCCCAATAGATTAAGATTTATTTATTTAATTTATATATATTGGACTTGTATAATTAATTTAATTATATTAGTCCATAATACTTATTTGGACCAATATATCTTGAATTTAAAGTATAATCTAAATTGTTTTATGAATTTAATTTTAATAAAATTTATATGACTACAAATATCTCGTACTTCAAGGCTAGCTTATTGGGGCATGAAATCGTCAAACTTTCCAAGCTAGACTTGAAGTATCTCATAATACACTTTACAACACATTAGTATACATAGACTTCTTCCTAGCATTATATCAAAATCATAATTTCCAATCAGTTGGCGTGATGTTTTCTTGCCAAACTGCAATTTCAAAATATAGTATGCCAGACTCAAAACACCTCTGCTTTTACTTGTGGAATATTCTTAATACTAAACCTTTAATAGAATATTCAACAAAGATATCCTTCTTAGCCCATGGACCCACATGGAATTAACGAATAATTCCATGGCATTGTGACCCTTGACTATAGGAGAATGCACTGATAATGGCTTGTCACAACACTGTAAGACCAAAACTTTGAGCATAAGTAGGCAAAATAGGAAAAGGATTTCAATTCTCATAGGAGAAGGAAAACTATCACACTACTGCCGCCTTTCCTACGTATGGCTGTCCAACGGGACGGGCCGTCCCGCCCCGCGTGCCATTCCCGTTTCGTTCCATCCCGTCGCGTCCTTCTTCAAGTTTAACGGGACGGGACGAAGCGGGACGGAACGCAGGAGGGACGGGACGGCCATTTCGCCCCGTTTGTCCCGTCCCGTTTCGTCCAGTCCTGTCCCGTCCCGCGTCCCGCTAGATTTCTTTTAAAAAAAACTAGCCGTTTTGGCCACGGCCATAATTGAAAAACTAGCCGTTGCCAAAGGCCAAAACACCCCTGCCCCCTCCAAAACACCCCCTACCCCCAAGCTTTTAATATAACCCCTAAGATTATTAAATTACACTTTGGCCCTATTTTCTACTGTAAATGCCACCCATTCTTCTTCATTTTTTTCCACAACAAATCAATATTATCTCTCAAACCTCTTACTATCTAATATTCTATCTATATTCTATATTATTCTCTCAATTTTGTTACTATCAAGTATCAAGATTCAACTTTCAAGTATTTGGGCAATTGTTTTGGAGCAACTTTCAAACTTCAAATTAAATTCATCAAGTATTTGGGCAATTTCTTCAAGTTTCAATATTTAATCACAGTGCACTCGTTCCATCTCCTAGTTTTAATATATAATTTTTGCTTATCATTTTAGTGCTTAATTTTTGTGTTTACTTTACATGTTATATTTTCGTATTTCATTTGTGTGTTTAATATTTGTGTTAGCTTTTTTAATTAAGTTTCGTATTTTAATTATGGCACATAAAAATGCATTTGGTTTGCTAAAAAAAATTAGCAAAAAAAAATAGTAAAGGTGAAAGTAGTAGTAATCCTAGTCCTAATCCTAACCCGTCTACTAGACCTAGAGTTAGAAAGAATATTGATGAAATAATTCATGTTGATGAAACTTCATTTTTCCAATCCCCCATATTTTATGATGTTCATGTCGAAGAACAATTAGATCATGAAACTTTACAAAGATAATTTGGCAATGATATTTTTTTGAGGATGTAGAAAATGAAGATGAAGAAAATGAGGAAGAAGAATTAGATGAGACACCCACTAGTCCCGCAAAACAAGCTCCAACTCAGAGTCAATCTCAGTCTGGAGCTTTACCCCATGTACCTCCTGTAAGGGGTAAGCCTAAGGCTGAATGTCTCAAAACATTACCTGTATGAAAAATTTTTAAACATGATAAAGTCAATAATCTTACTATATGTGAAAAATGTTACCAACAATTTGCATACACTAGTGGGACGGGGGATTTAAACAGACACTTGAATAATAATCACAAAGCTTAATGGATACAAGCTAACATAAAAGCTGGGAAAACTATAGATCCTACGAACAGTTCTTGCGCTCCTAGTGGATCTGGTTCTAATCAAGTTCAACAACAATTTGACCCTTCTTCTAGTCATGTTTTACACAAATATAACAAATATAGAGATCATGAGAACTTAGCAAAAATGATGGTTGTCTGTGGCTTACCTTTTACTTTTCCTTCTCACCCTGCTTTTGTGCATTATATACAAGAAACCTATAACCCTGCTTTTCAAGGTTTTCCTAAGACCACTGTTACAAATGATATTTTTAAATATCAAACTGAATATCTTCAGTATATTCATTGTGTATTTTTCACTTAGATTGTAAAGTGTCTATCACATCTGATATAGGTCGTAGTCCTAATTGTCATGATTATTTAACTGTTACGTTTCATTGGGTTGATCATCATTGGAACTTGCAAAAATATATTATTGGTTATAAATTTGTTGATTCAAAATATACTGGAGCATATATTGTAACTACTGTTCTACAAATACTTGATTTTTATAGACTCGCTAATAAAATTTTAACTATCACCTTAGATAATGCGTCTGCTAACACAACCGTGGAAAATAGCTTAAAAGCTAGACTTTGTCCAATTAATCTAATAATTTTTCATCTTAGATGTTCATGTCATATTTTTAACTTAGTTGTAAAAGATGGTCTTAATTTATTTTCTGATACTTGTAGTAAAATACAACATGCTTGTAACTATATTTTTCATGCTCATAAACAAAGTAGAATTCGTGAATTTTCTCAACAATGTGCTAATTTTGGCCTTCCATTTAGAAAATTGCCAAAAGATATTTGTACTAGGTGGAATTCTACTTATGAAATGCTTAAAGTTGCTTTTGATTATCGGGTTCCTATCCAAAAGGAATTTAATATGCATAATACTTACCCTGTTGATCAAATTGTTGAAAATGATTGGGATGCTATCAGTGAGCTTATTAGATTTTTAGAAAAAATTTATTATGCTACAAAATAATTTTCTGGTATATATTATCCTACTGTTAGCCAAATATTATGGTATATTTGTGGAATTTCTGTTGTCTTTTCTAAGTATAAAATAAATCCAACTTATGCACCGGCCATTAACGAAATGATTTTAAAATTTAAAAAGTATTTTTTCCTATTCCCGAAGTTTATTTAATTTCTACTCTACTAAACTCATCTTTAAAACTAAGAAGTGCAAAGGGACTTTTTCGTAAAATTTATGAGAATTTAGAAATTCAAGAAAATGAAGAACCATCTCTCGAAAACCACCAAGCTAGCATATATTCTTATGCTAGATTTATGTTTGATAAATATAAATCTATGGATACAACTAGTACTGAACTACTCCTTCTACTTCTAAATCTGGAGCTGATGTTTTATGGGAAGATATGAATGATATAACAGGTTTGGATTCCTCTATTAATGATGAACTTGATTCTTATCTTAATCAGGGATTAGAAAATATTAAAGATGAAGAAGTCAAGGAACAACTTTTGTCATGGTGGAGGGAGAGTGGCAAGGCATTTCCAACACTTTCAATCATGGCCCGAGATTTCCTAGCTATTCAAGCATCATCAGTAGCATCGGAGAGTGCTTTCAGCGTGGTGAGATTTCAAATATGAGATCATAGACATTCATTAGCTGAGGACATTCTAGAGATTTCCGTATTATTTAGAGATTGGATTAATTCAGAAAGAAGAAATCTTGTTTTTGACAAATTAACCACTAGGGAAGAAGAACAATACAATGAGATACTAACCACGGAGACCGATGGCGGCATGGAGCTCATAGAACATCAAACAACATTGCCAATTCCATTAGAATGTCCAAGAGATATTACTAAAAATTTACAAAGAAGCTATATAGGAGCTTACAAATATTAGTATGATAATTTTATATAATTGGCTATTAAGAGGCCTAGTTAAAACAGAACCCTTCCTTGAAGATGTCTGCGTAGATTAGGTGCTCTTTAAAAGAATTATATTTTTATTTGAGATTTGAAAGTTCTATTAAAAAAATAAAAGGCTCTAAGTGTTGAATTATTTTTATAAATTGTCTTAAATAAATTATAACACTATTATAAAATAATGTTTAATAGAATATTTCATTACAAGTCTTTTGTTTTAATATTTTATTTTATTTACTTAGTTTTGTAATTTTCGTTTTAAAATTTAAGTTTGTTAAATAAGTCAAAAACTATCCGTTGCAAGCTTAAAAACTTAGTCATTTTCAAAAAAACTAGACATTTAAAAAAAAATATACTCAAGGCTCACAAACCCGTCCCGTCCCGTTTGTTAGGGGGACGGATGGGACGACCGTTCCGTCCCGTTTGTCTCATCTCATTTCGTCCCATCCCGCCGTCGTCCAGCATAAATGTCGTCCCGTCCCGTCAATTTCGTCCTGGCCCGTCCCGTCCTGTTGGACAGCCATATTCCTACGTAATCCCACATCGGAAGCATCGTTTTAACATTCTCTTCCAAAGATCTATATAAACCGTACTCGTATGTGTTGAACATCAATTCTCAGTATTTTCAAGCCATTTGAGTCTTCCTTTAATATTGTTTTTTTGGCTTTTTGTAGGTCAAAGAAGAAGGATGTATTATTGTTTAGTGAGATGATCCATGCATGAAGAAGACATTTTTTGGGTACGAGGGGATGAACACTTTTCCCTGCCCAAATATTAAATAGATTACTCTCAATATGGCCGGACTATCTGAGAGATTACTCTGCAGACGACCGACTATCGAAGAGATTACTCTCATAGTGATCTAACTATTGGAGAGATTACTCTCAAGTGACCCGACTATCTGGGAGATTACTCTCGAGGTGGCCTGACTATCAGAGAGATTACTACCAAGGTGATCCGACAATCGGAGAGATAACTCTCAAGGTAACCCGACTATCAGTGAGATTATCTGAAGGTGGCTCGACTATCGGAGAGATTGGTTCTCTTTTGCTTTACTCTGTCTAACTTTTACCTTAGTCACATTTACCATTATCAGCTTTACGTGCTTGTAATAAAATATTCATATATTGTTGTAGGAGAGTCCGAATAACAAATCGTATCAAAAACTACACTTCAATATCTGGAACATATTCAAAACTTAGAATCAAACACCTTCATAATCGCCCGTTGAAAGTTCAGATTTGTGCAGTCTCACCATAAAAATAATATCTTGGTGTAAAAATGTCAAAATTATGAACCGTTTAATTTTATGAAAACTAGACTTCAAATCTAAGACATATCCAAAATTATGACACGTTGATAGTTTTCGATTTGTGCAGCTTCACCAAAAAAAATCTTGGTTTAGAACCGTAAAAATCATGAACCACTTAATTTTATGAAAACTAGACTTCAAGATCTAATAATGTCAAAAATTCGAAATCAAATACTTTCAGAATCGTCCCAGATAATATTTTGAAATTAACTTTAGATTCATACACATTAATAGTTTTAGATTTGCGCAACTTTACCAAAATATTTGTATCTTAGTGTAGGAACATATCACGACCCTAGTTCACCAATCGTGAACATGTCATGACAGCACCTAGTCCCCGTGACCAGTAAGCCTAACATTGCAGAAACATAACATTTGCCTTAAAATAGAATACCAAATTTAAATATCTAAAAAGGAAATTGTACTGAATGCCGCTCGGCATATACAACTCAATATCTCATGACTAAAATAATCCCAAAACCCGGAAATCACGAGCAACACAAGCTACAAAAATGTACAGTGAGGGCTCCAAACTCCAAAATATCCAACAAACGGAAGGAAAGAGAACTAAAGATAGAATAAAGAGGGAGACTCATCGATCTACGGACGTACCAGATCTACCTCGAAGTCACCGTAGTCCTCCTGCCTCACTGATAGTGCGCCTATGTAGAGGTACCTGGATCTGCATATGAAAAATATGCACAGAAGAGGCATGAGTAGTGACGAGGAAAGTCAGGGCCCTACTGAGATAAACTATAATAAACAATAAGATAATGGAAACAGTATAAATAAAGTCTACAGCGAGAATCTAAACCAGATAAATACGGAAACAGTAGTGGAAAACAAAGCCAGCCATACAAGGAATACTGTTCTCCACAAGAAATATTAGCTTGGGAGCTCTTGGTATCCCGAGGATCTCTTAGTATCCTTATCATACACATCAGGGATCTCTTAGTATCCCGAGGATCTCTTGGTATCCTCATCCTATGCACTGGGGATCTCTTGGTATCCCAATATATATAAATACAGGTGCCAGGGATCTCTTGGTATCCAGCACTCTCAATCCAGAACATACCCAGTACATGGGGATCTCCTGGGAAACTATCCCGTATTCCCAAATTAAACACACAACAACAACTCATATTCTAAGAATAATTGCTAAATCAGAACGAGTAATGGTAAATTCTAGCCTAACATGCTCCACAAAGTGCAAATAATACAGTTAATTAATTAAACAAGTAAGTCAGCTAAACATGCTTCTCTAAGCTAGTACAGGTTGAACTAACAGTCTAAAATGTACAAGTAATCAGGAAGCTCAATTTAAATATTTCAAGTAGAAACGGGTTTACAACAATTAGCTCAAGTACGCACTTGTTACCTTACATACAAGGAATTCAAATACCAAGGATCATGTCCTAAGGTGGAAGGTCCCCCCCCCACACAAAGTTAGCCAAGCCACTTACTTCGAACTGGTACAAAATCGACTAAGAAACCACGCCTTTGCTACGAGTATCCGACTCCGAATGACCCAAATCTATTCAATTTAATTGCATAACGTATATAACATTGCAAACAACTGAATCCAGTATTAAAATTAAAGCTAAGGTGCGAAAACAGGTAAAATAACCAAAACACCCCTCAGTCCAACATCTCGGAATTGAATAATATTTATATTTTTCGAACCCTCGTACTCTGATAAGTCTAATCATATTAAAATCTCCCAAATCGGAGGTCAAATGCCCCCTCAAAACTCAATAGTTTAGCCAAAGAAGGTTTACCCAAATAATCAAATTTTGATCCTCAATTGAAATTTTAATGGTGTAATTAACTATATAATGATGATATATAACTACGACATGTGAGGAAGAGAGCTCAGAATCTTAGCTATCCTCTTTCGATCCCTCAGAAAAATTTGCAGCGGAAGATGACTCATCTACTGAATGGAATTTACCCGAGACTTGTTGAGATTGTACTAGATTCATCTTTTAACATTAAGTTTTCATCCTTTAATCTAGTAATGTGAATTTTATCTTCATTTCATATTTAATTTATGTTATTTCCATGAGTAGATAAACCTATAGTTAGGGTTGTGGCCCAACCCTAGTATGGGTATTTGATGGGTATTTGATTTTAGGAATTGAATATGAATGGGTTAGTGATATTTAGACTAGTTGTTGCTAGAACTATAGATTTAATGGTTGCAAACGTTAATTAATACCTTATGACTTCGTATCTACTTGACAAAGAGGGATTAAGTCTAGTAAAACTAGGCTAACAAGGAACTGGGGTGAATTCAAGAAATTGATAGCCCCAATTTAAGGGTTAAACCTAGAGATAGCAATACCCGACTTGAGCTAATATCACTTGAATTGCATGAATACCCATTTGGACTTGAGAAATTTAAATTGGGAAAATCACTCAAACTACCCAGAGGTACATAGTGTGTACCCGGGTGTGATAGCTATATTACGACCCCAACTAATCAAGCTTGTCCTAGATTCTTGCTACCCATTGGATATACACCTGGGTAAAAGTCACGACCATTGTCTCTTTAAACACCAGGAAAAAAACATCAACAAAAACTATTGTCCTTAATTTTGATTATTGCAATCTTTAAAGTAAAGTTAGAAGTAGAAATCAAACCTAAAACTTGTGGAAGTTTAATTAGACTCAAAGCTCATATCTAGCTTATATATAAAACTAATTCCAATTATTAACTCCCTGTGGATTCGATTATAACCTAGTTGGGTTAAAACTACATCGACCACCCTCTCTACTCAATAGTAGTGTTGGCTTGGACCCGATCAATTTTTGGCGCCATTGCCAGGAAGTTTGACGGTCTTAGCTATATATTTGTGTGTTTTGGTTTTCGTTCCTTCCGTTTTTCTAATTTTGTGTGTGAATTGATTTTACGTACCAAATGGCTATTAAAAATAAAGCCCTCGAAAATTCGCCATTTGGAGGAGGAGGTAGATGATGATCACATGGATGAGAACCAACCCAAACCTCATGTGCAAAGGAGAGGCGGCCCACCTAATGACAAAATCCCAAACCCTCACCCAAGTCCACCAACGGCAGCACACAAGGTGCTGTCAAATGAAGGCTATTGGAGTAATAGTCCCACCCTGGATTAAGGCGGGAAACTTCTAAATAACCAATGATATGCTTAACTGTTGGAACAAAGGGGTTTCTTCACTGGAATTCCACATCAGAATGCCTATAAGCATCTCAAAGGTTTTGTTGACACGTGCTGGAAGAGCAAGCAGACAAATGTCTCCGAGGATGCATTGAGGTTAAGGATTTTCCCATTTTCTCTAAGGGGAAGGCTTTGGATTGGCTAGAAAGGTTACCTAACTATTCCATACACACTTGGGATGAGTTGGCCGAGAAGTTCATCTCAAAGTTCTTTTCTCCGGGACATATAGCAACACTAAGAGGTGAGATCCTTGCTTTTAAACAAGAGCAAAATGACCGCTACATAAGTTTTGGGAAAGGTATCGGACGATGGTTAAAGAATGTCCAAATAATGATATGACCAAAGCCATGATCCAATAAAAATTGTATCGGGGAATCAGCATAACAAACCAATGTGTGGCTAACCAACTTGTTGGGGGGAACTTCATGAACACACCATATGCCAAAGTGTGTGAAATACTTGATGAGATGGCAGATAACTCTTTCACGTGGCAAAGTAGAGCTAATGTGCCACAAGGTAACCCTAATGTTATTCAACTACATAAGGAGCTACATGACCAAAACAAAGCTATAGCCGAGTTGCCAACTACCATGAACCAATTGACCAAAGATCAGCTTCAACAAGTTCAAGGGCCAAAACAAGTGAATTCCATGGAAGGAGTGAACATGATGTTCTACAAGAGAAGGCAACGAGATCAACAAGTTCAAGAAATCTGGATCAATTTGAGCAAAGTGGTAGTGGGTACAATCAAGATGATTCATATGATGATCAAAGTGAAAAGGTTCAATATGTCAACAATTATCAAGGTCAATGGGCAATGCTCCGAATCAACAACAATGGAGATCACATGGAAACTAAGGAAATTGGGGCAATCAAGGTCAACAAGGAAATTGGAATAGTGGCAACAACAACAACAACAACCAAGGCAATTAGGGGAACAACAAGAATCAAATTTGGGGTAATCAAGGATATAAA
Organism: Nicotiana benthamiana; assembly: GCA_034376525.1. Taxonomy (NCBI): domain Eukaryota; kingdom Viridiplantae; phylum Streptophyta; class Magnoliopsida; order Solanales; family Solanaceae; genus Nicotiana; species Nicotiana benthamiana. The sequence goes on along the minus strand of CM067340.1, from coordinate 51,811,782 downwards.
GGAACCTAGGGTGGAACCAATAATAGTAATTGGGAAGGCAATAACAATCAAGGGGATTGGAAAAACATTAATCAAGGGAATCAGGGGTCGGGCTTTCAAAGGACCTCGATGTGTCAACAATCAAACAAGCCTCTTCCATCTGTCACAAGATCCTAGTTCTTCCAACAATGAGATGAGACAAATTGAAACCATGTTCGAGCAAATGATGAAGAAAAATACCGACTCTGATGCCCAATTTGCCGCCCACAACATTCTATCCACAACTTGGAAGTCCAACTTGGCCAAATTTCTTAAGATTTGAATACTTTCCCTAAGGGGGCACTACCAAGCGATACAGTAGTAAACCCAAAGGGTGGGAACAATACAGCGCATATGGTGGTGACTACAAGAAGTGGAGAGGTGGACATGCTAGTACCTCAAACTTAATAAAGATTGTGAATGATGATGTGGTGATGAAAGATGATGATGAGCCAAGCAATTTTGTTCACGTAAATGATGAAGTGACGATAGATATTGATGAAAATGTGGAGGAGACACAAGATGATGTGAACTCGTCTAGAGGACATGGATAGACATACCGGATCCGGTATTGTCAGATAAGGCCTCCTCCACCATATCCTCAAAGGATTGCAAATCAAAACAATGAGAATGAATTCAATAAATTCATTGATATGATAAAACATTTATCCATAAATGTGTCATTGGTTGAATTCTTAAAACAAATGCCAAGATATGCCATGTTCAAGAAGGACTTGGTAACAAAAAAGAGATCAATGAACTTTGAAATGATACAAATGACACATCAAGTGAGTTCCATTATAAACTCATTGGCTCCAAAGTTAGAAGACCCCGGTGCCTTTACAATCCCATGCAATCATGGTAGTGCCGATTTCGCCAAAACGTTGTGTGACTTGGGGGCAACCATTAACTTAATGCCATATTCTGTGTTCAAGACATTGGTTATTGGGAAACCAAGACCCACATCCATGAGGTTGAAAAAGGTAGACCAAATAATGAAGAGGCCATTGGGGATAATTGATGATGTGCTAGTTTGGTTCGACATGTTCGTATTTCCAGCATATTTTGTGATACATGACTGTGAGATTCACTGCGAGGTGCCAATCATATTGGGAGACCTTTCTTAGCTACAGGGAAGGCCTTAACTGATGTGGAAGCTTGGTAGCTCACCTTTCGGGTGGGCGATGAAAAAGTTGTCTTCCTTGTTTGCAAGTCAATGAGGCAGCCTAATAGCAACGAAGTGTGTTCGTTTGTGGATCTTGTGACCAAAGTAGTTGTTGATGACATAAGTGTTATGATGAATGTTGAAGACCCATTAGAAGCCGTGTTATTGAATAATGATGACGATGAAAAGGAAGTCTTGGTAGAATGTGTCAATGCTTTGCAAGAAATGGGTTCATATACATATAGGCCCCAAAACTTTCCTTGGACGTTGAGAAACGGAAGACTCCACAAACAAAGCCCTCAATCGAGGATCCTACCACATTAGAGGTGAAGACCTTGCCTTCACACCTCTGGTATGAGTTCTTACGACTTTGTTCCACTTTACCTGTTATTCTATCCTCGTGCTTAACTAATGTGCATGTAGATTCCACCCTTGTGGTGCTCCAAAGGAGGAAGAAGGCAATAGGTTGGACATTGGAGAACATTCAAGGTATAATCCCTGCCTTGTTCTTGCAAAAAATCATAAGGAGGAGGTTGCTAAACCCTTCGTGGAACATCTAAGAAGGCTAAATGAGGCCATGCAAGAGGTAGTCAAGAAAGAGATGATTAAATGGTTGGATAGTGGGGTTGTCTACCACATTTCTGATAGTTCATGGACTTCGTCGGTACAATGTGTTCCAAAGAAGGGAGCACGAGTGTGATTCAGGTAACAATTAGTTGATCCCCATAAGAATTGTCACCGGTTGGAGAGTATGCATGGAGTATATGAAGCTCAACAAAGTGACTCAGAGAGATCATTTTTCACTTCCATTTCTTGATCAAATGTTCTAGCCATACATGCTTATTATTGCTTCTTGGATGAGTATTCCAGATACAACTAGATTCTTATTGCACCCAAAGACCAAGAAAAGACCACCTTCACTTGTCCGTATGGCACATTTGCACTCTGAAGGATGTCGTTTGGTTTATGTAATGCACCATCTACTTTTTAGCCATGTATGATGGCAATATTCACGTATATGGCAGAGGAATTTCTCGAGGTTTTCATGGATGATTTCTCTGTTGTGGGGGATTATTTTAAAGACGTTTTGGATAATATTGATAAGGTATTGGCACGTTGTGTAGAGACCAACTTGGTGCTTAATTGGGAGAAGTGTCACTTTATGGTCGAGGAGGGAATTGTCCTCGGTCAGAAGATCTCCAAGAATGGCATTGAAGAAGTGATATAAAAACTCACTCCTCTTATTTCTATCAAAGAGATGAGGGGCTTTCTAGGTCACACAGGGTTTTACCGTCGGTTCATCAAGGATTTCTGAAAGGCGTTGAACCCCTTGTGCAAGTTGTTGGAAAAAGATGCCAAAACTTATATTCAATGATGATTGTATGAAGGCCTTTGAGCTACTGAAATATAAGTTGACTAGCACTCCCATCATAAGCGCACCAAATTGGAGTTTACCATTTAAGCTCATGTGTGATGCTAGCAACGTGGCGGTATTGGGGCAAAGAATCAAGAAGATATTCCATATGGTGTACTATGTTGGTAAGACTATGAACGACGCCCAAGTCAACTATACGGTGACTGAGAAAGAACTATTATCCATTGTCTTTTCCATGGAAAAGTTTTGCCCGTACCTCATGTGTACCAAAGTGATTGTTCTCACCAATCACAGGGCACTTCGTTATTTGATGAGTAAAAATGACTCAAAGTATAGATTGATGAGGTGGGTACTTCTTCTACAATAATTTGATCTTGAAATAATAGATCAAAAAGGGAGTGAGAATCAAATGGCGGACCACTTGTCCCAATTGAGAGAGGAAGGGAGGCCCCATGACGACCTTGAGATCAATGATTTCGGATGAACAACTCCTTTCCATGTCTTTGACGGGGATGCCTTTGTTCGCAGATGTGGCTAACTATCTTGTGAGCGAAATTGTCTCTAATGTGTTCTCTTCAAACCAAAGGAAGAAACTCAATTGGGGCTTCTTGGATTATTATAGGGGCGAGCCAAATCTTCTCAAAATTTGCACTGATGGTGTTATCCGGAGATGTGTTCTAGAAGAAGAGCAATTGGGTATCCTTGAAGCTTGACATTCTTCCCTCTATGGTGGTCACCATGGTGGGGCGAGAACTACTACAAAGGTCTTAAGCCATGGATTCTATTAGCCTACCTTGTACAAAGACACTAGCAAGCTTGTTAAGCGGTGTGATGATTGCCAAAGGGCCGGTGGGATTTCCAAGAAGAATGAGATGCCTATCACCACCATCCTTGAGATTGATATTTTCGATATACGGGGCATCGATTTTATGGCTCCTTTTGTGAGTTCGTGTAGGAACGCCTATATTCTCGTTTCTGTGGATTACGTTTCCAAATGGGTTGAAGTTGTGGCTTTGCACAACAATGAAGCACATAGTGTGGTATCTTTCTTGAAGAAAAACATATTCACAAGGTTCGGCACCCCAAAGGCCACCATTAGTGATGTGGGTTCTCATTTTCGCAACCAGTCCTTTGACACTTTACACTCCAAGTATGTCACTCACAAGGTGTCAACCCCCAATCACCCCCAGGCAAGTTTGAAGTCTCCAATAGGGAGATCAAGAGTATTCTATCCAAGACTGTCAATGCACCCCATACTGATTGGTCAACAAAACTTGACGATGCTTTATGGGCCTATAGAATAGCTTACAAAACTCCAATTGGTACGTATCTGTATCAGTCGGTGTTTGGGAAAGCATGTCACCTCCTGGTAGAATTAGAGCATAAAGCCATGTGGGCGTTGGAGAAGTTGAACCTTGAATGGGGTGCAGCTGCCAATCTTCGGGTGGAGTAATTGAATGAACTTGATGAGTTCTGGTTCCATGCTTACTCCAGTTTGTCCTTGTATAAGGAAAAGATAAAGTACCTATATGATAAGTATATCCGAAATATAAAATACAAATACGGTAACCTTGTTCTCTTATTCAACTCTCGGTTACTGATGTTTCTGGAAAAGCTAAAGTCAAAGTGGAGCGGTCCCATTGAAGTGGTGCATGAGACTTCTTTTGGTGCTCTAGATTTAAAAAATAATGGTGAGATCTTTAGAGTCAAATGGCACCAGGTGAAACACTACCTTGGTAAGGTTAACGATGGCCATGTTGTGTATTTGATCCATTTCAAGTGAATGATAGTAACTTGTGTCGTGTCACGACGTTATATCAGGTGCTTCTTGGGAGGCAACCCATGTATTTTTCTCTCTTTTGATTTTCTTTTCATATTAGACTTTGTTTTGGACTAACTATTGTGAAGTGTATGTAGGAAATTGGGTGTGCAGTGTAGGAAATTGGAAAGGAAAATATTGTTCAAGTGGTGAAATTATGAGGACCACACAAACACTTCGCGGCCGCACTACTCTGTGTGCGGTGATACAACTGGAATAGGGAAAATTCCGTATCTTTGAAGTTTGGCCTGACATAATCCCTTAAGAGTTCGCGGCCAGGACCAAAATTTCACCTACCGCACAAATGTGCGGCCGCGGCCATTTTTACACGGACCGCGCCATTGACTCTGATGCTGACCTACAAAAGTAAAGAGTGCGGACTAATCCAAAAAATTGTGACTGCGCTCAGGTAAGTTGGTAGGTCAGTTGGGTTAGAGTATAATTAGGTCAATTGCGACTTCTTGAATCTTCTCACACTTTACACACACTGACCTCTCAAGCATGCCTAAAGCACAATGCACTTTCTTGTTTTCACTCTCATCTTTTACTCATCAAGTGTTGATTTACTACTACATTTCACTACTTGTATGTTCATGTAATTGAATTAATTTCATATTTTTCTTTTCTTTTCTCTTTTTTTAGTTTTCTTCTTTAGTTTCACGCCCTGAACCATGGCCTGGGCGTAAAACGACACTCGGTGCCTAACTGCATGTGACCGAGCGAACCAACTGTAAGGCTGGATCAACATGTGGTATAACTATGAGCTGGAGGTAAAGGAATCCTGATAATATGCTAAAATGTGTGACTGCAATATCATAGATGCGGAAAATACTGAAAGGATTGCAAGTGTAAATAAATAGCTGACAAGGCCAACACATGAAAGCCTACTAGTATCTAACTGAGTGGGTTATAGTCTAAGAAGCCTCTAAATAATATTGAAAATGCAAATTATTTACCGGGACAATGTCCTTGGTGTACCTTATTAACTAAAATACAATGTGACTAAATAAAAGAGATAAGGCCTCGAAAGACTGGGGCTCACCAACAGCTGATACGAGATGTCCTAGCAAGTAGAATCGCCAACTTGAAATTCGTTACATGCATCGCGAGATGCAGGCCCCGGGAAAAAGGGACATCAGTACATTTGAGTTGTCTGGTATATAAAACATCTGAAGAAAAGAATTGTAAATATCGAAACTGAAACTGAACTGCTAGCTGATAAACTGACAACTCAACAAGAAAGTAAGGATATGAATACACCCTCTTCTGATTGAAAGTAAGTATATATATATATATATGTATGTATATATATATATGTATGTATGTATCTGTGTGTGTGTTCCCGCGCGCTCAACTGCGGTTGGGGCCTTAGCTATGATGCTCATGTTTTGATCACTTAAGCATTTTATCAAACACTCGGTCAAAATAAAGCTTCATAGTTCTTATTAATGGTGTCTCTACACCCAACAACCCATTCTCTTGATCCTGAGTAGATTCTAAACTCTCAAATGGTTATAATCCATATTATTGTTTATCACCCATAAGGTAAACAACACCCTTAACCAAAAATTTCCATGAAATAAACATCTTTCAATCTCTTTAATAGTTGTGTAATTAAATTGGGAACTTATGGTTTCTAGTCACCATACCAAGAGTTCCAATAGTTATTCATACTCATATTCCATTAATAATTCAATGCATGAAAGTCTACGGGTGTAGGATTACCTTTTTGGAAGAAATCTTGAAAACCCTCCTTTGAGTTCATGAAAAAATCCTTTGAAGATCTAAGTATTTTATGTGTAGATTTCATCAATACTAGTGTATAAATAATAGAATTAATGCCAAGATAATGGGGATTTCTTACCTTGAAGATGGGAGGGGTTGGAGGTTTTGAGAGGGTGGAGAAAAACCCTAGAATTCATTCAAATGAAGGGGGAAAATAACCCCCGAAGGTTTTATATCAAAATAGGGTCAAGTTGACAATAAAACAAAGATTTGCATAAGCGATGTGCATGGGTGATACGTGGGGAAGTGTGGTAATGAAAATTGTATTTATTAACAAAACTTGGAGGTGCTCTATTAATTTACACAGCCTCGTAGCATGGGATGGCGCGATAGTTTAAAATTCTGCGATGCTTTTGGTAATTTGGTCATAACTTCTGGTAGGAGTGTCCAAACGATCAATGGTTTGAAGCATTACAAACTAGAATAAAATATATTTTATTTGATAGGTTTTGAATCACATAAGACCTTATATAAAGGTATATATGTTAGTCCAAAGTATAGTCTTGTGCGTGCTCATTTAGAATTTTAGTCTATCATATAATTTTCAACTTGGCTTAGACTTAGGTCTTTGCTTGGACCCCAAATAATTTATGATATGCCTCGTACACTTATTATCATGACTAATTAATAACCACCCCATTAATATTAATTTAATGCATCCATAACTAATTCAAATTTACGGGGTGTTACATTATATCCCCCTTGGGATCATTCGTCCTCGAATGATGGTCCTGGCTGCAACTACGCTATCTATGGACATTAAACATGTGTGATACATATATGAGAATACTGAAATATCATGAATACATGTAAATCAAACTGAACGAGCATGTGATCTCTAAGTACTAAGCTGAGTAAATACTGAAGAACATGGAGATTATAATATAATACCTGAATGAAAAGGTCAACTACCTTCCATATTTTCCTTTTTCCCTTCAAAGACATAGGGATATCTAGACCTCATATCCTCTTAGCCTTCCCAAGTAGCCTCATCAATCTTTTGATTCCTCTAAAGCACTTTTACTGAAGCAATTTCCTTAGTTATGATCTTGCGAATTTGATGATCAAGAATAGCCATTGGAATTTCTTCATAAGATAGGATGTCTTTAATCCCTATAAGCTTTGTAGGAACCACAAGTTACGGGTATCCCATGAATTTCTTCAACATGGACACACGAAACACTGGGTGTACATCAGCTAGTTCTTGTGGGAATTCTAACTTATAGGCCACCTATCTGATTCTTTGCAGGATTCTATATGGACCAATAGAATGAGGACTAAGTTTCCCCTTCTTCCCAAATCTCATATCGCCTTTCATGGGCGATACTTTCAAAAAAAACCCAATCATCAACTTGGAACTCTAAGTCTCCATATTGTACGTCTGAATAAGACTTTTGTTAACTTTGAGTCGTCTTTAAATGCCTTTGTATCAAGTTGACTTTCCCCATAGCCTGGTAGACCAAATCGGGTCCTAAAAACTCCACTTCTCCGACTTTGAACCAACCAATTGATGATCTATAGCTTCGCCCATACAAAGCTTCGTAGGTGCCTTGATACTAGAGTGATAGTTGTAATTGCAAGGAAAATCAATGAGAGGTAGATGATCGTCTCAATTACCTTAAAAATCAAGAATACACACCCTCAACATATCCTCAAGAGTCTGAATGGTGCGCTCCGCCTAGCCATTTGTCTGAGGATAAAAAGCGGTGTTGAGGTTCGCCCTTGTGCCCAATCCTTTCTGAAAGGATTTCCAAAAATTCGCTGTGAACTAGGAACCATTATCTGAGATAATGGACAAAGGATTCCTATGCAATCAGACAACTTCTTTGATATACAACTTGGCATAATCCTCAGCCGAATCTGTAGTCTTCACTAGCAAGAAGTGAGATGATTTGGTAAGTTGTCCTACAATCACCCAAATCGAATCATACTTCCGGAATGAGCGAGGCAGACCTATTATGAAGTCCATGTTTATCATATCCTATTTCCAAATGGGAATTTCTATATTCTTAGTTAAACCGCCTGGTATTTGGTGTTCGACTTTCATCTTAACAATTTGGACACTTCTACACGAAATCTGCTATATTCTTTTTCATATTGTTACACCAATAAACCTACTTAAGATCATGATACATCTTTGTGGTACCTAGATGAATAGAATACCTGGTTGTGGGATTCTGACATAATCCACTCTCTAAGCCCATCTACGTCTAGAATGCATAGTCTACCTCTTTATCTCAAAGTACTGTCATCTCCCCCTTGATCAAAAGCTATTGTTTTATGTTTGTGAATTCCTTACTTTAGCTGCAATAAGTAGGGGCCACTGAACTGTTTTTCTTTTACTTCGGCTATTAAGGAGGATTCAGCCCTGGTCTAGAGTACAACACCACCATCTTCGTAGTCCAAAGGTAAAACTCCTAGGCTTGCTAAGCGACTTCCTTCATCAGAGTTTGTTTGTCTGACTCAACGTGAGATAAGCTGCCCATAGAACGCCGACGGAGAGCATCGGATACAACATTTGCTTTTCCCGGATGATAGAGGATATCAACATCATAATCTTTAAGTAATTTGAGCCACCTTCTCTGACCTAGATTTAATTCCCTTTTCTTGAAGATGTATTGGGGACTGTTGTGATCTGTAAAAATGTCAACATGTACCCCATACAAATAATGGTGCCAGATCTTAAGCGCGAACACCACAACCGCTAATTCAAGGTCATGAGACGGATAGATCTTCTTGTGAGCCTTGAGTTGTCTCGACGCGTATGCTATAACTTTACTGTGCTGCATTAATACGCACCCAAGACCAACCCCTGAAGCATCACAATAAACAACGAACCCCTCAGTTCATTTCGGTAGTATCAGGACTGGAGCTGAAGTCAACCTCTTCTTTAACTCCTCAAAACTTTTCTCGCAGGTGTCCGACCACTGAAACTTGACTTTCTTCTAAGTTAATCTAGTCAAAGGGGACGAGATAGAAGAAATCCCTCTACGAAACGTCTATAATAGCCTGCTAGACTCAAGAAACTTCTTATTTCGGATACTGAGGTGGATCTAGGACAATTTTTCACTACCTCTATTTTTTTAGAGTCCACCTTCATGCCTTCCCCTGAGATGACATGGCCCAAAAATGCTATTGATTTCAACCAGAATTCACACTTAGAAAATTTTGCATATAGCTTGTGATCATGTAGTGTCTGCAATACAATTCTGAGATGTTCTGCATGGTCAGTCTCGTTACGGGAATAAATCAAGATGTCATCAACAAACACGATAATAAAAAAATAAAGATAAGGCTTCAAAAACCCTATTCATAAGGTCCATGAATGCAACTGGTGCATTCTTCAAACCAAATGACATCACGAAAAATACGAAATGCCCATATCGAGTCCTAAAAGCTATTTTTGGAATATCAACTTCCTTAACCTTCAACTGATGGTATCCCGTCAATCTTGGAATAACACTAGGCACTCTAAAGTTGATCAAATAAATCATCTATTCTGGGAATATGATACTTGTTGTTGATGGTGATTTAATTCAAATTACAATAGTCAATGCACATACGTAAAGACCCATCCTTCTTTCGGACAAACAAGACCGGTGCGCCCCAAAGTGAGACACTTGGCCTTATAAATCCCTTATCTAGAAAATCTTTCAACTGGGATTTTAACTCTTTCAACTCGTTGGAGCCATTATAGAAGTCAGAATAGATATCGGCTTAGTGCCTGGAAGTAGATCAATTCCAAATTAAATCTCTCTATCGGGAGGGACTCCAGGGAGATCTTTGGGAAACACTTCTGGAAACTCATTTACAATTGGTACCAGTGGGAGCATGGGGATCCGAGCATCTGCATCCTAACTCAAACCGGGTGACAGATATATCCCTTAGAGATCATCATTCTGTCTTTAATATGGGAAATAAACCTACCCCTAGGTGTTACTGCATCATCCTTCCACTCTAAAACTGGTTCACCGGGAAATTCAATACTTAATATTTTGGTTCTACAACCCACTATGATAACATGACTCTAACCAATCCATGCCCATGATCACATCAAAGTCCACCATCTCCAATTCTACTAAGTTTGCTATAGTAAGATGATGATGCACTTTGACTGAACATCCCCTATAGATACACCTTGCTATAACTGATTCTCCAAGTGGAGTGGACATTTCAAAGGGTTCACACAACTTTTCTGGCTCTATTCCAAATTTCTTAGCAATATATGGGGTTACATATGGTAGGATGGATCCCGGATCTATAAGAGTATATACATCAAAAGTGAATGTTTTTAGCATACCTTTGACAACATCTCCACGAGCCTCTGTACCCTCATGACCTACTAGTGCATACAACCGGTTTCGACCACCGCCTGCATTACTAGACTTTGCTGCACCGCACCCTTGTTGGGCCTTAGAGTTATGAGGGGATGTTGTATTTGTGGACTGAGCATTATTGCCTCCATTGTTATTCTTTGTTAATGGGAAATCCCTCAAAAAGTGGCCCTACTGACTGCACCCAAAGCAACCATTTGTGGCTAAACGACACACCCCTAGATTCTTCTTACCACATGTGTTGCAAATAGGGTAACCAGGGTCTGTAGCACACACTAGCTTGTGACTGTGAGTCTGCTGTTCTAAAATTCTAGGTTTTCTTATTAAACTTTAACCTTTGAACCGGTTCACTAGCTAAAGATGGAGCAGGTCCTGATTTTGAATTCCTGAAGAACTGGCGATTGGCTCCTGTTTGAGATCTCCTATGGTTGAAATTTCATGCAGATTTAGCTCTCTTATTGAATTCCCTGTCCTTATGTTTCTATAGTCGCTCTTCTTCTTTCAACCCGTTTTCATTCCCTTGAACAAAGGAAACTATCTTAGTGATGGTCATGTCGTTATTCTGAGCAACTATATTAGCATCAACAAGCAAATAATCTGAAAGTCCTAACACAAACCACCTAATTCTGGCACTCATGTCATGTACCATTTCTGGAGCATACTTGACTAGAGGAGGTAGTACTCATTCACACATATCATTCTGTCTAAGTCTCTCAAACTCCAAAGCCTTAGCTTCCAAGACCTCAAAGGGTAGAAAGTGCTCAAGCAACAGATCTGCAAACTCTTTCCAACTCGTAGGATCTACATCCTCCCCTCTAGACTCTTCCCATGCTTCATACCAACTGTTGGCAACATCCTTCAGTTGGTACGTAGTAAGCTCTGTTGCCTCAGTATCTGTAGCATGAATCACTCAAAATATCTTCTAAACCTCATCAATGAAGTTTTGCGTATCCTCATCCTTTTATGACCATGTGAAGACGGGAGATTTCATGTTGAGAAATTCCTAAGACCTGGAAATACACATCTCATGAACATCACTTGTTCCCTGCATTTGAGCCAGAGTAGCAACAATCTGGGTGAGCAACTAGATATCTCCCCTGACGTCCATGTATGAAGAACTAGGCACTGGGCCCGGTGCAACCCCTAGGCCGAGGTGTGCTCCTCTTGAGCAACATTAGTTGTGGCCCCCTGGCTAGTAGCTGAGGCGCTCTTGGTGTACTTTCATTTTACAGGCATTTTTTCTGAAATACACAATTCTCACGGGTTAGAAAAATTCCTAAAAGCATAGCTCTAACTGCATGATCTAGAGTATAAAAGAAATGGAACAATCCTAGATGTCTTGATGGTCAACGTTTTACATGTGTGGCTCGCACACACATATAAAAAAGACCCCACTGGACATGAATTCATGGAATCCCTAGGACTCTTAAACCTAGGGCTCTAATCCAAGCTTTGTCACACTCCAAACCATGGCATGGGCATAACACGACACTCAGTGCCTGACTGCATCTGACCGATCAAACCAATAGTATGGATGGATAAACATGCAGTATAACTATGAGCTAGAGGTTAATGTAAAATATCATAATCTGCTCAAAAGTCTGACTGAAATATTATAGATGCGGAAAATATTGAAAGGTCTGCAATTATAAATAAGTAGCCGACAAGGCTAACACATGAAAGTCTTCTAATATTTGATTGACTGGTACAAGGTCCCCAGTATACCTTATTAATTGAAATACAATAATCACTAAAACAAAAGAGAGATAAGGCCTCGAAAGAATGGGCTCACCAACAGCTGATACAAGATGTCCTAGCAAGCAGAATTGTCAACCTGAAAATCGATACCTGCAACGCACGATGCAGCCCCCGGGCAAAAGGAACGTCAATACATTTGAATGGCACTAGTTTATAAAACAGATGAAGAAAAGAATTATAAAACTGAAATTCAAACTGAACTACTTGCTGGTAAACTGATTATTGAACAAGGAAGTAAGGATATGAATACTTCCTCTTCTGAATGAGGAACAACTTATCTAATTGAATATTAAACTGCGGCCTCAGTATATATATATATATATATATATATATATATATATATATATATATATATGCACAATTGCGGCATCGGACCAAGTATACATATATATAACTGTGGCCTTAGGCCCAAAGATGCATAAAACATAAACTGCGGCCTCAGGTCCAAATACAGGTTTTCAACAATAAGGAATTAAAAATCAGGAACTGAGAATCATACTGCAATACATGATACTGAAATAATGAGCCATGACGAGCTACACGATACTAAAATAGTGAATAGGGCTAGACTGAGATGAATATTCATAATAAGTTGGTTTGTCATAACTGAAACTCATAGAATATGTAATGATTATGAATCTATTCCATCTAGAGAATAGAAGTTGTACTAATATTCATGGAACTAAGGCATAGTTACTTTCTGAGGAAACTGGTAATGGTCATAATGAAAGGGGGCGTAGGGAGAATCATAGACATTCCCAAACGTAAAGAGTTTGCCTTACATACCTTAACTTCCTACCTTGAGCGTAATACAATGATTTTCACCCTTTTCAACTTTAATCTATAGCAATACAAGTCAAAGGTATTCCATATTAGCTATGATGCTCGTGTTTTGATCACTTAAGCATTTTATCAAAAACTTGGTCAAATAAAGCTTCATAGTCCTTATTAATGGCGTCTCTACACCCAACAACTCATTCTCTTGATCCTAGATAGATTCTAAAGTCTCAAATGGTTATAATCCATATTATTCGTTATCACCCATAAGGTAAACAACACCCTTAACCAATAAAGTTTTATTAAATAAAAATCTTTCAATCTCTATAATAGTTGTGTAATTAAATTGGGAACTTATAGTTTCCAATCACCATACCAAGATTTACAATACTTATTCATACTCATATTCCCTTAATAATTCCATATATGAAAGGCTAAGGGCAAAGGATTACCCTTTTGGAAGAAATCTTGCAAAATCCTCCTTTGAGTTCTTGAAGAAATCCCTTGAAGATCTAAATATTTTATGTGTAGATTTCATCAATACTAGTGTATAATAGATAGAATTAACACCAAGATAATATGGATTGATTACCTTGAAGATGGTAGGGGTTGGAGGTCTTGAGAGGGTGGATTAAAACCCTAGAATTCGTCCAAATGAAGGGGGCAAAATATCCCCCGAAGGTTTTATATCAAAATAGGGTCGGGTTAACAAAAAAACGAAGATTTGCACAGGCACGGCGCATGGGGGACTCATGGGGCAGCTTGGTAATGCAATAATGTATTTATAAACGAAATTTGGAGGTGCTCTGTTAACTTACACAGCCGCCCCGCATGGGGCGGCGCAGTAGTGTAAACCTTTGTGCTACTTTTGGTAACTTGGTCATAACTTCTGCTATAAGTGTCCAAATGATGAACGGTTTGAAGCGCTAGAAACTAGACTAAAATATCATTCATTTAATAGCATGCGAATCACATAATACCTTATATAAAGGTAGATATGCTCATCCAAAGTATAGTCTTGTGCGTGCTCATTTAGAATTTTACACTACAAGAAATTTGATTTTTAGCGACCATTATTAACGAAGGGACACAAAACCGGTCGTTATAAATGTATTTTTAGCAACCAAATTTTTTTCGCTTGCTAAAACAAATTTTACCTTAATATTAATTAGGGGATAATATTGGGCCGTTAATATATAACACATCCGGTCGTTAATAATTATTAATTAACTAAAAAGTAGCGCCAAATTTTCCCACTCTTTTTTTACCGAATCCGCCAAATCTCCCGCCCACACTACCACCCCCACCCCACCCCCACCCAAAAAAAGGAAAAAGCCCTAAATTTGACTTAAACTTCTATGTAACAGTTGCTAAATGCTACATTGAACAAATTATCGGAGAAGAACGAATCAGTAGAGAATTGTTCTACGACAAATTCAGCGAATTAGCGGCTTGTCACCTTCATCGACAACAGCGGCTCATCACCTTCATCGACAACAACATCTCATATTTTAGGTTCTTCTCATCTTTGAGGTTAATTGCTTATTTAAATCTAATATATTATTGATTTTCAATCTTGGCCTCTCATCCCTTTTATATACGATGTACTCTTGAAAGGAAATTTTTGTGAAACTTGATTCTTGTTTTAAACAATACAAATTTGATCAGAGGTATGGGTATGAGACTTGACTAAAGTTATTTGATAGTATGTCTCTGTTTTCAATCTCAATTGTAGTGCAAAAGATCAATATGAAATCTTTTTCAATTCCATATATGAAAGGCTAAGGGCATAGGATTACCTTTTTGGAAGAAATCTTGCAAAACCCTCCTTTGAGTTCTTGAAGAAATCCCTTGAAGATCTAAATATTTTATGTGTAGATTTCATCAATACTAGTGTATAATAGATAGAATTAACACCAAGATAATAGGGATTGATTACCTTGAAGATGGTAGGGGTTGGAGGTCTTGAGAGGGTGGATTAAAACCCTAGAATTCGTCCAAATGAAGGGGGCAAAATATCCCCCGAAGGTTTTATATCAAAATAGGGTCGAGTTAACAAAAAAACGAAGATTTGCACAGGCACGGCGCATGGGGGACTCATGGGGCAGCTTGGTAATGCAATAATGTATTTATAAACGAAATTTGGAGGTGCTCTGTTAACTTACACAGCCGCCCCGCATGGGGCGGCGCAGTAGTGTAAACCTTTGTGCTACTTTTGGTAACTTGGTCATAACTTCTGCTATAAGTGTCCAAATGATGAACGGTTTGAAGCGCTAGAAACTAGACTAAAATATCATTCATTTAATAGCATGCGAATCACATAATATAAAGGTAGATATGCTCATCCAAAGTATAGTCTTGTGCGTGCTCATTTAGAATTTTACACTACAAGAAATTTGATTTTTAACGACCATTATTAACGAAGGGACACAAAATCGGTCGTTATAAATGTATTTATGGCAACCAAATTTTTTTCGCTTGCTAAAACAAATTTTACCTTAATATTAATTAGGGGATAATATTGGGCCGTTAATATATAACACATCCGGTCGTTAATAATTATTAATTAACTAAAAAGTAGCGCCAAATTTTCCCACTCTTTTTTTACCGAATCCGCCAAATCTCCCGCCCACACTCCCACCCCCACCCCACCCCCACGCAAAAAAAGGAAAAAGCCCTAAATTTGACTTAAACTTCTATGTAACAGTTGCTAAATGCTACATCGAACAAATTATCGGAGAAGAACGAATCAGTAGAGAATTGTTCTACGACAAATTCAGCGAATTAGCGGCTCGTCACCTTCATCGACAACAGCGGCTCATCACCTTCATCGACAACAACATCTCATATTTTAGGTTCTTCTCATCTTTAAGGTTAATTGCTTATTTAAATCTAATATATTATTGATTTTCAATCTTGGCCTCTCATCCCTTTTATATACGATGTACTCTTGAATGGAAATTTTTTGTGAAACTTGATTCTTGTTTTAAACAATACAAATTTGATCAGAGGTATGGATATGAGAATTGACTAAAGTTATTTGGTAGTATGTATCTGTTTTCAATCTTAATTGTAGTGCAAAAGATCAATATGAAATCTTTTTCAACCATCTTCAAGACTTTGCCCTTCATCGTGCACAACAGTAGGTTTAATAACTGCTGGTTTTTCAACCATCTGAAGTGCAGCAGTATTAGATTGATCACCCATCTTATGCAAACTTGTATGGTTTTGTAAAGATGATCCCACAACCTCGTAAATCCTTGCTAACACAGTAGCAGCAGGGATATCCGGGACTAGAGCTCCTTTCATTCCTGGGATTGTCAAGAGCTTTTAAGTTATCCATGTCACGAGTTAAAAGAGCTTGGAGGATGTTTGTAGGAATCAAATTATATTGTGCAACCACTCCACTTGTATAGCTACCTGTCCAGTAGATTTCTGGATCAAATTAAGCTTAGAAACTATACCTAATAGTTGTTGTCCAGTCAGAACAAAAGCAACAACATTAGGAATTAGATTTGTCTTGCTTTGCACACTAGGAGATGGACTCGCAACCTGGTCAACCACAACTACTGCCCCTTCCTTTGATTTACCCCCTTGTCGTGTTGACGAACCATTTTTTTGAGTGTTTAGCTCCTGGGAATCACCAACATAATTTCTTCACCTTATCATACTCTTCTACTTGGTCAGCCCATGTCATATGATTAGAGAAAACTGCCTCATGTAGCTTGTTTAAATTCTAGACAGGTTCATCATTCAACTCATCTTCACTTTATCATGTCAATATGTTCCTCTCTTGTTTGGTCAGCCCCTCCTTTTGGTCATTTTGTTAGCCGATCCTCCACCACCAGAACATCATAAGCAATTGTACTACAAAATTTCTTGTCGCCAGCAGATCGATTTTGAGAAAGAATTCCAGTTGATGCATTCTTTTTGTGTGTTATGTTGATCATCACTCATCTACAGAGTGTTTCTAGAAGCAAACTTACCATTGTTGCCTCCTTGATCCACTAGTGAAACTCCTCGATCATCTATCCTTTCCTTAGACACATCTGCCTTTTCGAAACAATACCTTTAGGCGTAGGATCACTTGTAGCAATTGTAGCAGCAGCTGTTTGTAAAACCTTTTGAAGAATTCCATTTCATTTGTAGCTTATTTATAAAATCCTTACAAAAATATATTCTATATTTTCAAAAGTACTAAAACTTTAACATATTTATTAATCCTTTATTGTAAACATTAAGGTTGTAACATAGGATATAGGCCAGTGAAATGGTGTATGTGAGAAATTATTCAAACAAATTATAAAAATAATGTTCGAACGTACATTGAATAATATTCTTTAGTAAAGGTGACTAATAAGTTTTTAATCGCATATGTTCATTTTTTGTTCATTGCCATACTAATATTTTTTGGTTGACTATATATGTATATCAACTTTGTGTATGCACCAGATTATGGCACCTGATAATCAATGGATGGAACTTATTCACGATTGACTTGATAATGCTTACATAATTGGGGTGTAGAACTTTCTAGATTATGCTTTTAAAAGATTGGGAGAAATATGCGAAATACGTTGTCCATGCGTCAAATGTTGTAATGCAATTTCAGGAACACGTGAGCTGGTTAGGTCACATTTAATAGTACGCGGAATGGTCCAAAATTATACCCTTTGGTATCACCATGGGGAGAGATTAGGTGAATCTTCTTCAGATTATGAATTTGTAGATGATCAGATCAATGAAGAGGGTGATGGTGAAAATAAAATACATGAAATATTAAGAGATTTATACCCTACTTTTGAAGGAGACAATATGAACAATGATGGAGATGGGAAGTTTGATGAGGAACCAAATATTCAAGCAAAAAGATCCTATAGGATCTTAAAAAATTTTGAGCAACCATTGTATATTCAAAAGTTTCTAAACTTTCTACTTTGGTAAAGTTGCTTCATATCAAAAGTATTGGTAATTGGAGTAACGCGTCATTTACAATGTTGTTAAAGCTCTTGAAAGAAGATTTATTGCCGGATGGATCAAACTTGCCAGATTCATATTACGAAGCAAAGAAGGTAATTCGGCATCTAGGGCTTTCTTACAAGACGATTGATGCATGTAAGAATGATTGTATGTTATACTGGAATGATGATAGGTGTCTTGAGTCTTGCAAAGTTTGTGGTGCATCTAGATGGAAGGAGGATAAATGTAGCGGGGAAACCAAAATTAAAAGTGGGAAAAAGATACCATACAATATTTTACGTTATTTTCCTCTAAAGCCAAGACTTCAAAGATTGTTTATGTCCACGAAAATATCTACTCTGATGAGATGGCACCATGAAAAAAGAGTTGATGATGGAATAGTGAGGCACCCAGCTGATTCAATAGCGTGGAAAACGTTTGATGAACTTCATCAATCTTTTGCATCCGAGCCTCGTAATGCTCGACTTGGACTTGCTAGCGATGGTTTTAAACCATTTGGAAATTCCAAAACTCCATATAGCATTTGGCCCATGGTACTTATTCCTTATAATTTACCACCTTGGCTATGCATGAAAAAAGAAAATTTTATTTTGTCAATGATTATTCCTGGTCCTGAGATGCAATTGATGTGTATCTCCAGCCTTTGATAGAGGAATTAAAGGAATTGTAGAATCTGGAGTGGAGACCTTTGATGCGTCAACTAAACAAAACTTTGTGTTACATGCATCTTTATTATGGACCATAAATGACTTTCCCGCCTATGCAAATTTGTCTGGATGGAGTACAAAGGGAAAACTAGCGTGGCCATGCTGCAATAAAAAAACTCACTCAATTAGGTTACAAAATTGTAAAAAAAACACTCCTATATGGGCCATAGACGCTTTCTTCATCTTAATCACAAATGGAGGAATGATAAAGTATCATTTTATGGCACCAAGGAGAAAACATTACCACCGAAACAGTTGTCTGGTGATGATATACTTGATCAAGTGGCTGATTTAGATGGGTTACAACTAGCAAAGGATCCAAAGAAAAAGATTAAAATATCACATGAGAGTAGGGGTGATAATTGGAATAAGAAGAGTATTTTCTTTGATCTCCATATTGGAAAACTCTTTTTTTGCGGCATAACTTAGATGTAATGCACATTGAGAAAAATATATGTGATAATATTTTGGGGACAATCTTAAATATCAAAGGGAAAACCAAAGACACCATAAACACTCGGTTGGATTTGCAAGCAATGAACATTAGGAAAGAATTGCATCCAATAAAAATTGGAGATAAATATGACTTACTAACGGCATGTTACACATTATTTCCTGAAGAGAAGAACATGTTTTTCAGTTTCTTGAAGAATTTAAAGGTCCCAGATGGATTTTCGTCAAATATTTCCCAGTGTGTCAACCTTAAAGATCACAAAATTTTAGGTTTAAAAATTCATGATTGTCATATTCTTCTGCAACATTTACTCCCACTTGCTCTACGGGGCATGCTTTGCAAATCTATATGTGAACCGCTTATTGAGTTGTCTTTGTTTTTCAATGTACTTGGATCGAAATGTTTAAGTGTGGATGAATTAGAGCAGGTAGATGCTCAAATCCAAAAAACTGAGTGCAAGCTAGAAAAAGTCTTCCCTCTTACATTTTTAATGTCATGGAGCACTTGCCAATTTATTTAGCTAATGAAGCGACGATTGCTGGACCTTGTCAATATCGATGGATGTATCCAATGGAGCGATATATTTACTATGTGAAACTATTTATTCGTAATAGGGCTTGTGCAGAAGGTTCTATTGAAGAGGGGTATTTAGCAACTAAATGTATGACCTTAATAATTTTTTGTCATCCCGGAAGAGCTTTAAGAGGTGGAAAATCACACAAACTTAATTCAAATGAACTGGAGCAAGCACATACTTATATTTTGAAGAATTATGATGAAATTCAACCATTTCTAGAGTAAGTAATGACTTATTTTAATAATTTAATTTAATGTACCTTTTCTATTTTTTTCATTAAAATAACATGTTATTATGCTTTAATCATTTGTAGAGAGTTTTCACTAACTCCAGTTGATATGTCTCAAGAAAATTCTAACAGGAAATTCATTGGTTGGTTAAAATAAAAGATGAGTACTACTTAATATTAATATTTTACAAACCAAGTATGTAAATATTATTTACTAAACTATGTGCTTGATCTTGATAGGTTGCAAGATTACACAAATGCAATGATAGTAATAAAATGGCAGATTTGCTCTCATTGTCACGTGGTCCCATGCCATACGTGACAAGTCATCGAAGCTACCTTATTAATGGATATAGATTTCACGTGAAAAATTATGATAAAGGTTTGAGAACTCAGAACTGCGGGGTGGTTGTAGTTGGAGAGATAGATGAAGAGGATAAGAAGATTGATTACTATGGAGAACTAACAGATATACTAGAATTACAATTTATTGGTGGATGAAGAATTATTTTATTTCGATGTATGTGTTTTGATGTCTATGATCAAGAAAATGGAGTTAAAATAGATGAATATGGATTTGTAAGCATTAACCACCATCGATTTTTGCAAACAACAGAGCCTTTTCTACTAGCCAACCAAGCATCACAAGTTTTTTCATTGACGATCTTTCCAATAAAGGTTGGCATGTTCTACGAAAAGTTGAACCTCGTGATACTTTTGATATTTTGCATAAAAATATTAATGATTTAGAGGAGTTGGATCATTCGTCACAATTGAAAAGGAAAAGATCTCATGAAGGTTTGAATATTTATCAACTCCTTTATTTAATTAGGCAACTCACTTGTGATGAGGGAAGTGTCGTACTGGATTCCATTGATTTAAAAGTTCAGCAAAATATTAGATAACTATATTAACTTATTATATTTTCTTATATGATGAATATGAATTGCTAAATATTTTGTAAGCTCCAGGTTTCTATCCGTCATTTGTTTTGTAAATTATCTTTATTACTGTTGTCTATGGCCATGTAACTTCCTAGCTTTTTTCAAAGACCTTCATATGTTCATATATGATAATACTAACATGATAGACATATGTTACTCAATTTATTTTTGTGCTAGGTTGACATGAATCCATCAAAATATCATAAGTCCAAAATGGAATCAAGTTCGAAGACTATTGAGCATGTGTACGCTCCACCCGGTACCTTAGCAAGGGGCGAGGACAGAGCTTCAGAGCACTGGGTTCTGTAAGAGTAAATGCTGAACAACGAGATTTGATTGGCAAAAGTAAAGCTTTTAATTTATTAGCTTCTGATATGAATAACCTAACTCATAATGATAGTCTTGTACCTCTTGGTTTTGATCAAACATTTGAAGGTGATACTCTTTTCCCTCAAGAAGAAGAAGAGATGCAGGGCACTCGGAGAAGTGAAGTAAGTGTTTTATTATCTCAAGCTATAAGGTTTTTTTATTGTTATTGTATAAGGACTATTTTTATATTTGAGTTAAATTGGAATTTGTAGGGTTTTGTGAATCTGAAAAGGTAAAAAAAAAACCAGAGGAACGAATTGGTGCAAAAATGTTGCAGGACTCAAAGTTGGAGAAAATGTAGCGCCTCCTAGTTTTGATGAAACATTTAAAGGTGATACTCGTTTTCCTCATGAAGAAGAAGAGATGTAGGGCACTCAGAGAAGTGAAATAAGTATTTTATTATCTCAAGTTATAAGATTTTTTTGTTGTTATCGTATAAGGACTATTTTTATATTTGAGTTAAATTGGAATCTGTAGAGCTTTGTGAATCTGAATTGGTAAAAAACCTAAGAGGAATGAATTGGTGTAAAATAATGCAGGACTCAAAGTTGGAGAAAATGTGGCGCCTCCTGGTTTTGATCGAACATTTGAAGGTGATACTGATCTTTTTCCTCATGTAGAAGAAGAGATGCAGGGCACTCTTGGAAGTGAAATAAGTATTTTATTATCTTAAGCTGTAAGATTTTTTTTTTGTTATCGTATAAGGACTATTTTTATATTTGAGTTAAATTGGAATTTGCAGGGCTTTGTAAATCTGAAAAGGTAAAAAAACTGAGAGGAACGAATTGGTGTAAAAATGATGCAGGACTCAAAGTTGGAGAAAATGTTGCGCTTCCTGGTTTTGATCAAATATTTGAAAGTGATACTGATCTTTTTCTTCATGAAGAAGAAGAGATGTTGGGTACTCAGAGAAGTGAATGTATTTTATTATCTCAAGCTATAAGATTTTTTTCTTGTTATTATACAAGATCTATTTTCATATTTGAGTTAAATTGGAATTTGCAAGGCTTTGTGAATCTGAAAAGGTAAAAAAAGGTTAAGGGAATGAATAGGTATAAACAAAGGTGCAGGACTTAGAGTTGGAGAAAATGTTGCGCCTCCTGGTTTTGATCAAATATTTGAAGGTGATACTCTTTTTTCTCGTGAAGAAGAAGAGATGCAGGCCGCACAAAGAAGTGAAATAAGTATTTTATTATCTCAAGCTGTAAGATTGTTTTGTTGTTATTACAAAAGATCTATTTTTATATTTGGGTTAAATTGAAATTTTCAGGGTCATATGAATCTGAAAAGGTAAAAAAGTGAGAGGAACGAATATGTGTAAAAACGTTGCAGGACTCAAAGCTGGAGAAATGTTGCACGTCACTTTTTACATTAATAGGGTTGTTGGGAAGCATCATGCCTCATTTTCAAGACACTTAGGTATATTGATTCGTGATCGTAATATGTGCCCATTGCGTGTACACTCATGGGCAGACATCGAAGAATATAAGATACAACACATGTGGGAAGCCGTTATGGTAAAGATTTAAAGAATTACTTTCTTGATTTGCCTTCTCCATCTCTACTTGTTAATACAATATTTAACTTAGTTTCTTCTTCTTTTTATACAACGTGGGAAGCTGAGATATGTTTTTCATTTGAATTGCAAGGGACTACACTGGGTATGTTGTTGTTGTTGTTGTTGTTGTTGTTTCATATTTAATGATACTTGTTAACTATTGTAGGATAAATTTGATAGTGATGACATAAATGATCAACGAGATAATATCTTGAAACATATGAGAAAGTTATGGAACATTGGAGAGGATCGCTGCACAAGAATATTAAGTCTAAGCCATTTCGTTACGCTATAAAAGATGTGCCAAAGGGGATAGACAAGAGTGATTGGGTATGGATGGTCAAGGAGCATTTTTTTTACTGAAAATTTTATGTTATGATTTAGTAGCTATTTATTAACATTGTATAATATTAAGTGGCTAACAACATTTTTGCTGGTATATTGTTAATTTAGGAGACAAGTACAAGAAATTCGGTCAATAGGTCTAAGTTGAGTATGCCTCATCGTATAGGTAGTAAACCAATTAGGGAGATCATTTATGAAATGGTGAGTAAAACTTATAATTCTATTAAGAAACCTCATCGTCGTTACAAATATTTCTTTGACTTGTTTATTGTAATGCGAAGGGAGGTAAAGATGGTAAGCCACTAGATGTGGCAACTATTTTTTTAGACTCGTAAGAAGAACAACAAGCTTGTCGAACCTGAAACCGGTGAGAAATATGTATGTTTATTGAAAATTTTAAATTTACATTACTTATTTATTTAGTTATTGTATTATTTTAATTATATAATTTCTAATTTTACAGGATAAAATAAAAGCATTGGTGCAATCTGAGTCGTCTCTTACAAATATTGAGGTTGTAGAAAGGTGCTTCGGACCTCAACAAAAGAGTCATGTAGTTGGATTTGGTGGTGGGATAACTTCTAAGGAGTTGAAAGGTGGTAACTCCTCTAAAGCTGCATTGTTGGAAAATCTTAATGCTACTGTAAAAGAAAATGAATCGCTAAAAGAACGTTTGGAAGGGCTAGAGAGTAAATATGATGAGCTAGGGAGTAAATACGCACATCTTGCAAAGATAGTGTTTGATCAGCCTTCATCACCATCTTCAAGTGATCAATAGATTGAATCATATAACAGGTTAGTACATAGAAAATCCCATTTTACTCTAACATGCCGTATGAGTTGTCGTTTTCCATCTCATCGTATTCATCCTCTTGTCCAAGCTCCACAACTATAGGACGAAGACAACTTTACTGTTGCTCCAAGGCTCCCATTAAATCTAGTATATTTCTCCTTGGCAGTAATGATCTCACTGCTGCTGGTTTGGAAGTTCTGAATGTAGTAGTTTCATAGCAGTTCGATTCAACGTCAACATGATTTTTTCAATACGTTATACATGGATGTTGATGTTATGCATTATCATGAAGTGAAAGCTCACAAATTTGTAATCTTATTTCTGTCTGAGCCGAATCTTTTACATGTTAATTGCCTTCTGGATTAAGACAACAGTCCTCACTAGGCTAAGAGTGATTCATTCGATTAGACAGCAGTCCTCACGCCCGGAGATTGCTTCTTGCTTGGTGATTTATTCACCACTGTCCATTTGTTACTCTTGGTCTTTGATTTGTTTGAAGTTGTAGCAGATGAAGTGGCTGCATGGTTCCATCCAGTTGTCTCATAAATGTTTATAGCTTTTGTTGTAGCATGAGATGTTATTGTATTAGCGATATCTGAATTTGCAGCATGTGGTAGTTCAATTGATAATCCAGTAGCAGAAATAGTAGTGTTCTGCTTTTCTCTTCCAGCTCTTTTTGCATCTGTTTCACTATTAACACCTGCTAGTTTTCCACCTGAATTACCTAGCGTAGTAGCTGGGTTGATCAGCCTCTTTTCTTCTCTGTTGCTCAGCTGATACTAGCTGCAAATTGGTCTGTCCCTGATCGTCAATTTTGTTTTCTGGCAATGCACCAGCTTTGCCTACAGATATAAGCACATGTGCCTTAATAGTTTGGTGCATAACTTCACCTGAGTTTTGCCTATCCCATGGTCCACCCACATGACCACCTGAAACACCTTTCCCAATCTCAAAAAACTGGGCAGCAGCTTCAATAGCTGCATCACCTGATGCATTAGCTACCTCCAAATGCCCAGCAGAATCAATTGCTGCTCTATAACAAGGTTTCAATGCAACAGTAGGTGTAGTACCAACAGCTGGTATAGTATCAGTATCATTAACATTTGTAAATTTATCAGTTAATTCAACAAAAGTATCCTTAGGTTCTGCACTACCATTTGCTTTCCCAGTAGCTTTGATCTCCACTTTTTCTCGCACAGCATTTTTCAAACTCCCACAAGCATCTTGTTCTGCTCCAGCTGACATTTGGGAACCTGTAGCTGCACAATCCGAAACCACAACTTCACTTTGAATCCTAGATGGCCTAGGGCCATGTTTAAACATATCTAGGTTATTTGAAATATCAACATTTCTATGTTCTGATCATTTTTCCTTTTGTGAACTGCTTTGCCACCTGGTTGCTACTTCCCAGTTACGTAATTACACCTTTTAATATTGTTACATGGTGATGTTGGAACAAATATGAAGGTCCGTAGATGCAGCTCGATCCACAGTTGCATTCAATGCAACAACAACCTCCAATTTGAACCTACAGTAGCTGGAACGTTTACATATGCTTCAACATGTCTTGCCCCTGATACTGTTTGTTGATTTTCCTTTAAATGTTCATCCTGAAAGTTTTTCAGATAATCACTTCTCAATCATATAACAATGAGCACATGTAGCCTACTGGATAAAATGGGTTGTTGTATCTTGTCAGTGTGGTGATAAGCTGTGTTTAAGTCTTGAACTAGGTTCTTTTGCTGCAGGAGTGATGATATCAACTACTGATCTGGCTCAGCATACTCTTGAGCAGGTACAATCTTTTTTACATTTCATATGCACACTGCATTTAGACTTCTACTACTTTGGTATTTGAGATGTAGTTGCTTGATTTAATGGTTTTTGTTTGTCATTCTCTCTTCCCTAGCTACATATATCTGGCTTTGGAGTATGCTCAAGTAGTCAACAAACTGAGGGACGTTTATTGAAGGTTTAAGATCCTCAATTGACACTTAGCTGTATCACATTATTATTTATTAAACATTTAAACTTAGAGGGAAGTATGTCGGTGGTCTATTTGGAAACATCCTTCCTATCCCAAGAAAAGTACAATATTTCCATCAACAAACAGAAAAGTACAAAAAGGAAACAACTTCTAAATGCTTTCCTGCTAGATATTCTTTATCAATTTACACTTATCTAATAAGGTGGTTTAATTCTTTTTGTTATCACTGCTTTGTGGATTTATACTTGGATGCTTAATTGACTTGAGCACATATTACTATGTTTTAATTTTACAGTGATTATCTATGTTCTACTTAAATATCTTCATTCCACTGGATGCTTGGAGGACAACACTTCTAAGAGTGAAGGAAACATTGAAGGAGCTCGAGGAAGAAGATTTTACTTAATTTGTTCCCCTTTGAACTATTGCAAAATGCAAACTACTAGTACATCCTTTATGTGATTTTATTGTACTGCTTTCAAATATGATATGTTAGTTCTTTGTATTAACAAGATATTAAGTATTTGGTTTATTTTTCAATACTTTTGATCGTGTATGAAAGCACAAAAATAATTCTTACTATTCATTTCATTTAAAATTTTATTATATTAAATACATTTTCATATTAGAGAAGAAAAATATGGCCACTAAAACTCTTTAGGAATAGGTTTCTCAAATAGATAAATGACTGTTAACGAAGAGTAACTATATAATTAACAAAGGGAATATAGGTCATGAAAAGCACTTGAATTTACTTAATCCATTGTTGTTGTTAAAGACTTTTAACTACCGGATAACAAATTAGCGTGGGGAAAATCCTGTCGCTAAAAAGCATGTTTAATGACTGAAAATTATGCCGTCGCTGAAGATCCTTTAATGACCAGATTGGAATCGAGTCGTTAACTTTTCACGTCGGAACTTTTAACGACCGGTGACGACTGGATTTTTTCCGGTCGCTAATAACTTATAACGACCGGAATTGGACTTTCAACGACCAGATTTCCCCTCGCTAAATCCCCATTTTCTTGTAGTGTTAGTCTATCATGAAATTTTCGAACTTGACTTAGAATTAGGTCTTTACTTGGACTCCAAATCACTTATAATACGCCCCATAAACTTATTATTATAACCAATTAATAACCATCCCATTAATACTCATTTAATGCATCCATAACTAATTCAAATTTACGAGGTGATACATTCAACTACAGTTAGGTTCATGCCAAATATGCTAAATTGGTGCTTAATTCTTGCTTAGAAACCTATGAATAGTATTTGAATGCATAATGGGGCCTAGGGTTAGTAGCTTTTATTGTCCAATTTTCACATATCATGCCTAAATAGTAAAAATACTAGTATTAATTGCACCTCAGTGCCGATATGATTTGAATTTCACGGGCGTGCACATCTTTTTGCGGTCCGTGGTAGGGTATTCGCCCATATACAAAATTATGTGGTTCACAATACCCTAGTTTCAAGTCACTTTTAATTGCTCAAATTGTGCATCCACACTCAATTTTGTACGGTCCAAGGTTAGTTTTTCGCGACCGCACCCAATTTGGTATGGTGTGCACATTTGAACTTGAGAAACCCAACAAAGTGTATGCAACCGCTCTCAATTTTATGCGGTCTACGGTTAGTAAACTTCAACGAACTAGTAGTCTAAACCTGGGATCTCCATGATTGCACCCAATTTTGTGCAGTCTGCGATGGGTATTATGTGGCCGCACTCATTTTTGTGCGGTCTGTTATGGGCAATTCGCGGCCGCACTCACTTTTATGCGGTCTGTGCTTCCCTGCTCTGAGAAGCCCTGTATTTCTTTTCAAATGCGATCCAATAACACATGTTGAATTCCAATTCTAACTAACTTTCACGACTTGTGTGTTGTAGACAATGGTGCGTTCACATGGTCGAGGTGATACTTCTAAAGGGAGGGCAAAACCTCCAGAGGTCGGGGCCGATGCAAACCCAATATTCCACTGTTAGTCCAAAAGATCATAAACAAGAAAGCCACAGACAATTATGGGTGTCAATGGTTCAGTTTGGCCAGTTATTTTATAGATTTTGTACCCTATTAATTTTTCGGTTCTTCTATTATGTATAACAAAAATTAGACTTTTCGAAACCGTTACAGTCATATCGGTTTCTCTTTGATATCGGTATGGTTCGGTAAAAGTCACTTGTAGAAATAAAATGTAATACTTTTATATGACTTAGCATAACTCTCTAAGATATTTGTACAGTTTAAAAGGTGATTAGTTAAGAAAATATGAAAGATGGCTAGAGTATAGATCCATCAAATATTCTACAGCAGTGTAAACAAAACTAAGCAAATAGAAAAAAATATAAATCATATGAGTGACAAGATGTTAACCAAGTTGGAATTCTAGAATAAAGTCTATAGAAGATTAAACATTTTATAAAGATAAATCTAATTCATACGCTAGTAAATATATTCAATACATTGTAGTGCTACTCTTAATCGCACAATACCTTGTGTTTTGCTAGTAAATATGCTGTAAATGATTTAGTTTCAAAAGAATTAGCGTAGTAGGTTTGGGAGTTACGATTTTGAGCATTTATATAAAAAATATTCTCTCTAGGAAGAAGGGTGAATAGTATTCCGTCACTATTCATCGGACATATTTCCGGAATCCGGCGGTGGATTATAGCAAACGTGGTGTCAAAATAACCCCCTTCGTATTGCAAACAATCCCCAGTTGGTTTCTTCCCCAAATCCATATCCATTTCTCCAAGATCTTACTTCTATTTTGCAAAATACTGTAGCTCGAAGAATTTATTCAATAATTTCTGTTCTTCTCAGTTTTAATGATCAGTGGATGAGACTTCTTTCTATCTCTACGATTTTGGCGTCTTTTTGTGAGCTTGGCAGCCATGGCTGTGTTGATCTCTCCCCAGCCTTTGGCTGTGGGAGAGGTAATTCAAAACCACATAAAAACTTATCCAAATGAAAACACAAAGCAATCGTATGCAATAACATTACAAGAAAATCAGTCTGCTCCATCAAAAATAGAGTTGTGTCCAGTCATCTTCGATCATGGTGAACCTGTAATACAATTCACAATGGAAGAGGTTAAAAACTCCATTAGGGAAGAAGGATTGCATCAGGCAGTTGTTCTAAAATTTTCTTATGGCAGACCTGATCTATCGGAAGTGCGAAGAATATTTTCGTCACAATTCGACGTTCAAGGTCCATGTAACGTGGGGCAGTTGGAGTTTCGTCACCTGTTAATCAGGTTTGATCTCTTCAATGATTATGTTCGCTTCCATTCAAAGTCAACTGGAAATCTTAAATCCAAAGGCGACGAATATTTCTTCAGAACATTCCCATGGACTATTGGATTCAATCCGAAGGAGGAGACATCGATGGCAGTCGTGTGGATCTCTCTTCCAGGTATGCCACCAATTTTTTTTGCTAAGAGATCGTTAATTTCTATAGCCTCAGCTGTGGGAAAACCTCTTGCTGTGGACAAGGCAATGCAGGATAGAACGAGACCTAGCGCGGCAAGAGTTAAGGTTATAGTTGATCTTTTGGATAAACATCCTAAAAATGTCAAGCTGCAGATTTTAGATAAAGTTTCAGGTAAATCTGTCAAGTTCCATCAAGAAATAGTGTACGACAACTTTCCTAAGTATTGTACTTATTGCAAGCATCAATGTCACGATGAGAAGGTGTGTAGAATTAAAAAAGAAAAAGCTGGAGCAGAGAAGGTGGCAGAGGAAAATTTGGACTGTGATGTTCCTGGTAATGAGGTGAATGATGTTGACAAATTACAAGGGGATTCAAGGGACTATCTAAATGCTAAAAAAACTGGACAAGGAGCTAAGGATTTACAAGAAAAAGATGGCTTGAAGGATGTTGTTGGTCGAATTGATTCAGCTGCAAAACCTGATATTGTAAAGGATGTTACGAAAAAGACTGTTTATTTGAAGACTACTCAACCTACTCTGAATGATAGGGGTGATACAGATCAACATGTAATGGCTAGGAGTGATGTGGTTGCTGGTGTATTAAATGCACCACATGCAGCAGTTCCATTTGAGACTATGGAGGAGGTATTGAAGTTGGATAAAGGATCTCCTAAGCCTTCTAGAGATGTACCTGCTTCTAATATCTATGCATGAACATATGTGGCTACTACTGGGGCCATGCAGACTGCTGCAGATTGTATTACTTCTAGTGCACAAGCTGGGCAGGTGGTTGATCTTGATGGACTGCATCATAGGTGCAATGTGCAGCAGCTAGGAGGTGATACCAGGGAATACTTGAATGCTAATCTTGCAGGACGACGAATTGAAGGGGTTCGACCTAATGTGATTATTGATGCAGCTCAAAAAACTGTTTATGCTTCAAATGTTACACCTGAATTTAAGGAACAAACAGTTCACGTTGACGCACCTGAAGGCCAGGGCAGTTTCGCTACATTAGAAGGTGATGCTAGGGATTACTTGAATGGTAATCTTGCAGAACGTCGAATTAAAGGGGTACTACCTACTGTGATTGCTGATGCAGGACAAACAAATTTTTCTGGTTCAATTACTCCAGCTGCTGAAGCTCTTTCAATGCAAAATACTCATATTGCTCTGCTTGGTAAAACTCCTTTGCCTGCTAATATGAATGTCTTAACTGGAAAACAGTCGGATGTGGTGGATTTGGAACCTACTGCTGCATCAAGGGTAGCAGCAGGTGAAAATGCAAAAAGGCCAGACAAGTTTTTGAAAGACCTCTCTGCGCAGGATAAAGTTATCAAGCAGCAGCACTTGGTGCAGAAAAATCAGAATCAAAACAGTGTATGTTTTGGGCAGGCAAATGTTACAAACTTAGAGGCTTCTGATATTTTGAAAGTTAACACAGAATCAACTGTTGTATCAATTCCTAGCTGTCATGATGATCGACAATTAACTAGGAGTGATCACCAGGACACTTTGATTGAAATGCTTCAAAGAACAGCAAGGCCTGATTTGGTTCAAAAACAACACAGTGTAAATTCTTACACAGGTCATGTTGCTGCAGATTTCCATAATGCTGACTTAGTACAAGGTGAGTTTGATGTACATGGGGATGATTTTGGCATAGCACAACCTACTCAAGCTAGACAACACATAAGGGAAGCTGGACAACATATTGCTAAGGATAATTGGACATCGTTTCCCAACAAAAAAAGAACTCCAATAAGCAAAACACAACAGCAGATTGCACAAAACAGTACAGATGTACCCAAAAATAAAAACTCTTTTACTCCACTTGGCAACGCCAATGAAGATGATGGAAAGTTCACTAGAGATAACTTGCAAATGGTTGCCAGTTATCATAAAAATAACTCATCGGATACACGGCATTGGATAAATATCCTGTTAATGATCCAAATAGGAAAATGCAGGCAAAGGATCAAAATGTTATCAATGATACACAGATTAAAATGATGTCCGATGGTAATCCTAAGTTCAACCAATCTTTGATCACACTGCCTATATCATTTGAGTCAACTGACGAGCATGGGGGTGAATATGGGCAACCATCAATCTCCTTTGGAAATAAAAAAGAAATAATTCAAGCAAAGATGAGGAAGACGGTCATTAACTCGAAACTATGGAAAGACCAACGAGAGTTTGATGACGATGAGGGCTAGGGTGTCGGTTTTGCTGGTTTTTCATCTAAAGAAGACGGTCAAGAAGTTGATCAGGATAGTGCAGGAGAGGACATTGATGCTCCAATCGAACAAAAATTCAATAGGAAACCTGCAACATCAAAATTGACCAATCTGAATTGTCGCGCAACTTCAGCAAATCCAAACAACAAGTTGAACCATATCTCTCCAGTTTTTGTTCCAACAAATACTGCAAAAGCAGTTATTTCAAATAAAGCAATACCAAATATCGACCAACTTGCAACAGGAGTTACCATCCAACTAAACCAACACTCAGCTGAAAAAATAGTTGCTGATCGAGATACAACAAAGCTGGAAAAAAATAGGCAGAATCAGCTTGTAACAACTGAGCCAGTCAATACTTTGGAGGAGAGGAAACTTGTCGATGTAACGAGCCCCTATCTCAATTATAAGTAAGGAGCTATTACCCTATGCCTTCATGCCAGTCTGACTAAGGTAAGGGGGAAGACCTCATTTCGTCATTCATATCTATTCGTCTTAGCCCTGCTTCAACGATTCAATCCGACATTTCATTTCCCCCTTTATCATTTGATTGTCATATTTCACAGCAGCATTAAGGGGATGCAACCAACTCTCCTTCTGCTGATTGCAACACAATAGCAGTTTCACAGGCGGGGAAGAACCACATCGTAACATCTAATCCATTATTCTCTTTAGAAGAAAGACAACTCTTGGATGTGATGCTAAGTACAGATCACCTAAATGCTTTAACTCATGATAATTCCAGTACAAGTCGTGGGAACATGAGTAGGAACAAATCACAAAAACAAAGACAAAACAAGACAATTTTGGGTAATGTACAAGCTGAAAAAACAATGATAACACAAGGCGATTTTCAAGATATGCCAAATCCAATATTCACAGGTAGACATGTATGAAGAAGGGGAGGAATAGGATATCTTAAAGAAATGCCGGGCCAAGGCTTCAAGAAATGGTGATTTGTCACCAATGCATAGTGAAAGAAGTAACAAGTCGCGTGCAAGGAATGGAAGTTGGGACGACAGGGTGATTGAAGACGCAATCATAAGGAGACCCCCAATGAGAAATGCAAAACAATAACAGCTCAATCAAACAATATCTACAAAGTCCAATCGCTTGAATAAAAAAACATGAATTTTGAAGTATTTTTGCAAAAATTTGTGGAGGAAGACAACAATCTACAACTGGAAGTATTCACAAATCTAGAGAAAAGAGAGCACCATGGTGGTTTCTTCATCACTTTATTTTACCATCTCATTAGTCTTATAATTTCTATTATCATTACAGAGTACCATATAAACTCTGTGATGATCAAAAAATTCTTAGTTCTTGCTAGTTCTTTCTTTTTACATGCTTGCTAGTAGGTGAGGTTTTTATTTGCCTCAATAGGATTAGTAGGATAAGGTTTACCATGATTGTGTTATATGGGTAACAACAACGGTGCTACACCTTATTTTTACTTTTTTTAATTGTTGTAATTTTCTTTTTGAAATATTAATAAATTCGAGCCCTAGGCGCTTGCCTAGTGGATTGCCAAAAAAACAAATTGGCATGTACTATTTCATAATTTCAAGGCCCAACAAAAAAATTTAGTGCTTTATTATTTTTAAACTTTACAATATATGTTTTACAGTGTAAAATTTATTCGGTACGGTTTGGTATTTTTTTGGTTTATTTTTTAAAATAAAAAACCTACCCTAGTTATCGGTACAACTTTAGATTTATATAAAAATCTACAGTTTTATTAAAAGAAACCTAAAATTTGGTTTGGTATGGTACGGTTTGGTCGGTCTAGTCAATGTTTAAATATCTGTTGACACCCCTACAGCCATAGACCTCCTGATACCTTAGGAAAAGGGAGTATGTCCCCTCCATGGAAGTTTCTGAAGGAAACTCCATGCAAGCATAACCATAAGTTCACTCCCAACAAATCCCAAACCAGTTCCCTAGGAGATTACATTTGGTTGATAAGTCCCCCTACTCTGAGGGTTCGGAAGAGGGTACTGAAGATTATAGGGTAAAGCCACTACCTCCACTGGCCAGTCTGAAGAGCCAGTGGTAGTGGCCACTTGTTCAGTTGTCGAGCCCTCCACAGCTACAAGTACTTCTACCGGAGCAGAAACCTTTCCCCATCCATCTTTCAGACCATCTATCTCAGTGCCACTGCTAATGCATTCATCATCCACTTGCCCTCAAACTGCATTGAGGGTTTCCCAGACACTATCCAGTCTCAACAATTGGATGTAGGCAACCACCACAAAGCTAGCTACCATATTCAGTGCAGTGGCACCACAATCTTCAGCACCAACACTGCTTTAGATACCTTCATTAGTGGAGGACTCATTAAAGATTATTCTGGACAACCAGAAGAAGATTCGGGACGACCAGAAGAAGATCCTAGAGACTCTTGATACACATGGGATGGTCATTGCAGACCCCTGTTGATACCCAATTTTTCTTTACGTATGTTTTACATCTAAATACTTTCAAAATAGCATATATATACTTGTATAAGTATGGACAAGTATTTTAGTATTTTTCCTAATTTTTAAAAGGATTTTTAAATTAAATTTAACAGTACAAAACTAATAATTATCCCCAAAATTATTATTTTGGTGAATAACTTATTTTATTCTCATATTTATACCAAAATATAGGTAGGATAAGTTTTATACATTTTTTCAAACTTATTTGTTAATTTAAAAGCTAAATTGTATATAATTATAATTTTAGCATATTTTAAGAATTAATAGCATTTTATAATTATGAGATTGGCTTTAGTATTTATATATTATTTACTGATCCAGTACTTTTAAATTATTTTCGAAATAATTTTTACTATTTTTATAAAATAAAAAGAAAAAACTGGCTATTTAAAATATGGCCCTATTTTGTTTCACTTATAGCCCAAATTGACCCCCCCCCCTATTGGCTTAATTTCAGACCCTTTATGGACTGACCCAATTTCAATTCAACCCGGCCTCGACCCAACCGATTTAACCCGCCGGCCCTTTCTTTCAATATAGGTCGTTGATCATTTTGATTAACATCCACGATTATTCCTTACCTTTTTTAATCTCCAAAGAGGTAAATACTACCCGAATCCCCCCTCATTCTCGTTTATCAGCCGCCTCTGAAATCCTTCTCCTCTCAAACTCTCTCGAAATCCTAGCCACTCTCACCATCTTTAACCTCAATCTCACCGGAATCCATGGACTCTCAGGCCACGGATGGCTTAAAATCATCTCCATCTGCCCCTAAAAACTTGGTATTCAAAGTTTTGAGGTCTGACCTCGATGGTTTCCGTTAAGATCTTCGCTGATTCAAGGTTCTATGGCCATCTCCGGTCCAGCTCCGACACACTATGGTGTTTTGAGCCTGGTTCTGACTTATCCGACTCATATTGGACCTTTTTCCAAGACTTTTTCATTCTAGGGTTCCTCTGAAACCCTGACTACTCGTGGTTCTATTTTGTTTTTTTTAGATCTATCACATATATGTGCTCTACTTGAGTTTTTAAACGTTTTCCCCAATTTTCTTTCAAAAATTTCTTCTTTCCGATTTAGGGTTTTCTGAAAAGCTTAAAATGTTTCTTTGACTTCTCTTTTTCTTTTCTTCGTGTGTATTTGTCTATATTATATTCTCATGTTTTCTTTTCTACCACTCATGTTCTTCTATGATGTTCTTATGTTTTCCTTTATCATGTATCTTCTTCTACTATGTTGTGTTCTTTTTTCTACGGTGTTTCTATACCATGCTCTCACATGTTTATCTCACTGTGTTTTCCTATATGTTCTTTTGCCATACTATTCCGGTGTTCTTGTGTTCTTCCACTGTGTTTCTCTACCATGTTTCACTTCTACTTTGCCTTGTTTTAAGATCCATTTAAGCATGTTTTATCATACTATTTCTTCTACTCTCATTATGCTTCGAACTTGCTTGTCATCTAATGAGATTCTGAAAAGAAATCTTTGAGCCTGATGCCTTCTCATCCCTGTGCTTGACTCGAGTTGGAAACCCCAGAATTAGGGGGTTCTACCAAGGTTTGGTCATGTGTTTGAACTAGGGTTCTATTTTAAAACCCTTGACTAATTCAGACTCATTCTGAATCTATGAACTAAGCTTGAACTTCATTGTTTCCGACTCTAAACTTTTAAATTATTCTATGCTAGACTCTTTCACTGATTAGCATGATAGTTCTTCGTGCTTAAGCGTGGCTATATGCTTTTATATGTGTGATGAATTCTTTCTTCCTAAAAGATTTTCCAACTTATGATTGATTCAAAATCCTTTTTTTAGGTTTGATTGATTGTTACTGATATTTCTTAAGTAGAACCTTTCTTCACTTTTTTCTGACTGGATTCATTCATACCAAAATTCTGGCCTTGTGATTTATTGGCTGTTAATTGATTTCCTTTCCTTATTTGCACAAACCGTGTGCTGTCAAGACCCTGTCCTTAAATAGACCTTTATGTATTTACCCCAATTACAGTACCTTACACAATGTGCTTGATTAATTTAGTTCCTTAATTAGTTTTACTATTCGAAATCTGAATCCCTTTATTAAAGGGAAAACTTGTGTAATTGATTGAGAACTGATTTTCAAACTATTCTCCTACCTTATTTTGCTTGCCTTCTACACTGTGAAAGGGCACGACTCCTTTCGCACCAACACAATTTTCAATTGAACACTTTTGCACACATTACACACTTGAGACACTTATAATCTCAAAGTTCTCTTCTAAAATCATAGTATTCTCACTACTTGTTTGCACGTTGGCCTTACAAGACTAATGCTTCCTTTTCTTGTTTGCTTGAAACTGGTTTGTTCTAGATTGGTTTCAGCCTCATACCAATGTGTTTATTTTCAGCCTTTGGATCTACGTCCACTTTACTGTCTATGTGGAGTTAAATATTAAATATGCATGTTATTTTCTTTACATCTGAATCTGCTATGAATACCTGCAACCATGTTCCTCTCTATGTGTTTTCAGTTGAAGTTCAAAACATGGCAACATGCAAGTTGTTGCTCATATTTGGACTTGATCCCTTAGGGGATCAAAAATCCCAAACAATGTGGCCTAACAGGCTGGTTGGGGTGCGCCAGCACTTCCAATTGGTAGGTATGATCACTAGCCCGTCCTTGCCTTTTCCTAGATTCCCTCTCTACACTTACACTCTCTCTTAGCTTCTAAGTTCTGCCCCCTCATGTGAGCCTTGCTTTGGGACCTTGACTTCCCTATGAACTTGGACACTTGAGGGCTGGCCCTTTCACACTACACTATGATTCGATTCTGCAGTATATTTAGGTGTGAGCATTGCCCAGAGTCCATTTTAGACTCTTAGGGAACTCTAACACATCCCAAACAAGAGAAAGTCTTTGAATCTGATCTTTGGAATTGGTTTACTTCATGCTTCATACATGAAGTATGAATCAGGCTCTCCTTGGTTGTAAATTTTTAGTTCTCCAATGTAATTTTACTTTTTCTTATTCATTCTGGGTTGTAATAACTTGTTATAACTATTGCAGGTTGTTAGTGAAAAGGGGATGGTCAGCTATATGGAATTATTATACTTCTGCAATCATATCCTACTTTCAGCTCTCACTTCTGCATTTCATATAGATACTATTTGAGGAGGCCTGCTTGTGTGACGTTCCGGCCGGTCGTCGTTGGAATTTATGCCTCGTTCCCCCATTAACTGCTTCCCCTAAGTTCATTTTTGCTATTTCAGTTTGCCGGGATGTTCGGTAATAGAATTCGGAGTGTTTTGGGACACTTAGTCCCTAAATGAGAGCTTAAGTGTTGGAAGATGATTCGTAATCAGAACACTGTAAAGACGACGTCGGAATGGAAATCTGATGGTTCAGTTAGCTTCGTTAGGTGATTTCGCGGTCGGAAGCGTGTTAAGAATGTAGTTTGGATGTCCGTAGCTCATTTAGGCCAGAAATGGCAAAAGTTAGAATTTTGAAGTTTTCAGTACGGTAGTAAAATTTTGATCCGAAGATCGGAATGGTATTCTGGAAGTTGTTGTAGCACCGTCATGTCATTTGGGACGTGCATGCAAAGTTTCAAGTCAATCGGACGAGTGATGATTAGGCTTTGAATCGAAAGCGTGTTTTGGATGAACTTGAAGTTCTTAGTCTTTAATCTTTGATTTGATCGAGGTTTTGGTGTTATTTTAGGTATTTTAAGGATTAGTGCAAGTTTGAATAGGTATTAGGTGGTATTGGTGCTTTTGGTTGAGGTCCTGGGGGCCCCAAGATGATTTCGGATGGTCGGCGGATGAAATTTCTAAAGTGCGTAGCTACAGTTCTTCATCCTTCTTGTATTTTTGCTTCTGTGATTTAGGAACCGTAGAATCGGAGCAGCAGAAGTGGCCTGGCCCACCACAAAAGCGAGTTTGTCCTCTTCCTCAGAAACTGCCGAAGCGGTCAAGCCTCCGCAAAGGCGGAACCGCAGAAGCGGTTTGTGTGTACGCAGAAGCAGAAGCTGAGGTTTAATGAGGAGTCATAGAAACGGCTCATTGAGCGCATATAAATGCCTGTTCAGAAATAGAAAAATCGAGGGTTAAGTTTCAATAATTGGAAAAACAATTGAGAACTTGAAAGAAGCCGATTTTGAGTGGGTTTTGAAGAGAAAATTATTGGGTAACGTTTCTATGATTCTTTTAGGTTATATTCCATCATTTTGTGGTTAAATCCATCATTTAAATCAGATTTAGGATTAAAAATTGGATTATTTGGGTAAAACTTATTTGACTAAACTATTGAGTTTTGAAGGGGCATTTGACCTCAGATTTGGGAGAGTTTTAAATGGTTAACTCGTGAGAGTACAAGGTTTATGAAAATGTGAAAATTATTCGAGTCCGAGACATTGGCCTGAGGGGAATTTTTGTCATTTTACCTATTTCGCACCTTATCTTTAATTTTAATAGTGGAATTAGTTATTTGCGATGTTATTTACAATATGTAATATGTTTGAATAGATTTGGCCACTCTAAGTCGGATACTGCGGCAAGGGCATTGTTTCTTAGCGATTTTTGTACCGGTTCGAGGTAATAGGCTTGTATAACCTTGTGTGGGGGACCTCTCCCCTTAGGATTTCGTGACTGTTGTTTAAATGCCTTGTGCGCAAGGTGAAGAGCGTGTACTTGTGCTGATTGTTGAAAATTCACCTTACTTGACTTATTTAAACTGTGTTTCTTCACGTATTTAATTGTTATAAATGCAATTTCACTTGTTTTAGCTTAGGGAAAGCATGTTAGAACCTTATTTGCTCTATTTGACCAAATTGTAATATCTGCTCTTCATGAATCATGCTAGACTTTGGATTCTACCTATTGTCTTTACTTAGAATTTGTACATTAATGGATTGTTATGTTGTGTTTACTATTGGGACTACGGGTTCAATTCCTAGGAGATCCTCTGATATTGGTATGATGGACTATGGGTTCAATTCCTGGGAGATCCTCGGTTATTGGTATGATGGACTACGGGTTCAATTCCCGGGAGATCCTCTGACATTGGTATGATGGACTACGGGTTCAATTCCCGGGAGATCCTCTGATATTGGTATGATAGACTGTGAGTTCAATTCCCGGGAGAT
Source organism: Nicotiana benthamiana (assembly GCA_034376525.1). NCBI lineage: Eukaryota > Viridiplantae > Streptophyta > Magnoliopsida > Solanales > Solanaceae > Nicotiana > Nicotiana benthamiana. The sequence goes on along the minus strand of CM067340.1, from coordinate 51,772,531 downwards.
CCTCTGTTATCGGTATGATGGACTACAGGTTCAATTCACGGGAGATCCTTTGATATTGGTATGATGGACAACGGGTTCGATTCCCCGAGATCCTCAGACATTGGTAAATTTGGACTATGGGTTCAATTTTCGTGGCTTCATATGGCATCCTGATATTGAGTGATACTTGGTTGTGTATTTTCTTTACGTAGTTTAATCTTCGTTGACTTGCAGCTTTCATCCGATTTTTACTGTTGCTATTTCTCCTGCTTATTCTCTCCCTTACATTGTTCATTACTCTTGTTATGTTTATTCTCAATATGGCCTTGACCTTCCTCGTTACTACTCAACCGACGTTAGGCTTCGCACTATCTAAGTACTGTTGTGGTGTACTCATGCTACTCTTCTGCCCACTTTTGTTGTGCAGATCCAGGTGCATCCGGCCAGGCGTATCATCAGTGAGTCCGGAGCTTGCTATTGGAGACTTGAGGTATATCTGTTGTGTCGTAGATCGGAGAGTCTCCATCCATTATATCTTGTAGTTAGCAGTATCGTTTCCTGTTTTTCTTTGTTGTATTAGACACTCCATATATTAGAGCTATACTTATGTTCTCATAGCCTGTGTTGCCCGTGGGATTCCGGCTTTTGGGATAATAGTTTCAGAAGTTGTGTATTCACTGTATGTGCCAAGCAGCACCGTTATACATTTCTTATCCTATTTAGTGTTGGTTACTGTTTTGATTTCGAACTATTAAAAAATATTCCGCAATGTGTTAGGCTTACCTAGTCGCGAGGACTGGGGGCAGTCATGACAAGCTCACAATTGGTGAACTAGGATCGTGACAAGTTGGTATCAGAGCTCTAGGTTCATAAGAGACACGGGAAACATGCCGGTTATTTAGAGTCTCGGTGATCAGTACGGAGAAGTCTGTACTTATCTACAAGAGGCTATGTAATTGTTTAGGAAAAATCTTCACTTCATTGAATTCTTTGTCGTGTTATATTTTTGGCGTCAGATCTAAAATTCTGTCTTCTATTCTCTCACATATGGTGAGGACACGCACAACCCGGGATGATCAGGCACCCGCACCCCCTCCTGCAGCCGCTAGAGGTAGGGGCTAGGGCAGAGGTCGTGGACGCGCGCAAGGTGCAGCCAGAGCACCTACGCGAGCAGCCGCCGAGGTACCACTACTGGATCCAGCCAGGACTTGGGCACCTGACACGCCCACAGCCACCACTACTACAGTCGTTCAGGAGGCACTAGCACAGTTTATGAGCATTTATACTACGCTGTCACAGGCAAGGTTGCTTCCCCTTCCTGCAGCCACGTCCCAGGTCGAGGGATGAGTCCAAACTCACGTAGCCCGCACTCCAGAGCAGAGGGTGCATATGAGACAGATTCCAGATATTATCCCTGTCCAGCCTGTAGTACCAGTTCAGCCCGAGGATGGGCACCTGCTTCGAAGGATGAGCAACATAGATTGGAGAGGTTCAAGAAGTATAACCCTCCTATTTTCTACTGACTAGCTACAGATGATGCTTTGGAGTTTTTGTAGGATTGTCACCGCATCTTTCACACCATGGGTATTACTGCCTCGAGCGGGGTTTCTTTCGTAGCTTTCCAGCTTTGGGGAGCCGCCTAAGACTGGTGGCGCAACGTTGAGTTAGACAGTCTGGACGAGACAGCCTCCCTGACTTGGACTCAGTTTTCAGACATGTTTCAGAGGGAGTTTGTTCCTCAGAGCCTCCGAGATGCATGTCACGCGGAGTTTGAGCATTTACTCCAGGGCCCTATGACTGTCTCTGAGTATGCATCCGTTATACTAGGTTGGCCAGACATCTCTTGGTTTGATGGCTACTGTTTGTGAGAGGGTTCGCCGGTTTATCGAGGGTCTTATTCCTTCCATCAGGTTTAGCATGGTGCGAGAGTTGGAGATGGATATACCCTATCAGCAGATAGTGAGCATACCCAGGAGGATAGAGGGTATGCATGCCAGAGAGCGAGAAGAGAGAGAGGCCAATAGGTCTCGAGAGTCTGGTCATTTCTCTGGTACCCGTACTTTAGGAGCAAGACGTCATGGTAGGGGATATATGGGTCGCCCAGTTCACTTAGCTCATCCTTCATCCAACAGTACTGCAGCTCCTCCCAGATCTCAAGAGCCTTATTATGCACCTCCGATTTCTAGTGGGCCTCCTGCGCGGGGTACTCCCAAAGGTCAGTCTTGTGGGGGTAGGCCCAGTTAGTCATAGACACTGCGCCCTCCCAGAGCTTGTTATGAGTGCGGGAATAACCGCCACTTGGTTAGAGAGTGCCCCAGACGTGGGAGGGGTGTGCCTTCACAGACTCCACAACCTCAGCATCCTCCACAGGGTCATTAGGCCATTGTTCCAGATCTAGCCGCCACTCCACCTGCTCAGCCAGCTAGGGGCGAGGATCAGGGAGATAGAGATCTCCCTCGAGGGAGGTTCCGGGCTATATTTTATGCAATTCTTGATCGTGCCGCAACTGTCACCTTCTATTCTATTATCACAGGTATTATATTGGTTAGTTAAAGAGGGGCATTGGCTCTATTCGATCCAGGTTCTACTTATTCTTACGTGTTATCTTATTTTGCTCCGCATTTGGGTACAGCCCGAGAGACCTTGAGCTCTCTTATTTATGTTTCAACTCCCGTGGGAGATTCCCTAGTTGTGGATTGCGTATATTGGTCATGTTTGGTTACTATTCGTGGTTTTGAGACCATGACAGATCTTTTATTACTTGATATGGTCGATTTCGATATTATCTTAGGCATGGACTGGTTGTCGTCCCAGTATGCTATCCTTGATTGTCACGCTAAGACCGTGACACTGGCTATGCCAGGTATTCCACGTATTGAGTGGAGTGGTACTTTTGATCACACTCCCAGTAGAGTTATATCTTTTCTTAAGGCTCTGCATATGGTTGAGAAGGGGTGCGCCGCGTATTTAGCTTATGTGAGAGATGTCAGTGCTGATACCCCTTCTGTTGACTATGTCCCAGTAGTACGGGATTTCCCTAATGTATTTCCAACTAATCTTCCGGGCATGCCGCCCGATCGAGTAATTTATTTTGGTATTGATTTGTTGTCGGGCACTCAGCCCATATCCATTCCTCCTTACCGTATGGCTCCTCCTGAGTTGAAGGAGTTGAAGGATCAGTTTCAGAATTACTTGATAAGGGTTTTATTCGACCCAATGTTTCACCTTGGGGTGCTCATGTCTTGTTCATAAAGAAAAATGATGGTTCTATGCGCATGTGTATCGACTATCGTCAGTTGAACAAAATTACAGTGAAGAACCGATATCCTTTGCCTCGTATTGATGATCTATTTGATCAGCTTCGGGCACACAGGTGTTTTCTAAGATTGATTTGCGCTCAGTATCACTAGCTAAAGATTCAGGAGCCAGATATCCCGAAGACTGATTTCAGGACTCGATATGTCCATTACGAGTTCCTTGTCATGTCATTTGGGCTGACCATTGCCCCAACAGCTTTTATGCATTTGATGCCACAAAATGTTCTGGGTTCTTGCTCCCCAGCAAATTCGCCAGAGATGTCACACCTCCTTTTTACTATACAGTCCCACAATGGCGTAAAGAAGTTTTTCCAATTAAAGGACAATCAGAACGGGATTTGGTTATTAATTATTTCAGAGTCACCACTTGGGAGATTAATGGTGTCCGAAGTCACCAGATTTAATCCCGAATCGAGGAAAAGTATGACTCAGTATTACAGTCTGTGATCCAGAAATCCGGATAACGAATTCTGCTAACTCGGGAGAAGGTGTTAGGCATTCTCGGGTTCCGTAGTTCTAGCACGGTCGCTTAACTGTTGCATTTGATTTTATCTGATTTTAAATACATGCTAGCCTATGTGCTTTTATTTGTAAACCGCTTTCCATCATTATTTATTTTAAAAGAATTGCGACGTCGTGAAAACGCGTCTCCCACCACGTCGTCATCAAGGCACCCGTGGTTGTCAACGCATTTCGACCTCGTTGAGATTTGGATTTGGGTCGCATCAATGCGCACCCGAGTTTAAGAAAGTTACGTTATTGAAATCGCGCCTAAAGTGACTAACGCGTTATTATCTTTTGGGAGGACCGTAAAATTCGCTAAACGGCCCATCCCGAAATCTAAATATTTTAATTCAACCATTTATTGAGGACCCCGCAATTTGTGCATTTTATTGGGCGAGGCTCGTCTCATTTTGTTATTCAAGGGTATTTAAACTAAAAAGCTACTTGTTAGCTACTATGGCTCGTCTCCGATAATCAATGGACCTACCAGAAACAAGATTAATCAAACTACCTTACTCAAACAAATGAATTAAAAAGCAACCAATTTGAACAGCAACGGAATGTATTGAAAACTTCAAAAAAGCAACAGAACAAATATGGAGGTAATAAACAGTACATGCAGCCCATTTCCATTTTTAAACTTTGAGTTTTAAAATCACAAGCAAAAAACGTATACTTATTCAACAAGCAAAACCCAAAGATAATAACAGATTATTTGTGAGCTAAACTAAGAGATGCAAAACGAAATAGCAACAAAAATTGACCAAATCGGCAAGTTGACATCACATAGATAATAGAGAACTTTGGCATTTTATTGTATTGAATCTCTCAGATTAACCCAACTGGGACGGAACGAGCTATTGACAAATTGGAAGTCAAACACAATGAATAGAGAAGATAACAGTCACAAGTAAAACACCAGAATCAATCCTAGAGAAGGTCACGCAAGCTGAACACTGACAGACCTGCCGGAATCTCGAACGGAATCTCGGCAAACAGCGGACGGACTGAATTTCGCCGTCGAACCTCGTAGTTTTTGAAATGAAAAATAAATCAACATGCCCCAAAAGAAACGAAGTAGCTGTAACAGCGGCGAAATCGAACAGAACAACAACTAGACTTCAAACATAAATCAAAATGAATTTGCTCAGCGAGAATGGAAGCAACGACTCTGAATCTCAATGGCAACTAGCGAATGACAACGAATACAAAACTACTTTGTATTGGAGATGTTGTTGAGTTGAGTGAAGAAGCTGATTTTTCAAAGGGAGAGGATATTTTGTTTTGTATCCTTTTCTTTTGTTTTTTTCCGGCTGGTTTTGTATTGAGGAGGAGAGGATCGCTGGAGTTGTTTGGGCGTTGATGGCAGTGTGTAGAAGGAGGAAGAACGACTGGAGGGTTTTTATCGATATGGCATGGGGTCCTTTTGTTCAAGGCTGCTGGTTTTCCTCTCTTCAATTAAGAAGATGATGAAAGTTTTATCCCGTTTTTCTCCTTTGTTTTTTGTGTATTTTTCTGTCCCCTTTATCATTTGGCAGAGAATGATTTTATAGAGTGTGTGGAATGGGGTGTAATATGAGGAGTTTTTATTTGGGGAGAATGTATTATGTGATCTAATATTTTGGGGAAATAATTTTATGTGGGGGAATATTTTGGGGGGAAAGTGTGAGGTTGGGAGAAATGATTTAGGAGAAATATTTGGGGAAGGTTCTTCCTATTTTTTTTATCCCAATTTCTTTTTATCTTCCTCTCTTGTTGTATTTTATTTACTTATTTTTATATTTTAATTTCTAATTTTGCTAAATGCTAAATTAAAATTCAAATTGACTTTAAAATTATACTCCCAAATTTTCAATTACACAAATTTCCTATTTAAATGCAAATTAAAACTAAAAATATAAAAAGGGTCATCTTTGTTATTTTTCTTTTCCTAAAAGTAACTCAACTACTAACTAATTCTAAAATGTAAAATTAAATTATAAGGCAAATGGCAAGTATTTTTGGTATTTATTATTTGATTTTAAAATATTAAAATACATTAAACGCGACTAAAAAGAAAAAATTCCTAAAAATCAACAAAAATTATTTTGCCTTATTTTTAGGATTTACCTTCATGTAGGGTAAGAATCACATGCTTACAGCTGCCCCTCTTTGCTCGAAAACACGAAGAGTTTTTGGGCAAAGTTAAAGTAAGCACTGTGAGGGATTTTTGCCCATTTGAAACTCCATGAGAAGCATTTTTTGAAAAACTGTCTGATTGAACCTTACTTCAAAGGTTGCCTACATATCCTTGGCTATAAAAGAATCAGGTCAGGTGTAGTTCAGAAGTGAATGAGGTGATGGAGTACCAAGGCTGAGATTCGAGTGAGGTTCAGTCCTAGGCTCCGGTCCGCTGTCCCATTATTACATCAAAATCAAAATTGAAAAAGACTAACCAAGCCTATCAGCTACGAGTTACAAGATTCCTATCTATGAGTCTTCTCAAGTTTGATCTTGAATCTTGGTTGGTGCTTCATGCGGACCCTGATCTGATTCTTGATGCTTGTTAGCGCAGGTGTTTGTTCAATCTTCTTCAACTTTTGGATCAAGATCGGACATGTAGTCCTCATGACTTCAACCACGTCTTGAGCAGTTCACATCTTTTCCTATTTCTGAATTTTAGAACTCCATTTTTTTGTTCTTTTTCTTGTTTTCTTTATTTTGAGACTCATTCTTTCTAACATCTTGAATCGAGTGCCTCGAGGTCAAACCTGCTCGGCACCTTGAACCATTTTCCCTTGAAACTTGAACTGTCTTCCTTCGAAACTGCTTTCTCTTGACACTTGAGTTGTCTTCCATCGACACTACTTTCCCTTGAAACTTGAGTTATCTTCCCTCGCTCTCCAGGTGAAATCCATTGTTGCCATTTTGAATTGTAAATTGAGATGTTTTTCCTTCTTCAAACTGCTAAACTTGAATGTATTCCTCTGTTATCCAAGCGGGCTCCTGACTTCACAAAAATAGAGAAAACAAATAAAACTTTCTGCCCCAGTTTGGAAACTGGGTACATATTACTAGATATTAACAAGAAGTTGACTAAAACTTGACTTGAAATACCTCTATTATACAGGCGGGCTCCAGACTTCCGAAACTTGAATTGTATGCCTATGTTCTTCAAGCGGGCTCCTGATTTCAACAATATGAAGAAATCGATTGAAAACTAAAATTTGAATTGTATCACCTCTGTTCTTCAGGCGGGCTCCTGATTGCTGAATTTGAGATTGCATGTATTCCTCTATTATACAGGCGGGCTCCTGACTTCACAAAAATAGACAAAACAAAGAAAACTTTCTGCCCCAGTTTGGAAAACTGGGTGTTTGTTACCACATACTAAAACTTGAATTGTGATAAGACTGAAATGCAACTTTTTAAAAAAATATTTAAGGGCTGAAATGTATCTTAAAATTAAAATTTATCTTAGGTGAAAAATTCATCAGACTAAGATTTTCATCTTAGGTGAAAGATTCAACAGACTAAGATTTTTCTTTTATCTTAGGTGAAAAATTCATCAGACTAAGTTTTCATCTTAGGGTGAAAGATTCAACAGACTAGGATTTTTATCTTTTATCTTTGGTGAATATTCATTAGACTAAGATTTTCATTTTAGGAAAAAGAGTCAACAGACTAAGATTTTTATCTTTGATCTTAGGTGAAAAATTCATCAGACTAAGATTTTCATCTTAGGTGAAAGATTCAACAGACTAAGATTTATCTTTATCTTAGGTGAAAAATTCATCAGACTAAGATTTTCATCGTAGGTGAAAGATTCAACAGACTAAGATTTTGACTCTAGGAGATAATTCATCTAACTATGTCCATTTTTGTGTGATCCCAACTTTCTTAATTTTTCAAATTCTAACTTCCTTTCTTTCTTTTTCAAATCCTGCGTTCCTTTCTTTTCCCAAATTATGCCTTCCTAAGTTATGTCTTCCTTTCTTTTCCCCAAATTCTGTCTTCCTTCCCTTTTTCCAACTTCTGCCTTCCCCTTTTTACAAATTATGCCTTCCTTTCCTTTTTCCAACTTCTACCTTTATCTTTCTTTTTCCAACTTCCGTCGTTATCTTAGGTGAAAGATTCAACAGACTAAAATTTCTTTAACTTAGGTGAAAAATTCAACAGACTAATATTTTTATCTTAGGTGAAAGATTCAACAGACTAAGATTTCTTCATCTTAGGTGAAAATTTTATCAGACTAAGATTTTTCTTTTAACCATTTTCCTCCGAAACATGTTTTATCTACCTTCTAACTTGAACTATCTTTCTTCAGAACTTCTTCCCTAAAAACTGGTGTTTCATTCCTCCGAAAATTACTTTTCTTAAAACTGGTGTTTCTTTCCTGAAAACTATTTCCCTCTATTTTTCCTAAAAAAAAAACTTGTATTGACGTTCATGTTCTTCATATGGGCATCCGACTTCAAGAAAATTTTCAAAACGACAGAAAATTATCTGGCCCAGTTTGATAACTTCCTGTAGCATATCTTTGAATAACATTTCCATGCCCTTGTTTCAAATCAAAGAAAATTCTGTCAGTTTAAAGCGCGGTGGTTGGTTATTGTACTCCTACTGGGAATGGCTTTCCTTTTCTCCTTTCTGTGCTTTGTATTGTCTGACCATCTTTGAAACTTGACTAATAATTTTCTGCCCTTTTTGCCGACTATCTCTCAATTATTACTTCTAATCTTCTTATCTAACCCCATAAGTTTTCTATGAAAGTTGATTCTTTTTGAAGATCTTGCATGTTTACTGATTAACCGCTCTCTCCGTCATCTGTGCCACAAAAAAAACATTTTTCCCCGTTCAAATTCAATATCTTCTTCTTGGGGAATTTCTCATGAACTAGCATATTCCTGACCTTTGAATCTTATAGAATTCCCAATTTACGTCCATTGCCTCCCATACTATGTTGTTATTTCATGGCTTATCTGATGGCCTTGGCCCTAAGGTTTGTTTCTCCCTTACTTGTCGATAACTTTCATTTCCATCCCCACTTGTTTCTTGCCCAACCACTTCCATTGGCAAATTTTGAAATCATTTCTCACTTGTTATGACAAAAAGGACTCAGAAAGGGGAAATGAACAAAACAGAGGAACGAAGTGAAGGAAAAAGAAAGAGATGAATCCTAAAGGGAAAACTATGAAGTAGAAACCTATCAAATGAGGATACCAACTCTAATGACAACGACATGCACCTTCGGCCTATTCTGTTAAGCAAATCTGACGTTCAGCTCTTGTTGTACCTTTTCTCCGTGAAATTGGGCTTCAATGCTCCACTTATCTAATCTGATTCGCAATCCTTTTTCGACTTGTAATGCCCAAAGGGTTTTCACCATCAAGCCTCTCTCATTTTGTTCTTTCTCTCAACTTACCGTCGCCTCAAGTTGCCCGTGAAGGTTTTCACCAATAAGACTCTCTCATTTTTTATTTCTCTCCGCTTTCATCACCTTGCGGTACCCGTGAGGGTTTTCACCAATAAGACTCTCTCATTTTTTTATCTTTCCTGCTTGAACCAGAGTGTTGCCCCTGACATGAATTACCTTTGCTTGCTTGACTTGGCATTTTTCAAAGACTGATCAGAAGGGCTTTCTTTGAATCGTAACATGGGCTTTTGAACCGGGTTAGAAAGAAAGAGTATAAAAGGTTTTTGGACGGAATCAGATTTCTCATAGCAACCACAACTTCTGCCCCAGTTTCTTGCTTGGGGACTTTTGCAATTTTATTTTGGTATGACTGAACCTCTGAGAGGCTGCCTACGTACCCTTTCGGGATCAAGTCAAATGTAGTTCACGTCATAGAAACTACGTTGTTGTTATTTTTTTTCTCTCCCTCTCTCTCTCTTTTTTCTGTTTTTTCTTGCTTTTCCTTTCTTTTCTTTCTTCTCTTTCTTTATTTTTTTTCTTTTCTTTTTCCTTTCCCTTTTTCTTCCTCTATTTTTCCTTTCTCTTCTTCTTTCTCTTCTTCTTTTTCTTCTTCTTTTTCCTTCTTTTTCCATTTTCTTATTTCCGGCATTTGCATTTCTTTGATTGTATCGTCGATTTCAAAAGAGGGGTATGAAAGAAAATAAAAACGGCTCAAAAGAGGTGACAATGGAAAAAAGTATTTAGATAGCAGAACAAAACGTCTTCGTCATTTCAACAGTCAAAATATGCCAAGTACAAACATGTACACTCAAAATACAGAAACCATACACGGTATCTCTTGACTGCATCGGAATTGACGGTCATTTCCAATATTTTCTTTCTACATATGTCTGATATAACGTGCCATTGGGACACACTCTTACTCTTATTACCACGATCGAACCCCTGTCAATTTGGCCAACTTGATTTTGCGGGGATTTTTTATATGTTTTACTTTCCCGAGTTTCACATGGTTCGGGCGTCGAACAATCTCAAAATGTCCGAATCTGTTCTTATTTCCTCAAATGCCCTCATTGTCTTCAAAATGGTTTCATTGCTTCCCGACCAACATAGCTTTTAAAAATCCGAATGAGAATTATGCATGCACGTGATGTCACAAGAACCAGCAAGAAAAGAATTGTAGAAAAAAAAAGTGAACTAAACAAAATTGACTAGAAATGGCAGAAAATAGAGAATTGTATTAAATAGACGGTGAAAGGGTTTAACAACAAAACAAGCAACACAAACTGGGGTACAATCCTAAAACAAAACTAGATAACACTACAAAATATATGACGACTAGAAAAACCAAAGGATAGAAGGGTTTGAATCACAAGACAATATCTGGATTACAACCCTGAAAATAACACGGTCAACAGAAATGACAACAAAATAAACCATCAAGACTTCTCTCCAGCTGGCCAAGAGATGAAGCGTCTTTCCAATTATCAAGATCGGCATCTTAGCCACTGAGTTCTGCATCAATATTGCGAAGATCAATACCAACTTCGATATCATCAACTTCAGTCAACAAGTTCCCAAGAGGATTCGCATGCTCCCTGTCACTGTCATTAAGAACAATTACCCATTCTTGAATCATTCTTTCTATTTCCCTTTTCAAATCCCGACAATTTTTCACATTGTGGCCTAGAGCATTGGAGTGGTATTCACATATTTTAGATGAGTCAAAGTTTCTAGCACGTCGGTCCACCTGATTTGGAGGAATGGATGCAATTATGTCATGTTGTTTTAACTTCTCAAATAAGCTTACATAGGACTCTACTATTGGTGTAAAACTATCTTTCAGCTTTTGTTCCCTTCTATATCCCTGGCTTGGATGTGGGTTATAAGGTACTTGAAAATTTTGCGGAGGCGGGTGGAGATTTTATGATACCCGTGCTCACTTTCTTGGGTGACTTGATGGCTGGGCAACATAATGGGAAGGATCAACAGAGTATGGGGGGTTCGGAAGTGGATAGTAATGCTTAGGGGGGTCATGGAAAACCTGATGAGGCTGCACATACCTTTGAGATATTCTCCTAGGACTTCTTCTCGACCTTGATATCATCATGATTTCTTCATCCCTCTCATTCGTGTTACCAGATTCAATTTGGACAGCCTGAGTTGCAGCTCTGAGAGCTGTTTGACTCATAATTCTGTATGTCTTAAGACCGTTCTCCACCATTTCCCCTATTTTGATTGCTTTGAAGAAGGATTTACCAACTGCGGACGTCATGTATTGAAAATAATCCGGCTCTTGAACCGGTAGAAAGACTGTGATTAACTCGTGGTCATCCATGGCTGGCTTAGATCTAGCTGCCTAATCTCTCCATTTGATGGCGTATTCCCTGAATCTTTCAGTTGGTTTCTTTTTCAGGTTACAAAGGGAAATACGGTATGGGTCGATATGGATGTTGTATTGAAACTGTTTGACAAAGGCCCATGCCATGTCATCCCAACGTACCAGCAAGATGTGTCTTGATCCAAAAACCATTCAGGTGCTACTCCCGAGAGGCTTTCCCCAAAATAAGCTATAAGCGATTCTTCATTTTCTCCTACAACGCTCAATTGGTTGCAATACCTTTTCAGGTAGGCTATGGGATCTCCATGTCCATTGTACTTTTCAAATTTGGGAACCTTGAAACCAGGCGGAAAGTGGACATCGGGGAACATGGATAGATCTTTGAACGCAACACTCTCTTGATATTCCATTGCTTGTGTGTTTTTTAGCTGTTGTTCTAATCTTTTCACCCTTTGGGCTATTTCTTCCTGTACCCACTTCGGGTAGGTTTCTCGATGTTTGCAGGAAGATCAAACGAGTATGAGTGGTACTCGGGAGAGCGGTGTTGTTCTTGTTGTGTAGCAGATGGTGACTCGTGACAAGGTTATCATTGGCCATTGGCCCAGGGTTGACGCATTTTGGTCATTTGTTGTTTCAGTGTTCTATTTTCATCAACCACAGTAGACCCATGTTGAACCCTTTGACCTTGAGTCTCTTGAGCACTCGTAACAGCTTCGATGTCAGTTATCATTTTCCTTGGATCTTGTGTTTCCAGCTTACCACAAACCAACCACCTCAACTTTCTTCACAATTTAAAACAAAACATGTTAGAATGGATTGAGTCGATCCTCATTATTAACAACATCTTTTTCCATTTTTTATTCAATTTTTCTCATCCATTTTTCATTTTTTTCTTTTTTTTTTCCTCGTTTTGTTTTGGTTGTGGTCGAATCCTATGTGGATTGCCTACGTACCGTGACCCCGCACGAATCAGGCCATGCGTAGTTCGTGCAAATAAAAGGTAAAAACAATAAAACATTTTTTGAAATATTCCATTTTCATAATAAAAACTGACCAACTTAACGATGAAATACAGAATCGGAAATCAAACGACCCATACCCTCTAATAAAAAGAAATAGAAATCCCAAAACAAAAATGACATATTCCTTCCACTATATGCCAATTTTGACCCAAAATCCGAACGGTATTCACTTGACCACTAACTCTTTTTTTAAAAAATTAAAATGAATGACCCGGTATTGCACACACGGCCTTCCAACGCCTCGAGGACGGAGATTTTAAGGCTGTGAGGGTCAAAAATCAAAATATGACCAAAGGTGACTGTTTATGCAAAGTCAGGCTTCCGGCGCCCTGTTTGGGAACATTTGGCTATTTTTGACAAAAACGGCATCACCTTATTATTTATGACAAAAATAAAAAATTTGATTTTTTTATTTTAATTTTTTGCTATTTTTTGTAAAGGGGATTTTGGACCCGATGAGAATTGCCTATGTATCTCACGCCCTATGAGAATCAAACCATGCGTAGTTCGGGTAGACCAGCCGAACTATTTAAAACAAGACTCTTTTTCATTTTCATTTTAGTCATTTCATAAGCAACAATAAATACAAAAAAAACTACTTTTACAAACAATACACTTTCTTTTCTTTTTCAACAAACAATAAAATAGCCTAAAAATAAAAGACTTTTTTTTTCTTTTATTCTTTTTCTATGGCAGAGCAAACTATTTTTCTCTTTTTCATTTTCGAAAACAAGACTAAAATAAAAGTTTTTTTCCTTTCTCATTTTTCATGGCAAAACAAACTATTTTTCTTTTTTTATTTTTGAAAACAAGACAAAATAACAATTTTTTTTCTTTTCATTTTCAACAAACAACCTATTTTTCCTGATTAAAAATAAAGACTCTTTTTTTCTTTTTCAATAAAACATCTTATTTTTCCTTTGGCAAATAAACTATTTTTAAACAAAAATCAAGACTCTTTTTTTCTTTTCTCATGACAAAACAAACTTGTCACGACCCAAACCCAGTCGTGATGGCACCCAACGCTAAAGCTAGGTAAGCCTGACCAACAATCGCTTCCAACTCAACATTTAAGTCTCAAACCAAGAATTTAAAAATAATAATCGGAGAATATTAATATTGTAATATGTATAAGTACAAAAACAGATAACACGCCCATCAGGGTCACGAGTCTAGAGCCTCTAAACAAACTGGATAATAATATTTGGATGAAAATATAAAAATCTGGAATGTATGTAATAATAATAAACTGGAAAAATGAAGAGTAGCCAGGTCCGGCGAACATCATGCAACTACCTCAACGACTCTGGAAATACTGGAGACTACGATTATCAGCTAAGCCTCCGGTGTACTTGAATCTGCACACAAGGTGAAGGGAGTAGGGGTGAGTACTGCCAACTCAGTGAATAATAAGTATAGAAAATGACTGAAAGTAAGAAATCCACAAAATACCACAATGCAAAGCTATAACTAACAGTCCTATAACATAGCTACAGGCTAACAACACAACAGTATCACAACAACAACCAAGTATCAGATAATGATGCAATGCAATGCACATGAATTCGTTGCGGAACATGCAGCCCGATCCGTTTAGCGTCGATGACGCTCACTGGGGATGTGTACAGACTTCGGAGGGGAACCTTCAGCCCAAACGCAATATCAATATATATATCCGCTGCGGATCACGCAGCCCGACCCAAGCTCAGTCCACAATATGCATATAAGTCACATAAACAGATTCAATTTAAATTCCCATTTTTTCCAACTATTACGGTGAATATAGTTTAATTAATCAAATTTCAGAAATAAGGTGACTTAGCATTTCATTTCGGTGATTAAACATAGGACTGATATTAATGATTATGCAATCATGTTATCACACAGATATTCACCCTAGACAGGTACTACAGATTGGCACAAGGCCCCAAACATGGCATTAAGCCCAATTATCAACAACACAATGTGCGTATCAGACGCCAACAATTTACTCAGCTCACAGGATGGACCATTTCACAACCCCCAATCATTTATAACCCTGCACCTGCCATGGGGTGCGAGTCACGCCCTAACACAGCGTCACGATGTGATAAGCCGGGGTTTCAAACCCTCAGGCCATCATCTATACAAACTACTAACCTCTAACTGGTCGTAGCCTGGTCTGTAATGTCCTTTCCCTTCAATTCTTCTCCTACGAGCATCGAATCTATTCAAAATTACAATGAATAGGTCATTATAGGCTACATAAACATAACCCAATTGAAATTATTAGAAAAATATTAAAAACCGCGAAGTTGGTAAAACCTGAGCCCCGGGCCTGCTTCTTAAGAAATTTTGAAACTTACATCCTTGAATTCCTCATCTCGCCACGAGTCCGTACATATAAAGTTCACCAAAAACGGAGTCCGTTCGACCCTTCAAATCCACAAAATTTTATTTCTAAAAACTAAGCCCTAGTTCTTCATAATTTCTACACAATTTCATGAAATTTGAGGTTGATTCTTCCTAAAAATGATGTTTTTTAGCAGAGAGACTCACCTCCAATCGATACCCGCAGAAAGCCCACTTCAAATCGCTCAAAAACCTCTCTTGGTGGAGTAAAAATGGTGGAAATATTATGAGGGTCGCGTATGAAATTTAGCCCTTAAACTGTTCTGCCCAGACGTCTCCTTCTATGCAATCACGACCAAAGGCATGCGATCGCGGAGAACAAATTCCAGACCCTTAAGTTTCCTCTTATGCGAACACAGGAAACCCCACGCGTTCACAGAATGCTGATCAATGACCCTACGCGATCGCACGCTCTCCTACGCGATCGCACTGGCCAACCACTCTATCTTACGCGATCGCAGACCAAGCTATGCAATCGCAGAAAAATTGGTAACCCCCCTCAGACCTTCTACGTGATCGCAGCCCCAGGCTCGCGATCGCAGAGAGCAATTTCTGTTGCACTTTTAAAGTTAAAACTCTCCGTTGGCCATCCGAATTCACCCCGAGGCCCTCGGGACCTCAACCAAAAGCACAGATGTATCTTAATTCTCCATTCAAACTTGCTCTTATCATAAAAACGCCGCCATAAACGTCAAAATCACCCAATTTCCACGGATTCAAGCCTAAGTTAAACTAAAACTTCCGAAACTTGCATTTGCTCCAAAACCTGACCTAAACACCTCCGAATGATCTGAAAATTTGCACGCATATAGAAAATCACCTAACGGAGCTACTGCAACTGTCGGAACTTCATTTCGACTCTCGGATCAAAATATCACCTATCAACCGGACTTTGCAAAAATTCTAAATTAGCCAATTCAAGCCTAATTCTACACCGTACCTCTAAATTCAGTTCTGATTTCGCTCCTAAGTCATAAATCACCGTCCGAAACTAGTCAAATAATCAAAAATTCATTTCGAGCCCTCTAACTCATAAGTCAATGTTCGATTGACTTTTCCAAACTAACTTTCTCTTAAAGAGACTAATTATCTCATTTCTATCCAAACTCCATCCAAGTTACTTCAAACTCCCCAAATACATATATTGAAACATATAGAAATATAAAATGGGAAAACGGGGAAAAATACATGGGACGACGGGTTAGGCCGTTACAAAACTATTTTCATTTTCCTTTTTTGCAAATAAGACATACTAAAAATAACAGACTCTTCTGAATAAAACAACTATTTAAAAATAAACATTTTTATCTTTTTTAGAACTATCATGTCCATGATCTTGAGTTAGCTGCTATTGTTCATGCCTTGAAGATCTGGCGTTATTATTTG
Organism: Nicotiana benthamiana; assembly: GCA_034376525.1. Classification (NCBI taxonomy): domain Eukaryota; kingdom Viridiplantae; phylum Streptophyta; class Magnoliopsida; order Solanales; family Solanaceae; genus Nicotiana; species Nicotiana benthamiana. The sequence goes on along the minus strand of CM067340.1, from coordinate 51,756,196 downwards.
TACGGCGTGCCTTGTGAGATTTATACGGGTCATCAGAGTTTGCAGAACTTGTTAAAGCAGAAGGATCTGAACTTGCTCCAGCGGAGATGGTTGGAGCTACTGAAGGATTATGGTATTACTATTCTTTATCACCCGAGAAAGGCCAATGTAGTAGCCGATGCCTTGAGTTGCCGGGCGAAGAGTTTAGGGAGTTTTGCATATTTACCAGCTTCAGAAAGACCTTTGGCGATGGATGTTCAGGCTTTGGCCAGAGAGTTCGTGAGATTGGACCTTTCGGAACCCAGTCAGGTTCTAGCTTGTGTGGTTTCTCGGTCTTTATTGTTTGATCGTATCAGGGAGCGGCAGTATGATGACCCTCGTTTGCTTATCCTCAGGGATATGGTTCAGCATGGTGATGTTAGGGATATGACCATTGGAGATGACGGGGTATTGAGGATGCAGGGTCAGATCTTTGTACCAGATGTTGATGATATTCGGGAGTTGATATTGACAGAGGCCCATAGCTTGCGGTACTCCATCCATCCAGGTGCCGCGAAGATGTATCAATATCTAAGGCAACATTACTGGTAGAAGCAGATGAAGAAGGACATAGTAGAGCTTGTAGCTAGATGCCTTAACTGTCAGCAGGTAAAGCCTGAGCACCAGAGACCGGGAGGGTTACTCCAATAATGCAGATTCCGGAGTGGAAATGGGAGAAGTTCACTATGGATTTTGTTACTGGTCTCCCACTGACAGCGAGGAAATTTGATTCTATTTGGGTTGTTGTGGATCGGCTAACCAAGTCCGCTCATTTCATTCCAGTGTGTACTTCGTACTCAGCGGAGCTATTAGCAGGGATTTATATACGGGAGATTGTCCGTCTGCACGACATTCTTGTTTCTATCATCTCATACAGGGGTTCAGTGTTTATATCACGGTTCTGGAAAACCGTCCAGCATAAGTTGGGTACCCAGGTGACTACGAGCATATCTTTTCACCCTCAAACGGACGAACAATCTAAGCACACTATTCAGATTCTTGAGGATATGCTCTGTGCGTGCGTGATTGAGTTTAGAGGGTCTTGGGATCATTTCATGCCATTGGGTGAGTGTGCGTGCAACAACAGTTATCAGTCAAGTACTCAGATGGTGCCGTATGAGGCCTTATATGGTAGGAGAAGCAGATCCCCGGTGGGTTGGTTTGAGTCGGGTGAGGCTAGGCTATTGGGCACTGATTTGGTTCAGGATGCGGTCGAGAAGGTTAAGGTGATTCAGGATAGACTCCGTATGGCCCAGTCCAGACAGAAGAGTTACGCGGACCGGAAGGTTCGTGATGTTTCCTTTATGGTTAGTTAGGGTGTTTGGCATCGGTTCTTGCCTATGAAAGGCGTCATGAGGTTTGGAAAGAAAGTGAAGTTGAGTCCAAAGTTCATTGGCCCGTTTGAGATTTTGAAGCGTGTTGGGGAGGTTGCTTATGAGCTTGCTTTACCTCCTAGTTTGGCCGGGGTTCATCCGGTATTTCATGTCTCGATGCTTCGGAGGTATCACTGTGACCCATCCCACGTGTTGGAGTTCACTTCAGTCTAGTTGGACAATGACTTATCCTATGTCGAGGAGCTAGTGGCAATATTGGACAGGCAGGTTCGAAAGCTCAGGTCAAAGGATATAGCTTCAGTAAAGGTTCAGTGGCGAGGTCAGCCGGCCAAGGAGGCGAGTTGGGAGACCGAGCGGGATATGTGAATCTGATACCCTCATATTTTTGCAACATCAGCTATGTTCTCTATGCTCGTTCGAGGATGAACGAATGTTTAAGTGTAGGAAGATGTGACGATCCAGTCGGTCGTCTTTGGAATTTATGCCTCGTTCCCCATTAACTGCTTCCCCTAAGTTCATTTCTGCTATTTTGATTTGCTGTGAGGTTCGGTAATAGAATTCTGAGTGTTTTGGGACACTTAGTCCCTAGATGAGAGTTTAAGCATTGGAAAATGGTCAGTAATCAGAACAGTGTGAAGACAACCTCGAAATGGAAATTCGATGGTTCTGTTAGCTCCATTAGGTGATTTTGGGGTTGGGAGCGTGTTTGGAATATATTTTGGATGTCCATTGCTCAGTTAGGCTAGAAATGCAAAAAGTTAGAATTTTGAAGTTTTTGGTCTGATAGTGAAATTTTTATCCGACGGTCAGAATATGATTCGGGAAGTTGATGTAGCACTGTCATATCATTTGGGACGTGCGTGCAAAGTTTCAGGCCAATCGGACGAGTGATGATTAGGTTTTCAATCGAAAGCATGTTTTGGATGAACTTGAAATTCTTAGGCTTTAATCTTTGATTTGATCGGGCTTTTGGTGTTGTTTTAGGTGTTTTGAGGATTGATGCAAGTTTGAATGAGGTCTTAGGTGGTATTGGTGCTTTTGGTTGAGGTCCCGGAGGCCCGGGATGATTTCGGATGGTCGATAGATGAAATTTCTAATGTGTGCAGCTACAGTTCTTCAGCCTTCTGGTACTTTAACTTTTGCGGCTTGGAAACCGCAGATGCGGCCTGGCCCACTGCAAAAGCAAGTTTGTCCTCTTCCTCAGAAACCGCAGAAGCGGTCCAGCCTCCGCAAAGGCGAAATAGTAGAAGCGATTAATGTGTACGCAGAAGTGGAAGCTGAGGTTTAAGGAGGCGTCGCATAAGCGGCTCATTGACCGCATATGAGGGACTGCAGAAGTGGTTCCTTTATCCGCAAAAGTGGAAACGCCTGTTCAAAAATAGAAAAACCGAGGGTTAAGTTTCAAAAGTTAGAAAATCAATAGAGAGATAGGGAGAAGGCGATTTTGAGTGGGTCTTAAAGAGAAAATTATTGGGTAACGTTTCTATGATCCTTTTAGGTTATATTCCATCATTTTGTGGTCAAATCCATCATTTAAATTTAGAATTAGGATAAAAATTTAGATAATTTGGGTATAACTTCTTTGACTAAACTATTGAGTTTTGAAGGGGTATTTGACCTCCGATTTGGGAGATTTTTATATGGTTAGACTCATCAGAGTATGAGGTTTCTGAAAATGTGAAAATTATTTGATTCTGACAGGTTGGCTTGAGGGGCATTTTAATTATTTTACCTATTTTCGCGCCTTAGCTTTAATTTTAATAGTGGAATTAGTTACTTGTGATGTTATTTACAATATGTAATTGGTTTGAATATATTTGGGCCACTCAGAGTCGGATACGTGGCAAGGGAATTGTTTCTTAGCAATTTTTGTACCGGTTCGAGGTAAGTGGCTTGTCTAACCCTGTGTGGGGGACCTCTCCCCTTAGGATTTTGAGACTGTTGTTTAATTACCTTGTGCGCAAGGTGACGAGCATACACTTGTGCTAATTGTTGAAAATTCACCTTACTTGACTTATTTAGACTGTGTTTCTTCACGTATTTAACTGCTATAAATGCAATTTTACTTGTTTCAGCTTAAGGAAAACATGTTAGCAACTTATTTGCTCTATTTTCCTAAATTGTAATATCTGCTGTTCATGAATCATGCTAGACTTTGGATTCTACCTGTTGTCTTTACTTAGCATTTGTACATTATTGGATTATTATGTTGTGTTTACGATTGGGACTATGGGTTCGATTACCGGCAGATCCTCTGATATTAATATGATGGACTACGGTTTCAATTCCCGGGAGATCCTCTGATACTGGTATATTGGACTACGGGTTGGTTCAATTCCTAGGAGATCCTCGATTATTGGTATGGTGCACTACCGATTCAATTTCTGGGAGATCCTATGATATTGGTATGATGGACTACGGGTTCAATTCCTGGGAGATCCTCTGATATTGGTATGGTGGACTACGGGTTCAATTCCCGGGAGATCCTCTGATATTGGTATGATGGACTACGAGTTCAATTCACGGGAGATCCTCTGATATTGGTATGATGGACTACAGGTTCGATTCTCGAGAGATCCTCAGACATTGGGAAATATGGGCTTCGGGTTCAATTCTCGGGTCTCCATATGGCATCCTGATATTGAGTGATACTTGGTTGTGTATTTTCTTTACGTAGCTTAATTGTCGGTAACTTGCAGCTTTCGTCCGATTTTTACTGTTGTTATGTTTATTCTCAGTAGGTCCTTGACCTTCCTCATCACTACTCAACCGAGGTTAGACTTGGCACTTACTGAATACCGTTGTGGTGTACTCATGCTACTCTTCTGTATACTTTTGTTGTGCAGATCCAGGTGCATCCGACCAGGCATATCATCAGTGTGTCCGGAGCTTGCTATTGGAGACTTGAGGTATATCTGCCGCGTCCGCAGATCGGAGAGTCTCCGTCTATTCTATCCTGTAGTTAGCAGTAGTGTTTCCTGTTTTTCTCTGCTGTATTAGACACTCCATATATTAGAGCTATACTTATGTTCTCATAACCTGTGTTGCCCGTGGGATTCCGGGTTTTGGGATAGTAATTTCAGAAGTGGCGTATTCAGTGTATGTGCAAAGAGGCACCGTTATACATTTCTTATTCTATTTAGTGTTAGTTATTGTTTTTATTTCGAACCGTTAAAAAAATTCCGCAATGTGTTATGCTTACCTAGTCGCGAAGACTGAGTGCCGTCATGACAGGTTTACAATTGGCGAACTAGGGTCGTGATAGCTTGAGCCTTTAACTGTTATGTGTTTTCCCATATTTTCTCTATGTGTGTTTGACTTTCGCCTAAGAATGTTTTCCTTTTAAACCCAAAAAAATCCCAACATCCATTCCCTTTAGGACTAGTACTACCAAATGCCTTCAGTGCTAATAGGACTGGGGTGGGTAAAAGCATGAAATAAACAATGAAACCATTGCGAGCTTTAATACTTTAACGGGTTGGAAAGGGTAGATATGGATATAATGACCGGTGCGCTAATATCACGTGTAACCCCTCTTCTAAGGAGTGATTACCGCGTATTGCATTGATGTGATCCATATTGTTTGTAAACCTAGGACCCCCTTCCCTTTTAATTGTTTGCTTTATTTTCATAATTTAAACTACTTCAATTCTAGCTTTTCTTTATTTTCTTTCAACTTCAACTACTTGCAACTATTATGTGAAAACCCTCTTTGTATTGGAAACCTTATGTGTCTATTTGTTGTCTGCACTTAAAATAACAATTGTAGCATGTCCAGGAACAACACTAGTGGATCTCGGGGGTGCCTAATACCTTCCCTCGAGATAATTTCTAGTCCTTACCTAATATCTTGTTGCTAAATCAAAACTCATTTTAGTGTCCTAACGCACTTTAATCATTAGGTGGTAACTCTTCAATTCAAAACTCAATTCCCAAAAAGGAATGAGTTGTCCTCCCAAATGTCATAAATCCGATTTCGCGAGAAAAAGGGGGTACGATAACCTGGCCAAGCAGGTTAGAAGATGAAGAAGTCTCAGGCCTCAAAGAAGTCTGTGGAGAAGTTGGCTAAGGAGGTTGAGAAGATTGAACATGGAGGGGACTTGCCAATGGACTATTCATGGAGGAGACAGTCCCAGAAACACATGCAGAAAAGATCGAGGCACCAGGGGCAGCAATCGGCCAGTCTAAGGAACCAGCTGCAAGATCACATAGTTCTGAGGAGCTGATTCAGATGCTCAGCAACCCCGTATTCCCTCAGTTAGAGGATGTGGAGATCCAGTTAGAGGATACAAAGGGTGCTGATTTTGAGTACCCTATGCAGACAGAGACCATATAGGGAGTTCTCTTTACTCTCTACCCCTTTTACCTATTCTTATTTGTTATTAGAATTGAGGAAAATGATATCTTTAATTTGGGGGGTGGTCCATTTTTATTTTATGACATTTGGTATGTAATAACCATTACACTATTTTTCTTTATCTTTATTTTCACTTTTGGTATGTATATATTCGTTATTTTCACTTTTGGTATGTATATATTCGTTACTTTCACTTTTGGTATGTATATATTTTTACCATTTGATGTATATATTCATTTTCATTTATGTATATATTCGCTTACCTCAAGTTTGTATATATTCAATTCAATTTCCATAATTTACTTCATAACTCCTTTCGTTATTTTCCCTTATTGGCATAGCTTCTTATTTCCCGTAGTAGCTGCTTTTTACGTTTTATGTGAACAATATGCCTTTGGTTTTCTTAATACCACAATTCTTTCCAAAGGTGGATGCTGTTTGAATCGGGTGGCTCTTTCCAACGATGGATGGCATGAAAATCTTCTTAAGGGATTGAGTCCGTTTTTATTTATGTTTTGGTATATATAGTAAAAATGAATAAACGTGTTTCAAGTAGGCTTTACTTAGTACTAAGACATTTACCTTCAATCTTATGGTTAGAAACAAATGATTAGCAAAGAATAGCTCTAGTTGTAACCTTTAGACTCTTGTGTTGACTAAAACAATCATCAAGTGATTTCTTTGAGCCATTTGTGATGTTCAATATTAGCTAGGGTGGTTATGGGCCCTCGACTTTGTCCCTTTAACAATCCAGCAACTTGAGAGGTGAGGCATTGAATTGCAAGTCCAAGTTCCATGCCAGTAAGTCTAGAAGTTTCCTTGAATGTTTGTCTAGGCAAACTTCTAAGTGTAGCTCAACTTGAGAAAAGATTGTAGGCTCTCCTTGATCCAATTTGAAACTTGAAAGCTTCCGTAGCCTACTAATATGATATCCTAGTCAACCCGTTGAGCTGAAGCTCTTTTCTTTCAATAACCATGTTACAAGACTTTATCTATTCTATAATGACCCTCACTCGGCACCCGATATTTCCTTGGCATTCTAGATAAACAATTGGAAAAATCATAAGTTTGGGGGAGAGACGAGGAATTTGAAGGTGATAAAATGTACAAAGAAAAAAAAGAAATGAAGAAAAGGAATAAAGTCCAAAAAGAAATATGTCAAAAAGAAAGTGAAAGTTGAAGCGATTCAAAGAAAGCAATGATGAAAGGTATGGAATGATTAGAAAAGGAGAAAAATGATTGTCATGAGCAAAAAAGAGTGACAGAGTCGAGAAAATATGAGTAGAAATGAGAAAATGAAGTGCTTAAGGAAAGATGAAACCATCACATACCGATAAGTCCTACCTTGATCCAAAAGCCTTTATTGTATTTCTACAAAAGCCCTATATGATTTCGAGTTGAATGAGCTTACATTAGTGGTGATTTATATAAGGGGCAAGCTTATGGTACTTAGAGTCGGACTTGTGACATTCTTTTGAGATGGATGAGCGTACTTCTTCGCAATATTTGTTTTGAGTTTTACATTCTAAAGTGAGATTTTCTTATGGAGAGTAAAGGAGGAGGAGGAGTTTGTGTTCTACAATGACCTATGTAATAGAGCGAGCTTACTTAGTAAATTAAGTGAACTCTTGATTCTCTAGTGTCACAATAGAACTATGGTACTCAAAAAGTCATAACACAATGTTGTTGATCATTCATTTGTGTTGAGGATAATTATTAGTCCCAATTGATGCATGATCGATTCACCGTAGGCCAACTGAAATATCCTTTTTGATCTAGTTGAGGTGGGAATTACCTTATTTGTTTGAGGACAAGCAAAAGCTTAAGTTTGATGGAGTTCATAAGTAGGGATTTTAACCGATTATTTGCTCTCTTTTACTAGTGTTTTAGGCCAAAAATGCTTGAAAGTATTCTCGGAAACTAATGAAATATGCTTGCTTGCATGAATTGTTCAAAATGATCCAAAGGAACCTTAATCAACTCACAAAGGAGTCAAAAGTTAAATAAAAACCAAGGCTAGGAAAAGAGCTCAGAAGTGCGGACAGCAAACATATTGTGCGGCCACAAAAGCCATGATACGGCCGCGGGCATAATTACGCGGACCGCATAAGGGAGATTTAGAGGGGTTAAGATGTGATATCCCCTCTATAAAATTTATTCGATTTAGGTTGTACCTCCTCAGTAACAGCTCTGGCTCTACCATCAGTCACCTCAGCTCTTTTAGTTGTGGGCTAGTTATTCATTATTTTCATGAAATCGTCATCTTTTAGCTCCTTCACAATGTTTTTCTTTGTGTAGAGCTTTGCATCAGTGAAGTGCGACTCAGCGTTAGTGAATGGCTCATCATCAGCAACTATCTTCTTATCTACTTCACTCTCGTTGTATTTTAAACATTGATGGTAGGTAGATGAAACTACTTTATTCTCATGTATCCAAGGCCTTCCAACCAAGACGTTTTATGAAGTCTTTGCATCGATCACATACAACCATGCACTTGATTGCATATCTTCAATGGTGATTCCCAACATACGCACCTATGGATATTTCCCCTCTTGGGTTGAATCCTTGAATCATCACATGACTTTCCGAGAGTTTGTTCATGGGAATGCCGAGTTCTTTCATAATGTGAACTGGAAGATGTTCGCTGAGGATCCTCCATCAACCAGAAGTCGATTTACTCTTTTATCACATATATATCCAACCAGGTATAATGGGCGGCTGCAAAGAGTGTCACCAGTAGAAGATCATCAATCGTGAACGTAAATTTTTCCTCACAAGAATTATTAGGAGTGGACTCAATGAGATTTTCTGAAGATGGTGCCAATGGTAGGTCATCACTCTTTTCTTCCCCTTTATCAGCATGGCAACAAGAGGTATCAGTACCCCCAGTAGGAAATCTTTATACGAAACCAACTTGGTAAAAACGGCTCCAAGGTCACTAGATATCGTGGCTTTGAGGGTGGTGAACCTCCACTTTTGCTTTCTTTAAATGCGTAATTGGATTCCATCTCCTTGGTCTTTTCACCATCATTTTCCTTGTTGGTGTTGTATTGATCCTTTTCGTGGGCTCCTTTTGTGGCGTCTACGACGAGTTACTAACGTCCAACCTTTATCATCATTGGGTTGATCATCTTCAACTTTTTTGTTCTCCAATAATTCTTCATTTTTACTTTCTTTAAAACTAAATAATTCATATGGAGTGAATTACTCAAATGTGATAGAGATTTGGTTTGTGCTTTCTTTCTTATCTTCTAGCACGATCTTCTTTTTGCGAGCCAAGTACATAGCTTCATCCTTGAAGATAAAGCACTTCTCCAGAAGGTGGCTCACAAGCCGATCATATTTGCAGTAATTTGGGTCATCAATTTTCCCAGCTTCATTTGGCTGCTTCATCTCCGGAAGCTCAATGAGATTTAACTTGAGGAGTTCTTCAAAAATGGCTGGCATATCAGAATCTATAAATGGGTACTCTTTCTCTTGCATTTATTTTACAGTCAACTTTCCACTAATCTTATCTTGAAAAGATGTGGATTTGATACACTTTTTCTTGCTCACCTTCGTCGTGAACTTCATAGATAATGTGTTGAAATTCACAGCTTCTTTGCTTTCAGACTTGGATACGAACTTACCCCGCTTTCTGACTTCTTGCTTGTCATTCCCTTTGTGAGGTTCATAGACGGACAACCTTTCATTTCCAGTGGAGGCCATGCTCAATTTCATTTCATGGGTACAAGTTACAAGTTCTTCAAGTGTTCTAGAATTGATACCTTGAAAGATGTAGCGCAATCCCTAATGCATTCCTTGGGCACATCTCTATGCCAGAAGCTTCACTAAGTCTGTCTTTATAGTTGAGGCTTGCATTCCTCAAATGATTGATAAACTAGATAACTGGTTCAACCTTTCGTTGACGAGTATTTGTGAATTCCACTATGCCCACAGTGCACCTTGCACTATAAAAGCGATTGAGGAACTCTTGCTCTAGTTAATACCGGTTATCAATAAATCCCACCTCGAGGTCTATATACCAATCAAAAGTGTTTCCTTTTAGCGAGCGGGCAAACTGCTTGATGTGGTAATCTCCACAAGTCCTAGTATTGTTGCATGTCTCAACATAGTACGCCACATGTTGCTTTGGATCACCTTTATCATCAAACTGTTGAAACTTTGAAGGTTGATAGCCAGCATACATCTTCAACATATCGACCCTTGCAATGTACAACTTTGCATATGTAAGGGTGGACTTGTCAGCAACTTCATACTTGTTCTTAATAGTTCCTTCAATGAATTCCTTCAGTTGATCGATTTGAATCATCCCTTCAGATGAGATAGGGATTGCCTTCGCGGATGTTACTATTTAGGTAGAATCACTCTATGAAACTTCTGGGAGCTTTCGAGTAACGTGGGTAGATTCTTCTTCCATCAACATTCCCACCCTATATGTTAGCTTGTTGATTCTAGCATCTTGATTTTGCATGCACTTGGTGCCAGAAATTGCTTCCGCCAACTTTGCCAACTGCTCCTCCACAGATGAACTATTTGTCACCATGGCTTGCATGATTGTTGTGGACTAGGGAGAGCGGCATAGTTTGTCACACATATTGATCCTCAATTAGCCCTCACTATATGGTGTATGTGGAGACGATCCATCACTTGAAGCATCATCATCTTCCTTCGTAGCAAGGTTGTTGGATCCAGAGAGCTCAAATAGAGTAAGGGTTTTCTTACTATTTTCAGCAGCACCACTTCCTCATTCAGGCGCGTTTGTGGAAGATCTTACTCCTTTTGAGGATGAAGATCCAAAAACAAGGGTTGATATGGATGGAACTTTGAGTGCTTGTTGTCGTAAAGAGCTTGTCTTACTCCTTGTAGTCGGTCCAAAGCTTCCAAAGGTAAAATCGATGATGTTTTCCACATCAACATAGAATCTAGAATTAGCAGCCTTGGTTGATGTTGATCTTGAGTTGATTTTCGTTGAAGCCATTTTGATGTTCTTGAACTTTGGTGATTGAATATTTGAGATGAGAGATAGAGATTGTCCTACTGGGTGTGCCAAAATTGTAGACAATAAATTTATGTCGAAAAAATAAAATCAAGACCGAAAGATATACAACAATCATAATATTTTGTTTCAAATAATATGAGTATACAATCTCTATGGATCCTCTATTTCTTCTTTCCAATTATAAATAAATTCAAGGGCCTTTGAGCTTGAGCTTGAATCTATATTTGTTGCCACGAACGATTTCTTGGATTCAATTAGCACGAACTTTGATTTGAACTCGTACTCCTTGAATCTTGATTTGTTCTTCGTTCTTGAGGTTGAACTTGATTTCTTGAACTTGAACTTGATTGCTTGAAGCTTGAAACATGTAAAGAAATTTGTGGCATTTTATCCACGAGCTCTCTCTTGCTTCTTGTTATAACTTCTGGTATCTTTTCTGGGTTATGAGACCCGTATTTATAGTTGTGGGAGGGAAGAATTATGATACGAACAAACTCTTTCTGACCAATCAAATTGAAGTGTGACAAAGTGGCATTTGATCGGCCAGAACATGTCACTTGCACATGTGGCACAATTTCATTAGTCTTTTAATGTGACTTGGCATGCCTTGTTATTTTGACACGTGGCATGATCCTATTGGCTCTTCCGCTTGACTTGGCGGCCAAGTCATAAGACACTTGGCACCAAACTGGGCCTCTAGGAAGATGACATCTTGGGCTTAATAAAGTGGGCTCATCACTTTAGCCCAATTAAATGGGCTAGCCCAAGGGATTAAGACTTATTTTATATATATATATATATATATATATATATATATATATATATATATATATATATATATATATGTATATATATTGAATTTATATAATTAATTCAATTATATTAGCACATTATATTTATTTGGACCAATATATCTTGAATTTAAAATGTAATTCAAATTATTTTTTGAATTTAATTTTAATAAAATTTATACGCCTAAAGACTCAAAAGTAAATAATCCTGCTATTAAAAAAATAAAATGAAAGTTTTATTAAATATCTTGAGTCTTTATGTGAGAGATTAATTAGTTATAACCAAAGGAGGTAGACAGTCCATTGGATATGAAACTCTAAATTTCATTCACGTAGCTTTTTTATTGGATTTTAAACACGTAATGACAATACTTTATGTGAACACTAAGGGACAAGTGAGATAAAAAGGGATAGACATTTCATATCACCTTCGTTAGGTCGAGTAGGAGGAACTGAATCCAGTAATAATTTTGATTTTCGTGGCTAACTAAAGTTTCAATAAAACACTTGTTCAGCACTCCTAACTACTATAAGAGGATGTTTACTCATCAAAACGACCCGTATACAAGTTAAGTACAGCACACTTGTTATGATTAGACCAGGGGTGTAGGCATTTTGTTCTAATAGTATGCATGTTGAAGAAGAAATAAAATTTAAAAAATTACACCACTTATCGTTACATTAGTTTATTCATTTTATTTTTATTTTTAAACATTGATACCACTTACTAAAAATTTTGCTTACGCGCTGAATTAGACCAACATTACAAGCTTCCCTACTTGGAACACAAGATGAATATCTGTATATATAATTCATTCCGGTTAAGGGTCAAATATATTTTTGTACTACTCAAAATAGGTCATATTTATCCTCCGTTTGAATTCTTTATCAAATATGTCTCCACCGTTATACATTAGGGCCATATATATCCCTCAGCAGTTAAAACACTCTCCCATATATTTAAATTACGGTTAAGGGTCAAATATATCCTTGTACTATTAAAAATAGACCATATTTATCCTCCGTTTGAATTTTTTATCAAATATGTCCCCACCGTTATATTTTTATCAAAACACCCTCCATATATTTTTAGTAGCACGTGGCATCTTATGATTGGACTAAACGACCCGCCCCACTCCTTTAATTAAACACGCCCCGAGCCAATGAAATTTAGTCTTCTTCTCCGTTCAATCCCTTTAATACTAGATAGTGATGGACCATGTTAGCATGGGCCAAATAATACAAAGGCTAAAACTCTATTTTTATATAAAATTATAGCTATATAAATTGGCTCATGAAAATGACCCTCAAAATCGGATAAGACGAAAATGTATGCTAATTGTTGGATATTAGTTACATGCATCAATGAATAAAATGTCCAATCTTGAATGTTGCGCGGTCACTTTTTAACGCCATGAGAGTACTATTTCTATGTTGAAAACATAATTATTATTCTTCTAATGATATCTGGTGAATCTCACTCCCAACCCATGAAGCTGCAGATGGAAGTATGAAACTATATTTCTGTGCTAGCTTTCTTTTATTTTGTACTTTTCTTTTTCCAAATTGGTTCATGTAAAGTTGCGGTCTGTTAAGTTTTTTGCTTCTAGACTTACAAAATTTCTCGCATATCGTATAGCTGCAAGTACATGAATTATAAAGGAAAAAAATAGAATAGCAATAGTAGTACTAGTATCCGATAAGCATTCAAATGGATAATAGTTTAGAAATCAATATGGTGTTGTACTACATAAGTTATGCAATGAACCAGACACAAAAACTACCCATTTAGTAAATAACATACTCAATTTCTTCTTTTTTTTCGGTCCATCTCATATTTATGACACAGGATTGTTATCACTCCCTACTTTTTAAGGCACCCTCAAAAAATCTTTTCATCATATAGCAAAGAAGCATGCATTTTGCAGAAGCATAAGCATATTGAAGGGATTGAACGGAGAAGAAGACTAAATTTCATTGGGTCGGGGCGGGTTTAATTAAAGGAGTGGGGCGGGTCGTCTAGTCCAATCATAAGATGCCACGTGCTACTAAAAATATATGGGAGGGTGTTTTGATAAAAATATAACGGTGGGGACATAATTGATAAAAAATTCAAACGGAGGATAAATATGGCCTATTTTTAATAGTACAAGGATATATTTGACCTTAACCGTAATTTAAATATATGGGAGAGTGTTTTAACGGCGGATAGATATATATGGCCCTAATGTATAACGGTGGGGACATATTTGTTAAAGAATTCAAACGGAGGATAAATATGACCTATTTTAAATAGTACAAGAATATATTTGACCCTTAACCGAATTCATTATATATAGAAGATAAAGTAGGCCTTTGGGCATATAAATTGCAAATTTTGAAAAAAAATTGTATTTTGAGTTAAGCTACTAAGGGTATTTGAAACTTGAAATTGTATTTGAACATGCATTTTACTTGAAAAAATATTACAGTATTAGTGAGTGGGGAAAAAGAATTTTTTGAAAATTTTGAAAATGTGGTAAAAGCCATTTTTTGATTTTTGAAAATCTCATTTCCACTTTTTTTTTCTCAAAAATTTATAAAATTTCATGGACAAAACATATTTTCGAAAAAAAGAAAGAAAATTCTTTTATGGACAAATTGTCCGAACTATGTCCATTTTTTCACAATGAGAAGTTGGTCATCTGGATTCTGGTGGCCATGCAAAAGGAGGGTAATGCAAAACACAAACATACAGCTCATTTCCAAGTAGACATGCAAACCTCCTGAACAAGACTGCAAGTCAGAGACAACAGAAAAGTTACCAGAATTAGCTTTTCTGGACACATTTTTTTTTTGTATTTTTGACACATCAGAAGAAAAAAGAAAAAGACTAATCTGACCTTGAAAATCTGCCTCCCTAATCAATTCTACTGTTTTCTTCACATTTTTTCTGCAGCTGCTCTGTTGTCTTTACCAAAAAAAGAAAAAAAAAAAAAGAAAACTGCCTAGGTAGAATAAAACTTTGGCTCCTCTTTTGTCATTTTCATTCCTTACTTCTCAGGGAAATTTTCACTTACAATAATAACTCTTTATCATAAATGGTATTACTATAATGTTATAAATAATCCAAAAGCAACTTCCGTTTTTATTTTTATTACACTTCAAATTGAAATGTATATGAAAGAAAAAATTAGAAAAATGCATGTTCAAGATTACTTAATATTCTGGTACAGTAGCTAGGACAATGGAGTTTGCTATGGAGAGATGCTTTGTAACTTTATCTTTAACGTGTGAGAAGAAAAAAGGAATGGTTTAAGACTCTGCATTAACCCAAATGTTCACAAAAATCAATTAAAATTATTTTGAATTTGAAATAAAAAAGATTCTCTCTTGGAAGTGTTGCAGAGACTACTTTGGTTTCTTTTTCTCTGTCTGTCCTTTTCTTTCTTTCTTGTTTGCTTAGCATAAGCCATCTTCACATTTTACTTTATTTATATATATTTTTTTTCCAGTTTTCTTCAAGAGTGTGTTTAGCATTTTAGGCTGTGTAGTATAATATCAACTTGGGCTGCACTTCTCTTTCTTGCTTCTTCAGTAAAGCATAAAAAAGCTCAAATCTTTACAAGATTATAGTACTGCTGCATTCTAAGAAACTACATTTTCTTAGTAGATTCTTGAATATGATGAGTGTGGGTTTTTGGTGATTGTGATATCTTGGGTTTTGTGGGGTTTTGAGTTTTGTGCAGCATTGTGTGAAGGGACTTTGTTTAAGGTTTTGAGAGCTAAGTGAGTGAAGAAAAGAACAAGGAGAAGAAGGAGGAGGAGGAATGGCAGGAGGTGGAGCAGCACCACCACCAAAACAAGATGAGAATATACCACATCCTGTGAAAGATCAGCTTCCTAATGTTTCTTACTGCATTACCAGTCCTCCTCCTTGGCGTCAGTTTCTCCTAACTTTCTTTCAAACGCTTATCACTCTGTGTTTTCATGCATATTTATGGAGTATTACTACATTGTTTTGCCAAAAACAGATTGTCTTAAAATTGTGCCCTATATATGTCATGATTGTCTCTGTAGAAAGCTTAGAATTAGTTGTTGTTTCGATTTTTGTTCCAAGCTTAAATGTTAGTTTAATGCATGCTACTTTCTCCTACCCCTCTCCCATTTTTATTTTGGGGTTTTTTTTTACTTCTTTTGTTGTGTGTTTAATTCATTTTTGTTTGATTAAGTGGACATGTTGATAACCACAATTGAAAAAGATGTGATGAATTTCTTGTTGCAGCTGAGGCCATATTACTTGGGTTCCAACATTACATTGTTATGCTTGGCACAACTGTACTCATTCCTTCAACTCTAGTTCCCCAAATGGGAGGTGGAAAAGTAAGAACTACTGCCTTCACATTCTAGCTAGTTCTTGTTATAGTTTCTTTTTAAGGACTTATGGCTTTTATTAGTTCTCAACTTGGGTTCAAAATATTATGGTTGTTTATTATGGTCTATCTAATTAGGATCCATGTTTTTTTTACTGGTCAGGAAGAGAAAGCAAAGGTGATTCAAACATTGCTCTTTGTTGCTGGTTTGAACACACTAACTCAGACTTTGTTTGGTACAAGACTACCTGCTGTTATTGGTGGCTCTTATACTTTTGTGCCAACAACACTTTCGATTGTCTTGGCTGGTCGATACAGTGATGTTTTGACCCCTCAAGAGGTAGCGGATTAGAGTCTGTTTTCAATTTGCTGCATTCTTTCGGATGTTGATATGATAATGTAGGTGGCATTCTCTTTTGCATATAAACAGAAATTTGAGAAGATAATGCGAGGAATTCAGGGTGCTACGATTGTAGCTTCTACTCTTCAGATTGTTATTGGCTTTAGTGGCCTATGGCGGAATGTGACAAGGTAAGTTACATGATCAGCTAAAGATAGCATCATAATAATAACCAGTGAGTATAGTAGTTGTTTGATAAAAATGATTAAAAGGCTGATTATGATAAGCAATTCTTGACTGAAGGTTAACCAGTTAACCAGTTAGCCTATTTCCCGTTTCAAATTTCAGGTTCATCAGTCCACTCTCCGCAATTCCATTGGTAGCTCTATCAGGATTTGGATTATATGAATTTGGTTTCCCTCTGGTAACTGTTTGTGTCCTATCTGTAGAAATTAGCTTCTTCCTGAAATGATAAGCATGTCCATTGTGGTAACTGATTTTCTTTTGCATTTAGGTGGCAAAATGTGTGGAAATTGGATTGCCACAGCTTTTCGTTCTCTTAATCTTTTCACAGGTGGATTTAGTCACAACTTTCCTAGATACTTGTTATTTCCTATTATATCTTTTCCAGTTCAATTTATGGACGAAAAAAAATGCTCTGAATCTGACTTTTACAAGTTCAACCAGCATGTTAGCAACAAATATTTCTGCTTGTGTATGCAGTACATACCACATATTATGAAAGGGGATAGGCATGTCTTTGATCGGTTTGCTGTTATATTCTCTGTCGTGATTGTATGGGTCTATGCTCACATTCTCACTGCTTCTGGAACTTACAAAAATTCACCAATGAAGACTCAGCTTAGCTGTAGAACTGATCGGGCGGGAATTATCAGTGGATCTCCATGGTAAGGGTAGTTCATTCTCTTGAATTTGGAACTGCCAAAATTTATTAAAATAAAGTCTAGACTTAAGTTGGCAACGACACATGATTGTTGGATATGCCTCACAGAATGTAAAATAGTAAAAGCATGTTATGCAAGCATTAGGAAATAGAGGTATGCGGTTAACTATGAACTGTCAGCTAAACATTCTACTCGTATCACTTGGACAGGATTAGAGTTCCATATCCATTTCAATGGGGAGCTCCCACGTTTGATGCTGGAGAAGCATTTGCAATGATGGCGGCTTCACTTGTTACTCTTGTCGAGGTTAGTTAATTCCAAAACAAGTTGATGTAGTTTCCTTCTCTTCTGTGTAGTTGAAGTTTACTTATTCGCTACTTGAAAACATTGCAAACTAATACAAGTTTCCGCCGTGTTTTGACTGTCAACAGTCTACTGGTACCTTCTTTGCCGTGTCAAGGTATGCCAGTGCAACTCCTATACCTCCTTCTGTCCTTAGCCGTGGTGTCGGTTGGCAGGTAAATCCATTAAATCACCAATGTGGAGATTCTTATGTTAAAGATTGTGACCTGATAGTAATAAAAAGAATCAATCTTCTGTCCTTAGCCGTGGTGTCGTTTGGCAGGTAAATCCATTAAATCGCCAATGTGTTGATTCTTATGTTAAAGATTGTGACCTGATAGTAATAATACGAATCAATCTTTTCCTATATCCTCTTATAGCTTAAAGTTCAAATATCATCTTATATACATATGTTATTTACTGCAAGCAAAATCAGTACAATGGAACCAATGTTTCCTCTGCTGAAAGAATGTATCCCAATTTCCATATCATTCAAGGTGTTAATTACCTATGGTTCTAAGATTAGTTTTCTTTGTCTTCTTTAAGGGTGTGGGCATATTGTTCTCAGGAATATTTGGAACCGGAAATGGCTCATCTGTATCTCCGTAAGACTCTTGTTAAGTTCAACCAAATATGAAAATTTTCCACTAGTCTGCGAGCAATGTCCTTATCACTCATAGCAAAGAATCTTAATATTTCCTTTCTGTTCTATAGAGAAAATGCTGGCTTACTCGCATTAACACGTGTTGGGAGCAGGAGAGTGGTTCAGATATCTGCTGGTTTCATGATCTTCTTCTCAATTCTTGGTTAGTTCTTTGCTGCATGTAATTATTTAGCTCAGATTAATTCTTGGAAGTACGGTAAATATTTGATGGTTAAACTTGTGTTGATCCAGGGAAATTCGGAGCTGTCTTTGCCTCAATCCCTGCACCAATAGTCGCAGCATTGTATTGTCTCTTCTTTGCCTATGTTGGTATGTATTATCAATTAATATTGTGTTGGTATATTCCTAGGACAGTTATAATGTTTGGCCTTAATGTGTTTGCAGGTTCAGCTGGTCTAAGTTTTCTGCAGTTCTGCAACTTAAACAGCTTTAGAACAAAGTTCATTCTAGGATTCTCAGTTTTCATGGGCTTATCCATTCCACAGTACTTCAATGAATATATAGCAATAAATGGATATGGTCCTGTTCATACTAGAGCTAGATGGGTAAGTAATCCCTCCAACCCCCTTTTTCCCATATTACTATATCGGTATTACTTATACGAAAAGGGTCAAAATACCCCTCCACGGTACCAAATATTATAATCTTAACACCCCTTATAAGTTAGGGCATTCATATCCTTGTCGTTAGCAAATTGCTTTCTCTCCAACATGCCAACTGAGCTATATCGGAGGATAACTTTTAGACCACCAAAGTCAAAAGAAGATGGATAAATTTAAACTATATCCCCCAAGTATTTTGCTATGTTAATATCAAAGATAAATATAAGACGATTTGCTTGTGACAAGGTTATGAATGGTCTAAAAGCATAAGGGGGCTTGATATTAACATATTTCGTTTAGTAATGGCTTAAATGAGGTGTTGCATTTTGTTCTTTTTACCAGTTCAATGACATGATCAATGTGCCCTTCTCGTCGGAACCATTTGTTGCTGGTTTATTGGCATTATTCCTAGATGTATCACTGCATAAAAAAGACGCCACAACACGGAAGGATAGGGGCATGCCATGGTGGGATAAGTTCAAGTCATTCAAGACAGATACAAGAAGTGAAGAGTTTTACTCATTGCCCTTCAATCTCAACAAGTTTTTTCCCTCTGTATGATTGAAAGGGATATATAGATAGATAATCCAAACTTTATAGTCCCTCAATAGCTTATTGTGGGTATGGATATATTAACCAAACAATTTCTGCTGCCCTGAATTTTCTGTAACTCGGGAACAGTCTACATGAGTGACTTGTTTACTCAACAGTCCATTCCTAATGCTGTTTGTTAGAGGTAATGTAGCTGGATCTTGATACAAGTATATTGATTTAATCAATTAAAAGACAAAAAAGTGTCATTTTGTTACAACTAGTTCTTTGCGTTTTGCACCCTTTTATGTGTAGGTCATTTTCTGTTTTGCACTATATCCTCTTATTTTCTACAAGATTTGGTCCCTAATCTATTCATTTCCTTACAATATTGTAAATTCCTTTTGTTTTGTTTGGAATGAGCAATGAGTGTGTTGTGGAGCACTTCAATAAAAACGATTAATAGCTTAAGATAAGCAAATAAAAACTAGAATAAATAACCAAGTTAATGATGATAATGAACTCGGGTTCGATTAATGGCTTAACGAGAAGCTCGCCTTCAGTTCCGAACCAATGATTATGAAAAAACTTATGAACAAAAACAAGAGCTCTGAACAATCCTTTAGAAACAAAAAAAATAAATAGATGCATCTTGCCTTGGTATGCATATTCCAGAGAGAGTATTGAATAACAACCCTTCCCTTATATAGCAGAGGAATTTTATCCTAAATACAACTCTAAAAAATGTAAAGATCTTTCATTTTGCAAATCACGTATCAACCGCTGATACGGGCCGAGATTCACGCTGTGATATCTAGTCGGGCACGGATATTACAAGGAAAATTACCAGCTATGTCCATGTATAGGTAACTCATTAAAAAATTGGCCAATTGATAAAATATTATTAATATTAGCCAAATTAGCCAATTAGCTATTTGTAGCAAAACAAAATTAAATTTTTGCTTTCTTTTGAGTGGGTGCTATTAGAATAGGTTAGGTATATTTTAAGGAGCTTGAATCTCAGTTTTGGGATGATTTGGTGAAGTTTTGAGGTGGTTTCGATTAAAATTCCAAGTAAAAACTGAATATGAAAAAAATGATGTGTATCACACTGTGTATCATTTGTCTATCACATATGTATCACATTTGCATTGATTATGTATCACATGTACATCCACTTATACATGTGTGTAAGATACGTGATACATATTTGATACATATATCGCAGAAGAATTTTTTGAACTCGATTTAATTACGAGTTTTGATAGGAAACCAGTCCAAATCATCTCCAATCTTCCTGGAATTTTGTATATTGATTTATCTATATGTTTTCAATGAATTTCAATTATACCCATTAAAAAAATTCTTTTTTTTTGTTTAGATTTTTGAAATATATATATATATATATATATATCTCTGTGTGTGTGTGTGTGTGTGTGTGTGTGTGTGTGTGTGTGTGTATGTGTGTGTGTGACGATCCGGTTGGTCGTCTTTAGAATTTATGCCTCGTTCCCCTATTAACTGCTTTCCCTAGGTTCATTTCTGCTATTTTGGTTTGCCAGGACGTTCGGTAATAGAATTTGGAGTGTTTTTGGACACTTAATCCCCAAATGAGAGCTTAGGTGTTGGAAAATGGTCCGTAGTCTGAACAGTATGAAGACGAACTCGAAATGGAAATTCAATGGTTCCGTTAGCTCCGTTAGGTGATTTCGGAGTTGGGAGCGTGTTCGGAATGTATTTTGGATGTCCGTAGCTCATTTAGGCTAGAAATGCCGAAAGTTATAATTTTGAAGTTTCCGGTCCGATAGTAAATTTTTTATCCGAGGGTCGGAATGAGATTCCGGAAGTTTCTATAGCGCCTTCATGTCATTTGGGACGTGCATGAAAAATTTCAGGTCAATCGGACTTTGTCTGATTAGGTTTTTGATCGAAAGCGAGTTTGGTTGAGTTTTGGAGTTCTTAGGTGCAAATCGTTGATTAATTCGAGTTTCCGGCGTTGTTTTAGGTAGTTTAAGGTTTTGTACAAGTTTGAATGAAGTTATGGAATATGTCCATATGTTTGTTGAGGTCCCGGGGGCCTCAGGTGTGTTTCGGATGCTCAACGGAGCAATTGCGAAACTTAGTGAGTTGCAGATTTTCTGTTGTGTGTTGCGGACCTTTTTCTTCTCTGCGATCGCATAAGCTTTCATGCGATCGCATAGAGCCTTTTGTGCTGGGCCTCATTTTCCTTCAATGCGATCGCACTACCCCTTATGCGATTGCATAGCTCTGCCTCCCCATTCTCTGCGTTCACAACCCCCTCCCTGCGTTCGCACTGAGTAACCTGGGCTAGTGTCTCTGGGCCCAATTCCTTATACGCGATCGCAGAGCCTCTATTATGATCGCATAGGTCCAGTCCCTTCTCTTCCGCGATCGCAATCCCATCCCTGAGTTCGGATAGGCCACTTTTCTGGGCCTTCACATTTTGTTCTACGCGATTGCATCCCATTTCATGCGATCGCAATGAAGAAATTTCTGGGCAGATATTAATATTTCAAAAACAAGGTTTCTTACATTTTTAGAAAAACTCAAGCTAGGGAGCTCGGTTTTGAGAGATTTTTCAAGGGCTTTTCAGAGACAACGATTGTGTAATGATTCCTTACTCCTCTATGGCTAAAACCCACTAATCTAATCATGAATTCAACCTTTAATTTCTGATTTTGAATGAAAAAATTAGGATAAAGTTCTTAGATCTAGTGAGGATTTGAAGGAGCATTTGAACTCCAATTTGGGAGATTTTTATTTGGTTAGACTCGTGAGAGTACGAGGTTTATGAAAATGTGAAAATTATTCGATTACGAGACGTTGGCCTGAGGGGCATTTTGGTTATTTTGCTTATTTTCGCGCCTTAGCTTTAATTTTAACACTCGAATTAGTTGCTTGCGATGTTATTTACAATATGTAATTGGTTTGAATAGATTTGGGCCACTCGAAGTCGGATACTCGTGGCAAGGGCATCGTTTATAAGTGATCTTTGCACCGGTTCGAGGTAAGTGACTTGTCTAACTTTGTGTGGGGGACATTCTTCCCTTAGGATATCTTGACTGTTGTTTAGAAAGCCTTGTGCGCGAGGTGACGAGTGCGTACTTGTGCTAATTGTTGAAAATACACCTTACTTGACTTATTTAGACTGTGTTCTTCACGTGTTTAACTGTTATAAATGCAAATTTCACTTGTTTTAGCTTAGAGAAAGCATGTTAGTTAGCTTACTTGTTCTATTTGGCTAAATTGCAATATCTGCTCTTTGTGAAGCATGCTAGACTATATATTCTACCGGTTGTCTTTACTTAGTATTTATACATTATTGAAGTGATGTAATGTGTTTACGATTGGGTCTACATGTTCAATTCCACGGGAGATCCTCAGATATTGGTATGATGGACTACGCGTTCAATTCTCGGGAGATCCTCAGATATTGGTGTGATGGACTACGGATTCAATTCCCAGGAGACCCTCTGTTATCCTCATATTTATATATATATATATACCTCATCCATGAAATTTCCTTTCCTTCTTGCATCTAATATTGCTAATCACGCTTAAAATATATGGAATGTGATTTTTGCATGTGATTCTTTGAGAGAAAGAACCTTATTTATTTGGTTTTTCAAATTTTTATACATATATTTGGCTAGTTTTGGTAAGTCTATGACTAATGGCTAGAAGTTGGTAAGTTAAAACTTATTTGTGACATTTGTGTAAGTTTCCCATATTACAACCCTTTGTTAATCGTGTGCGAACATTTAGCAATGCTTTCCGAGGTTTTGTTGTTCGAATCAGGCCCACGAGCATGATCTCGATGGCTCCGAGGACATGTGTTTTGTTTGGGCTTTGATACTCACGGCTTCGATTTCGACTACATGCAATTATATCCTCTCTTCATTCGTCTCGTCGGGAAATCGGAGTGCTAATTACCCCTGGTTTTACCGGTAGACAGTGGTTTAAGTAGGGAAGGGTAGTTAACAAACATATGCATATAGGATGTTGGTTATGTTTGTGATTAACAAGATGGGCTTATTATGGTATTTATGTGGACTTCTCGTTAGGCCTCCTAAGTTTGGAATAATGATGCTCAACGATCGCCAGTTCTCTTTTTTCTTTTCTTCTCTTCTTTTTGATCCATTCCAATTCCTTTACGGGTAAATTAATAATTATTTTGTCAGTAGAAAATGTATATGTAAAAAACTACTAAATCATATTTTAATCCAAAATCAGTACTCATCGTGATAAAAGAATATTGATTGTAGCGATACTCTGACTCGCTAATTTAAAATCTCAAATTCTGGATATGAATTGTGGCTGAGAATAGCATACGAAGGTGTTGTTTAAACCAAATAATAATTGCCTATCTGAAGATGTCTTTTGGTTAGACTTAAGACAAAATATGGTGCTTTCCTTATCCATTGAAATCAAAGTATATAAGATAATCATGATATATTTTCTTTGGTGATAGAAGATGTAGAAAGAATTAAAATTAAAGTTGAAAATAACTCTTTTTTGACCTACATTCTTGATTACCAATCAAGAAACCATTGTCAATAAGAGTGAGTTTTTCCTTTCGTGAAATTAGAATAATATGAGTATTTTTTTCTTATCTTAGGTGAATAATAGGGTTTGTATTTTTCTCTATCTTCAAAAAAACTATTTTATCTAAAATTTATTTTGGGTCGGATTAAAACTAACCTTTATGAAATTCGTAAGAATCTCTTTATCTATTTTTAGAAAATTAGAAAACGAGAACAAAAGACAAAGAAAGAAGAAAAAATTAATGTTCTGTGACTAGGAGTAGGGGTGTACAAGCTGAATCGAAAAAATCGTACCAAACCAATTAAAAAATCTGATTATATTTTGTTTGGTATTGAGTAAAAAAATTCGAGCCAAACCAACATATAAATATGTAATTTTTAATTTATGTATACTTTTAAGACTTTTTATAAAATTTTCTTAGATATCAAAGATATTTGCGATTCTCTTGTGGGATGTAATATTTAGTTAATTATGAAGTGCTCTATATTTATTAACGTTAAATAATAGACTGCATGATCACTTTCTTATCAAGTGTTAGTGAAATGCGTCAATCTCTTTATTCTTCCATATTCATAAATCAAGATCTATTAAATTCTTATATCTTTTTCGAATTTAAAATGGTATTTCAATAATTTAAAATTAAATAGAGCATAGGTTCATATTTATTTTTATATTATTAAATTCGATTAACCTTGAAAGTGTACATCAATGAAAAATGATTATCATACAACTTTAATAAAACAAGATTAGAATAATATTCATATAAGAAACAAATCCAGAAAAACCGAAAAAACCCGATAAAATCGAACCAATCCAAACCGATATATAGTAATTGGGTGATTATAGACAAGTTTTGATTTGCTTTTTCTTATTTTACTGAACTTTTTAATATTCATCCATATCTTTGATTAATGACTATTTAGCTTTTCCCATCCGCTTGTAAAAGATTGATTCTTTATAGGTTAAAATAATGTTGATTTTTCCACTAAGAAAAATGTATTGATCAAGATGTTGCATTATCTAGGTGAAAAGATCATAATGAGATAATACAGAATATATTATTGGACATCAATCATTTTGCTTTTCTATCCTTTAATTAATTAATTGCATGTGCTTTTAAAATGTTCGTTCTAACACCGGAAAAGTTTCGAACTTCATCCGCCTAGAGCCGTTGCTATTAATTTGTGATGATTAATAAAAGGTTGATAGCATGACTAAATATATTTACTTAATTAATATGGGAGATGGCAACACAATCATACTACAAGATAACACACCCAGAGGATAAATGGTTCAACTAAATTCAAATTTTTCGGAATAAACATAAATTTATATGCAAAAAACTACTATAATTTCAACAAATTCTTGAAATCAAACTTCTCTATTTTATGGCAAAAGAAGCTTGAGCTATGAATCAAAAGAAGCTTAACCTATGAATTTGACAATGAAACCGAGGGAATTAACTTCGTACTTATTAACATTACATTTTTAAGCGGAACCTACATAAGATATGCTAAAATAATAATGTTGCACTCCAATAAAATTTGGATTATTTCGATCTCCTTTTCTCAATATATAATAGCCCGACATTCCTATTGTTATAACAAATTATATTCTAAATGACGTAAAGAGGTGTTAGTTAAGCTGGTTCATACATTTTCAATGGATCAAGACTACTTGAATTATCATTATATATCCTATTATAATTTATAGAGTCCGCCAAGATTGACTTGAATATATAGATGTTATATTCTCCTAAACTTTTCTATATAGGACAGTTTGATACACAAAATTTTAATTACACTGGCGAAAATTTGTGTCATTGCAGCTCTTCTTCTTGTGATTACTATATAGAGATAATAGTATCACTTTATTGAGGATTTCAATAACAGTAAATTTACTGGTAGCATTGTGTAAAATTTGTTAAAAAAATAGTTTTCGATACCTCAAAAAAAAAAATTTAAATTAATGTCTAAGTTCATTCTTTTAATATTATTTTAATGAATCTTTATTATATCAATCAATTAAATATATTTTTGTCACACTCCCTTTTTTTAACCCAAACCTCTACTTAACCCTCTTAAATTAATAAAAGGATTTAACAAAAGCTTGCAAAGGGTTTTTCAATTTTGAAAGTGACAAAAATTTGTTTCAAAAGGAAAATAACTTAGAGTCGCCACCTGGCATTCGATTTCGGTGTGCCAGGCCACCGTTTTTTTTTTGAAAATATTTTTCCTTTTAAAACATTTGAGACTCTAAAATTAAGTCTATACCAGAGATTCAAATAAGGGGTTTCATTTGACTCGAGAAGAAGGTGTTAGACATTCCCCAAATCTCGTGAAGGTCACGGTTGCGTACTCGATCTAGTTGGCTTCTAAAATATTCAATTGAGGTAGAAAATACAAAAATAAACACACAAAAGGGCTCGATGTCGTCCCCACCTAGTAAAAGAAAAATAAAATACTATTCTATGCTTCCTCGAACCGTTCGTTTTTCGGCCTTCAAATATAAATACTTCGGGGCATACCCCGGATAAAATATATGTACACAAACCCTTCGGGCCATACCCCGGATAAATATAACTAAGGGAACGACCTCTCACCTTAAGTTCACATATTATAAATTTAACTAAATGTCCTAAGGCTTACCTACCCAAATATGATATGCCTAACAAGCTACTAGCGATAGGGAATAAAATTAAAACAACAAAATAATCATAACACTAATATTCACATATGCGGACAACGGCGATCTAATATTCATTCAATACTAGATCGAATATTAACTCTAGATTCTAAAAGATATCTATGACACTAGATCTAATATTAATCTTACGAGAAAAAGACTACTCAATTCTATTTGACTACTACTGGCTGCTAATTGTAAAACCTTTTATTTATGTATATATACATATATTTTAAGAAATAAACTATGTTAAAAATGCTAACTAAGAAAAATAATATTCTAAGCTTAACATCAGTGAAGTCCCGCATATTTGTCCGAATGTGAGGATTATTACATGAATAAAATTCAAATCTAAGAAATTAATCCCAAAACCTTCACGTTAGTCAAGATTCAATGACATAGAAAATAGATCAACAACAACAACCACTCATCAGGTGAGGTCTGGGGACATAGAAAATAGATCATGAACAACAAAATCACAAAATGGTAATAACAGTCATCCACCACGCTGGTCTTGAAGATGGAGAAACGGGCTGCGGGTCTTGGTGGAAACGAGCTGGTATGCCGCTGTGAGGAGGACGACGACAGAGGGTTGTTCTCTTGTTGATGAAGATGGCTGTGACGGGGTAGGGTGGACGTGAGTGAGCAGATTCGGTTTGGTCGTGGAGAGGAGGGTAGCGGCCAGTTTTAGGTGGTTATGGTTGTTTCTATGGTGAAAGAGACGAAGGGTGTGAAGCGTGGTCGACGTGGCTGGCCAGTGAGAACGACGATGCTGATTTTTTTCTTGTAGTTTAGGTTTTCTCCATTGTTAGGGTTTTTTCCCTAAGGTTGATGGTTTCCCCCTCTTCTAAGGTTTCAAAGTTGAAGTTCAGGTCCAGAAGAAGATGGTCTTGTTAGGGTTTATGTTAGGTCTTCTTCGGCTTTCAAATTGGGCTTCAAAAAAGTGCAAAAATTAGACCAAAACCTTCGCAAAATCTCTTTAATATAAGATAAAAATGCTACATAATGCAAACATCAATCTAACTAACTAAACTAAATTATATATAAAATATGAAAGTACTTTTTTTATTTTCAAAGGCTATATTAAAATAAAATAGGTTCAAAATAATATACCTTTCTAAAATAGTTAATGCGTGAACTAAATAGAGAAATATGGAACTATTTTTGTAATTTTCAATTTTTGTTCTTAAAATAATGTAAAATAGATAAAATTAGCTGAAATGACTATATTAAGCCTAAATTAAATATTTTATGCTGAAATAGGTGAAATTTCGGGGAGGGTAAAAAATCACATGTCTACAGCTGCTCCTCTTTGACTGGAAATACGAAGTATTTTCAGACAAAGAACGACTAGACAGGTTTTTTGACCCGACCCTTATTTGGAGAGACTAAAACTAAGAGAAATAAAGAGAGTGTGACCGAGCCCTGGTATCTGAGCTGCCTACATATCCTTGGTTGTAAAGGAATCAGGCCACGTGTAATTCAGAAGTAAATGAGATGATCGAGTGTACCGAGGTGGAGATCCGATTGAAGTGCCGTCGAGGTTCCGATCCACGGTCCTGTTATTACATCAAAATTAAAAATGAAAAATACTAACTAAGCCTGTCAACTATGAGCTACAAAATTCATATCTATAAGTCTTCTGAAACTTGATCTTGAATATTGAATAGTTCTTCATGCAGACTTCAGATCTGAACTTTGACGCTCACTAGCTGCAGGTGCTAGTTCATTCTTCTTCAGCTTTTCAGATCAGAACCAGACACACCATGCTTGTGACTTTAGTCATTTCTTGATCAATCCGCCTCTTGTCTCGGCTTCTGCATTTTGGATTCACCTTTATTTCTTTTTTTCTTTTTCTTTCTTTTTCTGCTACTTCTAACTTGGATTGAATTCTGAAATGACTTTCCTTGTTCTCCAGGTAGGTGCCTGCTACTGACTTGAAACTTGAAGTGATTCTGAAATGAACTTTGAAATGTCTCCCCTCATTTTCCAGGTGGGTGCCTGCAATAAAAAATAAAACAAACAAAATTTTCTGCCCCAGCCCCAGTTTGCACTAGGAAGATCGATGAGTTGTTATCAAAACTGTAGACATACTTATACTACTGATGCAATAATGAGAGTAAAACTAAAGACTTCACTAGGATGTGCATCTCATGTGAATAAAACCAAGAATATTTGACTAGAAAGTTCATCAGACTAGGTCTTCTATCTTAGAAGAAAGATTCATCAGACTAAGATATCGATCCTAGGAGAATATTTAAGAGAGTAAGTTTCCTATCTTTGGAGAATAGTTCATTAGACAAAGATTTTGATCCTAGGAGAAATTCATCAGACTAGGTTTTTGATCCTAGGAGAAAATTCATCAGACTAGGTCCTTTTATTATCCTAGGAGAAAGATTCATCAGACAAAGATTTTGATCGTAGGAGAAAGTTCATCAGACTAATTCATTTTTCTTTCTTTATCTTCTTTTTTTTCTTTGTTATCATAGGAGAAAGATTCATCAGACTAAGATTTTAATCCTAGGAGAAAATTCATCAGACTAGGTCTTCTATCTTAGGAGAAAGATTCATCAGACTAAGATTTTGATCCTAGGAGAAAATTCATCAGACTAGGTCTTCTATCTTAGGATAAAGGTTCATCATATTAAGAATTTAATCCTAGGAGAAATTTCATCAGACTAGGTCTTTTGTTTATCTTAGGAGAAAGATTCATCAGACTAAGGTTTTGATTGGGAGAAAAATCCATCAGACTAGGACCTTTCTTATCCTAGGAGGAAAAATGTAAAGAGCGGTGGCAACATTTATGCACACTAGCAAGACAGGTAAGGGAAAAGATTTGAGAAACTTCCCTTTGTCGGCTCTTCTCTTCTTCTTTTTTTCTTTTTCTTTCTTTTTTTTTTCTTTTCTTTTTCTCTTTTTTTTTCTTTCTTGTTTTAAACCAACTTGCTTGCACTGCTTTGTTCCTGTTTCAAACAAAGAATATTTGTGAGTTTAAAATGTGGTAGTTAGTTTGTGGCCTTGACCTTGAAAGCGGCTGCTTTTGCACTTGCCAAGATAACCTTTATTTCAACTTGGACGACCTTGAATGTTGTTGACTATCCATTTTCTTTCAACTCTTACCACAGAAAACACCTCTGCTATATTTGATCCCAATTACTTCTATCTGTTGCATTTTTCTCACGAATTAATATTTACTGATCCATTGCATTTCACATGAATCCCAAAGCATGTTGATTGTTGCCAACTCAGTACGCATACTGTTCTTTCCTGACTTATTCCATTTTGATGTGCCAGCCAAATTTGTTTTGTGCAATTGGAAAGCTGGTAGTAAATTTTGAAGTCATTTCTTACTTGTTCTGACCAAACAGACTCAAGAAGGGACTCAAACAAGACAAGAGGAACAAAATAAGGGGAAAAAACGAGAAAAGATGGTATCTAACAAGGGGAAAAAATTTATAACTTTTGAAGGCCATCTCCATTGACCATGACATGGATTTTGGGTTAGGCGGCCTGATCTCTCAAGCAAGTCTAATATTTAACTCTTGTTGTATCTCTTCGCCATGAAATTGGGCTTCAGAGCTTCAATTGGCCCATATGATCCACAATCCTCAGTCGACTTGTAGTGCCCTGAAGGGTTTTCACCATCAAGCCTCTATAATTTTGCTCTTTTTCTCAACTCACCATCGCCTTACGGTGCCCATGAGGGTTTTCGCTGATAAGGCTCTCTCATTTTATCATTTTCTCTCTTTGTGTTGAGAACAAAGTAATACCCATGATGCAAGAAGATCACAGTTTCACTACCCATTTGATCTGGCATCATCAAAGAATGGCCGGAAGGTCTTTCTTTGGACTGCAATGTAGGCTTTTGGACATGGTTGGAAAGAAAGGGTGGCATGAAGGTTCAAAATAATTTAAGATGAAAGGGTTCAAAATTACAACTTTCGGAATCATGCCTTTTGGAAAAACTAAAATTTCTGCCCCAATTTCTTGAAGTCTGGGGAATTTTTTTATTTTTTTAAATCTTGGGATTTCTAAGAAAAATCCCACTTTTAACTTCGAGGATTATGAAATATTTTATTTAATGTGACCGAACCGTAAGGCTGCCTACGTATCTTGTGGTGACAAGAATCAGGTCGAACGTAGTTCAAAATACAAATTTGTTTTTTTTTCTTTTTTTCTTTTTCTCTTTCTTTTTCTTCTTTTTCTCTTTTTTTCTTTTTCTTTTCTTCTTCTTTTTTTTCCTTTTCTTTTCTAGTTCCTAATTCTATTTTTGATTCCAAAAGAGGGGTGTGAAACAAATAATTAAGGCTTAAAATGGGTAGCAAAGGATAAAAATGTTTGGGTAGTAGAATAAAATGTCTTCGTCATACCAACCTTTAAAAATGCCAAGTACAAGCATGCAATTGAATATAAGCAAACAAATCACATATAGTATCTATTGATGAGATCAACACAAGCAAAAGAGCCAATGGGCAATACCTTTGTTCGAATGAATGACCCTTGCCAGTTTAAAGCAGACCTGACTCAACATCCTCTTGATCTGGAAGAATGCATTTCAGCACTGACAGATTTACCTCAAACTGCTTGAGAGGCATTTCCGTGTTGTATGGTCTAATTAACCTCTTGATTTCCAGACTTACTGCCTCAGTTTCACTCAATTTAAGCTTCAGGTTATCTCAGAATGTGTGAATTTTTAATTTTTTCCTCAAACGCATCCTTTTATCATATTCGAAATTGTGCCATTGCTTCATGATTAGACTAACTTTCAAAATCAGGCTGAGAATTATGCGTGCATGTCATAGTCACTAGAGTCAACATGAAAAGAACTATAAAAGGAAAAGTGACCTAAACAAAAGACTGACTAGGACTAACAGAAAACAAGAGATTGTATTAGACAGATGGTGAACAGGGTTTGAACAAAATAAGCAAAATAGACATGGGTTATAACCTTGGAAAAATCCTAGATAACACTAGACGAGTTACTACAATAAAATGAACTAAGCAAAAAGAAGAAGAGTTTGAACCACAAGACAATGTCCGGATTACAACCTTGAAATAACCTGGACAAGCAGAAATGACAACAAAATAAACCACCAAAACTCCTCCCTGGCTAGCCAAGAAAGGACTGTCTTTCCAATTAACAAGCTCGACGTCTTAGCAACTAGATTGCACATCAAAATTACTAGGACCTTCACCAGTTTCAATATTATTAACTCCAATCAGCAAGTCCCAAGAGGATTCTCATACTCCGTGTTACCATGCATCATCCCCACAACGTGTGCATCATCAAGTACAGGTAAAGGATTCTGTGAAATGTTTTGGATGTCACTGTCCTGGACCACAATTGTCCCTTCCTGAATCATTCTTTCTATCTCTCTTTTCAAATCCCATTCGACATTGTGCCCCTGGGCATTGGAACGGTATTCATACTTCTTATAAGGTCAAAGCTTCTTGCACGCTTGTCCACATGATTCAGAGGAATAGGAGCAATCAGGACATAATGCTTTAGTTTCTCAAACAATCTTGCGTAGGACTCTCTTATTGGTGTAAAATTATCTTTCAACCTTTGTCTACCTCTGTCCCCCTGGCTTGGATGTGGGTTATGAGGCACCTGAAAATTTTGCAGAGGCTGGTGGAGATTTGGCGAAGGTGGTGCTCGCCTTCTGGGGTGTCTTAGTGGCTCGACAACATACTGGGCTGAAGCAACAGAGTATTATGGGTTCTTAGGGGAATCGTCAAAAAACAAACGAGGTTGGTCATGCTTTCGAGATGTTCTTCTAGGACCTCTTCTCGACCTTGATGTCGTCATGATTTCTTCAACCTTCTCATTCGTGCCACTAAAATTACCAGATTCGATTTGAACCGCCTGAGTTACAGCTTTGAGAGTTTCTTCACTTATAATTTTGCTTGTCTTGAGGCCATTCTCTACCATTTCTCCCATTTTGACTGCTTCCGAGAATGATTTGCCAATTGCGGACACCATGTTTTGAAAGTAATCGGGCTCTTAAGCCAGAAGGAAGAGAATTATTAGCTCGTGGTCATCCATGGGTGGCTTAACTCTAGCAACTTGTTCTCTCCATTTAATAGCATACTTCCTGAAACTTTTAGTCGGTTTCTTTTTCAGATTTGAAAGGGAATTGCTGTCTGGGACAATGTCAGTGTTACATTGGAATTGTTTGACAAAAGCATGTGCCATATCATCCCAAACATACCAGCAAGATGTGTCTTGACCCATATACCATTTAGAGGCTACACCCGCGAGGCATTCCCCAAAACAAGCCATCAGTAATTCTTCATCTCCTCCAGCACCTCTCAGTTTGTTGCAATACCTTTTCAGGTGGGCTGCGGGGTCTCCATGTCCATCATACATTTCAAATTTGGGAGTCTTGAAACCAAGTGGCAAAAACATCGGGAACATACATAGATCCTTGAAGGCAATACTCTTCTAACCTGCCGGCCCTTGCATGTTTATCAACTGTTGTTCTAAGCTTTTCAATCTGCGGGTCATTTCTTCAGATGCTACCTTTGGCCTAGGCTTCTCAATCTTTGCAGGAAGATCAAATAGGTAAGAGTGGCACTCAGGAGAGTGATATTGTTCTTGCTGGGAATCAAATTGTGACTCATGAGTTTTTCTCTGCACCACCGTCGGCTGCGGGACGGTAAAGATAGGCATAACTATAGTGGTTGTCTGACTGGTTGTCAATGGCACGCTTTGGGAGCGTGCAACAGAAGTTCCAACTATAGTCATGCAATTAGGATAAGGACTGAACCTGAATGGATGAGACTGATCGGACAATGAAATCGGGGTGGTAGTAGTAGAGATGGGTGTAAACTCTGGGAAAGCATAAGAAATGGGCAATCCTTGAATATTGGCCCATGCTTGACACATTTCAGACATTTGTTGTTTCAACCTTTGGACCTTCTCGTTCAAGTCAGATTCCGACTCCACAATCTTACTCGAGGGGTCGACAACTCTCTTATCCAAGTTTTTGCTAGCCATGGTTTCCGTACTTTTTGACCTGTGTTGTATGGAAAAATCACCAAAGTGCCATAAACTAACCACCCTCTGTTGTAATGAAAGTAACAAAGAGGAGCAAAACAAAGCCAACAGGTTAGCGTTAGAGCATTTATCTTATTGAAATATCACATTGCGTGCAATGACCCTAGCAACAATTAACGGTTCTAGAATGGCTTCGAGGGTAACAAGGTCATTTGGCATCATCCTAATTTTGTTCACTTCAACCTTCTTCATTTTTCTTTCTTTTCTAGCACTGCTTGGTTTTCATTTGTTCCCCCTCTTTTCTTTCCTCTCATTTCTCATGTCCAAAAATTCCATCTTTTTTTTTATTTTAAAAAAAAGTGATTCGATCGAACCATATGTAGGTTTCCTACGTATCATATCCCACATGAATCAGATCAAGCCTAGTACTTGAAAAAAGTAATGGACAAAATAATCTAAGAAATTAGAATCTTTTTGGATTTTTCATTTATAACATTTTTTTTGTGGTTTTCAAATATAAATAGTAAGTACTATAACAAAAGACTCGAAAATCTTAACTAGATTGACAGACTCGATCATACTGTACAAGACTAAAATTAAAAGACAACATAAGATATACTAAAAAAAATTAAGAAGTTTCCCAAGCATCTCGTGCATGCAATGGTCTTGACTAGAATGATCCTAGGTATTAGTCATGCTCAAACTCTAGCAAATTAATCGATACTTGAATGAGAAAAATAAGATCAAATAGAGTTAGTGACTCAAGATACATGTGAGACCACACCTCCCATTGGACACATGCAAGACATGACTAAGCTATTTTTTTTAAAAATTAACCTAAGTGGCCAAGGATGGCTATTAGTGCAAAATCAACAAAGTTGACCTCAAAGACATGGAAACATATCGCTAAGGCTTATATGGATTAACTCCCAATTATTATGGCCCAAAAATTAATTTGCAGAAATCAGCCATTTCGCAAAAACGGCCGATATGGCCGGAAGTGGCTAAATATGCAAACTTAAAAAGGACAAGCCTTAAAATAGTATCACACCTAGTTGTGGACTCAAAATTCTAAGACATTGGTAATTGAACCACTTTTTGCAAAAATACCCCATTTTGCAACAATGGCCGATATGGCCACAAGTGGCTAGACATGTAAGATTTGGCTAAGACCCCGCAAAGCCAAGAACCTAAGACTAGGAAGACCGGACCCTATGTGGGTTGCCTACGTATCTCACCCTAAAATACTAAAATCAAGTTCGCGTAGTTCGGAAAGATTGGATATAGGATAGAATTCAAAAAATTGAAAAAAAAACTTTTTTTTGTCTTTTTAAGAAATGATGAAAAATGTAAACTCTTTTTAGATTTTCTCATTTTCATTTTTTTGAATTTTTTGGATAATAATGGAATAGTGTAAAATCTTTTTGGAATTTTTCATTTACTACTTTTTTGAATTTTTGGAAAACAATGGAAAAGTATAAAATCATTTTGGATTTTTCATTTTCTAAATTTTTTTGAATTTTTGAAAAATAATGGAAGAGTGTAAAATCTTTTTGGATTTTCTAATTTTTATTTTTTGATTTTTGGAAAACTATGAAAGAAAAATGCTGGTAGGCCCTACTTTCTTTATTTTTCACCCTTCTTTCCCAAACATCGGTCCGTCAAATAACCATTTTACCCTCAAAGATGAAACATTTAGCACATAGGATGATTAAATGTCATTTTTAGCCACGGGCCCATTTTGACAAAATTTGGACAGGCACCTCACAGAGG
This sequence comes from Nicotiana benthamiana, assembly GCA_034376525.1. Classification (NCBI taxonomy): domain Eukaryota; kingdom Viridiplantae; phylum Streptophyta; class Magnoliopsida; order Solanales; family Solanaceae; genus Nicotiana; species Nicotiana benthamiana. The sequence goes on along the minus strand of CM067340.1, from coordinate 51,720,934 downwards.
GACACGATACCTGGGACCGAGACCTACTGGGTGCGAATGACATGATGCGAATAAAAATGACCTAGAGGCTGACCTACGGTTGGGGTTCACTAGACAAGGCAATTCGGGGCGGCACGTGGTCGATGGTGGCTGCTCTAGATGTCCGCCCACTCCACGCTCCCACGCCACCCCCTAAAGACACGGATGACTCAAAAAGACCGTGAACACTCAAACGTACTCCGAAATACTTGTTGCAGAAAGAAGACACATGGTTATGCAAATGATGACAATTTATAAAGCAGAAACACATAAAGGAAAAACTGTAAACAAATAAACAGCTAAACAAAATAAAAATCAAATAAAACAAACAAAACACATAAAAACCTCAACCGAAAATCCTAAAAGCCAACAAGATCAAGTACTAGCTTGAACCCGCAACATCTCCAGCAGAGTCGCCAGAGATATCGCACCCTTCTTTTTTAACCCAAACCTGTACTTAACCCTCTTAATTAATAAAAGGATTTAATAAAAGCTTGCAAAAGGTTTTACAATTTTGAAAGTGAAAAAAATTTGTTTCAAACGGAAAATAACTCAGAGTCGCCACCTGGCATTTGATTTCGGTGTGCCACCTCACTGTTCTTTTTAGAAAATATTTTTCCTTTTAAAACAGTTGAGACTCTAAAATTAAGTCTACACCAGAGATTCAAATAAGGGGTTTCATTTGACTCGAGAAGAAGGTGTTAGACATTCCCCAAATCCCGTGAAGGTCACGGTTGCGTACTCGATCTAGTTGGCTTCTAAAATATTCAATTGAGGTAGAAAATACAAAAATAAACACACAAAAGGGCTCGAGGTCGTCCCCACCTAGTAAAAGAAAAATAAAATACTATTCTATGCTTCCTCGAACCGTTCGTTTTTCGGCCTTCAAATATAAATACTTCGGGGCATACCCCGGATATAATATATGTACAAACCCTTCGGGCTATACCCCGGATAAATATAACTAAGGGAACGACCTCTCACCTTGAGTTCACATATTATAAATTTAACTAAATGTCCTAAGGCTTGCCTACCCAAATATGATATGCCTAACAAGCTACTAGCGATAGGGAATAAAATTAAAACAACAAAATAATCATAACACTAATATTCACATATGCGGACAACGGCGATCTAATATTCATTCAATACTAGATCGAATATTAACTCTAGATTCTAAAAGATATCTATGACACTAGATCTAATATTAATCTTACGAGAAAAAGACTACTCAATTCTATTTGACTACTACTGGCTGCTAATTGTAAAACCTTTTATTTATGTATATATACATATATTTTAAGAAATAAACTATGTTAAAAATGCTAACTAAGAAAAATAATATTCTAAGCTTAACATCAGTGAAGTCCCGCATATTTGTCCGAATGTGAGGATTATTACATGAATAAAATTCAAATCTAAGAAATTAATCCCAAAACCTTCACGTTAGTCAAGATTCAATGACATAGAAAATAGATCAACAACAACAACTACCCATGGGGACATAGAAAATAGATCATGAACAACAAAATCACAAAATGGGAATAACAGTCATCCACCAACAACAAGATCTCAAAATAACACCAAGAAAAACAAATAACAGGCTCTTAAGTGAGATAGATAAGAGGGAACCTCAGCTTTTGAATCGGAAAATGTTCTAGGACAGGAAACCCGGACAACGACCTTTGACGGAACCTCGGATTTGCAAACAGGAGTTTGGGGGGGGGGGGGGGAGGGGCTGGTTGACGACGAGTTTCAGGGGGTGGGTTCCGCCGGCGGCGCTGGTCTTGAAGATGGAGAAACGGGCTGCGGGTCTTGGTGGAAACGAGCTGGTATGCCGCTGTGAGGAGGACGACGACAGAGGGTTGTTCTCTTGTTGATGAAGATGGCTGTGACGGGGTAGGGTGGACGTGAGTGAGCAGCGTCGGTTTGGTCGTGGAGAGGAGGGTGGCGGCCAGTTTTAGGTGGTTATGGTTGTTGCTATGGTGAAAGAGACGAAGGGTGTGAAGCGTGGTCGACGTGGCTGGCCAGTGAGAACGACGATGCTGATTTTTTTCTTGTAGTTTAGGTTTTCTCCATTGTTAGGGTTTTTTCCCTAAGGTTGATGGTTTCCCCCTCTTCTAAGGTTTCAAAGTTGAAGTTCAGGTCCAGAAGAAGATGGTCTTGTTAGGGTTTATGTTAAGTCTTCTTTGGCTTTCAAATTGTGCTTCAAAAAAGTTTAAAAATTGGACCAAAACCTTCGCAAAATCTCTTTAATATAAGATAAAAATGCTACATAATGCAAACATCAATCTAACTAACTAAACTAAATTATACATAAAATATGAAAGTACTTTTTTTATTTTCAAAGGCTATATTAAAATAAAATAGGTTCAAAATAATATACCTTTCTAAAATAGTTAATGCGTGAACTAAATAGAGAAATATGGAACTATTTTTGTAATTTTCAATTTTTGTTCTTAAAATAATGTAAAATAGATAAAATTAGCTGAAATGACTATATTAAGCCTAAATTAAATATTTTACGCTGAAATAGGTGAAATTTCGGGGAGGGTCAAAAATCACATGTCTACAATTTTAATATCCATAGCTGAAGATTTGAATAATTTTGAATGTAATATTTTTACTAATCTTTAATGGCTATCAAAATAAGTTTGATTTCTTACGATAATGAATTTACTATTTGTTTTTTGGCTTAATTGCTTCCAATGCTATGTAGCGCTTGTTGGCATTACCAACGCAAATGTTAATTAACAATCAATGTCCACTTTTGGACTATGTCTAATTTATTTATTTGGAGGTGTGTGAAAAAGTAAAACCTTTTTTTCTCATATTCTTTTTGTAACGATTTGATCAGTTATTTTCAATATTTGTATTTCGTTCAGTTGTTTAAAATTTTGAGTAGCTTCATATGATGTATTATGACTTGTATCAATTGTTGATTTTGTTTTTCAGGTGATTCGGGATCGATTCGAAAGAAGGATTTTCATATTAGAAGTTTTGAGTAGGAAGGATTGACCAAGTTCAACTTTTGTGTGTTTGACCTCGGATTAGGGTTTTGATGGTTCTGCTAGGTTCGGATGGTGATTTTGGACTTCGGTGTATGCTTAGATTTGCATTTGGATATTTCTTGGAGGTTTTGGCGCTAATTTTTGAAAGTAGGTAATATGGAGTTTTAGAATGTTCATAAGTTGACCGGAAGTTGACTTTGATGATATCAGCTTCAGATGTTAGTTCAGGGAGTTGGAATAGCTACGTTATGACATTTGAGACTTGTATGCAAAATTTGAGGTCATTCCGAGTTGATTTGATATGGTTCGACACTAGATTTTTGGAAGTTTAAAGTTCAAAGGTCCATTTTGTTCGATTTGAGGTGTGATTCACGGTTTTGATGTTGTTATGTGTGATTTGAGGTCTTGAGTAAATCCATATTAGGCTATGAGAATTTTTTTACGTTCGAAGAGAGACCCGAAGGGCTCGGCTGAGTTTCAGACCATTTTGGGCTATGTTGTGATTACTGGTTTCTGTTTTTACCTATTGCTTCCGGTGTTTTTCACGATGGCGAAGGTCCAGCAGCGATCGCGAAGTGTAATCTGGTCTGTTGCGAATTTTTTCTTTGCAGACGCACGCGTTCGCGAAATATAAGTTGATTATGTTCCGCGTTGGAGATGAGGTGACGCGTTCACATAGAGTTGTAGTTGACGATTTAAATGTCTCCGGGTTCACGAAATAGTAGCCGTGTTTGCGAAGGTTTGGTTATGCTTTACATTGAGTTTGCAAGGATTATGCCTCGAACGCGTAGAGTCTTTTTGTGTCAGTATGATGTTGCTCATCGCGAACGCGGAGGTTTTTCTGCGTTCGCGAAGGGTATTGCTGGAGCAATACTATAAAGTACTTGATTTCGAATGTTTCAGAAATTTTATCACACTTTCAGTTATGGCGCTCGGATTTGAGCAATTTTGTAGGGGAATTTTACCACGTGGATTGAGGTAAGTATTTTCTAATCGGTTTTGATTATATTCCGTGATTTCATCTTCGTTTTTAGCATTTGATTCATGATTACAAAAGAGAAATTGGGAGTTTTTGTCAAAAATTTTCTAAAGTGAATTTTTGAGTTTAAACGTCGATTCGGAGTCAGATTTGAGCAAAATTAGTATGGTTGGACTCGTAATTGAATGAGTTATCGGATTTTTTTGGTTCTGTCGGGTTCTGAGGTGCAAATCGGGGTTTGAACTTTTAGTTCACTTTAAGTAAATGAGTAAAGATTCGACCTTTATCGATTGGGTTTGATTCCTATGTCATTATTTAATGATTGTGAGTTACTTTTGGTTAGTTTTGAGCCTTTCGAAAGATGATTTGATCGGGATGGAGCTTCTAGTGTATCCATTTGGCTTGTTCTAGGTATGTGTCTTGCCTAACTTTGTTGAGGAAATATTTCCTACTAGTTGCGATTATTTGCTATATTCGAGGGTGATACATATGTGACGTGACGAGCATATATGCATGTGGCAGGGTCAATTATGCTCGAGGGTAAATTATACTATAAATTGGGCCATGTAGAATACGTGACCTTCTTGCTTCACGCCTTACTTTACTTCTAGATTACAAACAATATGGAATTAAATGTTAGAAACCAAGATTTAGTTTATTATAACTTGATGAAAATTTGACGGCTTTTGAGAAATATTGATGTGTCTAATTTGGTCATCATTATGCTTAATCACCAATACATTGCTGCGACCGTTATTCTTAAGTTATTAGATTCTATACTTGAGTTGTAGATCATTTTTAGGTTTGTTGAAATACTTGAAAAATAAGGTTCTTGTGGGTTTATTGAATTATTGTTGGATTAAACGTGGTAATTGAGGTTTATTTAGAATATTCGTTTAACCACTCTCCTTGATGTAATTTATGCTTCCTACCTTACTTGTCATTGATATACATATATTTCCGAGAAAGAGTGTAAAGCATGAAGGGTGATGCCGTGCCATTGCATATATATTATCATGTGAGTGTGAGTGTAAAGCACGAAGGATGATGCCGTGCCATTTCTTATATTTTATCATGTGAAGAAAAGTATAAAGCACGAAAGGTGATGACATGCAATTTCATTTGAGAGTAAAATACGAAAGGTGATGTAGTACATTTCATTTATATTATCATGGTTTTATATTATTGTTGCATTTCTCGTTTTCGTATGTTAAAGTTTCATCATAAGTTAATCGACGTAGGCTCGGAAATATAATTATTTTTTAGGTTAAAAGTATTTATGCTATTTATAACAGGTGATAAGTAAGTGGTCGTGGAGATTAGAGGGTAAATGTCACGACCCAATTTTCAAAACCGATCGTGATGGAACCTCTCGTGAAGACAAGACCGGCTAACTAACCCAAATCATCTCTTTAACAATTATTAACCATAATTGATTAGATAAGTACAGCTTAACAATAATAATAACCAGTATTTACAACCTAACACGACCCAACCGGAGTGTCACAAGTCACGAGCATCTAAATAAAACTGAACACCACTACATGACCAATAATATATACAAAACAAAATTTGGAGTTCAAAAGATGAAGTCCGGTGCCGCAAACGTTGGCGGTCACCTTACTCAGCTACAATTGTATTACCTTCAATATGCTAATAACCTGCTACTGGGAGAATAATGCCTGCAACTGCACGCGAGGTGCATGGAGTAAAGTGAGTACTCCAACTCAGCGAGTAATAAGAGTAAATAATAACTGAACGGTAAAAAAATGCGTAAAGCACTCCATCATATTATATAGGGCAGTGCAAATCTTTGAGAAAAACTGTAAAATTGTGAAAATCCTTTAGAAAATATCTAGCTCAGTTAAAAACCTCTGTTGAAAATATCCATTTCCCAACAGTCAAGCAAAAGAATGCATAATCAAATAGTGCAAGTCTGCACATAAGTCAGCCCCTCGGGCACAGCACTCCATTAACAAATAACACCAGGGTATCTGGTAACAGTGCAAGAAATAGCATGGATGCCAATGATATGTTAGTGCTGAATGTCATGTCACGTAGTACAAACAACAACAGTGCATGAATGCCATGCAATGCACATGACCGTTGCGGCATGTAACCTGATCTATTTGGGTACCCGAGCTTACTGTGGGAGTTCAGACTCTGGATGAGCTCCTACAGCCCAAGTGCAATATCAATATCACACTGCAGCGTCGTGCATCCCGATCCATCCTCAGTCCAGAATATGCATGTGAGCCACTAGGGCAATGTCAAGTAATAGGTCTCAGCTCCAAACATAAAAGAAAATGTAGTTTAAATTTTAAAACCTTAGAAGTATGACTAGACATTTCAAAACAGCGTTTAACTCAGGACTAAAATCATTTAACATGCTAAGTATCATGGAAATAGTGATAATAATACCTAAAGGATTTAAATAATCGGCACGAAACCTAAAACATGGCAATTAGCCTAAATCATGATGATAACAAGCAGTTTCAGTCAAATACGTAGTAATTTCATCAATCGGAACGGACCAAGTTACAATCTACAATGGTGCTCTATTCCATGCTTGCTATCCGGCGTGCAAGTCACCTCAATACAATACTACGATGTGCAAATACGGGGTTTCAAACCCTCAGGATATGATCTATAAGTATTACTCACCTCGAACCGGCGAAATCTCTAGACCGTGGCACATGTTCCCCTCAAACCGTCCTCCACACGCGTCGAATCTAACCATGATCTGAGTGAATACATCATAATATGCAAAGGGAACAATACCCAATCGAAAACAATCGAGAAATAACAAAAATCTTGAAACTATCAGAACCCGAGCCCTGGGCCTACTTCTCGAAAAATTACAAAACTTACATCACCGGATTCCTCGTCTCGCAACGAGTCCGTACATATCAAATTTACCAAAGTCGGATTCCAAATGCTACCTCAAATCCCAATTTAAATTCTCAAAATTCCAAGCCCTAATTCATCAATTTTAGGCTTAATTCCATAAATTTCTTGGTAGATTTCACAATAGAAACAAGTTTTAGGTTAAAAAATCTTACCTCCTTCGATTCTCCTTGAATCCCTCCTCAAATCGCGCTCCCAAGCTCCAAAATCACTCAACAATGGAGGAAAAATGACATAAGCTCGCGGATGAAATATTAAATAATCAGCCCAGCATTTTTGCTTATGCGGTCCCCACCCGCTTCTGCTGGATTGCTTCAGCGCCCTTCCTTTCCGCTTTTGTAGAAATCCAACCGTCGAACCAAATCGCTTCTGCAGTCATAACATCGCGGAAACGATTCTGCTTCTGCGGCTACGCTAGAGCTTCTGCGAAACCAGGCGCCCAGGCCTCCTCACCGCTTCTGCGGTCCATCCCTCGCTGAAGCGGGTCCACTTCTGCGGTCCAAGACTCGCAGAAGCAAATATATCAGAAATCAGCAATATCTGCCACCCTCTCAACTTGAATTTTATCCCGTTAGCCATCCGAAATCACCCCGAGGCCCCCGGGACCTCAACTAAAGACAGCAACACATCCTAAAATATTATTCAGAGTTGCTCCAATTATCAAAACACCTCAACTAACACCGAAATCACCGAATTACACCGGATTCAAGCCCAAGTTCTTTAAAAACTTCCAAAATACCCATTCGATCAAAAATCTGAATAACCTGAAGTTTTGTACACACATCCCAAATCACATATCCAAGCTACAACATATCTCGGAATTCCTTTCCGGCCCTCGAATCAAAATCCCACCTATCAACCCAAATTTTCCAAAATACTAACTTCACCAATTCAAGCCTAATCCTACACCGGACCTCGAAAATCAATTCCGATCGCACTCCTAAATCACAAATCACCTCCCGAAACTAACTGAATCACCGGAAATCACATCCGAGCCCTATAACTCATAAGTCAAAGTTTGGTTTACTTTTCCAACTTAAGCCTTCCTTTAAGGGACTAAGTGTCTCATTTCTTACCAAAATCAGTCCAAATAAACTCTAACACACCACATACCGGTAACGAAACATGAAGAAGCATAAAATGGGGGAAACTGAGCAGTAACACACGAGACGACGGGTTGGGTCGTCACATCCTCCCAAACTTAAACAAACGCTCGTCCTCTAGCGTACCTAGAGTTGTACCATAAGCAACCCAATAGCTTAGTGACCTTACCAAGCATATACCCGGGGTGATCCCTCGTCACCCTATCTCGCATAGGTGCGATAACACAATATAGCTGAAATTTCACAGTCCATCTAATCCCTAAACCGTAGGATCGCATTGCACTTTCCGAAATCATACGAAAGATCAGAACCTCACATCTATACTCAGAATACGCCTGAACTAGTTGTAATAACCCATACCCGCAACCTCAGGTGCAATCATATGATATACTACAGAACCCGAACACTCGAAACAATAACTTCTATTCACAGCATTTGCCGACAACACCCGAATACCGGTGGAAATACCTCTTATCAACCAAGAACTTATTCCAACACTTTCATATACTACCAACAATGAATGAAACTCGCAATAAACCGTAACAATTTCTCAGATACCCCATTCATGAAGTCACTTCCCCTTTGACTACTTCCACAAAAGATTTCCGAGCCGAACCTCGATGTTAACCTTCCAACAAGCTGAAACAAAATTCGTTCATATTCATTAATGACCCCCAACGATCACTTCGGGTCTAACACACCACTCTGGTGATATGACACCTCAACACCAGCCTAAGCCACAACTTGCATAATACACGGACCAATAAGAGACGGTCTGAACATACTCAAATCATGAAAATAACTAACGAAAGAGTTGTACCTTAAGCTCATCAATACCATTACAACAAAAGGCTCAGACCCCGTCTCACATCATAGAAATAGAACACCTGAAGCTACCCCGACAGGTCATAACTCCACGTAGCCTCGCTACAATGCGTGGTCCTACCCAAACATTATTACACATGAAGTACCTCAAGTCGCTATGCTCAAAATCAATATCCAGACATAATTTTTGATGTCTGAAACCAAAGCACTGCATTACCTCCACGGTGAAACAAATAACATAAGGCTCACTACCCGATAGGCCATAACCAATACTCCATTTACCGAGCAACACTCAATTACTCTCCCGCTTGACTTTCTATATGAATCCCAGTAGAGCCGCATCAACATGTGCCCATATCCAACAAATCATAACGTCTCAATAACACCGAAAAGAAACTCATAGCTCTACTTAGATCACTAGCAAGATCAATGACGATCGAATCAACCTATCCCTCATCAACACAATTCGGGGCCAACCAAGCTAACTCAAGCCAAATACCTAGCAACATTGGCCTGCCGACGAACTCAATTCCAAGAAGCCTAGAGCTGCTCCTTCCACTACTATAACTCCTATCGGAGCTGTACGATACGGTGCCCGACACCAAATAAATACCAAAATCCACAATCTCACCCGGCGGCATGCCCGACCACAAGGAACACATCTGAAAAAGTCCGTTAATATCGGAACTGGATCAATAGTAGAAACCTATACACTGATATCCGCCACGAAAGCCTAATTAAGAAAAAAAATCCTTCCAAGCTGTCCGCTGGTCTTTGGAATGCAAACCACTCTGCTAGAACGTAATCCGATGCGCCTCGCCATGCAACATGTGGCATTTTCGAGATAGCCCATAACACAATAGTCTAGAATAACCCACATTGAAGCAACCAGTCTATACCCCAATGCAATATCCAAAATCTAATATACAAAGCAAGGAAAGATCCACTCGGGCCTCCAAATCCCAATTTTCTCTAACGGTACCAATACATACGATCCACAAGCACTACATAGTCTATGCCTGAGAACGCCCAGTCTCCAACCCCATATAGCACACAAATCACTGTAACTGATCCCAAATTCTACAGTATGAATACATTTTACACCTCAAGTACCCAATCATTCTACGAAAGATATTCTAAAACTCCTCTACGCCATCAAACACACTCAAATATCAGCAGTCAATCTAGCAAGAAATCACCAGAATACCAATGTAGTATCATCAGTCTAATCACCTTACCCTTTTTTTTCCGAGACATTTACTCTCGTCAAATCGCTTATAATCAGTAGTGCCATTTCCTTGATTCCCTGAGGCTACCCATTGCCTGTGAATTTTCTGGACTCCTTTTAGAGTTGAACTGAACTGCAACTCATCTAGCCAAGACCTTCCATCAGTCCCATCTAGAAGAAGAATCATTACACATTCCATGCTTCGCATGCCCCAAGAAAATATACACCTCCAAACCACGATGAAACCAAAGAAGAAGTCTCCCCCAATTCCATTTGCACAGGATAAACTACTGGATCCTTCTAACAAGACCAAGCTAACAAGCTGCCCGAACTCAAATGCTTTGCCGCACAATGCCTGTAAGGGCTCATTACCTCCAACACATACAAAGAATTAATCATATCCTTACCATATGGATTTGGTCTACTATCAAGCCATTCCATCTACCTAATTTCCTTTCCGATTCATCATCAACTTGATATTCCCTCTTGCTATGGCACCACAATGCCTCAACCCAGGTATACCACACGAGATTCGAACATAAGACCATGCTGCCTAAGACCCATAGGCCACTGAATACCCTCTCAAATGTTCCCAGAAATACCGCATTCCCGCATGTTCTGCTTGAAGAACTTACAGTGAATCTGAATTCATTGCCATTACCTTCTAGATACCAATACATAGAATCCCATAATCATTGTAAAAATACCACAAGTCTTGACCTTTCTCAATGGAACACATTCTCTAACCACATACATGACCTTATGGCACCTTATCGTTACATGTAGAATCTTGAACACATTAAAACCATTCTCAAGAATCATCCCCTCTTATTCAAACTGCAAATTACCTGACTTAACGAACAGAACCACTCGTGCATTATAACACCCTGACACTGCAAAACATGATCTCATACCAATAAAACCACCATCTTCCTTCTCTATACACTGAGCATTGTTTATCAACAACAGTTCAAGGCCTCCTAGAACTTTCTCACATCTACGATGCACCATATGACCTTTGTCAAAATTTTGCTTCATTCGTGCCATCCTCGGCTCAATTTCCACGACCCGAACTGATCTGCCAGCATATCTCAAAACGGAACCAACATAGCACATAACCGTGCAATCAACTTATCAACACCAGCCTCCCTAACTCTACTCGAAGCCATACATCAGGACATACTCAATATCCCATAACACTTTTTCTCTAATAATGACACAATATCATAGTGAGATTAAACTCAAATCATTTACTAATTTATGAAAACACAAATCATGTTAGTACTGTAATCCTCTACAAATCTCGCATTCATCCCCACATCAGTTGAGTCCACTCTCTTAAGTGACCCTAGTTTCTCAATTTCAACACGTATCCTTCAATTACACATGAGACCTTCTAACATATGCATAAGGATCATACCACCTAAGAACAACAAGAAGGAGATAACCCTCATACTTTGCTTCAACTTTGAACTTCGGCATACCTTCCACCATCATATACGCTACACAATCAATTTAGTCTTCCTAAGTCGGAACTCCTACCGCAACATACTATTACTTCACTCCCAACTAGGAGACCTGAAAGGATTCTTCACTCACCTATAACTTAGGGAAACACATCCAATCAAAATATAAATCAAACACTTAATGGTTCATCTATCACCCAGCAGACTTTCTTCGACACTTCCAATTCATATAGATACATCACACAGTACCAACATACTTATCAGGTATCTATCCAGCCGCCATTCCCACAATTAGGGACAATATTGAACATATAAGTTCAAAACACTTGCTCACCTGATCAATACCTCGGTGCTCAAGCCACAGGCAAAGATTTGGCATCATGTCCTCCGGACTGGCCTAACATCAAACTCACAGAGATCACATCTCGACCCTTGACCGGGGAATCACAAGCCATCAAGGCACATATCACACTGAGCGCTAATGTGCTCATACAAACGAGTGGAAGGAAATTTCAAGAATTGCATCTCAAGATGAATTAAGTACGCACAATAGGACTTCCAAGAAAATGAAGTTTTTCCTAAAGGTTCTTAGCCTCTCAAGGATAAATACAGACGTCTCCATACTGATCCGCAAGACTCTACTAAACCTGCTCATGACTTGTGAGAACTAATAACCTAGGCTCTGATACCAACTTGTCACGACCCAATTTCCAAACCCGGTCGTGATGGCGCCTCTCGTGAAGACAAGGCCAGCCAACTAACCCAAATCGTCTTTTTAACAATTATTAACCATAATTGATTAGATAAGTACAACTTAATGATAATAATAACTAGTATATATAACCCAACACAACCGGAACGGGGTGTGACAAGTCACCAGCAATCTAAAGAAAACTGAATACCACTACAGGGCCAAAAATATATACAAAAGAAAATCTGGAGTTCAAAAGATGAAGTCCGATGCTGCGAACGCTGGCGGTCACTTTTGTGAGCTACAATAGTATTAACTTCAATATACTAATAACCCGCTACCGGGAGAACAATGCCTGCAACTGCACGCGAGGTGCAGGGAGTAAAAAGAGTAATAAGAGTAAATAATCATTGAACGCTAAGAAAACACGTAAAACACTCCATCATGCTATATAGGGCAGTGTAAATCTTTGAGAAAAACAGTAATACCGTAAAAATACTTTTGAAAATATCTAGCTCGGTTAAAAATCTCTTTTGAAAATATCCTTTTCCCAACAGTCAAGCAAATGAATGTATAATCAGATAGTGCAAGTCTGCACATAAGCCAGCCCTCGGGCACAACACTCTATTAACAAATAACACTAGGGTATCTGGTAACAGTGCAAGAAATAGCATGGATGCCAATGATATGAGAGTGCTGAATGTCATGACACGTAGTACAAACAAAAACCAATGCAATGCAACGCACATGACTGTTGCGGTGTGCAGCCCGATCCATTTGGGTACCCGCACTCATTGTGAGGGTTCAGACTCCGGAAGGGCTCCTATAGTCCAAGCGCAATATCTATATCACACCGCTGTGGTGTGCAGCCCGATCAATCCCCAGTCTAGAATATGCATGTGAGCCACTGGGGCGATGTCAAGTAATAGTTCTCAGCTCCAAACGTAAAAAAAATGTAGTTTAAGTTTTAAAACCTTAGAAGTGTGACTGGACATTTTCAAAACAGTGTTTAACTCAGGACTGAAATCATTGAACATGCTAAGTATCATGAAAACAATGATAATAATCCCTAAAGGATTCAAATAATCGGCACGAAGCCCAAAATATGGAATTCAGCCCAAATCATGATGATAACAAGTGATTTCAGTCAAATAAATAGCAATTTCAGCAATTGGGACGGACCAAGTCACAATCCCCAATGGTGCTCTACTCCACGCTCGCTATCCGGTATGCAAGTCACCTCAATACAACAATAGGATATGTAAATTCGGGGTTTCAAACCCTCAGGATATCAATTAAAAGTATTACTCACCTCGAACCGGCAGAATATCTAGCCGCGTTGCCTTTTTCCCTCAAACCGGCGTCCATGCGCGTCGAATCTAACCAAGATTAGAGTGAATAGATCACAATATGCAAAGGAAACAATACACAATCAAAAACAATCGAGTAATAACAAAAATCTCGAAACAAGTAGAACCCGAGCCCCCGGCCCACTTCTCGAAAAATTACAAAACTCATATCACCATATTTCTCATCTCGCCACGAGTCCGTACATATCAAATTTACCAAAATCGGAGTCCAAATGCTCAAATCCCAATTTAAATTCGCAAAATTCCAAGCCCTAATTCATCAATTTTAGGCGTAATTCCATAAATTTCCAGGTAGATTTCACAATAGAAACGAGTTTTAGGTTCATAAATCTTATCTTCTTCGATTCTCTTTGAGTCCCTCCTCAAATCGCTCTCCCAAACTCCAAAATCACTCAACAATGGAGGAAAACTGACATAAGCTCGCAGATGAAATATTAAATAATCAACACAACATTTTACCTTATGTGGTCCCCACCCCGCTTCTGCGGGACCGCTTCAGCACCCTTCCTTTTGCGTATGTGGAAATCCAATCCTCGAATCAAAGTGCTTCTGCGGTCACAACATCGCGGAAGCGATTCCGCTTCTGCGGCTACAATAGAGCTTCTGCGAAACCAGCTGCCCATGCCTCCTCACCGCTTCTGTGGTCGATCCCTCGCTTAAGCGGGTCCGCTTCTGCAGTCCAAGACTTGCAGAAGCGAATATATCAGATATTTGCAATATCTGCCACCCTCTCAACCTGAATTTCATCTCGTTAGCCATCCGAAATCACCCCGAGGCCCTCGGGACTTCAACCAAAGGCACCAACACATCCTAAAATATTATTCAAACTTGCTTCAACCATCAAAACACCTCAACTAACACCAAATCACCGAATTACACCGGATTCAAGCCCAAGTTCTTTTAAAACTTTCGAAATACGCATTCGATAAAAAACCAAACCAAACGACGTCCGAATGACCTGAAAGTTTACACACACATCCCAAATTACATATCGAAGCTACATCAACTCTCGGAATTCCATTCCAACACTCGAATCAAAATCTATCCTATCAACCGGAATTCGCCAAAATACTAACTTCGCCAATTCATGCCTAATCCTACACCTGATCTCCAAAATTAATTTCGATCGCACTCTTAAATCACAAATCACCTCCTGAAACTATCTGAATCACCGAAAATTTCATCCGAGCCCTATAACTCATAAGTCAATGTTCGGTTGACTTTTCCAACATAAGCCTTCCTTAAAGTGACTAAGTGTCTCATTTCTTATCAAAACCAGTCCAAATCAACTTTAACACACCACATACCGATAACGAAACACGAAAAAGCATAAAATGAGGGAAATAGAGCAGTAACACATGAGACGACAGACTGGATCGTCATAGTAAACAAATAAAAAAATAAGTTTTGTTCAAGGTTGTCAATTTGGGATAAAATACGGTCCAAGCTATAATACTCGATATTTATGGACTAGTGTCATACAAGATATCACATGATCATGATAGTAAGGTGTATAAAATATGTTAAAAGTGATTATTATTTTAAGTGAATTAAAATATTATCTAATTATTGTAGTAATGGATGAATTATTAATTAGATTGGGACATTAACAAATCAATTGGAAATTGATGGATAATTATTTAGTGGAAATATCACCCCAAGGTGGCAGCAAGAGGTTTATTTGCTAAGACCAAATAATGACTCTTCGGCTTATGTGGCTAGGTGGCATATTAAGGAAATTTTGGAAAAATAATCCTCATCAAGTGGGGCCCACAACCACTATTTGCAAAAGTAATGGATCAAAGCTACAACACAATTCATACGAAACTACATAATGTAATAGTAACGTGATTTACAATTCTAAGTGGGTCGGTATAACTTTTCTCAAGAATATTATACAAATTTTTTTCTACTTCGATTTTATTGTTATGTGTTTTATCGTAATTGACGTGTGTTAGAGGGATTGTCAAGAGAATTAGTTCAGGTACGTTAAAACTATCTCTTCTTTCCTTGTGGAATAATCCATATGATCCAAACAAAACGAGCAAACGCACAACTTTCTTAAATGACTATTCATAGTAGTACTAAGAGCATCAGTCAACATTCGAGGATGAATGTTCCAAAGGGGGGAATGATGTTACGCGCCACAATATTACGTCGATATTTCGTCCCGCAGTATTATATTATGATGTTGTTATACCTTGTAATACTACATTACGATGATGTTACACTTTGCAGTATTAAATTACGACGATGTTGCTCCCTATAGTATTGCACGTTGAATTTATCGCAAGGTAATTGACATCAGTACAAGGAAAAGATTATTTGGAGATTATAAGGATTAAGCTATTTCAAATAAGTGATGGGTTAATTCGTGAAGGTGAGAGGAGAAGCAAGTCAACAACAACAACAACAACCCAGTATAATCCCACATAGTGAGATTTGGGGAGGGTAGTATGTACGCAGACCTTACCTCTACCCTGGGGTAGAGAGGCTGTTTCCAAATAGACCCCCGACATCCTTCCCTCCAAGAACTTCCCACCTTGCTCTTGGGGAGACTCGAACTCACAACCTCTTGGTTGGAAGTGGGGGTTGCTTACCATCAGAGCAACCCCTCTTGTCTTAAGGAGAAGCAAGTCAAAGAAAATAAATTTTCGTTCAAGTTTGGCATGTTGGGATAAAATATGGGCCGGATGTTAATATATGATATTTATGGACTAGTACCATACAAAGTACAATATGACCATGATAGTATTATATATATAAAAAAGTAAATAAAAGACAAAATACATAGTTCACTTCCGGAACTTACAACCAAATCTGTGTGACACAGGGGATATTTTTTTACACTCAATCTTTTCAAAGTGTGTCTAAAATACACCTCCTTATTTACGTGGCCACTATTCGTTTTACCAATAAAATAAGATGCGCGAACAGTAAAATTTTTATATGTGATGTTTTATTTGAACGGTCCAAATTTGATAAAACTGATCTAAAAATTTAAAGTGATTTTTTTATCTTTTTATTTTTTCCTTCTTCTTTTTCTTTCTTTGTTTTCCCCCATTTTCCTTAACTAATCTACTGCCCGTTTCATCATTTTCTTGCTAAGTGTTCAACGGAGAAACAAAGAGAAATACTTGCTTTGCCAAAAACAGAACAATTGTTTCAGCTTCTATATAGATCTTCTCTCCCTACTCTATAGTTTTATTAGCAACTCGATTTACAAAAAAAAATTACTCAGATCTGATAACGGTTCATAGCTCATTCACCATTTCACCCGACACTCACACCCTTGATTCTTTTACCGATTTATATGACTCCTCCTTCAGTGAACACCAAACACTTTACTGGTGGAGACAGATTCCTTTTTGAAGAATTTCAAGAATCCAATAGAGATAAAGTTTTGCTTTTGACAATATTTTGCCGTCTGTGTTTTCATTAACATCCAATCAATTTTGTATAGCAAGAGAAATGAGTTTCGGCAAGAAGAGTGACAAGAAAGTGGAGGAGGATTATATAATTCTAACCTTTAGAATTATGCACGGACAGGTGACGAATTGAAAACCCCATAGAACATTACCGAAGGGGAAAGTAGTGGAGGTAATCTTGACCCCGGGTGGGGGAAGGTGACATAATATTAGTTTTTTTTTTTAATAAAAAAATCAATTAAAGTTTATTTTAAATATATATTTATTTATAGTTGAATTATGACACGTGTTGTGTTTTCATTGTCATGTGGTTGCAATTTCCAAATAAAAACTAATCAAGAAAAAAGAGATGTGTCTTAGACACACTTTAGAAATGTTGAGTGTGTAAAAGAATGTCCCTGCTCAAAAGGTGTGCTATAGGGATTTGGTCCTAAATTCCGTGGGTAACCTAAATAAAAATAAATAGAATTTTAAGTAATTTGAGATAACACTTAATTATACAAGTAATTGTTTAATTATCGAATAATGAAATATTACCTAATTAACTAAGAAATAATGGGATAAGATTAATTCCCCCTTCCCCTAAATGTGGCAGCACCCAATCATTTTTAAAGTGACTATTAAAGTCTGCATAGATTTTTTGGTGCAAAAGATAAGTAATATATATACTAAAGCATGCGTACAGGGGTTTGGTGCTCATGCACCATATTACAGTTAATTCTAGTAGATATACTATTAGTAAAAATATTGATGGCGGTAGCGCGATCTTCATGTTACTGCAACTTGGAAGTGGGTATCATACGGTGATATTGTGTACCCTGTTTGTCTGCTAGCAAGCTATCTGAGACTGAGTTTGGCGGTCTAACAAAAATTTGCAACTCACTAGTAAGTTGCATTCCACTGCCTAGCTTTGCAAGATGGTCTGCTACTCTATTTTATTCCCTGTACACATGGTGAACTACTGGATCATGGAGAAACTTGAGGAGATGCCTGCAGTCAAAAATAAAGTTAGACAATTTTGGGCCAGCATTAGTCAAAAGTGTAATAATCGCCCTTGCATTCATTTCCACTTCTAACAATAGCAATTGCATTTGTATTGCTATGTTTAAGCCTTTAATGAGTGCCTGCAATTCAGCTGTGATACACTGAACATGTGGAACTGAGCCAGCAAATCCCACTATCCAATCACCCATGTGATTTTTAATGACGCCTCCAATGCCATCTGTGTTATTTGTAGCATATGTTGACCCATCCGTATTGAGTTTGTAGTAATTTGGCTTTGGAGTAATCCACCGTAAATGGATTGGAACTCTATTGACATGTGTCTGATTTGCTGTAACCATATAAGCATATTCAATAGCTTAGTTCAAAATAGTACGAGGGTTTGGCCTACCTTCTTTATGCTCATGAAGGTTCTTGTTGCGAGTTAGCCATAGGTGCCAGAGGCTAATAGCTAAGAAAGACTTAAGATTTATTGTATGAGGAATATAAAACCCTTTATAGTTTATAAGTCTATGTAGCCAATGTATAGGATCAAGTGTGGTGGTAAGAGAATCAATGTAAGTAGATAAGCCTAGTAATTGCCAGTATTGTTGAGCATGACAGCAATGTATAAAAATATGACTACTATTTTCAGCAGTGTTATGACAGAATTTGCAGTTTGGATTTAAAGAGATTCCTATGTGGTGAAGGTAATGTAGAGTTGGTAGTCGATTATGAAGAACTAACCACCGAAAAGTTCGGATCTTTGGTTGGACTGGCAGCTGCCAAATCCATTTAAACTGAGTAGAATTATACTGCTGGTAGCAACTACTGTTAAGCAGTGTTCTATATATAGATTGAAGTGTGAAATTCCCATCATGAGTTAGCCCCCAGAAATGGTGATCAATATGTTGGTTACACTGGGAAATATAAATTTTATTAATAACTTTTTCGAGATCTATGGGTATTTCAAAGCATAAATTTTCTCAGTTTCACACCTGGTTTGTGAGCAAACCAGACACTGTGTCAGTATCATGACTACGAGGTAGTGGACCTATTAACAAGGACCTTAATGTGGTTCTTGGCTTTACCCATGGATCAGTCCATAGTTTAATATTGGTTCCTATTCCCAATAACTAATTGATACCCATTTGGCAGTGGTGCCAGCCTTTTAAAATATTTTTTCATGTTGCAGAAGTAGCAACCCGAGGTTTAAGATGAAGATATTTTATAAGCATTATTGTTGCCCAGAAGGAGTGAGGATCCTGAAAAATTCTCCTCGCAAACTAGCTAACAAAGCATAATTCTTTAGTTTTAGCTTTTGGATATTTAGTCCACCGTGTATGGTAGAAGTGGTAACTTGTTTCCAGTTAATTAAATGTTATTTTTTTCTATTAATAGTGTTACCCAATAGAAAGTTTCTTTGGTATCTTTCCATCTTTTGTACGATGTGCCCGGTAGAAGGATATATTACATGATATGATTGGGGATAGAATTTAATGTAGATTTTATAAGAGTGGTTCTTCCCGCAAAAGTTTAGAAATTAGTTTTCCATCCAGCGAGCCTGTTTTTAAAGTTGTCGGCGATGAATTGAAAATCAGCAGTTTTGGGTCGACCTTTAAAAATTGAAAAACCTAGATACTTTCCAACCGCGTGGCCTTCCTTCATTGCAAAAGATTGTAGTAGAAAATTTTTGTGTGAAAGGGAACAATTTTGTGAAAAGAAAATCTTAGATTTTGCAAAATTAAATTTTTCACCAGAACTGCTTATGAAGGAGTTAAGAACATCGATGATAGTATGGCAGTTGTTGGTCGTTATTTTAGACAGCAACCATGATATCATCATCAAATAAGAGATGAGAGATATGAGGACCATGTTTGGAGATTCGAATTGGGTGCTAACGAAGATAGTCAACTGATTGATTAATCTTGCAAGAAAGCATTTCCATGCACATGATAAATATATATTGGGATAATGGATCTCCTTGGCGAATTCCTCATGAAGGCTTGAAATAGGAAGTGCGTGTTCCATTAACAAGTATCGAGACATTTGTAGTTGTAATGCGAGACATAATTAAATCTATAAGAGAGTTTGGAAGATTAAAGTAAATAAGAGTGTTCCTTATAAAAGACCATTCTAGATGGTCAAAGGCTTTTTCAAGATCTAATTTTAGATGCATATAACTAGTTTTCCCTTTCACCTTACGAAATGATTAATAATTTCCTGAACTATTATAGCGTTGTCAGAAGCTCGTTCCTTATTGAAAGCTTGTTTGAGTAGGTCCAACTATTTTTGAGATAATATGCTTTAGCCTGTTCACAATAATTTTGGTAATTAATTTATAAATAATATTACACAAACTAATAGGCCTATATTGATGGATGATGTTAGCATTTTTGACTTTCGGTATAAGGCATATGTATGTATGATTAATTTCTGGGGGAATGAGTTTTTCTATGATGATTTGTTTACAAAAATGGGTGACTTTAGGGCCTACGTCATTCCAGTACTTTTGGTAGAAAAATGGATGCAGTCCTCCGGACCTGGAGCTTTGTAAGGTTTGAAACTTTTTAGAGCTTGAATAATTTAAAATTTCGTCGGGAGTGCTATTAAAGATGGGTGATTAGCCCGGTTAATAGTAGCAGAAAGGGATACCTGAATGTCCGCATAGGAGATAGTATGTTCTGTTGTAAAAAATTGTTGGTAGTAGTTAAGAATTTGCTTGTGAATTTCAACAGTATTGAATGTCCAGTTCCCAACTGTATCTTGGAAGGCAGTGATCCTATTTTTTATTCTTCTCTGAAGGGTGGATATGTAAAAAAATCTAGTATTAGCGTCACCATCATTTAGCCATGATAGGCACGATTTAAGCTTCCTAAAATCTTCCTCTAAACGAAGAATGTTACTATAGTCGTTTGTTAATTGTTGCTCTAAAGTTTGGAGGAAAGTACTAGTAGGATAGTGAATAGAGGATTGCAAGCCCTTAAGTCTGGCTAGTATCTTCTTTTTGCGAGTGAAGATATCACCAAAAGTGTTCTTGTTCCAGCTAAGTCTTGCATAGATGGAACAATTTTGAGAATAATGGCTCAGTCATCCACTAAGTAACGGCTTACACCCAAAAACACTAAACATAACTCTTAATTCATTTTGGAATCTCTACAATTCAAATAGAAAGATTATGTAGTGATAATGTTCCAAAGGCAACATGAGTTACTTCAATAAAGCATACAAAGATGGTATTATTTAGTTGCAGCGTGAATTTGCAAATTCCAAAAGAGCACGAGACAGTATTTCCCAAGAACATCATACAGATTTTTCCTACTCCGATTTTACCGTCATGCATTTTGTCGCGATTGTCATGTGTTAGAGGGATTATCCAGAGAAACGGCTCAGATATGTTAAGGCTATCCCATCTTTCCTTTGGCATGATCTCTACGATACAAATGAAACGAACAAATACACAATTTTCATAAATGATTATTCATAGAAATACTAGAGATGCTTATGTTCTTGATTCCCCATATGTCTTATTATTCAATCATCTGTTCATGGGTCCTAGAAAAATACGTAAGTTGAAAAAAAATTTCTTCATGATTCTACTCAAGCCATAATGGTCTAATGACATTCCGAAAGATTTTATTGACATACTTCTCATGTATTGCATTTATGTACGTTGACCCATGATCAGATGGGGTGTGTGTGTGTGTGTCTATATATATATATATATATATATATATATATATATAGGGAAAAGGATATGGTGTTATATACGCACCACCACCTGATCAGCTGGTATAGATTGATGATTTGCCCACAGTGATCAAGATAATATGATGGGATACCCTCAGAGGCTTGATGATGTTATGAACTTATATACACATGCATGGTATGGTATTTATACGCATATGCATAAAATTATAATATTAAGTTATTCATAGAACTGTGCAAACGTACATATCGAGTCTTTTATTCCATGTTTCTCTCATGCCTATTATTTACTAATTTTCACTCCTTACATACTCGGTATATTATTTGTACTGACGCCCTTTTTGCGTGGAGACACTGCATTTCATGCCCGGAGTCCCGATAGACAGGTCAAGATCCCTCCAAGTGGGCTATCAGCTCAGCGAAAGATATTGGTGCGCTCCATTTTCTTGGAAGTCTCTTGTTTGGTTAGTATGATTTAGATGTGTATTTTTTGGTATAGCGGGACTTTGCCCCGATATATATGAAAATTTTGTATTCTTAGAGGCTTGTAGATAAATGTCATGTACGTAAAAGATTGTATGACCATGTCGACCTATATTCAGTACACAAGCGGTTATTTTGGTCTTACATGCCAGTTATTTATATGTATAAGTTTTTATTCTCTCATGATTTACTCCGGAGTCATTTACCTATGATAGAATGATATGAATGATACGTTAAGTTGGTCTCGGTTGAGTAAGGTACCGGATGCCCGTCACGACCCATCGATTTGGTTCGTGACACAAGAGACCTCTGGCGGTTGATGTTTCGGCTTTGGCAAATCAGTTGGTGAGGTTGGATATTTCCAAGCCCAGTTGAATCTTAGCTTGTGTGTTTTCTCAGTCATCTTTGTTTGATCTCATCAGAGAGCGCTAATATGATGATCCACATTTCCTAGTCCTCAAGGACATAGTTTAACACGGCGATACTAGAGATGTGACTATATGTGATGATGGGGTATTGGGGATGCAGGGATGGATATACGTGCCAATGTAGATGGGCTGCGGGAGTTGATTCTGGAGGAGGCCCATAGCTCGCGATATTCTATCTATCCAGATTCCGTGAAGATGTACCAGGATTTGAGACAACAGTATTGGTGGAGCAGAATGAAGAAAGATATAGTAGGGTTATCTCGGTGCCACAATTTCCAACAGGTGAATTATGAGCATCAAAAACCGGCTGGCTTGCTTCAGCAGATGGATATTCCAGAGTGAAAGTGGGAGCGGATCACTATGGATTTATTAGTTGGACTCCCATGGATTTCTAGGAAGTTTGGTTCTATTCAGGTGATTGTGGATGTGCTGACCAAGTCCACGCACTTTATTCATGTATCTACTACCTATTCTTCAGAGCGGTTAGCAAAGATTTATATCCGAGAGATTGTTCGCCTACATGGTTTCTCGATTTCCATCATTTCAGATAGAGGTACTCAGCTTACATCGCATTTTTGGAGGGCCGTGCAACGACAATTGAGTACTCGGGTTGAGTTGAGCACAACTTTTCGCACTCAAACAGATGGACACTGAGTGTACTATTCAGATATTGGAGGACATGTTATGTGCTTGTGTCATTGATTTTGGGGGTTCATAGGACTAGTTTCTATTGCTCACAGAGTTTGCATATAACAATAGTTATAACTCGACTATTCAGATGCCTCCATATGAGGCTTTATATGGGAGACAATGTAGATCTCCAGTAGGTTGGTTTGAGCCGGGCGAGGCTAGACTTTTGGATACAGACTTAATGCAGGATGCTTTGGACAAGGCTAAAGTGATCCAAGAGTGGCTTCATACAACTCAGTCAAGATAAAAGTGCTATGCTGACAGAAAGGTCGTGACGTGTCTTATACGGTTGGGGAGAAGGTTCCACTGAAGGTTTCACCCATGAAGGGTGTTATGTGGTTTGGAAAGAAGGGCAAGTTGAGCCCTTGATTCACTAGGCCTTTTGAGGTGCTTCGGAGGTTTGGCGATGGCTTATGAGCTCGCTTTGGCACCTAGTTTGCCGGGGTTGTATCTAGTATTTCATGTTTATATGCTCCGAAAGTATATCGGCAATCCGTCTCATGTTTTGGATTTCAGCACTGTTCAGTTAGACGGTGATTTGACTTATGATGTGGAGCCATTGGCTAATTTGGAGCGGCAGGTCCAAAAGTTAAGATCAATATAGCTTCAGTCAGTGGAGAGGTCCCCTTGGAGGATGCTACTTGGGAGACCGAGCGGGAGATGCAGAAAAGATACCCATACCTATTTGAGGCTTTAAGTATATTTGTAGACTCGTTCGAGCGAATCTTTATTTAAGAGGGGGAGGATGTAACAACTCGTCCAGTTATTTCATGAGTTATAACACTGTTTTCCCCATTTTCTACTTTCTTTTGTGGTTTTTTAGCTGTGTTTTATCGTATCGTGTTGGTCGATTCGGGCCCGAAGTGGTTTTGGAGTGGAATGAGGCACTTAGACTCCTATTTAGAAGCTTAAATTGTATAAGCCAACCAGATGTTGACTTATGTGTAAACGATCTCGAATGGGATATCTGATCGTTTCGTTAGGTCCGTTGGGTGATTTTGGAATTCAGAGCACGTCTGCAATGTGATTTGTAGGTCCCTGGTAGAATTAGGCATGAATTGGTGAAATTTGAAAATTTGGCAATTTTGGACAAATAGTGGAAAATTTGATATCAGGGTCGGAATGGAATTTTGGAGGTTGGAGTAGGTTTGTAGTGTCATTTGTGACTTGTAGGCAAATTATGAGGTTATTCGGACGTGATTTAATATGTTTCAGCATCGTTTGCGGAATTTGGAGACTTAAAAGTTCTTAGACTTGAATCCGAGTGTGATTTGTGTTTTGTTACTGTTTTGAGTGATTTGAAGGTTCGATTAAGCTTGAATGAAGTTATGGGAGGTGTTCGTATGTTTGTTCGAGGTTCCAAGGACCTCGGGTGAGTTTCGGATGGTTATCAGATCACTATTTATCTTTGGGAGTCGGAAAATACCTGATATATGGTGTTTTGGAAGTCGCAGGCCTCGGACCATTTGGAAGTGCGACTGAGGTAGGAAGTTCGCGGACCACAGTAGAAGAATGAGGCAGCGATAGACGTTCGTTTACCGCAAAAGGGAAGAGTTCGGGATTGGCAGCCGCGATGGAAATTCCGCAAACCACGGTAATGGTTGACAACTGCAGTGAGAAATATGCGGACCGCGAGCTGGAAGTTCAAAGAGCTATATAAAAGAGGTTTAGCGTTTTATTTCACCTCTTGGACTTTGGAAGCTCAGTTCGAGGCGAATATTTGGGAGTTTTTTAAGGAAATCATTGGGGTAATTGATTATAACACGGGTCTGGCTAATAATCATGAATATATCATTGATTTCATCTTTTTATTAGTAATTTGGGGTGGAATTTAGGAAAAACTTGTGAAACTTCATAAAATGAATTTTTGGGATTTGAAAGCCGATTTGAAGTCAGAATTGAGTAAAACTATTATGGTTAGTCTAGTATTCGAATAGGTTATCGAATTTTATGACTTTGGTCAGATTTTGAGACGTGGGACTGGCGCCTGACTTTTGAGTTGACTTTTTGACTTTTGGCCTAAGGCTTAGCATTTTCTTATGGGATTGATTCCTTCAGCTCATATTGATTGTGTCGAATTATTTATGGCTAGATTGTAGCATCCGGAGGTCAATTCGAGAGTCATAGGCATTGCGGAGTAGGAATCTCACTTGGTTGAGGTAGTAACACTTCCAAACTTAGCTATGAATGTTCAAAACCACGAACCAAGTTTTATGTGATTAGAGTTGAGGTGACACACTTGCGAGGTGATGGGCGTGCAGGCGGGCACCGTGAGAATATTGTCTTGGTTCATTCTTTGGCATCGTATAATGACTTTTCTTGTTGATATTCTTATTTTATCATGTGATTTAGTAAAGGAGTTGTAAATCATGCTAGAGCTTCACGCCGATGTTGTTGAGACCTGAGTGGTCGTTTCTTACTTTCATCTCATTAGCTTTATTGACATTCTATACTCAGTCTTGTTCATGCATATCATATCATGTCTCAGTCTCTGTTGTTGTTATTTGGCACATTATATCATTGTTCTGGGCTAGTTTTCATGGCATATTAAGCCCATGTGTGAGACTTGAGAGTGATGACTGAGTAAGGCCGAGAGCCTAATTTTAAGTGATATTTATGGGATCAGGCTGCACGCCCAATCGTTATGTAGATGATTATGATAGTGCTTAGGCTGTAGAAGCCCCTCTGGCGTCTGTAATATACCCCTAGTGAGCGTGGTTGATTATATTCAGGGATGCATCATCCCTCGATATGGATAAGGATCTTCCCCATGAGGCTGGATTGGTATGTTTCCTCGGTACTAGAGACTGATGGTCTGAGATGTGTATATATTTCAGGATGGATCTTCCCTGGTCCTTGTAAGCCATATACAGTACCGAGCGGTTGTGAGGTTATCATTATTATTATCTGGAGATGGATCTTCTCTATAGGCTGGATTGGCCTTCCTCAGTACTGAGTGACTACTATCAGAGATGTATATATTCTGGGATGGATCTTCTCTTGGTTTTGTGAGCCATATACAATACTGAGTGGACGCGCATTTGAGATTGTGGGCATTATAAGGAAGTCAGTATGGTGCATTTCATATAGCATGTGCATTGGCATGTAAATTTAGCAGAGTATATTTCTTTACCATCTTCATACCTGCTCTATTTCACAGTTGAGCTATCTATTAAACTACAAGCGTGCCTACGTTTCTATATATTATTTTTATTATCTTTGATGAGGTTGAGTTCGTCACTATCCATCATTCCATAGGTTGGACTTGTTACTTACTGAGTTGGTGTACTCACATTACCCCCTACACATTGTGTGTATATCTATGTACTTTCTATCCCAGTGGCAGGCAATGATTGAGGTTGCAGGCTTGGGAGATTGTTGAGATAACTGCATGGAGTTCGCAGGCCTTGAACCTCGTTCTCTATTCTAGTTATGTTTCAGTTGTATTAAGTGAACATTTTAGTACACTATTCTATTTCCCTAGATGCTCATGTACTCCGTAACACCCTGATTTTGGGTTGGTTGTATCGTATTATGAATTTTGACGTATGTCTTAAACAATTTGTTTTAATTGATAAAGTTCTTCCGTAAATGTTTCAATTTTAGTATTGTGGCTTTGGATTATGTTGAGTTGAGGCTGGCCTAGTTTCACGATAGACACCATCACAACATGTTGAATTTTGGGTCGTGGCAGTTAAAAGAATATTATATTCGGATATAAAAAAGATTCTTGTTAATTAGGTAATATATTGAGGGCAAAATTTAGGGATAAACTGTTATTAATCCTTGCTTCGGAATCTAAAACATGAGTTCTATTGGACAAATATTAAATCATGCTAATTAATGATTGGTATGCCGAATGTACTTAGTAAAAATATGTTAGCATTGTCTATGGGCACTTTTTCTCAACTTGTTTATCCCCTGCATTAATATAATATTTACCTTTGAGGGAGAAAAAAAATATGATAGCAGATATTAATTGTTTATATGTTTAACTTGAATAATTTCTATGCTTAGTAGCCTAACAGGTAACTTTAAAAGACTAATTTCTTATTGGAAAGAAACACCAGTCTCGTTATTTGCTCATTGTCAATTAACATAAAAATTAAATACTTTAGTTTGAAACAGTGGGCGTGATTAAAAAATAAAATGGGTGTGATGATGAACAAAAAAAACCTGTTGACTCATCTAAAGGTCTACTTGTACCCTTTACCTGAAATGAGACCTTGTTCATAAATAAAATAGGAATTTGCTAGGGTAACATAAGGAGGTTAAAAATTCCTTATAAAATAGAGGGATAGTATAAATAATAAAACTTATTGTTATTCTATAAGTTGGAGAAAAAACTTTTTCCGTTAAAATTTTAATTTATCTTCTTTTGTCGCTTTTTAATTGAAAAGGCTAAGGACTAATATTTGTGAAATGTAAATATCATGTATTTAGGAATCTAATTAAAAGGAAATTTTGTGTATATTCAATATGTTAATATGGATGTCTTGTTGAAAAACTCATAAATTTTACTAAACCCCTTAATTAATGTTTAGTTGGAATATTCTATGCAAATCCAATCTATTGGAATAATATAGAACCAATCATAAGCACTACGACAATAAGTGAAACCAATCCCTTAATTAATATTTAGTTGGGATTTTCTCTACAAATTCAACCAATTAGAATAAACTGAAATCGACCATAAGCACTACAAAATTAAGTGAAAACAGTCATCCAACGAGAAGATTAAGCGGAATCCGTCATCAAACTGATAAAGGATAAATAATCCTGACCAAACTCAAAAAAGATCAAACTAGGACAGAGAATTATAAAATTTCACAAAAAAAACAACAAATTCATTGATAGACTGATGGAGGAGGACCTCCATCTCTTTGA
This sequence comes from Nicotiana benthamiana, assembly GCA_034376525.1. Taxonomy (NCBI): domain Eukaryota; kingdom Viridiplantae; phylum Streptophyta; class Magnoliopsida; order Solanales; family Solanaceae; genus Nicotiana; species Nicotiana benthamiana. Next base: position 51,692,731 of record CM067340.1, on the reverse strand, counting down.
ACATGCATTCTCACATGACCCCGGTTCACCCTCCGTGAACATGTTGTGATGGCACCTAATACCTACGACTAGGTAAATCTAACAATGTGAAAAATAACATAACTTGCGGAAATAAATAAATGAAACTAAAAAACTAGAAGAAACAAAAATGTAATAAGTGCCGCACGACATATACAACCCAAAATGCGGAAATCTATAATATCACTCCAAAACCCAGAAACTCACGGGAACACAAGCTAATAGAATGTAATGCACTGCTCTAAACTCATGAGAACACAAGCTAATAGAATGTAATGCACTGCTTTAACTCCAAAATATCTAAGTCAACAGCACGAAAGGAAAACTAATTACTAAAGATAGAATAAGATACAGACTCGTGGTCTGCGGACGCGACATATGTACCCCGAAGTCTCTGCTAGATCTCTCTACCTCGGGGATAGTACACTTGGGAGGGGGTACGTGGATCTGCACATGAAAAACATGCGCAGAAGAGGCATGAGTACACCACAGGGATACTCAGTAAATGCTAAGCCTAATTTGGCCCGGATAGTGACGAGGAAGGTCATGGACCTATCGAGATAAACATAATAAATGATAGGATAAAGGAATGAAATAAATAAAGTCTACAGCAAGAATCTAAATAGGATAAATAAGGAATGCAGTAATAGAAAGAAGAAATAAGACAATACTAGGAAATACTGCTCACAGCAGGAATAATAACCGAGGATCTCTTGGTACCCTCATCATATACACGAGAGAACTCATTGTATTCCGAGGATCAATGGGTATCCTCAATACTTATATATACAAGTGCCAGGGATCTCTTGGCACCCTGCACCCTCAATCCAGAACATATCACGTGTAAGGGATCTCCCAGGACGCCGTCCCGTAGTACCAAATTTAAAACACATAATAACAGCTCAAACATCAGGATAAATGCTAAGCTCAGAACAAGTAATAGTAAATTCTAGCCTAACATGCTTCACGGAGTACAAACAAGACAGTTTAACAAATAGGCAACTAAAACAAATAAACGTGCTTCTCTAAACTAACACATGTTAAACTTGCAATTTAAAATAAACATGTAAGCAAGAAAACTCAATTTAAATGCTTCAAGTAAAAACAAATTTTTAATAATTAGCTCAACTACGCGCTCATCACCTCATGTACGAGGCATTCAAATATCAAATATCATGTCTTAAGGGGAAAGGTCCCCACACAAGGCTTGACAAGCCACTTACCTCGAACCGGCTCAAAAATCAACTAGAAATCACGCCTTTGCCTCTAGTATCCGACTCCATATGGTTCAAATCTATTCAATTCAATTACATATCATAAATAACATCTCAAGCAATTGATTCTACTATTTAATTCAAAGCTAAGGCGCAAAATTTGGTAAAATGACAATAATTTCCCTTTCTCCAAAGTCTCGAAATCAGAAAATATACATTTTCAGAACCCTCATATTGTCACGAGTCTAATCATTTAAAAATCTCTCGAATCGGAGGTCAAACACCCACTCAAACCTCAATAAAAGTTTTACCGATTTTTTGTTCAATAATGCGAAATTAGAAGAGGAATTCGTGATTAGATTAGTGGGTTTTAAGCATAAGAGAGTTTAGAATCATTACCCAGTCGTCTCTCTTGAAAAACTCTCAAAATCTCTCCCAAATCCGAGCTTCCAAGCTTGAGTTTTGGTAAAAATGGCTAACCCTCATATTTTGAAATGTTTATAACTTCCCAAGCCTTTTATGCATCGCGAACGTGGAAGTACGCTCGCGTTCGCGAAGAAGAAAAAGTGAAGGATGTAAGATTTCCCTTCGCGAATGCATGGAATGGTATGCGAACACGAAGGTCTGGACTAGCAATGCTGCGGAAATGTGACTAAAGGCGTGCGAACACAATGAAGAAGGATAGGCATAACCCCCAGCTTTAAATAACACTACTCGAACGCGAAGGGGAAAAAGACAGTACTTCGCGAACGCAGGGAAGCTGGACGTGAACACATTGAAGGAACTGGTCTTCCTCTAATATAACACTATGCGATCACGAGAAGAGTCCGCGATTGCAAAGAAGAAAATGTTTGCAACAGCTGAGGCCAAAACTCTAAAATGCTCCGTTGAGCACCTGAAACACACTTGAGGCCCCTTGGACCTCAACCAAACCCACAGACATACCCACCCTATTACTTCAATCAAAATTTTACCAATCCTTAAACCACCTAAAATAACACCGAAAACTCAAATTAATCAAGGATTTGAGCATAAGAACTTCAAATTTCATCTAAATACACTTTCGAAAAAAAAAACCTAACCAAATCATGTCCGAATGACTTGAAATTTTCCACGCACGTTCCAAATGACACGACGGAGCTACTGTAACTTCTGAAATTCCATTCTGACCCTCGGATCAGAAACTCACTATTGGACCGAAAACTTCAAATTTTCAAATTTCTGCATTTCAAGCCTAAATTAGCTACAGACCTCCAAAATACATCCCGAACACGCGCGAAACTATTAGATTTCCATTACGAGGTTAGCTTCACACTGTTCCAACTACGGACCACTTTACAACGCTTAAAATCTCATTTAGGAACTAAGTATCCCAAAACTCTCCGAGACCCAATACCGAACCTTTCGAAAAACCAAAATAGCAGAAATAAACTTAGCGGAAGCAGTTAATAGGGGGTGGGGGCACAAATTCTAGAAATGACTGGACGGGTCCTTACATCCTCCCATACTTAAACATTCTTTCGTCCTCGAACGAGCATAGAGAACATACCTGAAGTAGTGAAATGATGAGGGTATCAACTGCGCATATAACCCTTGGTCTCCCAGGTCGCCTCCTTGGCCGGCTAACCCCGCCACTGAACCTTTACTGAAGCAATGTTCTTTGACCTCAACTTTCTGACCTGCCTGTCCAATATAGCCAATAGCTCCTTAACATAGGATAAATCCTTGTCCAACTGGACTGAACTAAAATCCAACACGTGCGACAGGTCGCTGTGATATCTCCAAAGCATCAAAACATAAAATATCGGATGAACTCTTGCCAAGGTGGGAGGTAAGGAAAGCTCATAAGCAACCTCCCCAAAATGTCTCAATATGTCAAAAGGACCAATAAACCTCGGACTCAACTTTCTTTCTTCCCAAATCTCATAATGCCCTTCATATGCGAAACCCGAAGCAGAACCCACTCTCCAATGCAACCTGAACCAACCCACCGGAGATGTGCACCTCCTACCATATAAAGCCTCACACGACGCAATCTGAATGCTGAACTGATAACTGTTGTTGTAAGAAAACTCTGCCAATTGCAAGAATATATCCTAATACCCTCCAACCTCAATCGCACACGCACAAAGCATATTCTCAAGAATTTGAATAGTGCACTCGAACTATCCGTCCATCTGGGGGTGAAATGTTTTTCTCAACTCCACCTGAGTACCCCAATCTTACTGTACAGCCCTCCGGAACTGTGATGTGAACTGAGTACCCCTGTTTGAGATAGAAACTGGAACACCGTGCAGATGAACAATCTCCCTAATGTAAATTTCTGAGAATCGCTTCGATGAATAAGTAGTACACATAGGAATAAAATGAGCGAACTTGGTCAGTCGATATATAATCACCCAAATGGCATCAAAATTCTTCACGGTATGAGGGAGACCAACTACAAAGTCCTTGGTGATTCGCTCCCACTTCCACTCAAGAATCTCTATCTGCTGAAGCAACCCACCCAGTCTATGGTGCTCATACTTCACCTGCTGACAACTTAGGCACCAAGTTACACATCCAACTATGTCTTTCTTCATCCGCCTCTACCAATATGTCTCAAGTCCTGATACATCTTCGCGGCACCCAGATGGATGAAATATCGCGAGCTATGAGCCTCAACCAATATCAACTCCCGAATACTCAACATTGGGTACACAGACCCGACCCTGCATCCTCAATACCCCTTCCTCACCAATTGTCACATCCCTGGTGTAGCCATGCTTAAACCTTGTTCTTGAGGACAAGAAAATGAGGGTCATCATACTACTGCTCCCTGATACGATCGAATCATGAAGACCGAGAAACTATGCAAGCTAGAACCCGACTTGGCTCCAAAAGATCCAATCTCAAAAACTAGCTTGATAAGGCCTGAACATCCATCGCCATAGGCCTCTATGATGCTGGTAGATATGCCAAACTCCCCAAACTCTCTGCTCGATGACATAAGGCATCAGCCACCGCATTGACCTTTCCCGGGTAATACAGAATAGTAATATCATAATGCTTTAGCAACTCTAACCACCTTCTCTGGCGCAATATTTGATCCTTTTGCTTGAACGCTGCAAACTCCAATGGTCAGTATAAATCTCAAAAGGCACATCATACAAATAATGATGCCAGATCTTCAAGGCATGAACAATAGCAGCTAACTCAAGGTCGTGGATAAGGTAATTCTTCTCATGTATCTTCAACTGTCTAGACGTAGAGTCAATCACCCTACAATCCTGTATCAACACCGCTCCAAGACCAACTCGTGAAGAATCACAATAAACTGTATTAGACCTCAAACCAGTAGGCAATATCAGAATTGGGGCTGTAGTAAAAGTTGTCTTGAGCTTCTGAAAGCTCGCCTCACACTCCTCTGTCCACTAAAATGGAGTACCCTTCTGGGTCAATCTAGTCATAGGGGATGCAATCGATGAAAACCCCCACAAAACGACGGTGGTAACTCGCCAAGCCAAGGAAACTACAAATCTTTGTAGCTGAGGAGGGTCTAGGCCAACTCTGCACTGCCTCTACCGTTTTCAGATCCCCGTATACCCTCACTCGACACCACGTGACCTAAGAATGCCACAGAATCCAACCAAAACCACATTTTAAGAACTTTGCATATAATTTCTTCTCTCTCAGGTCTGAAGCACGGTCCTCAGGTGTTGTTCATGATTCTCCCGACTCCGAGAGTATACAATAATATCATCTATGAAAACAATTACAATGAGTCTAGATATGGCCTAAACACACTGTGCATCAAATGCATAAAAGCTTCTAGGGCATTGGTCAGACAAAATAACATAACAAGGAACTCGTAATGACCATAACGAGTCCCGAAGGTAGTCTTCAGGATATTTGGCTCCCGAATCTTCAACTGATGGTAAGATGAGTGCAAGTAGATCTTAGAAAACACCCATCCGCCCTGAAGCTGGTTGAATAGATCATCAATACGAGGAAAAGGATAATAGTTCTTCACTGTAACCTTGTTCAACTGATTATAGTCGATGCATATACGCATAGAACCATCATTTTTCTTCATAAAAAATACATGAACACCCCAAGGTGAAATACTGGGTCGAATAAAACCCTTATCAATCAATTCCTCTAAGTGATCCTTCAACTCCTTAAACTCAGAAGGAGCCATACGGTACTGAGGAATGGAAATGGGCTGAGTGCCCCTCAACAAATCAATGCCAAAATAAATATCTCTATCAGGTGGCATGACTGAAAGATCAGCAGGAAACACATCGGGATAATCTCGTACCACTGGGACTGAATCAACATAAGAGGTATTAATACTGACATCTCTCACATATGGAAAATAAGGCACACCCCTTCTCAACCATATGCTGAACCTTAAGGAAAGAGATAACTCCAATGGGAGTGTGATCTAGTGTACCACTCCACGCAACACGCAGAATACCTGGCATATCCAGCATCACGGTTTTGGCGTGACAATCAAGAATAGCATAATGGGGGTGAAAACCTTTCCATGCCCAAGATAATATCAAAATCTACCATGTTGAGTAACAATAAATCTGCTCTGGTCTCAAAACCACAAATAGTAACCAAACATGAGCGATAAATGCGGTCCACAAAAGGAGATCTCCCACTAATAGAAACATAAATAAGAGAAATCAAAGAATCTCAGGCCACACCCAAATGCAGAGCAAAATAAGAAGACACATAAGATAAGTGGAGACTAGATCAAATAGAACCAATGCATATCTGTGACAAACCAATATAATACCTGTAATGACAAAATCTGAGGCAACAACCTCTGTACGGGCAGGAATGGCATAGTATCTAGCATGGCCTCCCCTTCGAGGGAGACTTCTACCTCCCCGACCTCCACACCTAGCTGGATGGGTAGATGGCATAGCAGCTGGAGCTGTGATCATGGTTTAAGAACTCTGCTGAGCATGCTGAGGCTGAGAAGTTTGTGGAGGTGCACTCCTACCAAGTCTAGGGTAATCCCTCACCACATGGAGGGTTTCATCACCCTCGAAGAAAGATTTGGGAGGATGTGGTAGCTGTGACTGGCTAGGGCCAGGTCTGCTGGACTGAGATCTGAAAGCACCCCACACAGGAGGTACGCTAGAAACCAGAGATGCATAGTAAGGCTCCTGGTGTCTAGGAGGAGCCGAAGAACTGTTTGCTGATGAAGAGTTGAATAAATGGGGCGACCCATTTAAACCTCTACCATGACGATGTACTGCTAGCATACATGCACTAGATTAGTGGCCCGACTCTCGAGACCTCTTGATCTCTCTCTCCTCCCGCTCCCTAGCGAGCATACTCTTGATCCTCCTAGCAATGCTCACTACCTGCTGATAAGGAATGTCCATCTCCAACTCTCGCGCCATGTTAGAGCTTATGGGTGGAATAAGACCCCCAATGAGCCGGCGAACTCTTTTGCAGACATTAGCAACCAAGGCTGGTGCATGCCTAGCCAATCTAGTATAATGGATAACATACTCCAAAACGGTCATAGCACCCTGGGGAAAATGGTGAAACTCTGCGTGCCATGCGTCGCTGAGACTCTATGGGACAAACTCTCTCATGAACTATCCGAGAACTGGGTCCAAGTCAATGAAGCAGCCTCGACTGGATTATCTATCTCATAAGTACGCCACCAACCATAGGTAGCTTCCCATAGCTGGAAGGCGGTAAAGGAAACCCCACTGGATCAGGATATACCCATAGTGCGAAGAATACGATGGCACTCCTCTAGAAATCCCAAGGCATCATCTGACGCTAATCTACTGAAAATCGAAGAATCATACTTCTTGAATATCTCCAGCCTCCACTGCTCATCCTCAGAAGCAGTTGCCGCATGCTTGGGCTGAACTGGAACTGCAGGCTGTACAGGAATGATATCTAAGACCTGCTCAACATGCACTCGCTACTCAGGAGTGCGGGCGGTGGGAGTCTGTGCTCCTCCCCCAGCCTAGGATGTGGCTGCAGCAAGGGGAAGCAACCGTGCCTAAGCCAACGTGGTGTACATGCTCATAAAATATGCCAAAGTATCGTGAAAGGCTGGAGTAATAGTAGCTATAGGCATGTTAGGAGTCTGAACCTAGGCTGGATCTGTTGGCGGTACCTCAACGATAGCTCGCGTAGGTGCTCTAGGTGCACCACGTCTTCATCCACGGTCTCTACCCTGACCCCTGCGTCTGGTTTTAGTAAGGGGTGGGGATGTTTGATCATCTCGAGTAGCATGCGTCCTCACCATATGTGAGAGAATAGAAGACAGAAGTTTAGAATTGTGATGTCGAAAATATCTCCTAACAAGGAAATCAAATGAAGTGAAGATTTTTTCCTAAACAGTTACATAGCCTCTCGTAGATAAGTACATATGTCTTCGTACCGATCAATGAGACTCTAATAAACCGGCATATATTTTGTGACTCCTATGAACCTAGAGCTTTGATAATAAGTTGTCATGACCCCAGTTTTCCCTTTGTGAACATATCGTGACGGCACCTAGTACCTACGACTTGGTATGCCAAGTAGTGTAGAAAACAACATAACTTGTAGAAATAAATAAAAAACTTAACAACTAGAAGAAACAAACTGTATATAAGTGCCGCTGGTCATATACAACCCAGAACAAGGAAATCTACAATATCACCCCAAAACCCCAAAACTCACGGGAACACAAGCTAACAAAATGTAATACACTGCTCTAACTCCAGAATGTCTAAATCAACAGTACGAAAGAAAAACTAACTACTAAAACTAGAAAAAGATAGATACTATTGGTTTGTGGACATGGCAGATGTACCTCGAAGCCTCTACTAGATCTCTCCGCCTCAGGGATAGTATGCCTGAGAGGAGGTACCTAGATCTGCATATGAATAACATGCAGAGAAGGGCCATGAGTATACCACAGTGGTACTCACTAGGTGCTAAGCCTAACCTCAGTCGGGTAGTGACGAGGAAGATCAGGGCCCTACTGAGAATAAACATAATGAATGATATGATAAAGGAACGGTATAATAAAATCTACAACAAGAATCTAAACAGGATAAACAAGGAATGCAGTAATATAAAGTAGAAATAAGACAATACAAGGAAATACTACTCAGAACAGGAATAATAACCGGGGATCTCTTGGTATCCTCATCATATACACGAGGGATCTCTTGGTATCCCGAGGATCTCTTGTTATCTTCAATACTTATATATACATGTGCCAAGTATCTCTTGGTATCCCACACGCTCAATCCACAACATATCATGTGCAGGGGATCTCCCAAGATGCCGTCCCGTAGTCCCAAATTCAAAACACATAATAACAACTCAAACATCAGGATAAATGCTAAACTCAGAACAAGTAATAGTAAATTCTATTCTAACATGCTTCACGGAGTACAAACAAGACAACTTGAGCAAATAGGCAAGTAAGTCAACTAAACATGCTTCTCTAAACTAACGCAGGTTAAACTTGCAATTTAAAATAAACAGGTAAGCAAGAAAACTCAATTTAAATACTTCAAGTAAAAATGCATTTTTAGCAATTAGCTCAAGTACACGCTCGTCACCTCATGTATGTAGCATTCAAATATCAAATATAATGTCCTAAGGGGAAAGGTCTCCCACACGAGGTTAGACAAGCCACTTACCTCGAACCAGCTCAAAAATCAACTAAAAATCACAGCTTGCCACGAGTATCTGACTCAAAACAGTTTAAATCTGTTCAATTCAATTACATATCATAAATGACATCTCATGCAACTTATTCTACTATTTAATTCAAAGCACATGCAAAAAATTTGGCTAAATGACCAAAATGCCATTCAGACCAACGTCTCGGAATTGGATAAATTTTAACTTTTCAGAACCTTGTACTCTCACGAGTCTAAACGTATAAAAATCTCTCAAATCGGAGGTCAAACACCCACTCAAAACTCAATAATTTGGACTATGAAGTTTTACCCCTTTTTCTATTCAAAAAGTCGAAATTAGAAGAGGAATTCCTTATTAGATTAGTGAGTTTAAAGCATAAGAGAGTTTAGAATCATTACCCAGTCTTTGCCCTTGAAAACCCATCGAAAGCTCTGCCAAATCCGAGCTTCCAAGCTTGAGTTTTGGTAAAAATGACTAGCCTTTGGATTTTGAAATGTTTATAACTGCCTAGGCCTTTTATGCATCGGGAAAGCGGAAGTACACTCATGTTCGCTAAGAGGAAAAAGTGAATGCTGTAAAATTGGCCTTTGCAAATGCGTGCAATGCTATGGGACCGCGACTAGGGGAACGTGAACGCGATGAAGAAGGATAGGCACAACCCTCAGGTTAAATAACACTATGCGAACGTGAGGACTGGCTGCGAACGCAAAGGGGAAAAAGATAGGGCTTCGTGAATGCAGGGAAGCTGGACGCGAATGCATAAAAGTAACTATTCCTCCTCCAAGATTACACTACGTGATCGCGAGAAGGGGCCGCGATTGCGAAGAAGAAAATGTCTGCTACAGTTGAGGCCAAAAATCTGCAAATTCTCAAAACTCCAAAATGCTACATTGAGAATTTGAAACACACCCGAAGCCCCCGAGACCTCAATCAAACCCAAAAAAATACCCTATAACATCACTCATACTTTTACCAATCCATATACCACCTAATACAACACCGGAAACTCGAATTAATCAAGGATTTGAGCCAAAGAACTTCAAGTTTCATCAAAGTACGCTTGCGATAAAAAACCTAACCAAATCATGTCCGAATGACGTGAAATTTTGCACGCATATCCCAAATGACATGAAGAAGATACTTCATTTTTCGGAATTCCATTCCAACCCTTGGATCAAAAACTCACTATAGGACCGGAAACTTCAAATTTTCAAACTTCGGATTTCAAGCCTAAATTAGCTTCGGACCTCCAAAACACATTCCGAACACGCTCTTAACCCCGAAATCACCTAATAGAGCTAAAGGAAACATCAAATTTCTATTTTGAGACCGTCTTCACACTGTTCTGACTACAAATTATTTTTCAATACTTATGCTCTTATTTAGGGACTAAGTGTCCCAAAACTCTCCAAAACACAACACAGAACGTGTCGGGAAACCAAAATAGCAGTAACAAACTTAGGGAAAATAGTTAATAGGGGATCAGAGCACAAATTCTAGAAACAACATGCCATGTTATTACACATTCTTTTTTTACAAAATTCATATGATAAAAATAAGAAATATTAGGAGTTAGATTCTTCTTGAAACCAATAAAAGTATTAGAACCTCCCAACAACATTAATAAATGAATAGCAAGCAAGCAAAGAACTTGTAGCGACCCGACCGGTCATTTTGAGCAATTGCTTTTTGCTTGGTTGTTTGGGGGCATGAGTAGCTCCGTAGGAAGTATTATGACTTATGTGAATTGTCAGCTTTGGTTTTTAATTTATTCAGAATTAATTTGTAAGAATGATTCTTAGTTAGAAGCTTTAAATTAAAGGTTTGACCAAAAATTTGACTATTTAGAATTTGACTTCCGATTAGATTTCTGATGGTTTCGTTAGCTCTGATGGGTGATTTTGGACTTAGGAGCCCGCCTGGATATTGATTTGGAGATCCGTAGTAGAATTTGGCTTGAAATAGTTAAAGTTGGAATTTTGGAAAGTTTTATCGGGAGTGGACTTTTTGATATCGGGGTCGGATTCCAATTTCATAAGTTGGAGCAAGTCCGTAATATCAAATGTGACTTGCGTGCAAAATTTGAGGTCAATATGATATGATTTGATAGGGTTCGACATCGGTTGTGGAAGTTTGAAGTTTCAATTTCATTGATTTCGAATTGAGGTGTGATTCATCGTTCCGACATTGTTATGTGTATTTTGAATCCTCAAGTAGGTTCGTGTTATGGTATGAGATTTATTGGTATGTTTGAACAGGGTACCGAGGGGCTCAGGTGAATTTCAAATAGGTTTAGGTTGTGTTGCGCTCGTTTTAGATGTTTTGGAACCGTTTTTCAAGCATAAATAGTACTACATTTAGCAAATGAACTCTGATTTCTATTTTTATTGGTTTGGAAGAATTTTTAGATTAATTATGAAATAACCACTCAATTTGTATTTAAAAATCTGAGCTATTTTTAAATATTAAAACCAACATATCTCATTCAATATAAGATGAAATAGAGTGATTCAACGACCTAACTTGACTAAAATTTCACAAAAAATCCATTAGATAAATCAAAATCAAGTTTCAGGATAGTTTGGCATGAGAATTAAGGCAGAATAGCAGGAAAACAAATATATAAAACAAGGGTTTGTTCATTTAGTTATATTTTGAGTTGGGGAGCTCGAATTTAGGCGATTTTGGAGAAAAGTTTCATCATATGTATTGATTCAGTGTTCTCTACTCGGTATTGATTGTATTTCATGAATCCATCTTCATTTTTGGTATTTAATTGATGATTTCAAAGTGAAATTTGAGAGTTTTTTCCTAATGTTTCATAAAGTCAATTTTTATGTTTTGAACATCGATTCAGAGTCAGAATTTGATGAAACTAGTATGCTTGAAATCATAATTGAATGAGTTATTGGATTTTGTAAGTTTTGTCAAGGTTCCGAGATGCGAGCCCAAGTTGGGCGTCTTGGCCGATCGTGGGCTTTTGATTAAAGATTCGTCTTTTTCAATTGGGATTGGTTGCTTTAGCATTGTTTGATATATTTGAGTTATTTTTGGTTAGTTTCGAGCCGTTTAGAGGTTGGAACGCATGAGATGGTATTCTCAGAGCATCATTTGGCTTGCTCGATATTGAAATTGGCTTGTTTGAGGAAAGCAATGATTGTAAATCTAATCTTGAGTATATGAAATCCAGGATTTGACATTGCTTTACTATTTTGAGGTGACGAACATGCTAGGTAACGGGTGCATGGGCGTGCACTATTGAGAATTTTGACTTGGTCCATCCTGTAGCAACTATAAAGTTGCATATTTGACTTAAATTATATGATACTTATGTCACGAGATATTGTTATAAGGCAGAGGGTTTGATTAATTTATGCCATGAGGTGGCTTGTCATAGCACTTGGGCTATAGAAGCCCCTCCGTAGTCCGTACACCCCAATGAGCCGGGTACCCTGAGTGAGTGATATAATGCTTTGCCCTATGGCTGTTCTTGATTCATACTGTGCCCAATGGGCTGTTTATGTGCGATTGTGAGGTAATTCCTAAGGGGCTGTATATGAGTGACTGTAAGGTTTGCCCGAAGGCTGTTTATGATTCTTGTTTTCCTCACGAGTTATGTTCGCCGAGGGACTATTCTTGATTTATGTTGCCCGAGGGGCTGTATACGAGTGAGTTTTGCCTGAGGCGTTATTTATGTTTTCATTTTTTTTACTCACTATTTCATTTTTTTTCGTTAAAAATATTAAAAGATGTTTTAAATGGTTTTACTGAAACTTTATTTAAATGAGCTAAGTTGATTCAAAACCTTGATTTTAAAAGCCTGCTATATTTTACTAAGATGTCATGATATGAAATGTATGTTGATACCCAATCTTTCCTTCTATATATATTAAAATATCTTCAAAATAGCATGTGTATGCGTATATAAGAATGCCCATTAATTTTGATATTTTTTTAAATTTTTTTTAGATTGTCTAAAAACAATTTGTTGACTATTTTAGCAGTATAAAGTCCCATAATTATTTCCAAGATTATCATTTTGGTATAATTATTTTATTCTCATATTTATACTAAAATATAATTAATTTTTTTCTATATTTTTACGAATTTATTTGATATTTTAAAAGCAAATTGCATATAATTCCAATTGTAGACTATTTTACGTCTTATAGTATTTTAATTGTAAAATTAGTTACAATATTTTTTAATTAATATTTATGTATTATTAATTGGTTCAATACTTTTACTTTTTAAAAAAATAATTTTTACTTTTTTTATAAAATAAAAAGGGGAAAAATTGGCTATTTGAAATATAACTAAAACAAGGTAAAAATACTAATCTTAAGGAAATGCTAGACATGAAGTGTATCTTCAGCTACCCAATGATACTCTACAAGTGGTCCTTGGACATCCATCCCCCACGATCCCATAGTAGGCAAGAATATGATAATCGTAGTCCCTTCCTTGAGGAGGAATCCAAATAACAATCCCATTATGAGTCCAATGATACAACCTAGTCATATAATCGTCTGGAATGTAATGGTGCAAACAATGATAATTTCACTAGGCATTTTCATGAAATAATGGACACACATAGACCTAGTCTAGTTGTCTTGTTAGAACTAAAATGGATAGCCATATTTCCATTTTGGAGGGTTACAACTTTACTGAAATGGTAGAGGTCCTAGCTGAAGGAAATTCTGGTGGAATGGTGCTACTTTGGAACACGACCATAGTGAATGTGTACAGCTTCACAAGGAATGTCAATCCATCCATGCAATGATAAATGTAAAACATAAAAACCATACTTGGCTTTTCTCTACTATTTATGCTAGTAACAACATTAATAATAGATTGTTATTATGGGAAAATTTTAAATATATTTATGATAAGTACAAGGGACCTTGATTAGTAACGGGTGGTTTTAACGAATTAACAAACTCCACGGATAAAGTTGGGAAAAGACTTATTAATCAAAAATGACATTGGTTCTTTCAAAGATAGTAATGGTAGCTAGATTGAAAGTCAAAAGGATATTATGGATCATGTGACTAATTACTTCTGGAACATCTTTACTACTTCTCATGATTTCACTAGTTGGAAACAAGTTACTAATACTAGCTCTAATTTTAGCAACTTAGACATATCCTCTCTTGATAAACCACTTAGGAACTATGAGAAAAGAAGAGCTATATTTTCCTTTAAACCCACCAAGGCACCTGGACCTGACGAGCTACATCCTTTTTTTTCCAAAAATCCTGGCCTACTTTAGGTCATAAAATTGTCTATTTATGTCAAGAGATTTTCTGCTCTAGGAAACTTCCCAGTGACCTTAACAAGACTTATGTTTGTTTAATTCCTAAATTCAACAATACTAATAAACTACAAAATTTTAGACCTATTAGTCACTGTAACACCCTTTACAAAGTAATCACCAAAATCATTAATAACAGACTTAAGCCTTTTCTTAGCAGAATAGTTAGTGAACACCAAACTAGCTTTGTAAAACATGGACGACCTAGTGATAATGCCATCATTATTCAGGAAGTCCTCAAACATTTTAATAAGAAAGCAAGGGAAGGAAATTGGCTCCTAAAGCTGGACCTAGAAAAGGCATTTGACAAATTGGAATGGTCGTTTGTTTATCAAGCCCTAAGAATCAATAATCCACCTCCTAATATTTCTACTCTTATTGTGAATTACATTTCTTCTACATCCATATCAATCCTTATTAATGGCAATAAGACTAGGTATTTCTGCCCTTCTAGGGGCATTAGGCAAGGGGACCCTATGTCACCCTATATTTTTATTTCATGCATGGATATCCTTTCAAAAAATATCGAACATCAAGTTGACACTCTTCGATGGGATCCCATTCTATTAAATAAACAAAGCCTTCCCCTCCTATCCCATTTATTTTTTGCTGATTATATTAAATTAATGAGAAGAACTAATAAAAAACAATTACTATCATGAAACAAATCATTGATATCTTTTGCCAGTTATCTGGCCAAAACATTAACAAGGAAAAGTCTAAATTACTTATATCTAGCAATTTCACAAAGGATATGAGAAATTGGATCACATCACTGTTAGATAGTAAGGCCAGTAAGTTTTTGGTAGCTACCTAGGCTTCCCAAAAGAGTGGGACTCCTCCTAAGCACAAATAGTGTTTACCTTTAGTAGAGAAAATGAGGGCTAGACTAAACGTCTAGAATTCTAATTGGCTTAATATAGCTGGTAGGTGCACCCTTATTAAATCTACTCTTAACACAATCTCTAACCACCAAATGCAATTTTCAATGATCCCTAATAAAACACTCCAAGAAATTGACAAAATTCAAAGGATTTCATATAGGGTACTACAACTGGAAAAAATGATTCACCTTATTAATTGGGATAATGTTATAATGGCTAAAGAGATGGGGGGACTAGGAATTAGAAAATCTAAGCACAAAAACTTTGCTCTACTTAAAAGTCTAGTGTGGAGGCTTCTTAATAACCACTCTTCTACTTCGGTACGTGTTATTAGTAGCTGTTACAGTCTAACAAATTCTACTAACAATACCTCTCACACTTGGAAAAGCATATTAAGAGGTTGGAGTTTTGTAAAGAAGGTATTAGATGTCCAATAGAAAATAATCCCAATATGTCCATTTGGGACACAAACTGGATCCCAAAGTTTGGATCACTAATGAGGAATGTTATAGGTCCCATGAATAAAAAAGAAAGTGAGCTCAGTCTAAGAGACATCGAGATCTAGATGGAGCGGAATATGTATCATATTTCCTTTAATCTCCCCAACAATGTACTCAATATCATACACTCGAACGACTTCTAAAAGCCATGGGAACAACATTATCTGGTCGATCAATACTAGTGGTATATTTATAACCTCTTCTTGTTATAAACTTATTGATAGCAAAATTTGTGGCAACTATAATTACAAGGGCTATAATTTTGATTGGGTTTGGATACTAGAGTGCCCAAGGAAAATTCAATTTTTTATATGGAAATATTGTCACTCCAGGCTACCCACTAGAGAATACTTAGGGAAAATAGGTGTCAACATTGACACAAATTGCCTTATCTGTTAAATAAACGAATCCCTTCTTCATATATTCTGGGAGTGCAAAATAGCTAAAGGGTTTTGGGCTTCTATAGGAGCCCCCGATATCAACCCTAGACCTCAAGAACATTGGGTAGATTTCTCAAGGGACAAATCCAATCAAGCTCAAAACAATACTACAAGTTGGAAAAATATTTTTCCTTTTGTCTTATGGCCTATATGGAACACTGGAATGAAAACAATATCAATAACACTACTAATAAGATAAACACTAGCAAAGTTTTCAAATTAGCACAAGAATACCAGTTATTAGCCACTACAAAACAAAATGCTACCCCCCTATCAAAGTTAGAGTAAAATGGCATCCTCCTCCTAAAGATTGGTACAAAATTAACTTTGATGGTGCTTTCAATGAAGAGAACATGCAGGGTCGCATTGGTGGAGTAATCCAAAATAACAATGGAGATTGGATACTTGGGTTCAATGCTAAATATGAATGTACCTCACCAATACATTCAGAATTACTAGACTTTCGGCAAGCATTACATATAACCATGCAGGGAAATCTCATGCCTTGTGAAACTGAGACAGATGCTACAGAGGTAATACGTTTTCTTGAAGAAGACTACCCTATAACAAGAATTTTCTTGATGGATGTAGGTACTTAATGGACAAGCTAATGGAGAGGGGGGAGATCAGAATGAAGCATAATTTTTGTGAAGAAACCAAGGTGGCACACATTTTGGCCAAGAAAGATATAGCACAATGCACCTCTAATATAACTAGTTTTTTCAAGAAACCTCCTAATTTTGTGGAAAATATGTACCTCAAGGATAAGGAGGGTAGTTGCAATGTTAGGGAATATACTTTATTAGCATGTAATATTTTGGCATCATTTAGAAACAAAAATGCCCTAGGTGGCATAAGACAATTATATAACCATGTTGGCCTTACGGCACATGTTCTTTAGGGTAATACATGGACTTAGTATTATCAATATAATCTATCCATTATCTTTAAAAAAAATATAACCCAATTCGTTTCAATTGTAGCCCCTTTACATTTCAATTTTACCTAAAACTGACCCAATTTCAAACCTAAAATCGGACCATCCCAATCCCATTTAACCCAGCCCAATAACCCATTTATCCAACCCGCCCGTATTACTTTAAATCTAGGCCGTTGATCATTTTTATCGACGGCCCAGATCATCCCTTTCCTTTTTAATTCACCTAACCCTACCCTAATCCCCTCATTCTCATCTAATATCCACCTTTGGATATTCTCCCTCTATCAAACTCTCTCGAAGGTTCCCCATAACACTAGATCTCTCACACTCTCAAACCACAAACCTCACCGGAATCAATGGCTTCTCAGGCCATGGATGGCCTGTACCGACCTCCCTTCGCCTTAAACCTTGGTTGTTCAAAGTTTCGAGGTCTGACCTCAACGATGTCCATTCAAATCTTCTCAAAACCATGGATTTGGGGCCTTTCCGGCCACACTCCGGTGTATCCAAGTGTTAGGAGCCTTTCTCTAACCTTATCCGACTCATGATCGTACTTTTCCATGCCTTTCTCACTCTAGAGTTTCTTTGACACCATAGTTACTTGAGGTTCTATCTAATCATTTTTTACATCTGGTATATGTCCGTGCTATACCAGAGTTTATTAAAATGTTTTCCCCCATTCTCTTCCAAAAAATTACTTCTCTTTGATTTTAGGGTTTCTAAAAGGATATTTTGGGAAAAATCTTTCTGATTCTGCTTCTTCTTTGCTTTATGTGCGTTTTTCTTGTGTATCTCTTTAGTTACGTATGTACTACCTTCTACCCTTTTCTTTCTACTATGCATGTTACTCTTGTTAATCCTTGCTAGTTTCTTTTTACTCATTTACTATGTGTGTTCACTATTAAGCTATTTGATTTTTGTCTACTGGACTCTGTTTATGTTCTTACATGTTTCGTCTACTTGTGTTTATGTTTATAATTTTTCCTTTCTTCTGAACCTGTTTAGGTTCCTAGTTTTCTCAAATATTTTGTTTCATTAGTTATTCTCCTTTGTCATTGAAACTTGCCATCGTATATGTTTTGTTGAGACTCTGAAACAAATGACTTGCCTTCTTTCTTCCATTTCTTATTTAGCTTTGAAACTCTATGATTTGGGGGTTTCCTTTCGTGGTTTTTGATCTTGGTGTTCGAGTCAAGGATGCACTTTGGAACCTTGGACTCCTAGACTCACTATGAGTCTTGCAAACTGAACTTGTTTCTCTTTTCTTATAATTCTAAACTTCTTATGATTCAATACTTTTCTAAATAATTTGACAATCTCTTCTTGGCTTACAAATTTGTATGCTTTATGTATGATAACTTTACTTTTAAAAAAGGTTTTTGCCAGCCACTAATTGCTTCTGAATCCCTTTAATGGTGTTTACTTGATTGTTACTGATTTTTTCGTAATTGAACCTTTCCTTGGCCTTTTCCTAACATGGTTCATTCGAACAAGACTTCAATTTTGCTGGTTGTTTGATTGATTCTCTTTCCTTATTTATGACAAACAGTGACCATTGGACTTTTGCCTTAAATAAACTCTTTGTATTTCCCCTGGGTGTGTCACTTTGGGAAAGGTTTTAATCCAATTCTTTCTTTAATAATCTTATACCCATTCGAAATCAGAATCCCAAAGCTAAAGGGCGATTTTATATGATTGAATGCAAATTATTTTCCTTACCTTTCCTTACTTGTTTTCTGCACTATAAAGGGGGACTATTCTTCTCCACTTGAACACACTTCGAATGGTGCACTCTACACATAACACACTCTCAATTGCAATACTCTTTCAATTCTCTACTCTTTTCTGAGATCTTTTATACTGGTTGCTTGCAATTTGGCTTACAAGACTTGTACTTTAACTTATTTATTTCCCTGAAATTGGTATGTCCAATTTTTGATTCTAGCATCACCCCCTAATGTGTTTACTTAAAATTTTTTTTATCCATGTTTACTTTATTGTTTTATAGAATTCAACACTTAAAGTAGTATGCTTATCTGTTTCTGCAATAAATCCCTATTCCCTACCCCCTTTATGTGTTTGAGCTATGGTTTCAGACATGGCACTACATAGGTTATTGCCCATGGATTTAAACTGGATCCTTTAGAGCTTAGCCTCTTTCAGTTCCCTCATACCCCATTCCCCTATGTGTGCTGAGTTAAGGTATAGCCTGGAAGCATCCAAATTGCTTTTCAAGGCTGAATCTGACCTTCAATAGGTTCTAACTCCACTAATTTTTTAAAGCTGATATGCCGGTCAGGGGTGTGCCAGCATCCCAATCGCTGGGCATGACCACCAGCATGCCCTAGATTTTCCTAATTCCCCTATATTGCACTTACACTTACTCCTAGCTTCTATGTTCTGCCCCCTCTTATGAGCCTTGCCTGGGACCTTGAGTTGCCTCTGAACTTGGACATTTGAGGGTTGGCCCTTCCACACTGCACTATAATCTAATTCTGCATAGGCATTGCCTGGAGCTGTTGAAGCTCGTTGGAACATTAACCCATCTCAAATAAGATAAAGGCTTTGAAAATCTGATCCTTGTAGTTGGTTTATCTCATATTGTTAGACTCTGAGTCTGAATTAGGCTGATTAGATGTAGATGTAATCACTGATGTAATTTTACTTTCTTTCTAATTAATTTGGTCTGTAATAATATTATAATAACTACTGGGGTAGATAGTTAAAAGGGATGGGACAGAACATGTGAAAATGCTAGAAATCCCGACTATAGGGTATTTTCATTTTTACATCAAGAAATCCTACCTATAGGGTCTTTATATAATTTTGCATTTTTACATCTGAAAATCCTGCCTATAGGGTCTTTTCATAATTCTGCATTTTTACATCTAGAAATACTGCCTACATGATCTCTTCATAATTCTGCTTTTTAACATTTAGAAATCATGCCTATAGGGTCTTTTCATAATTTTGCATTTCAACATCTAGAAATCTTGCTTATAATACCTTTATAGTTCTATATTTCAACACCTAGAAAGCATGCCTATAAGTATTTCGGTACTCCTTAGTATATATACCATTAGGCAAACAATTTTAGGTCTAATAATAATCGACCCACATAGAAATCATGTCTATAGTACCTTTGCAACTGTAAAAATCAGCAACACTTAGAGATCATGCCTATAGGATTACGTTAACTGAATTATTCCTGTTCTGGGCCTAAAATCATATTTTTTCTCTATAATCAATAAATCTCTTTAAAATCAATCCAGATTTGTTAAATTCGTAGGCCTCACATAGGAAAGATGTTAGGTAATTAATCAACTATGTTAATCTTTGACAAATATATCTAAGAAAGACTAATTCAGACTCCCTATCGCAGAAATATGTGGTTAATCTACCTATCCTACGCCTTAAGTTTAATTCGGACCAAACCAGTATGTGTAAGACATGCTAAACTATATGCTTCTCTTTGATTTAAGGAGGTTTATTTGAGCCATATCTGCTTACTTGCTTTCCCAAATACATGCTTTATATGTTTTGAATGATGCCTTAGAATTTTATCCTTTGAAACTTTCAAAAATTCCCCCAACTCCCTCCCCTTTAGGAGTAGTAGTCCTATATGCCTCCGGAACTGATAGGATTGAGACGGATAATAATATGCAATAAGTAACAATACTATTCTGCGCTTTAATATCTTAACGGGGTGGGAAGGTAGATATGGATATGATGACCGGTGCACTAAAATCTCGTGCGACCCATCTTCTAAGGAGTGACTGCTTGATATTTCATTGATGTGATCCATATTAATTATAAACCTAGGAATCCCCTCCCTTATGTGCTTCTTTTAAACCTTTCCGTAAAATTCTACCTTCCTTATCTTTCTCAAAAAAATAAGTTTTAGCTTATCTGCAACGTTGTATGCAAGTCCTTCATTTGAGCCTTAATTTCTTAGTTGTTTATATAAAGTCACATTTGTAACATGGCCAGAAACCACACTAGTGGATCTTGAGGGGTGCCTAACACCTTCCCCTTGAGATAATTTCTAGTCCTTACCCAAACTTAGGTTTCTTCAACTCAAACCCTTTTTAGTGTCCTAATGCACTTAATCATTAGGTGACGATGCTTCAATTCGAAACCTATTCCCAAAAGGGAACTATTTGTCCTCCCAAATGTCACCAACCTGATTTCGACATTAGGAAAAAGGGGGTGCGACAGCATGGCGACTCTGCTGGGGAATTCTTTTTAGGAATTTTCCATTTCATTTTATTTGTGACTTTATTTCTTCTTTATTGCTTATACTTGATGTCTTTATCTCTTCTTCTTCTTCTTCTTCTTTGAAACTGACTTGTTTCTTTTCTTTAACGCTTTCTTTTACTGCTTTCTTTCAATACTGTTGTAATCACGAGCAATTAATGTAATCATTATCTTATGAACGTGCAAATATATGGAAATCCACTTCATTCTTTTAATTGCATCTTCAACATCATATTCCACTCGTGCCAAAGAAAATACCATAGCAACACTTGTAATGAGTGGTTGTGCTCTTCCAATATTATCACCCCCTAAATTTGAAAAAGGCATATTTGAGGTAAAACCGGTCGATCAGCGATGCAGTTGACGGTTCTGTGCCTTTCCCACTTGAGTTGTCCACTCAAGGACACCGGTCTAATACCCTATAGAAACCTTACTCTATTTAACTGTGCATTCATCATCGTCAAACCTAACCATGTCAGTTATGTCATCCGTATAATGACTCTTTAAGATAGCCTCGTCCAAAGTCCACTGGGTTTCCTTGGAACCCAACAGACACTACCACGTCTGTGCATTTATTTGGAGAATTAATTGTCGCTCATGCTAATTATTAGTTTAAATAGTCGAGTTTGGTAGGGGTAAGGGCCTAACACTTTATTTTACAGAAAATGAGGCACGAAGTCCCCAGATTTGGCATGGTAACCAACATTCACCCAAGGTTGCTAAGCTTATGGGAAGAATTTCACTCTAGTGATCAGACTTTCATCCATAAATATTTGGGAAATTTGCCTTTTCTTCTGGAGATCCTACCTGACAACAAGATTATAGAGGCTGCAACTCTATTCTGGGATAGTGACAGATCCGTGTTCCGCTTCGGGGACCTTGAAATGACACCTTTGCTCGAGGAATACGAGGGTTAGCTGGTATTCCTTGGGAGACTCCGGATTTGCTTATGCCAGAAAATCGCATGGGCATGGGTTTCCTCAAGATGATAGGACTAAAGAAGAACACATACTTGACTTGTTTGAAGTATTCCTACATTCCTTTCAATGATCTGTATGAAATATACCACCATAGCAATTCCTACCGCACTTACCCAGATGAATTTTCCCTTTCCTCATTAGGGCACATCCATCAGAGGGTATTCATATTTATATTTTTCTTCTTTGGGATGATAGTATTCTCCATGAAGAAGGCCAGGATCTACACCAGACTAGCCATGGTAACCAAGAATTTGATGGAAGGAATTGGCGGGTAGTCCTTCAGCATACTACCTATCATAGTTGCTGAGATATACCGGGCCCTGGAAATCTGTCAACGAGGGGAAAATCATTTTAAGGGTTGAAACTTATTACTCAAGCTATGGTTCATGGAGCACCACTAAAAAGGTGAATACTGGCAAGAGATTCTACGCAGATACTAGGTAAATCACATCGCTTTCCTTCCGCCAAGGCGAATAAATTATATTCCTAACATGTTCCCTCAGCCGAAAGATGCTGGAAGGTGGGTAAAGTTATTCAAAAATCTGAAGGAATATCAAGTACAATGGATGTCCAAATGGTTCTCTACTGAAGAGTTCATTGTCCGATCTAGGGATGCACCATTTCTTAATCTCATTGGTCTGATAGGAACTTATTCCTAGGATTTATGCCCGTCACTAGAGGGGGGGTGAATAGTGCGGCACAAGAATGTCGATAAATTTTGCGGAAGTAAAATTGCAGGAGTAAAGTAATTGCAGTAATTAAAAGAGTAAGGAGATCACACACTGAATTTATACTGGTTCACCACAACGTGTGGTTAGTCCAGTCCCCGAGAGACTCTCTCGAGTTTACACTAACTTCGTTAAGCTTACGGGTGCCTAACAAACCGTTACACTTGCTCGTAGATGTACACTCTACACGACTTCAACTTGCTCGAGGATACCTCACCTCAAGACTTCACCTTGCTCGTGGATACCGCACCACAAGACTTCACACACAAAGATTGAAGGTACTTAGCATACCCGACAATCAATGAGAAGATATGGTCTTCTCAAGAACCCTTCTCTTTTACAACAAGAACTCTCTAAGAAGAGTAGATAAAGAGATACAATATAAGCTCTATGAACAACACAAAATTGTCTCTCAAATGGCTTAACAAAAGCTCTAAATATGATGTAGAAATGTTATCAATATGTTCAAGAATAATGAGAGATATTGTTCATATCAAATGAGTCAAAAAGATCTCTATTTATAGAGTTTAGAGGTTGTATTTCCGTTGCTTAATTGGCAATCAATAATGCTGATTTTATGCCAAGATAATCGATTATTCACTTTGCATAATCGATTATCTTCTCAACGTCCATAAAACAGAACGTTGGGAAGGCAACGAATACAAGATAATCGATTATGTCCAAGTGTATAACCGATTATCTTACTTTGCGGAAATTTCCAATAAATGGAATTTCCCAGAATAATCGATTATACACTTTGCCATAATCGATTATTCTCTTATGCTGTCCAGAATTGAAAACTTACTTCAAAAACCATTTTGGTTAAAATGAAAACGTTAAAATCATTTTGTTTGAAGAATTTGAAATATGTTTATGATAAATATGATTTGATAAAATGATTTTATGCATATTTATGATGACCTATGTTGAGCCAAAAGACGAGATAACTTAAACGTTGCTCTTACATTGGTTCTACCTAACGACCTATGCCTTGGGTCTTCGGTCTTGAACTTTTGAGCTCGTCTTGGCTTTTCCATGCAATCCATTCATCAATATGCTTCTCGGCATTCAATCTTGATTGTTTGTCATATAATAACGTTGTTTGACACTTGACTTCATTGTTTGTCATTCATCAAAACATATACCTGGAAATCATGCTAATACAACCAAAGCACACAAATCATGGATAGAATGATTTCCTACACTTATCCTTATGTCCATATCCGAGTAAGGAAGGAAGAAAGCAGATTATACCAAGAGTCGACAAAATGAGTCACTTCAGGGTTGACTTCTATGCTGATGGTACCTCTCACAAGTGCTAAGCTCAGCACATGTGGCAATGCAAATTCATCTTGCGGAAAGATTTTATTGAGATAGACAGGTACTACGCCGGCTATTCCCCATACTACTCAAGTTAATTGGAAGATAATCACAATAGTGTAGGTCAACCAACGTTCTTTTGAGGTCATAGGGTCATCAACGAAAAGGCTGAAGTACATGTTAAGTACAACCAATTGCACAAGAGGATTCGAGAATGCGAGAGTGAACAACCCAGAAATTCAAGACGCACATCAGAAATTGATTGAAGAGTAGAAATATATGGTTGTCAGCGCCAACAAGTGTCTGGGATATTTAGAATAGGGTTTTTTAGAGTTGGAAAGGAAGCCAATCCAAAGGATTGAAAATTGCCAGAACGCTGAGGGAAGCGAAGGAGGACACTTGGCTAGAGCCAATATGCTGCAGGGACTGCACGAGCTGGTGAAGTTGTTTGATGGAGCTAAATATGCCGAGTCTGGGGAAGGTCTTTCGGGGACCAAGTAATTAGGAGTCTTTTCTTTCTTTTTCTTTTAAAATGTTATAAGGCCAATGGCCATTAGTGATATTTTACTTTCCGTTATTTAATGTCATTTTGAGATTCGTCTTATTTTTATCAATAAAGTGAGGTATTTGGCATTGTAAGTTCTCCAAAACCTGTTGCTAGGCCTACTTCGGGAACAACGGGGCACCCAAATTAGGACACAATTCATATTCTTGCACAATGTGTTTAAGTATTGCAACATTTTCTTCTTATTATCTGCACTAACTTGTTACCTTTTTGTTTTTCTTTTATTTTTATTCCCCTCCCTAAAGGTTAGTCCGTGCAATCTGGCATCATCATCATACTCTACGAGATCCAAGGGCCCTCTACCTCGTCCTCCTCCGAGTCCAATCAGAAACAAGAACAAGGAAAAAATAGAAGACTTGAGCAACATCAGAAAGGAGAACTTGGGTGAACGGGCAGAGTTACTCAGGGTATCCATGTTTGCAAGGAAAGTGCCGCCCAACTTAAGCAAAAGTTATTGACATTTCGGGAAGCACTAGACCAAGTTCTGAACTTGGAGAACTTGTCATTTTCCCTTACCACTCCCGACATCAACTTTCCTAATACTCAGAATCCCGCACTTCCACAGAATGTCCAACAGCCACAAAAACAACCTACTCATGCTCAACACTGCAACACATGCCACACTTCAAAAAACACTCCATTGATTATCTCTGAACCACTAAACTCCACAAATGATCATCCCCACAACACCCTTATCTATGTGGAAAACATGCCACACTATACACAACCAATTTCTTACACACTTGAGTCTGATAACAAAGACACTCTTATCATAAACCTGGCAGCGGAACTCAAGAAGCTAACTAGCCGAGTCTAAGGTGTAAAGGGAAACAAAGGTATTGAGGGGCTGAATTATGAAGACCTTTGCATTCAGCCAGACGTCGAACTTCCTGAGGGGTACAAACCTCCCAAGTTCGAAATGTTCGATGGCACTGGTCGAAGTCGAAAACGATGAAAATATCCACATGAAGCTCTTTATGAGGAGTCGGAAAGGGGATGCTCTATCTTGGTACATTAGCCAAGACCCTAAAAAGAGGGCAAGCTGGGTAGGTATGGTGCCTAATTTCGTGGACATGTTCAAATTAAATATAGAAAATGCACTAGATGTATTCGAAATCAAGAATTTGAAGAAGAAACCCATAGAAACTTTCCATGAGTATGCTACTCGATGTAGATTAGAGGGTGCTAAGGTCAGGCCGACCTTAGAAGAAGAACATATAAACAGATTTTTTGTCCGAGCTTCTCGATGGAGATTAGAGGGTGCTAAGGTCAGGCCGACCTTAGAAGAAGAACATATAAACAGATTTTTTGTCCGAGCTTAAGATGCACAATATTATGAGAGGTTGATGCTGATTGAGGGCCAGATATTTTCTAAAATTTTTCGAATACGAAGCCTGCATCTTAGGGCTCAAGCTGGCCATTGACATGAATATTCAAAAATTGGTAGTAATCGGAGACTCAGATTTTCTCATGCATAAGGTTTGAGAAGAATGGGAAACCAAGAACTCCAAAATATTTCCTTATCTGCATCACGTACAAGCGTTGAGGAAAAGGTTTACAAAGACAGAATTCCAACATGTTCCCAGAATCTAGAGTGAGTTTGCAGACACATTGGCTATACCATCCATGATCCAACACCCCGATAAGAATTTCATTGATCTCATCCCAGTAAAGATCCATGATCATCTAGCTTATTATGCTCATGTTGAGGAAGAAGCAGACAGAAAACTGTCGTTCTATGACATCAAGGACTATTTGACAATATGAGAGTATCCAGAACATGCAAACGGTACTCAGTAGCGCACACTTTGGAGGTTATCTAACAATTTCTTTCACTTCAGAGGAATCATATATAGGAGGACTCCCTATTTGGGGTTACTAAGGTGTGTCGAAGAAAGGGAAGCATCCAGATTATTAGAAGAGATCCATGCAGGAACCTGCAGTCCACATATGAATGATTTTGTCTTAGCAAAGAAGATACTACAAACAGGATATTTTTGGATGACTATGGAAACAGACTGAATTTGGTATGTCTGAAAATGCCATCGCCGCCCTAATACATGCAGATATGATAAAGGTTCCTTCAAATGAGCTTACTGAAACAAGCTCAACATGGCCATTATTCGCTTGGGGAATGGATGTTATCGGGCCTGTCGAGCCTGCCGCATGAAACAGGCACATGTTCATTCTAGTGGAAATTGATTATTCACCAAATGGGTTGAAGCAATGTCATATAAGGTAGTGACCAAGAAAGTTGTGGCAGATTTTGTCCGCGACCGTATTGTTTGTCGGATCAAAATTCTGGAGTCAATCATTACTGACAATGGTTCCAATCACACAGAGACCTGTAGAAAGCAATGTGTGAAACATTCAAGATTAAACCCAAGAATTCTACTGCCAATAGACCGAAAATGAATATAGCTGTAGATCGGCCAACAAAAATATCAAGAAGATACTGAGGAAAATGATAGAAAAGCATAAGCAATTGCATGATAAATTGTCATTTTCTCTATTGGGATACTGCATCATAGTCGGCATCTCAACCGGGGAAACTCCCTACATGCTGGTTTATGATATAGAGGTGGTCATTCCCACCGAAGTAGAAATTCCCTCCTTGAGGATCATGCAGGAAGCCGAACATAATGACGCAGAATGGATAAAGAGTCTCTACGAGAAGTTGGCTATAATAGATGGAAAAAACAATGAATGCAGTTTGCGATGTTCAGCTTTATCAGAATAGAATGTCCGGAGCTTTCAACAAAAGAGTCAAGCCAAGGAAGTTTACACCAAGGCAGCTGGGGCTGAAGAGAATATACCCACATCAAGATGAGGCCAAGGGGAAATTCTCTCCCAACTGGTAAGGCCCGTACGTGGTTCATCGGGTTCTAACAGGAGGAGCCCTCATACTTGCAGAAATTGACAGAGAAGTCTGGCCAAAGCCAATCAATTTTGATGCAGTGAAGTGATACTATGTGTAACCATTTTTGATTTCCTTTATGATGTAACTTGAACTATGCCTGATCTGATATCCGTTTAAGAGGGCATACGTAGGCAGCTCTATGGGTTCAGTCACAATTGAATAAAATTTCCACTTCCCCCCGCTATTGAAAATTGGGCCAGAATTTTGAGGAGGATCCTCAAAATTCCAATGTTGATCTTCATCCATTCATCGCAGGCAACCGTCAAAAGCACCAGCCCAGTAAACTATTGAAATATTTTGAGGAGGACACTCATAATTCCGGAGTGAGAGAGGTTGCAATGTCTTGAACCGAGTCGCATTCATCGATTAATCTAAAAAGAAAACTATGTTATTTTTGCAATTATTTTACTAAATCATGCATAACTCTTACCCGAATTGCATTGTTTAGCAATGCTAGCCCAATGATACACAGAGTACTCACAATTATTTCAGAACTCATGATTTTTCTTTTTGTGCAAGTACTCGAGTCGCAAATCTTCAAACACATTTATACACTAATACTTGTAGGAATGCAGATCTCGAAACCACCATTTATTCACAATTGCCATTCGTACACAATATCCCCAACAGTCACAATATTACAATCAGCTATCAACTAAGAGATTTTACTACCATTTGCCCTTTTACTTTCCTATATTACATAAGGCTACTCTTTTGCCTTCCAAGACTAAGCACTGTCTCGATATGAATATCTCTACATTGCATAGGATTACCTTTCTAACTTCTGATACTAAGCACGTCTCCATCTGCATATCTCTGAATTGCATAAGGCTAACTTTCTGCCTTCCGAGACTAAGCACTATCTCCATCAGCATATCTCTGCATTGCACAAGGCTACCTTTTTGCCTTCCGAGAATAAACATTATCTCCATCTACATACCTCTGCATTGCATAAGGCTACCTTTCTGCCTTCCAAGACTAAGCTTAGTCTCCATCTGCATATCTCTGCATTGCATAAGTCTACCTTTCTGCCTTCTGAGACCAAGCACTGTGTCCATCTGCATGCCTCTACATTGCATACAACTACCTTTATGCCTTCCTAGAGTAAGCTCTGTCTCAATCTGAATATCTCTGCATTGCATAAGGCTACTCTTCTACCTTCTAAGACTAAGCATTATCTCCATATGCATATCCCTGCATTGCATAAGGCTACTATTATGCCTTCTAAGACTAAGCACTGTCTCCATATGCATATCTCTGCATTGCATATGGCTACTATTCTGCCATCCAAGACTAAGCTCTATCTCCATCTGCACTTCATGCATTGCATATGGCTACTATTCTGCCTTCCGAGACTAACCACTATCTCCATCCCGCATCGGGTGAAACATCGCCACCTTTATTTAAATCCTTTCATGGCTGAAATTTATTTAAACCCCACACCGGCTTAAATATCGCCACCTTTATTTTACATCGGCTGAATGATCGCCTCCTTCTGCATTTCATTGTCTGAAAGATCACTACTTTATTTTGCATTGGCTGAAGATCGTCACCTTCTGCATTTCAGGGGCTGAAATATCGCCAAATTATTCGAAGACATCATAGCTCGGAGGCATCACTCTCATAGCCCGAGAACATTATTTCATAGCCTGCAAATCCTTTATCTATTCACTTCATGGCCTAGGACGTCATGGTCCGAGGACGTCATTCTAACCGTCCAAAGAAAATATCCAATGTCAAATGGGAAATTGCATCTCGTTTAAATTTACGCACAACATACGTTGGTATTATTCATTTGCAGGTACACCAGCTAGCAATGACCATATCAACAGGAATGATCCTGCTCCGGTTCCTGCAGCCTATTAGACTTCAACTATATCGCATCCGTTCTTCAAAAAACTATATTGGCCTACTTTGCCGATGGATCCTGAACTACATATAGCCTAATTCCTATAAAACTAGGGATATGTAGGTAGCTCAAAAGCCCGAGCCTGGTCAGAATTGTTTGCAAATTCTTTCGATCAAAATTGGCCATCATATCTTACGCAACAACTCTTTTATCCTTTTCAGGTAGAGAGGGGCAGCTGTTGATATCCAATATTTTCTTACATATATCTTTATACTCAAATTATTTTCAAAATAACATGTGTATGCGTATATGTGTATGCCCAAGAATTTTGGTATTTTCCCCATTTTTTAAGATTGTCTGAAATCCATTTATTGACTATTTTAGCAGTATAAAGTCCTATAATTATTCTCAAGATTATAATTTTAGTGAATAGCTTAATTTATTCTAATAGTTACACTAAAATATAATTATGGTAATTTTTGTATATTTTGACGAATTTATTTATTATTTTGAAAGCTAAATTGCATATAATTGCAATTATAGCCTATTTTATGATTAATAGTATTTTTAATTATAAAATTAGTTCCAATGTTTTTAATTAATATTTATGTATTATTAATTGGTTAAATGCTATTAATTTTCTTTGAAAATTATTTTCACTATTTTTATAAAATAAAAAATTGAAAAATTTACTATTTGAAATATTACCCAATTCGTTTCAATTGTAGCCCCATTTACATTTCAATGTTACCCTAAAACAGACCCAATTTAAAGCCTAATATTAGACCAACCCAATCCCATTTAACCCAGCCCAATAACCTGTTTATCCAACCCGTTCTCATTACTTTTAATCTAGGCCGTTGATCATTTTGATTAATGGCCCAGATCAGTCATTTTCTTTTTAATTCACCTAACCCTACCCTAATCCCCTTATTCACTTCTGATAGCCGCCTTTGGATACTCTCCCTCTCTCAAACTCTCTCGAAGGTTCCCCGAAACCCTAGCCTCTCTCACCCTCTCGACCATAAGCCTCACCGGAATCCATGGCTTCTCAGGCCATGGATGGCCTGTATTGACCTTCCTTCACCTTAAACCTTGGTTGTTTGAAATTTTGATGCCTGAATGAACGATGTCTGTTAGATCTTCTCAAAACCGTGGTTTTTGAGGCCTCTCAGGCCTTGCTCTACCGTATCCAAGCATTAGGAGCCTATCTCTGACCTCACCTGACTCAGGATTGGACTTTTCCAAGCCTTTCTCACTCTAGGGTTTCTCTGAAACCCTAGTTACTCGAGGCTCTCTCTAATTATTTTTTTGATCTGGTATACGTTTTTTCTCTATATGAGTTTCTTATACTATGTGTGTTTACTGTTAAGCTATTTGATTTTTTTCTACTTGACTTTGTTCATGTTCTTACATGCTTCGTCTACTTGTGTTTATGTTTTTATTTTTGTTCCTTTCTTCTGAACCTGTTTAGGTTTCGAGTTTTCTCAAATATGTTTTTCATGATTTTTTATCCTTTGTCATTCAAACTTGCTATCATATCTGTTTTGTTGAGGGCTCTGAAACAAATGACTTGCCTGGTTGCTTCCATGTCTGATTCAACTTTGAAACCCTAGGATTTGGGGGTTTCCTTTGGCGATTTTTGATCTTTGTGTTCGAGTCAAGGCTCCACATTGGAACCTTGGACTCTTTGACTCACTATGTGCCTGCAAACTGAACCTGCTTCTCTTTGCATATGATCCTGAACTTCTCTTTGATTAAACACTCTTTTAAATAATCTGATAATTTCTTCTTGACTCACACATTTGTATGCTTTATATATGAGAACTTTACTTTCAAAAAGGTTTTTGCCAACCACTAATTGATTCTGAATCCCTTTATTAGTGTTTACTCGATTGCTACTTATTTTTCCCTAATTGAATCTTTCCTCTCCCTTTTTCCTAACCTGGTTCTTTCGAACAAGACTTCAATTTTACTGGCTTTTTGATTGATTCCCTTTTCTTATATTTCACAAACCGTGTACGATTGAACTTTTTTGTTAAATAAACCCCTGTGTATTTACCCTTGTTATGTTACTTTGGGTAAGGTTTTAATAAAATTCTTTCCTTGATTGTCTTATACCCGTTCGTAATCATAATTTCTTAACCAAAGAAAGATTTTATGTGATTGATTGCAAATTATTTTCCTTATCTTTCCTTACTAGTTTTCTGCACTATTAAAGGGGACTACTCTTCTGCCCTTGAACACATTTCGAATGGTGCACTCTTACACACATACTCTCAATTGCAATAAGCTTTCGATTCTCTACTCTCTTCTGAGATCTTTTGTACTGCTTGCTTGCAATTTGGCTTACAAGACTATTTCTTTCACTCATTTGTTCCCTGAAACTGGTATGTCTTAATTTTGATTCCAGTATTATCCCCCCAATGTATTTATATACAAACTTTTATATCTATATGTACTTTACTATTTTGTAGAATTCAACACTTAAAGTAGTATGTTTATCTGTTTCTGCAATGAATCCCTATTCCATTCCCCCTTTATGTGTTTGGGCTATGGTTTACGACATGGAAATACACAGGCTATTTCCCATGGATTTAAACTGGATCCTTTGGATCTTAGCCTCTTTCCCTCCCCCCTTTATGTGTTCTCCCATACCCCATTCCCCTATGTGTGCTGAGTTAAAGTATACCATGGTTGCATCCAAATTACAATTCAAGGCTAAACCTGACCTTCAATAGTTCCTAACTCTTTAATATTTTAAGTTGACAGGCAGGTCGGGGGTGTGCTAGCATCCCAATTGCTGGCTATCACCACCAGCATGTCCTGGCCTTCCCTAATTCCCCTGTATTGCACTTACACTTACTCATAGCCTCTAAGTTCTTCCCCCTCTTATGAGTGTTGCCTTGGGACCTTGAGTTCCCTCTAACTTGGACATTTGAAAGCTAGCCCTTCCACTCTACACTATAATCTGATTCTGCAATGACATTTGCGGTGTAAGCATTGCCTGGAGCTCTTGAAGCTCCTTGGAACTTTGACACATCCTAAATTAGAGAAAGGCATTGAAAATCTGATCCTGGAAGTTGGTTTATCTCATATTGTTAGACTTGGAGTCTAAATTAGGCTGATTAGATGTAGATGTAATCACTCATGTAATTTTACTTTTTTTCTGATTCATTTTGTCTGTAATAATATTGCAATAACTACTTGGGTGGAGAGTGAAAAGGGATGGGACTGAATGCGTGAAAAGGGGTAGAAATCCTGCCTATAGGGTCTTTTCATAATTCAGCATTTTTTATGTAGAAATCTTGCCTATATGGTCTTTTCATAATTTTGTATTTTTACATCTAGAAATCCTGCCTATAAGTTCTTTTCATAATTTTGCATTTTTACATCTAGATATCTTGCCTATATGATCTCTTCATAATTCTGCATTTTAACATCTAAAAATCCTGCCTATAGGGTCTTTTCATAATTTTGCATTTCAACATCTCGAAATCATGCTTATATGACATTTATAATTCTGCATTTCAACACCTAGAAAGCATGCCTATAAGTCTTTCGGTACTCCTGCGTATCTATACCATTATGCAAACAATTTTAGGAATAATAATAATCAACACGTTTAGAAATCATATCTATTCTACCTTCGCAACTATTAAAATCAGTAACACTTAGAGATCATGCCTAGAGGATTACATTAACTGAATCAATCCTGTCCTGGACCTATAATCAGATTCCTTCTTTGTAATCAGTAACTCTCTTTAAAACCAGTCAAGTTCTGTTAAATTTCATAGGCCTCACATAGGCAAGCTGTTAGGTAATTAATCAATGGTGTCAATCTTTGACAACTACATCTAAGCAAGGATAACTCGAACTCCCTATCTGAGAAATATGTGGTTAATCAACCTATCCTACGCCTTAAGTTTAATGTAGAGCAAACCAGTATGTGCTTACTTGCTTTCCCCAATACTTTTTGTATATGTTTTGAATGTCGCCTTAGAATTTTATCCTTTGAAACTCTCAAATATTCCCCCAACTCCCTCCCCTTTAGGATTATTAGTCCCATATGACTTTGGGACTGATAGGATTGGAACGGGTAATAGCATGCAACAAGTAACAATTCTATTATGCGTTTTAATACCTTAACGGGTTGGGAAGGGTAGATATCGATATGATGACCGGTGCGTTTATATCACGTGCGACCCCTCTTCTGAGGAGTGATTGCTGGATATTACATTGATGTGATCCATATTAATTATAAACCTAGGACTCCCTCCATTATGTGCTTTTCTTACTTGCTTTCTCTATAAGTCGTTTAAACCTTTCTGTAATATTTTTCCTTCCTTATCTTTCTCAAAAAATAAGTTTTAGCTTATCTGCTACGTTGTACGCAAGTCCTTTATTTGAGCGGTAATTGCTCAGTTGTTTACATAAAGTCACAGTTGTAACATGGTCGGGAACCACACTAGTGGATCTAGTGGTGTGCCTAACACCTTCCACTCGTGATAATTTCTAGCCCTTACCCAATCTATGATTTCTTCAACTCAAAACCTTCTTAGTGTCATAATGCACTTAATTATTAGGTGGCGACTCTTCAATTCATAATCCAATTCCCAAAAGGGAACGAGTTGTCCACCAAATGTCACAAGCCCGATTTCGACTTCAGGAAAAAAGGGGTGCGACACAGAATATGTTTGATTGGTTGTC
This sequence comes from Nicotiana benthamiana, assembly GCA_034376525.1. Classification (NCBI taxonomy): domain Eukaryota; kingdom Viridiplantae; phylum Streptophyta; class Magnoliopsida; order Solanales; family Solanaceae; genus Nicotiana; species Nicotiana benthamiana. The sequence goes on along the minus strand of CM067340.1, from coordinate 51,658,424 downwards.
ACTACTGTTCGGTCTCAATTTACTATTATTACTTACTGAGTTGCCATACTCACATTAATCCATCCACCTTATATGCAGATCCAAGTATTTTTGAACCCGGTAATATGTGTTGATTACTTAGTAGTAGGTCCATCGGAGTTAGTAAGGTAGCTGTCTGGCGTCACAACCCTACTTTTCTCCCTCCTTATCCCCCATAATTTTATTAGGTTATTTCCAAGCTATGTTAGTATTGATGTTGTGAAACGGTTGTAATAGATGATCAGAACTAGTGACACCCTGATGTCAGGCTTTCTTTCCGCACTGTTGTTTTGATTTAAACTCCTTATGCAAGTTTATTGTTAAATAGCTTTGGTCTTGCCTTAAAATATTTATTGGTTTTGGTTGTGTGTTGTGTTTCCTAGTGCCACGTTAGGCGCCATCTCGGCAGGGTTAGTTTTGGGTCGTGACAAGTTTGTATCAGAGCATAGTATACATAGGTCTCACGAGTCATGAACAGTTAGTAGAATCTCGTGGATCGGTATGGAGATGTCTGCACTTATCTTTGAGAGGCTACAGAACCTTTAGGATATCCCATATTCTTAAATTCTTATCGTGCAACATTGATTCATGTTGAAATATAACTCTTGAAATTCCTTCCACGCGTACGTATGCGCGCATAAATGCTCGATATCAGGTGTGCATAAACGAGTTGTGATTCCGTGAATGAGAGGTGAGATGTAATTTTTTTGTGTTGATGTTGGGCCGGTCTGGAGGACTTGGGGCCGGGCTTCTCTTGTAGCTTGAGCACTGAGGTGTTAATTGTGTGAGCGCGTGCTTTTGGATTTATATGTTTGGTAGTGTCCCTATTAGTGGAATTGGATGGCTACATGATGAGTATAATGTGACTGTGAGATGTTTTCAACTTTTTGGTTCTTAATTTTCAACTTTATTTGACATATAACCCCAGGTTATGGGTGTGTTGAAGGATCGTCTCATGTTGTTTAGTTGGGGAATGAAGTATAATTCATGTCATGGTATGAGTTCAGACTCAGGAAGATTAAGTGATTGCATGATGTTTATGACGGTGGAAGGGTATAAAGAGATGTTAGTTCGAGACGAAGTACCTAGGTTATCTTCTGCGGGGTGTCTTGAGGGCGTGTGATCCCTGTGCTATTTTATAGAGAGTCCTCCTCTACTAGTGAATTATATGTGCTGCACACTGAGTTTGGATTGAGTATGAGAGTTGTCTATACTGTTACGAGGGTGAATGGGAGATTTACAGATGATTTGAAGTACTATATGGTTTGTATTGCACGAGCTTATGACAGTAATAGAGCATGTGCATTTATGAGTTTTATGTGTTTTAATATATGGCTTTGAGCCAAGTGGGGGAGTCTGCTATTGATAAGTTTATTGCACTACTAAGTGTAATATTAGTTTCAGTTTGATGTATACTGGTGAATCAGTTATGACTTGCAGAGGTTGAGATCAAGGATGACTCGAGTAAAGGGAATTTCTAGATACGAGTTGTATTTCATTTTATGAGTATATGAGAATCATTGAATGATTTGAGTATTTATTGGTTAAATATGTAATGTATGCAGAGAAAAAATTTATCCGATTTCATTAAGGTGGGGTTACGTCATTGGTTATCGGAGTAATAATGGGGCTCAGGTTGATCAGACCATTTGTTCAGTCTAACTGAGATTTGATCAGAGTGGATAACTCTTAAGAATCATTCTAATGAATTCATGATTTATATATGGCAATTTAGAATTTTTGCGGGTTCGTATGTGGCTAGAAACTGAGAGTTACATTGGATGGTGTTGAGGCTTGCAATATTTCTACATCGTTATGGATTCTATGTTTTAGTATTAGGAAACAACATGAAATTCATAGAAGGTCTCTTTGAAGTGGGTATCTCTATTGTGTACTTTTGGGTTGCTTAAGAGAGCATTCAACGGCTTATAAGCCTCAGGGTAGTGTGGTTTATGTAAGGTTCTAGTGTGTTGAGTCTGGGTTGAGGATTGAGGTATTATGGCAAGGAAAAATATCAATGTGAATGCAATTCAGAAGGAAATAAGACATATAGGACAACTTGGTAGTAGGTTGGATCGACATGGTAATGGGTATTTATGAGGTAATGAGTTTCCACAGGTGTTTCATGGCAATGCTCTTGAGTTTTGGTGACATGCGTAGCTTGGTTGGGTAGAAGGATTCAGTCCTGATGGTTGGGTTTTGAGCAAATGGGATTCGAAGATTTCTTGATGGTTTCTACCTCGGCTTGAGAGGTATATCTTCTACTGGCATGAGGAACAAGTGATATATAGTGATCTTCTCCTAGATGGGTTCAAATGAAAAGTTCTTGGATACTTGAGTACGTAGTTGATCGTGACATAGAATAAATAATAAAGTTCACATATTTATCATGGGATGGCATGGTATATGTGGTATGTTGTGTAGGGTTGGGATTTGCATGTGTAAGGTCAGGGTTCACTTCTGAAAGGAAGGTTATAAAATCTTAGGCAGCATGGAAAAGTTTTGATGACTAAGTCAATGATATTACTAAGTGGTATGTCTTGATGAGAGTATACATTTCAGAAAGGGCGATGTATGGGAGTTATTAATACTTCATTGGTATTGCAACACTCTCTTATTTGATCGACTGTTAAAGTCCAAATTTTTCTTGATGGATGGCGCATTGGTTATACTCTTTCGGGTTTCATGTGGTGTTATGTAATTTGCTTCTTCGTAGTTATGGTAATGCACTTTGAGTACTTGATGTCATTGGGCGTGATTATTGATTTTGAGCAAGGTGGTTTGAGGTATTTGCCATGGATTAGTGTTTGGATAGGGCGCAACGAAATTATGTTTAGGTATGAACCTTTGTGTTAGTTCTTGTAATGGTCCTATGGGGTGTGATGGATTTTTAGTATTTTGTTGTGGCGGAACTTGTTAAGCTTGTCGGACTGTCCTCTCATTTGAGTCATTTTTTTCATGATTTGAGTACATTTGAGATGTTGCTATTGGGTTCACGAGTTGCACAGGTTATGGATTTGGATTGTATTGATGTATCATGTCATCAGAGTGGTCTTTCTAGATGAGATGAGGTCATTGGACCTAGAATGAATACTATCAGAATTGGTTAGAACAGTTTGAAGGATAATATCGGGAGTCGACTTAAAATCTGCTATAGCTCCTATCGGATAAGAGGGAGCTCCATGACTTGTTGATCTAACGAATGGGTATGCGTTTCTGCGTGTTTATTTCATCATTGGCATTATATGAAAGTTTTAGAACGAGTCTTTGTTTGGTAAGAGGTGTATTACCGGTATTGGGTTGTTTTGAGCAGCTACTGTGATTAGAAGTTATCGCCATGAGTGTTTTATTTATGTGGTATATTATGCGATTACATCTTGGGTTACAGATATGGCTTAATACATATAGCTTGTTCGTACCTATATAATGTGTAGATGCAAGATTCTAACCATATTAAAAATTTTGAATGTTAAAAATTGGGCATAAAACTTATGGACTAGGTTGGATTAAGAAATTTCAGTCATTGCGTTATCAGACCTATATGGGATAGGGTGGCGTGGGATCACTCATGGGTATGTACACAATGAGATTATACAACAAGTTGATGGCTTTAGGAACAACTCTAGGAACATTCGAGGATGAACTTATGTTTAAGTGGGGGAGGATGTAACGACCCGATCGGTCATTTTGAGAAATTGCACTTCACTCGGTAGTTTAAGGGCATGAGTAGCTCTGTAGGAAGTATTATGACTTATGTGAATAATCGATTTTGGTTTTCATATTTTTCGGAGTTAATTTGGAATAGTGATTCCTAACTAGAAGCTAAAAATATGAAAGGTTTGACCAAGTTTTTTCTATAGAATTTTACCTCAGATTGGATTTCTGATGGTTCTGTTAGCTCCGTTAGGTAATTTTGGACTTAGGAGTGGGTTCAGATTGTACTTTGGAGTTCCGTAGTAGAATTTGGCTTAGCGAAAGTTGGAATTTTAAAAAGTTTGACCGGTAGTGGACTTTTTGATTTGAGAAATTGCACTTCACTCGGTAGTTTAAGGGCATGAGTAGCTCTGTAGGAAGTATTATGACTTATGTGAATAATCGATTTTGGTTTTCATATTTTTCGGAATTAATTTGGAATAGTGATTCTTAACTAGAAGCTAAAAATATGAAAGGTTTGACCAAGTTTGTTTTATAGAATTTTACCTCAGATTGGATTTCTGATGGTTCTGTTAGCTCCGTTGGGTAATTTTGGACTTAGGAGTGGGTTCAGATTGTACTTTGGAGTTCCGTAGTAGAATTCGGCTTGATATAGCGAAAGTTGGAATTTTAAAAAGTTTGACCGGTAGTGGACTTTTTGATATCGGGGTCGGATTCCAATTTTGGAAGTTGAATCATGTCACGACCCGGATTTCCCACCATCGGGAGTGATGATGGAGCCTACTAATAGGAGCTAGGCAAGCCAAATATCAAGTGATGATGGAGTCTACTAATAGGAGCTAGGCAAGCCAAATATCATCTACTTCTTTAATGAACAATCAACGATAATAACAATGTTAGAGCATTTAACACTAAAGCGCAAGTCTCAATTATAATTTTATTGAAAGGAATGCGGAAGTTTAACAAATCCTCTACCCGAGACTGGTATCACAGTACTCACGAACTTCTAGGAATTTCTAGATACAACCGCCCGAAGGAAATCACAACAGTCTGTTTCAATACAAAACTAACAAGATGAATAATGATAGAAGAGACTCCAGGCCTGCGGACGTCAGCGAGGCTACCTCAAGAGTCCATGGACTGAAGGTTTGCTCCCGATCTAGTACTGCTGCGGTCCGAAAGCTGTGTCCTGATCTATGCAAAAGAAACGCACAGAGTGTAGCTTTAGCACAACCGACCCCATGTATTGGTAAGTTCCAAGCCTAACCCCGGCGAGGTAGTGACAAGGCTAGACAGTCCTACCACAAATAACCCGTACAGATATATGTGCAATAACAAGAAATATACTAATGTAAACAATTAAAGGGAGGGGAAACATATTATTGGGTACAACTGTCTAAACATAGAAATTCATCGGTAAACAAATGAAACAGAACAATAACCACTGATAAGAAAACATAGGAAATCTCTACATATGAAAACAATACACTCAGCCCACATTTCGTTGTGGTGTGCAACCCGATCCTTAAATATATCCGTTGCGGCGAGCAACCCGATCCTCAAATATACTTGTTGCAGCGAGCAATCCGATCCTCGGTATTTAGCAATATGATGCTCACCCAAACAACAGTCGCAACTAAGTGTGAGGGGAGAAATAATAATATGCAAGGAGTCTCGGCGAGGGAACACAACTAACAACTCAAACGTCCTGGCAAGGGAGGAAACAATAAATACTTAAATCCTGGCAAGGGAATAACCACAACAGTGCATTTTTAATTAATTACCTCTTGAATAGCAAATTCTTGTCCGAGTCAAGTGCTCAGGATGACAAACTAATCACAAACTTCCCTTGATTATTCACTTCTAATATTATACTTATCAACCAAACATGAAGTGTATCATTAAGTCCGAATCCAACACATTTAAGACCCACGGTCATGCTAGACTCCGGTGCATAGGTAACCGTCACCATACCTATACACTGTACTCCACAATTAGCAAGCAGCAAATAATATCCTTAATCCTAATCCCTCAAGCCAGAGTTAGAACAAACACTTACCTCGATCCGGAAATAGCAATCAAGCCTCTAACACCGTCTTTCCTCTGGAATCCAACTCTGAAACAACGATATGTAGCCACAATTAGTTCAATATTATCAATAATGGCTTAAAACACAATTCCATAGCATAGAAATGAATTTCCTTGCATTCTTCCAAAAATACAAAAATTCGACCCCGGGCTCACATTGTCCAACGTCTAGGCTCAGACCAAAACCCAATCACCCATAACCCCACGAGTTCAAATATGCAATTTGTCTTAAGATTCAACCCAGGTTGAATCTCCCAAAATCCCAAAGGCTCTAGTTCTACCCAAATGTCGTAATTTCTACTTTGATTTCATTATTTAGGGCTTGGAAATTAATAATTAGATAAAGAAATAATGAGGAAAAGAAGTTAAGAATACTTAATTAAAGAGTTATATAGGAAGGTAAGCTTGGAACTCGTCAACGGAGGGTGAAGAAGAAAGGTCCGTGTGAGAAAAGTGTGAAATTCACGAAGTGGACTGTTCTGGTTTTCATTTAATTCACTGAAGAAAATTATTGTAATTGTTCGTGACACATGGGTCGCGTTCATGATGAAGGAAGTCTGGGAGCTATCGCCTTCGCGATCAAGACAATGTGAATGTGAAGAAGAAAGGCATGGGGGTCCTAGGGTTGCTCTACGCGAACGCGGGATAATATTCGCTAACATGATGAAGAGGGGTGTTGAAGCTACGCCGATCGCGTGGCCTTGGTTGCGAATAAAGAGGAGGACCATAGCAAGTCTATGGGAACGCAACTAGGAGGACGCAAACGCAAAGGGTAAAAGAAGTTGGGCCATGCGAACGCGAGCCGAGTGCCGCATTCGCGAAGAGGAAAAAGCTGTCTACAACATACCGGATTTTCTGATTCATTTTTAAGTGCAAAAACACCCAAACCACCCGTGAAATCACTCCCGAGCCCTCCAGGCTCCCGACCAAACACACACTAACTCAACAACATCCTACGAATGCCAAAATAGCATCAAATTGAGTGAATTGAACTCCAAAATCATCATTTCCCATTTCAAAGTTTATAAACCTTAAGTTTAGATTTTTAGGTCTGAAACATGTCAAACGACGTCCGATTTCGACCAAATTTTACAGAAAGCGCTCAACACTCATATAAAACCTGTAGTGGGCATCGGAACAGAAATACGAGCCCGATACCTATATTTTTGAACTCATTTTCATTTTAATTTTTCATATCATTTCAGATAAACAATTATATTCAAAAATTCCGTACTCGGGCTTAGGACCTCGAATTTCGATTCTGAGCATACGCTCGAGTCCTATATTTTCCTACCAACCTCCCGGGACCATCACATCATGGGTCCGATTTCGTTTATCCAAAAGGTTGTCCAAAGTCAACTATATCAATATTAATATAAAAATTCTTCAGATTTTATATGGAATTCACATATTTTAACATAAGAGTTTTCCATCTTCGTGCCCGGACTACGCATGCTAATAGAGGCAATTAAAAGTGAGGTTTTTGAGCCCTCAGAAGCACAGAGAAAGGGAGATTTACGGTTGATGATTATTTGGGTTGCACATTCTCCACCTCTAAAACAACCGTTCATCCTCGAATGGACAACAAAAAGAAGTACCTGATTCGAGGAATAGATGGGCATAATGGCTCCGCATATCAGACTCGGGCTCCCAGGTCGATGCCTCAGGAGGCTGACCTCTCCACTAAACACGCACTAAAGGAAAACTCTTCGACCTCAATCGTCGAACATGCTGGTCTACAATAGCCACCGACTCCTCCTCATATGACAGATCCTTGTCCAATTGGACAGTGTTGATATCTAACACGTGGGCTGGGTCGCCATGATATCTCAGAAGCATAGATACATGAAAAACTAGGTGCACGACAGACAAGTTAGGCGGCAGGGGAAGTCTATAAGCCACCTCTCCCACTCGCTCAAGAATATCGAATGGGCCAATAAACCTAGGGTAGCTTGCCCTTCTTACCAAATCTCATCACACCCTTCATAGGCGATACACGGAGCAGTACTCGCTCACAACCTATGAAAGCAACATCCCTGACCTTGCGATCTCCAAAACTCTTCTGCCTAGGCTGAGCCGACCGAAGTATGTCTTGAATGATCTTGATCTTATCCAAGGCCTCCTGTACTAGATCTGTACCCAATGACCGAGCCTCTCCCATCTCGAACCATCCGACTGGAGACCGACACCACCTACCATACAACGCCTCATACGGATCCATCTAAATGCTTGACTGGTAGCTGTTGTTGTAGGCAAACTCTACAAAAGGCAAGAGCTGGTCCCATGATCCTTCAAAATCAATAACACTTGCTCGGATCATATCCTCGAGAATCTGAATAGTCCTCTCGGACCGTCCGTCCGTCTAGGTGCGAAATGCTGTACTCAACTAAACCTGAGTGCCCAACTCCTACTGTACCGCTCTCCAGAATTGCGAGGTAAACTACAGACCCCGGTCCGAAATAATAGATATAGGCACCACATGGAGGCGAACGATCTCCCTGATATAAATCTCAGCATATCTCTCGGACGAATAGGTGGTGGCAACTGGAATAAAATGCACTAACTTGGTCAGCCTATCAACAATAATCCACATAGAATCAAACTTCTTCCGAGTCATCGGAAGGCCAGTAACAAAATCCAAGTAAATTCTCTCCTACTTCCACTCGGGAAGCTCAATCCTCTGAAATAAACCACCGGGCCTCTAATGCTCGTGCTTAACCTGCTGACAGTTCAGACAACAAGCCACATTGCAACAATGTCCTTCTTCATTCCGCACCACCAATAATGCTTCCTTAAATCCTGATATATCTTTGCGGCGCACAATGAATAGAATACCGTAAACTATAGGCCTCCGCTAAGGTCAACTCCTGAATACCATCAATATTTGGAACACAAACTCATACCTAAAATCTCAATAACCATAATCTCCCAAGGTCATCTTCTTAGCAACTCCCCGCTGCACAGTATCTCTCAGGAGACACAAATGCGAATCATCAAACTGCCACTCACGGATAAGATCTATCATTGATTAACGAGCAACCGTGCAAGCTAACACCCTGCTAGGCTCAGAAATATCCATCCTAACAAATCGATTGGCCAAGGCCTAAACATCCAAAGCAAGTGGTCTCCGACTTACCTGACAATAGGCAAGACTAGCCATGCTGGCGGACATCCTACTCAATGCATCGGCCACCACATTGGCCTTCTCTGGGTGGTATAACATAGAAACATTATAGTCTTTTAGGAACTCCAACCACCTCCTCTGCCTCAAATTCAATTCCTTCTGTTTGAACAAGTAAAAGGCTCTTGGGATCTGTGTACACCTCACACATCACACCATATAAATAATTCCTCCAGATCTTATACGCATGAACAATGGCTGCCAACTCTAGGTCATTAGCTAGATAATTCTTCTCGTGGACCTTCAACTGCCTCGAAGCATATGCTATGACTCTGCCATTTTGCATCAACACTGCACCAAGCCCGATATGGGAAGCATCACAATAAATAGTATAAGGCCCTACTCCCGTGGGCAAAACTAATACCGGTGCCGCAGTCAAGACTGTCTTGAGCTTCTGGATGATGGCCTTGCACTCCTCTAACCACCTAAACTAGGCACCCTTCTGGGTAAATCTAGTCATCGGGGATGCAATGGATGAAAACTCCTAGACGAACCGTCGGTAGTAACTAGCTAAATCTAAGAAACTCCAGATCTCTGTAGCTGAAGCTGGTCGAGGCCAGCTCTTGACTGCCTCAATCTTCTTCGGGTCCACCTAAATACCCTCTGCTGAAATCACTTGACCCAGGAATGCAATAAAGCTCAACCAAAATTCGCACTTCGAGAACTTGGCATACAATTGACTATACTTCAGAGTCTGAAGAAGCACTCTGAGGTGCTGCTCATGCTCCTCCTGAATTCGAGAGTATATCAGAATATCGTCAATGAATACAATCACAAAAAAATCCAAATAGGGCCTGATCACTTAGTTCATCACCTCCATAAATTCCACTGGGGCATTGGTCAACCCAAATGACATGACCAAAAACTCATAATGCCCATACCGAGTGCGAAATGCTGTATTAGGGACATAAGATGCCCTAATCCTCAGCTGATGATAACCAGACCTCAAATCTATCTTCGATAACACCCTAGCACCTAGAAGCTGGTCGAATAAATCGTCAATCCTCGACAGGGGATACTTGTTCTTTATTGTTACCTTGTTCAACTGCCGGTAATCAATGCACAACTTCATCGACCCATCCTTTTTCGTTAAAAATAACACTGGCGTACCCCAAGGCGATACACTTGGTCTAATGAACCCTTATCAAGTAAGTTCTGAAGCTACTCCTTCAACTCTTTCAACTTTGGCGGGGCCATGCGATACAACGGAATGGAAATAGGCTGAGTTCTAGGAGCCATATCAATACAAAAATCAATATACATGTCGAGCGGCTTACCGGTCAGGTCTGAAGGGAAAACCTCGGGGTACTCCAGAACAACAGGAACATAGTCAATAGATGTAACCTCTGCACTAGAGTCATAAACGTACGCCCGATATGCTAGACACCCCTTCTCGACCATACGTCGAGCCTTGACATACGAAATAACACTGCGGGTGGCATGACCTGGGGTCCCTCTCCACTCATGTCGAGGCAAATCTGGCAAAGCCAAGGTCTCGGTCTTGGCGTGACAATCCAAAATCGCATGATACGGGGACAACCAATCCATCCCCAATATAACGTCAAAGTCCACCATATCTAAGAGCAATAGGTTGACACGGGTCTCAAGACCCTAAATTGTATCTCTGGAACGATCTGCTACTGGTTAACCCCTGCCTCTGGCGGTCTGAGCTCCACCTCTATGCTCCCTACCTCCACCTCTATGGCCTCTACCCTCGCCTCTAGCTTGCTTGGCGGCCTGTGGATCACCTGCTGCTTGAATCATGGGACAAGGACCATGCTTCTATGACCGAGCACCTCTCATCCTCAGGAAATACCTCCTGATGTGACTGAGATCTCCACACTCATAACACCTAGCAGAATGCGGCAACTAAGAAGACTGGGACTGACTATGAAACCCTAAATGACCTCCTCGAAGGCTCTGAAGCAATAGTGCACTGATGGGCTGCTGATCAGAGTAGTTGTGTTGAGATTCGTTTGTGGCTGAGGGTGACCCCTACCATACGAATCACTACCTCCAGATGAGTATCATTGACCCTACAAGAATGACGAGGCCTCTTGTCTGGCCCCTGACCACCTCTTCGTGCAAGTGCCATCTCTATCCGGTGGGCTGCATTAGCCGCCTCCTGAAAAGATATATCACTACCGGCCACCACGGCCATCTAAAGCCGAATTGGTTGTATCAACCTATTGATGAATCTCCGCACCCTCTCCTATCAGTGGGGAGTATAACAATATCATGGCGTAGCAAGTCAATAAAATGAGTCTCACACTGCGTGACTGTCATGGCACTCTGATGAAGACGCTCAAACTGCTTGCGTAGAGCATCTCGCTCAGTCACCGGGAAAAACTTCTACAAGAAAAACTCAGCAAACTCATCCCAAGTCAATACTGGCGACCTTGTTGGTCTAGATAACTAATAATTCCTCCACAAAGTCTTGGCGGATCCTACAAGCCGAAAAGTGATGAAGTCGACCCCATTGATCTCCACAATACCCATGGTCCTGAGAACCTCATGGCAGCCGAATAAGAAGTCTTGGGGGTCCTCAATAGAAGCACAACTGAAAGTGGTGGTAAAGAGCTTGGTGAACCTATCAAGCCTCCACAAAGCATCCGCGGACATCGCACATCATCGTCGATCTGAGCTAGAATACCTGGCAATGCTGCCACAGCTGGTGAATTGCTGGAACCTAAGGCTGAGGTGCTACCTTCTCCGGAGTATGCATACTGGAGTTCAAAACTCGTCCCCCAACTTGAGATGTGGAAAGTGTTACGGGAAGCAAACCCGGTCTAGAGACACTCTCCATAAAGCTTACCAGTCGGATTAAAGCGTCCTGGAGTACTAGAGTGGCCTCTAGGACCTGAGGTGGGCCCAGTGGAGCTGCTGTGCTTGAACCTCCTCATCATAGTCAACATAAGGCTCCACCTCTGGGACTACTGCTCGAGGCTGAGCTTTTCCCCGACCTCAGCCTCTAGCGTGGCCTCAGCCTCACCCTCTGCCCCTAATATTAGCTTTTGCTGGGGGCTCGGGTTGCTGCATGGTAGAAGAAGCACGTGTTCTCTCCATCTACAAAAGAGCAGAGTAGAACAACAATCAATATTTGTGAACCAAATTGCACGACAAGAATGAACAAAGTGAAATTTTTCCGAACTTTGTAGCCTTTGGGGGATAATATAGACGTCTTAGTACCGATCCATCAGACTCTACCGAGCTTGCCTATGAGTTGTGAGACCCAAGTAACCTAGTGCTCTAAAACCAACTTGTCATGACCCGGATTTCCCACCATCGAGAGTCATGATGGTGCCTACTAATAGGAGCTAGGCAAGCCAAATATCATATACTTTTTTAATGAACAGTCAATGATATTAACAATATTAAAAAATTTTACACTAAAGCAGATGTCTCAATTATAATTTTACTGAAAGAAATGCAGAAGTTTAACAAATCCTCTACACAAGACATGTATCACAATACTCACGAACTTCTAGGAATTTCTAAATTCAACCATCTGAAAGAAATCACAACAGTCTATTTAAATACAAAACTCAAAAACTGAATAATGATAGAAGAGACTCCGAGCCTATGGACATCAGCGAGGCTACCTCAATTGTCCTTGGACTGAAGGTCTGCTCCCGATCCAGTACTGCTACGGTCCGAAAGCTGCTTCCTGATCTGTGCAAAAGAAATGCACAGAGTGTAGCATCAGCATCACCGACCCCATCTGCTGGTAAGTGTCTGGCCTAACCCTGGTAAGGTAGTGACGAGGGTAGACAAGACCTACCACAAATAACCTGTACAAATATATGTGCGATAATAGGAAATATACTAATGTGAACAATTAAAGGGATGGGAAACATGTTGTGGGGTACGATAGTCTAAACATAGAAATTCATCGGTAAAAAAAATGAAACAGAAGAATAACAACTGATAAGAAAACACAGGAAATATGTACATATGAAAAGAATACACTCAGTCCATGCTTCATTGCGGCACACAACCCGATCCTCAAATATATTCGTTGCAGCGAGTAACCCGATCCTCAAATATACATGTTGCAGCGAGCAACCCGATCCTCGATATTTACCAATATGATACTCACCCAAACAACAATCTCAACTCAAGTGCAAGGGGAGTAATAATAATATGCAAGGAGTCCCGTCGAAGGAACACAACTAACAACTCAAACTTCTCCGCAAGGGAGGAAACAATAAATACTTAAATTCCAACAAAGGAATAATCACAACAATGCCTTTTTAATTAATTACTTATTGAATATCAAATTCTCGTCCGAGTCAAGTGCTCCAGATGAAAAACTGATCACAATCTTCCCTTGATTATTCACTTTTCATATTATGCTTATCAACCAAGCAAAAAGTGTATCATTATATTCGAATCCAACACATATAAGACCCACAGTCATGCTAGACTCCGGTGCATAGGTAACCATCACCATACCTATACACCATACTCCACAATATCCTAATAATATCCTAATCCTAATCCTTTATGCCAATGCTAGAACAAACACTTACCTCGGTCCGAAAATAGCGATCAAGCCTCTAACACCGCCTTTCCTCTAGAATCCAACATCGAAACAATGATATCTAGTCATAATTAGTTCAATATTATCAATAATGGCTTAACAACACAATTCCATATCCTAGAGATGAGTTCCCAATCATTCTTCCAAAAATACCAATATCCGTTCCAGGGACCACATGGTCCAAAATCGAGGCTCGGACCAATATTGTGATGACCCAAAATGTCATCACCGTAATTCTCCCTTTTTCCAAGCTTCTGAGGCCTTGAAAACATCTTATTTGGTCACCTTGATTTGAGTGCACAGCCAAAAAGTTTTTGTGTGGAAATATATATTAACTTTCTGTTAAAAATTATAAATTTTGATAATAATATTGATATAGTTGACTTTGGTCAACATTTTGGTTGAACAGATCCGGACCCGTGATGTGACTGTCTCAGAGGGTCCGTTGAAAAAAATGGGACTCGTGCGTATTCCCGAAATCACAATCTGAGGTCCCAGGCCGGAGAAAAGAATTTTTTTGTGAAATTGTTTTCTGAAAATGTTTAAGGAAAATAAAAATGAAATTTGATCAAAAAGTAATTGTATTGGGCTTGTATTTTGGTTCCAATGCCCGGTACAAATCACATATTTAGTTTAAGAGCTTCCTGTTAAATTTGGTCGAAATTGGACGCCGTTTGACGTGTTTCGAACCAACATATCTAAAGTTAGAAGTTTTTGAAGTTGAAATGGAAAATGATGATTTTGGGGTTTAATTCTCTGAATTTGATGTTGTTTTGGCGATTTGATCACTCGACTAAGTCCATAGGATGTTATTGAGTTAGTTTGTGTGTTTGGTTGGGATCCCCGAGGGCTCAGGAGTTATCTCGGGGGTGGTTTGGGATGTTTTTACACATTGAAACACATCAGAAAATTTGTTATGTTGCAAAACTCCTTTTCCTCTCCGCGAACGTGACACTCAGCTCGCGTTCGCACTGCCCAGTCCTTCCTCCCTTTCGTGTTCGCGTCCTCCCAACCACGATTGCATAGCCTTGGACCTGCCCTCTTCGCGTTTGCGTGTACCCAAATATAGGCCTGGAATGTTCCTTCTACGCGTTCGCAGAGGCCCTTCGCGAACACGATGCCTATTTTCCCCTCTTCATCGCGAACGTGGCCCAAGTGTCGCAATCGCAAAGCATAAAATGTTTTAGTGAATTATTTAAATTCCAGTACTGTTCCATTACGGGGTTTCTCACAAATTTCACACGAGCTCCTTCCTAAATTCCTTCATTGACGAAATTCAAGCTTCCTTTTCTCTATAACTCTTCGGATAAGTAATCTTAACATCATTTCCCCATTATATCTTTATCAAATCACCAAAATCCTAACCTAAAACATGAAATCAAAGTAGAAATTAGGGCTCTTGGGTAGAGTTAGGTTTTTGATAATTTTGGGCGATTCAACCTCAATTTGGGCTGGAATCTTTAAAAAATTATATATTTGAATACGTAGGGTTATGGGTGATTGGAATTGGTCCGAGCCTCGAGTTTGGACCATGTGGTCCCGGTGTCCGATTTTTGTATTTTTGTAAGAATGATAGGAAATTCATTTCTAGGCTATGGAAATGTGATTTTAAGCCATTATTGATAATATTGAACTAATTAGGGCTAGATATCATTGCTTAGGAGTTGGATTCTAGGGGAAAGGTGGTGTTAGAGGCTTGATTTCTATTTTCGGATAGAAGTAAGTGTTTGATCTAACTTTCGCTTGAGAAAATATGATTAGTAAATTACTTGCTATGTGCTATGTGGAGTCAGTGTATAGGTATGGGGACAGTTACCTATGCGCCCAAGTCTAGCATGACCGTGGGTCTTAAATTTCTTCAATTCAGATAATATGGTGTGTCTTGTTGCTTAAGTTGATTGAGTCCACATGATATGACCGGTTCAGGATTATTAGAGACTTTTATAAAGTATTGGAGCATTTGCTCAACCTAACATTTGTTGGTAGTTAAGTGTTAGAAGCAAAATTTCTGTGATTATTTCCTTGGCCGGAATTTTTGGTATAAATTGAACCCTCCCTTGCCGGGATATTTGACCTGTTAGCTATATTCCCTCGTCGCGACTCTTGTATTTGATGTTACTCCCCTCCCACTTGAGTGTCGAATGATTTTGGGTGAGTTTTGCTTCTAAAGATCGAGAATTGGGTTGAACGCCACAACGGTACTAAATATTGAGGATCAGGTTGCACGTCGCGACGGATTAATTGTTGAGGATCGGGTTGTATGCTGCAACAGTATTAAATGTTGAGGACCGGGTTGCACACTGCAACAGTATTAAAATTTGAGGATGGGGTTGCATGCCGCAATGGGAATATGAACTCAGTATATTGCTCTGTGTGTTAAGATTTCCGTTATTTCTTTATCAGTTGTTATCTGCTCAATTTTTATTCTTGTTAGTTAATTTCTGTGTTTGAACTGCTTTACACCCACAAATGTTTCCCTCCCCATTTAGCTGTTTAGGTTAGCGTATTATCCTGTTATATCATATATCTGTACAAGTTATTTGTGGTAGGTCATGTCTAGCCTCATCACTACCTCGCCGAGGTTAGGCCAGGAACTTACCAGCACATGGAGTCAGTTGTGCTGATGCTACACTTCTGTGCTATTTTGTGTACTGATCAGGGACCAGCCTACGGACCGCCACGACTATTCTAGAATGCGAGCCGACCTTCGGTCTAGAGACTCCAAGGTAGTTCGCTGGCGTGCACGGGCCCCAAGTCTCATCTATTTCATTTTTGTTTGTTCTTATTGTATCGAAACAAACTTCTTATGTATTTTCTTTCAGACTCTTATTTGTAGTATTTCATAGTAGTCCGTGAGTATTGTCACACTAAACCCTGGGTAGAGGATGGTGTTAACTTTTCGCATTTCTTTCGGATATTATTAAATTGAGACTTCCGCTTAAATTTATTGTTTTTATATTATTATCTATGTTGAATAAAGGCTGAAAATGTATGTTTAAGTTGGCTTGCCTAGCTCCGACAGTAGGCTCCATCACGACTCCCGATGGTGGGAAATCTGGATCGTGACAAGTTAGTATCAAAGTACTAGGTTACTTGGATCTCACAACTCACGGATAGGTTCGATAGAGTCTGAGAGATCGATTCGGAGACGTCTTTATTAATCCCCCAGAGGCTACGAAGTTAGGAAAATTTCACTTTGTTCATTCTTGTCGTGTGATTTTGTTCCTCAAGTATTGATTGTCGTTCTACTCTGTTCTTTCACAGATGGCAAGAACATGTGCGTCTTCTTCTACCGCACAGCAGCCCGAGCCCCCAGCAGTAGCTCCTGCGATGGGCAGGGGCCGAGGCCGTGGTAGGTCCGCTGCTATTCCCCAGGCAGGAGTTCCAGAGGTGGAGCCTCATATTGATTTTGATGGGGAGGTTCCAGCCCCAGCAGCTCAGTGGTCCCAGCTCAGGTCCCAGGAGGGGTTATGTTTCCGCGGGATCTTCAAGATGCTCTAGTCCGACTGGCAGGCTTTATGGACAGTGTCACTAGAGTGGGTTTGCTGCCAATAGCACCAGCCACTTCTCAGGTTGGAGGAGTGGTTCAGGCTCCTGGTACGTGTACTCTAGATAAGGTAGCTTTCCGGGCTCAAGTTCCAGTGGTTCAGCTTGCATTGGCAGCTCAGACAGGTATTACAGCTCAGGCCGAAGATGGAGAGGCCATGTCTTCGGATGCTTTGTGGAGACTTGATCGGTTCTCCAAGCTTTTCACCACCACTTTTTGCGGTGCTTCATCGGAGGATCCCCACTATTTTCTATTCAGTTGTCATGAGATCCTCAGAACTATGGGAATAGTGGAGATGAACAAGGTCGATTTTTGCACCTTCAGGCTTGTAGGATCCGCCACGACTTGGTGGAGAGATTATTGCCTATCTAGACCAGCAGGGTCTCCAATTTTTACATGGGATCAGTTTGCGGAGTTATTCTTGGAGAAGTTTCTCCCCGTCACTCTGGGAGGCACTTTATAGATAGTTTGAGTGCCTCCAGCAGGGCTCCATGACAGTTACACAATATGAGACTAGATTTATGGATTTGGCATGCCATGTAGTTGTGATACTCCCCATAGAGCGAGAGGGTCTAGAGATTCATTGATGGATTTATTCAGCTGATCCGTCTTTAGATGGCCATGGGAGTTGGTAGTGATATTTCCTTTCAGGAAGTGGCCAATACGGTCCGCCGGTTAGAGAAGGCACTCGCTTGAGGAGGTGGTCAGGGGTCAGATAAGATGCCTCGTCATTCTGTAGGTTCACTGGTACCTCATATTGAGGTAGGGATTCATATGACAGAGGCCACCCTTAGAGGCCCTTTCAGTGAGCCCTTCAGGTTTTACACGGTACCACAAGCGGTAGCGGTTCTCAGCAGCAGTACTCTGGTCATCAGCCCATCAATGCACCACTACTTCAGAGCCATCAAGGAGGTCATTCAGGGCGTCAAGGTCAGCCCCGGTCTTCTCAGTTTCCGCATTCTGCTGGTGGTATGAGTGTGGAGATCTTAGTCACATCAGGAGATATTGCCCGAGGTTGAGGGGTGCTCGATCATAGCAGCAGGGTCCTCGTCCCACAATTCAGGAAGCAGGAGTTGGGCACCCAGGATCAGTTGAGTACAACATTTCACCGCCGGATGGATGGTCAGTCCGAGAAGACCATTCAGATTCTTGAGGATATGCTCTAAGCATGCGTTATTGATTTTGGAGGCTTGTGGGACAAGTTCATGCTATATAGGAGTTTTCCTACAATAACAACTACTAGTTCAGCATTTAGATGGCTCCGTATGAAGCGTTGTATGGTAGGCGGTGTCGGTCCTCAATCCGATGGTTTGAGCCGGGAAAGGCTCGGTTATTGGGTACAGATCTAGTACAGGAGGCCTTGGATAAGGTCAAGATCATCCAGGAGAGACTTCGGGCAGCTCAGTCTAAGCAGAAGATTTATGCAGATCGCAAGGTCAGGGATGTCGCTTCATGGTTGGTGAGCGAGTATTACTCTGTGTATCACCTATGAAGGGCGTGATGATATTCGGGAAGAAGGGAAAGCTTAGACCTAGGTTTATTGGCCCATTTGACATTATCAATCGTGTGGGGAAGGTGGTTTATAGACTTGCCTTGCCGCCTAGCTTGTCAGTCATGTATCCGATTTTTCATGTATCCATGCTTCGGAGGTATCACAGCGATCCCGCCCACGTATTAGATTTCAGCATTGTTCAATTGGACAAGGATCTATCATATGAGGAGGAGCCGGTGGCTATTTTAGGCCAGCAAGTTTAACAGTTGAGGTCGAAATATTTTCCTTCAGTGTGTCTTCAGTGGAGAAGTCAGCCTCCTGAGGCATCAACCTGGGAGTCCGAGTCTGATATGTGGAGCCGTTATCCCCATCTATTCTCTAACTAGGGTACTTCTTTCTTTTGCCTATTCGAGGATGAACGGCTATTTTAGAGGTGGAGGATGTGACGATCCAAAGGGTCATCACCGTAATTCTCCATTTTTCCATACTTCCGAGGCGTTTAAAACCTTTTATTTTATTGCCTTGATTTGCATGCACAGTCCGGGTGCGAAGCTGGAAAGTTATTGTGTGGAAATATATGAACTTTGTGTTAAAAACTATGAATTCTAATAATAATATTTATATAGTTGATTTTGGTTAACATTTTTGGTGAAATGATCCGGACCCGTGATGTGACGGTCCCGGAGGGTTCAATGGAAATTATAGGACACGGATGTATTCCCGAAATCAAAATCCGAGGTTCCAGGCCCGAGAAAAGAATTTTTCTGTAAAATTATTTTCTGAAAATGTTTAAGGAAAATTAAAATGAATTTAGATAAAAAAGTAATGGATAGGGCTTGTATTTTTGTTCTGACGCTAGGTACAGGTCACATATGTGGTTTAAGCGCTTTCTGTTAAATTTGGTCGAAATCGGACATCGTTTGACGTGTTTTGGGCCTAGGTTCTAATGTTAGAAGTTTTTGAAGTTGAAATGGAAAATGATGATTTTGGGGTTTAATTCTTTGAATTTGATGTTGTTTTGGCGATTTCATCGCTCGACTAAGTCCGTAGTATGTTATTGAGTTAGTGTGTGCATTTGGTTGGGAGCCGCAAGGTCTCTGGAGTGATCTCGATGGTGGTTCAGGATGTTTTTACACTTTGAAACAAATCAGAAAATTGGTCATGTTGCAGAACCCCTTTTCGTCTTCGCGAACGCGACACTCAGCTCGCCTTCGCATTGCCCAGCCCTTTTTCCCTTTCGCGTTTGCGTTCTCCCAAGCGCAATCGCATAGCCTTGGACCTGCCCTCTTTGCGTTCGCGTGTGCCCAAACACGATCGCATAGACCAAAAAATATTCCTGGAATCTTCCCTCTACTCGTTCGTAGAGGCCCCTCACGAATGCGATGCCTATTTTCCCCTCTTCATCGCGAACGCGGCCCAAGTGTCGTGATTGCGAAGCACAAAATGCTTCAGTGAATTATTTAAATTCCAATACTGTTCCATTATGGATTTTCTCACAAATCTCACATGAGCTCCTTCCTAAATTCCTCAATTAACGAACTTCAAGCTTCCTTTTCTCAATAACTCTTTGGGTATGTAATCTTAACATCATTTCCCCATTATTTCTTCATCAAATCACTAAAATACTAGCCTAAAAAAATGAAATCAACGTAGAAATTATGGCTCTTGGGTAGAGTTAGGTTTTTGAGGATGTTGGGTAATTTAACCTCAATTTGGGGTCAAAACTTAAAACAAATTATATATTTGAACACATGGGGTTATGGGTCATTGGAATTTGGTCCGAACCTCAAGTTTCGACCATGTGGGCCCGGTGTCGGATTTTGGTATATTTGGAAGAATGATAGGAAATTCATTTCAAGGGTATGAAAATTTTATTTTAAGCCATTATTGATAATATTCAACTAATTATGGCTAGATATCATTGTTTCAGAGTTGGATTTTAGAGGAAAGGTGGTATAGAGGCTTGATTGCTATTTTCGTATCGAGGTATGTGTTTGACCTAACTTTGGCTTGAGGGAATATGATTAGGACATTATTTGCTATGTGCTATGCGGAGTCGCTTTATAGGTATGGTGACGGTTACCTATGCTCCCTAGTCTACCATGATTGTGGGTCTTAAATCGCTTCAATCAAGATAATGTGGTATGACTTGTTGCTTAAATTGATTGAGTCCACATGATATGACCAGTTGAGGATTATTAGAGACTTGTATAAATTATTGGAGCATTGGCTCAACCTAAAATTTGTTGTTAGTTAAGTGCTAGAAGCGAAAGTTCCGTGATTATTTCCCTTGCTGGGATTTTTGGTATAAATGGAACCCTCCCTTGCCGGGATATTTGAGCTTTTAGCTATATTCCCTCGCCGGGACTCTTGTATTTTGATGTTATTCCCCTCGCGCTTGAGTTGCCAAAGTTGTTGGGTGAATTTTGTTTGCAAATATCAGGATCGGGTTACACGCTGCAATGATACTAAATATTGAGGATCGGGTTGTACGCCGCAATAGATTAATTATCGAGGATCCAATAGCACGCTGAAACGGTATTAAATGTTGAGGATCGGGTTGCATGCCGCAACAATATTAAATGTTGAGGATCGGGTTGCGCGCCAACCGAGTAGTTCTGTGTGTTAAGCTTTTCGGTATTACTCTATCAGTTGTTATCCGCTCGGTTTACATTCTTGTTTCTTAATTTCTGTATTTGAAATGGTGTACCCCACAACATGTTTCCCAACCGATTTAGCTGTTTAGGTTAGCACATTCTCTTGTTATTGCATATATTTGTACAGATTATTTGTGGTAGGTCCTGTCTATCCTCGTCACTACCTCGCCGGGGTTAGGCCAGCCACTTACCAGCACATGGGGTCCGTTGTGCTGATGAACACTTCTGTGCCTTTTGTGCACAGATCCGGGAGCAGCTTACGCACCACCACAGCAGTTTTAGATCGTGAGCCGACCTTCAGTCCAGAGACTCCAAGGTACTTCGCTGGCGTGCGTGGGCACTGAGTCTCATCTATTTCATTTCTGTTTGTTTTCATTGTATCGAAACAGACTTCTTATGTATTTTATTTTAGACTTTTATATGTAGTATTTCATAGTAGTCCATGAGTATTGCGACACTAAATCTTGGGTAGAGGATGATGTTAACTTTCCGCATTTTTTTCGGATAATATTAAATTGGGACTTTCGCTTAAATTTACTGTTTTACTGTTATTATCCTCACAATGGTGGGAATCCGAGTCGTGACATGTTGGTATCAGAGAACTAGGTTATTTGGGTCTCACAACTCACGGACAAGTTCAGTAGAGTCTCAGGGATCGGTACGGAGACGTCTGTATTTATCCCTCAGATGCTACGGAGTTAGGAAAATGTCACTTTGTTTATTCTTGTGGTGCAATTTTCTTCCTCAAATTTGTTGGTAGTTAAGCAAGTGTTAGAAGCGAAAGTTTTGTGATTATTTCCCTTCCCGGATTTTTGGTATAAATTGAACCCTCCCTTGCCGGGATATTTGACCTGTTAGCTATATTCCCTCGTCGGGACTCTTGTATTTTGATGTTATTCCCCTCGCACTTGAGTTGCGAATGATGTTGGGTGAGTTTTGTTGGTAAATATCGAGGATCGGTTTGCATGCCACAACGGTACTAAATATTGAGGATCGGGTTGCATGCCGCAACAGATTAATTGTTGAGGATCGGATTGCACGCAGCAATGGTATTAAATGTTAAGGATCGGGTTGCACACCACAGTGGTATTAAATGTTGAGGATCGGGTTGCGCGTCGCAAAAGTAATATGAACTGAGTATATTGTTGTGTATTAAGCTTTCCGGTATTTATTTATCAGTTTTGATCTGCTCGGTTTTCATTCTTGTTAGTTAATTTCTGTATTTGAGCTGTTGTACCCCACAACATGTTTCCCTCCCCTTTTAGATGTTTAGGTTAGCGTATTCTCCTTTTATTGCATATAGATATCTGTACATGTTATTTGTGGTAGGTCCTGTCTAGCCTCGTCACTACCTCGCCGTTGTTATGCCAGGCACTTACCACCATATGTGGTCGGTTGTACTAATGCTACAGTTCTATGCCTTTTGTGCACAGATCAGGGAGCAACTTACAGACCTCCACAATAGTTCTACATCGGGAGCCGACCTTCAGTCCACAGACTCCTAGGTAGTTCGCTGCCGTGCGCGGGCCCTGAAATTCATCTATTTCATTTCTGTTTGTTTCATTGTATCGCAACAGACTTCTTATGTATTTTCTTTCAGACTCTTATCTTTAGTATTTCATAGTAGTCGGTGAGTATTGTGACACTAAATCTTGGGTAGAAGATGAAGTTAACTTTCCGCATTTGTTTCGGATAATATGAAATTGAGACTTCCGCTTAAATTTATTGTTTTTCTATTATTATATTGTTGAATAAAGGCTGAAAATTTAAGTTTAAGTTGGCTTGCCTAGCTCCGATAGTAGGCGCCATCACGACTCCCGATGGTGGGAAATCCGGGTTGTGACAAAACCCAATCACTCATAACCCGACGAGTTCAAATATGCTATTTGTTTTATGATTCGATCTGAAATTGAGGTTGAATCGCCCAAAATCCCAAAAGCCCTATTTCTACTCAAATGCCCTAATTTCTACTTTGATTTCATGATTAGGGCTAGCAAATTAATAGTTAGATGAAGAAATAATGAGGAAATAAAGTTAAGAATACTTACCCAAAGAGTTATGGAGGAAGGGAAGCTTGGAACTCGTCAATGGAGGGTGAAGAAGAAAGGTCCGCGTGAGAAAAGTGTGAAATTCATGAAGTGGACTGTTCTGGTTTTAATTTAATTCACTAAAGCAATTTTTTCTACGCGTTCACGACACTTGGGTTGAGTTCACGATGAGGGAAGTCTGGGAACTATCCCGTTCACGATCGAGCCTATGAAAATGCGAAGAAGGAAGGCAGGGGGATGTTGGAGTTGCTCTACGCGAATGCGGGATACTATCCGCGAACGCGATGAAGAGGGGCGGTGAAGCTACATGATCGCGTGGACTTTGACGTGAACACGGAGGAGGACCTGCAGATCTACACTAATGCGACCAGAAGGACGCGAATGCGAAGGGTAAAAGAAGTTGGACTATGCGAACGCGAGCCGGGTGCCACGTTCGCGAAGAGGAAAAAGCTGTCTGCGATATACCAGATTTTCTGATGCATTTTCAAGTGCAAAAATATCTCGGACCACCCCCGAAATCACTCCTGAGCCCTCGGGGCTCCCAACCAAACATACACACTAACTCAACGACATCCTATGAACTTACTCGAGTAATCAAATCACCAAAATAACATCAAATTCAATGAATTAAACTCCAAAATCATCATTTGCCATTTCAAAGTTCATAAACCTTATCTTTAGATATTTAGGTCTGAAACACATCAAACGACGTCCGATTTCTACCAAATGTCACATGTATGGCTTAACGCTCATTTAAGACCTGTACCGGGCGTCGAAACCAAAATACGAGCCCGATACCTATATTTTCTAACTCATTTTTATTTTAATTTATCATATTTATTTCAGATAAATAATTATTTTCAAAAATTGCGTACTCGGGATTGGGACCTTCAATTTAGATTCCGAGAATACGCCCGAGTTCTATATTTTTCTACGGACCTCTCAGGACTGTTATGTCACGGGTCCGAAACCTTTTAAAGTATAAATGGTACTACATTAAGCAAATGAGCTCGGATTTCTATTTTTATTGAAGCATTAGATTCATATCGTAATCCCGGACCGTATAAAAAAAATCATCAAATTTGGACATCGTGTGAGGATTTTATGATCATTTTACTACGAATTGAGTTGCCTGTTTTTTTCAGATTAATAATAAAATTACCACTGAATTCGTATTTAAAAATCTGCACTAGTTTCAAATATTGAAACCAACATATCCCCTTCAATATAAGTTGAAATAGAGTGATTCAAGAGCCTAAATTGAATAAAATTTCATAAAGAATCTATTAGATGCACCAAAAAGCGAGTTTTGAAATCATTTGGCATGATAATCGAGATAGAAAAGCTGGAAAAAAATATATGAAATAAGACTTTGTTCATTTGGTCATATTTTTAGTTGGGGAGCTTGAATTTGGCGATTGTGGAGGCAATTTTCACTATATATGTTGGGGTAAGTTTTCTCTACTCGATTTTGTTATATTTTATGAATACATCTTCAGTTTTTGCATTTAATTGATGATTGAAAAGTGAAATTTTGGAGTTTTTGTCTAAAGTTTCATGTGTCAAAATTTAAGTTTTCAACATCTATTCGGAGTCAGAATTGGATGAAAAAAGTATGATTGGAATCATAAAATTGAATGGGTTGTCTGATTTTGTGAGTTTTGTCAGGTTTCAAGATACGGGCTTGAGTTGGGCTTTTCGGCTGATTGTGGGCTTTTGATTAAAGAGTCGCCCTTTTTCAATTGGGGTTGGTTGCTTTAGCATTGTTTAATGTATTTGAGCTATTTTTGGTTAGTTTCGAGCCGTTCGGAGGTTGGAACACACGAGATGGAATTTTTGGAGCATTGCTCGGCTTGCTCGGTATTGGAATTGGGTTGTTTGAAGTGAGTAATAATTGTAAATCTAGTCCTGAAGGTATGAAACCCCGGATTTCACATTGCTTTACTATTTTGAGGTGACGCACATGCCAGGCGACAGGTGTGTGGGCGTGCACCATTGGGGATTGTGACTTGGTTTGTCCTGTAGCAACTATAAAGTTGCATATTTGACTTAAATTATATGATACTTATGTGTTTTAGAAATAATTTCTTATAAATTGGGCTGAATGTCATATTTGGGCTTTATGCCAGAGATGTTTGGACCCTTAGGGGCTTTTTCTTATTATCATCTCACTGTTTTAATTTAAGATCTATACTCAGTCATGTTGTGTTTACTGATTTCATAACTTAGTCTTTACTACTCTATTTTGATGCATAAAATGATATTTTGGGCTGAGCACCCTATTTTACTGATAGCTCGAATGGCTTGCGAGGTTTCTGACTATGTGAGGTTGAGGGCATGTTTGTGAGGACATTATGAGATAGGGCTGCACGTCGCAGCATGTTGTTATTGATTTATGCCACGTGGTGGCTTGTTATAGAGCCTGGGCTGTAGGAGCCTCCCCAGAGTCTGTACATCCCAGTGAGCGTGGGTACCTTGAGTGAGTGATATGATGTTTTTCCTGAGGCGCTGTACTTGATTCATATTGTGCCTGAGGGGCTATTTACGAGCGATTGTGAGGTAACGCATAGGGGCTATATATGAGTGACTGTGAGGTTTGCCCAGGGGGATGTTTATGACCATGTTTGCCCGATGGGCTATTTACAAGTGATGTTCGCCGAGGGACTGTTCTTGATTTATGTTGCCCGAGGGGCTATATACAAGTGAGATTTGCCTGAGTTGATCTTTATATTTTCATCATTTTTACTCACTGTTTTATCACTTCATTGAAAACTGTTGAAAGATGTTTTAAATGGTTTTACTGAAATTGAATTTAAATGAGCTGAATTGATTCAAAACCGTGATTTTAAAAGCCTGGTATATTTTACTGAGATTTCATGATATGAACTGTTCAGTCTCTATGTACTTTTATTACTTACTGAGTTGGTGTACTCACATTATTCCTTGCACCTTGTGTGCAGATCCATGTGTTTTTGAACCCAGTAGCGGGTGTTGATTACTTAGTGGCAGGTTCATCAGAGTTAGTAAGATAGCTGCCAGGCGATCGCACTCTTCTTTTCTCCTTCCTTATCCTCCCTTAGTTGTATTCAATTATTTCCAAGCCAGGTTATTCTTGATATTGACAGATAGTTGTAGAAGATGTTCATAACTAGTGACACCCCGATGTCGGGCTTTCTTTCCGCACTGTTGTTTTGATTTGAACTTCTTATGCAGTTTTATTGTTGAATAGCTTTCGTCTTGTCTTAGAAATAAAAATATTCATTGGTTTTGGTAGTGTGTCGGCTTGCCTAGTACCGCGGTAGGTGCCATCACGACATGATTAGTTTTGTTTCATGAAAGAAATATATCAAATCTATCCAGAAGTGTATGAAATTGGGAGAAATAAGATCACCAAAAAACACATCAGTACCTTACAATGATTAATATATAGAATTAAATCATTAAATTAAAGATAAATAAAAAATATATAAAATCATTCCACAGTACAAAACTACGGTAAGATGTATCACGATATCAAAGTGAAGCACCCTCATAGCAGATATGAGATTTTATCCATTGTATGTCGTATTTTGTTAAATGCGGTTAAAGGATTCGAGTACACAATAGTATTATTTCTACAAAAAATATACACTGCAGCTCATCAGCACACCCTCCACCTACATAGCCCCAACTTTAGGCTCATTCTCAATCTCGATCCCACAACCAACCTCAGCACTAGCCTTTGATATTTCAAGATTTTTTAATATTTTAGCTTCATGCACCAAATAGTCATGAGCTTTACGAAGAGCACCTTCATCTGACATAACACAACAAACTTTGACATTGCTGGTAACAGTGAACGACATAAATTGATTAGAAAATAAAAAATGCATAACCCAAAAATTTTAAATTCTAACTTTTATGTTAAGGTTCTCACTTGAAAAAAAGGAAAAAGTACCAACTGCAAGAATCACGCTCGAAGTGTCATACACAGAAGCTAAAATTTCTTCCCCTCGCTTATCCAAGGCTATAAACTTTTCTAATATTTCTATCTTTCAAGCCTGTAAATTTAGCAGCATTTTCTTTTGTTCTCCATGGATCAATGAATCAGCTAAGAAATGAAATCAAAAGACTTGAATAACATCCAAAATCGGAGGAAAATAAAAAGGCAGAGTAGAGAGAGTTATTATAACAGGTGCTTGGCGGATGAAGTTTATTTCTGAGCTAGGATTAAACTAAGGCATAAGAAGAATGTTTTTGGAGAGTACTGAAGGTAACATTAGAACTAGGACTACCACTTTCAATGTCCATTGATTTTTTTGAGAGGGGGAGCTAGAAATGTATTGTGTTTTTGAAAGTCTTTAAACGAACATATTTCTAGAGTAGAGTTATGGTTTGAGAAGGAGTTTGAATTCCAATGTTGAACTTTACATGCTTTTACCTGATCTTCATGTGATTTGGTCAGCTTTTCCTTGTCTTTTCTCCCTCTTTGCATTATTTACTTAAGATCTTAACGAAAATGGATAGCCTTCATTCTACCTAGATGATTCAAGGATTGCAGGGAGATTAAAGAAGTAATGAGGACGTTTTTTGCATATTAAATGGTATATTTTTCTGTACGAAGTTTGGATTGGATTAGGCCTCCTCCTACACACCCTACTTCATATATAAACCCCACAAAATGTCTTTCCAAGGGAAATGCACTAGTTTGGAGGAAACATATGACGAGCGAAGGCCAATGCAATTCAATGACGAGTTTCACTATTCTTCCTTTCTTTATTAGTTAGTTTATGAATTTTTACTATTGTTTTGAGATGAAAGCTATGCATGGATAATTCTTTAATTCAAGGTTGTGGTTGAACATGAATATTGACGTTGAAAATGATAAGACTAGGAATTGTGAAATATAAATATCATGCATTTAAGACTCTAATTAGAAGGAAATTATGTGTACTTTGAATATGTTAATCTCGATGTCTTTATTAAAAACTCATAAATTTTACTAAAACCGCTTAATTAATGTTTCGTTGGGATTTTCTCTGCAAATCCAATCAATTGAAATAAACTGGAACTAATTATAAGTACTACAAGATTAAGTTAAAATACTCATCCAACTACAAGATTAAGTGAAAATAGTCATCAAGCTGATGGAGGATAAATTATCCCGATCAAACTCCAACAGAATGTTACAAAAAATAGATTCACTAATAGACTAATGGAGGAGGAGCTCAATATGTCGAACATGCATGCTTTTTTTACAATAGTCCTATGACCAAAACAAGAAATATTAGTAGTTAGAATTTTCAAGCATTCAATAACTGTGTTAGAACCTCCCAACAACCATGATAAATGTATAATAAGCAAGCAAAGTACTGTATAATATATTTCCAGAAGCATTTGAAATGGAAAAAACAAGATCACCAAGAAGCACTTCATTACCTTACAATGATTAATATAAAGAATTTAATTACAAAATTATAGACAAATAAAAATATATCAAATCATATCACAATACAAAATTGCGGTAATAAGTACCGTGATACCAAAGTTAAGCACCCTCACAAACATATATGATATTTTCTTCACTGTATCTCGTGTTGTTAAATTGAGTTAAAGGATCTGAGTCCACAATTGAATCATCGGAATTCAATTCCGAGCCCTCTAAATCATAAGTCAACGTCAGGTTGGCTTTTCTAATACAAGCTTCCTTTTAAGAGGCTATGTTCCTTATTTTCAACCAAAACCGATTCAATTACACCCGATCAACTCTAATACTGACATTGAGACATGAAGCAACATCATAAGCGGGAAACAGGGCAGTAATTCATGTGATGACGGCCGGATCATCACAAGCAACTTCCTACACATCTAGTTAATGTATGAACCCCAACAAGTATCCTTTTGATGGAAATGCACTATTTTGGAGGGAAGGAACTTATAATGAGCGAAGACTAATAAAATTCGATGACGAGTTTCACTGTTATTCCTTTCTGTAGTAGTTA
This sequence comes from Nicotiana benthamiana, assembly GCA_034376525.1. Classification (NCBI taxonomy): domain Eukaryota; kingdom Viridiplantae; phylum Streptophyta; class Magnoliopsida; order Solanales; family Solanaceae; genus Nicotiana; species Nicotiana benthamiana. The sequence continues at coordinate 51,629,215 of CM067340.1, read as the reverse complement.
GTTTATGAATTTTTGACTATAGTGTTGAGATGAAAGCTATGCGTGGATAATTCTTTAATTCTGGCTTGTAGTTGAACGTGACAATTGACGTTGAAAATGCTAAGGAGTATTATTTATTAAATGTAAATATTATCGATTTAGGACACTAATTAAGAGAAAATTACGTATATTTTCAATATGGTAATCTGGATTTTTTTAAAACTCATAAATTTTATTAAACCCCTTAATTAACGTTTAGTTGGGATTTCCTCTGCAAATCCAATCAATTGGAATAAACTAAAACGAATCATAATCACTATAACATTAAGTGAAAACAATCCCTTAATTAGTGTTTAGTTGGGATTTCCTCTACAAATCCAATCAATTGGAATAAACTGGAACCAACCATAAGCACTACAAGATTAAGTAAAAACAGTCATCTAACTACAAGATTAAGTTAAAAAAGTCATCAAACTAGTGGAGGATTAATAATCATGACCAAATTTTAAAAATATAAAACTCCAACAGAGCATTACAAAATTAAACAAAAACGAACAGATTCCCTGGTAGACTGTTAGAGAAGGAGCTCAATCTCTCGAACATGGATTATTTTTCTTGACAGAAGTCCTATGATCAAAACAAGAAGTATTCGGAGTTAGAATTTGCAAGAAACTAATAAAAGTGTTAGAACCTTCCAACAACCATGATAAATGTATAACTAGCAAGCAAATAATTATATAAAATATATCCAATAGCATTTGAAATTCGAAAAACAAGATCACCATGAAGCACTTCATTACCTTACAATGATTAATATAAATAATTAAATCACAAAATTAATGATAAATAAAAAATATATAAAATCATAGAACAATACAAAATTGCACTAAGAAGTGTCGCGATACCAAAGTGAAGCACCCCAAAAATAGATGTGAGATTTTCTCCATTGTATGTCATGTTTTGATAAATCCGATTAAATGATCCACGTACAGAATAATATTAGTTCTACCAAAAAATACATTGCAGCTCATTACCACGCCCTTCACGTCAACAGACCCAGCTCTTGGTGCATTTTTAATCTCGATCCGACAACCAACCTCAGCACTAAACTTTGTTATTTCAAGAATTTTCAATATTCTAGACTAATGCACCAAAGAGCCATGAACTTTACAAATATCACCATTCATCTGATATAGGAAAACAAACTTTGACCTTGCTGATAACAGGGAACGACATAAGTTGATTTGAAAATAAAAAAATGCACAACCCAAGAATTTCCAATGACAACTTTCAAGTTAAGGTTCTCACTTGAAAAAAAAATTCTCTGCTACAAGAATCGTGCTCGAAGTATTATACAAAGAAGCTGAAATTTCTTTCCCTCATTTTCCCAAGGCGATAAACTTTTCTAATATTTCTACCTTTCTAGCCTGCAAACATAGCAGCATTTTCGTTTGTTCTCCATGGACCAAAGAATCAACTGAGAAAAGTAATCAAAATTATTAAATAACATTAAAAATTGGAGGAAAATAAAAAGATAAGGAGAGAGTTATTATACCAGGTCCTTGACGGATGAAGTTTACTTCCGGGCTAAGAGTAAATTGAGGCACAGGGAGAATGATTTGGGAGTACTGAAGGTAATATTAAAATTAGGGCTAGCACTTTTAATGTCCATTAATTTTTTTGAGATGGGAAGCTAGAGAGGTATTGCAATTCTGAAAGTATTCAAATAAACATATTTCTAGAGTGGAGCTAGGGTTTGAGCGGGAATTTGAATTCAATTGTTGAATTTACTAAATCTTCATGTGATTTGGTCATCCTTTCCTTGACTTGCTTTCCTCCTGGCACAACTTACTTAAAATCTTGACCGAAATGGCAAGACTTCATTCTGCCTAGATGATTCAACGACTGCATGGATATTAAAGAAGTAACGAGGACATTTCTTGCACAAAAAATGGTGTATATTTCTCTTTACGATATCGGATTGGTTGAGGCAGCCTCCTACACACAATAGGTCATATATAAACCCCACGAAATATCTTTTAACAGGAAATGCACTATTTTGGAGGCAAGGAACAAATGAGGAGCGAAGGCTAATGCAATTCGGTGACGAGTTTCATTATTCTTCCTTTCTTTACTAGTTAGTTTATAAATTTTGACTATCGTTTAGTGATAAAAGCTATGTGTGGATAATTCTTTAATTCTGGGTTGTTGTTGATTATGAATATCGACGTTGAAAATGTTGAGGACTAAGATTTATGAAACGTAAATATCATGCAATAAAGACTCTAATTAATAGAAAATTATGTGTATTTTTAATATATTAATCTTGATGTCTTTATTAAAAACACATAAATTTTACTTAATCCCTTAATTAACGCTTAGTTGGGATTTTATCTGCAAACTGGAATAAACTAGAATAAATTATAAGCAATACAACATTAAGTAAAAAGGTCCCTTAATTAATGTTTAGTTATGGTTTACTCCACAAATCCAATAAATTACAATAAACTGAAACTAATTATAAGCATTATAAGATTAAGTTAAAACAGTCATCCATCTACAAGATTAAGTGTAAACAATCATCAAACTAATGGAGGATAAATTACTCTGACCAAACTCCAGTAGAGTATTATAACATGTTACAAAAAAAAAAAAAAAAAATAGATTCACTAATAGACTAATGGAGGAGGAGCTCAATCTCTCGAACATGCATTCTTTTTTTACAATATTTCCATGATCAAAACAAGAAATATTAGTTCACAGAATTTTGAAGCACTCAATTAAATTGTTAGAACCTCCCAACAACCATGATAAATGTATAACTAGCGAGCAAAGCACTGTCTAGTATATGTCCAGAAGCATTTGAAATTGAAAAAATAAGATCACCAAGAAGCACTTTATTACCTTATAATAATTAATATAAAGAATTTAATTATAAAATTAAAGACAAATAAAAATACATAAAATCATATCACAATACAAAACTGCAGTAATAAGTGTCGCGATACCAAAGTAAAGAACCCTCACAAACATATAAGAGATTTTCTCCACTAAGTCTCGTGTTTTGTTAAATTGAGTTAAAGGATCCGAGTCTACAATTGCATTAGTTGTACAAAAAAATACACTGTGGCTCATCACCACACCTCAATCTCAACAAGCCCAACTCTAGGCTCACTCTCAATCATGATTCCAAAACCAACCTCAGCACTAGCCTTTTCTATTTCAAGATTTTTCAATATTTCAGCCTCATGCACCAAAGAGTCATGAGACTTACGAAAAGCATCATTCATCTGATATAACACAACAAACTTTGACCTTGCTGCTAATAGGGAACGACATAAGTTGTTTAGAAAATAAAAAATACGCAACCCTAAAAATTCCAATGTTAACTTGAGAGTTGAGGTTATTAGTTGGAAAAAAGAAAAATCCCCAACTGCAAGAATCGCGCTCGAAAGGTTACATAAGCTAAATTTTGTTTCCTCATTTTCCAAGGCAATAAACTTTTCTAATATTTCTACCTTTCTAGCTTCCAAATTTAGCAGCATTTTCATTTGTTCTCCACGGACCAATGAATCAGCTAATTAATAAAATATGAAGAATTAAATAAAGTTCAAAATGAGAGGAAAATAAAATGATACAGTAGATAGAGTTATTAAACCGGGTCCATGACGGTTGAAGTTTACTTCTGGGCTATGAGTAAATTGAGGCATAGGAAGAATGGATTTGGGAGTGCTGAAGGTATCATTAGAACGGCTACCACTGTCAATATCCATTAATTTCATTGAAAGGGGAAGCTAGAGATGTATTGTGTTTCTGAATGTATTCAAAGGAAAATATTTCTAGAGTAGAGGTAGGGTGTGTACGTGAATTTGAATTTCATTGTTGAACTTTACATGCTTTTACTAAATCTTCGAATGATTTGGTCAGCTTTTTCTTGACTTGTCTTCCCTGTGACACGAATTTCTTAAGATCTTGCCTGAAATGGAGAGACTTTATCCTACCTAGATGATTCATCAATTGCAGGAAGATTAAAGAAATGAGAATGTTTCTTCCACTAAAATGGTGTACATTTCTCTGTACAAAATTGGATTGGTTGAGGCGGCCTCACATCTAGTTCATATATAAACCCTACCAAAAATCCGTTTGAGGTAATGTACTATTTTGGAGCGAAGGAACATAAGGAGCGAAGGCTAATGCAACTCAGTGACAAGTTTCACAATTCTTCCTTTCTTTACTAGTTAGTTTATTAATTTTGACTATCGTTTTGAGACGAAAGCTATGCGTGGATAATTCTTTAATTATGGGTTGTAGTTGAACATGACAATTGAAGTTAAAAATGCTAAGGAGTAGGATTTGTGAAATGTAAATATCATCCATGTAGGATACTAATTAAGAGAAAATTATGTGTATTTTCAATATGTTAATCTAGATATTTTTTTAAAAAACTCATAAATTTTATTAAACCCCTTAATTAACGTTTAGTTGGGATTTCCTCAGCGAATCCAATCAATTCGAATAAATTAAAACCAATCATAATCACTATAACATAAAGTGAAAACAATCCCTTATTTAATGTTTAGTTGGGATTTCCTCTATGTCACGACTCCATCCCCGGTCATGATGGCACCCAGCGCACTGCTAGGCAAGCCCGACCTTTTTACAATAATTCCCAAGTACTTAAGCAGATTAACATTATACAACAATGGAAAATGGTACTAAGCCATCCCATTAAAATCAAGGAATACTAACAAAAGTGCGGAAGTTTAACAAAATACCAAAATATATCCCCAACATAGACCAGTGTCACAATCATGAGCCTCTAAATACAAAATTTCAATCCTAATACAAGTCTGTCTAGAAGTGGTAATACGAAAATAAAAGATAGGGATAAAGGGGAAAGAACTTAGGCTGCGAACGTCGTGCAGCTACCTCCATACTCTAGAAGAATGCCTTTGCTCAGCTAATCAGAACTCACTCCGCCTGGGTAGAACCTGATCTGCACGCAAGATGAATGGAGTAAAATGAGTACTCTGACCCACTGAGTAATAAATATAAATACAGTATGAAAGTAAGAAATCACAGTAAATGAACAAGGTAGCCTATATCTAGCAGTTTAGATCAATATAAATGAAAACAATAAAACCAATAATATAGTGAAAGAAATAATGCATGTGAAAATGTAACACAAATAATGGCACACTTTATTACCCGTTGCAGCTTGTAGCCCCCTCCATTTATTTATCATCAGTGGCGCCCACTGGGTGTATACAGACTCCGGAGGGGCTCCTACAGCCCAAGCGCAATATCAGCCATCTCGTGGCATTAAATAGGCTCTCGGTCTCAATATTTGTATAACACTGCTGTGGCACGCAGCCAGATCCAAATAATAGGAAAAAAATATCATCACTATCGAGTCCTCAGCCCATCTCAGTCAATTAAATCCACAACCGCTCGAGCATAACATACTATAGGGATCTCAGCCCTCATATTCTTTTCATTTATGGTTCATGTTCAAAATATAGTTCTTATGATACTTTTAATAGTTGAAAACACAACTGAGGGTATAGTTTATGCAAACAAGTGAGGAAAACTAATGAAGATCCCGTAAGGATTCTACAGTTCAGCACAAGGCCCCAAACGTGGCAATAAGCCTAAGTCACAGTAATAAAGTATGCGTCTCTATCACCAATGTAGTAGAAATAACATTGGGGATGGATCAAGTCATAATTCCCAATAGTAACAACCTCGCACTAGTCATAGAATGCGTTTCATGCCTCAATATAGCGTTACGATATAAAAGTCCAAGGTTTCAAACCCTCAGAACAGCATTTACATCTATTCTCACCTCTAGCAGGCCAAATGCAAACTAAATATGCCATTTCCTCTCGAATTGACCTCCTTGCACGCCGAATCTGGCCAAAACCACAATGAATTCCTCACAATAGGTTAAAGGAATATAACCCAATAGAAAAGACTCAAAACATATCGAAATTCATAAAATTTGCAAAACCCGAGGACCGGTCCACTTCTCGAAATTGAGAAAATTTAACATTTTATCCCACTAGGAGTCCATACATATCATATTCAAAAGAATCAGAGTCCATTTGACCCCTCAAATCCCTAGTTTATAATCTTTTAAGTTTGAAGCCCTAACCTACATTTTTTATTTTTAATTCATTTGGTTTTCAGTTCTGATCCATATTTTTACACCATATAATCATATTCTATGACTAAGAATCCATACCTGATGAAAGCCCTCGAAAGCCTCTTAAATATCGCCAAAGAGCTCACCAAGTTCGAAGTCCAAAATGTTGTTCTTTCAAAATTCACGAAGGAGACTTAATTAAATACTCTGCCCAGAGCTTTTCGCTTATGCAATCCAAATGTCACTTCTGCGACTACCGCTTCTGAAGTCTATTTACTACTTCTCCGGTTTCTCCTTTGAAATCCCAGGCCGCTTCTGCGTTTAAAAATCTGCTCCAATGGAACTGCTCCTGCGGCCAAGCTTCCGCTCCAACGGATCCGCCACTGCGGTCAGGCTTCCCCTTCTGCAGAACCTGCATTGAGCCCAAACTTCTTCTTCTGTGCCTCCTCTTCCACCTCCGCGAGACCGCACCTGCGGTCCCAAAATCGCAGGTGCAAAAACAGCAGATACCAGAAAATTCAACAAACACTCAAGTCCAAATCACTTCCCGTTGGTCATCTGAAACCACCCCGAGGCCCCCAGGACCTTGACCAAAAACACAGATATGTTCCAATACCTAATGCAAACTTGCTCGTGCCATCAATACATTATTGTTAGTATCAAAATCATCTATTTCGTCAAATTAAAGCCTAAGTTTAATCAGTTCTTTTGAAACTCGAATTCGATCAAAAACCTGACCTAAACACCTTCAAATCAACTGAAATTTTGCACACACATCCCACATTACCTAACGAAGACAGTGCAACCTTCAGAATTCCATTCCAACCCTTGGATAAAAATCTAACCTACCAACCGGAATTCACCAAAATACTAACTTCGCAAAAATAGGCCAACTTCTACACTGAACCTCCAAAATCAATTCCGATCACACTCCTAACTCTTAAATAATCCCTCGAAGCTAACTGAATCATAGGAAATCATATCCAAGCCCTCTAACTCACAAGTCAACATCCAGTTGACTTTTCCAAACCAAGCCTTACTTAAAGAGACTATGTGTCTTGTTTCTTACCAAACTCAATTTGAATCAACTCAAACTTACCAAACGCAGATAAAGAAACATGAACAAGCATAAAACGGGAAAAACGAGACTGTACCACATAGGATGACAGGTCGGGTTGTCACATCCTCCCCAACTAAAACAAATGCTCGTCCTCGAGCGAGTAAAGAAACATACTGAAGTCTCAAATAGGTGAGGGTATCTGCTCCGCATCTCCTGCTTAGTCTCCCAAGTAGCCTCCTCCATGGGTCGACCTCTCCACTGTACCTTCACCGAAGCTATTTCCTTTGATATCAATTTCTAAACTTGACTACTAATAATAGCCACTAGCTTCACATTATAAGTCAAATCATCATCCAACTGAACCGTGCTGAAGTCCAAAACATAAGACGGGTCCTCAACATACTTCAAGAGCATCGACACATGAAATACGGGATGCACACTCGATAAGTTGGGTGGCGAAAAAAGCTTGTAAGCCACCTCTCAAATCCTCCTAAGCACCTCAAACGGTCCAATGAACTGCGGACTCAGCTTCCCTTTCTTCCCAAATCTCATAACACCCTTTTATGGGCAAAACCTTCAACAAAACCTTCTCACCCTCTATATAGGATACATCTCGGGCCTTCCCGTCCGCATAACACTTCTGACGCGATTGAGCTATGCAAAGTCTCTCCTGAATTACCTTCACTTTCTCTAAGGCATCCTGGACCAAATCTGTCCCCAGCAATCTAGCCTTGCCGGGTTCTAACCAACCGATCAGAGATCTACACCGTCTCGATATAAGGCCTCATACGGCGCCATCTGAATGCTGGTCTTATAATTGTTGTTGTAGGCAAACTCTGCAAGTGGCAGAAACTAATCCCAAGAACCTCCAGAATCAATCACACATGCCCACAACATGTCCTCTAATATCTGAATGGTATGCTCGGACTGTCCATCTGTCTGAGGATGAAACGCTGCGCTCAGCTGCACCTCTATACCCAAATCTCGCTGAAATGTCCTCCAAAACTAGGAAGTAAACCGAGTGCCCCTATCTGAGATAATAGAAACCGTGACCCCATTCAACCGAACAATCTCTTGGATGAAGATCCCATCTAGCCTCTTTGAAGAATAAGTCGTACATACCGGAACAAAGTGCTTGCACTTGGTCAACCGATTCACAATCACCCAAATCGAATCAAACTTCTTCGAGGTCCGAGGAAGGCCACTCACAAAGTCCATAATGACTCTTTCCCACTTCCACTCGTGAATATCTATCAACTGAAGTAGACCACCCGGTCTTTGATATTCGTATTTCACCTACTGACAATTAAGAAATCGAGCCACATAAACTACCATATATTTCATCATTCTTCTCCACCAGTAGTGCTGCCTCAAATTTTGATACATCTTCGTGGCACCCGGATGGATGGAATACCGCGAGCTATGAGCCTCTTCAAGAATAAACTCTCTAAGCCCATCTATTTGGGCACACAAATTTGGCCCCACATCCTCAATACGCACTCATTGTCAACGGTCACATCCCTGGCATCACCATGCTGAACCCGATCCCTAAAAACAAGCAAATGTGGGTCATCATACTGGCGTTGTTTGATGCTATCAAATAAAGAAGACCAAGAAACCAGGCTCGCCAACACTCGGTTAGGCTCTAAAAAATCTAACTGCACCAACTGATTGGCCAAAGCCTGAATATCAACTGCAAGGGGTCTCTCCCAACTGGATTGTAAGCCAAACTCCCCATACTGACTGGCTTTCGGCTCAAAGCATCGGCCACTACATTATCCTTTCTCGGATGATACAAAATAGTAATATCATAATCCTTAAGCAACTCAAGCCACCTTTGCTGCATCAAATTAATATCCTTTTGCTTGAACAAATGCTGAAGACTGCGACGATCAGTGAATACCTCACAAGATACACCACATAAATAGTGCCTCCAAATCTTCAAAGCATGAACTATAGCAGCCAACTCTTAGGCATGAACATGACAGTTCTTTTCATGGGGCTTCAACTATCGAGAAACATAAGCAATCAATCCATCATCATACATCAATACACAGCCAGTCTCTGCTCTCGAAGCATCACAATAAAAGGTGTAAGAACCTGAAGCTAATGGCAAGACTAATACTGGAGTTGTGGTCAAAGCTATCTTGAGCTTCTGAAAGCTCTCCTCGCACTCGTTTGACCATACAAACGGAACACCCCTATGCATCAACTTGGTAAAGGGTGAAGCAATATATGAGAAAACTTGAACGAACCGACAATAATAACCCGCCAAACCAAGGTAACTACGAATCCTTGTGGCCGAGGATGGTTTCGGCAATTCTGAACCACATCTATCTTCTTTGGATCCCCTAAATACCATCAGTGGATGCCATGTGCCCCAGGAAAGTTACCGACCCGTTCCAAAACTCACACTTGGAGAACTTTGCATATAGCGTCTCCTCCCTCAATCTCTGCAATACCACTCGAAAATGCTCCGCATGATCCTACGAACTATGAGAGTATACCAGAAAATCTTCAATGAACACGATAACGAAAGAATCCAAATACGGTCAAAGTACATTGTTCATCAAATGCATGAACGTTTCTGGGGCATTGATCAGCCCGAAAGATAACCAAAAATGCATAGTGACCATATCAAGTCCTGAAGGTAGTCTTAAGAATATCTAAATCCTTTATCTTCAACTGGTGATAACCTGAACGGAGATCAATCTTAGAAAGTACCCTTGCTCCCTGAAGATGATCGAATATATCATCAATACGAGGCAGGGGATAGTTGTTCTTCAGTGTTACTTTATTCAACTGCATGTAATCAATGGACATCCTCATTGCGCAATCCTTCTTCTTCACAAATAGAATATGTGCACCCCACGGCGACATACTTTCCTAAATAAACCCCTTTTCTAGGAGTTCCTAAAGTTGCTCCTTCAATTCTTTCAACTCCGCTGGTGCCATGTGATATGACGGGATGGAAATGGGCTTTTTGCCCAGCACCAGGTCAATACCAAAATCAATGTCCATATCTGCTGGCATACTCGGAAGGTCTGCATAAAATATACAAAGAAAATCTATCACAATAGTAATAGAATCAATGCTAAGAGTCTTAGCTCCAACATCTCACACAAAGGCCAAATATGATAGAAAACCCTTCCCAACCATACGCTGGGCTTTCAAGAAGCATATAAACCTACTCGGAATATAGTTAGTCATATTATGGCACTCGATCCTTGGAACACCCAGCAAAGCCAAGGTGACTGTCTTTGCATGACAGTTTAGAATAGCATGACACAGAGATAGCCAGTCCATGCCCAGATTAACATCGAAGTCTACCATTCTCAAAAGCAAGAAATCAACTCGGGTCTCCAGACCCTCAATAGTAACAAGACATTACCGATACACATGGTCCACAATAACAGTATCGCCCACCAGGGTAGATACGTGCATAGGTAAAGCAAGACACCCTCGGGTCGTACCCTAATGATGAGCAAAATATGATGACACGTAAGAATAGGTAGAACCGAGATCAAATAAGACAGAGGCATCTATATGGAATACTGAAATAATACCTGTGATAACAACATCTGATGCAAGGTCATCTGTCCTCCTTGGGATAGCATAAAATCGAGCTTGGCCACTGCCGCCTAATCAGCCTCCACCTCTGGGGCGACCCTAAGCTGCCTGGCCTGCACCCCTATCGGATTGGGGGGGCGCTAAAGAAACTGGAGTAGAAGATAAGGGCTGATCCCTCTCCTGAGACTGACTACCACGGCGTCGAGGACACTGCCTACTCATATGGCCAAATTCACCACACTCGTGGCAACTACCAGGTGCTAGAGAAGGGGACTAAAGGGAATCCCTCCCACCAGAATGACTAGCAGATGCACTCGGTGCAGAAGAACCCTGAGTTGAAGGGGAATAAGACGAACTCTATGCTGGTCGGGAACTAAGTGAAGGCTTGCCCTGCTGGAACTCCTGATGACCATGGCCTAAAGACGCCCTACGATACTCGGGATGAGCCAACTGATGAGGCCTGAAAGAATGACCTCTACTCTGCTAAACCTAGTTCCTAGACGGAGCGCCACTGTAACTACCCAATCCTCGAGGCCTCTTGGCCTCTCTCTCCTTTCTCTCTTGACGGCGAGAAATTTCAATATCACGAGCAATACAACTGAAACCTTGAAGGTATAACTCAGAATCCTCTCTCGAGTCATCAGAATACGGATGGGATAGACAGTTCTGTCCACAAACCTCCTAATCCTCACCCTATCAGTCGGAACCATCTAGGGAGCATAGCAAGCCAACACCGAAAATCTCACCTCATACTGAGACACAGTCATATCTCCCTGACGAAGCCACTCAAACCGTCTATGCAGCTCCTCCCTCAAGGACTGCGGTACCCACATCTCCAGGAAGAGAGTGGAGAACTCCTGCCATGACAAAGGCGCTGCACCTACTGGCCTACGCCGCTCATACGCCTCCTACCAAGTGAAGGCTGCTCCTGAGAACTGAAAGGTAGTAAAGGATACACCACTCAACTACAAATCACTATTGTCCGAAGAATACATCAACACTTGTCGAGGAAACCCTGGCATCCTCGCCCTGAACACCGCTGAAAGTAGGAGGTGAGAGCCTACTGAACCTCTCATGATGACGCAGCTCATAGTCTAGCATAGTTAGAACCATAACATTCTTAACCGGTGCAACCGGCTGTACTGGTGCAACCTGCTATGTTGTGGTGCCTCTGGTGTCTGCAAACCTTCCACTACCTGCTGAGGTGTGCGAGCAGCGAGGGTCTGATTGCTTCCCCTAGCCTAAGAAGTAGCTGTGGAAGTAGTGGCTAAGACTACCTGAGACAGGAAAGTGCAAACTGATAGAATCTGACCTAGGATCTCCTGAAAATCCGGAATCACAATAGGCACAGCTGGTGCATGAACAGGTGCTACTGGAGTCCCTGCAACTGGAGTTTGATCCTGAGCCGGGGAAACCGGTTGTTCAACAGGTGCTGCCCTTGTAGAACTGCCTCGACCATGACAACGACCGCGTCCAAATCCTATGGTGGCCTCTGTAGGTAGTATAGGTGGTCGTCTACCTTTTCCGGTAGCGCGAGTTTTCTCCATCTGCGAGAGAATAGAATAGCATAATTTAGTTCTCGGATCAAGAAAGTCGCACAATAAGAATTCCAAGAATATGAAGTTTCCTAATGGTTTTGAGCCTACCGAGGATAAGTACAGACATCTGCGTATCGATTTGTGAGACTCTACTAAACCGGCTCATGACTCGCGAGACGAAGTAACTTAGGCTCTGATACCAACTTGTCACGACCACATTCTCGGTCATGATGGTGCCAACACACTGCTAGGCAAGCCCGACCTTTTCACAAAAATTCCTAAGTACTTAAGCAGATTAACGATTTACAACACGGGAAAATAGTACTAACCCATCCCATTAAAATCTAGGAATACTAACAGAAGTGCGGAAGTTTAACAAAATACAAAAATATAGCCCCAACATGGACCGGGTGTCACGATCATAAAACTCTAAATACAGAATTTCCATCCTAATTCAAGTCTGTCTAGAAGCAGGAATACGGAAATAAAATATAGGGATAAAAGGGAGAGATCTCAGGCTGCAAACACCGTGTAGCTAACTCAATACTCCTGGAGAATGCCTCTGCTCAGCTGATCAGAACTCACTCAGCCTGGGTAGAACCTGGATCTGCACACAAGGTGCAGGGAGTAAAGTGAATACTCCAACCCAGTGAGTAATAAATATAAATACATACTCAAAGTAAGAAATCACAGTAAATGCACAAGGTAGCCTATATCTAGCAGTTTAGATCAATATCAATGATAACAGTAAAACCAATGATACAGTGAAAGAAATAATGCATGAGAAAATGTAACACAAATAATGGCACACTCTAGTACCCGCTGCAGCGTGCAGCCCGCTCCCTTTATTTATCGTCTACGACGCTCACTAGGGGTGTGTACTGACTCCGGAGGGGCTCCTACAACCCAACTACAATATCAGCCATCTCGTGGCATCAAAAAGTCTCTCGGCCTCAATATCTATATAACATTGTTGTAACGCACAGCCTGGTCCAAATCATAGGGAAAAAAACATCCTCACTATCGGGTCCTTAGCCCATCTCAGCCAATTAAATCCATAGCCGCTCGGTCATAACATACAGTAGGGATCTCAGCCCTCATATTCTTTCATTTATAATTCATGTTCAAAATACAGTTTTTATCATACTTTTAATAGTTGAAAACATGACTGAGAGTATAGTTTACGCAAACAAGTGAGGAAAACTAATGAAGATCCCTAAGGATTCTACAGGTTGGCACAAGGCCCCAAAAATGGATATAAGCCCAATTCACATTAATAAATTATGTGTCTCAATCGCCAATATAGTAGAAATAACACTCGGGATGGACCAAGTAACAATCCCTAATATTCAACGACTGCGCACTCGTCATAGAATGTGTGTCATGCCTCAATATAGCTTTACGATGTGAAAGTCTGAGGTTTTGAACCCTCAAACTAGCATTTACATCTATTACTCACCTCTAGCCTGCAAAAGACTAGCTCGCAATGCATTTTCCTCTCGAATAAACCTACTCGCTTGTCGAATCTGGCCAAAACCACAACGAATACGTTACAATAGGCTGAGGGAATATAACCCAATCAAAAAAACTCGAAAAATATCAAAATTCATGAAATTTTCAAAACCCGAGCCCCAGGACCACTCCTCGAAATCCAGAAAATTTTACACCAATAGATTTCTTATCCCGCCACGAATCCATACATTTCATATTCATAAGAATCGGAGTCCATTTTACCCCTCAAATCCCTAATTTAAAATCTCTTAAGTTATAAGCCGTAACCTCTATTTTTTATTTTTAATTCACTGGGTTTTCAGTTCGAATCCATGTTTTCACACCATAAAATCTTATTCTAAGCCCAAGAATCCATACCTGATGAAAGCCCTCGAAACCCTCTTCAAAATCACAAAAGAGCTCCCAAGTTCTAAGTTCAAAATGTTGTTCTTTCAAATTCGCGAAAAAGACTTAATTAAATGTTCTGCCCAAATGTTCTTTGGTCTATCAAATGTTCTTTGGTCTATTTACCGCTTCTGCTGTTTCTCCTTTTAAATCTTAGGCCACTTCTGCTATTAATAATCCGCTCAAGAGGAACCGCTCCTGCCACCAGGCTTCCGCTTCTGCAGAACCTGCCTTGAGCCCAAACTTCCGCTTCTGTGCCTTGTCATCCGCTTCCGCGAGACCGCACCTGCGGTCCCAAAACTGCAGGTGCAAAAACACCAGATACCAGAAAATTCAGCAAACACTCAAGTCCAAATTTCTTTCCGTTGGCTATCCGAAACCACCCCGAGGCCCCCCGGACCTCGACCAAAAACACGGATATGTTCCAATACCTAATTCAAACTTTCTCAAGCCATCAAAACATTATAGTTAATATCAAAATCATCTAATTTCATCAAATCAAAGCCTAAGTTCAACAATTTCTTCCAAAACTCGCATTCGATCAAAAGCCGAACTAAACACCTATGAATCAACTAAAATTTTACACACACATCCCACAATACCTAACGAAGCTACAGCAACCCTCAGAATTCCATTCCGACCCTTGGATCAAAACACTAACTTCGCAAAAATAGGCTAACTGCTAGACCAAACCTCAAATCACATCCGATCACGCTCCTAAGTCTCAAATCATCCCCCGAAGCTAACCGAATCATCGGAAATTACATCCGATACCTCTATATTAACAAGTTAACATCCGGTTGACTATTTCAAACCAAGCCTTCCGAGAAGGGACTATGTGTCGCATTTCCTACCAAACTTAATCCGAATAAATCAAACTTACCAAACGCAGATAATGAAACATGAAGAAACATAAAACGGGGAAAATAGAGTAGTAACACAAGAAATGACGAGTCGGGTCGTCACACTCTACAAGTCTAATCAATTGGAATAAACTGGAACCAACCATAAGCACTACAAGATTAAGTAAAACAATCATCCAACTACAAGATTAAGTGGAAAAAAGTCATCACACTGGTGGAGGATAAATAATCCTGATCAAACTCCAATAGACCATATACAAAATTTCACAAAAATGAACAGATTCACTAATAGGCTGATAGAGAAGGAGCTCCATTTCTCGAACATGCATTATTTTTTTGATAAAAGTCCTATGATCAAAATAAAAAATATTAGGAGTTAGAATTTGCAAACATGTAATAAAAGTGTTAGAACCTCCCAACAACCATGATAAATGTATAACTAACAAGCAAATAATTATATCAAATATATTCAGAAGCATTTGAAATTTGAAAAACAAGATCACCAAGAAGCACTTCATTACCTTACAATGATTAATAAAAATAATTAAATCACAAAATTAATGATAAATAAAAAATATATAAAATCATACAACAATACCAAATTGCAGTAAGAAGTGTCGCGATAACAAAGTGAAGAATCCCCAAAAACAAATGTGATATTTTCTCCACTGTATGTCATGTTTTATTAAATCCGATTAGAGGATCCAAGTAAACAATAATATTAGTTATACTAAAAAATACATTACAGCTCATCACCACACCCTTCACATCAACAGCCCCATCTCTAGTCGCACTTTCAATCTCGATCCCACAACCAACCTCAGCATTAACCTTTGCTATTTTAAGAATTTTCAATATTCTAGACTAATGCACCAAAGAGATGAACTTTACCAATATCATCATTCATCTAATATAGGACAACAAATTTTGACCTTGCTGATAACAGGGAACGATATAAGTTGATTAGAATATAAAAAATGTGCAACCCAAAATTTCCAATGATAACTTTCAAGTTAAGGTTCTCGCTTGGAAAAAAAGTCTCAGCTACGAGAATCGTGCTCGAAGTGTTATACACAGAAACTGAAATTTCTTTCCTCGTTTTTTCAAGGCTATAAAGTTTTCTAATTTTTCTACCTTTCTAGCCTGCAAATTTAGCAGCATTTTCAGTTGTTCTCCATGCACCAAAGAATACGCTGAGAAATAAATTCAAAAGAATTAAATAACATGTAAAATTGGAGGAAAATAAATAGATAAGTAGAGAGAGTTATTATACCAGGTCCTTGACGAATGATGTTTACTTCCTGGCTAGGAGTAAATTGATGCATAGGAAGAATGGTTTTGGGAGTACTGAAAGTAATTTTAAAACTAGGGCTACCACTTTTAATGTCCATAGATTTGTTTGAGATGGGAAGCTAGAGGTGTATTGTGCTTCTTAATATATTTAAATAAGTATATTTCTAGAGTTGATCTAGGGTTTGAGCGGGATTTGAATTCAATTGTTGAACTTTTCATGCTTTTACTAGATCTTCATGTGATTTGGTCATCCTTTCCTTGACTTGTTTTCCTCTTGAAACAATTTGATTCAGATCTTGCCCGAAATAGCGAGACTTCATTCGGCCTAGATGATTTAGCGATTGCAGGAATATTAATGAACTAATGAGGATATTTCTTGCACAAAAAATTGTGTATATTTTTCTTTACGAAGTTGGATTGGTTGAAGCAGCCTCCTACACACACTAGGTCACATATAAACCCCACAAAATATCTTTTGAATGGAAATACACTATTTTGGGAGCAAGGAACATATGAGGAGCGAAGGCTAATGCAATTCAGGGACGAGTTTCATTATTATTCCTTTCTTTACTAGTTAGTTTATGAATTTTGACTATCGTTTTGAGATGAAAGCTATGTGTGGATAATTCCTTAATTATGGATTGTCGTTGAACATGAACATTGACGTTGAAAATGCTAAGGACTAGTATTTGTGAAACGTAAATATCATGCATTTAAGACTCTAATTAATAGAAAATTATGTGTGGTTTCCATATATTAATCTGGATATCTTTTTTAAAAACTCATAAATTTTACTTAACCCCTTAATTAACGTTTAGTTAGGATTTTCTCTTGCAAATCCAATCAATTGGAATAAACTGGAACCAATTATAAGTAATACAACACTAAGTAAAAATGTTCCCGTAATTAATGTTTAGTTTTGATTTACTCTAAAAATCTAATAAATTAGAATAAACTGGAACCAATTATAAGCACTACAAGATAAAGTTAAAACACTCATCCCACTACAAGATTAACTGAAAATAGTCATCAAACTGATGGAGGATAAATTATTCTGACCAAACTCAAAAAAAACCAACCGAGCATTACAAAATTTCACAAAAAGACAACAAATTCACTGGTAAACTAATGGAGGATGAGCTCCATCTTTTGAACATGCATTATCTTTTGACAAAAGTCCTATGATCAAAACAAGAAATATTAGGAGTTTGAATTTGTAAATAACCAATGAATGTGTTAGGACATCCCAACCACCATGATAAATATATAATTAGCAAGAAAAGAACTATATTAAATAAGCCTAAAAGTATTGGAAATTGGAAAAACAAAATCACCAAGAAGCAATTTATTACTTGATAATGATTAATATAAAGAATTTAATCACAAAATTAATGATAAATAGTAAATAAATAAAATCATACAACAATATAAAACTGCGGTAAGAAGTTTCATGATACCAAATTGAAGCACCCTCATAAATAGATATGAGATTTTCTCCACTGTATGTCGTGTTTTGTTAAATTCAATTAAAGAATTCAAGTCCATAATATTATTAGTTTTACAAAAAAAAATACACTGCGGCTCATCACCACGCCCTCCATCTCATCAACCTTAGGGGCAACCCATTACAATTAGAGGCCCAAAGCCAAAACATAAGAAGAAGCGAGAAAATAGCATTAGTAGTATGGCAACAATTGGATAAATAAACAGAATTAATTTAGATAACCAAGAAAAAATTATGGCCTTAACAAATTATCTTTTAAGTTTTTAAGTTTTTCTTTAAGTATTCCACATCGTAATACTATCTAATATTTTAAAACTTGAGTTGAATTATTCAAATATTTATATTTACTAATAAAATATTTTATAAGTAGAACTAAAGTGTTAATAATTTATTACCTTAAAAGAATCTTACCGAATAAATAATTATAACAGTTAGAAAAAGTTTGAGGGGCCATTGACCTTTCGGGGCTTAACGCAGTAGCTTTAGTGGATTTACCTTAGAGCCACTCATGAACAACGCCAACTCTTGGCTCACTCTCAATCTCGATCCAAAACCAACCTCAGCACTAGCCTTTTCTATTTCAATATTTTTTAATATTCCAGCCTCATGCACCAAAGAGTCATGAGCTTTACGAAGAGCACCATTCATCTGACATAACGCAACAAACTTTGACCTTGCTGCTAACAGGGAATGACATAAGTTTATTAGAAAATAAAATTATACAACCTAAAAATTTCCAATGCTAACTTGCAAGTTAAGGTTCTCAGTTGGAAAAAATAAAAAACACTAATTGCAAGAATAGTTCTCGAAATGTTATACACAAAAGCTAAAATTTTTGTTCCTCATTTTTTCCAAGTCTGTAAACTTTTTTAATATTTTTACCTTTCTAGCCTCCAAATTTAGCATCATTTTCGTTTGTTCTCTACGGACCAAAGAATCAGCTGAAAAATGAAATAAAAAAACTTAATAACATCCAAAATGTAAGGAAAACAAAATGATTAAGTAGATGTAGTTATTATACCAGCTCCTTGACAGATGAAGTTAACTTTTGGGCTAGGAGTATATTGAGGCATATGAAAAATGGTTTCGGGAGTACTGAACGTAACATTAGAATTAGGGCTACCACTTTAAATATCCATTGATTTCTTTGAGAGGGGAAGTTAGAGATATATTATGTTCCAAAAATTATTCAAAGGAATATATTTCTAGAGTAGAGCTAGGGTTTGAGCGAAAATTTAAATTCCATTATTGAACTTTGCATGCTTTTACCAGATCTTCATGTGATTTGGTTAACTTTTCCTTGACTTGTTTTCCACTTGGCACGATTTGATTTAGATCTTGCCCAAAATAGCGAGACTTCATTCTGCCTAGATGATTCAATGATTGCAGAGATATTAAAGAAGTAATGAAGACGTTTCTTGCACAAACATGACATATATTTCTCTATACGAAGTTGGATTGATTGAGGCAGCCTCCTACACACCTTAGTTCTTACCGAAACCCCACGAAATATCTTTTGAAGGGAAATGCATTATTTTGGAGGCAAAGAACATATGAGGAGCGAACTTTAATCAATTCGGTGACGAGTTTCATTATTCTTCCTTTCATTGCTAGTTAGTTTATGAATTTTGTCTATCAATTTGAGATGAAGTATATGCATGGATAATTCTTTAATTCTTTGTTGTGGTTGAACATGAATGTTGATGTTGAAAATGCTAAGGACTAAGATTTGAGAAATGTAAATATCATGCATTTTGGACTCTAATTAAAAGAAAATTATATATATTTTAAATATGTTAATCTGTATGTCTTATTTTAAAACTCATAAATTTTACTTAGCCGCTTATTTGACGTTTAGTTGGGATTTCCTCTGCAAATCCAATCAATTGAAACAAACTGGAACCAATCATACGCACTACAACATTAAGTAAAAATGATCCCTTAATCAACGTTTTGTTGGGATTTCGTCTACAAATCCAATAAATTAGAATAAACTGGAATAAATCATAAGCACAACAAGAATAAGTTAAACACTCATCCAACTACAAGATTAAGCGAAAATAGTCATTAAACAGATGGAGGATATATTATCCTAACCAAACTAAAAAAACAAACTCCAACAAAGCATTACAAAATTTTACAAAAAAATAACAGATTCACTAATAGACCAATAGAGGAGGAGTTCCGTCACTCGAACATGCATTCTTTTTTTATTAAAGTTATGATAAAAACAAAAAATATTAGGAATTAGAATATGCAAGCAACCAAAAAAAGTGTTAAAATGTAACGAACCAATTTAGGATTGTGTCAGGCGCTTAGGAGCAAGTGCTCCCAAATAAGCCTCATCGGCAATTTTACAGAAAATCGGGCAGAGTTTTCCCTATTCTTGGACCATCCCAAAATTTTTCCTGTCTCAAATCAAAAACCAAACATTCTAATATCATACCAAACAATTGACAACATGTCAATTAACCAACACAAGTCTCCAACATGACTAAATCAGCAACTAACAACCAGAAATGCTAATCATCTCCAATTTTAATGCTAAAGAATGATACTCAACATAAGAATAATAGCAAATAATACTCATGACACTAAAAGAATGACTATAGAGCGACTCTAGGAGTTCAATGAAAAGACCATAATAGTAATGAAAATATGTGCCCGCACGAACAAATGTGAGGCTCACCGAGAACTTATCAACCTGTGCGCTCTAATTAACGAAATCCTCGCCTGCGTCAACTGATGTCTCTGTAAAAGTAATTAGCGAGGAGTGAGTCGCTAGGTTAGTGAGTAATAACACTTAACCAAAACTCTTCTTAATTTGGGGACAAGTTAGAAAATATGCTTGCATAATAACCACAAAATAAAATGCCCTTTTTTAAAACGGTAATGGTAATCAGTTTCATCATGTGTTTCCTGTAACAATATTAATTAAACAATTCAGTAATAAACTCGGTAAATATTATGTTATAGTCAATCTTTATATTTGGGAGGTTTCTATAAAAGGATCATGTAATCTGTATTACTGTGTGGATCCCTTCGTAAAATGAGTCAAATATAATTGTAGGTCCCTACTCGAGGGAAAACCGTAAGTGTATGCTAGTTCTACCTTCCCACTAGCGAGTGCTATAACTGTATTTATTAATTGGTAAATATAAAATGTACCAGGTCTAACGAACCCCCGTTAGCTACCAGATCCTTCAAAGTCTCCTCACATTTATACCCTTTCTTGTAAATAGTAAATACTCGTACAAAAGCATTTTCAAAATAATAAAGGCACATCGTTTCTTATCAAATATTATAATTTTATTTCGGTAACGGTAATCATGTCTCAAGTAATAGTAAAACATATCTAGTAAAAGTAAGAATAATTTAAATAACTGTAACATCTCAAGCAACAGTAAAACATATCTAGTAATGGTAAAACATTTTTATTAACTGGTAAACATCTCAAGCAAACTTTTCGGTACCATATCAAGTATAGGACTTGTCCCACATGCAATTTCAAAGTATCATTAACACATTTATTTTCAAAATCATATATAAACCATGCAGGTTATAAAAATACAAATTGTGGTAAGATTACTACTCATAGTACTCGTGTCGAAATACTAAATGCTTCACCTCGAGCTATTCGTACAAACTCATCCAATCTATCTATAATTCCGTGATATCATCTAATGTTAATTTTCTTATTTAGGCAACTTCATAGCTATTTTAGAATACCCAACCCTCAAGGTTTCATGTTTGACTCTTAATTTGCCCAAACTAATTCTTATTAGGATTTAATTTCTTATACCTTGTGAAAACCTTCAAATATATGAACTGAGATGAAAAGAATAACCAAAAGAAAAGAACCCAGATGAGGAATTCGATTATTACCCGTAGAAACTAATACGTATTAAGGTTCGGTACCGGCCTCCTTTTCTTCTTCTTCTCCTTCTCCCTTTTCTTTCTCTGTTCGGTTTTTTTTTTGTTTAACATTCTGTTGAAGCTTTTTGCTTCGTTGAATTAGGCAGCCACCATTTTGCCCTTTCGTTTCTTTGGACGATTGGGCTTCGGCCCGTTTGCCTAACTTTTTCTCTTTTTCTTTGTTAGTTACTTATAATTTGTTGTTATTATTATTTATTTATTTATTTATTATTATTATTATTATTATTATTATTATTATTATTATTATTATTATTATTATTATTATTATTATTAATATTATTATTGTAACTGTAGACTGAAACAAGTAGGGCTACTTGGCTCGCATAGTATCTTCGATTTCCCAAATAGCTTCTTCAATTGTACGGTTTCTCCATAAGACTTTCACGAACACAATTTCCTTTGACCGCAGGTTTCTTATTTGTCAATCAACAATAGCCATTGGCTCCGCCTCGTTAGACAACTCCTCATCGAGTGGTATAGTCGGTGATTCAATCACATGAAATGAGTCCGATATACATTTTCTTAGCATTGAGACGTGAAACAGTGGATGAATAAAGGAAAACTCAGAAGGAAGTGCCAAACGATAAGTCACCGCTCCCACTCGGTCTAGTATCTTACGCAATCCTATAAACCAGGGGCTCAACTTGCTTTTTTTCCAAACCACATCACACCTTTTATAGGGGAGACTCGTAGGAACACTTCGTCCTCAATAATGAACTCTAAATCTCTTCTTCTCTTATCAGCATATGACTTTTGTCTATTTTGAGCTGCAATCATTCTCTGTCTGATCAATTGGACCTTGTCCATAGCTTCTTGTACTAGATCAGGTCCCAATAAGTTAGTCTCACCAGCTTTAAACCATCCTATAGAAGAACGACACCTTCTACCATACAATGCCCGTACGGTGCCATTTGAATACTGTACTGCAAGCTATGGTTGTAAGAAAATTTAGCTAACGGTTGATAAGTGTCCCAACTACCTCCAAACTCAAGAATACAAGCTCTCAACATATCTTCCAAGATCTGTATAGTACGTTCAAACTTCCCGTCTGTCTATGGATAAAATTCAGTACTAAGATCTACTCATGTACCTAATGCTTCTTGAAAAGATATCCAAAAGCGTGAAGTGAACTTGATCCTCTATCAAAGATTGTGGATACTGTAACTCCATGAAGTCGGACAATTTCTTTCATAAATATATGTGCATACCTGACTCAACCATATGTAGTCTTCACCGGCAAAAAGTGTGTTGATTTCGTCAGTCGATCTACAATCACCCATACCGAATCATAACTACTAACGGTTCGTGGTAGCCCATTGACAAAATCCATAGTAATTCTTTCCCATTTCTACTCTGGAATCTCAATTTGTCTTAACAGTCATGTGGGTCGCTGATGGTCAGCCTTGACCTACTGACAAGTGAAACAACTAGAAACAAAGTTAGCAACATCTTTCTTCATACATTCCCACCAATAAAATTGCTCAGGTCATGGTACATTTTGTGGATCGAGTATGTATATTGTATTTAGTGTTGTGAGCTTCTTTAAGAATAGCGTGTCTCAACTCATCTATGTCTGCTACACATAGCCTATCACCCATTCGAAGAACGCCATCACTTTCAACAATCATATCCTTTCTTTTACCAGCAATGACCTCATCTCTGTATTTGCATAATTGTTCATCCTCATATTGGGTAGCCTTAATGCGCTCAACTAATGAAGACTTATCCTGAGCACAAGACAACAATGCCTACGAATTTCCGACACTAAATCTGATACCTGTATATTCTAGTCTCTGAATATCCCTAGCCAAACGTATTTTTGCAGGGGCTATATGTGCCAAACTCCCCATAGATTTGCTGCTCAATGCATCAGCCACCACATTGGCTTTTCAAGGATAATACAAAATAGAACAATCATAGTAGTTCCATCCAACGATGCTGCCGAATATTTAGATCTCTCTGCTGAAAGATATACTTCAGACTTTTATGGTCAATATAAATCTCACAAGATTCGCCGTATTGATAATGTCTCCAAATTTTTAGAGCAAATATCATTCCAGGCATCTCCAAATCATTTGTAGGATTGTTTTTCTCGTTCTTTTTAAATTGTCTCGAAGTATAAGAAATAAAACCATCATTTTGCATGAGAACGCATCCTAATCCCACCCTCGAGGTGTCACAAAATACTGTAAACCCTCCAGGGTCTGATGGCAAGGCTAATATTGGTGCAGTTGCCAAACATGTTTTGAGTTTTTGTAAGCTCTGCTCACATTCCTCCATCCACTGCAACTTTGTATTTTTTTGTGTTAGCTTGGTCAACGGTGCTGCTATTTTGGAGAAATCCTGCACAAAATGCCTGTAATAGCCTGCTAAGCCTAAAAACTGCGGATCTATGTAGGAGAAGTAGGTCTGGGCCATTTTGGCACAACTTCAGTCTTCTTAGGATCTACCATAATTCCATCTTTGGATACGACATGCCCTAAAATCTCTACCGAGTCTAGCCAGAATTCACACTTCGAGAACTTAGCATAAAGCCGATGTTCTCGCAATGTCTGCAACACAGACTTGAGATGATTCTCATGTTCTCCTTGGCTATAAGAATATATCAAGATATCATCAATAAATACAATTACAAATCTATTCAGAAACGGCTTAAAACCCCTATTCATTAAATCTATAAATCCAGCTGGAGCATTTGTCAGTCCGAAAGGCATCACAAGAAACTCATAGTGCCCGTATCGAGTCTTGAATGTAGTCTTAGAAATATCTTCATCTTTCATTCTAAGTTGATGATAACCAGAACGAAGGTAAATCTTTGAAAAATGGGCAGCTCCTTGTAACTGATCAAACATGTCATCTATACGAGGCAAAGGATATTTATTACGTATTGTTATCCTATTCAACTGTTTGTAGTCAATGCACATTCTCAGGGTTCCGTCTTTCTTCTTTACGAAAAGCACTGCTGCACCCCATGGTGATTCACTAGGTCTAATAAAACCCATGTCAAACAAATCTTGTAACTGTTGCTTTAACTCAATCAACTCTACTGGTGCCATTCGGTATGGGTTGTGTGCCAGGTAGAAAATCAATACCAAAGTCTATTTCTCGTACTGGAGGCAATCCTGGTAAATCCTCAGGAAATACATTAGAAAATTTTGTCACTACTGGTACAGTATCTATACTAACTGTTTCCATTCTTGTATCATTTACAACAACTAAGAGACCCAAGCAAACTTTCTTCAGAAGTCATTGAGCCTTCATAAAAGATAAAATTTTGCAAGTCTCTGGAACCTGACTCCCTCTTAGAATAAAACTGGGTTCATTTGGTATCTCAAACCTTACTATCTTTGCAAGACAATCGACTATGGCATAGCAAGAAGATAACCAATCCATTCCCACTAGCATGTCAAAGTCAATCATATCAAGTACAATAAGGTCAGCTAGAGTATCTCTACCCTCAACCCGAATCTGACAAGCACGATATACGTATTCAGCTAATAGAGACTCTACAATAGGGGTAGCAACTAGAAAAGGATCATTTAATAGCCTGGGCTGTCTACTAAATCTCAAAGAAAAGTACGAGGACACATAGGAGTGAGTAGATCCCGGATCAATCAACACAAGTGCATCAAATGAACATACAGAAAGAATACCTGTAACCATTGCATTCGAGGCCTAAGCATCCTGTCTAGTACATGCAAAAAACTCTCGCCTGACCTCTACCAGCATTCCCTGGTCCTTGATTCACAGTAGCATGATCTCCAGCACCTCGACCTCTATTTCCTGTAACTGTAGCACCTGAAGTATTACGAGTAGTTTGAGTCGGTGCAGCTGATTGAATAGGAGCCTGGTTGAAATTTCTTGGAGGCTGAGGGCAATCCCTCAAGTGATGTCCCAACTGGCCACACCAAAAGCACTCTCCAGTTAGAACACGGCATTGGCCCAAATCTGATCTACAACAAGTCTGGCAGACGAGAGTAGTGGCATATATATGCCGCGAATTACGATGTCCAGAAGATGATGGTCCCCTATTACCCTATCTGTAAGGTGGTCTGTATGTGGAATGTGAAGACATGTGTGTCCCTGTCTGAGGACCTTGTTGTTGTTGTTGTTGTCCCTGATTTCCCGTTCTTCTATTTTCACTAAAACCACCACTGAAAGCCCCTCCTATCATGGCCTTCTTATAAACCACTAGCTGCTCGCTCCTCACGCCCCTTATTTTCAATCATTCTGGCAAGGTCGACTATATCAGAGTAGGATAAAGTCTTCATTTGTGGGGCTACTGTAGTGTATAAATAACCAACCAATCAATCAAAAAACCTCTTCACTCGAGCTTCTTCGGTAAACACTAAGTGAGGAGCATATACAGCCAGCTTACAGAACTTAGTGTTATATGTTGACAAATCCATATCTGGAGTCTGAACCAATCTCTCAAAGTCTCTGGCATATTGTTGCATCAGACTGTCTGGAAGAAATTGCTTCTTGAACAACTTAGTGAACTCGTCCCATGTCAGTGGTGCTGCTCCTATTGGCCTTCCTAGTAGTACAGTTTCATACCATGTGTTGGCCATATCCTCTGTTTGTATGCTGCGAGCTCCATGACTCTCTCACTAGAACATCTAAGATCACGTAATGCCTTGAGTGTCCCATCGAAGAAACCTTGAGGATCTGCTGAATTATCGGAACCTGTGAATTTTGGTGATTTCAATTTGAGAAACTCTTGTAGAGATACTTCCTTATTTCCGAAAGTTTGAGTCTGTGCTGGTTCTTGTGTCTGTAAAGTAGCCTGAGGAGTTGAACTTCCTCCCTGAGTAGGTACCCATTTCTCTAACACATTTAATAACCTTGCCACTACATATGTAGGTAAGGCAATGGTAGGTACATCAGTTGGCACTGGTGGTGGAGCGTTGTGAACTCCTTGCTCTTGCACTTGATATGTCATAATAGCATGGGTTTGACCCATGTTCCCAACTTGAGGTTGAGAAGCACTTTGTCTTCTAGTTTTATGAACCCCAACTTGGCCTCCACCCCGAGTAGTACCATGTCCAGCACCACGTCCAACAGATAAGGGTTTACGTGTCCTAGCCATCTGTGAAAGAAATATTCCAAAGTCAATCTCAAGTTATCTCAACGCACGATCAAGGAATGAAAGAAGGGAAAGCATTCCAAGATGTTCAGTAGCCTCAAGATCATAAGTATGGGTTCCTTCATGCCCATGAACAAGACTCCACTAAAAATTGCTCCATGACTCGGGACATAAAGCCTAAGCTCTTATACCAACTTTGTCACGATCCAATTTAGGATTGTGACCGGCGCTTCGGAGCAAGTGCTCCCAAGTAAGCCTCATCGATAATTTTACAAAAAATCGGGCAGAGTTTCCCCTATTTTTGGATCATCCAAAAAATTTTCCTGTCTCAAATCAACAACCAAATATCATATTATCAAACTAAACAATTGGCAACATGTCAATTAACCAACACAAGTCTCCAACATGACAAAATCACCAACTAACAACTAGAAGTACTAATTATCTCCAAATTTACTGCTAAGCAACGATACTCAACATAAGAATAATAGCAAATAATACTCATGACACAAAAAGAATGACTATGGAGCGACTCTAAGAGTTCAATGAAAAGACCATAACAATAATCAAAATCTCTGCCCACACGAACAAATGCGAGGATCACCGAGAACTTATCAACCTGTGCGCTCTAATTAACGAAATCCTCGCCTGTGTCAACTGATGTCTCTGTAAAAAATTAGCGGGGAATGAGTCGCTATCTCAGTGAGTAATAACACATAACCACAACCGTTTTTCATTCACGGACAAGTCTGAAAATATGCTTGCATAATAACAACAAAATAAAATGCCCTTTTTAAAAAGGTAATGATAATTAGTCTCATCATGTGTTTCCTGTAACAAAATCAATTTGACAATTTAGTAATAAACTCGGTAAATACTGTTGCATAGTAAATCTTTATATTTGGGAGGTTTCCAGAAAAGGATCATGTAATTTTTATCATTGTGTCGACCCCTTCGTAAAAGGAGTCAAATATAACTGTCGGTCCCTACTCGAGGAAAACCTGTAACTGTATGCTAGTTCTACCTTCCCACTAACGAGGGCTATAACTGTATTCAGTAATCGGCAAATACAACGTGCACCAGGTCTAACGAACCCGTCGTTAGCTACGGGATCCTTCAAAGTCTCCTCCCATTTATACCCTTTCTTGTAAATAGTAAATACTCGTACAAATGCTTTTCTAAATAATAAAGGGCATATCGTTTCTTATCAAATCTTGTAATTTTATTTCGGTAATGGTAATCATGTCTCAAGTAATAGTAAAACATATCTAGTAATAGTAAGAATAATTCAAATAACTATAACATCTCAAGCAACGGTAAAACATATCTAGTAATGGTAAAACATTTATATTAACTGGTAAACATCTCAAGTAAACTGTTCGGTACCATATCAAGTAAAAGACTTGTCCCACATGCAATTTCAAAGTATTGGTAACACATTTATTTTCAAAATTATATATAAACCAAGCAGGTTATAAAAACACAATCTGTGGTAAGATTAATACTCACAGTACTCGTGCCGAAATACGAAATGCTTCACCTCGAGCGATTCGTACAAATTCCTCCAATCAATCAATAATTCCATAATATCGATCTCATGTTAATTTTTTTATTTAGGCAACTTCATAGCTATTTTAGAATACCCAACCCTCGAGGTTTCATGTTTGATTCTTAATTTTCCCAGAATAAATCTTATTGGTGTTTAGTTTCTTATACCTTGTGAAACCCTTCAAATATATGAACTAAGATGAAATTAATTACCAAAAGAAATGAACCCAGATGAGCAATTCGAATATTTCCCGTAAGAACCAGTGCGTATTAAGGTTTGGTATCGGCCTCCTTTTCTTCTTCTTCTCCTTTCTCCCTTTTCTTTCTCTGTTGGTTTTTTTAACGTTCCGTTGAATCTTTTTGCTTTGTTGAATTAGGCAGCCACCATTTTCCCTTTTGTTTCTTTGGACGATTGGGCTTCGGCCCTTTTGCCTAACTTTTTCCTTTTTTTTGGGTTAGTTTCTTATAATTTGTTGTTATTATTATTATTATTATTACTATTATTATTATTATTATTATTATTATTATTGTTGTTGTTGTTGTTGTTGTTTTTACTATTATTACCAATACACCCTTGTTTTAAAAGTATAGGGTATTACATAGAACCTTCCAACAACCATGATAAATGTATAACTTGCAAGCAAAGAACTATATCAAATATGTCCAGAAGCAATTCACATTGGAAAAACAAGATCACCAAGAAGCAATTCATTACCTTACACTGATTAATATAAAGAATTAAATAAAAAATTAAAGAAAATTTAAAAATGTAAAAACTCATACCACAATATTGTCACGACCCCGATTTCCCACACTCGAGAGTCTTGATGGCGCCTACTAATATGAGCTAGGCAAGCCAACTCTTATCTACATTTTTTGTTAACAAAGTTCATCTTTTAACAATTTAACAATGATAATATAAATATAGCGAAATAATTTAAATTAGCGGAAGACTTAAATTTAATAAAATTAAAGGAGATAAATAAATTCAATATAAACCTCTACCCAAGAACTGGCATTACATTACTCATGAACAACTAAGAGTACTAAATACAATAGTTTGAAAAAAAATAAAAATGTTTGTCTCGACTACATGTGATAATAGACTAAAATAAAGATAGAGGAGACGTCGGGCCTGCGGACGCCTGTAAGGCCTACCTCAGTGTCTCGTTGGACTTAATGCTACCACCCGGTCTACTGCTGCTGCTGTCCGAAACCTGGATCATCTCCAAAAGAGCATAGAGTGTGATATCAGCACAACCGACCCCATATATTGGTAAGTGTCAAGCCTTACTCCGGCGAAGTAGTGACGAAGCTAGGACTAGACAACCAAATATACATGTGCAATACAAGGAAGTAAACAGAATAATAATAGAGATACCAATAAGGGCACAACAATTAAGCAATAAAATTCTCGGCTAGGGACATACCAACAATTTAAAACAATACCTTGGCAAGGAAATTATTCAGTAATTCTTTCTCTTTCTCTCATTTCTGACTTATTATTCATTTTACCACTTGAGCCAATGCTCTAAAGGGTTTAATCATTTTGCTTTCTCAATTCATCTTATTACTTGAGAAAACGCTCCTCGATACTAAATATCACAATTTCTTTCACATCCTCTTCATAACATATAGAAGTCATAATTTAAACATGGAAGATATGACCAAATCCGAATATTTGCAATATAAAGACTCACGGTCATGCTAGACACCAATGTATAAATACTCATCACCATGCTTATACGTTGTACTTGACAATTAGCAGTTAGCAAATAATATGAAGTATTTATAATTTCGTGGCTAACGTAACCCTTCGAGGTAACAATTTCGTGAAAAATGGGAAGTTTCACGAAATGGTTCTGTTTTGGGACTTTAATCGCTGGGAAACATTTTGCTCTTCGCGATCGCAACAAGCTGGCCGTGTTCATGTAGAGTCAGGCTTACCAGGTCTTTGTTTCGTGTAGCTTTGGTCGTGTTCGCATTTGCGATCGCGTACTATTTGTCTTTTTTGCGATGATATAATTGGCCCCCATCCAAATAACCCTTCGCGTTCGCGTCACACCAATCGAGTTTGCAATGAGCAACCCCCTAGAGCTCTGCGTTCGTGACTGTGGCTTCGCATTCGTGAAGAACAAACCACCCCTGCTCCAGTTTACCCTTCGTGATTGCGAGTCTAGCTACGCCATCGCGATGAAGAAAATGCTTATGTAGAAATTGCAAGTTTTCAACAATTTTTCCCAAGTCCAAAACACTCCAACACCTATTCGAAACTCACTCGAGCTCTCGGGGCTCCAAACTAAACATGCATACTAACTCAAAAACATCCTACGAACTTAACCGTGTGATCAAATCGACAAAATAACATCAAAAACAATGAATTAAGACTTAGCAAATGTTCACAAAATTACATATTTGATCTTCAGGCTATGCATCTGGACTGTACATACAAATCGAAGCGACTATAAATGAGGTTTTCAAGGACTCGAAGCTCGAAATAGATGAGAAAACAAGTGATGACCCCTTTGGGGCGTCACATTCTCCCAGGTGATGGGGATCTGCATATCAGACTTACTACTCCCATGTCAAAGCCATAGGAGAATGACCTCTGCACTTAACATGAAAAAAAGGGAAACTCTTAGATCTCAACTGAAAAATCTGCCGGTCAAAAGTAGCCACCGGTTCCTCCTCCTAAGACAAGTCCTTGTCCACCTGGACAGTACTGAAATCTAACACGTGAGGTGGATTGCCGTGATAATTCTGAAGCATGGACACATGAAAACTGGATGCACGTCTGATAAGATAGGCGGCAATGTTAGTCTATAAGCTACCTCTCCAACTTGCTCAAGATTCTCAAGCGGGTCAATGAACCTAGGGCTAAGCTTGCCCTTCTTCCCAAATTTTATCACGCCCTTCATAGGCGACACTTGGAGCAATACCCGCTCACTAACCATGAAAGCTACATCTCGAACCTTACGATCTTCATAGCTCTTTTGCCTGGACAGAGCTATCTGGAATGATCTTGTCCCTGTCCAAGGCTTCCTGAACCATGTTTGTACCCAACTACCAAGCCTCTCCCAGCTTAATCCATCTAACCGGAGATCGACATCGCCTACAATATAAAGCTTCATAAGGAGCCATCTAGATACCCGACAGGTGGTTGTTGTTGTAGGCAAACTCTGCTAACGGCAACAACTGATCCCATAAACCTCCAAAGTCAATAACAGAAGCTCAAAGCATATCCTCCAATATCTGAATAGTTCGCTCGGACTGCCCGTTCGTCTGAGGATGAAATGTTCTACTCAAATGCACCTGGGTACCTAAATCTCGCTGAACTACTTTCTAAAAATGTGAGGTAAATTGCATACCTCTATCCGAAATGATAGATATTGGTACCCCATAAAGGCGAACAATCTCCCGGATATAAATCTCAGCTAACTCTCAAATGAATAGGAGACTGCCACAGGAATGAAATGCGCTGACTTGATCAACCTATCAACATTAAACCAAACTGCATCAAACTTTTTCCGAGTCAATGGAAGTCCGGTAACAAATTCCATAGTGATTCGCTATCACTTCTACTCGGGGAGCTCAATTCCCTAAATAACCACCAGGCATCTGAGGCTCATACTTAACTTGCTGACAATTCAAATACCGTGCTACATATACCACAATATCCTTCTCCATTCTGCACCACTAGTAATTCTACCGCAAATCCTGGTATATCTTCACGACGCCTGGATGAATAGAATACAAGAAACTGTGGGCCTCCTTTAAAATCAACTCTTCAAGCTCATCAACATTTGGTATACAAACTCGCCCGTGCAATCTCAAAACTTCATCAGCATATAACACAACCTAATTGGCACTTCCTCAATGCACCGTGTCCCTAAGGACACATAAATGAGAATCATCAAACTGCCTATCCCGGATACACTCCAATAATGAAGAATGAGCGACCGTGCAAGATAATACCCAACTAGGTTCAGAAATATACAACCTCACAAATTGATTGGCTAAGGCCTGAACACCTAAGGCAAGCAGCCTCTGACTGACATGAACATAAGCAATACTGCCCATACTGGCTGACTTCCTACTCAAAGCATTGGCCACCACATTTGCCTTCCCAGGGTAATATAAAATGGTGATATCATAATACTTCAACAGCACCAACCACCTCTTCTGCCTCAAATTCAATTCTTTTTGCATGAGCAAGTACTGAAGATTCTTGTGATTAGTGAACACCTCACATGCCACGCCATACAAATAGTGCCTCCAAATCTTCAATGTGTGAACAATAGCTGCCAGTTCCAAATCATGCACTAGATAGTTCTTATCATGAATCTTCAATTGCCTCGAAGCATAGGTAATGACCTTGCCATCCAGCATCAACACTACACCTAGCCCAATACGGGAAGCATCACAATAGATTATTTAAGGCCTTAAACTTGTAGGCAAAACCAACACCAGTGTCATAGTCAGAGTTGTCTTGAACTTCTGAATTCTCGCCTCGTACTAGTCTGATTATCTAAACTGGGCACCTTTTTGGGTCAATCTGGTCATCGGGGCTGCAATAGATCAAAACCCCTCTATGAACTGACTATAGTAGCCTACCAATCCCAAGAAACTCCAAATCCATGTAGCTGAAGTAGGTCTAGGCCAGCTCTTGACTGCCTCAATCTTTTTTAAGTCAACCTTAATACCCTTTGCTGATACAATATGACCCAGGAATGCAACTGAACTCAACCAAAACTCACATTTTGAAAATTTTCCATATAGTTGACTATCTTTCAGAGTTTGAAGAGCCACAATGAGAT
This sequence comes from Nicotiana benthamiana, assembly GCA_034376525.1. NCBI lineage: Eukaryota > Viridiplantae > Streptophyta > Magnoliopsida > Solanales > Solanaceae > Nicotiana > Nicotiana benthamiana. The sequence continues at coordinate 51,595,980 of CM067340.1, read as the reverse complement.
GCAGCTCATGCTCTCCTTGCTGCGAGAGTACATCTATATGTAATCAATGAAGACTGTCATGAACGAGTCCAAATAAGGCCTGGACACTAGGTTCGTCAGATCCATAAAAGTTGGTAGGGTATTTTTCAACCCAAAGAACATGACCAAGAACTCGTAATGACCGTACCAAGTGCGGGAAGCTATCTTAAGGCATCGGATGTCCTAATCTTCAACTGATGGTATCCAGATCTCAAATCTATTTTTGAAAACACCTTAAACCTTGAAGCTGATCAAATAAATCATCAATCCATGGCAATGGATACTTATTATTGATTGTCACCTTGTTCAATTGCAGGTAATCGAGGCACATTCAAATCAACAGTTCTTCTTATTAACAAACAACACCAGCGAACCCACCACGAAACACTACATCTAATGAAACCCTTATGAATCAAGTCTTATGATTGCTCCTTCAACTATGGTGGGACCATGCGATATGGCGGAATAGAAATGGGTTGGGTGCCCGGAGCCAAATCAATGCATAAATCCATATCCATGTCGGGTGGCATACCCTGCTGGTCTGAAGGGAAAACCTCAGAAAACTCACAAACCACGGGCACAGAATCAATAGAGGGGACCTCAGCACTGGAATCATGAACATAAGCTAAATAAGCCACACACCCCGTCTCGGCCATATGCCGAGCCTTCACATACGGAATAACACCGCGGGTAGAATGACCAGGAACCCTATCCACTCTAGACGAGGCAAATGCGGCAAGGCTAAGGTCATAAACTTGGCATGGCAATCCAAGATAGCATGGTACGGGGATAACCATTCCATTCCCAAAATAACATCGAAGTCGACCATATCTAAAATTTAAAAAGAGACATGGGTCTCAAGACCCCTAAACACCTCAATATACGGACGCTGAACTCGCTCGACTGCAATAGAATCACCTACCGGTATATACACATAAATAAGAATACTCGGTGGATCACTAGAAAAAATCAGGTACGGTCCAAAATAAGAAGACACGTACGAATACATAGATCCTGGATCAAATAGCACTGAAGCCCCTCTACCACAACCAAGAATACTACATGTGATGACTGAATCTTAATACTCAGTATCTGGCCTGGCTGGAAGTGCATAACATCAGGGTTAGGCCCCACGACCCTAAACCATATACCTAGGACGTCTTGCTACTGACTAGCCTCCATCTCAGGAGGCCTAAACTCCACCTCTATGACCTCTACCTCCACCTCTAGAACCTCTACCCCCACCTATAGATTGTTGGGCGGGCTGTGAAACACCTGGTACGGATACTATAGCATGAGAACCTTGCTACTGTGACTGAGAACCCCTCAACATGGGGCAAGCTCTCCTGATGTGAGCATAACATCCACCCAAATATTGTGGCTGAGGAAGCTGAGGCTGACCCTGGTAGCTTAAATGACCACCTCGGAAACTCTGGAGCGGCCGTGCACTGATAGGAGCTGACGGTGCACTGTAAAGCTGCTAAATAGAGTAGTATGTTTGAGAACAACGACCACCTAAATTACCATGGGAAACCTGGAGAGCTGACTGAAAAGGCCTGTAAGATGGCCTCCACCATAAGAATCTCTACCTCCAGTTGAGGTACCACATAATCTGCCTGGATGATGGGGTCTCTTATCTGACCCATGACCTCCTCCTTGTGACATAACCATCTCGACTTGGCAGGCCACATTATCCGCCTCCTGAAATGTTATCTCGCTCCTGGCCTCCTAAGCCATCTGAAGGCGAACCGGCTGAATAAGTCCATCAATAAACCTCCTTACCCTCTCTCTTTCTCTCAGTGGGAAGTATGACAAGAGTATGGCGTGGTAGATTAATGAACCTGGTCTCATACTAAGTAACTTTCATGGAACCTTGCTGTAGGCACTCAAACTGCCTTCGAAAAGCTTCTCTCTGATTCAGGGGGATAAACTTCTCCAGAAACAACTTGTGAACTGCTCTCAAGTCAATGAAGGTGAACTGACTTGTCTAGCTAAGAAATAATCCTTCTACCAAGTCTTAGCAAATCCAAACAGAAGAAAGGCAGCAAAATCAACCCTATTAGTCTCGACGATCCCTATGTTACCAAGAACCTCATGACAACTATACAGAAAATCTAGGGGATAAATACAGACGTCTCCATACCAATCCCTCAGACTCCTCTAAGTTTGTCCATGAGTTGTGAGACCTATGCAACCTAGAGCTCTGATACCAACTTGTCACGACTCGGATTTCCCACCCTCGGGAGCCGAGATGGCGCCCACTAATTAAAGCTAGCCACACCAACTCTTATCTACCTTTTATGTTAACAAAGTTCTTCTTTTAACAATTTAACAATGATAATATAAATACACGGAATAATTTAAATGAGCAGAAGACATAAGTTAATAAAACTAAAGGAAATACAAAATTCAATATAAACCTCTATCCAATAACTGGTGTCACATTACTCACGAACTACTAAGAGCACTAAATACAATAGTTTGAAGGAAAATAAATTTTTTTGGTCTCGAATACATGCGATAACACACTAAAATAAAGATAGGGGAGACACCGGGCATGCGGACGCCTGGAAGGCTACCTCGGTTTCTCGCCGGACTTAGTGCTACCACCCGGTCTACTGCTCGTACTGTCCGAAACCTGGATCTATGCAAAAGAGCACAGAGTTTAGTGTTAGCACAACCGACCCCATGTGTTGGTAAGCGCCAGCCTAACCCCGGCGAAGTAGTAATGAGGCTAGGACTACACAACCAAATATACCTGTGCAGTTATATAATATAAAATAGAAAAATAGAGCAGAAATAAAAAAAATAAAAATGGGAGGGGGAAACATGCCTTGGGAGTATACCGGTATTATTAAAAAATCAAGGGTAACAGTCTAAGGTAGCTTAGAATTCACGGAGAACAACAACAACAACAATAACAGCCCAGTATAATCCCACTCACTGGGGTCTGGGGAGGACAGTGTGTACACAGACCTTACCCCTACCCTGGGGTAGAATTCACGGCGAGCATGGAAACTAGTATCCCATATAAACACACTTGTGTCATGAAATGTTGCGGTGTGCAACACAATCCCAATATATATCAACATTGTTGCGGCGTGCAACCCGATCCATATCATTTATCATTGTTGCAGCATACAACCCGATCCACAATTACCATTGTTGCGACATGCAACCCGATCAACAAATATCACTATTGTTGCATGCAACCCGATCAACAAATATCATTCAATTTACGGCATCACCCTTCGTGTTTTATCACTCTTCCTCACCCAAACAACAAACACAAATAAGGGGAAAGGAAGTAAGCAGAACAATAATAGAGATCCCAATAAGGGCAACGCAATGAAGCGATAAAATTCCTAGAAAGGGAGATACCAACAATTTAACAAAATACCTCGGCAAGAAAATTATACAATAATTATTTCTCTTTCTTTCATTTCTTACTTGTAATTCATTTTACCAGTTGAACCAATGCTCCAAAGGGTTTAATCATTTTGTATACTTTCTCAATTCATCTTATAACTTGAGCCAACACTCCTCAGTACTAAATATAACAATTTCTTTCACATGCTCTTCATAACATATAGAAGTCATCATTTAAACATGGAAGATATGACCAAATCTGAATATTCGCAATATAAAGACTCACGGTCATGCTAGACAGCAACGTATAGATACTCGTCACCATGCCTATACATCATATCCGACAATTAGCAATTAGTTTGTAAGACTCAACTCCTATTCCCTCAAGATAAGGTTAGACCAAACACTTACCTCAAAGTTTTATGGCCAACTCAACCCTTAAGCACCGTTTTTCTTTTCAAATTTGGCTCAAATTCAATCGTATCTATACACAATTGATTTAATATCATCAACAAATACTCAACAATCAAATTTTAATCCCTAAATATAATTTACTAATATTCTTCCAAATATTTCAAAAATCGACCCTGGGCCCGCTTGGTTAAGAGACGAGGTTCGAACCAAATTCCGATCACCCATTCACTCACGTGCCCGAATATATAAACTGCTTTAAAATTAGACCCCAAAACGAGGTCTAATTCAAGAAATATTAAAAAGTCCTAACCCTACCAAATTTTCTAATTTCTACCTATTTACACATGTTTTAGGCTAGGAATTCAAATGATATTAAGGGAAAATGAAGAAAATGAGCTAAGCAACACTTACCGAAGAAGCTTTTGGAAAAGAAATTCTCCAAAACAACCCTAGAAGCTTTAGGGAATAAGAGGTTCGTGAAAAATGAGAAATTTCCTTAAATGGTTCTGTTTTGGGACATAAATCAATGGGAAAAATTTTGCCCTTTGCAATTTCAACAAGTTGACTGCATTCGCATAGAGTCAGGCTTTCTAGGCCATTGCATTCGCGTGCAAGGCCTCGCTTTCGCGGAGCTTTGGCTGGTTACGCCTTCGCGTTCGCGATGATCAAACCGGCCCCCATCCATATAACCCTTCGCGTTCGCGTCACAGCAGTCTTGTTCGCAATGAGAAGCCCCCAGTGCTCCGCGTTCACGACTGTGGCTTTGCGTTCGTGAAGAACAAACCACCCCTGTCCCAGTTTACCCTTTGCGATCGCGAGTCCGGCTATGCAATCACGATGAAGAAAATGTGTGTGCAGATATTGTAGGTTTTTTGCAATTTTTCCCAAGTCCAAAACACTCTGATAACTATTCGAAACTAACCCGAGCCCTCGGGGCTCCAAACCAAACATACACACTAACACAAAAATATCCTACGAACTTAACCGTGCGATCAAATCACCAAAATAATATCAAAAAATTAAATTAAGCCTTAAAATCCATGATTTCTTCAAAATTTAGAACTTTAAGTACGAAACACGTCAAATGACGTTGGTTTTCAACCAAATGTTTTGAGATGCGCTTAAACCACAAATAAGACCTGCACCTGGTTCCCAAACCAAAATATGGGCCCGATACCACAACTTTATAATCAAATTTCAATACTATTTTCCTTAATAAATATTAGAAAATAATTTTACTCAAAAATTTACTTCTTGGGCCTGAGACCTCGAAATTCAATTATGGGTATACACGCAAGTCCCATATTTTTGTACAGACCTTTCGGGCTCGTCAAATTACGGGTCTGGGTTCATTTTTCCAAAATATTGACCGAAGTCAAATTTATTCATTTTAATATCAAAAATTAACAAATATTTATAGAATTTCATATTTGAGCTTCTGGCTACGTGCCCGCTACGCTCCCGGACTGCACACATAAATCAAGGCGACTAATAAATGAGGTTTTCTAGGCGTCGAAAGATCAGAATGGATAAGAAAATAAGTGATGACTCCTTCGGATCCTCACATTCTCCACCTGTAAAACAAATGTTCGTACTCGAACTGACTGAAGAAGGAAGTACCTGAGTCGGGGAATAGATTGGGAAGTGCCTGCAGTAAGAAGTGTCGTGATACCAACGTGAAGCACCCCCATAAACATATATGAGATTTTCTCCACTGTGTGTCGTGTTTTGTTAAATCAGGTTCAAGGATCCGAGTCCACAACAGTATTAGTTCTACCAAAATATACATTGCGGCTCATCACCACGCCCTCCACCTCAACAGGTCAACTCCAGGCCCAATCTCAATCTTAATCCCACAACAAACCGCGTCACTAGCCTTTGCTATTTTAATATTGCAGCCTCATGCACCAAAGAGTCATGAGCTTTACGAATAGAATCATTCATCTAATATAACAAATCAAACTTTGACCTTGCTGATAACAGGGAATGACATATGTTGTCTAGAAAATAAAAAATGCAAACCGCAAAAATTTTCAATGCCAACTTACAAGTTAAGGTTCTCAATAGGAAAAGAGAAAAAGTCCCAACTGCAAGAATCGCGCTCGAAGTGTTATATTCAGAAGTTAAAATTTCTTTCCCTCATTTTTCCAAGGCTATAAACTATTCCAATATTTGTACCTTCTAGCCTCGAAATGTAGCAGCATTTTTGTGTATTCTATTATAACCACAGAATTAGCTGAGAAATAAAATCAAAAGAATTAAATAACACCCAAATGGGAGGAAAACAAATGGATAGAGCAGAGTGAGTTATTATACAAGGTCCTTGATGGATGAAGTTTACTTCCGATTTTGAGTAAGTTGAAGGATAGGAAGAACAGTTTCGGGAGTACTGAAGATAAAATTAAAACTAGGGCTACCACTTGCAATTTCCATTGATTTATTCGAAAGTGGAAAAGAGAGATATATTGTGTTATTGAAAGTATCGAAAGGGACATATTTCTAGATAAGAGATATGTGACGACCCGACCGGTCGCCTTAGGAATTAATGCCCCGATCCCCTATGAACTCATTTCCCTAAACTTATTTCTGCTAGGTTGATTTACAGAGATGTTCGGTTTTGAATTTCAGAGAGTTTTGGGACACTTAGTCCCTAAATGAGAGCTTAATTGTTTAAAATTGATCGTTGTCGGTGTGAGAATGTTATTTTTGCCCTATATGAATGACTCTCATAACTTAAAAACAAAATATTTACTTTTATTATTTACAATTTTATGGGTTTTATGGCATTTTATGTTAATTGCTTTCATTTTGTCCGTGCTTTTTAATTCATATAAATACACAAAAAATATGCATTACATTTAGGGTATAATTTGACATAGTTTTGAATGAATTAATAATTAGGAATTTTACACAAATATAAAAAGCACAAAAATAGTATATCTTGGCATTCTTTAATTTGTAGCTTTTTTTTTTAGTATCAACTGTCATTTTCATTGATTCAAAAAGATATGTACAATACATTCCTATGGTAGTAGTATGGACTCCTACTACTCATTTATATTTGACTCTAACTATAATCTCATACTAACATGTAACTATTAATCAAATCTAAGGATAGCAGTTGAGTTTATGTAGTCCTTCCTACCACCTTTTACATTTCCTACTTATTGTATGTATCAACACTGCCACTTCCTTACAAAATTGATCTTCATTAAAAGCCTTGTTCTCAAATCTAATAGAGTTCCTGCTCCTCCATATCAATGCAACAGTAGTCACAAAAGTAGTTGCAGTAATTGCCTGCTGCCAGTTTCTACTTCTAGCCTTACTACATATTCACTTTAGCTCATCCTCCCAAGTGATAGCTGCTCGCTGGTATCCCATCCAATTGCAGATTCTGAGCCATAATCTGTTGGTAACTGGGAATGCAAAAAACAGGTGTTCAAATCTTTCATCTTGCTGTTTGCAGAAAACACATGCAGTAGGTATATCAACTCCAATCTTGTGTAATCGATCAATGGTAGGCAATCTGTGTTGGGCTGCTAACCACACTGTAAACTTATGTCTTGGCTGTACATTTGCAGTCAGCATCACATTCCTCCAACCAACCTTGCTATAATTAGGAAGCATAGCAAGATATAACTGGTGAATTTGAAACTTGTCCAGCTTACACAATGATTTCAGCCTGCAGTAGAGGGTGCCTTGCAACTGTTGGTTCTCCATGATATCAGTCCTACAATCCAATATTTTCCTAATAATCCAAGATGCATTCCTTGGCAGAGGTACATGGCTGATATCATTCTGCTTTATGTAATAACACTGGAGCCATTTTATCCATATGCAATCTTTTTTCCTAGCAAGATCCCAGAGCAATTTTGTTATGGCTGCCTTATTCCAGGTAGCCATATCTATGATGTTGAGACCCACAGCTGATATAGGTTTACATACTCTCTCCCATGAAACCAAGGCTCTTTTAGATATAGAAGCATTACCTGTCCATAGAAAGGACCTGCAGACTGCCTCAATAGCCTTCAGTACCTTCTTTGGTATTATGAAAATCTGTGCCCAATATGTTTGGATGCCAAATAACACTGCTTTTATCAATTGGCATCTCCTTGCATAAGATAACATTCTGGCAGACCAACATGTGACTCTGGCAGTAATTTTCTCAATCAAAGGAGAGTATTGATGTATAGCAAGTTTCTTGGAGCTGAGAGGAATCCCAAGGTACTTAAAAGGAAGTTGTCCCTCACTGAATCCCAGCTGCTCCACAAGTTCATTTCTAACAGACTGTTGTACCCAGCCAAATATATAGCACTTTTGCTGTTGTTTGCTTTCAATCCCGATGCTGCAGAAAAGTTATGAAAAGGCTCTTGCAATATCTGAATAGAAATCCTATCAGCTCTGCAGAACATGAGGAGATCATCAGCAAAGCAAATATGCACACAGTTTAGCTTCCTGCATTTAGGATGGAAGTTGAAGTCTCCATTTCTATGAAGCTGTTGCAGCAGTCTGTTAAGATACTCCATTGCAAGCACAAACAAATAGGGAGACATAGGATCCCCTTGCCTAATCCCTCTCCTAGCCTTGAAAGGTTTGGTGAACCCTCCATTTAGCATAGGTATATGAAACAGTGGATACACATGCCATTATCCAGTTGAGGAACTTTGCAGGAAATCCAATATCAATAAGAACCTGTTTAAGGAAGCCCCATTCTAAAGTATCATATGCCTTCCTTAAGTCTACCTTAAGGACACATCTAGGAGACACACCTTTCCTTGTGTATCCCTTGAAGATTTCATGACTGAGTAGAATGTTATCAATGATACTCCTTCCTTCAATAAATGCTGATTGGGACTGGCCAACTATGCTGCCAATTACAGTCTTCATTCTCCTTGTAATAACCTTGGCTATGATTTTATAAACAGTTGTACAACAGGCAATAGGTCTATAATCTTTGACATTTGTAGGATTATTACCTTTAGGCACAAGTGCTATTGCTGTAGTATTTATCATACTAGGCATATTGCATGTGTTAAAGAAATCCATAGTAGCAGCAACTATTTCCTCTTGCACTATCTCCCAGTTCGTTGTGAAGAACTCCACAGGAAAACCATCCACACCAGGGGCTTTATCTTTTGGCATCTCCCTTATAGCTTCTTCAATCTCCTCCACTGTGACTTCTTGGATTAATTCTCTCTGTTGTGCTGCAGTGAGACATGTTCCCTCTTTCATAACAGCAGTGTTGATACAAGGGATTTCCTCAGCACACTCTCCCATCAGTGATTTGAATACCTGAACAAACTCCTGCTCCACAGCTAATGGATCTATCAGTTTGTCACCTAGTTCAGTATATATAGAGCTAATGTTATTCTGACTGGTTATAATCTTCCATTGAGCATGAAAATACTTTGTGTTGGCATCTCCACACTGAATCCAGGTAGGTTTGGATTTCTGTCTCATAATCTGTTCCTCCACCTTACTCCATTTTTCAATTTCAGATAGTGCATTCTTCTCAGCATTGAGTAGATTCTCTGCAAGAGGATCTTGCTGCATCTGGCTCTGAAAAATCTCCAATGTTTCTCTTGCTTTCACAAGTTTCTGCTTATAGGCTGCCATCTATCTATTAATACCTTTCAGTTCTTGCTTCAATATTTGCAGCTTAGTCCATACCTTCTGCATATGTGGACCTTCATATTGCTGTGCCCAAGCATTTTCCAGAACAGATTTGAACTGAGGCTCCTCCATAACTGCATTATAGAATCTGAATGGTTTGGGGTGTAATAGCCTTTGACTGCCAAACTTGACAAGTATAGGAGAGTGGTCAGATACAGAAGGGTTCATGTATTCTGCCTCAAGATGCCCATACTGTTGGTTCCATTGGAAGTTACCAAGTGCCCAGTCAATTTTGCTATACACTCTAGTATTAGCATCCTGCTTGTTTGACCATGTATAATACCAACCTTTAGCTCTGAGAGGAGTAAGTTGAATGACATCTACAGTCTCTTTGAAATCCTTGACTTCAGCATCAGTGACAGGGAATCCAATTCTATTTTCAGAATTCATCACAGTATTGAAATCCCCACTGAGTAACCAAGGATCCTGGCTGGGAATACTGACTGCCTTTAAGTCACACCATAACCTCTCCCTATTGCCTGCAGTATTATGAGTATATACTACACTCAAATGGAATCTGATTGAAGCTTGTGTGTCCTCCACCATACATTGGATGAACTGATCAGTCACAGTAGATATGGATACTTGGATGTGAGATTTCCATAGTAACCATATCCTACCATTGACAGCCTTAGCATAATTACATTGAACCTTCCATCCTTTAGCCACCCTTGCCAGAATTCTTTTTGCTTTATGCTCCTTAACTCTAGTTTCAAGGACTCCTATAATATCTACTTTATTTACAGACAGGAAGTTTTTTAGTTCCTCCTGTTTGTGGGCTTGGTTAAGCCCTCTAATATTCCAGGTAGTAACAATCATGAAGTATTAGATCCAATACTCCAAGAAGGTCCTGGATCCACTTGGTATCCCCCTCTATCATCAGCCATAACAGTTGCCACAGCCTTCCCCTATCTGCATTTGTATTCATATCCTCACTGAGTACAGGAAGACCCCTGAGGCTACTGTGATCCTGCCATGTTCATCTAATGTCCGCTAAGCTTCAGTATTGTTCACCATCTGCACAACTTCAGTATGTCCAATTGAATTAGCCTCCACTTGCTTAGTTTCAGTAACAGCTTGATCTGGCCCAGGATCTGCTGCATCTGCAACCTTTTGCAGCCACTCCTGCCTTGGGTACTGTCTTTGCTTCCTAGTTCTTTTCCTTTTCCCTTTTACCTGTTCATCCCTCTCCAGGTCTGCATCATTTTTGATATTGTGCCAGCATTCAATTTCATCATGTCGAAACTTTAGATAATGATTGCAGAAGCTTGGCTTGCAATCATACTCTACTTGTTGCACTTTCGTACCATAGGGAGTTTCAATTTCAATCTCATCAGGCAAGGAATAAGTAGCATCAACTTCTACTAAAACTCATGCAAATGAGATTTTCTCAAAGTGTGCTGTGTATTTGTCTGTGTATAGTGGTTTTCCCACTACACTCGCCATTTTACTCAAGACATCCACTGACCAGTAGCCCACTGGAAGGCTTGGGAATCTGATCCATACAGGGACAGTGCTGAGCGCAGCATTTTGAAAAGAGAAGTCAATCTCCCATGGTTTCAGTACCATAGGCTTATTCCTGTACATGTATGGTCCAGATTGTATAACCATCTCTTTATCCTCCTTGCTATTGAATATGAAAATACAGTATCCCTCAGCATGCAATAGGATCTGAGGTTTGGATACAAAGTTCCAAGCATGCAGTACAAAATTCTCTATCGATTTAACATATGGATTATCACTAATAACATATCCTATTAAAGCATTCGCCCAGTAATCTACCTGCGATTGTAGATCTTCAACACTGAGTTTAACCACTTTTTGTCCATTCCTTTCAATCGGAGGCACAAATGAAAGCGTCTTACCCATTTGTGCATCTCTATTTCCCCTGACAACTTCAGCAGCTGTTTGGACTGATTTTGCAGGTTCACTCACTTCAAAAAATTGTAATCTCCTCGCAGTTGAGCCAATCATCTCTTCAGTACCCTTCGAAAGTGTATTGTCTGCTTCTTCAGTCACTGCATGTGCAATTACTTGCGATTGGTACTTCTGAGGGAGGAAGTTACCAAATGTTAGGGGTTCAAGCGTCGTGGTAACACCATGAGCAGGTGTAACAAGTTGAGGAGGTGCTATGGTAGTGGTCGGAGCAGCAGTTTGCCGTCGTCTGGCCATTTCCGGTGTCAATCTCGCCTTGCTATTGTACGCCGATATGGTCACTGTTCTATTGCTATGCTAACCTGCGCCGAGAGCAGGTGTAACTTGATATTTGATTAGTCTGTGATAATTGTTCGAGTTAATTAGTTCAATTTGGTAGTTTAATTAATTTTTTGGAATTTATTTAGGGGTTTTGTTTAATTTTGAATTAAAAGAATTAAAAAAAATTTAAAAAAAAAGAAGAAAAGGATTTTTTTGGTTTAAAATAAAAGGAAGAGGAAGTTGGGAAAATTTTTTGAATTAAACAAACCACCCCAAGCGAACCAGCTGACGCATGCCCAAATCAACCCCAAACCTGGTCTCCCCCCCCCCCCCCCTCCACTAAGCTTAAACAACCCCATTTGGATTAAAAACTATTAGATCCATTGATCTCACCTCATCTAATGGCCCGGAGTCTCCCCTCTATTCCCTTAAAAGTGTCCAAAAATGCTTAATGACCAAACACTTTTGTATCTCATATTCTCCATCTTCTAAACCCTAGCCATCCTCGAGTTCCGCCATTTTCACATGCAAACGGAGCTTCAAATCTCACCAAATCTTAACCATCCCTTCCCCATACTCCCTCAAGTACTAGGCTAGTAAAACATTTTTCCCAAAATCCTCACCCTTGGCTCCAAATCATGAATATGACGTCAGAGTTGGGGTTCAAGTCATGTGCTTTGTTCAAGTACTTTTTTTGTCCATTGATGGGTCAGACCTTACGCCAATTGGTTGTTCTCCATGAGAGCAAACGGTTAGCATCGATTTTGACTCATTTCGAGGCTTACCGACCCCAGGCAAGACCAAAATGAGCAAAGATTGTCAAATAGAATCCTTCATCAAACCTCCCGTAGGTTTCTGGTAGAAGAGCAGACAGTACATGTCCTTTTTCTTGACGGTATGTCCAGTCAGTTTTAGCCATTCTCTTTTGGTTTCCTCAACTTTGATTCTGTTCGTCACTCGCCTTTTTATTTGTTATGGGATTATAACTCCAATAAGGTTCCTCCAATTTTTTTGGTTTAAACAAATCATTAACTTTCAAGAGGTTTAATTTAATCGGGTTCCTGATCTTTTCCCTCTTACTTAGTTTTAATTTTAGTTAATTAGCATAGTTAGTTTTTCTATTTTTAGGTTTCTATTGTTTGAACTTTTCTGTGTTTGATCAGAGTCTTGTTCTTCTTGTTATCGTTTGATCCGAGTGTTGTTCTACTGTAATGGGCCTAAGATTACCTGCTTGGCTTGGGGTAAGGCAGACCTAAGCATCAAATGGCTATCCGTTCAAGCCCAGGTTTGAAGTCTAATTAGACCATTGGGTCAAGTCTGACCCGGGTAAATGGCTAAGTGTAATTTTCAGGGGTATGGGGGTATTTTAGGCAATGTACTAGGGGAATCTCTCAAGTAACTGCTAAGGAAGCTTCCTAGAAGCTTAAAAGGGACTTGGCCAATAAGTTAGAAAATCAGTGATTAAGTGGAAAAAACAAATATCAGAGAGGGACAAAGGGGGAAACTTTGTTTCTTATCTGCTGCCCTATTTTGTCTGCCTATAAAAATAAATCGTTGTTCCATTGGCACATCTCAAGAAATTCTTGTGCTATTAATTTTAAGATAAGATCTGAGCAATTATTGGTTAAAAATGGTTTGAATTGGTTGGTGTCTAAGGGTTTTGGTTCATTCGTGGTTCAAATGTTGTTGTTGGGTTGTGAAGTTACTTTTCTGGGCTGTTTTCGCATCATTTTCTAAGCTAAGAAACTGGTTATTTTTGGATGATTTTGTGTTTTTGGTTGTTGTTAACACTTCGCCTCTATTTCTCATTTTCCCCAGGTATACAATTTTGTAACTCGTTGGTTATGACGTGAAGGAATAAAAAATGGGAGTTTGAAGTAGCACATCTGGTTAATTTGTTTGTTTGCAAGTTGCTCTGATTTCTTTCTTTCCTCATAATTCTTGCATGCCTAGCCATTCAAATATTGAATCATGTTCATTTACATAGTAATTTCCTTTTAGTTTTGATTCTCAAATGATTGTAATTAATGTTGGACTGTCAGATTGTGATGTATTCAAATCTCATTTGGTTATTATAGCTTTAATATAGGTTAATGTTTGCGATCCAGGCTAGTTAAATGTAGGAATTGATTGGAATTGTCAGTTTCTCCTTTGTCTATAGGTACAATTTTGATATTCCCTTTGATAGTGTCATGACCTAAAATTCCAACTCGATCGTGATGGCGCCTCACGTGAAGACAAGGCTAGCCAATCAACAAAACATTACATCTCATTATAATTACTTAGCAAGAATAAGTTTAATCATAGCCAATATAATATTAAACGAGAGAAAAACGTGATAGAACAAAGTACCCATCCCAACTCAGCACGACATCGGGGTGTCACAAGTCATGACCTAATACGAAGTTTACGAATATTTTACGAAGTCTGGATATATCATAAATAATAGAAGATAAGGGGAGAAAACGGGGCTGCAGACATCAACAGCTACCTCATTACTCCGAGTCACCACCTGGTCTGGAAGGAATCAACGCTCAGGAGCGAACTCAGCTCTGCCTGTGTCTGCACACATAGTGAATGGAGTAATGTGAGTACTCCGACCCAGTGAGTAATAAAAAGAAATAACGACTAAAAGCATGAAATCTCATAAAGGCACAAAATACAGCTATCTAAAGCATTATAACTAGTTATATAATAAATCCGTGCAGTATCAAATAATTCTCATTTAAAACGATGAAGACAAATAGTTTCAACAAGTATGGAATAATCGGAAAACTTGCCCTTCGGGCAAATATCATACTCTCAGCAGAGTATCAGCCACACGGGCCCACTCCCAACTCACCAACACACAACATCATCCTCTTGGGCTCACTCCCAAATCACAAAACACATTATCAGCCGCTCGGGCCCACTTCCAACTCACCTGGGTACCATGCGGTCACTCGGGTGTCTACATACTTCGAAGGGGCTCCTACATCCCAAGCGCAATATCATATGGCCTTAAATCCTTCACAGATCACACTCGAGACCTGGAAGCCTCCTCACCAAACACTCGAGGCCTGGAAGAATCCTCACATCACTCAACATTTTCTAACATATGGCCCTCGGCCTCAATCAGTCTAGGAAATAATCATAAGCCCCTTGGGAATCAATAAAACAATGGGGCTCAGCTCAAATAATATTACAAATATCATTTAAATTCTCAAGTTCTGTTAAAGTGTGGCTGAGTTCATGAAACAGTATAAGTCAATTGGACTAAGTTCGAATAACATTTCAATTAATGAGGAAAAACAGTGATGTAAATTCACAAAGGATTTTAAATAATTGGCACGAAGCCCAAGTATTTCAGTAAGTCCAAATCACGGCAAAAAATAACGAGGCTTAATAAATACGCGGTAAATATCAACCGGGATGAACCAAGTGACAATCCCTAATAGTAAAATGACCTTGCGCTTGATAGGATTTACGCCCGTCACTAGAGGGGAGGTGAATAGTGCGGCACGAGAATATTGATAAATATTGCGGAATTAAAATTGCAGGAATAAAATAAATTCGGTAATTAAAATAGTAAGGAAAGAACACACCGAATTTATCCTGGTTCACCTGAACTTGTGGTTAGTCCAGTCCCCGAGAGACTCTCTCGAGATTCCACTAACTCCGTTAAGCTTACGGGTGCCTAACAAACCGTTACACTTGCTCGTAGATGTACACTCTACAAGACTTCAACTTGCTCGAGATACCGCACCTCAAGACTTCACCTTGCTCGTGGATACCGCACCACAAGACTTCAACCACTAAGATTGAGGGTACTTAGTAAACCCGACAATCAATGAGAAGATATGGTCTTCTCAAACACCTTTATCTTTTACAACAAGAACTCTCTCAAAAGAGTAGATAAAGAGATACGATATTAGCTCTATGAACAACTCAAAGTTGTCTTTCACATGGCTCAACAAAAGCTCTATAATGATGCACAAATGATATCAATATGTATATGAATAGTGAGAGGTGTTGTGTGTTTCAATTCAGCTCAAAAGACCTCTATTTATAGGTGATAGAAGTAGTATGTCCGTTGCTTAATTGGCAATCAATTATGCTGATTTTATGCCAAGATAATCGATTATCAGATTTGGATAATCGATTATCAGCTTACCGTTACAAAATCTGGAAGCTGATTTTATGCAACATAATCGATTATCAGATATGCATAATCGATTATTTTGTTACAGTGTTCAAACACTTGGCAACGGATACAAGATAATCGATTATGCACTTCTGATAATCGATTATTTTGCTATTTTTTAAATTCCGGTTTACACTGTCTTAACATAATCGATTATGACAATAAACATAATCGATTATTTATGTCCAGCTTTGAAAGACATGTTTAAAATTCATTTTGGCTAAAATGAGAATGTTTGAAATCATTTTGTTTGAAGTATTTGAAATATGATTTGATAAAATGATTTTATGCATATTTATGATGACCTATGTTGAGCCAAAAGACGAGATAACTTTAAACGTTGCTCTTACATTTGTTCTACCTAACGACCTACGCCTTGGGTCTTTGGTCTTGAACTTTTGAGCTCGTCTTTGGCTTGTCTATGCAATTCCGTCATTAATATGCTTCTCGGCATTCAATCTTGATTGTTTGTCATATAATAACATTGTTTGACACTTGACTTCATTGTTTGTCATTCATCGACTTCGTTGTTTGTCATTCATCAAAACCTATACCTGAAAATCATGCTAATACAACCAAAGCACACATATCATGGATAGAATGATTTTCTACAATTTCCCCCTTTTTGATAATGACAAACAACAGGAGATATGCATATCGGATTCCCCCTAAATTCATGCTATATCTCAACATACAATTCATGCAAACAATTCCCCTTAATGATAATTCCCCCTCAATCAAGGCATACTATAACGTAGATACATTCCCCCTTATTTGATGCATATCTCCTAAACTCTTCCCCCTTTTGGCATTAGCAAAAAGAGAGTATACAAAGGCTATTATCCTCTTTCGACACTTCCCCCTTTTGGGTATATCAATTGTTTGTGTCAAATATAAGATAGGAAATACAATGAGGAATATACATTGACGATATTTAAAAAATCATAGCAACATGAAATAATACCAAATGTTAGTAAAAACATAACAACCATAATAACGGTTATTTTTTTGCAAATCATATTACTTAAGAACATATCACCAGTTAATTTTTAACAAATCAATAGTTGTATTAAAAACATAAATCATTTATTTTTCAAGAATATATCAACTGTTATTCAAACCAAAAAATTATTCATCAAAACATGAATCAATCATTATTTTTAACAAAAATAATTGATACCAATTGTTATTCAAGATAAAAGTTATCAAAACATGAATCAACAAAAATAATTAATATCAATTATTAACAAAGATATATTAATTGTTAACACATATCAACTATTACGTTTTTATCAATAATGTGATAACTAACCAAAATTCCAACTCGATGCAATAATGTTTCGTGCTTGGTGCATCTACTACGATATTGTAGTCTTCAAGCACACCTGCAAACGTACCTAAAAATAGGTTTTTGGTACCCAACTGCTTTTGGGTCCTTGGGGGTTAGGCAAGTAATAATCATAATCAAAAGATAAATCTCTATGTTTTGCAAAACATACGGGTGCTATGTGTCCTACCCGGTTGCAATAATGACATATAACATTCGGGTTGTGCATATGTCTTGGTTGAGCCAAAAACGTTCTAGGTGATCTAAAATCGTTATTCCTAGAAGGGTTGAAATTCCTAGAGTTATTTCTAGGTGGCCTAAAATGATTCATTTTAGACTTATTACCAAAATTCCTAGAGTTGTTTCTAGGTGGTCTAAAATGATTAATTTTTGACTCATTAGTGAAGTTCCTAGAATTATTTCTAGGTGGTCTAACTTCATTTCTATCATCCTTTCTAATTTCTTCAATTGTTTTAGGATTATCAACACTACGTTTTTCTAGTGTGTTTCTAAGTTCTATGTTCTCTGTTTTCAAAGATTTACAAGAAGAACAATTTTAACTTTGATCAATTGAAGAGGCTTCATTCATCTCCTTAATTTTATTTCTAAGATCAATATTGTCATTTTCCAAAAAATTATTTTTCTCTTCTAAAACTTTGATTTTAGCCTTGGCCTCTTTGGAGATTTTTGAAGTCTTTTTCAATTCACCATATAAGTCATGAAAAGCTTCTTGTAATTCTTCAAAAGAATAAGAGTTAGAATTACTTACCTCTTCTTCCTCGTTGGCCATGAGGCATAATGCGGCGGTTTCATCGCCCGAGCTGTCCCAATCCCATGTCACACGCCTTTGGTGTTTGTTCTTCTTCTTGTCCTTGGATTTTGGACAATGTGATTTGGTGTGGCCATGTTTTCCACAATTTTGGCATGAAGGACTTGGTTCTTCTTCTTTATTTCCTTTTTCATAAACTTATAAAACTTTTCGATCAAGGCATTGGAAATATTATCATCATCGCTATCCGAATCACTTACCTCTTCTCTTTTAGAGGATGAGGCTTTGTAGGCAATATTCGAATTTTTCCTGTTTCCAAAAGGACTAAGAATCGTACTTTCATAAGTTTTGAGGTTACCTCGTAGTCCATCAATTGTGATGTCCGTGATTCCTATCGACTCTTCGATGGCATTGGCTTTGGATCGCCATTCGGGAGTGAGACTCGCAAGATTTTTTGAACTAGATCTTTGTTCGAATATACTTTTCCGAGAGCATGGAGATTGTTGACGATCATTGAGAACCGTTCGAACATAATATCGATGCTTTCATTCTCCCTCATTCTAAAGAGTTCATATTCATGTGTTAGAAAATCAATTTTAGATTCTCGGACTTGAGGCGTACCTTCATAAGTGATTTCGGGTTTATCCCACATCTCTTTGGCGGTTGTGCAACAAGAAATCTTCCGATTGTCATCCGGATTCACCGCACAATATAATAAGTTGACGGCCTTTGCGTTATTTTCAACTTTCTTGATGTCCTCGGCGTCATATTCATCTTCCTCCTTTGGAACCGTGGTTTCCCCAACTTTCTTTGTTGGCATTTGTTCACCGTTCTTGATGATTTGCCACAAGCGAAAGTTATTTGATTGGATGAAGATTCTCATCCGCTCTTTCCAATATGTGCAATTTGTTCCGTCAAATAGTGGAGGCCTACAGGTGGAGTGTCCTTTGCTCATCATTCCTGCGTTCAATATTCTCAACAAAAAAATATATATCGTTCTCTCAACCGGTTAAGGCTTTCAGAGAGTTAGGCTCTGATATCAATTGATAGGATTTATGCCCGTCACTGGAGGGGGGATGAATAGTGCGGCACGAGAATATTGATAAATATTGCGGAATTAAAATTGCAGGAATAAAATAAATTCGGTAATTAAAATAGTAAGGAAAGAACACACCGAATTTATCCTGGTTCACCTTAACTTGTGGTTAGTCCAGTCCCCGAGAGACTCTCTCGAGATTCCACTAACTCCGTTAAGCTTACGGGTGCCTAACAAACCGTTACACTTGCTCGTAGATGTACACTCTACAAGACTTCAACTTGCTCGAGATACCGCACCTCAAGACTTCACCTTGCTCGTGGATACCGCACCACAAGACTTCAACCACTAAGATTGAGGGTACTTAGTAAACCCGACAATCAATGAGAAGATATGGTCTTCTCAAACACCTTTATCTTTTACAACAAGAACTCTCTCAAAAGAGTAGATAAAGAGATACGATATTAGCTCTATGAACAACTCAAAGTTGTCTTTCACATGGCTCAACAAAAGCTCTATAATGATGCACAAATGATATCAATATGTATATGAATAGTGAGAGGTGTTGTGTGTTTCAATTCAGCTCAAAAGACCTCTATTTATAGGTGATAGAAGTAGTATGTCCGTTGCTTAATTGGCAATCAATTATGCTGATTTTATGCCAAGATAATCGATTATCAGATTTGGATAATCGACTATCAGCTTACCGTTACAAAATCTGGAAGCTGATTTTATGCAACATAATCGATTATTTTGTTACAGTGTTCAAACACTTGGCAACGGATACAAGATAATCGATTATGCACTTCTGATAATCGATTATTTTGCTATTTTTTAAATTCCGGTTTACACTGTCTTAACATAATCGATTATGACAATAAACATAATCGATTATTTATGTCCAGCTTTGAAAGACATGTTTAAAATTCATTTTGGCTAAAATGAGAATGTTTGAAATCATTTTGTTTGAAGTATTTGAAATATGATTTGATAAAATGATTTTATGCATATTTATGATGACCTATGTTGAGCCAAAAGACGAGATAACTTTAAACGTTGCTCTTACATTTGTTCTACCTAACGACCTACGCCTTGGGTCTTCGGTCTTGAACTTTTGAGCTCGTCTTTGGCTTGTCTATGCAATTCCGTCATTAATATGCTTCTCGGCATTCAATCTTGATTGTTTGTCATATAATAACATTGTTTGACACTTGACTTCATTGTTTGTCATTCATCGACTTCGTTGTTTGTCATTCATCAAAACCTATACCTGAAAATCATGCTAATACAACCAAAGCACACATATCATGGATAGAATGATTTTCTACAATTTCCCCCTTTTTGATAATGACAAACAACAGGAGATATGCATATCGGATTCCCCCTAAATTCATGCTATATCTCAACATACAATTCATGCAAACAATTCCCCTTAATGATAATTCCCCCTCAATTAAGGCATACTATAACGTAGATACATTCCCCCTTATTTGATGCATATCTCCTAAACTCTTCCCCCTTTTGGCATTAGCAAAAAGAGAGTATACAAAGGCTATTATCCTCTTTCGACACTTCCCCCTTTTGGGTATATCAATTGTTTGTGTCAAATATAAGATAGGAAATACAATGAGGAATATACATTGACGATATTTAAAAAATCATAGCAACATGAAATAATACCAAATGTTAGTAAAAACATAACAACCATAATAACGGTTATTTTTTTGCAAATCATATTACTTAAGAACATATCACCAGTTAATTTTTAACAAATCAATAGTTGTATTAAAAACATAAATCATTTATTTTTCAAGAATATATCAACTGTTATTCAAACCAAAAAATTATTCATCAAAACATGAATCAATCATTATTTTTAACAAAAATAATTGATACCAATTGTTATTCAAGATAAAAGTTATCAAAACATGAATCAACAAAAATAATTAATATCAATTATTAACAAAGATATATTAATTGTTAACACATATCAACTATTACGTTTTTATCAATAATGTGATAACTAACCAAAATTCCAACTCGATGCAATAATGTTTCGTGCTTGGTGCATCTACTACGATATTGTAGTCTTCAAGCACACCTGCAAACGTACCTAAAAATAGGTTTTTGGTAACCAACTGCTTTTGGGTCCTTGGGGGTTAGGCAAGTAATAATCATAATCAAAAGATAAATCTCTATGTTTTGCAAAACATACGGGTGCTATGTGTCCTACCCGGTTGCAATAATGACATATAACATTCGGGTTGTGCATATGTCTTGGTTGAGCCAAAAACGTTCTAGGTGATCTAAAATCGTTATTCCTAGAAGGGTTGAAATTCCTAGAGTTATTTCTAGGTGGCCTAAAATGATTCATTTTAGACTTATTACCAAAATTCCTAGAGTTGTTTCTAGGTGGTCTAAAATGATTAATTTTTGACTCATTAGTGAAGTTCCTAGAATTATTTCTAGGTGATCTAACTTCATTTCTATCATCCTTTCTAATTTCTTCAATTGTTTTAGGATTATCAACACTACGTTTTTCTAGTGTGTTTCTAAGTTCTATGTTCTCTGTTTTCAAAGATTTACAAGAAGAACAATTTTAACTTTGATCAATTGAAGAGGCTTCATTCATCTCCTTAATTTTATTTCTAAGATCAATATTGTCATTTTCCAAAAAATTATTTTTCTCTTCTAAAACTTTGATTTTAGCCTTGGCCTCTTTGGAGATTTTTGAAGTCTTTTTCAATTCACCATATAAGTCATGAAAAGCTTCTTGTAATTCTTCAAAAGAATAAGAGTTAGAATTACTTACCTCTTCTTCCTCGTTGGCCATGAGGCATAATGCGGCGGTTTCATCGCCCGAGCTGTCCCAATCCCATGTCACACGCCTTTGGTGTTTGTTCTTCTTCTTGTCCTTGGATTTTGGACAATGTGATTTGGTGTGGCCATGTTTTCCACAATTTTGGCATGAAGGACTTGGTTCTTCTTCTTTATTTCCTTTTTCATAAACTTATAAAACTTTTCGATCAAGGCATTGGAAATATTATCATCATCGCTATCCGAATCACTTACCTCTTCTCTTTTAGAGGATGAGGCTTTGTAGGCAATATTCGAATTTTTCTTGTTTCCAAAAGAAGGACTAAGAATCGTACTTTCATAAGTTTTGAGGTTACCTCGTAGTCCATCAATTGTGATGTCCGTGATTCCTATCGACTCTTCGATGGCATTGGCTTTGGATCGCCATTCAGGAGTGAGACTCGCAAGATTTTTCGAACTAGATCTTTGTTCGAATATACTTTTCCGAGAGCATGGAGATTGTTGACGATCATTGAGAACCGTTCGAACATAATATCGATGCTTTCATTCTCCCTCATTCTAAAGAGTTCATATTCATGTGTTAGAAAATCAATTTTAGATTCTCGGACTTGAGGCGTACCTTCATAAGTGATTTCGGGTTTATCCCACATCTCTTTGGCGGTTGTGCAACAAGAAATCTTCCGATTGTCATCCGGATTCACCGCACAATATAATAAGTTGACGGCCTTTGCGTTATTTTCAACTTTCTTGATGTCCTCGGCGTCATATTCATCTTCCTCCTTTGGAACCGTGGTTTCCCCAACTTTCTTTGTTGGCATTTGTTCACCGTTCTTGATGATTTGCCACAAGCGAAAGTTATTTGATTGGATGAAGATTCTCATCCGCTCTTTCCAATATGTGCAATTTGTTCCGTCAAATAGTGGAGGCCTACAGGTGGAGTGTCCTTTGCTCATCATTCCTGCGTTCAATATTCTCAACAAAAAAATATATATCGTTCTCTCAACCGGTTAAGGCTTTCAGAGAGTCAGGCTCTGATATCAATTGATAGGATTTATGCCCGTCACTGGAGGGGGGATGAATAGTGCGGCACGAGAATATTGATAAATATTGCGGAATTAAAATTGCAGGAATAAAATAGATTCGGTAATTAAAATAGTAAGGAAAGAACACACCGAATTTAACCTGGTTCACCACAACTTGTGGTTAGTCCAGTCCCCGAGAGACTCTCTCGAGATTCCACTAACTCTGTTAAGCTTACGGGTGCCTAACAAACCATTACACTTGCTCATAAATGTACACTCTACAAGACTTCAACTTGCTCGAGGATACCGCACCTCAAGACTTCACCTTGCTCGTGGATACCGCACCACAAGACTTCAACCACTAAGATTGAGGGTACTTAGCAAACCCGACAATCAATGAGAAGATATGGTCTTCTCAAACACTTTTCTCTTTTACAACAAGAACTCTCTCAAAAGAGTAGATAAAGAGATACAATATTAGCTCTATGAACAACTCAAAGTTGTCTCTCAAATGGCTCAACAAAAGCTCTATAATGATGCACAAATGATATCAATATGTATATGAATAGTGAGAGGTGTTGTGTGTTTCAATTCAGCTCAAAAGACCTCTATTTATAGGTGGTAGAAGTAGTATGTCCGTTGCTTAATTGGCAATCAATTATGCTGATTTTATGCCAAGATAATCGATTATCAGATTTGGATAATCGATTATCAGCTTACCGTTACAAAATCTGGAAGCTGATTTTATGCAACATAATCGATTATCAGATATGCATAATCGATTATTTTGTTACAGTGTTCAAACACTTGGCAACGGATACAAGATAATCGATTATGCACTTCTGATAATCGATTATTTTGCTGTTTTGTAAATTTTGGTTTAGACTGTCTTAACATAATCGATTATCACAATAAACATAATCGATTATTTATGTCCAGCTTTGAAAGACATGTTTAAAATTCATTTTGGCTAAAATGAGAATGTTTGAAATCATTTTGTTTGAAGTATTTGAAATATGATTTGATAAAATGATTTTATGCATATTTATGATGACCTATGTTGAGCCAAAAGACGAGATAACTTTAAACGTTGCTCTTACATTTGTTCTACCTAACGACCTACGCCTTGGGTCTTCGGACTTGAACTTTTGAGCTCGTCTTTGGCTTGTCTATGCAATTCCGTCATTAATATGCTTCTCGGCATTCAATCTTGATTGTTTGTCATATAATAACATTGTTTGACACTTGACTTCATTGTTTGTCATTCATCGACTTTGTTGTTTGTCATTCATCAAAACCTATACCTGAAAATCATTCTAATACAACCAAAGCACACATATCATGGATAGAATGATTTTCTACAGTGCTCGTCATACAATAGTTGTTTTATCTCAACATTGTACTAAGTTGTGCAATCCGGGGTTTTAAACCCTGAGGACATCATTTACAACCATTACTCACCTTAAGACGACCAAAAGTCTACTCCGCGATGCCCTTGCCTTTCAAACTTGATTCCTCGCGTGATGAATCTTCCTAAAATTACAATGAATATGTTGCATTACACAAAAGAGACAATACCCAATCGAAAACACTCAAATAATATAAAAATTCATGAATTTGACAAAACCCGAACCCCGGCCCACATCTCGAAACTCAGAAATATTTACATCAAGATGACCCTTATCTCGCCACGAGTCTATACATACCAAATTCACAAAAATCAGAGTCTATTTGACCCCTCAAATCACTAGTTTAAACTCTTTCAAATTTCAAGCCCTAACCTCCATTTTCAGCCTTAATTCCCTTGGATTTTCGGTGTTAATCCATGTATTTATTCCATAATAATGTAATCTAAGACAAAGAATCCATACCTGATGAAAACTCTCAAAACCATCTTCAAAATAGTCCAAGAATCGCCTAAGTCCGAAGCCCCAAATGTTTTCCCCCTTCAAAATTTGTGAAGGGAACCTAATATTGTTCTGCCCAGTCATTTCCGCTTATGCGGTCCATGCACCGCACCTGCTACATCCGCTTTTGCGGTCAAAACACCTCTTATGCGGTTCAACTTAAAAATCCCAGGCCCGCTTCTGCGATCGAAATCTGCTTACGTGGTATCCTCTTCTGCAGAATATACCAGGCCCCTCGAGTACAGCTTCTGTGACCCCATAGCCGCATATGCAAAACCGCTCCTGCTGCTTCTTTTCTGTAGATGCGGTAATACCAGAAGCCAGAAGATCAAACCTGCTGCATGCTTCAAAAATCCCCGTTTAACCATCCGAAATAACCCTGAGGCTACCGGGACCTCAACCAAAAGCACCAACACATCCTAAAACCTAATACAAACTTGTTCCGATCCCCAAAACACGCCAAATATCGTTCAAACCATTATATCACATCGAATTCAATCCTAAGTTTTCCAAAAACTTCCGAAACTTGCATTCGATCAAAAACCCAAATAAACGATGTCCGAATGACCGAAAATTTTACACACATATCCAAAATCACCTAACAAAGCTACAAAACTCTACGTAATTCCATTCCGACCCTCACATCAAAATCTCACCTATCAACCGGAATTCGCCAAAATTCAAACATCGCCAATTCAAGCCTAATTTTGCACAGGACCTCCAAATTAACTTATGATGGCACTCCTAATTCACAAATCATCCCCCAAAGCTAACCAAAGCACCGGAACTCACATCCGTGCCTCTAACTATATAGTCAGTTTTCGGTTGACTTTTCCACAACAAGCTTCCTTCTAAGAGGCTAAGTGCCTCATTTCCAACTAAAATCAATCCAACTCTACCCGATCAACTCAGATACTGATATTAAATCATAGAGAAACATAATATGGGGGAAACAGGGTGGTAACTCACGTGACGTTGGGCCGAGTCGTCACAGGTAATTTAGCTAGGCTGTGGTAACTGAGCTTTCATCATTCATGAAGCATAGAAATCATGAAATGTTACTCGTATAATAGCAATGATCTCTTTCAAAGTGTTCTAAGGGTTTCATTACCATGTCTTTAAAGTTCAAATATTATGTGAGTGTGTTCAAGTTTGGTAGTGAATTAGAAGTAGTTGTTGCTTTACTGGTAATTGTTGATTCAGTAGTTAGTCATGAGTAAAAATAGGATTCTTTAGTAATAAAGGTTAATTCCACAATTTTTTTTTTTTGAGTTTGTTTATTCCATAAATGCCTAAAACCACTATGAGGCATAAGGATTAAAATTTGTACATGGTTGGATTATTTAAAACAAAAGTTGCACGCATGTTACCAGGAACTCATGTTCCTACCTTTGGGAGCTAGAATAAGATACTTGGCCTTTCTGGGATTCAATCCTTGGGCAAGGTCCTCGTGGATTTCCCTGAGCCGAGGAATGGGCATGATCCAGGCCCCAAGTTTCTTTTGGAGGATCTGCCCTTGATCTTTGCTTTCTTTAGTTTAATAGTTTTAAGGAAAATTGAATTAAACGTGAAGGGTAGCCCTTTGAATGGAACTACTGTATAATTTCGGCATGTTCAGTGTTAACTAAGTAAATGCACTAATTTGGAGGTGAGCCACAGTAGATAACAAATAGTTTATGGCTCCTCGAGCTTTTAGTTTGAATATCCTTTAAAAATAAATTGAGGTGCGCCGAGCCAAATAAAAATGACAAATGTGTGGCCATCGTACAATTATGTATTTAAAATATTTAGAACTTGAGGTGTGACATTTAGCTAATTTCATGCCCCTCACAAAGTCAACAATACGTTTGTTGCTTTTATGTGCGTTATTTAATAATTTTACCTCCATAAACTCGGGTGTGAATTTCATGTGACCCAAATCAAATACCAAAATGCTGAATAAAATGTGTTCAGAATTGCGGGTGCATTTCATGTGATACGATCCAAAGACACGTTTTAAACAACGTTCAATTTTCATTAAAAACTAAAAAAAAGCGGTTAAAAGTTAAAATTGGCGCATAGGTTCAAAATGTATTAAAATCAGATAACTAAGCCAAATGTGACAGTTCAGTGACCGTGTTAGTACCACGGAATCCCGGGAATGCCTAACACATTTTCCCGGGTAAATAGAATTCCTTACTCGGATTTCTGGTTCGCGGATAGTTAAACATAGTCATTCTTTTCCTCGTTAGAGATTAAATCGGTGACTTGGGATACCATAAATCTCTCAAGTGCCGACTCTTAATATTAAAATAATAAATCTCATTTCGATTATCCTTTAATTGGAAAATCTATTTTATACCCTTTTGGGGGTGTAGGTAAAAAGGAGGTGTGACAGCTCTAGCAACTCTGTTGGGGACAAAACCCAGAAGTTTTGTTCAAGGTTCTGAATTCGAGTTCTCTTAAGGTGTCATGTTTGGCTCTATCTAATATTGTTACATGTTTGGGCCTATAGTTATAATTGTTGCTTTTACCGCTTTGATATTCTCTGAATTGTATATAAATTGTTACGGAACTTATCTTCTCTCTGAATCTTCTTAATCATGAAGAAGGTTGCACTTTGTATGACTTATTTTCTATCTAGAGTCATATCCCATTTAGAATGAGATTCGGATAAGTTGCTAAGCCGCCGGAACACCCCTCCCCCCTTGGCTCGAGTTGGGCGCTCGGATAAGCCAATTCTAGAACAATAAACCTAGGGCTTAAACCTAGTATAACAAAGCCTCATGTCAGATCTCTAGTAGGAACATTTATTTGCATCCGAGCCCTCTAACTATATCGTAACCTTCCAGTTGACTTTCCAAAACAAGCTTTCTTTAAAGAGGCTAAGTGCTTCATTTCCAACTAAAATCAATGCAACTCTACCCGATCAACTCAGATACTGCTATTAGATCATAGAGAAACATAATATGGGGGAAATGGGGTGGTAAGTCACGTGACGACAGGCTGGGTCATCACATCCTCCCTAACTAAACAAAATGCTCGTCCTCGAGCGGGTCAAGAAACATATGTGGAGCCTCAAATAGGCAGGGATATCTACTCCACATCTCCTGCTCGGTCTCCCAGGTAGCTTCCTCCACGAGCCGACCTCTCCACTGCACCTTCACTGAAGAAGTATCCTAGGACCTTAGCTTTCGAACCTATCGACCCATATAGCCACCGTCTCCACATCATATGACAAATCATAATCTAACTGAACCGTGCTGAAGTCCAACACATGAGACGGGTCCCTAACATACTTCCGGAGCATAAATACCTGGAATACCGGATGCACACTAGACAAGATGGGTGGAAAAGCAAGCTCATATGCCACCTCTCCAATCTTCCTGAGTATCTCAAAAGGCCCAATGAACCTCGGGCTCAGCTTCCCTTTCTTCCACAATAGCATAACACCCTTCATTGGAAAAATCTTCAACAAGAACTTCTCGTCTACCATATAAGACACATCACAAACCTTACAGTCTGCATAACTCTTCCGGCGCGATTGTGCTGTATGAAGCCTCTCCTAGATCAACGTCACCTTCGCTAATGCATCCTGAACCATCTCAGTTCCCAACAATTTAGCCTCGCCAGGCTCGAACCATCCAACAAGAGATCTACATCGCCTACCATACAATGCCTTATACTAGGACATTTGAATGCTCGACTGATAACTGTTATTGTAGGCAAACTCTGCAAGAAGAAAAAACTCATCCCATGAACCTCCAAAATCTATAACACAGGCACGCAACATATCCTCTAAAATCAGAATAGTGTGCTCGGACTGTCCGTCCATATGAGGATGGAATGCAGTGCCCAACTCCACCTGCGTACCCAACTCCCACTGAAATACCCTCCAGAACTGAGAAGTGAACTGAGTGCCTCTATCCGAGATAATAGACACTAGAACTCCATGTAACCTGACAATCTCCCGGATAAAGATCCCTGCCAGCCGCTCCGAAGATTAAGTAGTACATACTGGAATGAAGTGTGCGGACTTGGTCAGCCGATCCACAATCACCTAAACTGAATCAAACTTTCCTCAAAGTCCGAGGGAGACTACTAACAAATTCCATAGTAATCCTCTCCCATTTTCACTCAGGAATAACCATACGCTGAAGAACAGCGCCCAATCTCTGATGCTCGTACTTGACCTACTGGCAGTTGAGACATCAAATTACATAACTCACAATATTCTTCTTCATCCTCCTTCACCAGTAATGATGTCTCAAGTCCTGATACATCTTTGCGGCTCCTGGATGAATGGAGTACCGTGAGATGTGGGCCTCTTCTAGTATCAAATCCCAAAGCCCATCCATTGGGCACGCAAATCCGAACCTGCATCCTCAACACACCATCATCATCAATGACCGCATCTGTAGCATCATCATGTTGAACTCTATCCTTAAGGACAAGTAAATGTGGATCATCGTACTCGCACTCTCTGATGCGCTCATACAAGGAGGACCAAGAAACAACGCAAGCCAACACCCGACTCGGCTCTGAAATATCTAATCTCACCACTCGATTGGCCAACGCTTGAACATCAAATGCAAAGGGCCTCTCCCCAACTGGAATATATGCCAAGCTGCCCATACTAACCGCTTTCCGTTTTAAGAGTCGCCACCTAATGATTATAGTGAGTTAGAACACTTTAAGAATAGAGTGTTTTGAAAAGAAAAAGCATCAGCCACTACATTGGCTTTCCTCGGATGATACAATATGGTAATATCATAATCCTTGAGATCCTCAAGCCACCTCAGTTTCCTCAAATTAAGATCCTTCTAATTAAATAGATGCTGAAGGCTACGATGATCACTATACATCTCATATGGAATGCCATAGACGTAGTGCCTCCAAATCTTCAAAGCATGGACGATAGTGGCTAACTCCAAATCGTGCACATGGTAGTTCATTTTATGGGGCATCAACTGACGAGAAGCATATGCAATAACCCTACCCTTCTGCATCAGCACACACCCAATCCCAACTCATAAGGAATCACAATACATCGGGTAGGAACCTAAAGCTGATGATAATACCAATACTGGAGTTGTGGTCAAAACTGTCTTGAGCTTCTGAAAGCTCTCTTCACACTCTTTCTAACCATACAAATGGAGCACCTTTCTGAGTCAACCCTGTCAAAGGCGACGCAATGGATGAAAATCCTTGAACAAACCTGCGATAATTGCCTACTAACCCAAGAAATCTCCGGATCTTTGTTGCTGAGGATGACCTAGACAAACTACATTGCCTCCATCTTCCTTGGATCAACCTGAATACCCTCGTTGGACATGTATCCCAAGAATGCTACAGAACTCAGCCAAAACTCACACCTGGAGAATTTTGCATAAAGATTCTCCACTCTCAATCTCTGCAACACTACACGCAAATACTGGGCGTGCTCTTCCGGTCTATGCCAGTACACCAGGATATTATCAATGAATACAATAACGAAAGAATCCAGATACGACTGAAATATATTGTTCATCAAATGCACGAATAGTGCTGGAGCATTCGTCAGCCCAAAAGACATGACCAGGAACTTATAGTGACCATACCTAGTCCTGAAGGCAGTCTTAGGAATATCTGAATCCCTGATCTTCAACTGGTGATAACCTGAACAGAGATCAATCTTAGAAAACACCTTCGTTCCCAGAAGCTAATCAAACAAGTCATCAATGCGAGGCAAAGGATATTTGTTCTTCACTGCTACCTTATTCAACTACCTGTAGTCAATGCACATTCTCATTGTGCCATCTTTCTTCTTCACAAAAAAATAGGTGTACCCCACGGGGACACACTAGGCCGAATAAACCCATTATCTACAAGTTCTTGAAGCTGCTCCTTCAATTCTTTCAACTTTGCTGGTTCCATACAATATGGCGGAATAGAAATGGGATGGGTGCTCGACACCAATCAATGCCAAAATCAATAGCCCTATGTGGCGGCATGCCCGGCAGGTCTGCAGGAAATATATCCAGAAAATCCCTCACAACTGGGACAGAATCAATACTAGGAGTCACAGCTCCAACATCTCACATAAAAGCCAGATTTGCTAGACAACCCTTCCCAACCATACGCTGGGCTTTCAAGAAAGAAATTACTCTGCTAGGGACATAATCAGACATACCACGCCACTCGATCCTTGGAACACCCGGAATAGCCAAAGTAATTGTCTTAGCATGACAATCCAGAATAGAATTACATGTAGATAGGCAATCCATGCCCAGAATAATATCAAAATCTACTATGCTCAACAGGAGTAGATCAACTCGGGTCTCCAGACCCCCAATAATCACAGCACACGACCGATACACACAGACCACAACGGTATCGCGCACCGGGGTAGACACATGAACAGGTAAAGCAAGAGACTCCCGGGGCATACTCAAATGGTAGGCAAAATATGAAGACATATAAGAATAGGTGGATCCTGGGTAAAAAAAAACAGAAGCTTCTCTGTGGCTGACTGAGATAATACTTGTGATAACGGCATCTCATGCAAGAGCATCTGTCCTGTCCAAGATAGCATAAAATAAAGCCTGACCACCTCCGTATCAACCTCCCCCTCTAGGGTGACCTCTAGCTGCCTGACACTCACCAATAGCTGACTTGGCTGGTGCTGAAGAATCTGGTGTAGAAGACGAGGACTGACCCCTCTGATGTGATTAACTGGAACCACGGTGAGGACACTACTTCCACATATTCCCTACCTCCCCACATTCATAATAGCCCCTCGGTGCCGGAGGATAGGAATGAAAAGACCGCGGTACCCACTTCTCTAGAAATAAAGTGGAGAACTCCTACCACGACAAAGGCGTTGAACCCACCAGCCTATACCGCTCATATGCCTCCTACCGAGTGAAAGCTGTTCCTAAGAACTGAAAAGTAGTAAGTGATACCCTGCTAGTCTCCAAGATCCTTGTTGTCCGCAGCATACGTCGACACCTGTCGAGAAAAGCTTGGGCACCCTCGCCCTAAGCACTACTGAAAGTAGGAGGTGAAAGTCTGCTGAACCTCTCAAGACGACCATACTCATTGTCTGGCATAACTGGAACCATAAAATCCTGAACCGGTGCAATCGGCTGAACCAGGGCAACCTGTTGAACTGGTGGTGCCTCTGGTGTCTGTAATCCTTGCGCTACTGTCTCAGGTGTGCGAGCAGCAGGGGTCTGATTGCCTCTCCCGGCATGTGAAGTAGCTGTTGCAGTAGTGGCTGAAACTACCTGAGCAAGGGCAGTGCAAACTGAAAGAATCTGAGCTAAGGCGTCTTGAAGACTCGAATCACAATACGCATAGCTGGTGCCGGAGAAAGTGATGCTGGAGTCTCTACACCTGGAGCCTAATCCTGGGCTGGGGCAGGTGCTACCCCTGCGGCTCTGCCTCGACCAAGACCGCACCTACCGCCTCTAGTGGCCTCAGTATGTGGCAATGCTGGTCGTCCGTCTTGTCCATTAGCACATGTTCTTGCCATCTACGAGAGAATAGAATAACAAAATTTAGTTTTCGGATCAAGAAAGTCGCACGACAAGAATTTCAAGAACATGAAGTTTTTCTAAAGGTTCTGCAACCTCTCGAGGATGAATAGAGACGTCTCCGTACCGATATGTGAGACTCTACTAAACCAGCTCATGACTCACGAGACCTAGTAACTTAGGCTCTAATACCAACTTGTCATGACCCAAAATCCCAACTCGGTCGTGATGGCGCCTCTCGTGAGGACAACGCCAGCCAATATACAAAACATTACATCTCCTTATAATTACTTAGCAAGAATAAGTCTAAATCATAGGCAATATAATATTAAATGCGAGATAAACAAGATGGAACAAAGAAACCATCCCAACTCAGCCCAACATCAGGGCGTCACAAGTCATGAGCTACTATGAAGTTTACTAATATTATACAAAGTCTTGAAATATCATAAATAACACAAGATAAGGGGAGAATATGGGGATGTGGACGTCAACAGTTACCTCGTTACTCCTAGTCACCACCTGCTCAGGAGCGAACTCAGCTCTTCCTGTGTCTGCACACATGGTGCAGGAAATAATGTTAGTACTCCGACCTAGTGAGTAATAAAAATAAATAACGACTGAAAGCATGAAATCTCATAAAGGCACAATATAGAGCTATCTCAAGCAGCATAACCAGTTACACAATAAATCATCGCAGTATCAAATAATTTTATTTTAAAATGATGAAAACAAATAGTTTCAATAAGTAAGGAATAATCAGAAAACTTGCCCCTCGAGCGCAATATCATTCTCTCAGCACAGTATCAGCCACCCACTCCCAACTCACCAACACACAACATCAGCCTCTCGGGCTCACTCCAAACTCACAAAAAACAACATCGGCCCTTTGGGCCCACTCCCAACTCACCTAGGTACCCTGAGCTTACTGGAGGTGTGTAGAACTCTGTAGGGTTCCTACAGCCCAAGCTCTATATCATTAGGCCCTAAAGCCTTCACACATAACACTCGAGGCCTAAAAGCCTCTTCGCTAAACACTCGAGGCTTTGAAGCCTCCTCAATCACTCAACATATTCTCACATATGGACCTTGGCCTCAATCAGTCAAGGAAATAATCATAAGCCCCTTGGGCATCAATAAAACAATGGTGCTCAGCTTATACAATATTAGAAGTATCATTTGAATTCTCAAGTTGAATAAAAGGGTAGCTGCGTTCATGAAACAGTATAATTCAATTGAACTGAGTTCAAATAACATGTAAATTAATGAGGAAAATTAATTTCAAATAATTGGCACGAAACCCAAGTATGGCAATAAGCCCAAATCATGGCGAAAAACAATGAGGCTTAATAAAATATGCGGTAAATATTAATCGGGATAGACCAAGTCACAATCCCTAATAGTAAAATGACCCTGTGCTCGTCATACAATGCATTTTATATCAACATAGCACTACGCTATGCAATCCACGGGTTTCAAACCCTCAAGACATCATTTACAATCATTACTCACCTCAAGAAGGCCAAAAGTCTACTCTATGATGCCCTTGCTTTCAGACTTGCTTCCTCACGTGACGAATCTGCCAAAAATTACAACGAATATGTCGCATTACACAAAATAGGCAATACCCAATCAAAAACACTCAAGAAGTATCGAAAGTCACGAAATTTACAAAACCTGAGCCCCGGGCCCACGTCTCAAAACTCAGAAATTTTTGCATCAATACGATCCTTATCTGGCGACGAGTCTATATATCCAAATTCACAAAAATCGGAGTCCATTTGGCCACTCAAATCACTAGTTTAAACTCTTTCAAATTTCAAGCCCAATCCACTATTTTAACCTTAATTCTCATGGATTTTCGGTGTTAATCCATGTTTTTAAACCATAATAATGTAATCTAAGACCAAGAATCCATACCTGATGAAGACTCTCGAAACACTCTTCAAAATCATCAAAAAATTGCCGGTCCGAAATCCCAAATGTTTTTCCCCTTCAAAATTTGTGAAGGGAACGAAATATCGTTCTACCAAGTCATTTCTGCCTGCTGTCCATGCACCGCACCTGCGGCTTCCGCCTTTGCGGTCAAAACACCTTTTATGCGGTTCAACTTAAAAATCCTAGGCTCGCTTCTGCGATCGAAATCTGCTTACGTGGTGTCCGCTTCTGCGGAATATACCAGGCCCCTTGAGGACCACTTCTGCGACCTCATAGCTGCATCTGTAGAATCGCTCATGTGGCTTCTTTTCCGCAAATGCGGAAATAATAGAAGCCAGAAGATCAGACCTGCTGCGTGCTTCCAAAATCCCTACATAACCATCCGAAATCACCCCGAGGCCCCCGAAGAAAAACTTCCTAAAACCTTATTCAAACTCATTCCAATCCCCAAAACATGTAAAACATCGCTAAAATCATTAAATCACATCGAATTCAAGTCTAAGTTCAACTAAAACTTCGGAAACTCGCATTCGATCAAAAGCCCAACCAAACAATGTCCGAATGACCTGAAATTTTACACACATATTCAAAATCACCCAAGCTATAGAAACTCTCGGAATTCCATTCCAACCCTCAGATCAAAATCTCACTTATCAACCGGATTCCACCAAAATTCAAACTTCGCCAATTCAAGCCTAATTCTGCACCAGACCTCGAAATTCACTTCTGATCGCATTCCTAAGTCACAAATCATCCCCCAAAGCTAATTAAACCACCGCAATTCACATCCGCGCCTCTAACTATATAGTCAACCTTCAGTTGACTTTTTCAAAACAAGATTCCTTCTAAGAGGCTAAATGCGTCATTTCCAACTAAAATCAATCCAACTGTACCCGGTCAACTCAGATACTGATATTAAATTATAAAGAAACATAATATGGGGGAAACAGGGTGTTAATTCACATGACGAAGGGTCAGGTCGTCACAGGTAGTTTAGCTAGGCTATGGTATTTGAGCTCTCATCACTCATGAAGCATAGAAATCATGAAAGGTTACTCGTATAATAGCAATGATCTCCTTCAAAGTATTCTGAGGGTTTCATTACTATGTCTTTAAAGTTTGAATATTATCTGAGTATCAAGTTTGTTAGGTGACTTAGAATTAGTTGTTGCTTTACTCGTAATTGTTGATTCAGTAGTTAGTCACGAGTAAAAATGGGATCTTTAGTAATAAAGGTTAATTCCACATTTTTTTGTTTTGAGTTTGTTTATTCCATCAATGCTTAAAACCAGTATGAGGCTTAAGGATTAAAATCTATACATGGTTGGATTATCTAAAACAAAAGTTGCACCCATGTTACCAGGAACTCGTGTTCCTGCCTTTGGGAGCTAGAATGCGATTTTGGGCCTTTCTAGGATTCGATCCTTTGGAAAGGTCCTCGTGGCTTTCCCTGCGCCGAGGAATGGGCCTAATCCAGGCCCAACGTTTCTTTTGGACGATCTGTCCTTGATCTTTGCTTTCTTTAGTTTATTAGTTTTAAGGAAAATTGAATTAAACGTGAAGGTTGGCCCTTTGAGTGGAACTACTGTATAATTTTGACATGTTCAGTGTTAATTAAGTAAATCCAGTAATTTGGAGGTGAGCCACAGTATATAACAAATAGTTTATGGCTCCCCGAGCTTTTACTTTGTATATCTTTTAAAAATAAATTGAGGTGCGCCGAGCCAAATAAAAATGACAAATGTGTAGCCCTCGTATAATTATGTCTTTAAAATATTTAAAACTTGGGGTGTGACATTTAGCTGATTTCATGGCCCTCACAAATTTTACAACACGTTAGTTTCTTTTAGGTTTGTTATTTAATCATTTTACCTTTTTAAACTCGAGTGTGCATTTCATGTGACCCAAATCAAATACCAAAACATTGAATAAACTTTGTTTAGGATTACGGGTTCATTTTATGTGATGTGATCCAAAGACATGCTTTAAACGACGTTCAACTTTCTTTAAAAAATAAATAAAAGCAGTTAAAAGTTAAAATTGGCGCATAGGTCCAAAATGTATTAAAATCAAATAACTAAGCCAGATGTGACAGTTCAGCGACCATACTAGAACCACGGAACCCGGGAATGCCTAACACCTTTCCCGAATTAATAGAATTCCTTACTCGGATTTCTAGTTGACGGATTGTGAAACATAGTCATCCTTTTCCTCGATACGAGATTAAATCGGTGACTTGGGATACCATAAATCTCCAAGTGGCGACTCTAAATCTTAGAATAATAAATCTCATTTTGATTGTCTTTTAATTTGAAAATCTCCTTTATACCGTTTTGGGGGAATAGGTATAAAGGAGGTGTGACAGCTCTGGCAACTCTGCTGGGGACAAAATCCAGAAGTTTTGTTCAGGGTTATGAATTCGAGTTCTCTTAAAATGTTATGTTTGGCTCTTTCTGATTTGGTTACGTGTTTGGGCCTAATGTGCTAATTGTTGCTTTTACGTCTTTGATATTCTCTAAATTGTAAATAAATTGTTACGAAACCCATCTTCTCTCGTAATCTTCTAAATCATGAAGAAGGTTTCACTTCGTGTGACTTCTTTTCTGTCTAGAATCATATCCCATTTAGAACGAGATTCGGAAAAGCTGCTAAGCCGGCGGAACACCCCCCCTGCTCGAGTTGTGCGCTCAGGTAAACCAGTTCTAGAACAATGAACTTAGAGCTTAAACCTAGTATTACAAAGCCTCATGCCAGATCCCTAGTAAGAAAATTTCTTTGTATCATGTGCATTTGACTTAGGAGACTCAACATAGGGGTTGGATCCGTCTAGGACAGGTGACCTGAAATGAAAAGACCATCCTGATACATCTTACGTGCTACTTGTGCATTTATTTACTTCCGACTTGCATTTTGACCGACTTTTTGAATATTGGAAAAATAAGAACAGAAAGAATTAGGAGAAGTAGAAATGTAGAGGGTTAATTGCTTATTTTAGAAAAATCAATGTCCAAATAGTACCGAAACTCTGCCGGATTTTTGTGAAAAATGAAAAAAAAGAGAAAAATGTCTTTCTTTTCAAAATAGTTTGTTTATTTTTCAATAAAAACGAAAACAAAAAGAATTTTATTTTCAAAATAGTTTGCTTTATTTACCACTGAAAAAAATATATAAAAAGAGTCTTGTTTTCAGAAATAATTTATTTGTCAATGAAAAAAAGAGTCTTGTTTCAAAAATAGTTTATTTTGTTTGCCCGAGCTATGCCAGTTTTATTCTCGCAGGGTGTGGGATACGTAGCCAACCCCCTTGGGTCCAACTTCGTTTTTGCAAAAATAGCCCGAAAAGAACCAAAATTTTGTTTCTATTTGAAAATAATTAAGGTGACGTCATTCTTCTCAGAAATTGCCGAATGTACCTAACAGGGTGCCGGAAGGCTGCTTTTGCAAGAAAAACTACCTTTTGGTCAGTTTTCAAAGTTTTGGCCGGTTAGCCAAACGCACCCTTAAAAGCTTCGTCCCCGAGGCGCTGAAAGTACGTGTTCGTGAAATCGGGTCTTTATTTTAACTTGAAAATAATAACAAGATAACAAGAAAAGTGTCTGTTTTTGTTTTGAGTCAAATAAATTTTACTTTTGCTTAATGAACTTAATAAATGTGCAGGATGAGCACGAATGAAACTGAACCTTTCGCAGTCTTTAGTAAGATCCCCCCACAGCTTCACATGTGGTGGAATAATCAGGAAAAGGGTAGTAAAGAAACGGTGGTAAAAGTCTTGGGAGGCCTCCTCGCTTTTTTGAATGTCAAGTCAAGACTGGATATCATCGAAGCTTTAATACCTTTTTGGGCCCCGACGCGCAATGTATTTCGCTTTTCTAACTTTGAGTTTACACCCAGGCTGGAAGAAATCGCGGGTTATACAGGTCTGAATGGAAGCCTGAGAGGTAAATATCTTTTGTCAACAAGATCAGTGTCTCCACACCAATTTTTGGATCTACTAAGAATTAGTCGAGATTTTAATAATAAGGACTTGTCTGGAGCATGTTGTACTCTCTTGTTACCGTATCACATTATGGTAATCCTCGGGGTTTGGAATAGCCAAATCTTGGGTTAACCCATGCTGGGAATATAAACAAATGGGAAGCAAGGCGAGGTTTGGCGTTCATAGTAGCATTATTAGGGGTTTTGATCTGTCCACGAAAGGATAAGAATATAGAGATAGGCCTTGTAGGGATGGTCGATGTTGCAATCAAAAAGGCAAATAGTACTGTAGTTCCCCTGATCTTGTCAAAAATCTACCAAGCTTTGACTATATGTCGGGAAGGAGGGAAAGTTTTTCAAGGTTGTAATATGTTTCTTCAATTGTGGATGCAAGAACACCTGCCACTGGGTGGGATATATGAAATACGGATTAGCCGGATTAAGCTGCATCAAGGACTTTGA
Source organism: Nicotiana benthamiana (assembly GCA_034376525.1). Taxonomy (NCBI): domain Eukaryota; kingdom Viridiplantae; phylum Streptophyta; class Magnoliopsida; order Solanales; family Solanaceae; genus Nicotiana; species Nicotiana benthamiana. Next base: position 51,557,379 of record CM067340.1, on the reverse strand, counting down.
TAAACGAGTAATGGGTTCTGCATTTCCTGAGGGTACTGAAGCTTGGCTTGTACAATTGAGATCCTTGACTACCAATAAAATTGAATGGGCATTTGGATGGCTTCTCGTCACTGAGGTAGTATACATGTCGGATGGAGAGCATTATATTCTTTTAATGAGCATCCGGAATATCCAGACATATGCTCCCCATCGGGTATTGTGCCAATTGGGAAGTTTTCAAGTCGTCCCCAATGATGAAGACCTGAGGAAGCAAGTCATTGAGTTGGGTCCAAAATCTGCATTTCCGGAAGATAAATTTCGCAAGCTATGGAATGAATGCAAATTCCTCGGGCCTAGAACCAAAGTCCGAGATCCAGCTAGAGGTGAGGTAGACCTGAAGTTTAATTTCTGGTTTGGGAAAATATTATAGATTCCTCAAAGGTCTACTAAATGAGCCCATGTTCAGCAATTCACTAATGACTCACAAGAACAAGGGGGTTGGTTGGAAAAAGAAGAAAACTACAGGGCTAAAATGAGTAAGCTGGAACAGCAAGTTAGGGACCTGCAATTTGAAAATGGTGTGTCAGTTGCTGCCGATGAGGGAGAAAAGAACATACTAACTCAAGAAAATTAGGCTCTCAAGGCCCAAATTTGAAAGTTGAGAATAGATGTCCAAATCCCATAGAGGAGTCGAGCAGATGAAAGACTGAGAAGCAGCCTGAGAAAGAAGTCCCTCGAGTGCCAATACGACCTAGTCTATCAGAATCCTGGTCTCAATTATCAGAAAATGCCAAAAGTCGGGTTCAATTTGTTCAGCGACTGAAGAGAAAATACGAGGGGACAATCACTAGTCTAATAAAGGTAACTGTTCTTCCAAATGAGGAAGCTAAATAGGCTAGGGATTTCAAAGCTGCCCGGGAGCAGTGTTATGATCTGATGGCCCAAATGGAAGAAGAGATACAACAGTTGCAAAGTCAATCCTCCGTGATTTTCATGTGTAAGAGGCCAGGAGTGAACAAGTTGGGTGGTTTCTTCGAGGAAGAGGTAGAATTGGAGAGTGGATCCTGGACATTGCTAATTACATTGCGGTAAAATTCCATGTGTGCGAGGATATGACTCGCACCACTTTCTTCGCCGCGGTAATGACTTTCATCTAGCAGGATATGAGTGATTTGGATCGGTTAAAGGGGGTATCCCAGATAGGCCCTTGGCGAAGTCGAATGATTCCCCGCGGGCACCAAGAGTAGTTGGGGCTTTAACATATTTCTGATTTCTTAAGTCTGTAATGTCTTTTATTAAAGTCTATCAGTTTATCTGTGAGTCTATATTTCTTTTATCAGAATATTACAGTATCTGGGTTGTGTGTTTTTTGAGTCTATATTCCATTTTCATCGAAGCCTGCCAATGTCTTGTTTAAGTCTGGGTCTTTGTATCTAAGTTTGTTTTAATGAAAATTGAAAAATTCCAAAAATGCTTTATTTATGTTTATCTTCAAGAACTACACTTGGGATGATTCATGCGGGATCATGATACGTAGGCAATCTCCATAGTATTTGACTGTAACCAAATGAAAAAAAGAGAAAGAAAAGAGAGGAGAACTGGGAGAGAAATAAGAAAAGGAATGAGAGGAAAAAACAAGAAAAAAATTAAAAGCAAGAGGTGAAAAACAAGGGAGAAAAGAGAAACAAAAGGGAAAATAAGAAACCAAATGAAAGAAACATTGGCAAAACAAGAGGGAGTGAGATAATAAGAACAAAGAGGAAACAAATGGAAGAGTGAAAAAGAGAGAAAGTAAAAAAAGAAGAAAGGAAGTTGCAATCAGAAACAAGGAAAGCCGGGATGACGCAAGCAGTTTAGCGAATGCATAATAGAAGCTATCAACTACCTAGGGGCATTCATTCCCCAAATGTACGGTTACCAATATGTTCAATGCCTTAACGCTAACGTGATGGTTTCATTTTGTCATATCATTTCAGAAAGGTGGTTGGTTTTTAGTTTTTAAAGTGGCAACTCTTCTCTACAACGCAAAGGTAAAAGGCAATGGAAGATAACAACAAAACTGAGTTGACAGATACTGCTGCCAGAAAGCAATTGGTCGAAAAAGATAATAGGTTGGTAGAATAAGTAAAGATGTTGAGACAACACGTGGTGGACATGTATCGGGCATGGATGACTGGAAAGCACCACCCCTGCCACCACCCAACTTTCTGGACGCTGTCCTTACCCAAACTCCAAACACAATGCCGGATGATCCTCCACACTCTCCATATCTACCTGCTTATAACAGCTTTTTCAACCACCCTAGTAGCTCCATCACTCGTCGTCCAACTATCTTTTCCCAAAAGTGCCCTCTGGTCACTTCCATTGTTCTCGACGATGAACACCCACCTAAAGCTCATAACGCCCAATATTACCCCTTTGAGGTTGCTCACAAAGTTCCCAACTTGCACAAGAAGGGCCCACGAGATGAGACTTATGTTCAAAACGAAAAGTTCACAGCAAGACAAGGGCTAGATGGGGTACCCAGGAAACTGAAAAGCATAAAACAGTCCTTAAGGGACAAGCAAGGAATGAGAGGGTAGCATGGATTACAAACAACCATCCGTGTCTCCGGACATTCGCCTACACATCTGGTTTGAATTACCAAAATTCAGCTTGTATGATGGATTTGGGATATGGTATCCCACATGAAAGTTTATTGCAATAAAATAAGAAGTGTGGGAGAGAAATATGACTCGATGATGGCATATTTTAGTGAGATCCTAACTTGGGCAGCTGTGGACTGGCACAATCATCAAGATGTTGATAAGTGGCCTACATTGAGTGACATGGCTCAAGACTTTGTCTGATACTTTCAATGCAAATCAAGTGTTACCCCAGATCGTTCCTCCCGATCTAAGATAGAAAAGAAGCTGGAGGAAAGCTTTAGAGAGTTTGGGCTCAGACTGAGGGAGCAAGTTGCTCGAGTCAGTACCTTGATTGGCAAAGAAGAAATGGTCGAGCCTTTCCTACAAACCCAGGGGCCCACCTACTTCAATAATTTGATCCCGGTCGTGGGTAGACCTTTCTATGAGGTGTTAAGAATTGGGGAGCTAGCAGAAGAGGGGATCAAGTCAGGCAAAATCATGATTTGGTCGAAAGACATTCACAACATCCAACAAGCTTGGATGGGGAGGGGAAAGTAGAAAAGATGATCCGATGATTTTTCCTGATCAATACTCCCAGCCCCGAAACCATCCCTGTAGATATCCTTTTGCATCAGGTGACCCTTTCTAAGGCTAGTTCTCTCCACAGCACTCCCAAAGTCATACATCACTTTTTTGCGGTACTAGACTCACCAAAATGCTTATCTACCCCCACGGGCCTACTAGAAACCCCAAGGATTAGGTTTCCTGCCCAATCAAGCATGTAAATATGAGAGGTTGTGGAAGAACAAAGATTACCCTCTACTGGAAGGGTCATACGCCAATTTGTTCCATAGGCTAAGGAGTTCGGGCATGTTGAAGCATATCCAGATAAAAATACCAAATCCTCTTCCAAAGAACTTTGACTTTTCGCAAAGGTGCACCAATTTCTCAAATGCCCCGGACACGACATAGAGAAGTGTCAGAATCTGAAGAATGCAATCCAAAAGCTTATTAATGCAGGAAACATTGTGGTGCCAAATTCACATGCGGCAGACATCAGCCAAAGTCCATCGCCTGTGCAAAATAAGATGCACATATTGGTCATGGCTTATTTGGAAAAGGAATGTTAGAATTCTTCTAGGAGCATCAGAGGCCACATGCCGCTAAGCTTTCAGTGCTATCAGAGCTAGATTTTATGAACGAGCTGGCAAAGGGAACCCAAAGGCAATTTTTTGGAACAAGTGTAGAGGACTTGTGAAGTTCATGCAAAAATTAGTGGCTAAGATGTTGAATTTGAGGATTGGAAAGACGCCGTTTTCTTGGTTAGCCAGGGAGGAGTTTTGGTGGTTCATGTTGTTGTTGTTTCTCCTATAAGGGTTATTTAAGGGTTGCAATTCGGATGCTGTCTTGTGATTCAAACCCTTCTATCCTTTTATTATGACTAGTTCCTTTAGTCGTAGTATCTCATTCGGTGTTATCTAGGTTTGTTTTAGGGTTGATCCCAGTATATGTAGTTTGTTTTATTGTTTAAACCCTTTCACCGTTTGTCTAATGCAATATTCTATTTAGCCATTTCTAGTCATTTTTGTTTAATTCTTTCCTCCTTTTATTGTTTTTTATGCTGGTTCTAGTGACATGACATGTACGCATAAGTCTCTGTCTGATATTTAAAATCCCGTTCAGTCGTGAAGCAATTAAGTAATGTTAAAGATGATAGGGGCATTTGAGGGGAATATGTAAAGGCATTTTGAGACCATTTGAAGCCCGAATTGTGTGAAACTAGGGTAGATAGAACATGAGGAAAACCCTAAAGCCAAGTTTGATCAAATTGACAGGAGTTGTTCGTGGTAAGGAGAGTGAGAGTGTTGTCCAATGGTGCTTTATATTCAACTAGATGAAGAAGGCGAAGGTGTGGACATGGTTATCAATCCTGGTACAATCAAAATATGTTACAAATTTTTTCCTTAGTTTGTTTAATTGTGTAGTTTGCACTTGGCATGTTTTGAGGATTGGAATGACGAAGGCATTTTTTTCTATTATCAAAACAAAAAAAAGAAAATGAAGAAAGAAAAGAAATGAAGAGAAAATAAGGAAGAAAAAGGAAAGAAAAACACAAGGTAATTTCTATGACATGAACAACGTTCGACCTGATCCCTTTAAGGATACGTAGGTAGCCTCACGGTTTGGTCTCATCATAATAAAAATTCAAAAGTCCTCAAAAAAAGAAACTGGGGCAGAAGTTGTGGTTGTGCAGGAGATTTGACTCTGAAAGTTGTAATTGTAACCCATTTGAATTGATTTGAGCCTTTTATACCCTTTCTTCTAACCCCGTCCAAAAGCCCATGTTACGGACCAAAGAAAGGTCTTATAATCAGTCTTCGAGAAATGACAAGTCGAGCAGGTAAAGGCAACTCAATGTCAGGGGAAACACTCTGGTTCCAGTAGGGAAAAATAAAAAGTGAGAGAATCTTGTTGGTGAATAACTTCACAGGCACCTTGGGGCGATGGTAAGTTGAGAGAAATAACAAAATGAGAGAGGTTTGATGTTAAAATCCTTCGGGCACTGCAAGTCGAATAAGGAATGTGAATCAGATTGGATAAGCAGAGCGTTGAAGCCTAGTTTCAAGGAAAAAAGTTGCAACAAGAGCTGAACATTTGATTTGCTTGACAGAATATCTACAAGTGCATGTCATTGTTGTTAGAATATACGCTTAACGCTAGAGGGGGGTGAATAGCGTTATAATAAAAAACAATGTAAATTTGCGGAATTAAATATTGCAGGAATAACGTAAGTGCAGTAATAAAAATGATAAGGAGAGAACACACCGAATTTTATCCTGGTTCACCACAACGTGTGGTTAGTCCAGTCCCCGAGAGACTCTCTCGAGTATTACACTAATTTTGTTAAGCTTACGGGTGCCTAACAAACCGTTACACTTGCTCGTAGATATACACTCTACAAGACTTCAACCTGCTCGAGGATACAGCACCTCAAGACTTCAATCCAAGGAACTACTTTTCCTTCTTACAACAAGGGATTAGACTATCCCTTCAAGTGTGTACAAACACTTAGCACTCAAGACAAGACTCTCTTTATAGAGTAGATATGAGTAAAAACAATACGCTCAAGAACGCAACAACTTAGTCAAGAGTTTGGCTCTCAAAAAGCTATGAAATGAATATAAAATGATTGAATGAGAGTATGTAAGCTTAAGCAAGAATGTAATCAGTTGTTGTACTTAGAAGAGTGAATTTGAGTTGTATTCATAGTGCTCAAAACACCCAAAACCGTTGCTTAATTGCCAATACAAATTGCTGATTTTGTGCTAGGATAATCGATTATCTGATTCTGCATAATCGATTATCTGCCAATCGTTTAAAAATCATTCCTAGATTATAAGAAGAATAATCGATTATCCAAATCGTATAATCGATTACCTGACAACGTTCAAAAATCAATCCCCGATTTTATGTTTAACATAATCGATTGTGTGATTGTACATAATCGATTATCTTTCAGTGTTTGAAAATACTTTGGCAACGGTCTTTAATATAATCGATTACCAGAAAAGCCATAATCGATTATTTTGCTACTTTGTAAAATCTGATGCTCACTGTCTCAACATAATCGATTAGTCGAAGGCACATAATCGATTATCTTGTAGCTTTGAAAAATCTGGTGAACACTGCCTTAACATAATCGATTATCATAAGGTACATAATCGATTATCTTGCAGCTTTGTAAAATCTGGTGTACACTGCCTTAACGTAATCGATTATCATAAGGTACATAATCGATTATCCTACAGCTTTGTAAAATCTGGTGTACACTGCTTTAACATAATCGATTATCATAAAGTACATAATCGATTTTGTTTGTCCAGATTTGAAAGACATGTTTAGAATTCATTTTGGTTAAAATGAAATGTTTGAAAATCATTTTGCTTTAAATTAAAGATGCATGGTTTGATAAAAATGATTTTACGAGAGAATCCAAGTCTTGAATCAATTGTCGGATCAAGATCACAATTATAGAACGACTTATGTATAACTTTGTTGCTTTACTTAATCTTGATCGTTGTTTCTCTTGTGCTTGGACTTCGGCATATGTCAATGTTCTGTTCACGTCGGTTTGTCATTTATCAAAACCTACAAATATGAACACACATTTAGTTTAGCGACTTGAGAACGTGTTTCAACAATTGTCAATTGAGTTGGTATCCACATCTGATAGGTTTCTACTTCGTAGTTTTCTTGTTAGGAATCATCTATTTCCCTTGTCCTTCACTATGTTTCTTTGTTTTGTTCACTTCCTCTTCCTGCGTCTGTTTGGTCTTTGGTCATAACAAGTGAGAAATGACAACAAAATTTTCCACCAGCTTTCATTTTCACAAAACTATATATGGTTAGCACATCAAAAGTGTCCTAAGTCAGAAAACAACAACAAGAGCACTGAACTGGTAATAATCATCATGATTTGGGGATCCTTGTGAAATACAGAGGCTTGGTATATCAATTCACGAACATACAATAGATCAAATGTTAGGGTGAACATATCAAAGGTATTTTAAGCAGGAAGATTGGCAAAAATAACTAACCAGCAATAAGCGAGGTCTTCCAAGCAGGAATCAAAGTTATCATGACAAGTGAAGGAGCAATAGACCTCAAGGTCAAAGGGTTAGGGGTTTTAATTTAAGAAAGAGCAACATACTTTGGGGAGGGAACGAACATGCTAAGGGATTCATGTGAGACACAAAGGTTGGGAAGATGCCAGTTCATGTCATATAACAAGTAGAGGATATTGAATCTGAACAGAGAAAAGGTATTTTATATGATGAGGGCAACAGAACAAGGATTAGTCAATGAACAAGTAAGATCTTCAATTGGAAATAAATCATCTTGGGAAGTGAAGGAGAAACTCCCTTAGAGTTCAAGGCCACAAACCAACCACCACATTTTAAACTGACAAGATATTCTTTGATTGAAACAGGGGCAGGACTTCTTATGGAAGTGACGGTTGTGTTCTTTTCATTTTGAACACGTTTAAGAAAACTTTTAAAAGCATGAAAGGCATCACTTTTATGAGCAAGAAATAACGTCCATGTGAATCTAGAGTAGTCATCAACAATTACAAAAGCATAAAGATTTCCACCAAAACTTTCAACACGAGATGGTCCAAAGAGATCCATGTGTAGAAGTTGTATGGGTCTAGTGGTTGAAACAACATTTTTGGATTTAAAAGAGGCTTTTGTTTGTTTCCCTTTTTGACATGAATCACAAATAGAATCTTTTTTAAATTTCATGTTTGGAAGACCAATTACTAAATCTTGTGAAACTAGTTTGTTTAAAAGATTCATATTTACATGAGCTATTCTACGATGCCATAACCACATGTCGTCTTCTTTACTCATAAGGCAATTTACAAAACTTGATGAAGAATTTTCAAGATCAACCATATAGATATTATCCATTCTAATACTACGAAGAATAATTTTGAAATCACTACGACGGATAACTAAGCATTCTTCGGAGTCAAACAATACAGGATTTCCCTTGTCACATAATTGACTTATGCTCAAGAGATTATGTTTAAGACCTTTAACAAGCAAAATATGCTTAATGGGGGAGGATTCGTCCTTACCGACCGATCCAATGCCGATAATTTTTCCTTTGTTATTGTCTCCAAAAATAACATTTCCTCCTTCCGTGGGTTTTAGTTGAAGGAACTTTGATGCATCCCCGATCATATGTTTGGAGCATCCACTATCAAGGTACCAAAGTACACTTGATCCCTTCAAACACACCTACAAAACAAATTAATGAGATTTTGGTACCCAAGCCATTTTGGGTCCTTGTGTGTTAGGTGCAAAATATTGGTGTGATTGTCCTGCAGTGAAATGCCTATGTCTAGTGAAGCATGCGGGAGCAATATGTCCAATTTTATTGCAATAATGACAAATGACATTCGGATTGTGCATTCTTCTAGGTTGATAGTAATTTGGTGGTCTAAATTTATTCACTCTATTTTTAGGAACATAGTTGTGATGTAGCTTTCGAAAATCTTGTCTAGGTGGTCTATACATGCCAACATTTCTTCTAGCATTCACCCTATTTTTAGGAATATAGTTTTGATGTGGTTTTTGAAAATCTTGTCTAGGTGGTCTACACATTCCAATATTTCTCCTAGCATTTGTTCTAGGATGAGTTGCTATTCTAGGATTAAAAGTTCTAGGTTGAGTGTTGACATTTATTTAGTTTTGCCTAAGTTGAGTCTTAGGTGGTTTAGGAATGGACTCAACTTTTTCTTTTGACTCGTGTTTAAAGCCTATACCGTGCTTAGTGAATTTCAAATTTACAAGCACTTCATTGAGATTTTTGTGTGAAGAATTGAATTTGTGTAAAGTGCTTCTAAGACTTTCTACTTCTTCCTTTAGAGATTTGCAAGAGGTACAATCCTTATTTGAGCTTTCGGGTTTATCGGCGCTTCTTTTGCCATAAAACTTGTTTTCCTCTTTTAATTTCTCATTTTCAAGAGTAAGTTTTTCAAAATCCTTTTCTTTTGAAGAAAATCGTTTTCTTAAATCTTTTATAGATTTAGAAGCGCTAATAAACTCTTTATACAACTCAACAAATGCATCTTGCATTTTTTCTAAAGTGGAATAGTTCTTAGAAGTAGTACATACCTCATTTTGAGTTTCTTCGTGTGCCATAGGACACAAGTTTGCGGTTTCGTTTCCTTCTCCATCACTTGATTCGTCTCCGGAGTCGCCTCCCCAAGAGATGTATGCTCTTTGTTTCTTGAATGGTTTCTTCTCCTTTTTGATATTTGGACAATCTGATTTGATATGCCCGATTTCCCGCATCCGTAGCACTTCAATTGGTCTCCTTGTTGCTTACCTTTTCGTTCATACTTCTTTTGCATGAACTTGTGAAATTTCTTAGTAACGAGTCCAAGCTCGACATCTTCATCACTTGACTCCTCATCGTTTTGAGGTTGAGTAGTTGATGCTTTGAGCGCAATCCTTCTTTTCCTTTGATCATCCAAAAGAGAGTTAAGAATAGTTGATTCATAAGTTTTGAGATTACCTCGCAATCCATCGATGGTGACGTTTGTGATGCCGATTGATTCTTGGATAGCGTCGGCTTTGGAATGCCATTCCGGAGTGAGGCTTCGTAGAATTTTTCGAACAAGCTCCTTATCCATGAATGTCTTTTTGAGGGCGTGTAGGTCATTGACAATTTTTTAAAATCGTTCGAATATGTCATCTATCTTCTCGTTTTCCTTCATGCGAAACAGTTCATATTCGTGGGTTAGGAAATCAATTTTAGCTTCCCTTACCTGGTCCGTACCTTTGTAGGTGATTTCTAATTTGTCCCATATTTGCTTGGCAGTGGTGCAACATGATATTTTTCGATAGTCATCGGGGTTCACTGCACAATACATCATGTTAATTGCCTTTGCGTTGTTCTCTACTTTTCTGATATCATCGGCGTCGTATTCGTCTTCCGTTTTTGGAGTGAGTTCTTCTCCAACCTTTTTGGTAGGTTGTAGTTCTCCAATTTTGATAATTTTCCACAATTGGAAGTTGTTTGATTGTATAAAAATCCTCATTCTCTCCTTCAAGTAAGTGTAGTTGGTGCCATCAAAAGGTGGTGGCCTTGTGAAGCATTGTCCTTCACCTAGTCCTGCATAAACACTACGAGTAGAAGCCATGGAAAGTTTCTCTCAAACTGTTAAGTCTTTCAGAGAGTATGGTTCTGATACCAATTGTTAGAATATACGCTTAACGCTAGAGGGGGGTGAATAGCGTTATAATAAAAAACAATGTAAATTTGCGGAATTAAAAATTGCAGGAATAGCGTAAGTGCAGTAATTAAAATGATAAGGAGAGAACACACCGAATTTTTTCCTGGTTCACCACAACGTGTGGTTAGTCCAGTCCCCGAGAGACTCTCTCGAGTATTACACTAACTTCGTTAAGCTTACGGGTGCCTAACAAACTGTTACACTTGCTCGTAGATATACACTCTACAAGACTTCAACCTGCTCGAGGATACCGCACCTAGACTTCAATCAAGGGAACTACTTTTCCTTCTTACAACAAGGGATTAGACTATCCCTTCAAGTGTGTACAAACACTTAGCACTCAAGACAAGACTCTCTTTATAGAGTAGATATGAGTAAAAACAATACGCTCAAGAACGCAACAACTTAGTCAAGAGTTTGGCTCTCAAAAAGCTATCAAATGAATATAGAATGATTGAATGAGAGTATGTAAGCTTAAGCCAGAATGTAATCAGTTGTTGTACTTAGAAGAGTGAGTTTGAGTTGTATTTATAGTGCTCAAAACACCCAAAACTGTTGCTTAATTGCCAATCACAAATTGCTGATTTTGTGCTAGGATAATCGATTATCTGATTCGGCATAATCGATTATCTGCCAATCGTTTAAAAATCATTCCCTGATTTTAAGCAGAATAATCGATTATCCAAATCGTATAATCGATTACCTGACAACGTTCAAAACTCAATCCCCGATTTTATGCTTAACATAATCGATTGTCTGATTGTACATAATCGATTATCTTTCACTGTTTGAAAATACTTTGGCAACGGTCTTTAATATAATCAATTACCAGAAAAGCCATAATCGATTATTTTGCTACTTTGTAAAATCTGATGCTCACTGTCTCAACATAATCGATTAGTCTAAGGCACATAATCGATTATCTTGTAGCTTTGAAAAATCTGGTGAACACTGCCTTAACATAATCGATTATCATAAGGTACATAATCGATTATCTTGCAGCTTTGTAAAATCTGGTGTACACTGCCTTAACATAATCGATTATCATAAGGTACATAATCGATTATCTTACAGCTTTGTAAAATCTGGTGTACACTGCTTTAACATAATCGATTATCATAAAGTACATAATCGATTTTGTTTGTCCAGATTTGAAAGACATGTTTAGAATTCATTTTGGTTAAAATGAAATGTTTGAAAATCATTTTGCTTTAAATTAAAGATGCATGGTTTGATAAAAATGATTTTACGAGAGAAGCCAAGTCTTGAATCAATTGTCGGATCAAGATCACAATTATAGAACGACTCATGTATAACTTTGTTGCTTTACTTAATCTTGATCTTTGTTTCTCTTGTGCTTGGACTTCGGCATATGTCAATGTTCCGTTCACGTCGGTTTTTCATTTATCAAAACCTACAAATATGAACACACGTTTAGTTTAGCGACTTGAGAACGTGTTTCAACAATTTCCCCCTTTTTGATAATGGCAAACCAATATCGGGATATGCATATCAATTAAATCATAATGACGATCCAAGACAAGTATATAGATATGCAACGAGTTCCCCCTCAAGGTATGAATTCCCCCTCAATTTATGCCAATATGTATTAGTGTGCATAGCCCATATCTTCCCCCTTTTGACATTAGCAAAAAAATAACTAACTCTTTATTGATTAAGCAATATTGCAAATACATAAAAATAAAAGACAGAATATTATGCAAACTAGAAAAACAAAGAGACAAGACATTATTCATTATCATCATTGACTTCCGTCTCGACATCCGGTACATCTTCCCGAAGGAAAATAATCGATTATGGAACTATGGTAATCGATTATTCTTGTTAGATAATACGCTTAACGCTAGAGGGGGGGTGAATAGCGTTATAATAAAATTTAGCGTAAACTTGCGGAAATTAAAATTTGCAGGAAGTAAATAAGTGCGATAAATAATAACTTACACAGATATATCCTGGTTCACCACAACGTGTGGCTAGTCCAGTCCCCGAGAGACTCTCTCGAGATTTTCCACTAACGTGTCAAGCTTCCGGGTGCTTAACAAACCTTTACAACTTGAGGACGCAAGCCTCAACACCTTTGCTCGGAGTTACAACACTCCAAGACTTCAACCAAGGAAACACAAGTTCCTTACAACAAGAGAATTACAATTCTCTTACAAGTGTATACAACACTAAAACACTCAAACAAAATACTCCTTAATGAGTAGATATGAGTAAAAGAAGTAAGCTCTGGATCACAACAACTTTGGACAAGAATATGGCTCTCAAAAGCTTTATGGAATTGAATATAAAATGATAAACAAAAGTATGCAAGCTTATAGCAATGTAATGATCAGTTGTAGTATGTTGTTGTGTTTAAAACACTGAAATGAAGTTGTATTTATAGTTGAAACACTTGGCATTACCGTTGCCTAATTGCCAATTAAGAGTTGCTGATTTTACTCACTAACAATCGATTGTCAAACCCCAACAATCGATTGTCTGCCAGTCAGATCAAAATTCAATCCCAGATTTTACGCTTGATAATCGATTACTTACAATCCATAATCGATTACTGGCAACGTTCAAAAAATCTTTTCCAGATTTTACCACAAACAATCGATTGTCCAGAATAAACAATCGATTACTCAGCAACATTTAAAAAATCTTTTCCGGATTTTAATCAAAACAATCGATTATACAGAATCAATAATCGATTACCCAATAACGTTCAAAAAATCTTTTCCGAATTTTAGTCTAAACAATCGATTATGCAGAATCAATAATCGATTACCTGACGGTATTTGAAAACTTTACGACAACGGTCAGCTTCACAATCGATTGCACATAGTCAACAATCGATTACTTATCAGTTTTTGAAAAACATTTTTGACACTGCCTCTTGACAATCGATTGTTATATACTCACAATCGATTATTTAATAAATTTGAAAATCACTGGAAGTCACTGCCTCAACACAATCGATTGTCATTAGTTCACAATCGATTATTTTGTGACTTTGAAAAATCTGAAGGACACTGTCTCTTCACAATCGATTGTCATTAGCTTCACAATTATTCTGAGTTTTGAAAAACTTTGATGGACACTGCCTCATCACAATCGATTGTCATAAGGTTCACAATCGATTGTCATGCAGGTTTGAAGAAAACCTGATGTTCACTGCCTTAACACAATCGATTGTCATTAGTTCACAATCGATTGTCATGCAGTCTTGGCTTAAAACAATCGATTATCATTAGTACATAATCGATTATCTTAGTCCAGTTTTCATAGGCATTTAAAAATCATTTTGACTAATGAAAATATGCATGATTTAAAATCATTTAGCATTAAATTAAATATGCATGATTTTGGAAAATAGTTTTATGAGAGAAGCCATGTTACGAGTCAAGTTGTAGGATCAGGATCACAATTAAGAATGACTCAATTAAATTATAAAACTTTGTCTTGAGATTGAATCTCGATGTATATCAATTGTGCGCTTGTTTCTTGAACTTCGTCATATATCAATTTTCGCTTCGTTTGTCATTCATCAAAACCTACACAAAAGAACACACGTTTTAGTATATTGCATTGAGAACGTGTTTCCAACAATTTCCCCCTTTTTGATAATGGCAAACATTAAGCGGGATATGCAAGACAAGCAATTTATATTGACGATTCAAGACAAGTATATTCATGCAACAAGTATGCAATTTGTTCCCCCTCAATATATGAATTCCCCCTCAATTTAAGCTTATAAATATTGAGAGTTGCATACTCGTTATCTTCCCCCTTTTGCCATTAGCAAAAATAAAAGAAGAAGATGCCAAAGATGTAAATAAAACTTGTTTATTTATTGGAAAGAAATTACAGCAACATCAACCCGAATAATAGCAACATGTAAAACAAACAAAAAAAAAAACTACAATTATTCATTCATCATTTTCCGCCTCATCATCCGGCGCTGCTTCATATGGAACAAGACCGGCATATGGATAATGAACGTGGTCAAAATATCCATGGATCTCGTGAGTTAATTGACCGAAAGAAGAGGTCAATGAAGCAATTTGGTCGGAAATGAATTGGAGAGAAGGCTCTTGACGCGGAGGAGCACGACGGGTTGGAAGAGGAGCAGGCGCTACATGATCACCGTCATGATGAAAGGAGGATTCCGAAATTTCCCACTTTTTGGTACTCTTTTTGAGAGGACCGTTTCCAGTGACGAATCCGGTGGCTTCAAGAAAGTTCATGATGAGGAGGGCATAAGGAAGAGGCATATCATCTCCGATAGCGTCACGCATGTGAATTTTGATAAGCCGACACCAATTGATGTTAGCTCCGGTAACTATGGCATGCATGAGCTTGGTGTCCTCTTGGAAAATGGTGGTATGGTTGTGCTTACGAGGCTTGAGGACTCGGGTGATGAAATAGAAAATTAATCGGTAATTTGGATCCATTCCCGCAATTGTAGGACGACGGGAGGAGATATTTGGATCATAAGAAGTAAGAGCGATTTGGTGTAAGAGGGCTGTTTCATCAAAAAGGGCTCGGGCCTCTCCGGTGTACCGAAAAATGTCTTCACCGTTATGAGGAAGACGGGCAATGGTATAAATATTTTCATCGGAAAGAAGAATTTGAACACCATTAATGTTGGTGACAAGCTCACCATCATCATCCTCATGGAGGTTGGAATAAAATGCTTGAACCAATGTAGTATTGATGTAAGGATGAGTAAGGAGTAAAAAGTCAAGAAGTTGAGAATTTTTGAGCATATTTGCAGCAGGCCCAAATGATTCAAGATACTTGTGGGTTGAAAAGCGGGGTGGAAGAATGTCGCGCTTTTCAAATTTGGTTAGGAATCGAGTAAGCTCGATGTCGGAATTGAAATATAGAACGGAACCATCTTGATAGGGATAGTTCGGACGAGGAGGGGCAGCCGAGGTGGATGCGCCGTGCCTAGCAGAACGGGAACGTTTTGAGTGACGGCCCGACATTTTTAATGAAAGCTGCTGGATTTTGCAAAGAATTTGAGAGAATTTGATATTTTGAAAGCTAGAATTGATGCTTGAATGAATGAATATGAACATATATGAAGCCTATTTATAGAGGGGAGAGTGGCTTATCATTTATGGAAGAAATCTGCTGAGAATTTAAAGCCAAATCAGTCAGAAACAGTAAAATAAATTCACTGACGGTTAGACAATCGATTGTTGAGATGCAATAATCGATTGTTGAAGAGTTATGACCTGACTTGGAACTGACACAAATCGATTGAGGAGCCAAACGGTAACAAGAATTTAAATTTCTGACATGAAATAATCGATTTTCAAAATATGTTAATCGAT
The DNA here is from genome assembly GCA_034376525.1 of Nicotiana benthamiana. Lineage (NCBI taxonomy): Eukaryota > Viridiplantae > Streptophyta > Magnoliopsida > Solanales > Solanaceae > Nicotiana > Nicotiana benthamiana. The sequence goes on along the minus strand of CM067340.1, from coordinate 51,541,618 downwards.
TGTTATGTTACAGTGAGCACAGAAATTTTCTGATTTTGAAAATAATCGATTATATTTTGAAACAATCGATTGTTTTGGAAAAGCCTGGCTGAATGATTGAGACGGAAATCGATTTTGCAGTTTAAAGAATCGATTATTTAACGAAACTACATAATAAACATAAACCATAAACAATCGATTAGCGATACTGCTAATCGATTTTCAGCACAGTAAAATAATCGATTATTTGTTGGAACAATCGATTGTTTTGTGCCAAAACTTTATAATTCCCCCTATCTTTTAGGGCGATACCTGCAAAATAGAGTTAGACGTCTCCGACGCTCAAGTTAGAAATTTGTAAAGAAGTAATAACTTAAACTAGTGTTGCCAAGTGAGAACGTGAGCTCTTAAGAAGTGTGTCCTAAAGTGTTCTTAAGAGAGTTTCGGGTACTTACCTTTCCTCCGATGTTGCCAATTACCTGTTCGAGAGGGTGATCTTTGATTGTCCTCCACTCGTTAGGCATATTCATTTCTTTTTCCAATTGTGGCGCTTCTTCCGTTGGTTGTTCCTCAGTTTCATCTTTATTTTCCTTGGGTGGTTCCTCTTGTATTTTGTCTTTCAAGCTATCTAAGATACCTGCAAGATCAAAACCGGAATCCTTTCTCGCCAAGCGAGCATTATTTTCGGAAAATACAACATGAGGGGATTCCTCCACAATTTGGGTTCTTTTATTAAAGACCCTATATGCTTTACTACGTGAGGAATATCCAATGAAAATACCTTCATCCGACTTAGCATCAAATTTACCATATTGGTCTTTGCCATTGTTATGAACAAAACATTTGCAACCAAAAACTCTAAAATGGGAAATGTTTGGTTTTCTACCCTTATAAAGTTCATAGGGGGTTTTCATGAGTATAGGCCGAATTACTACTCTATTTAGAACATAGCAAGCGGTACTCACGGCGTCCGCCCAAAAATGTTTGGGTATCTTAGCTTCGTCGAGCATGGTTCTAGCCATCTCTTCGAGACACCTATTTTTCCTTTCCACCACCCCATTTTGTTGTGGTGTTCGTGGAGCGAAAAAGGTATGCTCGATTTCGAGTTCGTCACAAAAGTCCGCAAAGAGATTGTGATCAAACTCTCCCCCATGATCACTTCTAATTGAAGTGACGGTTGTTTCTTTCTCATTTTGAACACGCTTAAGAAAATATTTAAATTTTGAAAAGCATCACTTTTATTGGCAAGAAATAAAGTCCAAGTAAATCTCGAGTAATCATCAACAATCACAAAAGCATATTTATTTCTTCCTAGACTTTCAATGCGAGAGGGACCAAATAAATCCATATGAAGCAATTGCAATGGTCTAGAAGTTGAAACAATGTTTTTAGATTTGAAAGATGCTTTTGTTTGCTTCCCCTTTTGACACGAGTCACAAAAAGAGTCATTTTCAAATTTTAAATTGGGAAGACCAACAACTAAGTTTTGAGAAATCAATTTGTTCAAAAGATGCATATTGATATGTGCTACTCTACGATGCCATAGCCAAGTATCATCCTCTTTACTCATTAGACAATCAATATATTCGGGTGAGGAATTAGCAAGATCAACCATATAAATATTATCAACTCTAAAACCACGAAGTATGATTTTGAAATCACTACGTCTAAATACTAGGCATTCATCCGAATCAAATAGAGCAAGATTTCCCTTGTCACATAATTGGCTTATGCTCAAGAGATTATGCTTCAAACCTTTCACAAGTAATATATGCTTAATAGAGGATTTTCATCCTTACCGACCGAGCCGATGCCGATGATCTTTCCTTTATTGTTGTCATCGAAGATAACATTTCCTCCTTCTTTGTGCTCTAATTGAAGGAATTTGGATTCATCTCCCGTCATATGCTTGGAGCATCCACTATCAAGGACCATAGTACACTTGATCCTTTCAAGCACACCTACAAAACAAATTAATGTTCTTTAGGTACCCATGCCATCTTGGGTCCTTGGGGGTTAGGCATATTATAATGATGCGATTGAGTAACATGTCTATGACGTGTAAAGCATGCAGGAGCAATATGACCAATACGTCTACAATAATGACAAGTCACATTTGGGTTATGCATCCTTCTAGGTTCATAGTAACTAGACGGATGAAAATTTTTTACTCTATTTTGAAAACTATGACTCTTTCGCATTTCATGAGAATTATTTCTCCTACTATGAGCTCTAGGATGGGCAGCATTTTTAGAGTGATTGTTTCTCGGTTGAGGGCCATTGCTAGGTCTTCTAAGGGGTTCAAAATTTGGCCTAAAATATGCATCATTTCTAGGGTGACTATTTCTAGGTGGTAAGTCATTCCTAAGTCTTCTAAAATGTTCAGCATTTTGTCTAGCATGCATATTGGCTCTAGAGTTGTTGTTTCCAGGATAAGCATTTCTATTGTTAATCCTAGGTTGAGCTTTAGGTTGTTGGGGTTTAGCTGCAACCTTTTCTTCATTCTTAAAGCCTATTCCATGCTTGGTTGATTTCAAGTTAATAAGAACATCATTCAAGTTTTTGTGCGAAGAATTAAACTTATCTAATGTGCCTTTAAGCCTACTTACTTCATTCTTAAGAAGCAAACAAGAAGTGCAATTTCTAGTAGAGCTTTCGGGCTTATCGGAACTTCTTTTTCCAACAAAATTGTTTTCCTCTTTCAGCTTCTCATTTTCTAAAACCTGTTTTTCTAAATCCTTTTCTTTCAAAGAAAGCTGTTTTTGAAAATCCTTTTCTTTTAATGAAGCATTTTCTTTTATGCCCTTAACAGTTTTTGAAGCCTTAATAAACTCAGCATATAATTCATCAAAAGCAGTTCTCATTTCTTCAAGAGTAAAGAAGTTTTTAGACGAAATTTGACATACCTTATCTTTGTTGTCTTCTTGTGCCATAAGGCAAAGATTTGCTGCTTCGTCTTCTTCTCCTTCGCTTGACTCATCTCCGGAGTCGCCTCCCCAAGAAATGTATGCACGTTGCTTTTTAAAAGGTTTCTTCTCCTTTTTGATGTTTGGGCAATTTGATTTGATGTGCCCGGTTTCACCACATTCATAGCACTTGATTTGTTCGCCTTGCTTTTTGCCCTTGCGTTCATACTCCTTGCGCATGAACTTTTGAAATCTTTTGATAACGAGTCCAAACTCGTTGTCTCCTTCCTCATCAATTTGCGGTTGGCTTGTGCTCGCCTTTAGAGCTATTCTTTGCCTCCTTTGATCATCAACAAAAGGGTTAAGAATAGTAGATTCATAGGTTTTAAGGTTACCTCTTAGTGTGTCGATGGTGATGTTTGAAACGCCAATGGATTCTTGAATTGCATCGGCCTTTGATCTCCATGCCGGTGTGAGACTTCTAAGAATTTTTCGAACGAGCTCTCTATCCGTGAATGTTTTCTTGAGAGCATGTAAGTCATTTATGATTATTGAAAATCGCTCAAACATTTCGTCCACCTTTTCACCTTCCTTCATGTGAAATAATTCATAAGAATGGTTTAGGAAATCAATTTTTGCTTCCCTTACCTGGTCCGTACCTTCGTACGTGACTTCTAGCTTGTCCCACATCTCCTTTGCCGTTGTACACCACGATATTTTCGTGTAATCGTCAGCATTAACAGCACAATATAATAAATTTATTGCTTTAGCATTATTTTGAACCTTTCGGATGTCATCCGCGTCATACTCATCCTCCGACTTGGGAACCCATTCGTTTTCCACCTTCTTTGTTGGAATTTGGTTTCCCTTCATTATCACCTTCCAAAGGTGAAAGCTGTTGGACTGAACGAAGATCTTCATCCTCTCCTTCCAGTACGTGTAATTTGTACCGTTGAATAGAGGTGGTCGTGTGGAGCACTGTCCTTCTTCAATTCCTGCAAAAGAATCACAAGTAGAAGCCATGGATGGTTCTCTCAAACTGTTAAGTTTTCAGAGAGTTGGGCTTTGATACCAATTGTTAGATAATACGCTTAAAGCTAGAGGGGGGGTGAATAGCGTTATAATAAAATTTAGCGTAAACTTGCGGAAATTAAAATTTGCAGGAAGTAATTAAGTGCGATAAATAATAAGTTACACACAGATATATCCTGGTTCACCACAACGTGTGGCTAGTCCAGTCCCCGAGAGACTCTCTCGAGATTTTCCACTAACGTGTCAAGCTTTCGGGTGCTTAACAAACCTTTACAACTTGAGGACGCAAGCCTCAACACCTTTGCTCGGAGTTACAACACTCCAAGACTTCAACCAAGGAAACACAAGTTCCTTACAACAAGAGAATTACAATTCTCTTACAAGTGTATACAACACTAAAACACTCAAACAAAATACTCCTTAATGAGTAGATATGAGTAAAAGAAGTAAGCCCTGGATCACAACAACTTTGGACAAGAATATAGCTCTCAAAAGCTTTATGAAATTGAATATAAAATGATAAACAAAAGTATGCAAGCTTATAGCAATGTAATGATCAGTTGTAGTATGTTGTTGTGTTTAAAACACTGAAATGAAGCTGTAATTATAGTTGAAAAACTTGGCATTACCGTTGCCTAATTGCCAATTAAGAGTTGCTGATTTTACTCACTGACAATCGATTGTCAAACCCCAACAATCGATTGTCTGCCAGTCAGATCAAAATTCAATCCCAGATTTTACGCTTGATAATCGATTACTTACAATCCATAATCGATTACTGGCAACGTTCAAAAAGTCCTTTTCAGATTTTACCACAAACAATCGATTGTCCAGAATCAACAATCGATTACTCAGCAACGTTCAAAAAATCTTTTACGGATTTTAATCAAACCAATCGATTATACAGAATCAATAATCGATTACCCAATAACGTTCAAAAAATCTTTTCCGGATTTTAATCAACACAATCGATTATGCATAATCAATAATCGATTACCTGACGGTATTTGAAAACTTTACGACAACGGTCAGCTTCACAATCGATTGCACAAAGTCAACAAACGATTACTTATCAGTTTTTGAAAAACATTTTAGACACTGCCTCTTGACAATCGATTGTTATTTACTCACAATCGATTATTTAATAAATTTTAAATTCACTGGAAGTCACTGCCTCAACACAATCGATTGTCATTAGTTCACAATCGATTATTTTGTGACTTTGAAAAATCTGAAGGACACTGTCTCTTCACAATCGATTGTCATTAGCTTCACAATTATTCTGAGTTTTGAAAAACTTTGATGGACACTGCCTCATCACAATCGATTGTCATAAGGTTCACAATCGATTGTCATGCAGGATTCAAAAAACGTGATGTTCACTGCCTTAACACAATCGATTGTCATTAGTTCACAGTCGATTGTCATGCAGTCTTGGCTTAAAACAATCGATTATCATTAGTACATAATCGATTATCTTAGTTCAGTTTTCAGAGGCATTTAAAAATCATTTTGACTAATGAAAATATGCATGATTTAAAATCATTTAGCATTAAATTAAATATGTATGATTTTGGAAAATAGTTTTATGAGAGAAGCCATGTTACGAGTCAAGTTGTAGGATCAAGATCACAATTAAGAATGACTCAATTAAACTATAAAACTTTGTCTTGAGCTTGAATCTCGATGTATATCAATTGTGCGCTTGTTTCTTGAACTTCGTCATATATCAATTTTCGCTTCGTTTGTCATTCATCAAAACCTACACAAAAGAACACACGTTTTAGTATATTGCATTGAGAACGTGTTTCCAACAATTCTGACACAGTTTGCCCAGTGATTTTCTGACTCGGGGAATAATCGATTGTGCTTTTGAGATAATCGATTATTTCAGGAAATGTAGTAACGGACATCCGAGACGGTAATAGGAAAATCAATTACACTGTTTTAAATAATCGATTATGTCACACAGTGACTTAACACCTGAAAATAAATGTCAACATAATCGATTAGGGATATGTGATAATCGATTTTTATATTTAACAGCTAAAATCCTGCAAAAGCCAAAGCTGTTAGATAATCGATTGTAGTGTTGTATAATCGATTATGTCAATTTTCCAGCATAATAAACATAAAACGTAAATGGGGAATAATCGATTATTGACTTTAGAGAAATCGATTATTCTGCACCGGTGTCTGATAATTCCCCCTGTCTTTGGGGCGATACCTGCAAAAAAGAATTAGGCGCCTCCGACGCTCAAGTTAGTAATCGTTAAAACATAAAAATGCAATGCATGAATTAGATCAACGTGGAGTCAAGAATCCCGAGTTCATTACGAATTCGGAAGAAGGACTCTTTCTCTAAAGGCTTTGTAAAGATGTCGGCCAATTGATCTTTTGTTTCAACAAACTCAATTTCGACATCACATTTGAGAACGTGATCTCTTTTAAAGTGGTGCCTAATTTCTATGTGTTTCGTTCTTGAGTGAAGAACAGGGTTCTTCGTCAAGCTAATGGTGCTAGTATTATCACATCGAAGAGGGATATGATCGATACTAAGGCCATAGTCCGAGAGTTGTTGTTTCATCCAAAGGATTTGAGCAACAACTCCCCGCGGCTACATATTCAGCCTCGGTTGTGGACAACGCAACACTAACGTGCTTCTTGCTAAACCAAGAAACTAAGGAGCTACCGAGCAAATGGCAAGTGCCACTAGTGCTCTTGCGGTCCAATTTGCAACCCGCAAAATCGGAATCGGAATAGCCAACAAGTTGGCGTGAAGAACCTTTGGGATACCATAGTCCCACATTTATTGTTCCAACAAGATACTTCATAATCCGTTTCACCGCAGTTAAGTGTGACTCCTTTGGACATGATTGATATCGAGCGCATAAACACACGCTAAACATGATGTCCGGTCTACTAGCAGTAAGGTAGAGAAGGGATCCGATCATACCTCGATACTTCTTGGTGTCTACTTCCTTACCTTTCTCATCCTTGTCAAGATGGTCGGATGTGCTCATTGGAGTGGCCATTGCTTTGGCGTTGCTCATTTCAAAGCGATTTAGCAACTCTTTGCAATATTTAGTTTGGCAAATGAAAGTTCCCTCTTTCATTTGTTTCACTTGCAACCCCAAGAAGGAGTTTAGCTCACCCATCGTTGAACTTTCGAATTCGCTAGTCATCAACTTAGAGAATTCCTCGCATAAAAGATCATCAGTAGCACCAAAAATAATATCATCGACATAAATTTGAACTAACAGGATGTCATTGTTTTTATTTTTGATAAAAAGTGTGGTGTCGACTTTTCCCCTTTCAAACTCATTGTCTAAGAGAAATTTACTTAGACGTTCATACCAAGCTCGAGGAGCTTGTTTGAGACCATATAAAGCTTTCTTAAGCTTGAAGACATGGTCGGGAGATTTAAAATCTTCAAAGCCCGGGGGTTGTTCAACATATACTTCCTCTTGAATGAATCCATTTAGAAAGGCACTTTTGACATCCATTTGATATAGTTTAAAAATCATAGATGATGAAAATGCAAGTAATAAACGAATGGCTTCTAGGCGTGCAACGAGTGCATAGGTTTCTTCATAATCAATTCCTTCTTCTTGATTATAGCCCTGAGCAACTAGCCTAGCTTTGTTTCTAGTGGTTATACCATTTTCATCTAATTTATTCCGAAAGACCCATTTCGTACCAATTATGGTGTGATTATCGGGTCTTGGCACCAATTCCCAAACATCATTACGTTTGAATTGGTTAAGCTCCTCTTGCATTGCCAAGGTCCAATGCTCATCCCCAATTGCTTCAGAAATGGTTTTAGGTTCTATTTGTGAAACAAAAGCCATATGTCGTACAGTGTCTTTAAGAAGGTTTCGTGTACTTACCCCTTTCTCGATGTTGCCAATGACCTTGTCAAGAGGATGGTCTTTAGACGTCCTCCAAGCCTTAGGCATCATCGATTCTTCTTCTTGTGGTGGTACTTCTTCCGAAGGTTGTTCCATGACTTCATCTTGAACTTCCTTTGGATCCTCCTTTTGTACCTCGTCCTAAAGATTGATTTTCTTTAAAGCATCTGCAAGATCAACACAAGAATCCTTTCTCGCCAAGCGAGCATCATTTTCACAAAATACTACATGAGGAGATTCCTCAACAGTTTTGGTTTGATTATTAAAAGCTCTATATGCTTTGCTACGCGATGAGTAACCAAGAAAAATTCCTTCATCAGATTTCGCGTCAAATTTTCCCAAGTTATCTTTTTCGTTGTTGTGAATAAAACATTTACAACCGAAGACTCTAAGATGAGAAAGATTTGGTTTCCTTCCTTTATAGAGTTCATGGGGAGTTTTTATGAGTATCGGTCTTATGACAGCTCTGTTTAAAACATAGCTAGCGGTACTCACGGCATCCGCCCAAAACTTTTTAGAAATCTTAGCCTCATCGAGCATGGTTCTAGCCATCTCTTCGAGACATCGATTTTTACGTTCCACCACTCCATTTTGTTGTGGTGTACGTGGAGCCGAGAAGGTATGTTCAATACCGAGTTCGTCACAAAAATCCGCAAAGATATTATGATCGAACTCTCCCCCATGATCACTTCTTATGGAAGTGACGGTTGTGTTCTTTTCATTTTGAACACGCTTAAGAAAACTTTTAAAAGCATGAAAGGCATCACTTTTATGAGCAAGAAATAACGTCCATGTGAATCTAGAGTAGTCATCAACAATTACAAAAGCAAAAAGATTTCCACCAAAACTTTCAACACGAGATGGTCCAAAGAGATCCATGTGTAGAAGTTGTATGGGTCTAGTGGTTGAAACAACATTTTTGGATTTAAAAGAGGCTTTTGTTTTTTTCCCTTTTTGACATGAATCACAAATAGAATCTTTTTCAAATTTCATGTTTGGAAGACCAATTACTAAATCTTGTGAAACTAGTTTGTTTAAAAGATTCATATTTACATGAGCTACTCTACGATGCCATAACCACATGTCGTCTTCTTTACTCATAAGGAAATTTACAAAACTTGATGAAGAATTTGGAAGATCAACCAATAGATATTATCCATTCTAATACCACGAAGAATAATTTTGAAATCACTACGACGGATAACTAAGCATTCTTCGGAGTCAAACAATACAAGATTTCCCTTCTCACATAATTGACTTATGATCAAGAGATTATGTTTAAGACCTTTAACAAGCAAAATATGCTTAATGGAGGAGGATTCGTCCTTACCGACCGATCCAATGCCGATAATTTTTCCTTTGTTATTGTCTCCAAAAATAACATTTCCTCCTTCCGTGTTTTAGTTGAAGGAACTTTGATGCATCCCCGGTCATATGTTTGGAGCATGCACTATCAAGGTACCAAAGTACACTTAATCCCTTCAAACACACCTACAAAACAAATTAATGAGATTTTGGTACCCAAGCCATTTTGGGTCCTTGTGTGTTAGGTGCAAAATATTGGTGTGATTGTCCTGCAGTGAAATGTCTATGTCTAGTGAAGCATGCGGGAGCAATATGTCCAATTTTATTGCAATAATGACAAATGACATTCGGATTGTGCATTCTTCTAGGATGATAGTAATTTGGTGGTCTAAATTTATTCACTCTATTTTTAGGAACATAGTTTTGATGTAGCTTTCGAAAATATTGTCTAGGTGGTCTATACATGCCAACATTTCTTCTAGCATTCACTCTATTTTTAGGAATATAGTTTTGATGTGGTTTTGAAAATCTTGTCTAGGTGGTCTATACATTCCAATATTTCTCCTAGCATTTGTTCTAGGATGAGTTGCTATTCTAGGATTAAAAGTTCTAGGTTGAGTGTTGGCATTTATTTAGTTTTGCCTAAGTTGAGTCTTAGGTGGTTTAGGAATGGACTCAACTTTTTCTTTTGACTCGTGTTTAAAGCCTATACCGTGCTTAGTGGATTTCAAATTTACAAGCACTTCATTGAGATTTTTGTGTGAAGACTTGAATTTGTGTAAAGTGCTTCTAAGACTTTCTACTTCTTCCTTTAGAGATTTGCAAGAGGTACAATCCTTATTTGAGCTTTCGGGTTTATCGGCATTTCTTTTGCCATAAAACTTGTTTTCCTCTTTTAATTTCTCATTTTCAAGAGTAAGTTTTTCAAAATCCTTTTCTTTTGAAGAAAATTGTTTTCTTAAATCTTTTATAGATTTAGAAGCGCAAATAAACTCTTTATACAACTCAACAAATGCATCTTGCATTTCTTCTAAAGTGGAATAGTTCTTAGAAGTAGTACATACCTCATTTTGAGTTTCTTCGTGTGCCATAAGACACAAGTTTGCGGTCTCGTTTCCTTCTCCATCACTTGATTCGTCTCCGGAGTCGCCTCCCCAAGAGATGTATGCTCTTTGTTTCTTGAATGGTTTCTTCTCCTTTTTGATATTTGGACAATTTGATTTGATATGCCCGATTTCCCCGCATCCGTAGCACTTCAATTGGTCTCCTTGTTGCTTATCTTTTCGTTCATACTTCTTTTGCATGAACTTGTGAAATTTCTTAATAACAAGTCCAAGCTCGACATCTTCATCACTTGACTCCTCATCGTTTTGAGGTTGAGTAGTTGATGCTTTGAGCGCAATCCTTCTTTTCCTTTGATCATCCAAAGGAGAGTTAAGAATAGTTGATTCATAAGTTTTGAGATTACCTCGCGTCGATGGTGACGTTTGTGATGCCAATTGATTCTTGGATAGCGTCGGCTTTGGAACGCCATTCCGGAGTGAGGCTTCGTAGAATTTTCCGGACAAGCTCCTTATCCGTGAATGTCTTTTTGAGGGCGTGTAGATCATTGACAATTTTTGAAAATCATTCGAACATGTCATCTATCTTCTCGTTTTCCTTCATGCGAAACAGTTCATATTCGTGGGTTAGGAAATCAATTTTAGCTTCCCTTACCTGGTCCGTACCTTCGTAGGTGATTTCTAATTTGTCCCATATTTGCTTGGCAGTGGTGCAACATGATATTTTTCGATAGTCATGGGGGTTCACTGCACAATACATCATGTTAATTGCCTTTGCGTTGTTCTCTACTTTTCTGATATCATTGGCGTCGTATTCGTCATCCGTTTTTGGAACGAGTTCTTCTCCAACCTTTTTGGTAGGTTGTAGTTCTCCAATTTTGATAATTCTCCACAATTGTAAGTTGTTTGATTGTATAAAAATCCTCATTCTCTCCTTCCAGTAAGTGTAGTTTGTGCCATCAAAAAGTGGTGGCCTTGTGAAGCATTGTCCTTCACCTAGTCCTGCATAATCACTACGAGTAGAAGCCATGGAAAGTTTCTCTCAAACTGTTAAGTCTTTCAGAGAGTATGGCTCTGATACCAATTGTTAGAATATACGCTTAATGCTAGAGGGGGGGTGAATAGCGTTATAATAAAAAACAATGTAAATTTGCGGAATTAAAAATTGCATGAATAACGTAAGTGCAGTAATTAAAATGATAAGGAGAGAACACACCGAATTTTTTTCTGGTTCACCACAACGTGTGGTTAGTCCAGTCCCCGAGAGACTCTCTCGAGTATTACACTAACTTCGTTAAGCTTACGGGTGCCTAACAAACCGTTACACTTGCTCGTAGATATACACTCTACAAGACTTCAACCTGCTCGAGGATACTGCACCTAGACTTCAATCCAAGGAACTACTTTTCCTTCTTACAACAAGGGATTAGACTATCCCTTCAAGTGTGTACAAACACTTAGCACTCAAGACAAGACTCTCTTTATAGAGTAGATATGAGTAAAAACAATACGCTCAAGAACGCAACAACTTAGTCAAGAGTTTGGCTCTCAAAAAGCTATCAAATGAATATAAAATGATTGAATGAGAGTATGTAAGCTTAAGCCAGAATGTAATCAGTTGTTGTACTTAGAAGAGTGAATTTGAGTTGTATTTATAGTGCTCAAAACACCCAAAACCGTTGCTTAATTGCCAATCACAAATTGCTGATTTTCTGCTAGGATAATCGATTATCTGATTCTGTATAATCGATTATCTGCCAATCGTTTAAAAATCATTCCCTGATTTTAAGCAGAATAATCGATTATCCAAATCGTATAATCGATTACCTGACAACGTTCAAAAATCGATCCCCGATTTTATGCTTAACATAATCGATTGTCTGATTGTACATAATCGATTATCTTTCAGTGTTTGAAAATACTTTGGCAACGGTCTTTAATATAATCGATTACCAGAAAAGCCATAATCGATTATTTTGCTACTTTGTAAAATCTGATGCTCACTGTCTCAACATAATCGATTAGTCTAAGGCACATAATTGATTATCTTGTAGCTTTGAAAAATCTGGTGAACACTGCCTTAACATAATCGATTATCATAAGGTACATAATCGATTATCTTGCAGCTTTGTAAATCTGGTGTACACTGCCTTAACATAATCGATTATCATATGGTACATAATCGGTTATCTTACAGCTTTGTAAAATCTGGTGTACACTGCTTTAACATAATCGATTATCATAAAGTACATAATCGATTTTGTTTGTCCAGATTTGAAAGACATGTTTAGAATTCATTTTGGTTAAAATGAAATGTTTGAAAATCACTTTGCTTTAAATTAAAGATGCATGGTTTGATAAAAATGATTTTACGAGAGAATTCAAGTCTTGAATCAATTGTCGGATCAAGATCACAATTATAGAACGACTCATGTATAACTTTGTTGCTTTACTTAATCTTGATCTTTGTTTCTCTTGTGCTTGGACTTCGGCATATGTCAATGTTCCGTTCACGTCGGTTTGTCATTTATCAAAACCTACAAATATGAACACACGTTTAGTTTAGCGACTTGAGAACGTGTTTCAACAATTGTCAGTAGAGTTGGTATCCACATCTGATAGGTTTCTACTTCGTGGTTTTCTTGTTAGGAATCATCTATTTCTCTTGTCCTTCACTCTGTTTCTTTGTTTTGTTCACTTCCTCTTCCTGCGTCTGTTTGGTCTTTGGTCATATCAAGTGAGAAATGACAACAAAATTTTCCACCAGCTTTCCATTTTCACAAAACTATATATGGTTAGCACATCAAAAGTGTCCTAAGTCAGAAAACAACAACAAGAGCACTGAACTGGTAATAATCATCATGATTTGGGGATCCTTGTGAAATACAAAGGCTTGGTATATCAATTCACGAACAATACAATAGATCAAATGTTAGGGTGAACATATCAAAGGTATTTTAAGCAGGAAGATTGGCAAAAATAACTAACCAGCAATAAGCGAGGTCTTCCAAGCAGGAATCAAAGTTATCATGGCAAGTGAAGGAGCAATAGACCTCAAGGTCAAAGGGTTAGGGGTTTTAATTTAAGAAAGAGCAACATACTTTGGGGAGGGAACGAACATGCTTTGGGATTCATGTGAGACACAAAGGTTGGGAAGATGCCAGTTCATGTCATATAACAAGTAGAGGATATTGAATCTGAACAGAGAAAAGGTATTTTATATGATGAGGGCAACAGAACAAGGATTAGTCAATGAACAAGTAAGATCTTCAATTGGAAATCAATCATCTTGGTAAGTGAAGGAGAAACTCCCTTAGAGTTCAAGGCCACAAACCAACCACCACATTTTAAACTGACAAGATATTTCTTTGATTGAAACAGGGGCAGGAAAATTTGCTTGTTTCGTAGAAACTCTCCATAGGGGAAAGATCAAGCAATAAAATAGGTTTAATTGCAAACTCTTAGGATCTTCTGGAAAATGTGACTTAGTTTAAATTTCAAAACAATCATGAGTAGCATAATTTAGCATAAGTACACCTCAGGGGAATGTAAGTTGGTTTCAAAGTTTGCATGTTTAAGTTATGATTCAATTAGGAGTTGTCAAGACCTTCCTGGATAATAGGATATAGCTTAATACCCTCTTAGATAACAAGACTTAGTGGAAGTCATACCTTTAAAAGATATAGCTTAGATTTAAAATTATCGTTTAGTTAAGAGTTGTCAGGACCCCCTCGATAATGGGACCTAGCTTTTAAATTCTTAGTAATATTTGGTAACATGATTTAGTTTAACACTCACCCATATGCCCAGCTACCAAAATGAGGCAGAAAATTTTCCTTGTTTTTATCTATTTTGTTGAAGACAGGAGCCCACACTTATAACAAAGGCATACATTTTCAAGGTTTGAAGTCAGGAGCCCGCCCATATAACAGAGGTATACATTTCAAGTTTTGACGACGGGAGCCCGCCCGCATAATAGAGGCATTCATTTCAAGTTTTGAAGTCGGGAGCCCGCACGTAAAACATAGGCATACATTCAAGTTTTGAAGTCGGGAGCCCGCCCGAATAACAGAGGCATACATTTTCAAGTTTTAAAGTCGCGAGCCCGTCCGTGTAACAGAGGCTTACATTTAAAATTTTGAAGCCGGGAGCCCGCCCGTTTAATAGAGGCATACATTCAAGTTTTGAAGTTAGGAGCTCACCTGCATAACAGAGGCATACATTTTAAGTTTTGAAGTCGGGATCCCGCCATATAACAGAGGAATACATTAATGTTTTGAAGTTGGGAACCCGCCCGCATAACAGAGGAATACATTTAAGTTTGAAGTCAGGAACCAGCCTATATAGCAGAGGAATACATATAAAGTTGAGTATTCAGGCACCCGCCTAAATAAGGAAAAACATCTCAGTTTACAATTCGAAGAGGAAACAATGGATTTTACCAAGAGAACATAAGTCTACAAGGCAACAAGAAACACCAGATCAAGTCTGAAGATACAGATAGAATTTTTGTAATTCGTAGATCATAGCTTAATCAAGATTCTTTTATTTTGATATGGTGTATTAAGGGGTTGCAGTAAGTGTCACACCTCCTTTTACCTTCCCCGCAAGGGCGTAAAGGTATTTCTCCACTTAATGGAAAATCGGAACGGGATTTAATTATTAGGATTTTAGAGTCGCCACTTGGGAGATTAATGTTGTCCCAAGTCACCCGTTGAATTCCGAACCGAGGAAAAATATGACTCTATTTATAGTCTGCAAACCAAAAATCCAAGTGAGGAATTATATTAACCCGGGAGAAGGTGTTAGTCATTTTAAGGTTCCGTAGTGCTAGCACGGTCGCTCGACTGTTGCATTTGATTTTAACTGATTTCAACATATGTTATAGCTGATGTGCTTTTTGAGTTGAACCGCTTTTATTATTATTGTTATTTTTTATGAGAATTTTAACATCGTGAAAATGCATCTCGAACCACGTTACATCAATGCACCCGTGGTTGTCGATACATTTCGACGCCGTTGAGATTTGGATTTGGGTCACATAAATGCGCACCCGAGTTTAGAAATGTAATTTTATTAATAGCGCGTCTAAAGTGTCTAACGCGTTATCACTTTGGGGAGAGCCGCGAAATTTTGCTAAACAGCCCATCCTGAGTTCTACGTATTTTATTGTAACCATTTATTGAGGGACCGAGAGTTTATGCATTTTATTTGGCGAGGCTCGTCTTATTTATTTTAAAGCCAACCTAAAAACAACTACAATTCTCTACTTAATTTTTTCTCTAAAATAAAAGGAAAAATCCATAATTAATATGTCATTGGCCTAGTACACGCTAAACAAGAATTTCGAACTAAGCAGGCCATTAGGCTCAAAGGCTAGCCTCAAAGAGTACGACTTTTGGCCTCGGCCCGCAAATAAAATTGGCCAAATGTAGGATTCGGCCTTGGCCCAAACGAGAAGGGATTCAGTAGACCTGGGCCTGTGTTAAATCATTAAGGCCCCAAATTAACAAAAAGAGGCTGTGTGGTATGGAATTTTGGCAGACTTACACCAACAGAATATAAAATTACTATGGCCCCAAACTTGATCCAAACTGTTCCAATTTCACTTGTTTCTTTTGTGATAGAATAGACACTGTTCAATTCCTTCAAATTAATAAAATGCTAATCACTTGACTTTCAATTCCCTACTTATATGATTTTCTATTATGGTTCCTAATGAGTTATCGGATATTACTAAAGTGAACACAAATTTAGGGGGGGTGAATGAACTTAACAACATTGATCATAATTGTAAGCCTCACATGAAAAAGCTAATCGATTGGATTAGGTGAATTTTGTTTACATTACATATTAACTACTCAACAGCCTAAACTCAAAGCGACCTATTGATTTAGGACAACTCAAACTAGCATGACTGAATTATTGCTCAAGCAGTTCATGATTCTAAAATTGGATTACTGAAAATAACACATCAAAATATCAGGCCATTTGACATGTTTTTCTTGTAATTAATGAGAAACAAATCAAGTTATCTCACACTATACTACACTACACCAGTAATACCACTAAGCCAAACTAATGTTGCCAATTATGAAGTTCATTAGCTCATTAAAAAAAAGTCCATAGTCCATAAACTTGAATAGTCCATAGTTAATACAGTTTATGAGCAAACTATCAAAATACAGAATTCCATCTAAACATGATAGAGCCACTAAAAGTGCAAGTCAACAGTAGAGGTCCAGCCTCAATTTCGTTTCATTTCCAGCAAGAGATCTACATCGTACCTCTACTTATTAACTTGTTATCCAAGTAACTACACCTATATTTTGCAAATTACCTAGAAGCTCCCAGGAAGTTCATCCTAGATTCCCTACCCTTGAACTACCTATTTTATCTGTGAGCATCAAGTCAAAATTACTGCTACAATCAAACTGCTTCCTAAGCTATGAATTGAGTTTCAATTAAGAATCCTAATTCACCATTGTCTAATTATTGACTAAACAAAACTAACAGACGTAGAAATGCACATTAAACTGCACTAATCTAACTAATAACAGATGAATAAGAAAGAACATATAATACGATGGCATCAGTTAGTCATAATAACCATTTAATGCCACTAAATCGATTAACCAAACTTAAAATCCAAGCAAATAAACTCAATTAAGCTGACCCATGTTCTAAAAGAATTATGAAAAGGAAATAAAAACATAACCAAGAGACTCAAATAAGAAACAAGAGAGAAAACTTCAACAAAACAAGAATAAAAATAAAGAATGAAAAAAAAAAAAGAAAAAGAAGACTCACTGGAAAAATTTCCAAATTCAAACTCGACTACCTTCAATGATGTTCGAGGCCAATGACATCAGATTCCTCGTGAGAGAAGCAAGGAGACCCTGATGCGTTCATTTGAGATCAATGGGATGAATTAAGGTTTTTGACTGATTTTGGATTTGAAATTCGAGGGGCTCAGTCATGATTTGAAGAGGATTACTTATGGATTGGTGATGAGGAGATGGAGGTTCAGTGGTGTGAATTTGGAGTGATTTGGATCAAGTTGGGTCATGGTTGCAAAAATTTCGAATTGAGATTGGAAGCTTTAGGGTGAGATTCGAGAGAAATGAATCATCGATTTGAATATAAGAGAGACGGGGAAGCGATGGTGTCATTTTAGGAGTGAAAGCCCATGGTTGCGTTCGCCGGCATTGGCAGAGCCGGTGATGTTATAGGGCTGCGTACGAGGAAGACGAAGACTGTTTTAAGGGTTTAATTATTTTTGGACAGTTATAAGTAAATGTAAAGATCAAATGTAGGCGATGGATTAAAGGGAATTATGGCCATGATTGTGTGACGCCGAAAACGACGTCGTTTGAAGGGATAAGGAGTTTGACCGGGCTGGGAAATTAAGTTTAGGTTGGTATGTACGGGTAAATGACTTGGGCCAGGCGGAAATAATGCAAAAATGGCCCAAATTTATTTTTCAATTAAGGCCACACTTTTTTTAAAACTGTTTTCCTTTATTTTTCTTTTTTTAGAATTTTCCTTCTATTATTCTTCTTTTATTTTTCAATGTTTTCATTTGTGTATTATTTTCCTGATTTTATGATAATGTAAAAATTAAAACGAAGAGCTAATGTAATTCAAAGTTAAACTATTTAACTCCTAAAATTATTTAAAACTATTTCGTGATGAATTTACAATTAAAATAATTAAAATACAAAAGTGAACTATTTTTTGTTATTTTCTTTATTTTTTTTCTAATATAAATTAACCCCCAATTAATCATAAAATAAATAATTAAATCCTAAATGCAAATACCAAATGTATTTTTGTATTTTTCATATGGATCAAAATGCACAAATAAAAATTCAAACCATTGACAAAAAATAACACAAAATTCATGAAAGTGTAAAATAATGAAAAAAAATCATTTTGTTTGATTTTTGGGAATAATTCATGTAGGGCAATAATCACGTGCTCATAGTTGTCCCGCTTTGCCCGAAAACACGAAGAGCTTTCGTGCAAAGATAAGTGAGTGTAAACGAGCGACTTTTTGCCCGTTCGAATATTTCGTGTGAAGCATTTTCGAAATTGTTGCACACACCCTACTTCAGAGGTTGCCTACATATCATGGGCTAAACAGTAGGTCAGTGTAGTTTGGGAATTTCTGGTGGCTGGGACTACCAGGAGCTGTGATTTCATATGCGATTGTTGCTGCTGCTGCTTGTTGACCTCCTTATTATACCTTCAAAATAAAAAGAAGCTAGGCTAGGCTATGAACTATGAATTACAAAATTCATATCTAAATTCTTCAAACTTGCTTTTGTACTTTTTGTTGCCTTGTTGTCTTGTGTTTTCTTGTTGTCTCGTGTTCTCCTGGTGAAATCCATTGTTACCACTTTGAATATAAAGTGAAAAGTTGTCCCTTTTTCAAACTCCTAAACTTGAATGTATTCCTCTGTTCTCCAGGCGGGTTCCTGACTTCTGAACTTGAACTCGAATGTATTCCTTTGTTCTTCACACGGGCTCCTTACTTCACAAAAATAGACAAAACAAAGAATACTTTCTGGCCTAGTTTGGAAACTGGCTACATGTTACTGGATGAGAATTTAAAAACTAAAACTTGAATTGTAATACCTGTGTTCTCCAGGCGGGCTCCTGACTTCAAAACTTGAACTGTATTCCTCTGTTCTCCAGGCGGGCTCCTCACTTCATAAAAATAGACAAAACAAAGAAAACTTTCTGCCCAAATTTGGAAACTGGGTGCATGTTACCAGGTATGAATAAAAGCTGAAAACATAGAGTTTGAATTATAATACCCTTGTTCTCCAGACGGGTTCCTCACTTCAAGACTTGGAAAATGTATTCCTCTATTTTCCAGGTGAGCTCCTGACTTCACCAACTTGAATGTATTCCTCTATTATCCAGGCAGGCTCCTGACTTCACAAAATAGATAAAACAAAGAATTTTGAAAGCTAAAGCTTTAAATTGTACTCCCTTGTTCCCCAGGCAGGCTCCTGACTGCAAACGTGAAATGTATTCCCATGCTCTCCAGGCGGACTCCTGATTTCGACAAAACATATGAAGACAAGGAAAATTTTCTGCCCGAGTTTGGTAACTGGGCATGTGGGTGAGTGTTGCTGAATCATAAACCAATTATTACTAAGAATTCAAAAGTTACGTCCTATTATACAAGGAGGTCCTGGCAATTCCTAATTTATATTTTCTAATGGTATTACTCCCACTAAATTATGCCAGTTACAAGGTTTTGAACTATATCTTATTATTCAGGAAGGTCCTGACCACTCCTAACGATTACAAATCTAAAGTATTACTCTTGCTACATCATATTATCAACAAAGATTTTTGAACTATGTCTTATTATCCAGGAAGGTCCTGACAATTACTAACAATTGCGAACCTAAGGCATTACTTTCACTACATTGTGTTATCGACAAGGGTTTTTGCACTACATCCTATTATGCAGGAAGGTCCTGACAACTTCTACTTGAACTTTATTCTAAACATGCAGACTCTACAAGCGACTTATATTTCTCTATGCTATTCATGATTATCTTGTGTTTTAATCACCATACTTTGCGGTCAAACCTGATTACTGCATGTTTTTCCCTTACTGAGAGTTCCTCCGGAACAAACGATTTTTTTTATTTGGCCCATATTCAATCAAAGAAAAATTTTGTCAGTTTAAATTGGTGGTTAGTTGATGGCATTCTTGCTGAAAATCCTTCCACTGCATTCCTTTGTTTTAACCGGCTTCCTCGAACTCTAATTTTAACAACCCGAATGCTATGTACCCATACTGTTGTTTCACACCTCTCATCCCTTTTTCTGAACTTTTATGTTTCCCACGACATTTCCCCAATCATTCCACCGATGAAACTTGTGGTGATTCCCTATATTCCACCTTACATCTTGTTGTCCTTGACTTACTCAGACCACACTGTGCTTTACAATTTTAAAAAATGGTAGTGAGCTTTGAAACCCCTTTCCACTTGCTTTGAATAAGACTGACACAGAAATATTTTAGACAGACAAAACCCCAAAAGAAATGAGATGAATTGACTTCATGAGTTAAGGATAAGAATAATCCAAAACTGGATGACTACTAAAAATAAAAGGGAAAGAAACTTATTTGACCGGAACAGCTTGTACCAATGGTCATGACATACATTTCGGACTAATCGGCCCAATCTGTCACTTAATTACTTTATCTAAACCTTAGCCTTGTTCATCCTGCGGTGCCTTGACACAGTTTTCCACCAGCAGACCTCTCTCATTTATTCATTTTTTAACTCACTTTCGCCTCAAGGTACTCGTGAGCGTTTTCAACAATAAGGCTCTTTCATTTCAATTTCTCTCAACTCATGTCACCTTATGGTGCCTGTGGACGTTTTCACCAATAAGACTTTCTCATTTTTATTTCTCTCAGCTCTCGTCGCCTTGCAGTTCCCGTGAGGGTTTTCACCAATAAGACTCTCTCATTTTTTTAATTTTTTTCTACTTGAACCAGAGTGTTGCCTCAGACATGAATTATTTTTATCTGCTTGACTGTGCATGTCCGAAAGACTGATCAAAAGGTCTTTCTTTGGACCTAATGTGGCTTTTGGATAGGGTTAGAAAGAAAGGGAACAAAAGTCTCAAAACAATTCAAAATGGGGTTGAATTACAACTTTCAGAATCAAACTTCCTACAACAACCACAACTTCTACCCCAGTTTCTTAGTTGAGCACTTTTGGATTTTTTATCTTTGTAAGATTGAACCTCGGAGAGGCTGCCTACGTACCGTTTCGGGATCAAGTCAAACGTAGTTAACGTCATAGGAACTACTTTGTTGTTGTGCTTCTTTTTTTTTCTTTCTATTTTTCTGTTCCTTCTTTTCCTTTCTTTTCATTTTCTTTTCTTTCTTCTTTTCTTCCTTTTTATTCTTTTTTTCTTCTTTTCTTTTCTTTTTCATCTCTTTCCTATTCCTTCTTTTCCTTTCTTTTCATTTTCTTTTCTTTTCTTTCTTCTTTTCTTCCTTTCTATTCTTTTTTTCTTCTTTTCTTTTCTTTTTCATCTCTTTCATATTCTTTTCTTTTTCCTTTCTTTTCTTCTCCTTTATTTTTCTACTCGTTTTTTGCTCCTTTTACTTCTTTTTTCATTTATTTATTTTCGGCACTTGCGATTTTAATTGTGATAACCACAACTCAAAAGGTGTGACAAAGGATAAAGGTTTTCAGATAGCAGAACAAAACGTCTTCTCATTTCAATCTTAAAAAATATGCCAAATACAAAATAAGTACAATCAAAATAAAGAAATCATACAAAGTATCTCTTGACCGCATCAAAATTTATGGCCATTTCTACGCATTTTCCCCCCACATCTGTTAGATATAATGTGCCATTAGACAATACTCTGGTTACAACAATTGGCCCCTGCCAGTTTGGGGTGAATTTTCCTTTTGTTTCGACCTCATGAGGCAAGATACGTCTCAGCACTAACTGTCCGACTTCAAACTTCCTCGGACGCACTTTCTTGTTTTACGCTCTTGCCATTTTTGTTGGTATAGTTGGCCATGATGCACTGATACTAATCTCTTTTGACTAGTCCAACTCAACTGTTCAAGGCGGGTGAAATCGTCATTATGTTCCAACTCATTTCACATTAAATTTCTTGTATTATTACTTCCGAATAAGATCGGCTTTCAAGACTAGGCCTAGGATTCCTCATGCATGTCATGTTATTGATATCAGCATAAAAAGAATGTACAGAGAAGAAAAACAAACTGAAAAAAGAATTAAAAATGAAAGAAAAAAAAAGACAACTGCATTTCATTGAAGGAAAAGATAACAGGGTTTTAACTCATCCAAACGGACGGAACATAGTATCAGAACTACAGGCCCTGGAATAATCCAAACAACTTAAAGAAAAACAAGACCCACTACCAAGACTTCCAGTCGTTGACTTTTGCCATGGTCAGACGAACTGCACATTTTCTTTGCTCGACCCTTCTCCCACTTCAACCATGTTTACCTTAGTGGATAACCTTTTGAACCCCTTTCCCACGTCTTTATCCGCACAACTTAATGAACCAAGAACCCTAGATAACAGTGACTTGTTATCTACTGCTTTCAACTGAACCACTACTTTCTCACTGGTTGCTTTTTCATTCAAATTTATTTTGCTAGAAAGGATCATCAATAAAGTCTGCGAGGGTTTCTTGGGCTTTCCTATATTATGCATCAATTCGATCATGTGATCCTCTTAGTGAGCTATCAGTGAATTCTGGTTAATGTTTGGTGCCTCTAGGGCCTGAACCTCAATTCGGAGTGTCAATAAGCTCACTATCGGTTTCTCTATTCTTCATTATCGGTATTTGATCTAATCGAACAGAATTGTATTGGTAATAGATAAATTGAGACACTTAGTATCTTAAAGGAAAGCTTATTTTGAAAAAGTCAATCGGAAGTTGACTATTCAGTAAGAGGGCTCGTATAAGAATTTCGGTGATTCGATTAGTTTCGGGGAATGATTTGTGACATAAAAGAGTGGTCAGAATTTATTTTGGAAGTTCGGTGTAGAATTGGGTTTGAATTGGCGAAGTTAATATTTTGGCGATATCGGCTGGATAGGTGAGATTTTGATCCGGGGTCGGAATGGAATTTGGAGATTGCAGAAGCTCTGGTAGATGATTTCGGATATGTGTTCTAAGTTTTAGGCCATTCAGAGGTGGTTAGGTCGGGTTTTTGATCGAATGTGCATTTAGGAAGTTTTTTTAAGAAACTTAAGCTTCAATTTGATGATAATTTGATTTTTATATTAATGATAGTGTTTTGATTGTTCGAGCAACTTTGAAAATGGTAATGGATCATGTTTTGCTTTTGGTTGAGGTCTCGAGAGACTCGGGGTGTATTCGGGTGGTTAGACGGATGTTCCGGAGTTGTTACACGTTTCAGTCCTTGCTGGTTCTGTCATTTTTGTATCTGCGGATAAGGGACCGCATAAGCCGTTCCGTAGATGTGGCATATAGGCCGCAGAAGCGGTCTTTGAGGGACCGGGGTTTTTTGTTGAATTGGACGTGGATCCGTAAATGCGTCGACCGCAAAAGCGGTTCCAGACCGCATAAGCGGTCAGGGGGATTTTAAGTTAGACCGCATAAATGGTCGTTTGGTTGCATGTGCGGGGACTGTAGGAGCAGTTATTTGACCGCAGCAGTGGAAATCGGCCTGGGTTTAATGAACAGTGTTTCACGAATTGGAAATAGAAGGAAAACAATATTGGACTTCGACTTAGGCGGTTTCTTGGCCGATTTTGAATCAAATTTGAAGGGGTTTCATCAGGTATGAACTGTTGGACTCAGATTATGTTTATAGAGTGTAAAATTATGGACTAAACTGAAATTCAAGGGATTAAATGCTAAAAATAGAGATTAGGGCTTGAAACTTAAGAGAGCTTAAATTGATGATTTGAGGGGTCAAATGAATTCCGATTCTTGTGAGTTTGATATGTATATACTCGTGGCGAGATAAGGATCGTTTTAATGTAAAGCTTTCTAAATTTTTAGAATTGTGCCCGGGGCTCAGGTTTTGCTAATTTTGCGATTATTGATATTTTTTTAGTATTTGCGATTGGGTTATGTTTCCTTAGCCCATTTTAATGTATTCGCTGTGGTTTTGGACAGATTAGACATCATAAAGATATTGCGCTTGGGATGTAGGAGCCCCTCCAATGTCTGAACCCCCACAGTGAGCGCAGGTACCCAAATGGATCGGGATGTACGCCGTAGAGCTCATGTGCATTGCATTGCATTTATGCTTTGATGTTATCTGATTTATCTAATTCTGTTTTGTTGCCATTTCACCGCTAATTAAGAAAAATTGTTAGTTTTAGCTTTACATTGTGGTATTTACGAGATTTCTTACCTCCAGCCATTATATATGTCTAATACCACTGAGTTGGAAGTACTAACTTTACTCCATACACCATGTGTGCAGATTCAGGAGCATCGGGAGCTTAGTCGAGCTGTTGTTGTTTCCACAGCATTCATGAGTAATAGAGGTAGCTACTTGACGTCCGCAGAACCCGACTCCTCCCCATATCGCTTTTGTCCTTTCACATTCTAGAACTCTATACTATATGGGGATTTGCTACTTTGTTTTCTAAGAGGCACTAGACTCATGACCCCGGGTCTTTGGGAGAAGTAGGGTATGTTAGTGTTCCGTACTATTTCTATTTAAAGTATTCGGTTAATAGACTTGACAAACTGCTAATTTCATGTCGTTACTCGATAATGGATTTTGTGATTGGGTTATGAATATTGATTGGTCGGGCTTCCCTAGGAGTATTGTTGGACGTCATCATGACCGCGATTGGAGTCGTGAAAAGTTGGTATCAGAGCCTAGGTTACTAGGCCTCATGAGTCATGAGCCGATTAGTAAAGTCTCGCGAATCGGTATAGGGACATCTGTAATTATCCTTGAAAGGCTGCAGAACCTTTAGGAAACACTTCATATTCTTGAAACTCTTGTCGTGCGGCTTTGTTGTTCTGAGACCTAAATTTTTGCATTCTATTCTCTCGCCGATGGCGAGAACCCGTGGTACTGGACGTGATGGACGACCACATTTACCACCCACTAGAGGTCGTGGTCACGGTCGTGGTTGAGGCAGACTAGTGAAGGCAGCACCTGCAGATCAACCTGTTGCCCAAGTTCAAGACCAGCCTCCAGCTGCTGATGCTCTAGCAGCACCTGTTCAGGCACCGGCAGTGCCCATTGTTATTCCGGGTCTCCATATGGCTTTAGCTCAGATTTTATCTGTCTGCACTAGCCTGGGTCAGTCTGTCTCAGCCGCTACTGCAACAGATAGTACTCAGACTGGGGGTGGTCAGCAGACCCCCGTTACTCGCACACCCGAGCAGGGTGTTCAAGGATTGTAGACACCGGGAGCATCCTCAGATCAGCTAGTTGCACCAGTTGCATCGGCTCCAAACTTTGTGGTTCCATCTATGCTAGACGACGAGCAGTGTCAACTGGAGAGGTTCGGCAAGCTTCTGCCTCCGATGTTTAGTGGCACTAAGGGCGAGGATTCCTAGGGATTTCTAGACAAGTGTCAATGTATGCTTCACACTGCAGGGATATTGGAGTCGATTGGATTGGATTTTACTACTTTCTAATTCTCAGGGCCTGCATTTATATGATGGGAACAGTTTCAAAGGCGTAGACCTGTTGGAGCAGCACCCCTTACTTAGTAGCAGTTCTCCACTCTCCTCTAGAGAAGTATGTACAGGAGTCTCACAGAGAGGAGTTGCATCGTCAGTTTGAGTAGTTGGTTTAGGGAGACATGACAGTGACCCAGTATGAGTTGAGATTTATGCAGCTAGCTCGGCATGCTACTTGGATGATCCTGACAGATCGGGAGAGGATTAGGAGATTCGTGGATGGTCTCAACTATCCGATCTGCATTTTGATGACTAGAGAGAGTTATGGCTGCCTCGTTTAAGGAGGTAGTTGATATGGCTCAACAGATTAAGACAGATCGTCATCGGGGGTGTGAGGAGAAGGAGGACACGCCTCAAAGTTCAGGTATCTTCAGTGGTGCTCCGTCTAGGGGCCAGTTCCAACGTGACAGATGTCGTTCCTTAAAACCTCCTCAGTAAGTTCGTACAGAGTCCAGTGGGGCTTCTTCAGGTCGTGGTCATCAGGGATATCAGCAGGCTCTACTCCTGCCA
Source organism: Nicotiana benthamiana (assembly GCA_034376525.1). Lineage (NCBI taxonomy): Eukaryota > Viridiplantae > Streptophyta > Magnoliopsida > Solanales > Solanaceae > Nicotiana > Nicotiana benthamiana. The sequence goes on along the minus strand of CM067340.1, from coordinate 51,515,693 downwards.
TTTCAGCCTAGGGTTCGTCTGTAGCGAAGGGTTCCCTTCAGTCCCCTTCTCCAGCTCCGGGTCGTTGCTATGAGTGCGGTGAGTTTGGTCACACAAAGAGATAGTGTCCTCGGCTTCGTGGTGGTCATTCTCAGCAGAGGATCATCCCTCATCTTCTGCTCCTGTTTCATCAGCACCCGCTCAGTCAGCTAGGCGAGGGGGCCAGGTATTTAGAGGCCTCCCCATGGGTGGAGACCGGACCGGCGGTGGTCAGGATCGATTCTATGCTCTTCCAAATAGGAGGGATGCTATTGCATCCGATTCCGTTATCACAAGTATTATCTCAGTCTGCCACAGGGATGCTTCTGTGTTATTTGATCCCGGATCTACCTATTCCTATGTATTTTCATATTTTGCTCATCATTTGGGTATGACCCATTGTTTTCTTGCCTTGCCTGTGCACGTATCTACCCCGGTTCGTGATACCATTATTGTGGATCATGTATATTGATCGTGTCTGGTGACTATTGGGGTGTGCAGACACGAGTTGACTTGTTATTGTTGGGCATGGTAGATTTTGATGTGATTCTGGGTATGTATTGGCTATCCTCGCACTATGCTATTCTGGACTGTCATGCCAAGACAGTTACATTGGCTATTCTGGGTGTTCTGAGGATTGTGTGGCGAGGTAAGACTGATTATGTGCCCAGCAGAGTGATTTCTTTCTTAAAGGCCCAGCGGATGGTTGGGAAAGGTTGTTTATCGTACTTGGCTTTTGTTAGAGATGTTGGAGCTGAGACTCCTAGTCTTGATTCGGTCCTCATTGTGAGGTATTTCCCTAATGTATTTCCAGCAGATATGTCGGGCATGCCTCTAGACAGGGACATTGATTTTGGTATTGATCTGGTGTCGGGCACTCAACCCATCTCTATTTCTCCCTATCGTGTGGCACCAGCTGAGTTAAAGGAGTTTAAGGAGTAGCTTCAGGAACTCCTAGATAAGGGTTTATTTGCCCAAGTGTGTCACCGTAGGGTGCACCAGTCTTATTTGTGAAGAAAAAGGATGGCATGATGAGAATGTGCATTGACTACAGACAGTTGAACAAGGTGACAGTGAAGAAAAAGTATCCACTACCCCGTATTGAGGAATTATTTGACCAGCTTCAACGGCAAAGGTATTCTCTAAGATTGATCTCCTTCTAGGCTATCACTAATCGAAGATTAGGGATTCGGACATTAAATGATGGCTTTCAGGATGAGATATGGGCACTATGAGTTTCTCGTTATGTCATTCAAGCAGACTAATGCCTATCCGCGTTCATGCACTTGATGAACAGCGTATTTCGGTCGTATCTCGATTAATTTGTGATTGTGTTTATTGGTGATATCCTGGTGTACTCGCATAGCCAGAAGGACCACGCGTAGCATTTGAGGGTGGTATTGCCGACACTGGAGAGGAGAAGCTCTATGCAAAGTTCTCCCAGTGTGAGTTCTAGCTTAGTTCTGTGGCGTTTTTGAGACACGTGGTTTCTAGTGATGGTATTCAAGTTGACCCAAAGAAGATAAAGGCAGTGCAGAGTTGGCCTAGACCGTCCTCAGCCACTGAGATTCGGAGTTTCCTCGATTTGGCGGGTTATTATCGCAGGTTCGGTCAGGGTTTTTTCATCAATTGCTTCGCCTTTGACCAAGTTGACGCAAACGAATGCTCCATTTGTGTGGCCAGATGAGTGTGAGGAGAGCTTTCAGAAGCTCAAGAGAGCTTTGACCACAACTTCGGTATTAGTATTGCCATCAGCTTTAGGTTCTTACACAGTGTATTGTGATGCTTTGTGAGTTGGGATCGGATGCGTATTTTATACGCTCAAATTACACTTTAATAAATAGTGTAAGGCGGTCGATGTCAAATATAATAACCCAACAACGTTGAGGTCGAACCCCACAGGGAGTAGGTGTGAAAAGGTTACTTGTTCAGTGTGTTGCTCAACTCGAGTTCGATCTCTATTCGATTAATTTTAATAAGAGAGAATGGTATATGGTGACAAGAGTATGTATGATTGTGTGAGTATAAGTAGCAACTAATTTCAACAATTAATGAGTAAACAAGTGGATAAAAGCAACCAAAGTTGTGTCCCCTTCAATGTAGTGTAATGTCAACATGTATTAATATGATGTATTTCTAATGGAAGGTTCTTTAGATATGCAAATGATGTCTAAGAAAATACCCACTATTTCCCAATGAATGAGTAGTATTTCCTCTTTATGATTTTCCCAACAATAAAAGAGTCGCACTTATGAAAAACCAACAAATGTCAATTAAATCCCACTTATTCCTAAGCAATTTTATCAAACAAGATTTAAAGCCTTAAGTTATTGATATTTACTTCTATCAAATCCTAACCTACTTTCCCATGCAAAGCAAGAATTTAATGGTTTTTGTTAATGTTTGCAACCACCAACAGTAAATGAAGAATGAGAAGTAAATAAATATCAACCAACCATTATATATATATTCAATGTTAAACACCCATTAACATAACACTCATTTAGGGTCCACAACCTTAGTATTTAAAACTAGCTACACATGCTAAAACACAAAAATCAACGAATAATAAATGTCATAAATGCTTACAATGGAGGGAACTTTACCCAAAAGCTTCCAAAAAGAGAGAATATTAATGTGATAGAATGTATCTTAAAAGTCAGACATGATAAGCCCACAAAGGTCTCTTACAACTATTTATACAGGGACCAATATTGGGACAGAAAATGGACAAGTTTTCCCTTTCAGGTCACGTATGCGACCGCAGACTTGTCGCATAACAGGTATGCGGTCTGTATTTTGAACAGCCTCTCCGCAAATCCAAAACCCTAGTGGTCAGGCCTTTATTGTAGTTCCATTATGCGGTCCGCATTTGAGTTATGCGACAGCAGATTGCATCACATCTTTGACCCTGAGTTTTCTTCTTGTTCGTTCTGCGGCACATTTGCGGTCTGCATGTTGATTATGCGATTGCAGATGCACCGCATTCTTGACATGGTTTTTAGTTCCAGACTCTATAATGTTTTTCAATTTGAGGTACGATTCTGCGGTCCCCATGTGTGATCTCCGACCGCAGAATGGGCTGCAGATTTGCACTTGTGCAATATTATGCTACTTTCTTCTCTTTATTCTTCCATTTTCATATCATTGGTTTTCCCTTCCTCTTGTGCTGTAAGAACAACAAATCTACATGAGTATCAGTTAGAATTGCATTAAAACAAGTTAGAATCTAAGCAATTAGTATTAAAATATGCTGAAACTCCGGCACATCAACACCCCCAACTTAAACTCTTGCTTGTCGTCAAGCAAGTAAAACATACTTAGTATATTCTAAACTCTGTTTACAAATACGAAACAATAGTAACTCGGGATAGTGTTCATTGCTAGTTCTTCAAGCATGGATTTACAATTGCTTCAACCTTCCTAGATTAGAAGTATGTATAGGTAAAACTAATCAATCATGTGAACTATGAGCCTCAACATTGTGACAAGATGTTACCCTCAGCTGAGTGCACTTTCATTTGATTCAAAAAGCTCAACTTTAGTTCAATTCCACAGTTCATATACCCTACCTGAAAGAAAGTCCCAAAATCACAATATTTACAAGGACGGCAAAGAGGGATCATTTACAAACACACTCGCTCTAAGAAAGAACTTCAAGTGCTACAACATGTCATACCATAGCCTTTCCCTTATTAAATTCGCCACTTATTCAAAAATGTTCTGTTGGATATCTCATAAGGGCTTTTTTGGCTTGTAATGTTGGTTCAGGGATGGGTTGGATAAACATTTGGGCACAAGTGACTTCACCCTCTTTGAATACTAATCACATTTTACCATTCTTTTGCACTCCCTTTTAAAGCCCTATATCTTTGTATTCGTCTAGCCTCCAGTATAGAGCTACCATACATGCCTTTTCGTTGTTGTTCAAGACTCCCAATTTTGTAAATATAAGCATTATTACATTTCCTTTTCTTTTTCTTTTTCTTCTCTTGCTTTTTGATCATCATTTTTTTGGAGCTTGAACAATTTCACCAACTCTTTTGAGGCATGCTACCCTAATATCAACATACAACCGTAACGATCTTCCACTTCGACCTTACCCCCAACTTAGGCTTTTAGCCTCATTCTCAATGTTCAAAGAGGGACGGGTTCAAGAGAGGAAATTGCTTTTCAAAATGGAAAGGTTTGTAATGAGTTGGTCAAAGAAAGGTTAAAATGGCTCAAATTGGGTGCTAGTGGTATCCTTTATGCACGGGTAGGCTTGACAGGCTAAAGAGGTTTGGCACATAATCACAACGAATGCCTAAGATCATTCCTCCAACCAAAAATACTATCATTAGCATTGAAAGACTAACTGGGCAAGTTCTGGATGACAGAAGTAAACACAAGAATTATATACAAACAGAGAACTCACACACACATGGTACATGAACTGCATTTTTCACATTATTTGACACTTCTGAGTAACCATTCTGCAACTCAAAGCTTTCATCATAAACACAAGTATAACTCTGGGTTGCTATAGAGTCAAAAAGCGAGCCTCAGATTGATGGAATTGATCATAGAGACAAATAAGACAGTCTTCAATCTATCTATCATTGGGAAAAGTCAACAAGAATGACTATGGAAGGGTATGTGCTATGTACAGATACACATGTTCGATACTAGGCAATTACACCAAATCGGTAATAATGATTTTCACCTAAGATCCTGATTCTTCTATTATTACCTTGGAAAAGAACCAGAAAAAGAAAAACCAAGGGTAATTGACTCACAAACTGATATTAACAAACACGAACTCAACAACAGAAATCAAAAAAAACATCATAACATCACTCATATACCAAAGTTATACCAATGTACACACTTACATGGTACGTATAAGTACATCAGTTCCCAGGTATATACACAACAAAAAATCATACAATGCTACCTACCCATCCCCATCTGAAAATGATGCATTGTCCCCAATGCGTAGAAGTAAAGAGTAGAGTTTGAGGGGAAGCTCCCTGAGGCACACTATGTGCTATGGGAGTCGGCAGCTGGCTGAGTGCCGTACGGATCACCGTCTGATGTGGCTGTTAGAACTGGCACTGGCTGAGTCAAGAGTGATCTCCTCCACTGGTGGCTGCTCTAAGGTAGGGAAAGGAACTGGTTTTGCTGCTGGAACTGGTGTTAGAGGGACAATATCATATGTTGTCACCTGAGAGCTGCTGGATCCACCCGATGTAGATGGGGATGCTACAGGAGCTGTAGGAGCCCCTCTGTATCGAAAATCTCTGCAAGGCAATCTTCATATGTGCCCTCTCTACCTCGTCAGTAGTAGCATCATCAATCTCATCATCCTGAGTAGAAACCTGAGCAACCGCCTTCCCTTTATCATCAACCTGAGGGGCTTCGTCACTGGAAAACCCCAAACTATCTTCTTCATCTTCTTCCTCATCCTCGCCATCACCCTCCAACTTACCCGAACCACTGATCTCCTCATCAGAAGCAATATCAATAGGACCAGCGGGAGCTGTGGTATGAGAGCCTCTAGGAGTAGAAACCACAGCATCCGCCATCAAATTCGTGAAATCAAGCCCCAAGTCTGGAGCTGTGCCCTTAACTTTATCACCTTCCGAGGGAAGGAGGGATGAAAGATCGAATTCCAAATTTTGCATCTTTTGGAACTCGAACTTCATAGAGCCAACCTCCTTCTTGAGTTCAGGCAGTCCACTCACCTCACCTCTCTCTGCTACCCACAACTCAAGTCCCTTCAAATGCTCCGCATAGGCTGACTGCTTCTAGTGAATATCTTCCACAGCCCCTTGCACTGGAGCCAGAGCTTGATTTATCAAGTTTGGAAATGTCTTCAAAAGTTGGTCCACTTTGTCATTTGCATGTCAGTCCAATAGACCAAGCTTGGAGACAACTGGGGTAGCTAGGGAAGCCTGAGTACAGGAAGGCTGAGCAGGAGTAGACTGAGATACAGACTGAAGAGTGGATAACTCTGCAGCATCGGCCGGAAGAGTCATAGAAGGCTGGGGTGAAGGGAGATCCTCCTGAACTATCACTATTATAGACACCACAGCGTCACCAAGATGGTTGATATTAATAATCCCTGGCACCCTAGCCCTTTTATCTTTTCGTTCATCCACCGGGACATTTCCAGCTTGGCACAGTGTAGTGATCAATGATGGGAATGGAATAGATGTATCCTCTTGCATGGCTCTTTTACCCATCTCTTGAAAAATGATCGACCCCACATCTATCTTGATGCCCTGCATGATGCAGGCTATCAGGAGAGCCTTCTCAATGGTAATATTCATTTCATTCTGAGTAGGGATCAATCTGGATTCGAGGAAGGCAACCCAGAAGCGTCCCTCCCGTGAGAAGCTCCCCTTGTATATCTTGGTCCCGGGGTTTATCCATACAGGTGTCCCATTGGAAATGACTGAGGTAATCCACCCATGCTCAACCTCTTTGTTCGCTAACTTGGCATCATATTTTGTTGTGCCTACTGTGCCCTCTTCCCATTCGGGAACAAGTAATTTGTTTATTACTTTGGCACTTCATTTGATATGAATCCCCAAACATCCCATTGTTCCAGATACATCCGATGGGGCTTATGGTGCTTATTTCTAGATGTCCCATAAGATGCATAGAACTCATGCACCATTGATTCGTTGTACTCAGTGGGCAGCTTAGTGAAAGTTAACCATTTCCTACGCTTGATGATAGCAAGGATGTGGGGGTAATTCTCCTTTAGCCCATTCAGGCTCAATTGCCTCTCGGGTAGGAGCGATCTCTTGAGGAGACTTCTCTGTACCTCTCTCTAGACCCTTTGACTCCCCAGCGGAGATGATATTCAGCACCTTCAGCATGTTTCTTTCGCCAAAGTTCAGCCACTATATCAACCTCAGGGCAAAGCCCCTCCTCGTCGGAGTGGGAGGGGTGTTATTGCGCCACTTAAATTTTCTATCTCTTTGCCTTTGGAGGCTTAGTTGCTGCTCGTTTCTGTCAGGGATACATATCTGCACAAGGGTGGAATATCAATGTCAAGACCTTGAGAGACGAAATAGATGAATTTAAAAAGAAAAGTTCTAAATGCGGTCCATTCTGCGGTCGCAGAATCACCACAGACATGCATGTCAAATAAGTTGGTCAATCTGCGATGCATAATGCGGTCGCATAACCACTCTGTGCACCGCAGAATCATTGCAGAATGAAATTATAAACTTCAAATTTTTCCAGTTCTCTTTTTCAATCTGCAGTATATATAAGGACCGCAGATCAATTCTACGACCCCATTCTCCACTGCATTTTCACCATTCTGCTCGGCCAATAAAGGAGTCGATTATGCGGTCATTCTGCGGACCGCATAACAATTTTGTGATCAGAGAATGACCCTAAAACTTCATCTTCTCCAGGTGACCTAGGGTTAGGTCTACGACCACAATGCGGTCCACATATCAAACATGCAGACCTCAGAACTCATCGTTCTCAGAAGAAAACCCTAGTCTCCTACAATGGCTACCCTATTTTTGCTTAATCCCATTCCTCGTATCATGCTTAGCCCAAAATTGACAACATTTAACAAAAATCAACCACACAAACTAACTTAAACCAAACGTTTGCACACAAGTTTTGAATGGAATAGAGTGGAAGAGATTCACATACCAGGATCAGTGCACAAATGTCAATTATAGAGTTGTTGGTGAGATTGGTGATTGTCCTTGCTTGGGTTCGATAAGAATTCCTTGTCTTTATTCTATTTTTTTCGTTTTGTAATTTTTTTTCACTTTTTTTAATTTGATACGCTCAAATTACACTTTAATAAATAGTGTAAGGCGGCCGATATCAAATATAATAACCCAACAAGGTTGGGGCCGAATTCCATAGGAAATAGGTGTGAAAAGGTTACTTGTTCAGTATGTTGCTCGACTCGAGTTCGATCTCTACTTGGTTGATTGAAATAAGAGAGAATGGTATATGGTGACAAGAGTATGTATGACTGTCTGAGTTTAACTAGCAACTAATTTTAACAATTAATGAGTGAACAAGTGGATAAAAGCAACCAAGGTTGTGTCCCTTTCAATGTAGTGTATGTCAATAGGTATTAATATGATATATTTATAATGGAAGGTTCTATCGATATGAAAATTATGTTTAAGATACTACTCACTATTTCCCAATGAATGAGTAGTATTTCCTCTTTACGATTTTCCCAAATATAATAGAGTTGCACTTAAGAACCATCAATAAATGCCAATTAAAACCCATCTATTCCTAAGTAATTTTATCAAATAAGGTTTAAAGCCTTGAGTCATTGATATTTACTTCTACCAAATCCTAACCCACTTTCCCAAGCAAAACGAGAATTTAATGGCTTTTGTTAATGTTTGCAACCACCAACAATAAATGAAGAATGAGAAGTAAATAAATATCAACTAACCATTATATATATATATATATATATATATATATATATATATTCAATGTTAAACACCGATTAACATAACACCCATTTAGGGTCCACAACCTTACTATTTAAAAGTAGCTACACATGCTAAACACAGAAACCAACTAATAATAAATGTCATAAATGCTTACAATGGAGGGAATCTTTACCCAAAAACTTCCAAAAAAGAGACAATATTTATGTGATAGAATGTAGCTTAAGAGTCAGACAAGATGAGCCCACAAAGGTCTTCTAAATCTATTTATAGAGGGACCAATTTTAGGACAGAAAATTGATAAGTTTGCCCTTTCAGGTCACGCGTGCGACAGCAGAGTTGTCGCGTAACAGGTCTACGGTCCGCATTTTGAACAGCCTCTCCGCAGATCCAAAACCCTTGTTGTCAGGCCTTCATCACAGTTCCATTCTGCGGTTCGTATTTGAGTTATGCGATCGCAGATTGCATCGTATCTTTGACTCTGAGTTTTCTTCTTGTTTGTTCTGCGGCACATCTATGGTCCGCATGTTGGTTCCGCGATTCCAGATTGCGCCACATTCTTGACATGGTTTTTAGTTTCAGACTCTGTAATGTTTTGCGATTTGAGGTACGATCCTACGGTCCGCATGTGTGATCTGCGACCGCAGAATGGGCTGCATATTTGCACCTCTGCAATATTATGCTATTTTCTTCTCTTTTTTCTTCCATTTACATATCATTGGTTTTCCCTTCCTCTTGTGCTGTAAGAACAACAAATCTACATGAGTATCAGTTATAATTGCAGTAAAACAAGCTAGAATCTAAGCAATTAGTATTAAAATGTGCCGAAATTCTCCGGCGCATCAGTATTCATGCAGGATGGTAGAGTTATTGCTTATACTTCTCGTCATTTGAAGCCCCACGAGAAGAACTACCATGTTCAAGATTTAGAGTTGGCTGTTATAATTCATGCTTTGAAGATTTCGAGGCCTATTTATATGGTGTATCTTGTGAGGTGTTCATGGATCATCGTAGTCTTCTGCATCTGTTCAAATAGAACGATCTTATTCTGAGCCAGCGGAGGTGGCTTGATTTACTCAAGGACAATGATATTACAATTTTGTATCACCCGAGGAAGGTCAATGTTGTGGCCGATGCTTTGAGCCGAAAGGTGGTTAGTATGGGTTGTTTGGCGTACATTCCAATTGGGGAGATCTCCTTTGTAGTTGATGTCCAGGCTTTGGCAAATCGGATGGTGATATTAGATACTTTTGAACCCAGGTAGGTGTTGGCTTGTGTGGTTTCTCGATCTTCCTTGTATGACCACATTAGAGAGCGCCGGTATAATGACATGTATTTGCTTGTCCTGAAGGACAGGGTCCAGCATGATGATGCCAGAGATGTAACTATTGTTGATGATGGTGTTTTGCGGATGCAGGGCCAAATTTGCATGCCCAATGTGGATGGGCTCCAGGAGTTGATATTAGAGGAGGCCCACAGCTCGCGGTATTCAATTCATCCAGGTGCCGCGAAAATGTATTAGGATTTGAGGCAGCACTAATGGTGGAGAAGAATGAAGAAGGATATTATGAGTTATGTAGCTCGGTCTCTCAACTGTCAGTAGGTCAAATATGAACATCAGAGGCCCGGTGGTGTACTTCAGCGAATGAATATTCCAGAGTAGAAATGGGAAAAGATTACTATAGCTTTGGTGAGTGGTCTCCCTCGTACCTTGAAGAAGTTTGATTCGATTTAGGTGATTGTGGATAGGCTAACCAAGTCATGCCACTTCATTCTGGTGTGTACTACCTATTCTTTGGAGCGGTTAGCGGAGATTTTCATCTGGGAGATTGTACAGTTGCATGGGTTTCCAGTTTTCATTGTCTCAGATAGGGGTACACAGTTTACTTCCTAGTTCTGGAGGACGTTTCACCTAGAGTTGGGTACACATGTAGAGTTGAGCACACCGTTTCATCCTCAGACAGACGAATAGTCCGAGCGTACTATTCAGATATTGGAGAACATGTTGTGTTCCAGTGTTATTGATTTTGGAGGTTATTGGGGTGAGTTCTTACCACTTTCAGAATTTTCTTACAACAACAGCTACCAATCCAATATTCAAATGGCATCGTATGAAGCCTTATATGGGAGACGGTATAGATCTCCAGTTGGTTGGTTTGAGCCCGGAAAGGCTAGAATATTGGGGACTTTTAGGATACCTTAGAGAAGGTGAAAGTGATCTAGGAGAGACTCTGTACATCTCAGTCGCGTCAGAAGAGGTATGCAGACCGGAAGATTTGAGATGTATCTTATATGGTGGGTCAGAAGGTCTTGTTGAAGGTTTCGCCTATCGTGACGATCCAAAGGGTCATCAACGTAATTTTTTTTTTCTCGGTGCTTTCAAGGCCTTGAAAACCTCGCTTTTAGCTGCCTCGATTTGCATGCACAGTCCGGATGCGAAGCTGGAAATTTCTTATGTTAAAATATGTGAATACTGTGGAAATTTTAAAGAATTTTGATATTAATATTGATATAGTTGACTTTGGTCAATATGTTGGGTAAACGGATCTGGATCCGTGATGTGACAGTCCCGGGAGATCCGTAGGAAAATATGGGACTCGGGCGTATTTCCAGAATCGAAATCCAAGGTCCCAAGCCCGAGTATGGAATTTTTGAAAGAAAATGTTTATCTGAAAATGATATGAAAAATTGAAATGAAAATGAGTTAAAAAATATAGGTATCGGGCTTGTATTTTGGTTCCTAGGCCCAGTACAGGTCTTAAATGTGTGTTAAGCACTATCTGTAAAGTTTGGTTGAAAACAGACGTCGTATGACGTGTTTCAGACTATAAGTTCCAAATTTTGAAGTTTATGAAACTTAAAAGGAAAATCATGAGTTTGAAGCTTGATTCATAGAACTTGATTTTATTTTGGCGATTTGATCGCACGAGTAGGTCCGTGGGATGTTTATGATATTGTGTGTATGTTTTGGTTGGAGCCCCGAGGGCTTGAGTGAGTTTTGGATAGGCATCGAATTGGTATGGTGTATTGGTATGGTGACGGTTACCTATGCACCGGAGTCTGGCATGACCATGGGTCTTATATGTGTAGAATTTGGACTTAATGATACACTTCTTGTTTGGTTGATAAGTATAATGTGAAAAATGGATAATTGAGGAAAGCTTGTGATTAGTATGTCATCTGTAGCATTGTCTCGGACTAGAATTTCTATTCGATGGTAAATAATTAAAAAGTAACCGTTGTGAGTATTCCCTTGCCGGTATTTATGCAATTAATGTTCCCTCCCTTGCCGGGACTCCCTTCATATAGTTGTTGCTTCCCTCACACTTCAGTTTCTATTGTTTTTTGGGTGAGTTCATATTGGAAAATGTTGAGGTTCAAGTTGCACGCTACAACGATATTGATTATTAAGGATCGGGTTGCACACCGCAACGGTATTAAATGTTGAGGATCGGGTTGCTCACTACAACGGATATATTTGAGGATCGGGTTGCATGCCGCAACGGGGTATGGACTGAGTGTATTTTTTCATATATAGAGATTTCCTGTGTTTTTCCCTTATCAGTTGTTATAGTTCTGTTTCATTGTTTTCCTGATGGATTTGTATGTTTAGACTGAGATACCCCACAACATGTTCCCCCTCCCTTTAATTATTTACATTAGTATATTTTATGTTATTGCACATATATCTGTACAGGTTATTTGTGGTAGGTCATGTCTAGCTTCGTCACTACCTCACCGGGGTTAGGCCAGGCACGTACCAGCGCATAAGGTCAGTTGCGCTGATGCTACACTCTGTGCATTTCTTTTGCACAGATCAGGACGCATCTTTTGGACCGTAGCAGATCTATACTGGGAGCTGACCTTCAGTCCAGGGACTCTTGAGGTAGCTTTGCTGACATCCGCGGGCCCGTAGTCCCCTAGTATGTTTTCCGTTTCTTTACCTTGTATGAAACAAACATTATGTATTTCTTCCACACTTTTCTTTTAGTAATTCTATAGTAGTGTGTGAGCAGTGACACCAGATACTAGGTAGGAGTGTGATATGAAATGTCGTACTTCTGTTTTTAGTTAATTAAGTATCTAAAAGTCTTCTGTTTGAACGAAAGCAAGAAATGTGTTTTAAATATATGCTTGGGTAGCTTCGATAGTAGGCGCCATCACGACTCCCGATGGTGGGAAATCCGGGTCGTGACAAGTTGGTATCATAGCACTAGGTTACATAGGTCTCATATCTCACGGACAAGCTCAGTAGAGTCTGAGGGATCGGTAAGGAGACGTCTGTATTTATTCCTCAGAGGCTACAGAGTTAGGAAAAAATTCACATTGTTCATTCTTGTCATGGGATTTTGTTTCTAAAATACTGATTGTCGTTCTACTTTGTTCTTTCGTAGATGGTGAGAATGCGTGCTTTTTCTTCTACCGCACAAAAGCCCGAGCCCCCGGCAGTAGCTCCTGTCAGGGGAAGAGGGCAAGGCCGAGGTCGTGCTAGAGGCCGAGTGCGAGGCCGAGGCCATGCCAGGACCGAGGCCGGGGCAAAGCTCATCCCCGAGCAGCAGTCTCAGAGGTGGAGCCTCATGTTGACTAAGATGACGAGGTTCAAGCACCAGCAGCTCCAGTGGTCCCAGATCAAGTCCTAGAGGGTTTCATAGCCACTCTACTGGTAGGCTTGATAGGTTCACCAAGCTCTTCAACACCACCTTCAGCGGTGCTTCTACAAAGGACCCCCAGGACTTCTTATTCAGCTGCCATGAGGTTCTCATGACTATGGGTATTGTGGAGACTAATGTGATCGACTTCATCACTTTTAAGCTTGCAGGATCCGCCAAGAATTGGTGGAGGGACTATTGTCTATCTAGACCAGCAGGGTCGCCATTATTGACTTGGGATTAGTTTGCAGAGTTGTTCTTGGAAAGGTTTCTCCCGGTGACTGAGCGAGATTCTCTACCCAAGCAGTTCGAGCATCTTCACCAGGGTACTGTGACAGCCATGCAGTACGAGACTCGTTTTATTGATTTGGCACACCATGCTATTATTATACTTCCTACTAAGAGGGAAGGGTACGGAGATTTTTGATGGATTGATTCAGTCGATCCGACTTCAGATGACCATGGGGGCTGGTAGCAATATGTCTTTTCAGGAGGCAGCCAATGCGGCCCGCCGGATATAGATGCCGCTTGCACAAAGAGGTGGTAAGGGGTCAGACAAGAGGCCTCGTCATTCTGGTAGGTTCAATTGTACCTCATCTGGAGGTATGAATTCATATGGTAGGGGCCACCCTCACAGGCCCTTTCAGTCGGCACTCGAGTTTCACACGGTACCCCAGTGGCGATTCTCAGCAACACTACTCTGATTAGCAGCCCATCAGTACACTACCACTTCATAGCCTTCGAGGAAGTCATTTAGGGTGTCAGGGTTAGTCCCAGTCTTCTCAATTGCCAAATTCTACTGGGTGTTATGAGCGTGGAATATCATTCACATCAGGAGATATTGCCTAAGGTTGAGAGGTGCTCGGTCACAACAGCGGGGTCCTCAACAAATGATTCAGGCAGCATGTGCTCCACGGGCCACCCAACCAACTAGAGGCGGCGGTAAAGGCCATAGAGGTAGAGGTAGGGAGCATAGAGGGGAAGCTCACACCGCCACAGGCAGCGGTCAACCAGTAGCAGATCCTCCCAGAGACACAGTTCAGGGAGGTAGGGGCCAGCCCTATTGTTATGCTTTGCCAGCCAGGCCAGAGGCTGAGTCATCAGATGTTGTGATTACAGGTACTATTCTGGTATGTGATAGAGGTGCTTCAGTGTTATTTGATCCGGGATCTACGTATTCATATGTGTCATCCTATATTACACACTATTTGTTTATGCCTAGTGAGGCCTTGGGTATTCTTGTATTTGTGTCTATATCGGTTGGTGATTCTATAGTGGTCGATCGAGTGCATCATTCATGTGTGGTGGTATTTGAGGGTCTTGAGACCCGTGTTGACTTATTTCTCTTAGATATGCTGGACTTCGATGTTATATTGGGGATGGATTGGTTGTCCATGTACCATGCTATTTTGGATTGTCATGCCAAGACCGTGACCTTGGCTTTGCCAGATTTGCCCCGACTTAGGTGGAGAGGGACCCCAGGTCATACCACCTGCAGTGTTATTTCGTATGTCAAGGCTCGACGCATGGTCTAGAAGGGGTGTCTAGCATATCTGGCGTATGTTCGCGACTCAAGCGCAGAGGTTCCATCTATCGTCTCTATTCCTATTGTTTGGGAGTTCCCCGAGGTTTTCCCTTCAGAGCTGCCGGGTATGCTTCCCAACAGGGATATTGATTTTTGTATTGATTTGGCTCTGGGCACTCAGCCTATTCCATTCTTCCGTATCGCATGGCCCCGCCAAAGTTGAAAGAATTGAAGGAGCAACTTCAAGACTTGCTTGATGAGGGTTTCATTAGGCCCACTGTATTGCCTTGGGGTGCGCCAATGTTGTTTGTGAAGAAAAAGGATGGGTCGATGAGGATGTGCATTGATTACTGCCAGTTAAACAAAGTGACGATAAAAACAAGTATCCACTGCCGAGGATTGACGATTTATTCGGCCAGCTTTAGAATGCTAGGGTGTTCTCGAAGATAGATTTGAGGTCTGGTTATCATCAGCTGAGGATTAGGGTGTTTGATGTCCCTAAGACAGCATTTCACACTCGGTATGGGCATTGTGAGTTTTTGATCATGTAATTCGGGTTGACCAATGCCCCGGCAGCATTTATGGAGTTGATGAACCAAGTGTTCAGGACCTACTTGGTTTTTTTGTGATTGTATTCATTGACGACATTTTGATATACTCCCCCCGGCCAGGAGGAGGATGAGTAGCACCTCAGAGTGTTTCTTCAAACTCTGAAGGATAGTCAGTTGTATGCCAAGTTCTCGAAGTGCGAGTTTTGGTTGAGCTTAGTTGCATTTCTAGGTCATGTCGTATCAGTAGAGGGTATTCAGGTGGAACCGAAAAAGATAGAGGCAGTCAAGAACTGGCCTCGACCAGCTTCAGCTACAGAGATCCGGAGCTTCTTGGGGTTAGCTGGTTACTACCGATATTTCGTAGAGGGGTTCTCATCCATTGCATCTCTGATGACTAGATTGACCTAGAAGGGTGCTAGTTCAGGTGATCAGATGAGTGAGAGTCGAGCTTCCAGAAGCTCAAGACAGCTCTGACTACGGCACTGGTATTGGTTTTGTCCATGGAATCAGGGCCTTACACTGTTTATTGCGATGCTTCCCGTATCGGGCTTGGCGCAGTTTTGATGCAAAATGGCAGAGTCATAACATATGCTTTGAGGCAGTTGAAGATCCACGAGAAGAATTATCCAGTTCATGACTTAGAGTTGGCATCCATTGTTCATGCCTTGAAGATCTGGAGGCATTATTTATATGGTGTGACGTGTGAGTTTTACACATATCACAAGAGCCTTCTGTACTTGTTCAAACACAAGGAATTAAATATAAGGTAGCGGGGGTGGTTGGAGTTGTTGAACGACTATGATGTTTCTATCTTATACCACCCGGGGAATGCCAATGTGGTGGCCGATGCATTAAGTAGGAAGTCCTCCAGCATGGGTAGTCTTGCCTATATTGTGGTAGCCAGCGACCGCTTGCTTTAGATTTTCAGGCCTTGTCCAATCAATTTGTGCGGTTGGATATTTCTGAGCCTAGCATGGTGTTAGCTTGCACGGTTGCTCGTTCATCGTTGATGGAGCGTATCCATGAGCGGTAGTTTGATGACCCCCATTTGTGTATCCTGAGAGACACGGTGCAGCGTGGAGGTGCTAAGAAAATGACCTAAGGAGATGATGGTGTATTGAGATTGCAGGGTCGAGTTTGTGTGCCCAATGTTGATGGTATTCGGGATTTGATCTTAGCGGAGGCCCATAGTTCTCCGTATTCTATTCATCCGGGCGCCGCGAATATGTATCAAGATTTGAGGCAGCATTATTGGTGGCGCATAAGAAGAAAGACATTATTGAGTATGTAGCTCGTAGTTTGAACTTTCAGAAGGTTAAGTACGAGCATCAGATGTCTGGTGGTTTATTTCAGAGGATTGAGCTTCCCAAGTGGAAGTGGGAGAGAATTACTGTGGATTTTGTTACTGGCCGTCCGATGACTGGGAAGAAGTTTGATGCTATATGGGTTATTGTTGACAGACTGACCAAGTCAGCACATTTTATTCCAGTTCGCACCACCTATTCGTCCGAGAGATATGCTGAGATTTATACCAGGGAGATCGTTCGCCTTCATGGTATGCCTAAATCTATCATTTCGGATCGGGGCCCGCAGTTTACCTTGCATTTCTGGAGAACGGTACAGCAGGAGTTGGACATCCAGGTTCAGTTGAGTACAGTATTTCATCCCCAGACGGACGGTTAGTCTGAGAGGACTATTCAGATTCTTGAGGATATGCTCCGAGCCTGTGTTATTGATTTTGGATGCTCGTGTCACCAGTTCTTGCCATTAGCAGAGTTTTCCTACAACAACAGCTATCACTCAATCATTCAGATGGCTCCGTATGAGCTGTTGTATGGTACGCGGTGTTGGTCCCCCGTCGGATGGTTTGAGCCGGGAGAGGCACGGTTATTGGGTACAGTTCAAGTATAGAAGGCCTTGGATAAGGTCAAGATCATTCAGGAAAGACTTCGGTTAGCTCAGCCTAGGAAGAAGAATTATGCAGATCGCAAGGTCAAGGATTTTGCATTCATGGTTGGTGAGCGAGTATTGCTCCGTGTATCGCCTATGAAGGGCGTGATAAGGTTCGGGGAGAAGGGCAAGCTTAGCCCAAGGTTCATTGGCCCATTTGAGATTCTTGAGCAATAGGAGAGGTATCTTATAGACTTTCCTTACCGCCTAGGTTGTCCGCCGTGCATCCAGTTTTTCATGTGTCCATGCTTCAGAGGTATCACGGCGATCCAGCCACGTATTAGATTTCAGCACTGTACAATTGGAAAGGATCTGTCATATGAGGAGGAGCTGGTGGCTATTTTAGACCGGCTAGTTTGACAATTGAGGTCGAAGAGTTTTCCTTCAGTGCATGTTCAGTTGAAAGGCAGCCTCCTGAGGCATCGACTTTGGAGTTCGAGTCTGATATGTGGAGTTGTTATCCCCATCTATTCCCCGACTTAGTTACTTCTTTCTTTTGTCCATTCGAGGATGAACGGCTGTTTTAGAAGTGGAAGATCTGACGACCCAAAGGGTCATTACAGTAATTCTTCCTTTCTCTGTGCTTTCGAGGTCTTAAAAACCGTGTTTTTAGTTGCCTCGATTTGCGTGAACAGTTCGGGCTCGAAGCCAGAAAAATTTTTATATTAAAATATGTAAATTCTGTGGAAAATTTGAAGAATTTTGATATTAATATTGATATAATTGACTTTGGTCAACATTTCGGGTAAACGACCTGGATCCGTGATGTGACGTTCCCGGGAGGTCCGTAGGAAAATATGAAACTCGGGCATATTTCCAGAATCGAAATCCGAGGTCCCAAGCCCGAGTACGTAATTTTTGAAAGAAATTGTTTATTTGAAAATGATATGAAAAAATTGTAATGAAAATGAGTTATAAAATATAGGTATCAGGCTCGTATTTTTGTTCTGACGCTGGGTACAAGTCTTAAATGTGTGTTAAGCACTATCTCTAAAGTTTGGTTGAAAACGGACGTCATATGACGTGTTTTTGGCTATAAGTTCCAAATTTTGAAGTATATGAAACTTTGAAGGAAAATCATGAATTTGAGTCTTGATTCATAGATCTTGATGATATTTTTGCAATTTTATTGCACGAGTAGGTTTCTGGGATGTTTTGGAAGTTGTTGGTATGTTTGGGTTGGAGCCCCGAGGGCTCGGGTGAGTTTTGGATAGGCATCGGATTACATTTCTCATGTTTTGAAAAATATGGTATGAGGCTTGTGAAATTTTCGTAAATGCGAAGCCAGAGATCGCAAAAGTGAATGCCCAGCTATCACAAATGTGAAATAAGCACAGGGAGACCAATGTTCGCAAAAGCGAACTTTTCTTTTGCAAATGCGAGGAAGGGGAGTTTGACCTTAGATTGCAAATGCAATCAAATGTCCGAAAATGTGAACCATCCGCAAATGGCCCAAATTCGCAAATGTGAACTAGAATCTCGCAAATCCCAAGCCTACTGGGTTCGCAATTGTGAACCCAGCTTTGCAATTGCGATACCCACACCTGCATATTTCATACTTAGACGATTCTAAAGCTTATTTTTCATATTTTCAAAACCCAAACACACATTGGCAGTTTTTCATGAACTCTCTCTTCTCCAAATCAATTGTAAGTCAACTTTTACTCAATTTCTTCAATCTTATACATCATTTATCATGATTTCATCTTAAAATCAAGGTTTTCCATGGGTGAAAATGGGGATTTGGGGTAGAACCTAGGTTTTCTTAAAATTTGGGATTTGGACCTCAATTTGAGGTTCGACTTCAAAACAAAACATATATATGAAATCGTGGGAGAAGGGGTAACCGGGTTTTGGTTCGAACCTAGGTTTTGACCCGTGGGCCCGTGGGCATTTTGGAAATTTTTGGGTTAAATTTTGGGAAATCCATTCTTATGCATTCAAATTAATTTAACTAGCATTTATTTATACATTTGGGTAATTAGTGCATAGATATCATTGTTTTGGAGTCGGATTCTAGGGGAAAACCGGTGTTAGAGCTTTGAATTGCTATTTTCAAACTGAGGTAAGTGTTTGTTCTAACTCTGGCTTGAGGTTTTTTGGATTAGGAAATTATTTGGTATTTGCTAATTGTGGAGTACGGTGTATAGGTATGGTGACGGTTACCTATGCACCGGAGTATCGCATGACCGTGGGTCTTATATGTGTAGAATTTGGACTTAATGATACACTTCTTGTTTGGTTGATAAGTATAATATGAAAAGTGAATAATATAGGAAAGATTGTGATTAGTTTGTCATCTGGACCATTGTCTCGGACTAGAATTTGCTATTCGAGGCTAAATAATTAAAAAGTAAGCGTTGTGAGTATTCCCTTGCCGGTATTTAAGTAATTAATGTTCCCTCCTTCTCCAGAACTCCCTGCATATAGTTGTTTCTTCCTTCGCACTTGAGTTGCGATTGTTGTTTGTGTGAGTTCATATTGGTAAATCTTGAGGATCGGGTTGCACACCGCAACGGTATTGATTGCTGAGGATCGGGTTGCACGCCATAACGGTATTATGTCGAGGATCGGGTTGCTCACCGCAACAAATATAATTGAGGATCGGGTTGCTCACAGCAACGGATATATTTGAGGATTGGGTTGTATCTGCAATGGGTATGGACTGAGTGTATTGTTTTCATATGTAGAGATTTACTGTGTTTTTACCTTATCAGTTGTTATTGTTCTGTTTCATTCGTTTTGCCAATGGATTTATATGTTTAGACTGTCGTACCGCACAGCATGTTCCCACTCCCTTTAATTATTTACATTAGTATATTTTCTATTATTGCACATATATCAGTACAGGTTATTTGTGGTAGGTCCAGTCTAGCCTCGTCACTACCTCGCCGGGGTTAGGCCAGGCACTTACCAGCACATGGGGTCGGTTGTGCTGATGCTACACTCTATGCATTTCTTTTGCACAGATCATGATGCAACTTTCGGACCGCAGCAGTTCTAGACTGGGAGCCGACTTTCAGTCTAGGGACTCTTGAGGTAGCTTTGCTGAGGTCCGCAGGCTCGGAGTCCCCCTCTATGTTTTCCCTTTGTTTACCTTGTATCAGACAAATTTTATGTATTTCTTCCGGACATTTGTTTTAGTAATTCTAGAGTAGTCCGTGAGCAGTGACACCTGATACTGGATAGGAGTGTTATTTGAACTGTCGTACTTCTGTTTTCAATAATTTAAGTATCTAAAAGTCTTCCGTCTTTTTTTATTACTTCCGTTACTACTAATGTTTGAATGAAAGCAGGAAATGTGTTTGAAATGTTGGCTTGTCTAGCTCTAACATAGGCTCTATCATGACTACCGATGGTGGGAAATCTGGGTCGTGACACCTATGAAGGGAGTTATGAGGTTTAGAAAGAAAGGGAAGCTGAGTCCACGGTTCATTGGACCTTTTGAGAGACTTAGGAGGATTGGGGAGGTTGCCTATATGCTTGCGTTGCCACCCAGCTTGTTGGGTGTTCATCTGGTATTCCATATTTCTATGCTCCGGAAGTATGTTGGGGACCCGTCTCATGTGTTAGACTTCAGCACAATCCAGTTGGATGAGGATTTGACCTATGATAGAGCCAGTAGCTTGGGTCGTCAGGTTCAGAATTTGATATCTAAGGATATTGCTTCGGTGAAGGTGAAGTGGAGAGGTCGGCCCATGGAGGAGGCCACCTGGGAGACCGAGCAGGAGATGCGGAGCAGATATCCTCACTTGTTTGTTGCTTCAGGTATGTTTCTTGACCTGCTCGAGGACGAGCGTTTGTTTTAGTTGGGGAGGATGTGACGACCCAGCCCGTCGTCATGTGAGTTACCGCCCCGTTTCCCTCATATTTTGTATCTTTATGCTTCAGTATCGGTATTTGAGGTGATCGAGTAGAAGCGGAATTGTTTTAGATGGAAATAAGACACTTAGCCTCTAAAAGGGAAGCTTGTTTTGAAAAAGTCAATAGGAAGTTGACTATTGACTTAGAGGGCTTGGATGTGAATTCCAAAGATTCGGTTAGCTTACGGGATGATTTGTGAGTTAGGAGTGCAATCGGAATATATTTTAGAGTTCTAGTGTAGAATTAGGCTTGAATTGGAAAAGTTAGTATTTTTGCGACATCTGGTGGATAGGTGACATTTTGATCCGGGGGTTAGAATGGAATTTCGAGAGTTGCAGTAGCTCTGTTAGGTGATTTTGGATATGTGTTCAAAGTTCCAGGCCATTAGGAGGTGGTTAGGTCGGGTTTTTGATCGAATGTGCATTTCGGAAGTTTTTTTAAGAAACTTAGGCTTTGATTTGATGATAATTGAGGAATTTGATGTTAACGACAGTGTTTTGATGGTTCGAGCAAGTTTAAATAAGTTAATGGATCTTGTCTATGTTTTTGGTTGAGGTCCCGGGGGCCTCGGGGTGTATTCGGGTGGTTAAACGGAGGATTTGGAGTTGTTGCATGTTTCAGTTCTTGCTGGTTCTATCATTTTTCCATCTGCGAAAAAGGGACCACATAAGCGGTTCCGCAGAAACGGCTTATTGATCGCAGAAGCGGTCCTTGAGGGACCAGGGTTATCCGCAGAAGTGGATGTGGATGCGCAAATGCGGCGATCGCAGAAGCAGCTCCAGACTGCATATGCGGTCCGGGGATTTTATGTGAGACCGCATAAGCGGTCGTTTGGTCGCATGTGCAGGGACCGCAGGTGCTGTTATTTGACTGTAAGAGCGGAAATCAACCTGCGTTTAATGAACAGTGTTTCACGAATTGGAAAGAAAGGAAAAATATTTTGGACTTCAACTTAAGGCGGTTTCATGGGCGATTTTGGAGAGAATTCGTATAGGTTTCATCAGGTATGAACTGTTGGACTCGGATTATGTTTTAATTGTGTAAAATCATGGATTAAACACTGAAATTCAAGGGATTAAATGCTAAAATTTGAGGTTAGGGATTGAAACATAAGAGATCTTAAATTGATGATTTGAGGGGTCAAATGGACTCCGATTCTTGTGAGTTTGATATGTATATACTCGTGGCGAGATAAGGATCATTTTGATGTAAAGTTTTCTAAATTTCGAGAAGTGGGCTTGGGGATCGGGTTTTGCTGATTTTGCGATTTTCGATATTTTTTGAATCTTTTCTGTTGGGTTATGTTTCTTTAGTCCACTGTAACATATTCGTTGTGGTTTTTCCCAGATTCGACGTGACGATAATACTGCGCTTGGGTTGTTGGAGCCCATCCGGAGTCTGAACCCCTACAATGAGCGCGGGTACCCAAATGGATCGGGTTGTACGGTGCAGCGGTCATGTTCATTGCATTCATGCTTTGATGTTATCTGATTTATCTGATTCTATTTTCTTGCCATTTCACCATTAGTTATGCTAAATTGTTAGTTTTAGCTTTACATTGTGGTATTTTTGAGACTTCTTACCTTCAGCCGTTATATATGTCATTACCACTGAGTTGGAAGTACTCAGTTTACATCCCGCACCATGTGTGCAGATTCAGGAGCATCGGGAGTATAGTTGAGTTGTTTGCTGTTTCCAGAGCTTTCAGGAGTTATCAATGTAGCTGCCTGACGTCCGTAGGACCCGACTCCTCCCCTTATCCCTTTTGTCCTTTCACATTCTAGAACTCTGTATTACATGAGGATTTGCTACTTCGTTATCTTAGAGGCTCTAGACTCATGACCCCGTGTCTTTGGGAGATATTGGTTATGTCACTGTTTCATAGTATTTATATTTAAATTATTCGGTTAATAGACTTGACAAATTGCCAATTTCATGTCGTTACTTGGTAATGGGTTGTGTGATTGGGTTATGAGTATTGATTTGTCGGGCTTGCCTAGCAATATTGTTGTGCGCTATCGCGACCAGGATTGGGGTCGTGACAGTAGCATTTTTCATTATCATGCCCGGGGTCTCCCGAACAATATTCACAACTTAATGACTGGTCCATATTTCTAGGAAGGAGATTTGGCACTTTGGGCTCAATCGGGGTCAACAGGCCCAACTGCCTTAATTTTTGGAAAAGGCTAGTATATGCCTTACCCAGCGGAGTGAATGTTCTCTGCTTCTGCACCCTCTCATTCATGAAAGCTTGATTCCCATGAAAATCGGACCCTGGAGGATTTCTGTAGGCCCTCGAGGATGATATGTGTTTTGTGGAGGTAGGTATGTGTTTTGGGGAACCGGTGCACGCCATTGCGCATGAGCCGGAGGCTGGGTATAAGCTTGAGCATGGTGAACAAAGAAATGTTGCTCCGGTTGTGGATAGTAGGGTTGTGGAGGGCCATACGGGGTGTATGAATAATTTGGGTGGCGGAGTCTGGGTTGGTAGTAGGGTGAAGGTCCTCCGGATCTAGACCATGCTCTAGCTTCGACTGTTGCAACCTCTTCATTCTTTTTCTTTCCCAGCACACCCCAAGTGCCACTTTGGATGGCTTGGGTGGTTGCTTTAATCGCTGAATAACTCATAATTTATCAGATTCAATCCTTCCTCGACCATAGCTCCCGTCTTCACCACTTCGTTAAAAGATTTGCCAATTGTTTTCACCAGGTGACAAAGTAAGTTGGCTCCAAAGCCTTCAAAAAGTAGTCCACCATTTCACTTTCCCTCACTGGAGGATCGACCCTCGCAGCCTGTTCTTTCCAACAAAACCCATACTACCTGAAACTTTCCCTTGGCTTCTTCTCAATTTCTATGAATGATAGGCGGTTTGGGACGATCTCAAGATTATATTGGAAATGGCCAGCTAATGCATGTGCTAGATCATCCCAAGAATACCACCTGCTAGGATCTTGGCGCGTATAGCATTCTAGTGCAGACGCATTCAAACTTTGCCCCAAAGTATGCCATCAATAGTTCATCTTTCCCACCAGCCCCTCTCATCTTGGTACAGAAAACTCTCAAGTGTGCCGCTAGATCGCCTTGACCATCATAGATATCGAACTTTAGCATTTTGTACCCCCGCAGGTAGCTGAACATCGGGAAACAGACACATATTTTTATAGGCCACACTGACCTGATTGCCCAATCCATGCATATTCCCGAAGGACTGCTCCAGGCTTTTCATTTTTCGAATCATCTCTTCCTGCTCCGGGTTCTTAAGTGGCTTTTCATTTTCCAATAGGAGCTCAAAGTGAGGGGTTTAAGAATATGGCTCAGGAACCTCAAAGGTAGGCTCAGGAGGGTAATACTGATTGTCGTGAGCTTGAAACAGTGGCTAATTGGAAAATCTTTGTAGTGTGGCAGGTGGAGGTGCTACAAAGACATGAGTGATTAATAGAGGGGGGTTTTGTTTTGGCGGTGGAGGCTGGGGCATAATTAGTACTTCCATAACCCTATGTGTAGTAAAGGAAGGCTGGAGATGAATTGGCAATGGGAGGCTCCTGAGCCTGAACCAAAGGCGTGATATAGGATGGATTGGCGGGATACACTGGAACCGGATGCCCCTGAGACTAGGCCTGATACATTTCAACCATTTGCTACCTAAGCTTACGCATCTCTTCTTTCATGGCGTTCACATCTGTTACCTCAACCTCTTTCGACGGGTCCACAATACTAATATCAGATTCCTGTCCAATCATATTCACTTTATCTTTAGAACAGGTGTTGTATGGATGGGTTGCCAGAATGCATGATCAACTAACCACTTGCCTGAACTCATCACATCAGACAACAACTTTGTTGGCGATTAGGCTTTAACAGATTGGATAACCGCACCTTGGCATGAATGCACCTATATAGTTAACCATTTCTAATATGCCTTTTATCGACCTCATGCGTCATCTCGGTCTTTTCGCATTTTCAATTGAAAACTTTCTCTCTTCCTTTTATTTCTTTTCTCTCTTTTTTTATTTCTTTCTTTTCTCTTTTATTTTCATTGTTTCTTTTCTCTTTTTATTTTTCTCATTCTATCACTTTCTTGTTTTTCCGTTCTTTTCTCTTTTCTTTCTTCATTTTATTTTCTTCTCTCTTTTTCTTTTCTTGTTTTGCCGCTCTATTTTTTTTCTTTCTTTTTCCCATCCTCTCTTATTTTTTTTCTTATATTCTTTTCTTTTATTTGGCCGCGGTCGAATCCTATGAAGATTGCCTACGTATCATGACCCCTCATGAATGAGACCGAGCGTAGTTCGTGCAAATAGAAGATAAACAACAATAAAATATTTTTGGAATTTTTAATTTTTCATAATAAAACAAACTTGATTACAAAAGTTTAAAATTGACCAAATTAACATGCTTTGACGAAGAGACGACATACAGACTCGGAGATCAAACAACCCACATACTCAAATCAAAAAAATTACAAATTCAAAAACAAACGGACAAATTCCTTTCCCTATTTGCCAATTTCAACCAAATCTCTATTTCATTGTAAACGTGGCCCCTTCCCGATTTCACATGAATTTTGAGGCCGGGGAGGATTATTTTATAACATTTCAAAAACTTGTTCGTTCTTTTACAAAAATAACCTTTCGACAACTAAAAGATACTCTAAGGATATCTCGGTAAGAACGGTTTAAAACACTATCGAAGCTAGATCGACTTATTTTGACCAAAATCCAAAAGGTATTCACTTGACCGCTGATTCTTTTTCTTTTTTTTGCAAATTAAAATAAAACATCTGGTTTTGCAAAACACGGCCTTTCAGCAACCCGGGGACGAAAATTTTTAAGGATGCTTAATCTAACCGGCCAAAATCTTTATATAATGACCAAAGGTGGTTGTTCTTGTAAAATTAGCCTTTCGCCGCTCCTTTAGGGGCATTCGCTTATTTCTGACAAGAAGGGCTTCACTTGACTAATTCATGCCAAATTTTGATAATTAGACATCTTTTGGCTATTTTTGCAAAGGGGAGGTTGGACCCGATGAGGGTTTCCTATGTATCTCACGTCCTGTGAAAATCAAACCTGCGTAGTTCGGGCCAATAAAACTATCTATTTTACGAAAACAAGATTCTTTTCTTTTTCTTTTTCAAAAACAGCCTATTTTCTCGAAATAAAACAAAGAGTCTTTTTTCTTTTCTTTTTCAACAAATAATAACACAATCTATTTTTCCAAACTAAAACAAAGATTTTCTTTTCTTTTCAACAAATAATAAAACGATCTAATTTTACAAACTAAAAAAAATCCATTTTTCTTTTTTGCTTTTTGAGTAACAGAAACTATTTAAAAATAAAATATTTTTTTTCATTTTCTCAAACTTTCGGCAGAGTTTTGGCAGTATTTGGGCATTAGTTTTTCTAAAAATAGGCAACTAACTTTCTACATTGTTATTTCTCTCTTTTTTCATTTTATCAATCTTCAAATATTCATATATTCAGAGGTCGGTCAGCATGCAAGTCCGAACAAATAAATGCACAGAACAAGTAGGATACATTAAGATGGACTTCTTCATTTCGGGTTGCTAGTCCTAGACGGACCCAACCCCTGTGTTGAGTCCCCTTAGTCAAATGCAACATGATGCAAATAAGAATTCCTACTAGGGATCCGGCATGAAGCCAAGTTATTCTAGGTTCAAAACCTGGCTATGTGTTCTGAAAAGTGTACCCGAGCGGACAATTCGAGTCGAGGAGGGGAGAACGTACCGGGAACCAAAAGGCCATCCGGCTTAGTAACTTGTCCGGCCTCTTTCTTATTTAAAGGTATGACACTAACAGAATAGGGAGTCTCAACCAATAAGCACATCCCCGGAGGTGGGAAGAGAAGGGTTTCGGCATAGTTTATATACAGTTCAGATAATATCAAAGGGGTAAAGCATTTAGCACATTTAGCATGAAACATGTAGGAAAATCAGATAAGCCGAACACGACAATTATTCTAAGCTCGAATTCTGAAAGCTGAATAAAATGTTCTGGGTTCTTGTCCCAAGCAGAGTCGCCAGAGCAGTCACGCCTCCTTTTACCTACACCACAAGGGCATAAGGAGTTTTCCACTTAAAGGACAATCGAAACGAGATTTAATTATTAAGATTTCAAAATCGCCACTTGGAAAATTAATGGTCTCCCAAGTCACCGGTTGAATCGCGAACCAAGGAAAAATATAACTTTGTTAACAGTCCGCGAACCAGAAATCCGAGTAAGGAATTCTATTAACCCGGGAGACCGTGTTAGGCATTCCGGGTTCCATGGTTCTAGCACGGTCCCTCAACTATTGTATTTGATTTTATCTAATTTCAAAACATGTTATAGCTTATGTGCTTTTTAAGTTGAACTGCTTTTATTATTATTGTTACTAGTATAACAATCCAGCGCGATGCACAGAAATTTAATAGAGTATTAATCAAATAAAATTATGATCTAATATATTACATTAATTTAATAAATATTAGTTGTATTTTATTATTTAATATAGTGTGCAGAAATATAATACAATCAATAAAAAATTAAAAGATACAAATCATATAGTAATCAAACAAATTGATTGTTTCTTTTTATTTCTATTATTGAATTAGAAAGTACTTAGTATGATTGATACTTTTCATGAGTGTTATTTATTTATCTTTTATTCTTTAATTAGTTCAAAATGTAAATATCATAACATTATCTCTATCCCCCTCTTTTCATACATTCCTTTTTACCGTCATACTTATTTGACTAGTTTTCAAATTTTGTAGTTTATGAAAAATTTAAATAAAGTAATTTTTTTTTACTAAATTATAATTTCAATTCATCAAAAGTATAAAGAGATAAATAGTTATATATACATACATATATATACATACATATATATATATATATATACATATATATATATATATATATATATATATATATATATATATATATATATTCCTTATCTTATAATATAGCTAATTACAATATATTTAAATTTATTAGTTCATAAAGAGTAACTAATTAATCCAAAATTTAAAAAAGTTTTTTAGTTAAAAAGGTAGTTTATTTTGCCTTAACAATGACATTTGGTATTTTTTTTTATGCCACTTGTCTTAATAATATGTTTTTGCCTCTTCTTTTATTATATATAGATTTTTTATGAAAATTGCAACATCGTGAAAACGCATCTCGAACCACGTTACATCAATGCACCCGTGGTTGTCGATATATTTTGACTTCGTTGAGATTTGGATTTGAGTCACATATATGCGCACCTGAGTTTAGGAAGGTAATGTTATAAAAAGTGCGTCTAATGTGTCTAACGCGTTATTATTTTTGGGAGAGCTGCGAAATTTTCTAAACGGCCCATCCCGAGTTCTACGTATTTTATTGTAATCATTTATTGAGGACCCCGTAGTTTATGCGTTTTATTTGGCGAGGCTCGCATCATTTATTTTAAAGCCAACCTAAAAGCAACTATAATTCTCTACTTAATTTTGTCTCATAAATAAAAGGAAAAAGCCTTAATTAATTTGTCATTGACCTAGTACTAGCCAAATACGAATTTCGAACTAAGCAGGCCATTAGGCTCAAAGTCCAGCTTCAAAGAGTAGGACTTTCGGCCTCAGCCCGTAAATAAAACTGGCCAAGGCCCAGTCCCAAACGAGAAGGGATTCGGCACAAGACCTAGGCCTGTGTTAAATCACTAAGGTCCCAAATCAGCAAAAGGAGGCTGCGTAGCATAAAATTTTGGCAGACTTACACCAATGGAATTTAAAATTACTATGGCCCAAACTTGATCCAAAATTTTCCAATTTCACTTGTTGCTTTTGTGATAGAATAGACACTGTTCAATTCCTTCAAATTAATAAAATGCTAATCACTTAAATTTCAGTTCCCTACTTATATTATTTTCTATTACGATTCTTGATGAGTTATTGGATGTCACTAAGGTAAACACAAACCGGGGGTGATTGAACTTAACAACATTGATCATCAATGTACGCCTCACATGAATAAGCTAATCAATTGGATTAGATAACTTTTGTTTACATTACATACGAACTACTCAACAGCCTGAACTCAAAACGACCAATTGATTTAGGACAGTTCAAACTAGCATTACTGAATTATTGCTCAAGCGGTTCATGATTTTAAAATCGGAAAAGGGTCAGCACGCCATATTTTGAAGAAAATGCCCCTACCGTTAAAATTCTGGCATATTTGTGCCCCTAACGTATTGACTCAAGTTTAAAAATGCCCCTACCGTTAACCTATTTTGAAAAAAATGCCCATACCTTTTTAAATATAAGTACAGTCAATTGTTAGACTTAGGGGCACAAATATGCCACATTTTTAACGGTAGGGACATTTTTTTCAAAATAGGTTAACGGAGGGCATTTTTGATGTGGAGTCAATACGTTAGGGGCAGTTCTGACTCTTTTCCCTTTTAAAATTGAATCACTGAAAATAATACATCAAAATATCAGACCATTTGATTTGTTTTTCTTGCAATTAGTGAAAAACAAATCAAGTTATCTCACACTATACTACACTACACCAGTATTACCACCGAGCCAAACTAATGTTGCCAATTATGAAGTTCATAAGCTCATTAGAAAGAAGTCAACGGTCCATAAACTTGAACAGTCCAAAGTTAATACAGTCTATGAGCAAATTATTAAATTATAGAATTCCATCTAAACAAGATAGAGAAACTATAATCTCAAGTCAACAGCAGAGGTTCAGCCTCAATTCATTTCATTCCAGCAAGACATCTACATAGTACTGAGTTTTACGACAAGTACCTATAAATATAATGAATAGAAGGAAAATTAGCAGTAGAAGAGCAATCGGAAGCAGCAAACAACTTCAGGAGATAGAATCAACAACCTAGGGAGAATTCAAAATCCAATAGTCGAAAAATCAACACAGCAAGTCCGAGAAGAATCCAAAACCCAACAGGAAGAAAAAACTCGACCCGCACAATTGACTAACTGCTGAGGAGGTTTAATTTGAACCAGGAATTTCCAGAAAACTTTAACTAAAATAGTATATCTTGAATCTTTGAAACACTGACTCCAAATTCGAGTAATGGACCTCTGAACCTCAACAACTAGGAATTGAGCTAAAGGAATGCAAATCAGTAGCAAAAAATTGAAATCCATGCTTAATGGAACAGTAATCTTTTTGTTTTTGGTTTTTTCTTTTGAATTTCAATCTTTAGATCTGAAGATATAGGAGAGTGTTGTGTTTGAGGGGAATTTGAGGGCTCCAAAACATGTGAAAGAAGTAAATATCATCCCCTTTTATAGGCACAAATGAAACCTGTCAGATTTTCTGTTTTTCTTTTTAGTCCTTGTTCAATTTCAGCCTTGGTCCTTTACTTATTAACTTGTTATCCAAGTAACTAAACTTATCTTTGGCAAATTACCTAAAATCCCCCATCTAAAAGCTCCTAGGAAGTTCATCCTAGTTTTCCTACCCTTGAACTACCTATTTTCGTGAGCTTCAACTCAAAGTTACTGCTACAATCAAACTACTTCCTAAGCTATACTCAATTAAGAATCCTAATTCACCATTATTTAATCATCGACGTAAACAAAACTAACAGACATAGAAATCCACATTAAACTACACTAATCTAACTAATAACAGATGAATAAGAAGGAACCAATAATATAATGGCATCAATTAGTAATAACAACCATATTAATCCCATTAAATCGATTAACAAAACTTAAAATCCAAGCAAATAAACTCAGTTAAGCTAACCCATGCTCTAAAAGAAATATGAAAAGGAAATAAAAACAGAACCAAGAGACGCAATTAACAAACAAGGAAACAGGCTTCAACAAAACAAGAACAAAAATAAAGAATGAAAAAAAATAAAGAAAAAAGAAAACTCAATGGAAAATTTCCAAATTCAAACTCGACTGCCTTCAATGAAGTTCGAGGCCAATGACATCGAATTCCTCGTGAGGGAATCAAAGAGACCCTGATGCGTTCATTTGGAATCAATGGGATGCACTAGGGTTTTTGACCAATTTTATATTTGAAATTCGAGGGGCTTGATCATGATTTGAATAGGATTACTTGCGGATTGGTGATGAGGAGAAGGAGGAGGTTCAATGGTGTGAATTTGGAGTGATTTGGAGAAAGTTGAGTCATAGACATAAAATTTTCGAATTGAGATTCGAAGCTTTAGGGTGAGATTCGAAAGAAATGAATCGAATTTGAATATAGGATCAGACGGGGAAGACATGGTGTTATTTTGGGAGTGAAAGGCCATGGTTGCATACGCTGGCGGCGGCAAAGCCGGTGGTTCTACAGGACTGCGTACAAGGAAGACGAAGATTGTTTTTAGGGGTTAATTATTTTTGGACAGTTATATGTAAATGAAAAGATCAATTGTGGCCGTTGGATTAAAGGGAATTGATGGTCACGATTGTGTGACGCCAAAAACGGTGTCGTTT
Source organism: Nicotiana benthamiana (assembly GCA_034376525.1). Classification (NCBI taxonomy): domain Eukaryota; kingdom Viridiplantae; phylum Streptophyta; class Magnoliopsida; order Solanales; family Solanaceae; genus Nicotiana; species Nicotiana benthamiana. The sequence continues at coordinate 51,484,229 of CM067340.1, read as the reverse complement.
GAACGGATAAGGAGTTGGATCGGGCACGGCAATTGGGTTTGGGTTGCTATGGGCGGGTACACGACTTGGGCCAGGCACAAATAATGCAAAAATGACCCAAATATATTTTCCAATTAAGGCAACACTTTATTTTATTTTTTTCCTTTTTATTTATTTTTTCTGAATTTTTCTTCTAATTTTCTTCTTTTATTTTTCTACTTTTTCATTTGTGTTTATTTTTATTGATTTTATATAAATGTAAAAATTAAAACAAAGTCCTAATATAATTCAAATTTAAACTATTTAACACCTAATATTATTTAAAAATTACTCCGTGACAAATTCTCAATTAAAACAATTAAAATGCAAAATTAAAGTATTTTTTGTTATTTTCTTCATTTTTGTTCTAATATAAATTAAACCCCTAATTAATCATAAAATATAAAATTAAATCCTAAATATAAATGCCAAATGTATTTTTTGTATTTTTCATATGGATCAAAATGCATAAATAAAAATACAAACAATTAACAGAAAATAATACAAAATTCACGAAAGTGTAAAATAATGAAAGAAAAATTATTTTGTTTGAATTTTGGGAATAATTCATGTAAGGAAAAAATCACATGCTTACAGTAAGCATTAGCAACAGCAACACCAGTGAAACCACAGCATTATGGTAGTCCCAGCTATCAGATATCCCAAACTACACTGACCTGATTCCTTTTTAGCCAAGGATATGTCGGTAACCTCAGAAGCAGGGTGCGGTAAACTCTTTCAAAAAATACTTCACACGGAGTATTAGAACGGACAAAAATCGCTCGTATCTGCTCACTTTTCTTTGCATAAAAACTCTTCGTATTTCTGAGCAAAGAGGGGCAGCTATGAGCACGTGATTTTTCTCCTATATAAATGACTCACATAACTTCAAAATAAAATATTTCCTTTTATTATTTATTATTTTGGGATTTTTGTGGCATTTTCTTCTAATTGCTTGTATTTTATCCGTGCATTTTAATTCATATAAAAATACAAAAAAAGAATGCAATGCATTTAGGGTTTAATTTTACATATTTTTTAATTAATTAATAATTAGGAGTTTTACACAAATACAAAAATCACAAAAATAGTTTATCTTGGCTTGGTTTAATTTGTAGCTTTGAATTTTTCTAGTTTTCATTTAACTTGATATTTGACTAGCTTGTGATAATTATTGGAGTTAATTAATTCGATTTGGTAGTTTAATTTAGTATTTAGAATTAATTTAATGTTATATTTTAATTTTGAATTAAGAGAATAAAAAGAAATTAAAAAAAGAATAAAAGGATTTTTGGTTTAAAATGAAAGGAAGAGGAAGTTGGGCCAGTTTGTGGAAATAGACAACCAGCCCAAGCGGACCAGCTGACCCAGGCCCAAATTAACCCCAAACCCGGTCTGCCCCACCCCCACCCATTATGCCAAAACGACCCCGTTTGGATTAAAAACTATTAGAGCTGTTGAACTCACCTCATCTAACGGCCCAAAGTCCCCCCCCCCCCCCCCCCATTCCCTTAAAAGTGTCCAAAAATGCTCCGAGTCCAAACACTTTGGTCTCTCATCTTCTCCGTCATCTCAACCTTATCCATCTTCGAGTTCCGCCATTTTCACAGGCAAGCGGAGCTTCAAACCTCACCAAATCTTAACCAGTCCTTTCCCATACTCCGTCAAGTACTAGGCTAGTAAAACCTTTCCCAGGATCCTCACCCATAGCTCCAAATCTGGAATCTAACGTCAAAGTTGGGGTTTAGTCCTGTGCTTTGTTCAAGTGCTATTTTGGGCTATTAATGGGACAGAACTTATTCCAATTGGTTGTTCTCCATGAGAGAAAATGGTTAGCATCGATTTTGACTCATTTCGAGGCTCACCGACCCCAGGCAAGACTAAAATTAGCAAAGCTCATCCAATAAGCTCCTAGAAGATGAAAAGAGGTATTACTTGGCCAATAAATTAGAAAATCAGGGATTAAGTGGCAAAAACAAAAATCAGAGAGGGACTAAGGGGGAAATTTTATTTGTGATATGCTGCCCTATTTTGTTTGCCTATAAAAGCATGTTTAACTTCCCTTAGAGGGAAGGAATTAGAGAGAGAAAAAATACAAAAATCAGACTGCTGAAGAATACAAAAAACAAATCACTGTTCCATTGGCAAATCTCAAGATATTCCTGTGGTATTCATTTTAAGATAAAATTTGAGCAATTGAAGGTTAAAAAATGGTTTGAATCAGTTGGTGTCTAATATTTTTGGTTCGTTTCTGGTTCAAATTTTTTTTGTTGGGTTGTGAAGTTACTTTTCTGGGCTGTTTCGCATCATTTTCTGAGCTAAGAAACTGTTATTCTCGACTGATTCTGTGTTGTTGGCTGTTGTTACCTCTTCACCTCTATTTCCCATTTTCCAGGTGCGCAAATTTGTAACTCATTGGTTATGACGTGAAGGAATGAAAAATGGGAGTTTGAAGTAGCACATCTGATTTGTTTGTTTGTTTGCAAGTCCCTCTGCTTTCTTTCGTTCCTCATAATGTTTGCATGCCTAGCTATTTGATTCAATAATTGAATCATGTTCATTTACATAGTAATTTCCTTTTAGTTTCGATTCTCATATGGTTGTAATTAATGCTGAACTGTCAGATTGTGACGTATTCATATCTCATTTAGTTATTTTAGCTTTAATATTGTTTAATTTTTGTGATCCATGCTAGCTAAATGTAGGAATTGTTTGGAATTGTCAATTTCTCATATTGTCTATAGCTACAAGTTTTATATTCCCTTTGGTAGTTTAGCTAGGCTATTGTCACCGAGATCTCGTCACTGATGTAGCATAGAAATCATGAAAGGTTACTCGTATAATAGCAATGATCTCTTTCAAAGTGTTCTAAGGGTTTTATTACCATGTCTTGAACATGGGTTTTAGTTTAAAATTCGGATATTATGTGAGTGTGTTCAAGTTTGGCAGGTGATTTCGAATTAGCTGTTGCTTTACTGGCAATTGTTGATTCAGTAGTTAGTCATGAGTAAAAATGGGATTAAGGATTAAAATCTGTACATGGTTGGATTATCTGAAATAAAAGTTGCACCTATGTTACCAGGGAACTCGTGTTCCTACCTTTGGGAGCTAGAATGAGATTTTGGGCCTTTCCGGGATTTGATCCTTGGGCAAGGTCCTCGTGGCTTTCCCTGCACCTAGGACTGGACCTGATACATGCCCAAAGTTTCTTTTGGAGGATCTGGGCTTGATCTTTGCTTTATTTGGTTTAATAGATTTAAGGAAAACTGAATTAAATGTGAAAGGTGGCCCTTTGAGTGGAACTGATGTATAAATTTTGACATGTTCAGTGTAATTAAGTAGATCCAATAATTGGGAGGTGAGCCAGAGAAGATAACAAATAGTTTATGGACCCCGAGCTTTTAGTTTGAATATTCTTTAAAAATAAATTGAGTTGCGCCACGCAAATACAAATGATAAATGTGTTGCCCTTGTATAATTGTGTCTTTAAAATATTTAGAACTTGAGATGTGCCATTTAGCTAATTTCATGGCCCTCGGAAAGTTAACAACACTATAGTTGATTCTAGGCGCATTATTTAATAATTTTACCTTCTTAAACTCGGGTGTGCATTACATGTGACCCAAATCAAATCCCAAAATATTGAATAAAATGTGTTCATGATTGCGGGTACATTTCATGTGACGCGATCCAAAGAAACGTTTTAAACGACGTTCAACTTTATTTAAAAACTAAATAAAAATATTTAAAAGTTAAAATTGGCGCATAGCTTAAAAATGTATTAAAATCAGATAACTAAGCCAGATGTGACAGTTGAGAGACCGTGCTAGAACCACGGAACCCGAGAATACCTAACACCTTCTCCCGGGTTAACAGAATTCCTTACTCAGATTTTTGGTTCGCGAACTATTAAATAGAGTCATTCTTTTCCATGATTCGAGATTAAACCAGTGACTTGGGACACTACAAATCTCCCAAGTGGCGACTATGAATTTTAAAATAATAAATCTCATTTCGATTGTCCTCTAATTGGAAAAACTGCTTTATTCCCTTTCGGGGGTATAGGTAAAAAGGAGGTATGACGGTCAGAACAGTATAAAGACGGCCTCGGAATAGAAATTCTATGGTTTCGTTAGCTCCGTTGGGTGATTTAGGGCTCTAGGGGAATGTCCGGAATGTGTTATGGAGGTTCGTATCTAATTTAGCATTGAGATGCCGAAAGGTCGAATTTTGAAGTTTCTGGTTCGATAGTGAGATTATGATCTAAGCTTCGAATGGAATTCTAGAAGTTGAAGTAGCTTCGTAGTATTGAATATGACGTGAGTGCAAAATTTCAGGTCATTCGGATAAGGTTTGATGGACTTTTTGATCGAAAGCATATATTTGGAGTTTTGGGATTTTTAGGCTTGTATCCGTGGTTGATTCGTTGTTTGTATGTTGTTTATATGTTTTAAGGATTTGTATAAGTTTGAAAAGTGGTACTAGACTTGTTGGTGCCTTTCATTGAGGTCTCGGGGCATCAGGATGAATTCGGATAGTTAACGGAAGAATTCAAGAGTTAGAGTTGTAGCTTCAGCTACTGGTTTCTATCATAAGCGCACCTGCGACTTGGGTCCCATAGGTGCGGCACCGTAGAAGCGGCTCTGTGGTCGCAGAAGCGGGAGTGGAGAGTTTCATCACGAACTGCAAAAGCGGTGGAATTTTCGCAGGAGCGCTACCGCACCTGTGGATAGGGATTCGCAGATGTGGAATCTGGCTTTTAAGTGAAAAGTCGCAAGTGCGACCTTTGGTCCCCAAAAGCGGTACCGCAGATGCGGAATAGCTGGGCAGAAATATGAAATTTCGAGGGTTAAGTTTCAAAAGTTGGAAATTCAATTTGGATCTCGAGAGAGAGAGCGATTTTTAGACGAAATTGAATGTAAGATGATTGGGTAACAATTAGTTAACCCTTTCTAGTTATATTCCATCAATCTATAGTTAGTTTCATTATTTAAATTTCGATTTGATATGAAAATTGGGGAAAAGTTGGAAGGAAGTTCTTAGACCTAGAATTCGACTTTTTATTGGGAATTTGAATTAAGATTCGGATAATTTTAGAATGCATGAACTCGAGAGAGTATGAGTTTCTGAAAATATAAATTTTACCTCATTCCGAGATGTGGGACCGAGGGACATTTTGGTCATTTTACTTAATTTCGCCTATTAGTTTAGAATTTCTTTGTAGAATCGGTTACTTGAAGTGTTATTCACATAATAAAATTGAATTGAATAGGTTTGGGCCATTTGGAGTCGAGTACTTGTGAAAAGAGCATGGTTTCAGATTGATTTTTGAACTGGTAAAGGTAAGTGGCTTGTCTGACCTTGTGTTTGGGACCTTCTCCCAAGGATTTGGTACTGTTAGTAACTGAAATGCCTTATATGTGAGGTGATGATTGCGTACTCGTTCTAATTATTGAAAATCCTGTTTTTCATTAGTAATTACTAGTATGTGTTCTTTCGTGTTTTATTTCTTGCACTATTAAGCCTGTTGTTAGCTTAGGAAAGCATGTCTAAGTGATTTAGTTACTTTATCTATCAAACTGCTTTACCTGAATTCTGAGCAGCATGCTAGGCTAGACTTACTTGTTTGCCTTACTATGGAATTTCACATTCTTGAGTATTTTTCTTGTTGCTGCTGTGTGAATACATTGGGACTACGAATGTGCGATTCCCGTAGCTCCCCCTTGTTTGTTTACATTTGGGACTATGACTATGGGAATCCGGTAGAACCCCCTATACATTTATATTGAACTACGGGAATGCACCCGGTAGATTCCCCTAGTACTAGATATTTACATTTGGGACAACAGAATGGGATTCCAGTATATCCCCACACACTATGAGTTGGACTACGGGACGGGATCCCAGAAGATCCATTGGATATGTATATTTGGAACTACATGACGGTATCCTGAGAGATCCTCGATTGTTATTGTGGTATTGGGCCTTATTTCTTCTTTGTGTTTACCTTGTCTCTGTAATAGTTATTGTTGCCCTTTATATCTTGTGTTACTTTCCTGCTGCACTTATTCATGTTGTTCTGTTCTATAGTGTTGAACTTTATATTTTATTTAACCTCAGTTGAGCCCTGGCCTTCCTCGTCACTACCTGACCGAAGTTAGGCTTGGCACTTACTAAGAACCGCTATGGTGTACTCATGCTCTTTATGCACGTAATTTTCATGTGCAGATCCAGGTACATTGACTCAGTCCTACTACCCGTGAGGCGAGGTGACTGCTCTAGAGATATCGAGGTACATCTGCCGTGTATGCAGATCGAGGAGTCCCTTTCTATTCTAAATTTTAAACATTTTCCTTTCTGTATTTCTTTTCCTTGTTAGATATTCTGGAGTTATACATTGTTAGATATTCAAAGACTTGTGGTCCCGTGAGTTTCCATGTTTTGGGATAATGTATTAGATTCTGAGAAATTGTGTTGTATATGTCGAGCGGCATAGTAAATATTGTTTCATTCAGTTATTTTTGGCTTTCAATTATTTCCTCCGCAAGTTTCATTTATGTCCCGCATTTGTTAGGATTACCTAGTGGTAGGTACTAAGTGCCGTCACGACAGTTCATGGAGGGTGAACTGGGGGTCATGACAAGCTAGGGTTTGAGTGGGAGTTCAAATTCTATTGTTGAAATTTGCGTGCTTTTACCATATTTTCATGTGATATGGTCAGCTTTTCCTTAACTTGTCTGGCATGATATGCTTCGGATCTTGGCGCAGCTGCCAGTCGTCATGGTAGGGGTTATATGAGTCGCCCTGTTCAATCAGCCCTTCTAGCAGCCAGTGGTGCTCCAGCTCTGCCTAGGACTCAGGAGCCTTATTATGCACCACCGATTTCTATTGCGCCTTCTACGCAGGGTGCTTTCATAGGTCAGTACAACAAAGCTGGACCGAGCCAGTCACAGTCACCACGTCCTCCCAGAGCTTATTTTGAGTGTGGTGAGTCATGTCATATAGTGAGGGATTGCCCCAGACTTGGGATGGGTGCACCTCCACAGACTTCTCAGCCACAGCGTGCCCCGCAGAGTTCTCAGGCTATGGTTACAGCTCCAGTTGCTACCCCACCTACTCAGACAGCTACAGGTGGAGGTCAGGGAGGTAGAGGTCGCCCTAGTGGTGGAGGCCAGGCCAGATACTATGCCTTTCTTTCCCATATAGAGGTTGTTTCCTCTGATTATGTCATCACAGGTAGTATATTGGTTTGTCACATAGATGTATCGGTTCTATTCGATCCAGGCTTCACTTACTCTTATGTGACTTCTTATTTTGCTTCGCATTTGGGTGTACCTCGGGATTCTTTGAGTTCCTCTATTTACGTTTCTACTCCTGTAGGAGATTCTCTTATTTATGACTACATTTATCAGTTGTTTTTGGTTGATCTTAGTGGTTTTGAGACCAGAGCCAATTTATTGTTTCTCAACATGACATATTTTGATACTACCTTGGGCATGGACAGGTTGTCGCCCAATTATGCTATTCTTGATCGTCACGCCGAAACCGTGATACTAGTTATGCTAGGTGTACTGCGTGTTGAGTGAAGGGGTACTTTAGATCACACTCCCAGTAGAGTTATTTCTTTCCTAAAAGCTCAGTGTATGATTGAGAAGGGATGTGACTCTTATTTAGCTTATGGGAGAGATGTCAGTATTGATACCCTTTCAGTTGATTCAGCCCCAGTAGTACGGAATTTTCCCGATGTGTTTCCAACTGATCTTCCAGGCATGCTGCCTGATAGAGATATTAATTTTGACATTGATATGTAGTCGGGCACTTAGCACATTTCTATTCCTCCATATCGTATGGCTCCTCCTGAGTTGAAGGAGTTGAAGGATTAGTTACAGGAATTTCTTGATAAGGCTTTTATTTGGTCTAGTGTATCACTTTAGGGTGCTCCTATCTTGTTTGTGTAGAAAAAGGATGGTTCTATGCGTATGTGTAGTGATAATCGTAAAGTCGAAAAAGGTTACAGTGAAGAACCGCTATTTTTTGCCTCGTATTGATGATCTATTTGACCAGCTTCAGGGCGCATAGATGTTTTCTAAGATTTATTTGCACTCAGGTTACCATCAGTTGAAGATTCGGGAGTATCAGATATCCCGAAGGCTCATTATGAGTTCTTTGTTATGTCATTTGTGCTGACCAGTGACCCAGCAGCCTTTATGCATTTGATGCACAGTGTGTTCTAGTCGTATCTTGACTCGTTCATTATTGTCTTTATTGATGATATTCTGGGAGTCAGGAAGATCATGAGCAACACCTGAGTACTTTGCTTCAAACTCTGAGAGAGAAGAAGTTATATGCTAAGTTCTCAAAATGTGAGTTTTGGTTGGATTCAGTGGCATTCTAAGGCTACATGGTATCGAGTGAAGGTATTTAGGTGGATCTTAAGAAGATAGATGTTGTGCAAAGTTGGCCCAGACCATCCTCAGCTACAAAGATTTGCAGTTTCCTTGGCTTGGCGGGCTACTACCGTTGTTTGTTGAAGGGTTTTCATCGATTGAAGCCCCTATGACCAGTTTGACCCAGAAGGGTGCTCCCTTTCAGTGGACGGATGAGTGTGGGGCAAGCTTTCAGAAGCTCAAGCCAGCTTTGACTACAGCCTCAATTTTGATAGCCTACATGTTTGGGGTCTTATACAGTCTATTGTGATTCCTCGAGGATTGGCCTCGGAGCGGCGTTGATGCAAGACGGTATGACGATTGCCTACACGTCCAGATAGTTGAAGATACATGAGAAGAATTACCCTGTTCATGACCTTCAGTTAGCTATCATTGTTCACGCCATGAAGATTTGGCGACATTATTTATACGAGGTTCCCTGTGAGATTTATACCAACCATTAGAGCTTGTAGCACTTGTTCAAGAAAAAGGATCTAAATCTGTGCCAGAGGAGGTGGTTAGAGTTGCTGAAGGATTATGACATCACTATTTTGTATCACCCGGGCAAGGCCAATACGGTGGTTGATGCTTTGAGACATTTGGCAGCTATTTTGGGGAGTTTGGTGTATGTATTAGCATTAGAGAGGCCTATGGCGATGGATGTTCAGGTGTTAGCTGGAAAATTTGTGAGATTGGAACTTTTGGATCCCAGTCGGGTTCTAGCTTGAATGGTTTCTCGGTCTTCATTATTTGATATCAGGGAGCGTCAGTATGATGACTCTGATTTTCTTATCCTCAAAGACAAGGTTAAGCACGGAGATGCAAGAGATGTGGCTATTGGTTATGATGGGCCATTGAGGATGCATGGTCGTATTTATGTACCCAATGTTGATGGGGTGCGAGAGTTGATTTTAGAGGAGAACCATAGTTTGTGGTATTCCATCCATACAGGTGCTGCGAAGATGTATCAAGATTTGAGGCAGCACTACTGGTGGAGGCGGACGAAGAGAGATATAGTTTGATTTGTAGCTTGGTGCCTCAACTGACAGCAGGTGAAGTATGAGCACCAGAGACCAGGAGGGTTTCTTCAGCATATAGAGATTCCAGATTGGAAGTGGGAGCAAATCACCATGGACTTTGTAGGTAGGCTTCCACGGACTTTGAGAAAGTTCGATGCTATTTGTGTGATTGTGAATCACTGACCAAGCCCGCTCATTTCATTCTTGTATGTACTACTTATTCTTCGGAGCGGTTAGCAAAGATTTATATCTGGGAGGTTGTTCGTCCGCATGGTATTCTAGTGTCCATCATTTTAGATAGAGATGCTCAGTTCACATCATGGTTCTGGAGTGTCGTTCAACATGAGTTGGGTACTCGGGTGGAGTTCAGTACCACATTTAACCCTCAGACGGACGGACAGTCCGAGCGCAGTATTTAGATTCTTGAGGATATTATACGGATATGTGTGATAGATTTTGGAGGGTCTTGGTATTAGTTCTTGCCATTGGAAAAGTTTGCTTACAACAACGGCTATCAGTCCAGCAGTTAGATGGCACCGTATGATACTTTATATGGTAGGAGGTGTAGATCCCTAGTGGGTTGGTTTGAGCCGGGTGAAGCTAGGTTATTGGACACAAACTTAGTTCAGGATGATTTGGAGAAGGCTAAAGTGAATCAGGATTGACTCCGTACAGCCCAGTACAGACAGAAGAGTTACACAGACCGGAAGGTTCGTGATATTTATTATATGGTCGGAGAGCGGGTTCTTCTTCGGGCTTCGCCTATGAAAGGCGTTATGAGATATGGGAAGAAAGGGAAGTTGAGTCCGAGGTTTATTGGCCCTTTTGAGATATTGAGGCATGTTGGGGAGGTTTCTCATGAGCTTGCTTTACCTTCCAGTTTGGCAGGAGTTCATCCAGTATTTCATGTTTCGATGCTTCGGAGGTATCACGGTGATCTGTCGCATGTGTTGGATTTTAGTTCAGTCTAGTTGGACAAGGATCTATCGTATGTTGAGGATCAAGTCGCAATATTGGACAGGCAGGTTAGAAAACTAAGGTCAAAGAACATTGCTGCGGTAAAGGCTTAGTGGCGGGGTCAGTCGGTCGAGAAGGCGGCCTAGGAGACCGAGTAGGATAAGCGCAACCGTGAAGCTCATCTTTTCACTACTTTAGGTATGTCTATATGCTCGTTCGAGGACAAACGAATGTTTAAGTGTAGGAGGATGTGAAGACCCAGCTGTTCGTCGTAAGAATTAACACTCTGATCCCCTATTAACTGCTTTCCCTGAGCTTATTTCTGCTAGATTGATTTGTCAGGATGTTCGGTTTTGAATTTCGGAGAGTTTTGGGACGCTTAGTCCCTAAATTAGAGCTTAAGTGTTAGAAATGTTAACCATAGTAGGAGCAGTATGAAGACGGCCTCGGAATGGAAATCGGAGGGTTCTATTAGATCCATTCGGTGATTTTGGGCTTAGAGGCATGTCCAGATTGTGTTTTGGAGGTCCATAGCTAATTTAGGCTTGAAATGTCGAAAGGTCAAATTTTAAAGTTTCTGGTTCGATAGTGACAATTTGATCCGAACGCCGGAATGGAATTCCAGAAGTTGGAGTAGCTCCGTAGTGTTAAATGTGACGCGTGTGTATAAATTAAGGTCATTCGAACAAGGTTTGATAGACTATTTGATCGAAAGCATATTTCTAGAGTTTTGGGATTTTTAGGCTTGAATCCGTGGTTGATTCGTCGTTTCGATATTGTTGTAAGTGTTTTAAGGATTGGTATAAGTTTGGACAATATTACTAGACTTGTCAGTGCCTTTAGTTGTGATCTCGGGGACCTGGGGATGAATTCGGATGGTTGAGGAAAAATTTTGGAGTTGGAGTGGAAGCTTCAGCTGTTGGTTTCGGTCATAACCGCACCTGCGGTTTGGATGCTACAGGTGCGGCGCCGCAGAAGTGGCTCTATAATCGCAAAAGCGGAAGTGGAGAGTTTCAACAGGAATCGCAGAAGTAGTGGAATTTCTGCAGGAGCGGTACCGCATATGCAGATAGGGAATCACGGATGTGAAATCTGGCCTTTAAGTGAAAAGTTGCAGGTGTGACTTTTAGTCCACAAAAGAGGAATCGCATATGCAGTCCCTTAATCGCAGATGCGAAAATAGCTGGGCAGAAACATGAAATTTCGAGGGTTAAATCTGATTTGGAGCTCGGGGGAGGGAGATTTTGGGAGGAAATTGAAGAGGAGATCATTGGGTAACAATTCTTTAACCATTTCTAGTTATATTCCATCAATCTATAGTTAGTTTCATCATTTAAATACGAATTGGAGATGAAAATTGGGAAAACGTTTGAAGGAAGTTCTTAGACCTAGAATTCGACTTTTGATTGGGGATATGATCTTAGATAAGGATAATTTTTTTATGCATGAACTCGTGAGAGTATGAGATTTCTGAAAATATAAATTTTACCCCATTCCGAGACGTGGACCTAAGGGGAATTATTTTTATTTTACCTAATTTTGCATATTAGCTTAGAATATCTTTGTAGAATCAGTTACTTGAAGTGTTATTTACATTATGAATTTGAATTGAATTGATTCGGGCCATTTAGAGTCGAGTACTTGTGGCAAGAGCGTGGTTTCAGATTGATTTTTGAGCCGGTTCGAGGTCAGTATCTTTTCGAGCCTTGTGTGGGGGACCTTCCCCTTAGAATTTGGAATTGTTGATAACTGAAATGCCTTGTACATGAGGTGACGAGTGCGTACTTGTGCTAATTATTGAAAATCCAATTTTTCATTAAGAAATTACTAGTATATTTTCTTTCATATTTTATTTCATACACTATTAAGCCTATTGTTAGCTTAGGAAAGCGTGTCTAAGTGATTTAGTTTCTCTATCTGTCAAACTTCTTTACCTGAATTCTATGCAGCATGATAGGCTAGACTTACTTGTTTGCCTTAATATGGAATTTCACATTTCTGAGTATTTTTCTTCTTGCTTCTCTGTAAATACATTGGGACTATGAACGTGGGATTCCGGTAGCTCCCCCTTGTCTACTTACTTTTGGGCTACGGATATGGGAATCCGATAGAACCCCTTGCACATTTATATAGAACTACGGGAATGCACCCGGTAGATTCCCCTAGTACTGCATATTTACATTTGGGACTACAAAATAGGATTCCAGTAGATCCCCGCATACTATGAGCTGGACTATGGGACGGGATCCCGAGAGATCCATTGGATATGTATAATTGGGACTACAGGACGGTATCCTGAGTGATCCCCGATCGTTATTGTGGTACTGTATCTTATTTCTTCTTTGTGGTTACTTCGTCTCTATAATAGTTGTTGTTGCCTTTTATATCTTGTGTTACTTTCCTGCTGCACGTATTCATATTTTTATGTTCTATAGTGTTGAACTTTATATTTTATTTAACCTCAGTAGATCCCTGGCCTTCCTCGTCACTACCTGACCGAGGTTAGGTTTAGCACTTACTAAGAACCGTTATGGTGTACTCACGCCCTTTCTGCACGTGTTTTTCATATGCAGATCCAGGTACGTCGACTCAGTCGTATCACCCGTGAGGCGAGGCGACTGCTCTAGAGATATCGAGGTACATCTACCGCGTATGCAGACCGAGGAATCCCTTTCTCTTCTAGATTTCAAACATTTGCCCTTTGTATTTCTTTTCCTTGTTAGATATTCTGGAGTTAGACACTGTTAGATATTCAAAGGCTTGTGGTTCCCTGAGTTTCCGGGTTTTGGGATAGTGTATTAGATTCTGAGATGTTGTGCTATATATGCTGAGCGGCATTTTAAATATTGTTTCATTCGGTTATTTTTGGGTTTTGATTATTTCTTTCGCAAGTTTCATTTATGTCCCGCATTTGTTAGGCTTACATAGTCGTAGAGACTAAGTTCCGTCACGACAGTTCACCGAGGACGAACTGGGGTCGTGACAAGCTAGGGTTTGAGTGGGAATTTGAATTCCATTATTGAATTTTGCATGCTTTTATCAAATTTTCATGTGATATGGTCAGCTTTTCCTTGACTTGTCTTCCACTTGGCATGATTTTCAAATCTTGCCCTAAATGGTGAGACTCCATTCTACCTAGATGATTCAACGGTTGCAGGGAGAATAAATAAGTAATGAGGATTTTTCTTGCACAAAAGTGACGTATATTTCTCCGTACGAAGTTGGATTGCTTGAGGAGGCCTTCTATACACCCTAGTTCACATATTATCCCCACGAAATGTCCTTTGAATGAAAATGCACTAGTTTGGAGGCAAGGAGAATATAAGAAGTGAAGGCTAATGCGATTCAGTGACAAGTTTCACTCTTCTTCCTTTCTTTACTAGTTAGTTTATGATTTTTGACTATCGTTTTGAGATAAAATCTATGCATGGATAGTTCTTTAATTTTGGTTGTGGTTGAACATGAATATTGACGTTGAAAATGCTAGAGACTAGGAATTGTGAAATGTAAATACCATACATTTAAGACTCTAATTAAAATAAAATTATGTTATTTTTGTTATGAAATCTCCTATTTAAGGTGAATGTCTATAATTAGAGAGATTCTAAAGTTCTATTCTTGGTAGATAAATCATCCCCCTCCCTATAAATAAAGGGGTCTTCTACCATTGTAAACCACTCCTAACATTCTCTAAGTATCAATAAGAAGAACTCTCTCTACTCTTCTCTCTATTGCTCTTGTTCTTGTATTATTGTTCTTGTCTTTATATTATTTCATAACACGTTATCAGCACAAGACTCTACCGTCTCAAGAAGCTCTTTAAGAAGATTAAGCCGCCGTCAATTTCTCCGCATCGGAGCCGCCGTCGTCTGCATCAGTGGAGAAAAGAAAGAAAACATTGAAAATATAATTAGTATACCTTAAAGGTAAGTAATTTACTTTTTCCTTTCAAATTCTTGAAATTCTACAATTTGATTTAATATACAAACAAAGTTTGATTATAACTCTAATGGAGTTTGTAAGAAATTATAACCACATGAAGTGGTTAAATCTCTATGCCCTGCCATGATTAAATTCATGTATGATTGTGGGCAAAGAATTAAAAATTCGTCCCATTGAATTTGCTCCATTCCCTTTAGAGAATGTGGAAGCAGTATATGATAAGTCTGAAAGAAGACTAAAATATTACCATGAAGGTATCAATGAATATGGACGTGGCAAAGAATTCCGTCCAATTGAATTTGCTCCATTCCCTTTAGAGAATGTGGTAGCAGAATTTGATAAGTCTGAAAGAAGACAAAATTATTACCGTAAAGGTATCAATAGATGTGGACATGGCAATAGACGAAATTATAATCGTCATTATTGTGATAATGAGAATAATAAAGATTCTCAAAATAATCTTTCACTTTATGAAAGTAATATTTGACATGAGATTGTGTAAAGCACATGATTATGATCCATTCCCTGAAGTGAATGTGATAATTGTAATAGAGCCCGTAAGTATGAACACGCTCTTGATGTAAATTTGTTTTATGTCTGACATTATGAAAAGAAAGTTCGTTGCCCTTGAAATTTCGGGCAAGAACTATATGACATGGGTGTTGGATGCTGAAATCCACTTAGATGCTATGGGTCTCGGAGACACCATCAAAGATAGAGAAAAAGCATCCACCCAAGAATGTGCGAAGGCCTTGATTTTCTTGCGCCATCACCTTGATGAAGGTTTGAAGATTGAATATCTCACCGTCAAGGATCCACCTATCTTGTGGAATGGCTTAAAGAAGAGATATGACAACCTGAAGTTGGTCACTCTGCCACAAGCACGATACGATAAGAATCCAAAAGCAAATAGTTTATAAACTATATATTATCGTTGCGGTGGAAACGGGCACTGGTCAAAGGCTTGCCGTATACCATGACTTTTGGTTGACCTTTATCAAGCATATCGAAAGAGTAAACGCCCTGAAACGAATTTTGTCTCTGACGACAACTTTGACATCACCCACTTGGATGTGGCAGACTTCTTTGAGCAACCCGAGGGGAAGATAGACCACCTAATCGGTGATGGATCAGTGATGAAAGAAGATGGAGCTGTTTGATTTTATTTTACTTGTTTGTAGTAGTGAATGAATAAACTAATAGCCATTAGTATTAGCTCGTATTAGTTAGTTCATGATATAATGTTAGTATTAGTTCTTTAGAATGTATCAATATGCTCAAATATCAATAATATTTTTACTTTCCTGTAGAGGTAATCGACTAACCTGAAAAACTAGTCGGTTATCTCATATTTCGCATAAAAACTGCAAAACAATCGAATGTCAATGATCAACAATCGATTGTCTTTAAAACAGTGTGATCTGGAATTTTTCAAAAACAGTCAACAATCGATTGTCAATGATCAACAATTGATTGTCTTTAAAACAGTGTAATCTGGAATTTTTCAAAAATCATCCACAATCGATTGTCTTTGTCTAACAATCGATTGTCGTTAAGACAGTGTAATCTGGAATTTTTCAAAATAGCCAACAATCGATTGTCTATACTTAACAATCGATTGTCTTAAAACAGTGTGCTCTGGAATTTTTCAAAATAGCCAACAATCGATTGTCTATACTTAACAATCGATTGTCTTAAAACAGTATGCTCTCAGAATTTTTTCAAAATAGCCAACAATCGATTGTCTATACTTAACAATCGATTGTCTTAAGACAGTGTGATCTGAAGTTTTTCAAAATAGCAAATAATCGATTGTGTGTGTTTAACAATCGATTGTCAATGCTCAACAATCGATTGTGTGTGTTTAACAATCGATTGTTTTATGAAAATGCTTAAACTGAAATTTTCAAACTGCATAGTAATCGATTATGGAAAACATATAATCGACTATCTGATTTATTTTAGTCAACTGACATCAGCAGATTTTGAAAATATTATGTGACACAAACGAATTGAACTTGTTTATTCTTATGTTCGTGTATTTCTTTTGTATATCAAACCATGGGAATTAAATTGATTGAAGGCTCCGGAAGAGCAACTGTAACTCTGCCCAAAGGCATGACGTTTATCTTAGAGAATGCAATATTCTCCTCCAAGTCTAAGAAGAACTTGTTGAGTTTTAATGATATCAATCGCAATGTTCTCCTCCAAGTCTAAAAGGAACTTGTTGAGTTTTAAAGATATCATTCAAAATGGATATCATATTGAGACAATAGATGAGAATAATCTTGAATTCTTCATGAAAACGAGGCTGCCCATTTCGGTTTGGGTTCACGCCATTTTGCATGCAGCAATGCTAGTTCGTCGGCTGCCCACTTTGGTTTGGGTTCACGCCATTTTGCATGCAGCAATACTAGTTCGTCGGCTGCCCACTTCGGTTTGGGGTCACGCCATTTTGCATACAGCAATGCTAGTTCGTCTCTGACTGACGAATTGACACAAATATTCCCCGTTGCAATTGGTTTTGGGTCATGGACCCAATATATCCCATTTAAGAATCTTTGGATGCGCAGTATATCTGCCTGTAGCACCGCCATCCCGCACCAAAATGGGTCTGCAAAGAATGTTAGGAATATATGTTGAGGTTGAATCGCCCTCCATTATTCGCTACCTCAAAACATTGACAGGAGATTTGTTCACTGCACGATTTGCAGACTGTCAATTTGATGAGACACTTTTCCCAAAATTAGGGGGAGAAGTTGGTGAAACCAAACGGGAAATTTTGTGGAAAAATGCATCATTATCTCATCTTGATCCACATACCTCTATTTGTGAAAGAGGCACAAAAGATTATCCATTTGCAAAGAATAGCAAATCAAATGCCTGACGCATTTATAGATTTGAAAAGGATAACAAAATCACATATCCTCGAAGTGAATGTGACAACGTCTAATACATATTCATTATTGGAAGAATATGAACATGAAATTGGTATTAAATATACCACACTCACCCCTAGAAGGAGGTTTGAGATGATACCACTCTCACCCCTAGAAGGAGGTTTGAGATGATATATGGCATGAATGATCGTTGGTCACGTACCTATTGTACGCCAAAGTATTTTGGAAATATGATTATTAAAGGACAACGATAATGCAAGAAACATATCTTGCATATAAGTTTGACATGACCATAATGGTATAACTTTCTCTTTAAGAAAGATATTCACCACATGAATGTTGATGAATCTGTGGTAGTACAAAATTAATTGAGAGCTCTAGAAGAGCCAATTATTACTATGTTGGAGAAACACAATTGAGTATTGTGTTGTAGTAAGTCTCAAAGAAACTTATTCAGTTTCCAAAGTACACGCGAAAGCGATTGATTATATTGAGACTATAAATAAAGGAAGGCTTTGATATCTCCTATTACTACAACTTGTAACGGGTAATTTGCATATGAAAAGCTACCCGCTTTGTTCTCCAGTTTGTACTACACAAACAAAAGAATGCCACAATAAAGTGGATATCTATTGGTATAAAAACCCATGTCATAATAAACCTGAAGTTTATTGATAAGTGCACATGTCATGGTGTAAATTTGAAGTTTACCAATATTGATAATTTATTCAGTTAGCATTCGTGTTAGCCATCTCATTTTAAGTATGATGTGCAAATTCACACAGGTGAATATCAAAGAACTAGAAAGTTCTTTACGAATTCTCTTGTATCACTTGTTCTCATTAATGAACTGACCAACTAAAGAGTTCGGGTTGAAGCCCATAAATTCTGGAAATATCAAAGGTGAATATGGGCCCATTCACCTACCATGTATACCACATATGATGCATCTATGATATGGTTACATGCGCAATTGTTATTAACCCGCAGCCTGGCCGGTGCTTGCGAGGTAAATTGCTCAGTAATCTAACTTCGAGCATAATTTTCAGATTTTCTACTCAAGATAGTTCATCTTGATAAGTTGGTTTATATCAAAGTTGGTTTAGCAAGATAATTATTGAGTGCTTCCACTTAATAGCTAAACTGTTTCTTATGAGAACAAAGTTATATATACAGTTTGATATACGTTGTATACGAGAGTATATTATATTCTCCCCTCACAAGTGGTTCAGGGTCAGGAACCAAATAATTTCATCTTATTATCAATGTGTCGTGTATATTGACATGATAATGCACAAAGATGATTTCCCAAAGATGAGGAAACAAGTTAGCTTTTCTAACATGAGGGGGAGACATGATAAACACTTGAGAAAAGGTTACATGGGATGAATTATCATTTGTATATGTATATCCCCGAATATCATGATATGAACCTGAAGTTCATAAAAGGGATAATTCAATTGCAACATATTGCAAAACATGCTATACGCATTTGCTGACCAAAGAAAGTAACTAAATGGAAGAGATACAATTCAAGAAGAATTGATTCCATATGAAAGACATGTAGTTTTGAACCTATAGTTCAAATGCTTGAAAGTATAAAGTCAAAGGTATGTATAATCAGTTTTCGATATCTTATTTGACATGGAAAACTTGATATGCATCTAGAGTCTATTATATGGCTTATATGACTTAACTTGAAAGATTTAAGTTACTTGAAGCATATGCAATTCTTGGTCCTGAAGTACCACATCCTTAGTACAATTTGTGTACATATGTATCTTGCTATAACTATAAGCATGATGGCATTGAGAATACATCTATGAAGATATTGAAGAGTTATTCCACGACATTATATGAAGATGTTCATATCTATCAAGAATGATGATTTCAAGGTGCGGAATATTTATTCAAGTCAATATGGTTGATTTATTTATCAAATCTCTATCAAAGATCGTTTTGAAGATGATGCACAAGATTGGAATGAAAATGCTCAAGGATATAAATTGATGTACTCATTAGGGGGAGTTAATGCGCGTTGCACTCTTTTTCCCTTACAAGGTTTTGTCCCACCGGGTTTTCCTTGCGAGGTTTTTAACGAGGCAACCAATAGGCGCATATTCAAACATGTGTACTCTTTTTCCTTTCTTTAATTTTTCCCATTGGGTTTTGGTTTTAAGGTTTTAACGAGGCACATTATTGAATAGACATTCAAGGGGGAGTGTTATGAAATCTCCTATTTAAGGTGAATGTCTATAATTAGAGAGATTCTAGAGTTCTATTCTTGGTAGATAAATCATCCCCCTCCCTATAAATAAAGGGGTCTTCTACCATTGTAAACCACTCCTAATATTCTCTAAGTATCAATAAGAAGAACTCTCTCTACTCTTCTCTCTATTGCTCTTGTTCTTGCATTATTGTTCTTGTCTTTTATATTATTTCATAACAATTTTTAATATGTTAATCTGGATATCTTTGTTTTAAAACTCATAAATTTTACTAAACCCCGTAATTAACGTTTAGTTGGGATTTGCTCTACAATTCGAATCAATTGGAATAAACTTGAACCAATCATAAGCACAACAATATTGAGTGAAAACAGTATGTTAATTAATGTTTAGCTGGATTTTCCTCTACAAATCCAATGAATTGGAATAAGCTGGAACCAATCATAAGCACTACAAGATTAAGTGAAAATAATTATCCAACTACAAAATTAATAGAAAACAGTCATCAAACTGATGGAGGATAAATAATCGTGACCAAAATCCAAAAAGACCAAACTCCAACAAAGCATAATAAAATTTCAAAAAAAACAACATATTCACTGATAGACCGATGGAGGAGGAGCTCCATCTCTTGAATATGAATTATTTTATTTACAAAAGCCCTATGATCTAAATAAGAAATATTAGGAGTTAGAATCTGAAAGCAACCAATAAAATTATTAGAACCTCCCAAGAACCATGATAAATGTATAACTAACAAGCAAAGAACGATATCAAATATGTCCAGAATCATTCAAAATTTGAAAAACAAGATCACCAAAAGGCACATCATTACTTTACAATGATTAATATAAATGATTAAATCACAAGATTAATGATAAATGAAAAACATATAAAATCATACCACAATCCAAAACTGTGGTAAGAAGTGTCGTGATACCAAAGTGAAGCACCCCCATACACAAATATGAGATTTTCTCCATTGTATGTCATGTTGTGTTAAATCTTATTAAAGGATCCACGTCCACAATAGTATTAGTTCTACCAAAAAATACACTACGGCTGATCACCACGCCTTCCACCTTAATAACCCCAACTCTAGGCTCATTCTACATCTCGATCCAACGACCAACCTCAGCACTAGCCTTTGCAATATCAAGATCTTTCAATATTTCCAGCCTCATGCACCAAAGACTCATGAGCTTTACGAAGAGCATCATTCATCTTATAAAACGCAACAAACTTTAACCTTGCTGATAATAAGGAACGACGTAAGTTTATTAGAAAATAAAAAATGCACAACTCGAAAATTTCCAATGCTAACTTGCAAGTTAAGGTTCTTACTTGGAAAAAAGAAAAGGCCCCAACGGCAGGAATCGCGCTCGAAGTGTTATACACAGAAGCTAAAATTTGTTTTCCTTGCTTTTTCAGGGCCATAAACTTTTCTAACATTTCTACCTTTCTAACCTCCAAATTTAGCAGCATTTCATTTGTTCTCCACGGACCAAGGGATTCGCTGAGAAATGAAATTAAAAGAATTAAATAACATTCGAAATGGGAGAAAAATAAAAAGATAGAGTTGAGAGAGTTATTATATGTCACGACCCAAATCTAAACCATGTCGTGATGGCGCCTATCATGATACTAGACAACCTTATTTATCCCAAAAACACTACCAATTGAATTATAAGAGTTAAGTAAAGATTTTCAATATAAAAATTTCCCATAAAATCAAAACTAAATTCAAATTTAAAAGTGAAGACGGAATACGAGCTACAAACATCGGGTGGTCACTAAGTCATGAACTTCTAAGTAATTAAACATTACATCAACTGTCTAAATGTCAATAAAACAAAAAAAAAGGAGTAACAAGGTCATGCGGACGTTGGAAGCTACCTTGCAGTCTCCGAAACTCTGATGGCATGAACTCAACAATCGCCGCGCCCAAATATACCTGAATCTGCACATGAAGTGCATGGTATAGTATGAGTACAACTAACTTGGTAAATAATAGTAATAACTAAGGAATTGAGTAGTGGTGACGAGATAAGCGGAACAATTCTATTAATAATTCTTTACAATTAAGGATAAACAAGAATAAAAGGGTCAATTTCATAAATTATCAACTACTACGAGGAAAATAGCAGATAAATGCAGTAACAGCAAAAAATAGATGAAATATCACAAGCATTATCACTCAATCCCTCAGCCCTCAATGCACACGCTCAATAGGTACATGGGCTCACTGGGGGGTTTCAGACTCCGGAGGGGCTCCTACAACCCAAGACTAATCTGCACGAACCACTCACGTGTTGCACGGGTAACTGATGTGCTATCATATCATATCTAGATCTGCATGGACAACTCATGTGCTTTAATACAATTTGGATATGTACGGACAAGTTACGTGCTATAGTACCATATCTCACAACAGACCCTCGGCCTCACTCAGTCATGTACCTCTCTAGCCTCACAGTTTTCAATAAGTAAAGAAACGCAGTCCAAATCAAAGTATTACAGTATATCAGCATGAAGATAATTGAGACTGAGGTAAATATGTAGAAGAATCACTATGGTTGAGTATAACTATTGTGAGCAGAGATAAAGCCTAAGCATGATCTCTATCATGGAAGTAGTCAAGTTGTAGTAGATAGGAAAACACATAACAAAAATAAAGGCTATTATGATTCACATCCTCAAAGGACAGACCAAGTCTCATTCCCCCACGGGGGACACACATACGTCTGTCACCTAGCATAAGTGTCACCTCAAAACAGTCACACGATATCAAAGCTTCAGGTTTATACCCTTAAAACAAGATTTAAAATTGTTAAGTTCGGTCACTAATGTAGGATAAATATTAGCTTTTTCTAAACCAACAACTTGCTTTTCAAGAGATTGTCTGTCACTCAAAAAAGACAAATCACTGGGCACGATTTCATCAACTAAAGGTTCTCGGAAAGAATCAGAAATTTTTTTACCTTTAGAAGAAGACGTTTTTGGAATAGAACACCTAGAAGAAGAACTGGAAGAGCCGCCTCGAGTAGATTCTAACCCTGTTCGAAGCCTGCCACCTTTGCCTCTTCTATGTCTAACAGGAGCATTGGAAAATTTGTCTAAAATTGGAACTCTTTTAGGGTTAGGGTTTCGAGATGCCATTGTTGAAGAATGTTGAATCGAAAGAGACAAAAAGTAAGGAAGAGAGTGTTTGCTAAAGATTTGTGAAGAAGAAGAAGACAAAAGAAGAAAAGATTAAGTATGTATATGATGGCAACCGTCAAAACTTAGAGGTGTAATAATGGAAAGCCTATAATAAGGGCAACTATCACTTCGTGAATAGTGGGAGTGAAGAAGCCTTAAAAAAGGGTGCAAAATAGCAGAGTCAATCAGAAAGTGACACTTGGACAGAACATTAAATGGAAAAGACAACTGAGACGTCAAAATTGTTATACGCATTGATTATGGCAAAAATTTCTTTTTTTATGAAGATCCACTTCCTAATTATTTAATTGATAAATAAATGGATAGTGGGGGAATTATCTGTATTGGAAAAAATTTAAATTTATATTAAAGATGACGTGGCATGACACGTGGATTGGTCAAATAGTTAAAGCGTAACAATTGAGAAAAAGACACGAGAAACAAAAAATACGGGGAAAAAAAGTTAAACAGGCACGAGGAGCAATTTAGATACGTGTCTCGTACCAATTCAAGTATTAAAACCTAACGGATCAAAAAGCATTGAAGACATGGATCGAAAGACAAAAAAGAGTCCAAATTCAGTATTAAATACCGGATATGTTGGAGAATTGATATTTAATAGGAATGACTGTGTAACGACTTATTTAATATCATTTATTACTCAAAATTCTCTCATTAAAGCTGAAGTTTCATTCCTTTACCTAGAATCAACTATAAAAGGAAGAAGTCTCATCATTTGTAAACACACGAAATATCATATACATCATATTGAAATACAAACTTGTAACTGCTTTATTCTTATTTTCAGAAAGCCTATTATTCTTTTTTGGTCTCTTGATTATTAGTAACCCGATTTTTTATCTTAAATTCTAGCTTTGATCAAAATATTATTTTTTGGTTAAACATGATTGGTTCGGATCTAATGATTATCAAACCAACCCAATTGTATCGGGTTATTAAATCTAAAGACCAAGCCACACCAATAAAACTCAGATTTATCAATCTCGGTTTTTTTCAGATTTTTGGGTTTTTATTTTTTATTTTTTTCCATTAAAATCTTCGTAGCACAAAACATATAATTTTTGCTCAAAATATTTCTTTAATCCTAGTAAGGTACAACTATATAAGGTATTTTCCAAGAAAAAAATACAAAACATGAGATGTGTCATAGCATTATCCTAAAATATTCAACAATAAAGATAATAAAATTATGTACTATAATATTTCTAATTAAAAAATCATAATAAAAATAAACATAATCTGAAAGTACTAGTCATTCTAAAATAAGTAGACTAATAAGAGAGAAATTAATTATCTAAATTATTGCAAACTAAAAAATAGATTTTACATTATCGTTTGTAGTATTGAATTGAATGTCTTTTGTTAGCATTAGTAGTGAATTGATTTTGTTTGGGCTTTTGTAAGTATTATTTAAATTACTAATATTAATGGCTATAAAACTTATTGGAATATTCAAAAGTTCTAAGTCCAACCTTGAAATAATACTTTAAAAGATAAAATTATAAAAAAGTTTAAGAAATATTAATACATTACATCACAATAAGTATATTTATATATTAAAAATATCTAAAATTTCTATGTATGTAATGTTGGGTTGGTTTGGTTTCAGTTTTACTTTGTTTAGTTAAAACCAAACCAACCCAATTATGGTCGGGTCTTTTCTCCGACATCAAACCAAACCATACTCGATTTTTTTTTCATTTGACTCGAAATATCGGGTTGGTGCGGTTTGTTGGTTTCCTTTTTCCACCTCTAGTTACAAGTACAATAAACATATCAATTGCAAAAAAGAAAATAGAATAAAGAGACGCACATAGTTGAGCAAATTCTCGATTAGATTGTAATTTTCTTTCAAATATAAATAATAACAATAACAACAGCCCAATATAATCTTATTTAGTAGGGTCTGGGAAGAGTAGTGTGTACGCATACCTTACCCCTACCCTAGGATAGAGAGATTGCTTCCAAATAAACCTTCGGTATCCTATCCTCCAAGAACTACGTACCTACCTTGCTCTTTCACATAATTAACAGAAAATAAAAGTTCAAACTTGTGATATCATTCAAGTTGATCCGAACAATACATCACCGTTAGTCTTTTTTTTTTTTTTTTAAATAACTCGTGATATTATGATTTTAGTTCTAATTTCTGTAACACTGGACGGTTAGAAACGGATTCATACTTTCTAACACTTTGTCACATGACCTTGGTTGGACAAAGAATTATCTTCTATAATTATTGTTTTCACTATGATTCTAGCAAAATGTGTGTATTCACTTTTTTTTATTCAAACTTTTCTATTACTGCCGACTTTGCATAAATTTCATTGTCATGATAAATACTCTACAAAAAAGGTGTCTCTATTTATATGATTATGATTATTATCTGAAAAATTGAACCCCTAATGTGGAAATTAATCAATTATTGATACATTATTATCAGACATAGACCAATTAATGTTTGGTAAAGTGGGCACGGTTTCGAGTGGTTGATGTTTAATCTTCACGATCTCTTAACTCACTGAACTTCAAGTTTAAAGGCAAATCGTAAATAAAGTAAACCCCATTAATAAAGTATACCACCATCTACCTAGATTACAACATATAAAAATTATAAATTTTTTTAATTAAAAGTTATATATCTGATTCTCTAATGAACTCAAAAGTAGCATCCACCATCATAAAGAAAAAAAATGCTTTAATCTTTGGTGAAGATGCTCTAGTTAAGTACCTACGAAGCATAATGTTTTTTGGAACATTTCCGAAAAAATCTGCGGTCGCTATTCTTCGAGTGTGCATTAGATAATTTATTTATTGTATAATAATTTGCAAACCACATAGGAAATGTAAATTGCACTAGACAAGCCTGATGTGGCGAGCAGTGACTGTGGAGACTGCTAGTAAGGGAATCAATTACATGTCTTCCATGCGGAAAATCACTTACCTAATCAACTCAACCAACACTTGCGGACCCTAGAAATCATATATTATTAAGTAAGCGAATTTAAGTCATTGTGGAGTATAAGGAAGTAATTAGAAAATTTTATTCGAAATTACTTGAACAAATACTCTAATTAATGCACGAAAAAATATAGGAGTTTCCGCTAAGACGGTGGCCGGTGCAAACCATGCCCACATTTGTTGGGAGACCCAAATTCCCAAAGCTAGCATATTTTTAGATAAAATTTTCACACCTAACCTTGATGATGTTTAATCTCTTATAGCAGATTAGTTACTATTTTTATATAAGTCGCTTACTAAGGCTAACAATAGAGATATAATTATATACTACCTTATAATGACACGATTTATGTATAAATATTTATAGGCGTTAATTAGTGGTGAAGTCAGGAATTTCACAAAAAGTGTGAAGCTTGAAAGTGACAAAAAAATTCCGACAAAAAATATTTAATATATGTTATATAATTCTAAAACCTAATATTTTACTTATATATTGCGTAATGAAAGTAGCTTTGCCCTAACATTAATATATAGAGCCTAAACTCTCAAGTGAAATATAAAAAGAGAAAAAAAAAAGGTGACCTCAATGTTCACAGAAGATCTTTGACCCATGTAAATCAGCATTTAAACTATTCCAACTTGAAAACCCTTGTTGGGAAAATCTTGAACAATGTTTCACATAGTGTAAAAAAAAAAAAGAAGAAGAAAATCTCCTCCCCAAAGCTTTAGGTGATTAATTGTCAGTATATGTAAGCCATGTGAGATGTTGGGGATCTTGGTTTCCAATATTTAATGCAGACTGGACTATTTCATGTTCAAACATGACCTATGTAGGTGACTACAAACCTACCAATTTTATTAAATACAAAGTGTCTTTAACTTGTTTTGGCTAGCCACTGATATTTAAGTGTTTAAATTCTGTGCATTAATATTGTATAAATCTTTTACGTTATGTAGTTAAGTTGACCTATAACATAAGATCATTTTTTACGGCACTACAATATGGTAATCTATCAATAGAATAAAACTTGCTATATTACATTAAATTACACAATTAATGTAAAAGTCATGATTTATATTGTCAGTATATATAAATTAAATCCAATATTAATGTACTGAAAGTATTATTATTCTACTGTTTGGGACAATTAGGGTTGTTCAAAGTCGGAAAATCGCACCAAATCGAAAAATCAAATCAAACCAATTTAAAAACCCGACTAGGTTTGGTTTGACTTGATTTGGTATTGAGTAAAAAAATTCGAATCAATCCGACATATAAATATATAAATTTTATTTATACTTTAAGACTTTAATAAATTTTCTTTAGAAAATGTAGAAATATTGGGATCCTCTCACGTATTAATATTGAAAGCATAAATTAACGAAAAATTATTGTTACGCAACTAAGAAAATAACTATTATGTGTTACTAAAAAATTCTCCCACTATAATATTTTAATAGATCATATGTTTGTCAATTTTTTCCATATGTACTAAACATAGATTCACTTATCAAAGCTTTATCTTTAATTTTAACAAAGTAAAATTGAAATAATATTCATGTAAAAAATACTCGACAATCCAAAAAATCTTACAAAATCGAACTAATTCAAATCGATATAGTTAATTTGATTTCATTTTGATAAAAGCCCAACCAATCCGATTCATTGTTACACCCACAGGGACAACTTTATATGCATTCATGATTCAAACTAGTGGGAATTCAAAGAAGAAAATGAAGACCTTTTTCTTTGTCCTGGGACTGTACACATGTGGGGCAACACACTGTTAGGTCTTGCTATATCTGTACCTGGGCTATTAATTAAACATTCTAATTTTCTTGTTATATAATAAAGTCTCAAAAGCTAACAAACTTGAATTTATTTGTAAGTGGGGTTCTTTTCTTAGTTGTATGTGGAAGATAATTAATGAATATATAAAGTAGCTTTCTCCTTATTCTTTTAATTTCTTCCATTGGACAACAGATCATTTGGGTTTTGATGCGGTGTATCTTAGAGAATGTCCAAGAGAAAAAGGGTTAATTAATTTTTGGATGTTTAAGATTATTAAGACAATAAAGGGATTAGAGAAAAACATGTCAAGTTCACTTCTTTTATTTGTTTCATTAACAAAGTTGAAGATGTTCAACTTTTTGAGAATGTTTTCAAGTGTGGCAGTAAATGTCTTTAAGATGTGAAGGGTTGTAATTTTGACACATGAAAGGTGTTTAATTTTCTATATTAATAGGTAGATCAAGTGATGCTTTAAACAAGATTTAGAGAAAATTCAATGAATCAGGAGCAACTTGCCGTACTATTGTAGAGTACAACTTAGGAGGTAGATCTTCTCAAAAACGAAAGAATTAGATTCTTTAGCTAAGCTTTGAGCCAAAAGGGATGAATTTGCAGGGAAACATAAAACGGAAAAGGGCCTAAAATGCCCCTTTACTATATAAAATAGGATATTAAAGTCTTTCGTTAAAAATTGGCCCCTTAAATGTCTTTACCGTCTAAAAATGGGCTAAAAAATACCCTTATCCACTAACGGAAGATATGTAAATCCATGTGTAATTACATTTGCCTATTTAAAATGGGATTTAAAACGTAAAACGACATTTTAAGCCTTTTTCGGATTGTACAAGGTCATATACGAGCTAGTTACAATAGTCAATTCTCAAGCACTTCACACCATATCAGTTTACTCACACACCCATTTGAGATCAACAAACTAATTCTCACAGCAAGTAACTCAATCATAGACACAAACTAATTATCACAACAAGTAACCCAATAATACATAGTAACATTCAAATGAATGGGAATGACTGCATTGAATCCTTGCACAAAAACATAAATTTTCATTATATACAACAATTAAGCCACAATAACACTAACATTACATATCATTTCCCCTGATGCAAAGAATTGTCACGACCCAATTTAGGAATGAGACCGGCGATTAGGAGTAAGTGCTCCCAAGTAAGCCTCATCGGTAATTTTACAGAAAATTGGAAAGAGTTTCCCCTGTTTTTGGACCATCCCAAAAAATTTTCTGTCTCAAATCAACAACCAAACATCCTAATATCATACCAAACAATTGACAACATGTCAACTAACTAATACAAGTCTCCACCATTACTAAATCACCAACTAACCACTAGAAAATACTAATTTATCTCCAACTTTGATAAATGAGAAAGAAACTCAACATAAGACTATAATAACGAAGGAACACTCACAACACTAAAATCATGACTATGGAGCGATTCTAAGAGTTTAGTAAAAAATCATAACAATAAATAAAATCTTTGTTGTGATTTTAAATGTGCTTCAGGCTCTTGTATTATGTATAAATCTCATAGGTTTCTTCGTATAAATAGTATCTATAAATCCTAAATGGAAATACCATTGTGTCCGTCTCGAACTCATGAGTGGCATCTTCCAACTCGCACTTCTTCAACTTTATTGAAGCATAAGCTATTACACAACTATTCTACATGATAAAATATCCTAATCCTACCCTCGTAATATCACAGAACATCGTGAATCCTCTAGAGCCTATTGGAATAAGGATAATACGGGTATGGCTGTCAAATATGTCTTGTGCTTCTGGAATCTCATCTTACATTCCTACATTCATTGAAGTTTGGTGACTTTCTATGTTAACTTGGTGAGTAGTAGTGCTATTCTAGAGGAATCCTATACATATAATGCTTATAGTAGCCTGTCAAACCAAATTAAAAAAATCAATCTCTTTAGGAGAAATGGGTCTCGGCCATTTAGGAAGTACTTCTATCTTCTCAGAATCTACCATCCTTTCATTCTTAGATATCATGTGTCCTATAAACGCCACCGAGTGTAGCAAAAGTTCAAACTTCAAAAGCTTGGTAAAAAGCTAATTTTTTTGACACTATCTATAACACAGTTTTTTTCCAAGTAATTCTTCGTGTTCTTTCTAGCTACAAGAATATACTGAATGTCATAAATAAATACCATGATAAACAACTTGAACACCATATTCATTATATCTATAAATGTGGCTAGAGAATTGGCCTGTCCGAAAGGCATCACAAGTAACTCATAATGTTTGTACTGAGTTCTAGAGGCTTACATCAAAATATCTTCTTTTCTTATTCTAAGCTAATGATAATCAGACTAAAGATCAATCTTTTAAAAGTGGGAGGATCCTTGTAACTAATCAAACAAGTCATTTATACGAGACAATGAGTACATATTGCATATTGTTATCTTAGTCAATTGTATATAGTCGTTTTACATTCTTACAGACCTATTTCCCCCCTCTTTCTCTATTTTTTACCCAATAATATTGGTGCTTCCCATGGTGAAACACTCGGTAAGATAAAACTCTTATTCAATAGGTTTTGCAATTGTTCATTTAGCCCTCTCGATTCCGTTATTTCCATATGATATAGTATGTATGTCAGGTGTCAGCTCAATACCGAAGTTTATTTCTCATATTTGAAGTAGTCCTAGTAAATCCTTAGGAATAAGAGAATCTCTCATTATGATTTTTTTTTTCTCAAACGAAGTGTTTCTTCTCTTGTGCCCCTTATCGTATCTATGAGACCTAAACAATTTCTTTTATAACTACTAAGCCTTCAAAATATATATACTTTGCTCATCTCTAAAACCTATAATCCTCTTCTTTTTTTTGGGACAAAACTGGCTTTTAAAGTTCAAAAAACTTAATAGTCTTTCCATAATAATCTAGGGTAGCTTGGTAAGAAGATAATTAATCCACACTCATCAGTACGTTAGATTCAGTCATATCAAGTACAACTTGGTTATCTAGGATTTCCTTTTCTTAACTTGAATCTTAAAAGTTTTAAACACATGTCTAAATACTATAAAATTTTTCGCAGAAGTGGAAAACCCGAAAAGTATCATTAATATATCAAAACATTCTTGATTTTCAAATCTTCGACTCGTATTAAAATTCATACTAAAAGATATTCTAATCTCGATTTTCTTATGTGAGTTCTTGCACGCCTATTATGTCCATATTTTCAATCTTTCTGGTAAGTGCAACTGCTACATAATAGGTTCAAGTCTTCATATATGCAGTTACTATCTTGTTTAAACGATAAACCAACCTTTCAACAAGCGTCTAAACTTAAGATATTGCTTGCGTATACAGCTGAGAAAGTTTGGTATTATATGTAAGTATACCCAACGTCTAAATCAATTTCTTAAATGATCTAGTAGGAAAGTTCACGTCACAAACTATCAAGAAGGAAGTGATTCATAAACTCTTTAGTGAAATTATTCCCAAATTAGTTGCGTTTCTCTTGTTGCAATCTCTAAGAGTACAGTAGCATTTCATGTATCCGCCATGTTCTCTAGTTTAAAAGATGCATGTTCCATAGGCCTCTTCGTGAAATATCCTATAGTTCATATGTGGTAAGTATTTTACTAAAACATTTAAGGATCATTTGAACTATCAGAAATAATTAATTTAGTAGTTTCAAATTTAGGAACTTTATTAGGAATTTTTTTTTATTCCTTCTAATCTTCTAGGTGCATCAGGACTTTGGAGCCCCTATTCTGTTGTTCATTCTTCTCACGTTTATCTATTACCTCCATAAAGATATCAATTTTGTTTTTTCACGGAGGTAAGTACCTTTTTGTGATAGCACTCCTCCATCATTGTAGTTGTGGACTAATATAAATTTTTGAAATTGACTATATTATGCATCATATCGGAAAGCACCTCATATGGCACAATGAACCTTTCACTGGTCTTGTATACTACTTAAGTAGCATTTCTTTGCTTGGAAATGGCTGCATATCCATTGCCGAAATTTGAACCACTAGGCAAATTTTATTATAGGATAATTGGTCCGAGCCATACAAAAATAGGATAAGTAATGATAGATTCAGTTATTTGGTCCTAATCGCCACACACGTACGGAGGAATAAGAAAGAAAGGCAAGACACATCCTATCACGCCCTCGCAGAATCACGATTATGGGAATAACCGGCGACATAACCATAATTGAGATTAACCTACTGACGTGTGCTCCATTAATCAAGAGAATAACCAAGGGCTCTGATACCAACTTTGTCATGACCCAATTTCGGAATGTGACCGCCACTTAGGAGCAAGTGCTCCCAAGAAAACCTCATCAGTAATTTTACAGAAAATCGTAAAGAGTTTCCCCTATATTTGGACCATCCCAAAAAAATTTCCTGTCTCAAATCAACAACAAAACATACTAATATCATACCAAACAATTGACAACATGTCAACTAACCAATACAAGTCTCCACCATAGCTAAACCACCAACTAACCACTAGAAAATACGAATTTATCTCCAACTTTGATAAATGAGAAAGAAACTCAACATAAGACTATAATAACGAAGGAACACTCACGACACTAAAATCATGACTATGGAGCGACTCTAAGAGTTCAATGAAAAGACCATACAATAAATAAAATCTCTGCCCACGCGAACAAGTGCGAGGCTCACTGAGAATTCTGAACTTGTGTGCGCTACTTAACGAAATTATCGATTGCGTCAACTGCTGTCTCTGTAAAATAAATTAGCGAGGAATGAGTTACCAACTCAGTAAGTATTAACACTTAACCACAACCGTTTTTATTTAGGGACAAGTTAGAAAACATGCTTGCATAATAATCACAAAATAAAATGCCCCTTTTTAAAACGGTAATGATAAGCAGTCTCATCATGTGTTTACTGTAACAAAATCAATTTAACAATTCAGTAGCAAACTTAGTAAATACTGTGTCATAGTCAATCTTTATATTTGGGAGGTTTACAGAAAAGGATCATGTAATTTGTATCACTCTGTGGGCCCCTTCATAAAAGGAGTCAAATATAACTGTAGGTCCCTACTCGAGGGAAAACTGTAACTGTATGCTAGTTCTACCTTCCCACTATCGAGGGATATAGCTGTAATCTGTAAATACAAGGTGTACCAGGTCTAACGAACCCGCCATTAGCTATGGGATCCTTCAAAATCTCCTTCCATTTATACTCTTTCTTGTAAAAAGTACATACTCGTACAAAAGCATTTTCAAAATAATAAAGGGCATATAATTTATCATCAAATCTTGTAATTTTATTTCGGTGATGGTAATCATGTCTCAAGTAATAGTAAAACATATCTAGTAACGATGAAAATATCTAGATTAACCGGTAAATATCTCAAGTAAACTGTTTGGTACCATATAGAGTAAAGGACTTGTCCCACATGCAATTTCAAACATTCGGTAACACATTTATTTTTAAAAATCATATATAAACCATGCATGTTATGAAAACACAAATTATGGTATGATTACTACTCACAGTACTTATGTCGAAATACCAAACTGGTCACCTCGAGCGATCCGTACAACTTTCTTCAATCAATCTATAACCATACCAATATCAATCCCATGTTAATTTTCTTGCTTAGGCTAATTCGTAGCTAATTTAAATGCCCAACCCCTCGGATTTTTTTTAATCTTAACTCGTCGATTTATACTTTCTCGTGCTACTGATAGTATAAACCAAATTCTAAAAATCATCCAAATAAAACAAACAATAACAACAACAATCCAGTATATTCACACTTAGTGGGGTCTTGGGAGGGTAGTTTGTACGCAGACCTTACCCCGACCCTGGGGTAGAGAGGCTGTTTTTAAATAGACCACCGGTATTCTTCCCTCCAAGAACTTCGCACCTTACTCTTGGGAGACTCGAGCTCACAACCTCTTGGACTTTTCCCATTTTTTGTACATTTTTATCATAAACTTTTAATCCAATCCCAACATCAGCTCTACTCAGTCCCAAAAGAATCACGAATATAAAGTAATATTGTCTCAAAAGAAGAAAACTCACATAAAATCACCTGAAGTCTATTGTTGAAGCTCAAGAATATATGTAGATAATAAGGTGAAACACGATATTCACTACTACGAGTATAGCATAATTTTTTTTTCTTTCTTTTTTCCTGTTGATGCTTACATTGGCTAAAGAGGTCTTCTCTTTTTCAACCCTTTTTAGCCTCTGTTTCAATTGCAGCATACATGCTGCGTTCCTTTCACCCAAAATCCCTTCATATTGTTATAAATAGAATCCTATTTAAGGTGAATGTCTATATTTAGAGAGATTCTAGGGTTTACTACTTGGTGGCTAAGTCACCACCTCCCTATAAATAAAGGGGTTCTCTCCCATTGTAGATCATCCCAAAGTATCAATAAGAATGCTCCTCTCTCTACTTCTCTCTCTATTGTTCTTGTTCTTGTATTATTGTTCTTGTTCTTATATTATTTCATAACACGTTATCAGCACGAGACTCTACCGTCTTAAGAAGCTCTTTGAGAAGATTAAGTACACTTTTGTTCGATTGGCTATATATAGGATTTTCCGTCGATCACTTCAATTTTCAGCTCCGATCAAATCATATTCGGTGAAATTCTAAAAAAGTAATAGTCACGTGTACTATGGTGTTAATATACATTGTGGCTCATGAGCCTGACGATGACAATATTCTAAGAACCCGAACTTATGATATCAGCATCACGTATGATAAGTATTATCAAACCCCTCGTGTGTGGCTCACTGGATATGATGAGTCAAGGATGCTTCTGCAACCAGAACTTGTACTTGAAGGACAATGGCAACTCTTGCTGATTCTTTCCTGGCCGATCTGGACGAGTTGTCCGACAATGAAGCTGATGTTATTGATGAGGAGAATCTTGATGCTGAACATATGGAGGAAGACGGAGACTTGGCAGACATAGAAGCACTAAATTATGACGATCCAGATAATGTTTCCAAGCTGCAAAAATCACGTCGCTACATTGACATAATGCAGGAATATCGTCAAATATTCTATGATCTTCCTTCATGATTAAATTCTGGATTTAAGGTAAGTAATTTACTTTTCCCTTTCAAATTCTTGAAATTCTACGATTTTATTTCATATACAAACATAGACAACAAAGTTTGATTATAACTCTAATGGAGTTTGTAAGGAATTATAACCACGTGAAGTGGTAAAAGTTATATGTCTTGCCATGATTAAATTCATGTATGATTGTGGGCAAAGAATTGAAAATCCGTCCCATTGAATTTGCTTCATTCTCATTCCCTTTAGAGAATGTGATAGCAGTATGTGATAAGTCTGAAAGAAGACAAAATTATTACCGTGAAGGTATCAATAGATGTGGACGTAGCAATAGACGGAATTATAATCGTCATCATTGTGATAATGAGAATAATAAAGATTCTCAAAATAATCTTTCACTTTATGAAAGTAATATTTGACATGAGATTGTATATAGCACATACAGATGATTATGATCCATTCCCTGAAGTGAATGTGATAATTGTAATAAAGCCCGTAAGTATGGACACGCTCTTGATGTAATTTTGTTTTATGTCTGACATTATGAAAAGAAAGTTCGTTACCCTTGAAATTTCGGGCAAGAACTATATGACATGGGTGTTGGATGCTGAAATCCATTTGGATGCAATGGGTCTTGGAGATGCCATTAAAGACAGAAATAATGCATCCACCCAAGACTATGCTAAGGCCTTGATTTTCTTGCGCCATCACCTTGATGAAGGTTTGAAACTGTGCTAAGGCCTTGATTTTCTTGCGCCATCACCTTGATGAAGGTTTGAAAATTGAATATATCACATTCAAAGATCCACCTATCTTGTGGAATGGCTTAAAGGAGAGATATGACAACCTGAAGTTGGTCACTCTGCCACAAGCACGATGCGATGAGAATCCAAAAGCAAATAGTTCATAAACTATATATTATCGTTGCGGTGGAAAAGGGCACTGGGCGAAAATTTGCTAGACATTTGGTTGAGCTTTATCAAGCATCTCAAAAAGGTAAATGCCCTGAAACCAATTCTATCTCTGACGACAATTTTGACATCACCCACTTGGATGTGGCAGACTTCTTTGAGCACCCTGAGGGGAAAATAGACCACTTAATTGATGATGGATCTGTGATGAAGGAAGATGGAATTGTTTGATTTTATCTTACTTATTTGTATTAGTTAGTGAATAAACTAATAGTCATTAGTATCAGCTCGTATTAGTTAGCTTATGATATAATGTTAGTATTAGTTCTTTAGAATGTGTCAATATGCTTAAATTTCAAAGATATTTTTATTTTCCAGTAGAGTTAATCGACTAACCTAACAGTTAGTTGATTATCTAATATTTCGCATTAAAACTGGATTTTTCCGCAAGCTAAGTTAGTCGACTATCTGATTTAGATAGTCGACTAACCTGATGACTGTTTACTAAGTTAGTCGACTATCAACTTAGTTAGTCGACTAACTAATATTTCGCATTAAAACTGGACTTTTCCGCAAGGCAAGATAGTCGACTATCTGATTTAGTTAGTCGACTAACCTAATGACTGCTTCCCAAGTTAGTCGACTATTAACTAAGTTAATCGACTAACCTCAGCAGATTTTGAAAATATTGTTTAATTATGAAGCAACGGATTAAATTTGTTTATTCTCATGTTCGTATATCTCTTTTGATTAATTGATTCATGTACCACAGATACGATATTCAAAGAGAAGAAATATTACTCTCATTTAAGTATGTGTAAGGCAGATGTTACTACAATTTCTGGTAGTAGTAAATTGATTAAAGGCTCCGGAAGAGAAACTATAACTCTGCCTAAAGGAACAACATTTTAGAGAATGCAATGTTCTCCTCCAAGTCTAAAAGGAACTTGTTGAGTTTTAAAGATATCATATTGAGACAATAGATGAGAATAATCTTGAATTCCTCATTTACTCATGAAAACGAGGCTGCCCACTTCGGTTTGGGGTCACGCCATTTTGCATGCAGCAATGCTAGTTCATCTCAGAACGACGAATTATCACAAATATTTCCCGTTGCAATGAGTTTTGGGTCATGAACCTAATATATCCCACTTAAGAATTTTTGGATGTGCAGTATATGTGCCTGTAGCACCGCCATATTGCACCAAAATGGGTCTGCAAAGAAGGTTAGGAATATATGTTGAGTTTGAATTGCCCTCCATTATTCGCTACCTCGAAACATTGACAGGGGATTTGTTCACTGCACGATTTGCATACTGTCAATTCGATGAGACACTTTTCCCAAAATTAGGGGGAGAAGTTGGTGAAACCAAACGGAAAATTTTGTGGAAAAATGCATCATTATCTCATCTTGATCCACATACCTCTATTTGTGAAAAAGAGGTGCAAAATATTATCCATTTGCAAAGAATAGCAAATCGAATGCCAGACGCATTTATAGATTTGAAAAGGATAACAAAATCACATATCCCCGCAGTGAATGTGACAACATCTGATTCACGAATACATATTCATTATTGGAAGAATATGAACATGAAATTGGTATTGAATATACCACACTCACCCCTAGAAGGAGGTTTGAGATGATATATGAAAATAATGTCATTGTTATGGCGTGAATAGTCATTGGTCACGTACCTATTGTACGCCAAAATAATTTGTCAATGTGATTATCAAAGGACAATAATAATGCAAGAAACATATCTTGCATATAATTTTGACATGACCATAATGGTATAACTTTCTCTTTAAAAGAGATATTCACCACATGGATGCTGATGAATTTGTGGTAGTACAAAATTAATTGAGAGCTCTAGAAGAGCCAATTATTACTATGTTGGAGAAACACAATTGATTACCAATAAGGTATTGTGTTGTAGTAAGTCTCAAAGAAACTTATTCAGTTTCCAAAGTATATGCAAAAGCGATTGATTATATTGAGACTATAAATAAAGGAAAGATTTGATATCTTCTATTACTACAACTTGTAGCGGGATAATCTGTATGTGAAAAACTACCCGCTTTATTCTCCAGTTTATACTACACAAGAATACCACAATAAAGTGGACGTTTATTGATATAAAACCCCATATCATAATAAACTTAAAGTTTATTATTAATTGCACATGTCATGGTGTAAATTTGAAGTTTATCAATATTGATAATTTATTCAGTTGGCATTCGGGTTAGCCATATCATTTTAAGTATGATGTGCAGTAATAGAGAATTCACATGGGTAAATATTAAAGAACTAGAAAGTTCTTTACAAATTCTCTTGTATTACTTGTTCTCATTAATTGATTGACCAACTAAAGAGTTCGGGTTGAATCCCATAAATTCTGGAAATATCAAAGGTGAATATGAGCCCATTCACCTGCCATGTATACCACATATGATGCATCTATGATATGGTTACATGTGCGATTGTTATTAACCCGCAGCCTGGCCGGTGCTTGCGAGGAAATTGCTCAGTAATATAACTTCGAGCATAATTTCCATATTTTCTATTCAAGATAGTTCATCTTGATAAGTTGGTTTATATCATAGTTGGTTTAGCAAGATAATTATTGAGTGCCTCCACTTAATAGCTAAACTGTTTCTTATGAGAACAAAGTTATATATATTAGTTTGATATACGTTGTATACGAGAGTATATTATATTCTCCCCTCACAAGTGGTTTAGGGTCAGGAACCAAATAATTTCATCTTATTATTATTGATGTGCGGTGTGTATTTTCATTAACACCATAATGCACAAAGATGGACTCTCAAAGTTGAGGAAACAAGTTAGCTTTTCTAACATGAGGGGGAGACATGATAAACACCTGAGAAAAGGTTACATGGGATGAATTATCATTTGTATATATAGATCCTCGAATATCATAATATGAACCTGAAGTTCATAAAAGGATAATTCAATTGCAACATATTGCAAAGCATGCTATACGCATTTGCTGACCCAAAGAAAGTAACTATATTCTCACTGCAAATGCTCATATTAAGTCCCATAAGGACAAAGTCTTTGATACGCTTAAAGCGTATAGACAAATCGGTTTCAAAATAACTTCTTAATAAAGAAGATGAGCAAATGATCAAAGTGATCATAATGGGGAGGCAAGTGATCTAGAAGATCACATGACATAACACTTCATAAAATCTCATGAGAGATTCAGGCACCTGAATATATGAATAAAGAGATCTCCATGTTATGTCTTTATGAAAATTTACTGGAACCGATATAAAATGTTCGTCGACGACATCTATGATAGCGCTAAATATCGATGAGGATCTTATGTTTGTCGAATACAAACAAAATATTGGCTAAATGGAAGAGATACAATTCAAGCAGAATTGATTCCATATGAAAGACATGTAGTTTTGGACATGTAGTTCAAATACTTGAAAGTATAAAGTCAATGATTGAAATTGCTTGAAGCATATACAATTCTTGGTCCTGAAGTACCACATCCTAAGTGCAACTTGTGTACATATGTATCTTGTTATAACTATAAGCATGATGGCATCGAGAATACCTCTATGGAGATATTGAAGAGTCATTCCACGACATTATATGAAGATGTTCATATCTATCAAGAATGATAATTTGAAGGTGCGGAATATTTATTCAAATCAATATGGCTGATTTATTTATCAAATCTCTACAAAAGATCGTTTTGAAGATGGTGCACAAGATTGGAATGCAAATGCTCAAGGATGTGAATTGATGTTCTTTTCAGGGGGAGTTAATGCGCGTTGCACTCTTTTTCCCTTACAAGGTTTTGTCCCACTGGATTTTCCTTGCAAGGTTTTTAACGAGGCAACCAATAGGCGCATATTCAAACATGTGTACTCTTTTTCCTTTTCTATAATTTTTTTCCCATTAGGTTTTGTTTTAGTTAAGGTTTTAACGAGGCACATTATTGAATAAACATTCAAGGGGGAGTGTTATAAATAGAATCCTATTTAAGGTGAATGTCTATATTTAGAGAGATTCTAGGGTTTATTACTTGGTGGCTAAGTCACCACCTCCCTATAATTAAATGGGTTCTCTCCCATTGTAGATCATCCCAAAGTATCAATAAGAATACTCCTCTCTCTACTTTTCTCTCTATTGTTCTTGTTCTTGTATTATTTCATAACACATATTTTGTATTTTTTTTTATTTTGTTTTGTTTCTCCTTTTCTCGTTTCTCTTTGCAGTGGGCTTAGCCCATTATCCTAATGTTTTATTCTCTTTTTTTCCTTTATTAATTTTTTTTTTCTAATGACTAGTGCGCACTCTTAATTAAATTATGGGGTATTACAAGAACATAACAAAACATCCCAATATCACACAAAAGAAAATTCATGTCTTCTTCCGACATTTCGCATCACGCAGAGTTGAGTACTCTAAATCAACCATTTTATTCGTTAGAACATTTCTTTACAATTCCAAGGATTCTATTCCTCCATTATCGACGAGCATCATAACATTCTCAAGATCGGCAACTTTTCTTTGGGGTACATTTCTTTCACTGATTAAAGCTTCCTTCTCCTTCTTTAAGCTGCATATGAGATTTGAAATTCTAGGAGGAAGCTCCTCATCTTGCCATTCCCAATAGGAACATTTTTCATCCTAAGCCAAAAAAAAATTACAATCAAATCGAAATAATTAAAAGAACCCATCAACAAATTTACGTACCTCATGCTTAGGGAACTTGAAAAATCCACCCCCAACATTTATAAGAGTCCACACCATGAAAGAATTAGCAGCAAGTCCATAACGATACCTCCTAATCGACCCATTTAAACTACTCGAACTTTGCATCATTGTCTTAGAGAAATCTCCAAAACAAACTGATAAAGATGAAAAACAATTAAACCTAAACTAGAACCCAACTCGAAATCGTCAAGGTGACTCAATTAGTAGAGAAATCAGACATCAATGAAGGGTTTAAAATAGGTGTGTGAGTAAACTGATATGATGTGAAGTGCTTGATAATTAACTACTATAACTGACTCGTATATGACCTTGTACAATCCGAAAATGGTCTAAAATGTCATTCTACGTTTTAAATCCCCTTCTAAATAGGCAAATGTAATTCCACGTGGATTTACATGTCTTCTGATAGTGAATAAGGGCATTTTTTAGCCCATTTTTAGACGGCAAAGGCATTTAAGGGGCCAACTTTTAACGGAAGAGTTTGATGTCCTATTTTATATAGTAAATGAGCATTTTAAGCCCTTTTCCGAGCATACAATAAAGAGGAAAAGAAGTCCTTGATTTTTTCTGATTATCCTATATTTGATCAACCAAATTTTGTGTAAGTGGACTCGAAGTGCAAGTTCTAAACAGCTTTTACAATTTTACCGGAAATATCCTGCTACATGAGGCTTCTCAAAAAAAAAAAAAAGAAGAGAGAAATGAAAGTGTTGTTGACAGGGTCCGCAACGATTTGAAGACATAATTAAATACATAAAAATATATTTTGCCTCCAACAATTTAAGTTTTAAAATAAGATAAGGTCGTGGGTTAATTAGAGTCTCACTCCACCCCAGATCAAAAAGAATTTCCATGTGTGCGTCTCATAAAGAAAGAATCAAGTATGCACGCGAGAGGTTTTGCCGAAGACATAATTAATTATACTAAAATGTATTTTCTCTAACAGTTTAAACATTTAGTGAGATTGTCACCAAGTATGGTGAGTATCGAACCCTTTAATCGACACAACAAGACATGTATGAGACCTTTTAATAGTCTATTAACGCTATAATTTCAAGTCTTGACCCACTAAAAAGATATGGATAACACCACTATAATACGAATAAAAATATGATATGTAAAACAATATGGATATCTGGCTACAAGTAAATTTACATTTCTGAAATCTTTGCAAATTTCGTGACACACTGCACGAAGACTTTTGCGAACATGTAGTATTTGTTAAAAATCCCAAACTAACCTCAATTCCTTTTTTAGACTTCCTTCAGCTAGCTTTTTCCATAAATAAAATAGTGTAGTTTAATTATTTCATCCAGCATATTTAAAGAATGATCATGTTTAAAGCTCAAGAGAATGAAGTTCAAATTAATGAAAAATAGAATTAGTAGTAATGATGTTTTTCTTTGTTTTTTAATACCTTTGGAGCGTTGGTGACATATATTTGAGCCCTTACTTTAGTTTCGTTGCATGTGCCTCTTGACACAATTTTGATGTTATAAACGGTGTTCGTCTTACTTTAGCTTCTTTTTGTCCATATTAGTTAGGCGTATTTATAGTGATATACTTTTCGTAGAATTCCGTAAATTTTCTTATTGGTGTAATCGATAACCGAATCGATAAGCCCCAAAAATCGATAAATTAAAATCGAAAAAATCAAAACATTATTAAAACGATAATGATAAGCATATGTACAAATCGATAATCGATAAATAATTATTGATAAGGGTCAAAACCGAATCGATACACTTCCTAAGTTTAAAGAGGAGAAGAGAATACCACATAGGACCTATTAATTAGTTTTACCTCTTTGATATATAATCAGTTAGTTGTCGAATACATAGACTAATGAAGTTATACGTGGAGCAATAGCGAACACTCCTAAAAACAAATACAACTGCTTTCTTTTCTTCCTCCGTTATTTATTATCACGGTGACGCAGTGTATGCTATAAGCAGAGGCGAAGTAAGGATTTAAACTTTATAGTTTCTAACTTCTAGAATAGTGACATCAGGTTTAGTATATAATTGTGTTTTGAATTTAATTTTGTATGTATTTGTGGATTTTTTTAAAACAAATATATAAAATAGACTAAAACTACTGAGTTAAATTGTCCTCGTACGCAACCTTCTAAGTGCTTATAGAACGTGTTAGAGCAAAAATATTAGTAATAAAT
Organism: Nicotiana benthamiana; assembly: GCA_034376525.1. Classification (NCBI taxonomy): domain Eukaryota; kingdom Viridiplantae; phylum Streptophyta; class Magnoliopsida; order Solanales; family Solanaceae; genus Nicotiana; species Nicotiana benthamiana. The sequence continues at coordinate 51,441,828 of CM067340.1, read as the reverse complement.
TTTAGGGTGTTTAATACCATTAAGACAGGATGTCAAGTTTACTTCTTTGATGTGTTTCATAAACAAAATAGAAGATGTGGAACCTTTTGAGAATGTTTGTTAAGTGTGGCAGTAATTGTTGGAGGATGTGAAAGGTCCTAATCATCACATGCACATGAAAAGTATTGTGAATATAATTAGGTAGATCAAGTGATGTTTTGAACATGATTTTAGAGAAAATTCAATGAATTAGGAGCAAGTTGCCGTACTATTGCAGAGTACAACTCAGATACAGATCTATTATAAGAAACTATTTATTAGATACTCTAACTAAGCTTTGAACCAAAAGGGGTGAATCGTTGGAACAGATTAAATAAAGAAAAAGAAAAAAAAAAAAAGATGAAGAGAGATGTGTAACTAGACTTCCTAGTCTATATAGTGATCAACCAAATAATTGTAACTTTAAACTACGTGTTTTAAGATAGATTTTGTGGTAAGAATAATATTACGGAGAATAAGAATTAATCAGCTTGAGCCGTGTCAATGATACTGTTCTTAAGAATATTTTATCCACAATGTAATAAATAACATTAGGCATATCCCCCAAGATTCAATAAGCTCTTTTATTATAAATTAGGAACATATCAACAAAGATAAATCAAAGAAAACCCAACACACTAAAAGTGTCATGATCCAAAATCCACTAGTCGTGATGACATATAACCTGATCCATTATGTCAGCCAATTAACAGCTAACCCATTTCTAATAAAATAGAGATGATCAACGATTGGTATATTTGTATTTTCATCCAATCGTCCAAGGACTAGTAGTACAAGACATGAGCTACTAAGACTGGATTATTACAAAAATGGATATGAAATAAATACAACTTTTGTTTGAAATGTACATAAACTAGTTCAACTCTAGAACTACTTAGGGACAAGTGGTAGCCACATCCAGAAGGCACGCTTCAGATTCAACCCCCGACATCCACTGCATCTCTGTTCCAAAATTTGCACGCAAGGTGCAGAAGTATAGTATGAGTACAACCGACGCATGTACTCAATAAGTATCTTGACTAACCTCGGTGAAGTAGTGACGAAGATTTTAATTAAAAGATACTCGCTAATATAACCTGTACAGAAGACTAACAATAGAACAATACAAGAACATAACAAAATAGACTACAAGGAAACAAATATGTAAAAAAGTAAATGATTTCTTGAAGAACCATGATTAATATTCCTCAATATCATGACCAATCCTTTCCTTAGAGCGGTAACTAGCAAATCACGGTAATAAACTCATAACTTTCATTGTGTGAGAAACATACTCAAGACATCCAATCAAATGGCACGTCAGCACCCTTCGTGCATTTATCTCATCCTCTCCAAATATACGTATAGCAGTACCAACCAGGTGAAAGACATGCGGACAACATTAAAAACAAAGTAGAAAATACACAAGCAGCAATAATGAACGAGGCAGTACATTTGGACGACATAAATGGCCTAGGTAGGAGGCATAGAAGTAATGACATTAATTAGGAAAGAATTACATAATTTCACCTAATTAGCATGGTAGAAGGCATAGATGTGGATATAGATATAACAAATAAGAAGGGAAAGCATGATCTTTATAAGCTAACAAATAGAGGTATGCATGACTAACATGGTAGAAGGCTTATACTGAAGTGTAAGTAACGACATGGATGTGGATATAATAGTAGGAAGGGGGGTATGGTATTTGCAGTTAAACAGATAGAACGCATGGACAACACAACAACAATAGAGGATAAAGACATAGCAAGAACGATAAGTCACGTAGATAACATAAGTGCAACAGTAATAACTTCAGGTAAAGGCATGAATATACACACAAGAAAAGATATCAAAACATAAGGCATGTCCCTCGTCCTCGCATGCACGGAAATACCCTTCGTGCCATGAACTCATGATAACTATCACAACCCAAACCGATAGGCCATTACGAGTGTCCGAGTATTACCTGTCGAACACCCTTAAGAATACGTCTAAAATATAACATAAAAGGGTAGATCATGCATAACATGTGCCAATAAACTGTTGAATCATATGAATAACATACGCGAGGAAAAAATGCCCCCAATACATTAATACATATATATATGCAGAATATGGTAGTGAGGGCCGACAAGGCTGCTATAGATAACTATATATCCAAAACTAGAAGCGGAAAAGGCCATAAACTATCCAACTACACACGAATGTCTACAGACCACTAATAGAGTGTACAACTATACAAAGGATGGGACTAGGACCCATCATACCCATATATGTATACAAACATATTGTACCAAAACCTAAAACATTTTCAGATCAAATGAAACATACCAACTGTTGATGATCAAGGATCCTAGGAAAGAGGACCATCGGCATGTCTACCTGCACCTGCGGGCATGAAGTGCAGGCTCCGATAAATAGGGGTGTTAGTACGAATAATGTACCAAATATGTAAGGTATGAAAATCAGTACATAAAGGACATAAAAGAAACATGAAGTAAAGAAATTCGTCTGTAAGTCTAAATAACTTTATGAAAATCCTGAAATATTTATAAAGTCATGATGTGCGTATAAAGGTCGTATCATGCATAGATATATGTGTACATAATATCATCAAGCTTCTAAGGGTATCCCATCATATCATTTTGACTTCTATGGGCGAAATTATCAATGTATACCAACTGATCAGTTGATGGTGCATATATAATGCCATAACCTTTCCTCATACACCAAATACATATAATATATGCGTATATAAGACCATCTAGTCATGAGTCAATGTACATGTATAAATGAATGAAATGCATAAGAAGTAAATCAATAAGATCTCTCGGAGTATCATATGATCAATATGCCTTCTGATAAACTTTATCAACTATATATTTTTCTGATACCATAAACAGAAGATATTGTCACCGACCCAAATCGATGGACCGCAATGGGCACTCGGTACCTTACTCAAATGAGTACCAATGTAACGTATCTTTCCTATTACATCATCATCGGTAAGTGGGCCATAAGGAGCGTCATGAGATACTCAGAGTAAGCATGAGAGAATACCCGACATAGAATGACCGAACCTGATATAGAAACTCATACATGTGACATAAGGGCCTATAAGGCCTATGTGATCCATTATATACCTAAAGTATATGCGACAAGGCCATACAAGTATCCGTATACATGATTTCTGTCTACAAAACTCTAAGAGTACATAACTTATCCTAAAGGTCGGGACAAGGCCCCGCCATACCAAAAAATACACGTCTAAATCATATTGACTCAACAAGCAACTCCGAAGCAAATGGAGCACACCAACATCTATTGCTGAGCTGATAGCCTACTTGAAGGAATGTCAACCTATCTATCGGGACTTGTGGGCATAAGATCCACGAGAAAAAGGAACGTCAGTAGAAATAATGTACATAGTATGTTAGGAATAAAAATCAGTAACTAATAGACATGAGTGGACATGAATTAAAAGACTAAACATGTATATCTGAATAGCTTTGTGAATAATTTAATAGTATAATGTCATGTATATGCGTATAAATATCATACCATTTATGAGTATATGCGTTCATAACATCATCAAGCCTCTGAGGGCATCCCATCATATATAATCTCGGCCACTATGGGCAAATCATCAACATATACCAGCTGATAAGGTGGTGGTACGTATATAACGCCATAACCTTTCCCATATCTCATATACATATTCATGTATATAATTCCATCTGGTTACGGGTCAATATAAATGAACGCAATGCATGAGAAGTACGTCAATAAAATCTTTCGGAGTGCCATAACACTATTATACCTTTGATTAATATCACGAAATAAACTTTATCAACTTACGTATTTTCTAAGATTCACGAACATATGATAGAATAATATGACACATGTGTTTTCTGCAGCATCTGGGCTTTCTGCTAATAGGTCTAAGAGTGATGTATACTTTGCTGGAATTTCTCAGAATGATAAGGAGGATATTCTAGAGGCTTTGGGTTTCAGTGAAGGGCATCTTCCTTTCAAATATTTAGGCATTCCACTTCACTCAAAGAAACTGAATATTCATCACTACCTACCTCTGGTTGAGAAAATAACCGACAGGATTACATGCTGGTCTGCCAAATTCCTGTCTTATGCAGGCAGGAGCCAACTTATTAAATCACTGTTGTTTGGGATTCAAACCTATTGGTCACAGATATTCATATTGCCTAAGAAGGTAGTGAAAGCAATTGAAGCTATATGTAGATCTTTTCTTTGGACTGGCAATGTAACAGTGTCCAGAAGATCACTGGTAGCCTGGGACAAAATCTGCAGACCTGTCACTGCTGGAGGACTCAATTTTATTGACATACAGATTTGGAACAAGGCTGCTATTACTAAACTGTTATGGTACTTAGCAAGGAAAAAGGACTGCCTATGGATTAAGTGGATCCATTATTATTACATAAAGAGTGGTGATATTGAGACAGTGGCTAATCCCAAAACTGCTTCTTGGGTGGTCAGAAAAATAATAGACTGCAAGATACCAATTTTGACTGATAACAATTTGCAAGGTGATCTATTATTCAGATTGGCAGGTATGTGTAAAGCTGGCAAATTTCAAATCCAATCTCTATATCACTCTTTGCTCCCAGTATTCCCTAGGGTGGAATGGAAGAACTTAATGGCTACAACTAATGTCTTGCCTAGACATAAGTTTACTACATGGCTGGCTGCTCATGGTCGACTGCCTACAGTCGACAGATTATTGAAGTTTGGAATAAGTGTAGAGGAAAAATGTGCATTCTGTCAACAGGCTATTGAAGAATTTGATCATCTATACTTTACCTGTCCAGCTACAAGTAAGATATGGTACAGAATTTGCTGCTGGTTGGGATGCAACAGAACAATAGGATGCTGGAATGATGAACTCCTATGGATTTGTTGCCTTGCTAGGAGTAAAATATGGAAAAAGGCTGTGGTGGCCACTGCTTTTGTCACCACAGTATCACTTATCTGGAGGAGCAGGAATGCTATCAGATTCGAGGGGAAGTCTTATGATGAAAATCATGTTTGCCGAGAGATTGCAATACTTATACATGCTCGGGGCAGGAAATGTAAGAAATGGCAAAAGAGGCTACGACAATTAAACAACTATCCTTTGCTAGTTTAGAAATGTATTAGCTTAACAGATTTGTAGTGTGGTAGTTAGTCTATACTACCATAAAGAACTTATACTTGTATATTTGTTGATATCAATGGAAACTAACGTTAAACTGAAAAAAAAAAAATATGACACATGTGCAATCAAGAACATAAGCATCTCTAGTATTTCTATGAATAGAGCCATATATGAAAATTGTGCATTTGCTCCTTTTGTTTGTGTCATATATATCATTCCAAAAGAAAGACGGGATATCCTTAACATACCCCAATCAATTCTCTTGAAAATCCCTCCAACACACATTGATTGTGACAAAACATGTAACAGCTAAGGAACAATCTATATGATATTCTTGGAAAAAAATGATACCGTACTTCCTTAGAATCGCAAAATCCTGTTGTTATTATACAGTATAATTTTATATGAAATTGTGCTTAAGATCCGTTACTTTCTGAATATAACCATTCTTAATATATGATAGAAGCCCCATGTTACTATTGCAAATCTATCACGTTTCTTAAGAATGAAGGTGTGATTCTCAGTTCTCATGTTCTTAAGACTTATAATGGCTCTCTTTTAATAAATGGAAATGTGACTCACATTCTTAAAACTTACCAAATCTCACATCTCTAATTTTTCCACATATATAATGATATTAAGAGTCACAATTCTTGGGTTAGCTTGTTGCCACGTGGGAAGGGTCTAACCTTATTCAACTTTTAGTTAATTACCAATTTTCTTAATTAACCTGATAATTTCTCACTAATTCAATAATTAATTAATTACCTACATAATAAGAATGGTCTCAAATTACTTAAAATATCACTCACTTTTAACACACTTTATACATCTTACTATCATGTCATGTGCTAGTCCATGAATTCAGAGTATGATAGCTTGGACCGTATTTTATCCCCAAATTACCAAACTTAGACGAAACTCATTTTATTTGATTCGATTACCTCTTATATTCACGAGTCAAATTATCACTTGTTTGAAATGGCATATACTTATAATATTAAAATAAATCTCATTCCCGAACTTATGTCGATTAACTAATGACGAAGCTTTAACGTACGAAAATATTGAATGTAACATCTCATTTACGAGCTTACATTAATTTACTTATGGCGTACTTCTACATATGAAAATATAGGGTGTAACAGATATAATAACAAGAGACATATATAATAACAAGAAACATGTGGAATCAAGAACATAGGCACCCTTAGTACTTCTACGAATAGAGTTATTTTTTAAAAGTTGTGCATTTGCTTGTTTCTTTTGTATCATATGAATTATGCAAAAAGGAAATAAGGGATAGACATAACATACTTGAACTAATTCTCTTGACAATCTCTCTAACACACATTAATCGCGATAAAATACGTAACGGCGAGATTGAAGTAGGAAAAGATCCATATGAGATTCTTGAAAAGGTTATACCAGTATCTCTTAGAATTGAAATTCATGTTGCTTTCGTCTGTTACTTTGCAAATATATGCATATCCCTTAAATGAAGTGGGGAGATCTCGGATCTACTATCATAGTGGTTGTGGGCCCTACTTGATAAGGATTACGTTACCAAAATCCCCTAAATATGTCACATAGGCACATAAGCCAAAGAGTCATTGTTTGGTCTTAGCAAATAAACCCCTTGCTACCATATTGGGGATAATGTTTCTACCAAATAATTATCCATCAATTTCCAATTGATTTATTAATTTCCCACTCAAATCAGTAATTAACCGATTACCAACATAACTAGGTAATATCTTAACTTACTTAAAATATTAATTACTTGTAACATATTTTATACATGATTATATGGTACATTGTATGACACTAATCCATAAATATTGAGTATTATAACTTGGACCGTATTTTATAGCAAATTGACAACCTTAAACAAAACTCATTTTCTTTGATTTGTTTACTCTCTAACCTTCACGCCACTTACTTATCACCTATTATAAATAGCATAAATACTTATAACCTCAAAAATAATATGATTCCCGAGCCTATGTCGATTAACTTACGACGAAACTTTAACATACGAAAACGCGTAATGTAACATGATTCCTCCCTTAGAAACATTCATCCTTGAATGTTTAATTCCCGGGGACCTATATAAATTTTGGCAGTCGCCGTTGTAATAGCAGTACTACCAAACCTTTCTATAGAAAACTCAATAATTCAATGCCACATAGGGCCACAATCATCAATAACGATAATGGCCTCACAGACCAATGACAATAACTAAAACAAGAATCCATAACGCACCTTAAGGCTGTGATGTCTCAGTCGGACCCTCCTCTAGAAGAGGAAACAAGTGAGGATACTTACACTTCATATCTTCTTTGCCTTCACAAATTGTTTCTTCCACATTGTTTTTTCTCCAAAGTACTTTCACTAAAGCTACGTCTTTAGTCCTTAATTTCCAAACCTGTCTATCTAGTATAACCATGGGAGTTTCCTTATATGATAGCTGCTTTGTGACTGAACATCGTCAACTGACATGACTCTGGAAGGATCTTTGATACATTTATGGAGCATAGACACATGAAAGACTGGATGTACAAACGCTAAGTCAGAGGGCAAATCTAACTCATAGGCTACCTGGCTTACGTTGCGCATAATATTATATGGTCCAAAGTACCGAGGGCTAAGTTTTCCTTTCTCAGTGAACCTCATAATGCCTTTCATCAGTGACAACATTAGGAATACCTAGTCGTTAACATGAAACTCCAACTCTCGTCATTGATTATCCGCGTGACTTCATACGACTTTGAGATGCTAATATCCTTTGCTGTATAAGCTTAATCTTCCCGATTGCTTATTGTACCAAATCTGGTCCTACTAACTTAGTTTCTCCAATATCGAACCATCCTATAGGCGGCCTACACTATCATCCGTAAAAAGCTTTGTATGGAGCCATCTGAATACTGGAATGATAGCTATTATTATACGCGAACTCAATAAGCACTAGATGATCATCCCGGCTACCCTTGAAGTCTATCACACAAGCACGTAATATAACCTCAAGTGCCTGAATAGTACGCTTAGCCTGTCCATCTTTCAGGTGATGAAATGCTTTACTAAGACTTACCTGAGTCCCCAATCATTTTTGGAAGGACCTCTAGAAATTAGCTGTAGACCGAGAACCTCTATATGAGATAATAGATATAGGACACCATGAAGTCATACTATCTTCTTAATGTAAATTCTTGCATAATCCTCTGCAGAATATGTAGTCCTTACAGGTAGAAAATGGGTTGATTTTGTAAGTCTATCAACAATCACCCATACAGAATCAAACTTACACTAGGTATAAGGTAAGCCTATGTTGAAATCCATATTACATACTTCCCACTTCCAAGTTAGAATCTCTATAGCCTGCAATAATCCATCAGGTTTTTCATGCTCAATCTTAACCTGCTGACAGTTAGGGAATAAGCAACCAAATCCGCTATATCCTTTTTCATTTCGTCCCACCAATATATTTCTCTGATATGATGATACATCTTTTTTTCTCCTGGATGGGCAGACTAACGAGAATTTTGAGTCTCTCCCATAACCTGCCGGTGCAGCCCTGCAACATATGGACACATAATCGTCCTCGATATTTGAGGATCCCATTTCCTGTATCTCAAATGATATCTTTTTCCTTATGAGCAATTGTATCTCAATAATGAGCTAACATAGGATTCTCGTACCAGCATTCCTTCACTTCAGTTACTAAAAAGGATGTTGATGTGTCCTGAATAGTACCTCCGATATCACCTAAATCCAGTAATCGAACTCCAAGACTAGCTAGCTGATGAATCTCATGGGCTATCCCACTCTTCTCTGGTTGTAAATATGACATGATACCCATATACTACGACTGAGGGCATTGCCTAGTACATTTTCTGTGCATAGATGGTATAAAATATCAACGTCATAGTCTTTCCGTAGCTCCAACCATCTCCTTTGTCGTATATTCAATTTCTTTTGCTTGAAGATATCTTGGAGGCTCTTATGATCCATATAGATATCAACATGAATACTATTCAAAATAGTACCTCCACATCTTTATTGCATGAATCAATGTGTCTAACTCTAAATCGTGGGTCGACTAATTCTTATCGTTCTTTCTTACTTTCTAGAAGAATAAGCTACAACCTTACCATGATGCATCAGTACACAACCCAATCCAATGCCCGAATCATCACAATAGGTAGCATAACCATCGATTCCCTCTAGGAGTGTTAGAATTGGTGCTGAAGTTAATCTGTTCTTCAATGTCTGGAAACTCCGCTCGCAAGCATCAGTCCACTGAAACTTAGCTCCCTTCTAAGTTAACTTTGTCAATGGTGCTGAAATATAAGAAAATTCCTCTATAAATCTCCTATAATAACCTACCAAACCGAGAAAGCTACGAACCCCTCGTATGTGTCATGGGTCTAGGCCAAGTATTTACTTCCTCAATCTTTTGTGTATCAACCCAGATACTTTCACCTGAAACGATATGCACAAGGAAAACAAAAATTCAATCAGAATTCACATTTAGAGAATTTTGCATACAACTTCCCTTTTCGTAGAACTCTGAGCACAAACGCAAATGAACTGCATGCTTAGTCACTAAATGAGAATAAACCAATATATCATCGATAAATACAATCACGATCATATCTAGAAATGGTTTGAACACATGGTTCATCAAATCCATGAATGCTACATGGACATTGGTCAAACCGAATGACATAACATGAAATTCAAAGTGCCCGTATCAAGTGCTGAAGTCTATCTTCAGAATATCTTTCTCCTTAACCCTTACCTGAGGGTACTTGGATCTTATGTCTATCTTTGAGAAACACTTGGAACCTTGCAACCGATAAAATAAATAATCATTCCTCGGGAGCGAATACGTATTCTTGATCATCACCTTATTTCTATAACCAATACAATCCCTAAGGAGCCATCTTTCTTCCTCACAAATAACATAGGTGCTCCCCACGGTGATTTACTAGGTGTAATAAAGCCTTTTTTCAAGCAAGTTCCTTAGTTTTCCTTCAACTTTCTTAGCTTTGATGGTACCATTCTATAGGGAGGAATAAATATTGGCTGAGTATATGGTAATATGTCAATAGCAAACTCAATTTTGCACTTTTTTTGACCCGAAAGCTCATCGGGAACTCATTAACCATAGGGATAGATTGAACGGTTGGTAACTCTACTTTCATATCCTGTACCCGAACTAAGTGATACATATAGCCCTTTCTGATCATCTTCCTTGCCTTGATATAGGAAATAAACCTACCTATCGACGATGTCATATTACATTTTCGCTCCAAAATAGACTCCCGTGGGAATTGGAATCTAACCATATTTTATCTACAATAAACGTTGGCATAACAAGAATTTATCCAATCCATACCCATTATAATATAAAATTCTACCCTATCAAACTCAATTAGGTTTGCTACTACAGATTGACTATGAACTACTACTATACAATCTCTATGTACCCGTGTTGATATGACTGGATCCCAACAGGTGTGGACACCTCAAAAGGTTTGACCAACTTAGGTTCTATCCCAAACTTACTAGCAACCAACAGAGTGATATATGATAGGCTGAACCTGGATCAATCAATGCATACACATCATATGATGAGACTGATAATATACTTGTAACAATATCAGGTGACTACTCCTGATCATGTCGACCTGCTAATGCACAAATGCGGTTATGAGGACCGCTCGACCAAGATGCTCCACCTATGACTCTACCATGATCGATGGTACTAGTGAACCTTGCCCAGGGGGGCGTACTGATGATGACGAACTAGTTACAGATCCTGCTGGCTGAACTATACCTATATCACCACTCATCAAACAATCTCTCTTAACGTGGCCAGGATAACCATAAGTGTAACAAACACCCAACCCCATAAGACACTGCCCGACATGCTGCTTACCATACTGAGCACATCGTGGCAAGGGCAGCCTCATCTGAGTTGACTCTACCCTAAATTGAGAACATGAGGCCCTGGAATTCTAATTAGACCCTCAATATATGGAACAATCAAATCTCCTACCAGCAAACTGTGGGGGTGTGCTAGCCGATGGCTGGGCTGGATACCTCCGGTATTGTTATCTCTTACCACCTCAAAAATTACCAAAAGGACCCGAAGATCTCGCTTTCTTACTCTAGCCCCTATCATGCTCATAATAAACCCCGCTTCCACTTACACTCCTCTACTCCCTGAGCATATTCCTGAGTACGAGAAATATCCATGCTTAATTAAAGTGATACCGACATATAGTCGTTAAGAAGGTACGGATCCAACCCCATCACAAACCAGTGAACGCGATTCTCTATCAAATCTATAATAGTGGGAGCATGCCTAGCCAAAGAATCAAATTGAAGGATGTACTCCCGAACACTCATATTACCCTGTCGGAGGGTCAAGAACTATCAACTCTGTCCCGTCTAAGCTATGGTGGTAGATAATGACAAATAAATGCCTCCATAAACTCCTACCATATTGCTGGAGGGGCATTCTCAATTCTGGACAACTCCCTAGACTCTTACCAATTAATTGTGACATCCCGAAGTCTATAGGATGCTAGCTCAATTGACTCAGTCGCAAAGTCCTTCATTACACTCAAAGTCCTCGACATCCTATTGATAAATACCTGAAGGTCCTCATTTGAATCTGCTCCAGTGAATACCGGAGGGTCCAAATTTATGAAATCATGAACCCTCGCACTGATGGCCCTATTCGCATGACCAAAACATACTTCCTTATGCCAGATTGTGTAGATACTAATCGAGTCAATAGCTGAATAACATCTCTCATCTCGTAATCTGGTGCATCTGCATGAGGAGCTGAGTGTACATGGGTAGGCACTGGGGTTGGTGCCCCTCGGAGCTACTCTAGAGAGGGCAGGTTATGTGAAGTCTGAGATGGAATCTCACTATGAGACTCTTGCCAAACTCTGGTAATTCATGGCGCTCGACTAGTAGTCCCACCATCCATGGACTTGCCCTTCTATGCGGCTGTAGCCTTCATAGGCATCGCTGAAAACATAACATATCCTTCAGAAAATGAATTCCTATATCACACGATCTAAGATAAGAAGGGATGATGATATACTATATGTGTTGTAGCCTCCTGTTTATAAATGTAGTGCACAACACTCATAAAAAATACTACGGATGGGATAAGAATCATTTTTCGGGGGATCAACCAACCCAACCCCAGCACTGACTCGGCTCGGAGCGAGTTTGCATATTAAGTAAATAGAAAGAGAGAAACCTACTTCCGCTCTTTTAGAAGCCAGATTAGGAAAGTGTTTCCCGAGTTCAAGCAAATGCAATGCGACATCCACGCAAAAACACACTAGACATCGTCTATAAATAACCCTAGGACATAACTGCTCTGATATCACTTTTGTCACGACCCAAACTGATGGCTCATGATGAGTGCCTGAGTCTTACATGTCGAACACCCCTAAGCATATGTCTAAGACATAACATAAAAAAGGGTAGATCACTCATAACATCTGTCTATAAACTGCTGAATCGCATGGATAACATACACGAGGAAAACATGCCTAAAATACATATATGCATATACATGCGAAATAAGGTAAAGCGAGTCGATAATGCTGCTATAGACATATATATATTTATATATACACACACGCACACGCACACACACACACACACACACACACATATATGTATATATATATATGTATATGTATATATATATATATATATATATATATATCCAAAACTAGAAGCCGACAAGGACATATACTATCCAACTATACATGACTGTCTATAGACCTCTAATAGAGTGTACAAAGTATAAAGGACGGGACTGGGCCCCGTCATACCCATATATGTATGCAAACAGATCATACCAAAACCTATAGAAGCTCCATATCAAATGGAGCAAACCAACTCTCGCTAATCAAGGATCCTAAGAAGGGGAACTGTCGTCCTGTATACTTGTAACTGCGGACATGAAATGTAGGCCCCAGGAAATAGGTGCGTCAGCACTAATAATGTACCAAATATGTAAGGCATGAAAATCAATATATAATAGATATTAAAGAAACATAGAGTAAAGGAATCCGTCTATAAGCCTAAATAACTTTATGAATCCTTAAGTATATATAAAGTCATGCATGTACGTATAAAGGTCCTCATGCATAGGTATATGTGTACATAACATCATCAAGCCTCTGATGGTATCCCATCATATCATCTCAGTCTCCGTGGATGAAATCATCAACGTATACCACTTGATAAGGTGGTGGTGCGTATATAATGCCATAGCCTTTTCCCATACCCCATATACATATAATATATGTGTATATAACGTCATGTGGTCGTGGGTCAATGTACATGTATAAATGAATGCAATGCAAAAAAGTAAGTCAATAAGATCTATCAGAGTATCATAAGATCAATATGCATTCTGATAAACTTTATACTACATATTTTTCTTAGACCCATGAACAGAAGATATAATGATAAGACACATGTGGAATCAAGAACATAGCATTTGTGAGTTTCAGAGTGTTTGGCGCCAATTTTCGAGTTTCGGCATAAGCTTAGATCTGAAAGTAGACCATGAAGCAAGGTAAGTCTCTTTTATAACCTTGTGAGAGGGCATTGTCCCCGTAGGAGAAATAACTGATTATTTTCCACTAATTGCGGGGGATACGTAGGCATGTGGTGACGAGAGTCCATGTGTAGCTACTATTATGCTTAAGTCTGGATAGTCTAGGACCCAAAAGCATGCTTATTTTGCCATATTTGTAACTTTATTGTTAATTTAGATTGCGTGAAATATATCGAACTTGGAAAATGAATTTTTAAAAAGTTAAACATCATTTTCTTGACTGTTAAAGTGAAGCTTGACATTTCTTTGGATAATTGCTTTCCTGATTAATTATTGATTGACTGCTTGATATGTTTGTCTATGTTTGATCACATAGCATGTATGATTCGTGAGCAGGGTAATAGATGTATCTATAGTTCGTGTCGTTCGACCCTCCGATAGTGCACACTTTATTTATGTTGGATCAGGCTGTATGACCTCGACATTATTTGCGCATGCTTCTTGCTTGGTACTTCCCGTGATTTGAACCGCTTAAATGCCTTGAAATATTAATTGTTAACCGAAATATCATTTATGAAAGAACCTATCACTTCCCATTATCAACTGTTATTATTCATGACATCCGTGCTTAGCATAACACTTAGATTATATCATTATTGACCCTAGTATGTGTTAAGTCGACCCCTTATCACTACTTCTTCGAGGTTAGACTGGATACTTACTAGGCATATATTGTTTATGTACTCATACTACGCTTCTGTACTTAAATGTACATGATCTAAGGTAGGTACATCTAGCTACCAATCCGGCACACGTTCCTGATACTCGACTGAGATTTCCACGGTGAGCTGCCCCTTCTGAGCCATTTAGCAGCATGCTAGAGTCTCTTCTTTTGTTATTACTGTCTATTCTATTTCAGCCAGTAGTATAGTTATATTCTTTTGTATATTCTACTAGTTTCCCTAGTACTTGTGACACTAGTTTCTAGTACATATATTGGTAGACTATTCTTTTTTATTTATATATCTATTATTATGAATTATTAGTGATCGCTTGCTTTAAATTTAAGATAAGAAAATGTCAGGATTGCTTTGGTCAAATAAATGAGAACTCACTAGTTGATTTGGGTTGGATCGCCTAACAACGGTTTTGGGAGCCATCACGACCTATAATGGAATTTGGATCGGGACAGAGTCAAGGGGTGAGAGCATCCCAGAGTAGGATTCCCTACCTTAGAAGAGATTGTAACTGAAAAAATAGTCTCCGAATGTTAATACCTGCCCCAAATCAAAGAATCTCTTCTTTTAGGGTTGGGTATTCTTTTGTTTATACTTACCTTTTTACTTTGGGTTTTAATCCTCCGATTGACCCGGTCATTCTCGATTTTTGTTGTTCTTTAATATTTGTTTGGCCCAAGTTTGTCCTCTAGCGTGGAGAGCAGCAACTTGTTTGAGATATCTATCTACCAAAGCTAATGTCAACTTCACATTTTCTCACTTCATCCATTTATACCATCCTAATTTAATACGCCATGGGGTTTTAACCTTAACTGCGAGAAATAAGAAGGTTTTGGTAAGCCCTGAAGATGATAAAGATCGTGGATGGTAAGCCCGTTACGTTGTTGTACGTACAGTGGACTTGCTTGGTGAAACAAATATTCCCTTTCCTGAGAAGTGGAATTTTGCACGTAAGTTTTTTTATTGCTTTTTTAGTGATTGTTAATATTGTCCCTTGACAATTTTGAAGGGATCTTTTGGTGAAGTCAGTAGTTACCATAATGGGGCATTTGTAAAACAAACATTTCGATGACTAAGTTATTCCCTAATCTTTTATGCTATGAAGTCTTATGGGTACTTCTTTATACTCTATTCTTGCCTATTTACTTATTTAGGACTTATAGAATAGCTTAGCATTTTTATCTTTTGAAAATGCTTTATGATTCTTCTCATGGAATATCAACATGAGGTTTATAAAAGAGAGCCCTTTTATTTTGTAGACGCTTAATGAAGAAGACGTTCATAATGGTGTTATAATACGATGAAAGTAATAGGAATACACATGTTTTGTATGAAACAACTTTGATAAGTTTTTATTCATGAACTTTGACAAGTTTTTGTGACTATTACATGTGTTAAAATACATCTAGTACTTCCTGGTAACTGTTTTTCTTGTAACAGATTTTTACATGATACAAAATAGACAAGGTTTTTCTTCATAACTCATTTCAATACATAGTCATAACCCTATCTTTACATATTTAGGAAGGGTTTAAGAAGTGACTTCGTTCGTAACATTATAATGAATGTTTTATGCCGAGTGCTAAAGACTTCGTAACTTCCTCTCAACACTTGTCTTTTTGAAGTTGAATCTTTCCAAAACTTTGTCCAACTTTTGTTCGATATTCGTATCGTGTGATATTCGCATTTGTTTTTCTGCACGCATCTGTGCATAATATGTAGTCCCCCAAGTGTTTGAGCGGTGAAGAATGAAGCCTCGAACACTTGTATGTTTCTCTCAATTTGGTCCTTTTCATGAAATAGAAAAATATATGGGACTCAAAAATGCGATTATAGATGAAAACTACCTAACCCGTGTGTATTTCCATCAGATTAATGTAACCCTAGGCTCAGAATTTAAGAGTATTCCATTTTGTCATGCAGGTCGTGACTCATCATTTGGCACGAGTTAGGATTTTTGCCTAGAATCTAAAATCGTTAGTAAAATTTTAACAATTCAAAGGAAAAAACCTAACATTAGGATACCTGAATTCAACCACTCCCTTAGAAGTAATATCTCTTTAGATGGACAGCATTCCAATGTGAAGGTAAGACCTTGCCATCCATTGTCTCCAACTCGTATGCTCCTTTTCCTGCAATGTCACCGATTCGGTAGAGACCTTCCTACGTTGGACTTAGCTTTTCGGAGTTAGCAGCTTTCGTAGATTGGAACACCTTTTTTAGCACAAAGTCCCCAATTTTGAAAAATCTGAGACGTGCCTTCCTGTTATAGTATCATTCAATTACTTGCTTTTGAGCTGCCATCCTTATTAATTCTGTTTCTCTTATTCCTTCGAGAAAATCAAGGTTCACTCGTAACTCTTCATTGTTTGAGTCTTCCGTTTCTTGAACATATCGTGTGCTTGGTTCCCCTATTTCAACTGGTATTAAAGCCTCCACTCCATAAACCATTGAAAATGGTATTTTTTCTGTAGTTGTTTTCGTCGTTGTTCGATACACCTATCATACCGCAGGTAACACTTCAGGACAATTACCTTTTGAGCCTTGTAATCTTTTCTTTAAATTGTTGATTATGACTTTGTTCGTGGATTCAGCTTTTCCGTTTCCTACCCGATGGTATGGTGTTGATGTAATCCTTTTAATATGCCAACTTTGGAATAACTCTGTGATTTGTGCTCCAATGAATTGTGGACCATTATCACATACGATTTCCTTTGGTACCCCAAAGAGACATATTATGTTTCTCCAAATAAAATCTTTGACTTCTTTCTCTCGTAAAATTTTGAATGCCCCTGCTTCTACCCATTTAGTGAAATAATCAATAAGAACAAGTAGAAACTTTACCTAACCTTTAGCTTGTGGTAATGGACCTACGATGTCCATTCCCCATTTCATGAAGGGCCACGGAGATACAACAGGGTTTAATAATTCGGCAGGTCTATGAGTAATCTTCCTCCTACATGATTTCTACAATGTCCCTCATGTATTTCTCTCATCACATACTCCGTTTGGGAAGGTCCGAGACACCTTGCTTATGGTCCATCAAATATTTTTCGGTAAAGGTTTCCTTGATATAGGAAATAACGAGCAGCTTTCTTACGAAGTGCATGAGTCTTTGTTTTATCATCAGGAACGGTTCCATATTGCAAAAAAACAACTCTTTCATTTCTCATATCCCATGTTAAATGATTAAAATTTACCTTATTTTTGTCAGGTTCGAGAACGGAATGGAATAAATGATGCATCATTTGCTATGTCCGTCGCAGATGCAAGATTAGCCAAAGCATCTGCCTCCGCGTTCTCCTCTCTTGGGATTTGCATTACCTTCCAAGTTTGGAACTGCTTTATCTGTTCTAATACCTTTTCGAGATATTCTTGCATTCACGTTTCCCTGGCTATGTAAGTCCCCATCATTTGATTTACCACGAGCTATGAATCACTTTTGATTATGATGTGTGTGATGCCAAGTTCCCGTGCCAACTCTAAACCTGCAATCACAACTTCATACTCTACTTCATTGTTAGTTACAGGGTGACATTTATAGCATGTCTAATGGTCTCACCAGTAGCTGGTTTAAGAACAATTCCTAAACCTGCCCCCTTTACATTATATTAACCATCAGTACACAAAATTCAAGTTCCTGGGTTTGCTCCATTAAAGATTGTAATTCCTTTCCTGCTTCTAAATACATCCCTTGACTAAAATCCGATGCGAAATCAGTGAGACTTGGGACTTTATAGCAGTCCTAGGTTGATAAATGATTTCATATTCACTTAATTCTATATCCCATTTTGCTAATCTTCCTGATAATTCGTGTTTATGCAAAATGTTTCGTAATGGAAAAGAAGCAACTACGACAATTGGATGAAATTGAAAATAACCTAGATGCCATGATCAAAGCTAGTGTCAACTTTTCTAGTTGTGGATATCGTATCTCGGCATCTAATAAAGATTTGCTTACCGTGGTCTTTTCGTACCAAAACAGCACTTGCCGCGACTCCTGATACTGCTAAGTAGAGGATCAATGTTTCACCTTCCTTTGGTTTTGCCAACAGTGGAGGATTTGATAAGTAAGCTTTCAAGCTCCTAAGGGCTTGTTGACAATCTTCTTTCCACTCAAAATGGTCTTGCTTTTTAAGAGCGGAAAAGAACTTAAAACTTTTTTCCAAAGATTTAGAAAATAATCTTCCCAGGGCGGCAATTCTTTCCGTTAATCTTTGAACCTCCTTCTTATTGGTAAGGATATCAGGTATTTATTTTATTGCTTTAATCTGAGAAGGATTTACTTCAATGCCACGGTTAGAAATAAGAAAACCCAAAAATTTAGCTGAAGCAACTCTGAATGCACACTTTTCTAGGTTGAGTTTCATGTTAAATTTCCGTAAAATTTCGAATGTAATAGATAAGTGATAAATATGATCGTGAGAATGCTAGGTTTTGACGAGCATAACGTCTATATATACCTCCATAATTTTCCTTAATGTTCTTGAAACATTTTGGTGACCAACCTTTGATAGGTTGCACCAGCATTTTTTAGACCAAAGGGCATTACTTTATAACAGTAAGTCCCCTTGTCTCTGATGAAAGAAGTTTTTTCCCCATCACTGGGATCCATTTTAATTTGATTATATCCCGAATATGCATCTAATAATCTTAAAAGTTCATGACCTGCGGTTGTGTCAATTAATTGATCTTTATGTGGTAAAGAGAAAGTCTTCTGGGCAAGCTTTATTTAGATCAGTGTAATCCACACAAACACGCCACTTACCATTTTTCTTATGTACGACCACCATATTAGCTAACCAATTAGGATACTTTACCTCACAGATCAATCCAATCTTTAATAATTTTTGGACATCATCTTGAATTACCTGATTCTTGAAGACACCTTGCTTTCTTTTCTTTTGCTTTATAGGTGTGAAAGATGGGCCCTCGTTGAGTTTGTGAGTCATCACATCAGGTGGTATTCCTGTCATATCAGCATGGGACCAAGTAAAATAGTCCACGTTAGCTTTTAAAAATTCAATTAACATACCTCGCCTGTCGGGATTAAGATTGGCTCCTACATAAACCTTTCTTTCAGGCCATTGCTCAAATAGCACCACAGCCTCGAGCTCCTCTATCGTTGTTTTAATGTTCTCATTTTCTTCAGGTTCTTGAAGTATATCAGGTCTTGATTCTAAATCTGTTTTTTATCATTCAGTTGAATTTGATTATTGAAACCCCCAACTGTTTCCTGAAATTGCTATTTCTCTTTCCTCACGGTGCTCGTATCTTTTACGGCATTGATACTCTTGGCTGTTTGTTGATCCCCCTCGAATTTGATGTATTCCTCAGGGTGATGGAAACTTAATAACTTGATGCAAAGTTGATGGAACAACATACATATCATGGATACATGGTCTCCCCATGATTATGTTATAGGCTATTTCCATATCAATTACCTGAAATTTAGTTTCTTTAATAACACCTGCAGCAAAAGTTGTTAGAATTACCTCACCTTTTGTTACCACGCTCGAATTGTCGAAGCCTGACAAAGTATGCGCCTTGGGTATCATTTTATCTTCAGCTTGCAATTCCCGCAATACCCTTAGTAGAATGATATTTGTAGAACTTCCTGGATCAATCAAAACTTGTTTTACATCAGTGTCATGTAAAAGTAAGGATATTACTAGTGCATCATTGTGAGGAGTAATCACTCCTTCTGTATCTGCGTCATCAAATTTTATGCTTTCGTGTTCTAAGGTTTGTCGTACTTGTTTCCCGTGTGTGATCGTCATTTTGGAAACCTTATTTCAAGCTGTGTACGTTACTCCATAAATATCTTCCCCTCCACTGATGACGTTCATAGTTCTCTTTGGTGATGGTGGTTTTGGTGGCTCTTGCCTATTTTTCATGTAAGCCTGTTTTCCTTTTTCACTGAACAACTCAGTGAGATATCCTTGCTTTAATAGATGGTCCACTCCACTTTGTAAGAATCTGCATTCCAATGTTTTATGCTCGTGGTCATTGTAGAACTCGTACCAACGGTCCGGGTTACGCCTGTTTGGATTTGAGCGCATCTCTTTTGGCCACCATACCTTGTCTCCCATACTCCTTAGAACATCTACAAGCTCAAAATTAGTTACATTGAAATTATAGCCGCCGAATCATGCCTTTAAATTTATATCATCATCTGGCGGCTCTTGGTTACTTCGATCACCTCTGAACCTGGATGAAGATCTGGTTTCCCTGTCTCTTTACCTTTGATCATATCGTTGGTTATTCTGTTTCGATCGTGAATCCTTTCCTACAGGTCTCATATATGGATCGTACATATTCTTACCTGATCTTTTTTCAGCTTTTGATCTCCTGGATCCGCTCCTTTCTTCACGATGGTACTTAGGTACGGTATCCTCTTCAATTCTAAGCTTTGTACTATACCTGTTACAAAAATCGTTCCAAGTGGTTGCGGTAAATTCACTAAGACTTTCTTTAAGCCTTCCCGTGGCTTCTGAATTTTTGTCATTCAAATTGCTTGCAAAAGCCATCGCTGCCCAGTTATCTGGTACATGGGGTAAAGTTATTCTTTCACGTTAGAATCTATCAACAAAATCTCTGAGCAACTCAGAGTTCCCTTGTTTGATTTTGAAGAAATCTTCCATTCTTTTCTCGACCTTTTGAGCTCCCGAGTGTGCTTTAATAAAAGAATCTACAAGCTCAGCAAAAGAATTTATCGAATTTCAGGTAAAAGAGAATACCAGGGTTAATGCACCCTTTGTGAGCGTCTCCTAAACTTTTTGACCAATACTGATTTAATTTCTTGCTTGGTCAAGTCGTTGCTTTTCACTCCTATTGTAAATGCAGTTACGTGGTCACGTGGGTCTGTTGTACCATCATATTTTGGGATGTCAGGCATTTTTAATTTATTCGAAATTGGTAGGGGAGCAGCACTTGTCTTCCAAGGTTTTTGTGAGTATTTATCCACGTCTACTCCTTTTATTATAGGCGGAACTCCAGGGATTTGTTCGATATGCTCATTTTGCTCCTTGAGTTGTTTCTGCAAGGTTAGTACTAAATTTTGAAGATGAGAGTTATCTTAATTATCTAGTTCTCCTTCTTGTGAATCACTGGGGGTTGCTCCATTACAGAATTAACTAGACCAGAGCAGGGGTTTTTCGACGTGTTATTATTAGGCGTTGTTGGCACAGCAGGCAATCAACTAACTAAAGCTTCCAAAGTTTTGTCAATTCGTGCATCAATTATTTTTTGCAGAAGTTCATCTCTTGTTTCAACTCCTCCATCGGCATGTTCAGACATATCATTAGGAGTTTCTTCTCGAGATCCACGTGGAGAAGCTTGAGGAATAGCATCATTGAGTTGATCTCCCTCCACTTGATGGATCTGATTTTCCTGATTGTTGTTGTTGTTATTGTTGTTTGACATGATGTTAACAATGGGTAGAGTGTAACTTCAGAAAGAATGGATTATCATATTCCCGGTAACGGAACCAATTTGTTTAACCAAAAAATAATATTTTGATCAAAGCTAGAATTTAAGATAAGAAGTCAGGTTACTGATAATTAAGAGGCCAAAAAAGAATAATAGGCTTTCTGAGAATAAGAATAAAGTAGTTAACAAGTTTGTATTCAATATGATGTAGATGATATTTCGTGTGTCTAAAAATGATGAGACTTCTTCCTTTTATAGTTGATTCTAGGTAAAGGAATGAAACCTCAGCTTTAATGAGACAATTATGAGTAATAAATGACATCAAATATTCCGTTACACAATCACTCCTATTAAATATCAATTCCCCAACGTATCAGGTATTTAATACTGAATTTGGACTCCTTTTTGTCTTTAGATCCATGTCTTCAATGCTTTTTGATCTGTTAGGCTTTAAATGACTTGAATTGGTACAAGACTCGTATCTAAATTGCTTATCGTGCCTGTTTAACTTTTTCTTCCCGTATATGTCGTCTCTCGTACCTTTTTCTCAATTGTTACACTTTGACCATTTGACCAGTCCACGTGTCATGCCACGTCATTTCTAATATAAATTTAACTTTTTTTCTTAATACAGATCCGACTTATGTACACCCCTTGTAACATGTATTAAAAGAAGAAATTTCATCTTTGACTAGTCTAGCTTTTATAATTAAAAAGAATGAAATGATATATTTTTAATTCTTACAACAAATGTACGAGGCATTGGTAGAAGACATTCACAGATTCACTCCATAATTGATATTTTTCTTTATGTTCAGGGGACGAATTTACAAAGAATAATAAGCTTTTTTGTACGTCACGAGGAAATTAAAAATTTTGAGTTCATGAATCGAAAGTAATGATTCCCACTAGTAATCTGCTACCAAATTTTGACTCCGTTCCTATCTCACTTAATGAGACGTGGAACACCGAACAAAATTGTTTTAAAATTGTAGAAAAATGAAACAATGTGACACTATACACGTATAGTTTATATCGATAATAACATTTCAAAATATAATTTTTTATGACAAGTAAAATCATAATTTTACTGACAAATATATTGTCTGAATTACTAAAAATTGTGGTGGGATGAATAAAATCTTTTTATTCTCTTAACGGATATTCACATTAAAGTTCTGAAATGAAAAAAGTCTCGATAAAAGCGACTTCCCTTTAACAAGCTCTGTGAATCCAAATTAATATTGAACCAATGTAAATATCGAAAATTAGGTCAGAAGCATAAAAATGAAGTCCAAGAATATATTAAAAGGGTATAAGTGTTCGAGAATGTAGCTAAAGGAGTTTAGGTAATCCAAAGGGAATAGGGGGTACGTAGTAGAAGTTAGATGGGGCGACAATCTCAGATACACGCCTTGATTTGTTTTTCTCAATTATTTTTCATTGATATCTAAGCATTGACCTGTAAATATCATTATTATTCATGTTACTATCTATAAATTTATTTATTTATTTATTTTTATTTTATTGGTTGATGATGGAAATTTGTCCCTTCTTAAAAGAAATTGAAATCTTGACCCCGTCGACACCGCCGAGCATGGCCGTCCAAGATCCCGGCCAATCGCCGTTGAACCACGTGGCAACCATACCGGTATTCTAGGACTCTGCCGGCAGCTACTGTTGATGACGTCAATTTGATTCGTTTTCTTAATCTTACCGATATTATTTATTTGTTTCTTTGAGGTTTAATATAATGCAATTTGAGTTACTATAATATATAATAAGATCACCTAGCAAAAGTTTCAGATGGATTATGAGGATTTCGAAGAGGTATAAAATACCCATGCTTAAAATTGATGTGACGCGTAAATAAAAGAAACTATAGTAATTATTTTTGACACAGGTAATGTAAAGAAACGATTGAGTTACTTGAATATCAACTCTGCCTATATGAATTTTAAGCAAAAATGATTATGAAACTCGTAAAAATCTCATGAATCTTCACAGTACTAGAGGATTAATATAACTAGTCCCAACTAGTGCAAAATTAAGGAAAATTACCAGTTATGTCCATTTAGAAGTAACTCATTATAAAAATTGGTCAATTTATAAAATATTACTAATATTAGCCAAAATGGCCAATTAGCTATTTGTAGCAAAAAAAATATCAAATTTTTACTTTTTTTTTGAGTGGGTGCTATTAGAATAGATTGGGTATATCTTAAGGAGCTTGATTCTCAGTTTTGGAATGATTTGGTGAAGTTTTGAGGTGGTTTGAATTGAAAATTCGAAATAAAAACTAATAACTAAATATGAAGAAAAAATTATACGTGTATCACACTATGTATTACATATGTATCATATTTGTATCGACTATGTATCACATATATATCCATGTATATCTGTGTGTGTGATACATGTTTCACAGAAAAATTTTTTGACATCGATTTAATTATGAATTTTGATATAAAACCAGTCCAAATCACCTCAAATCTTCCTCAAATTTTGTATATTGACTTATCGATATGTTTTCAATGAATTTCGACTATACCCATTAAAAAAATTCCTTGTTTATTTTGATTTTTGGAATATTGACTAGAGGTTAATAAGTTAAAACTTATATGTGACATTTCTATAAGTTTTCCAAATAAATTGATAAATTAAGGTTACCCTTTTCTTTTTAGTTTAACAATTCAGTTTTTAGAATCCATTGTCCCAACTATCATATTCTCATCGCATATGGCTAATTAAACTTTTAAACATGAGATATTCCTTCTCAAGACTCAAACCAGAAACCTCTAGCTATCTGATGGTGAAGGAATCACGTTCATCTCACAACACTTGTTAGTGGTAATTAAATAAGCGTTTGGACATAAAAATAATAAAATTCGAAAAAATTGTGAAAAAAATTTTAAATGAAAATGGTATTTGAAATTTAGAATTGTGTTTGGACATAGATTTCATTTTGGGTTATTTTTTGAAGTTTTATGAGTTATTTGAGTGAAAATTTTAAAAAACAGCTTTTTGCAGTTTTTCAAATATTCGAAAATTTACAAAATGCATCTTCAAATGAAAAATTGTAAATTTTATGAACAAACACTGATTTCGGAAAAAAGTGAATTTTTTTGGAAAACTCTTCCATCAAATTTTATGTCCAAACGGGCACTAAGATCACTTAAAAGCCAATTACAATAAAAGCTTATACTCCAATAATCATGATTTAGTAACATGGAAAAGACCATTTGCTTCGTCACTATCCATGCATATCACTTAAAAACTTTTTAAATTATCTTTTTAGGTGGCATATATAACTATATAAATAAATTAGTTAGGAATAGATGGAGAGAGGAGGGGACTGCTGTGCTAGCTTGAGCGAGACCTATTTTACCATACACAAAGAGGGGGGTTGGGTACTACTACTTGGAAAAAGACTCTTGTCCATTTCATATCCTTCTTTCCTTCCTCCTTCCCTTCTTCTTTTCTCTCATCTTCTTCTTCTTCTGTCAAACAAAGATCATTGTATTTGCAAAAAAAAAAAGGAAAATAAAAATGGGAAATTGTCAGGCTGTAGATGCAGCAGCACTAGTAATACAACATCCTAATGGAAAAATAGATAGGATGTATTGGCCTATGACTGCTACTGAGGTTATGAAAATGAACCCTGGCCATTATGTTTCTCTCATTATTCCTCTTCCTATCTCCTCCTCCCATGATAATTCCGACGATAAAACTGTTCGTTTCACCCGTGTTAAGCTTCTCCGGCCAACGGATACTTTAGTTCTTGGTAGAGCTTATAGACTTGTTACAACTCAAGGTATGTATGCACTTCTTTGTTCAAGTTCACAACTTTTGGTGCAAAACCTTTTGTTATTTATTCTATTCTTGATGTTAATATAAGTTTGTGGTGTTCTATTTACAGAGGTGATGAAGGTATTGAGAGCAAAGAAACATGCAAAGATGAAGAAGAACCAACCAGAGTTGCAAGAAAATCAGAGGTCAAGTTGTGAACTTGAAACTGGAAAATCTGAATCAGATAAGAACAAGGTAGGATTAATAACTTTGAACCAATCCTTGTAGATTTTGTTTTTGTTTTGTTCTTGCTTGAAAATTACTACTATCTACCTAGAAACAGAACAAGTCACAGAAGGGAAAAGGGTACTGCAACAACTATGCCTTTATCCCTAACTTGTTGAAACCGACTATATGAATCTGTTCTGTTCTATTTATTTTAGTCTCACCAAATACTTAGAAAAGGGTAGACAGAAAAAGAAGAAGTTCTTAAATGCATGGCCAATTAAACACTTTTAAATATACAAACTTTATATCCCTTTTGTGCAACATAATGCTATATTCTTTTAAGGAAACTTAAGGATGGGATAAAAAACTAAACGAAAAAGAAATATTCCAAGAATTCAATAACCAATAGCAGAGTTGAAAACATGAAAGCGACTAATATATATAATGATATTCAGGTGAACTAATTACATAAAATTGATCATTTGCAGGCTATGAGACATGAAGGACATAGGCAAAGGCCTGGAACAACAAACTTAGCTGCTGCTGCAAGGTCCAAATCATGGCGTCCGACTTTACAGAGTATTTCTGAGTCCAGTAGCTAATGGTGGTTGCAATCCGATTACCGGCAATGGGAGTCTAAAAGATAGGCAACGAGGAACTCACAGAAGTTGGTGGTTCTCATTCAGCCATTGTCATTCACAACTCTAGTTCATGAGGGAGGGATGTTGAGCAATAATGCTTTTGTATAGAATAGAATGCAAAACTAACTCCACTTGATAGAAAGAACATCCCATAATGGAAATACATATTCTCCAGAATTCTAGCATTCTTCTTTTCTTGAGCAGAAGCTAGATTCAAGATTAGCCATGACTATTTTTCCTCTTCATTTTTAGTAATTTTATAACGATGGTGTTCGGTTCAGCTTACGCACACCTTGACTATTCCACAAGATATCTACTACCTTTTACTAGCACAGGTATCAAGCAACTCTGAAGAGTACCCGATTATTGACCCAGGTATGCAGGAAAAATGATCATTCTTATTGTCTTAGTTGTTTTGAGTAACCGTGTTTATCGGGCGGGCTGGACAAAAAAATGGTCAGCCCGTTAGGTTACGGGCGGGTTTTTAGCGGGCTAGGATTTTTTGGGTTCTATAGGACTCGTACGGGTTCGGGCTTAACGGACTATGTATATATATTATTTTTTATTTTTTTTAAAAAAATTATATTGGCAACAGTCAGATTTGTTTTTCTTAAAAAATATATATATATTTTTGCGTTACTGGGTTGTTAAGCTTAATCCCTTAACGGGTTTGGCGGGTTCGGGTACCCATTTAACAAAACCTTAACGTTACTAGCATGTCCTTGTTCCAATCCGTCCCAGCCCGAAAAAATGGGCACTCTAGCGGGCTGAATCGGCTGTTAACGGGTCAGCTCGGCCCGATTAACACCTTTAGTTTTGAGGTCCAAATCTCCCAATCCTGATCAACATAATTTTGAGCCCACAATAATGATGCTCGCGCAGCCAATGCCGCTCCTGGAAGTTTCCTCTCTTTGAGAGCTACCATCATATAAGTAAAAGGTTCCACCAGTAGTGTCCCGGGTCCTCCATATTCTTTGTGCAAGAATTCATTAAAAATCTGATTAAACAAAAGAAAGTACTTCAAAGAAAACCGACTGTATAATCCTCTAATACTCATGAAAGTAAAAGAGCATCATATAATAAATCTTTATTCTAGAAAATGCCAGTGTTGGTGGCAGAAAAGGCCAAGTACAGCTTGATATAAACTGTCCAGCCAGGGCTGCTATATTTCTATAGTGACAAGTACCAGATATTTCTTTCAAATATCAATCATTGTACTATTTCCAGGTCAGAAACAAGTCAGATTGTCAGTAGAAATGAACATGATTTTATATTGAACATAATCTTTAATACACTAAATGACCTTTGGATCAAGAGTTGTGCTAGAAAGGACCATAAATGACCTTTGGATCAGTTAGTACAATTAATTCACCAGAAAGGACCATAATGGGCGTGGTAGTGTTTTATGAGGTTATTCATTCCAAGTTATTAAACCGAAGTTGGAAGATTAAAAAAAATAAAATGGCAGTCCGGTGTACTACGCTCTCGCTATGCGGGGTTCGGGAAATGGTCGAACCATAAAGGTCTATTGTACGCAGTCTTACCCTGTATTTCTGCAAGAGGTTGTTTCCACGGCTGGGACCCATGACCTCCTGATCACATGGCAACAACTTTATCAGTTACACAAAAAAGAAGACAAGCAAATATTTGTGATAGTCTAAAATTTTCTGGAAATTTCAGGCAAAGGAATGGGTTCACTCAGTCTAACTAAAAGCAGTTTAACTCACCCAAATATTATTTGCTCTAGAGAACTATAGCTTCAACCAGCTTTCAAATTTGCACAATTTTCACAGATCAAAGGCAGCATATTAAAATGGAAAAGAGCATGCTATTTCAAGAAACTCTTCTCCAGATCCAATCAAAGTCAGCACATTTAAGTAGAACATTCAATACTGAGACAGATTGTCAGCATGTTAATTTATTGCTACCAAAGACAAACTATTAGAAGAAAAGCTCAAATTATGCTGAGAATATTGAATTTTCTTTCTTTCTCATGTCAATTACTCAATTGGCACTATTTCTTTTATAAGTCTCATCTTCATTAAATGAAACATCTGACTCTTGACATTCTATGGGTTCAAACTAAGAAAAGTAAGAGGCAAAAGAAAATTCAAACCAAGCAGTCACACCTAATCACATCTGGTGGAGTAATGTCACCTCATCCTTAAAAACTAACAAGTGAAAACCAGATAAAAGTAAGTTCTAATACAGGTATCCTTAACGTAGTTAGAGGTAGCAAAAGAGCTTACAGCTTCCTAAGATTAACATTTGGGAAAGGAAAATGCTACAACAACTTACTCCGCATGTTCTGTAATTTAAACTCCGCGAGATGGCACGATTTATTTCGACCATGTTGATTAAAATCTATCCTTATGGACCACTAGATATGTTTTCAAAATCAGCCAGCTAATACTATATCTGCGGTAATTCCTCTTAAGCTCTCCACATAGCAGGAATGGAACCTAAATTTTTATAAAATGAGGACTATATGCTGGAGGTACACAATTTCTGGCTTTTAATCTTCAAAGGTCCACGAAAACCGCTATGAACCTCACAGTTGAAGGATCAATTGGAAGAGAGCTTCATGATCCTCTAAAGACTATAACTGCAAAAGACGAACTCTCAACAGTAAATCCCACTCAGTTCTTCAGCATGCTCCGAGCAGAACTTACCGCACCTGTTCAGCTGGCTTAAAATGCGGTTATCTTCTAATATGCGAACCAAAACTGATAAAATTGTTC
This sequence comes from Nicotiana benthamiana, assembly GCA_034376525.1. Taxonomy (NCBI): domain Eukaryota; kingdom Viridiplantae; phylum Streptophyta; class Magnoliopsida; order Solanales; family Solanaceae; genus Nicotiana; species Nicotiana benthamiana. Next base: position 51,412,459 of record CM067340.1, on the reverse strand, counting down.
TTTTCCATGCTGTAAGCTCCGATATCTGTCCCTTTAAAGTAAATGATCCAGCGCTGTATGTGCAAAATCAAAGAAAAACTACGGATAGACCTTCCAAGTAATCACTTCCAGAGTTCCAGTTTTATTGCATTTTATTTTAATGGCTTTTAGGTTTTGGCCATATTTAATGCAATTAGACAATTTCATGTTCCTTGTCCATCAGTTTCGTATGCTCTTTTCTTCATCCTGTACTAAGGGAAGAAACATGAAACTATCAACAACTAGAGGAACGAAGCAGATATCATGGAAAATAAGCAACCATGATTCAGTAGAAAGCCTAAAACCAGAATTACATGAAAATCCACTAGAACAACACTATGAAATTCAGACATTTTAATCAACCAAGAATTGACACAGTAGTCAATAGAACATTTCTACTCAGCAACATTGCGATCTCTTCATCAATTAGTATGGTAATCCAAATGTTGGATCATAAAGCAAGGACAGGAGTCCATCTTTACATATTCAAGAAAGGTTCCGCATACATGCCTTCTACAATTACTATCGTTTACAAAGTACAAAAATCTAATCTTTTACCGTTATACACATCAAAAGCGAACCAGAAAACATTTTCATCCAATAAAATTAAAGAAATGAGGAGATCAACCAAAAGAGATGTTAATTAATTAAAGGTCCGACTGAACACCACGCTTGTAGTATAAGTATTCAATTACAAATAGTACAGCCAAAGTAACATGAATTAGACCAAACATACGAGAAGTATCAAAAATAAACCAAGTTACATATCTTCCTTCACCTTAACATTTCATTGAACAAATCATGAGAAGTGCCACTAGAAAGCCTTACCTCAGCACAGATACTAACAACATCATCAAGGTCGTCTCCAAATGTCTCCTTTTCTTTGGACAGCTTCTTCAATAGCTCAGCCTTGAACTTCTGTGTCTCCTACATTTCGCAATTAAATAAATTAATCAATTAGATAGTAGCAAACTATATCTCAATTCCAAACTAGTTAGGTACACTAATGTACTGTATATTCTAATTTTTTTAAAGGCACATAGGGGTTCCGTTGCTCTGATGGTAAGTACACTCCATTTTCAACTAAGAGGTTGTGAGTTCGAGTCACCCCAAGAGCAAGGTGGGGAGTTCTTGGAGGGAAGGATGCTGAAGGTCTATTGGAAACAACCTCTCTGCCCCAGGGTACGGGTAAGGTTTGCGTACACACTAACCTCCCCGGACCCCACTAGTGAGATTATAGTGGATGGTTGTTGTTGCACATAGGGGTTTCCAATTAAAGATAACAAACAATATTACTCAATAAAAAGAATATAGAAGGTCGTTGCACAAACAGTGTAAGAAAAGATAATTGCATGTAATTCTCTATACAATATTAGTAACCTTGAGAAAATTGAAAGCAAACTTCTATAATAGGTGAAAGTACACTGCTAGTGTAAAACAGTGTTACAATGTCAGCGTATAACTTAAATCTATTAAAAAAAACTGCTATTATATGTCAAACTAACTACTCTATTGGGATTTGGGGCTCATTTATTTATAATAGTACATGTGAATAAACAAATTCCTTCAGTAAATGACCCAAAAAACAAAACCGCGAATAAGATTACAGTAGTAAGTACTTATTATTATCTTTCTAGTTAAAGGGTTAAATTTAAGTTATATAAAGAATTGAGATTGAAGAATAAGTTACAGCAACAGCAAATTCAGGGACTGGGTCAGGATAGACATATTTCTGAGGCTGTGTTGAACTGTGATGAAGTGAGAAGTGCCTCATTGAGAAGTGAAGCTGGAGAGGGATTTTGGGTTGGATTGAATGATTAAATATTTTGGAGGGAAATGGAAGTGCTGCAGTGGTGAATGTTAGAATGTGAAGCGCCATTGTTAGAGATTTTTGGAGGGAGGAGAGTGGTAGTAAATTTGTAACAAGAAGTTGAAACTGTTATCTGGCCCAATGACTTAAACTTGGCACTTGCTCACTTGGGATTTTTTCTCTTTTTGAAGTAGAAATGACACCACATGGCCGCTTTGAGTGCATTTTTAAAACGGAAATGATCGCTTATATCCTTCGTTATATTATTGGTACAGAATAATCCTGACATCATAAAATGGGTATAAAAATACCCCTCTGTCATTAGTACCATCCATCATTGCAAAATTATTCTAAGTGGTCAGACATATTGTTGAGATGAATATCACATGGCATGCCAACTATCGCACCTATCCAATTTTAGCCTTTACCCTACTTCTTCTTTCACCACCACCTCCCTCTTCGCCCAACTACCACAATCACCTCCTCCTAACAAATAGGTTTTGCTTCATCCAATCAAAAATTTAAATAATGCAAACCTTCTATTAAAATCAACTCGAGCAACATAATATATAAGCGGCGCCTTAATTGTTTTTTGCTTATCCCTTTTCTCTGGCAGTGTGCAAATCCACACGCACATTACATATAATTATCATATTCTAGAAAACGAACAAAAGCTGCATGCTCTAAGCTTGAGGTTTACTACAAAGAAAGTCTCCCTGAGCACCTACGGATACGACAATATCTGTTGTAGAGTTGAATTTTGCCTAACTGGCCATAAAAGGCCACAACTCTTTATTCTATCCTTTTGTTTTCTTTCAATTTGGAACATTTTCTCAATTTAAAGTGCATCACTTGCTCAGATTTATTTCTATTCTTTTTACTGTCAATTCTTGGTGAAAGAACGGTGGTCAGGAATGGTGGTCAAGACTAGTGGTTTGATGGTGGTGGAAGAATAGGTGCGTAGTGAATAAGGAGGAGGTGATGTTGGTAGTGGTTAGGTGAAGAGAGAGGTGGTGGTGGAAGAAGTAGGGGAAGGAGTACAGTGTGATGAGGTGGCATACCGCATGGCATCCAATTCAGCAATATGTTAGGTCACGTGGGATAATTTTGCCATGATGGAGGGTACTAACGCATGAATCAATAATGTAACGGAGGGTATAAGTGAACATTTTCAAATAGTAGAGGGATATTTCTAACCCTTTTCTATTTTTAAAAACTATTTAATGTTTAACCAATTTTGGCAAACTTCACCACCCTTCATGATGTTGTTGCCGCTACTTCTTTAAACCGGGTTTGTAATTAGGCTCTTCCGGAGCCTAATATCTGAATTTGAACAAACTTCTAAATTTGAACTGCATTCAAATTTCAGACCTTGGAGTCTATAGTTAGACTCTAAAAATAAGCTTTCACAGTGCCTATTTGAAGTTGATTCTGAAACGGCTTAACTTTATGATTTTGTAAATTTTGTCTAATCATTAAATATGGATTCTAACACAGGTATTAGTGCACTTTCCCCACTATAAAGTATATTTATATAGGAGTCTACCCAAAAGGTCGTAATTTCACCTACAGTATTATGGATTCGAAGCACAATGACTATGGAGTATAAACTGTTAAAATAGCACGGTCTAGTCAGTTTTTGGATTGATTATTCAAAAATAGGCAGCGTTTGTCAAGTTATTAAAAAATAGTCACCACTTTACAACAACAGAGACCGGTCCAACATAATATATTGGAATTCAGTATATCTGCGTATGAACTTCCAGCATATTATGCTGGACCGGTATACTTTGCTGGAACTCTAGTATATTTTGCTGGACCGGTATATTATACTGAAACCCCTGTATAGTAGACTGGAGTTCCAATATAATATACTGGAACTCCAGCAATTATGTTGTAGTATTTTTTCGGATTTTGAACAGTGTTTTCGTTCATATTTATCTTTACATAAAAAGTGAATAAATTTTGATTACTTTTTAAAATGTGACTATTTTTGAATGATCACTTGTAAATCTGACTATTTTTAAATTTCTCCCGTATAAACTGCCAGTTGGCTTGGACCCAAAGACTTTAGCTCTGGTCGAGCCAAAATTGCTCACTTCTAAAAGGGATTTTTTTTATTTCTATGCACTATTTAAAATTCTATTATGTTTAATGTCCATTTTTAATTAATTGCCCGACATAAAAAGGTTTTGTTTACAAAATATACACAATCTACCTTGAAGGCTCTCAATTCATTATTTGTGACTTCAATTGAGGAATTTAGTTACAATCTTTTCCTTTTTTTCTCCTCTTCTCTTTTATTATTTTTCTTCCACTAAGGATCTTGGAACTATTGCTTTCACCAAAATGTACAACATAAACATAGAGCCTAGCATATAACATTATTAGGCAAATAAAAAATTAGAAAAGGTGGAGATTTCTATCATCTAAATTGTCAGGTAATAATAGTTGCATTGATTTTCCATGTCCAAAAAATCAAAAATTTATTATATATTTGGATGTGGAGGATGTAGAGATACTTCAATAACAGAGATACCTCAGTGGAATCATGTCTTCCAAATAAAATATTATCAGTAACGGGCTATTTAATTATTTACAATAAATCAATAAAAACTTTATCGCTCCTAACTAATAAATGATTCATGAAGTGTTTTGCAAATAAACTTTTATTGTTTAACGGTTATGAGATATGAAATCGCACTTCAAGTTGTAATTCCTGAAGTTAAATTAAAGACAGTACTTTCTGCAGGTAGAATTGTATCGAGGTAAAGTGCACTTAATAACAACATCTGATGCTTTCTCTTTATCTTGGTTTTCTGTACAAAACCATCTATTTGATTGGCAAAAGAAACACTACAGCCATCTATTATTATATTTAGAGAATTTCCCACTCAGATTCAGAATGATCATTAGCTAACAAGTTCTTTGTGTTCGCGTTCGTGGCATGAACCTCCATCTCTTACACATTATTTTTACACAGTTAAATATAACTACAATATCATACAACTTAAATATAATTGTTATATAAATTTTTTGTAATATGTCTTTTGTATATTTTGTATCTACATAGTAAAAATAATTTTTATACAACTAATTATATATTATACAACTTATCTACAATTGTCATACATTATTTCTACTCAGTTATATACAACTACAATATCACAACTTAAATATAATTTTTATACAATATTGTTCAACTTTCATACAATAGTTAAATATATATATATATATATATATATATATATATATATATATATATATATATATATATATATATATATATATATATATATATATATATATATATATATATATATAAACAACAGAATATAATTTTTCTACAATTTTGTAAATATAATGTCTATCATGTCTTCTTCTTCTTCGAGTTTCAATCTGAAATTCAGCCAAAATAAAGTCTAATCTTCACCAGAACACCCTCAAAATTGAAATATAAACTCCAAACCATATACCCAGTTGTTTGCAACAACACTCGATCCAAACAAATTAGCATTTTTAAAAATCGAAATTCGAATTCAAAGCTTCAAACCTTTTTAATGGTTGTCATTGGTGGAATTGGTGCTCTCTTTTCCTTTGCTTTACATTACTAAAATTAGGGATTGAGAGATAGAGAGAGATGTAGAGAGAATTCAATTGTTTGCAACAACACTCAATTCAAACAAATAATATTTTTCGAAAACCCAAATCAAATGAGGGAATATCTGCTCCTTTGTCTTTTGTAAGGCTGTTCTTTGAAGATATATTCTTCGTCATTGAAAATCAAGCTAATTAGAGACGTAAACGGAGGTAGGAATTTTGAATAAGAGTAAAAATTTCGTCTGATTTTTGAAGGAGAGATGAAATAGGCGTTAATGGAGGATTTCTGAGATATGTGAAGAGAAAATGGTGGGTGAGTGCAAGATATCTGGGTGAGGGGGTGGGATGTGGAGAGAAAAACGTGGGGGGGAATGGAAATATACGGCAAAGTTATTTTAGGACACTAATTAATATTATTAATTCCCTTAAAAAGTACATAAATGGTAATTGGGTATATAAAACATAATTATAGTAAACTTTGAGTAGGAAGAGTAATATAGTTTTCTATAGTGTAGAGGAATGTAAAAATCTTGGAAAAATAACGCTGAGTTAAAGTTTCATGTCTTGTAGCCCTGAGGACAGTCCAATGCTCGGGAGGTCATATTTTGAAGTGTAATATGGCGAGTACGAATATGTACATTCACCATGCACTCCTTACTGTGCATGTGGATGGAAGAGGATACTCATCAATTTGAAAATTTTTTATGATAGAGGAGTTTGGAAACTAAAAAAAGATGTACAGTGACAATGAGGTACGAACTACTCTGTTGGAATTTCTTTACTCAACTGATATTTATGAACGATTTACGTTGCTGATACAATAGAACAAACTAATCCAACCATCTATTACTAATAACTTAGGGAGTAGTTAGTGTATTCAGATGGTTAAAACTTTTCATTTCAATGATTAAAACTCCAAGAGTCTTTCTTGCTAAGCTTACATGTAAATAATTGGTACCAAAAGAAACCGAAATTTAACTTTCTTCCAGTGAAATTTGGTAATAGCAGAATAAATTGGTTGCTAGAAGAAGTTAACGAACAAGAATCTAATCTTTTCAAGATGAAGGTGCACAAATATGCAACCTCACTAGAGATGCTTATGCTTTAATTATAAGCAGCTACACTACCAAACAATCAAAGAAAAAACTGTGGACCATTCCAAACAAGCAAACATACATCAGTCCTTGGATCATCCCAAAAAGTAGAAGGGTTTCTAGTTAGAAGTTTCCATTGAACAACTTAACTGTATATCAAACTAATTTAGTTCATTGGAGGATTCCAAAAGGGTGTTATCTGCTATTCAGATAAACTATTGTGTAGCTTGTTTTCTACCTGCCATGATCACCATCAACAATAAAATGTTTGTCGCCTATACAACTAAAAACTGTTATGACGAACAATGTACATGATAATCCTTCATCAGCCTGGAACTTATGGGTGACTTTCGATAGCAATGAGCCATTGAGAAAACATAAAAGGCAAAGTCAACCAACTAATCTTTATTCTTCAAGTGCTGCAATCTCATACCTAACTTCTTCCAAATGTTCATTTATTGTTGTTACTGCATCTTGAACACCTTGAATAGCCTCCTTGAGAGCATTATCAAATTCTGCATCAGCTTCTGCTTCTTCAGTGCCTGATGCTTCTGTTATCTTCTGGATGTGCACGCATTCATGTACAGTTGGCTTGCTGTATCTACAATTTTCATGACTAACCAGACGCTCTGAGGGACGGCCAGCTTTTTTCAAGACTTGTATTGTGGCGGTCTGCCAGACAAATTGTGAGAAAACATCAAGCAAAATCATATGAAAGCAATGAAATCTTGTTTGATATCTCAGCTACTCAGACAAAATCCACATCAGCAATCCGACGAATATTGAAAATTTGGACTAATTATAGACAACAACAACAACAACCCAGTATAATCCCACTTAGTGGGGTCTGGGGAGGGTAGTATGTATACAGACCTTACCCCTACTCTTGGGTAGAGAGGCTGTTTCCAAATAGTCCCCCGACATCCTTCCCTCCAATAACTTCCCACCTTGCTCTTGGGGAGACTCGAACTCACAACCTCTCGGTTGGAAGTGGGGGTTGCTTACCATCAGAGCAACCCCTCTTGTCTTAATTATAGAAATTAGGATAAATAGGAAAATAGAAGTTGATCCTGAGAAGATATTTTGAGCAAGGATACTGGAGAGTTCAAATTATTACTCACTTTGTTCCATTTTATACAGCATTAATCCCTTTTTAGTTCGTTCCTATGAGATTGATACCTTTCTACATTCAGAAGACAATTATTACATTTCCATCTTTTGACATGGTCTTATCACAAGGGACAAGGTCTATACTAATGCTACTTTTCGTATGTCTTATACATTTAGTTTACAACAATGTTGTCAAAGGCGAAAAGCTCTAAAACGCACTCTAGGTCAATTGGGGCTTTAAGCGCAAAGCACGATTTAACTGGGGCTTTAGTTTAAAAAAAAAAAAAGGCGCAATGCAAGAAATATATATATATATATATACACACACACACACATATATATATATATATACATATATATATATGTGTATATATATACATATATATATATGTGTATATATACATATATATATATATGTGTATATGTACATATATATATATATGTGTATATGTATGTATTCAAGAGAAAAGTAACAAATTCATTCATATTGTTTTCCTTAACAACTAATTCACTTATTTGCCGATTATATCCGTAGTCTAGCATTGCTCCATTCAAGACAGAACTCATGAGAAATACGGGGCACGTCTTGGTGCCTTGCCTACACTGAAGTGCGACTTAAGTGGCGCAAAGTGCCCTCCCTGAGCTTTAGGGCTTAAGCGTGCCTTAAATGAGCCTCTGACAACATTGATTTACAAGTTGGTATTTCTTTCTTTAAGTCATCTCCCGTCAAACACCGCAAATAAAATGAAAGAGAGGAGTTCATAGAAGTCTAAAATATATGTGCATTACCATCATTTCGTCCTTAATAACACATCAAATTATCATCGTTATTATGTGTAATAGTTGAAGCAGCCATTAGTTTTGGCTACATATTTCCAACTTTCTCTTCTGGAAAACTTGGTGAAATAGTTGTCGGTTTGGTCAGAGCTAGGCTACTAAAAACTGATAAACAAATCTGATCCCTGCAACTGGTACATCAGCATAGTGCGTATCACCTAGTATTTTAAATTTTGGGTATTAAGGCCACCATGTTCTCAAAATGCAATCTTATGTATTAAGTAATTTCTTCCCTTTATTGGTGATTTGGAGGTCATACCTAATGCATAACCTCAATGGTCAAACAAAACTAGAAGCGTAAATTATGAAGAAGTTGCCAACAAAATACCAGTGCAATGAAAATATTTAAGGGAAATTTGGTGATGCAGAGCATTTATAAGAAGAGAAAGCTCTCATTCAAGTTTGTGGCGTAATTCCACAGCTAATATTACAGATGTAGCACTTTTTATTTAATTCAGTATTTGATTACAGTTACAGCACTTAAACAGTCTGAAATTATTTCAAAGATAAAAGAAACTAGCACATCTAATGTTTTGTGTTATTTTCCAAACAAAATCACAGTTACTTTCTCTCAAGCTCATATTTAGTAGATAGACCACAACAATTCACTTCCAAACTGTCTCGTTGAGGACAAAATTCTGATGTGAGTTTAAGCATGAAGAACATCAGAAATGTACATACAAGTTTTGAAATTGAGGGAATTGTAAAGTAATTTCTCAGGATCCTGATAGGAAGCTATGTAAGAAAGGTAAACAATATAAGGCCAACGAATGAAGTTGATAAAATTAAGTTGAAGTTGCAGCATAGAAGCTTAGTCTGGACCACATTTACAGATTGGGAGTCATGTCACGAATGAGATTTGAATTGAATGAGGTACTTTGATATTCTTTATAAAAACATAAAGTAAGTCATCAAGCAAAATCACACAAGAAAAGGATCTTAAAAGAAATCCTTCATACTATTATGGAACCTTTTCAGATGACCTAAATACTGAAGTGCACGCATTACACAAAGGAAAAAACAGAATAATGAAGTTTCGCCGTTACTCTTTTATCAGCGTGAGTTTATTGAAAAGGAAAAAAACAGAATAATGAAGTTTCACCATTACTCTTTTTATTAGCATGAGTTTATTGACACCTTTAAGCATAACGAGTACAGAAAACGCCAAGAATATTCAAACCATATTCTGTCCATTAACCAGAATAGCCAGAATCTGTTCAATAAATAACCCCTTATTGCAATGTTTACTCCATTTATCACTATCTCCCTGAAAACTTCAGCCTATATCAATCATTAAGGCCTTTGCCTTACCATCATCCAATTGCAAAGGTAAGCGCTCTTACGGCAATTTGTTTCACACAGATCCTCGAACAACAACAACAACAACAACCCAGTATAATCCCACTTGGTGGGGTCTGGGGAGGGTAGTGTGTACGCAGACCTTACCCCTACTCTTGGGTAGAGAGGCTGTTTCCAAATAGACCCCCGGCATCCTTCCCTCCAAGAACTTCCCACCTTGCTCTTGGGGAGACTCGAACTCACAACCTCTCGGTTGGAAGTGGGGGTTGCTTACCATCAGAGCAACCCCTCTTGTCTAAGATCCTCGAACAACAATTTGATTAAAAATGGAGTACTCTACAGCTGCTTTCAACAATCAAATTCCAAATTTTGTAGATGATCATAAGCTCCTTATCTTCATCACCTTTTTACATGAATAGATTATTAACAAGTCCAATAATGTTATGATTAACAACACTCAGATGGGCCAGCTTTCTCATTTCAAACAAATGCTTTAAAAATATGGAAAATAATCTCACTGGTCATGAGACCTAAACAAGCTAGTCTAAACAAAAGAGGAAACAAACAGAACAACACAAACATAAAGAAAATTGAGGGTTAAAGCCAAGCACGGCTCAGAAATAATCAAGATTAGGACATGTAACCCCTTTGAGCATTGAGCATGTAAATAGAAAAGTTGTATGTTTTAACTACAACATACAAGGCCGTCCCGAGTGAGAATCTTACGACCCAGCATATGCTTTTGATTATGGACTTAGAGATCAGGTGGACGAGTAAAAAGAGGGCTATGTCCGGTATACCTAGGGTCAGGTGTGGTGCATTGACTAAGGACAAGGTCCAAGAGTTGGGCGAGAAGTCGCTGGCTATGGGGGCCTGGAGCAGCAAGGACACGAGTTGTATGTGGTCTGTTACAGCAAAATGTATTAGAGAGGCGGTAAAAGAGGTTTTATGGGTCTCAAAGGGTTTTTCCGGTGGCCATAAAGGGGACTGGTGGTAGAACGAAGAAGTTCAAGGGAAAGTGGAAGCCAAGAAAGCGGCATATTTGAAGCTTGTAGAGAGTATAGACGAGGGGCAGAAGAGTGCTAATAAGGAGGGGTATAAAAAGGCTAGGAAGGAGGCGAAGTTGGTGGTTACTGCGGCTAAGACCGCGACGTTTAGTCGTTTAATACAAAGAAATTGGGAATAAAGGAGGGGACAAGAAGTTGTACAGGCTAGCGACGGTGATGGAGCAGAAGGCCCGGGATCTGGACCAAGTGAGATCTGAGATGCATAAAGACGAGGAGGGAAGAGTTTTATTGGAGGGGGGCACTGATTAGGCAGCGATGGTGGTCTTACTTCCATAAACTCTTGAATGAAGAGGGAGATTGGGGCATTGTGCTGGGGGAGTTGGAGTGGTCGGAGCGGCAACGAGAATTTTGATACGGTAGACGCATACCAGTGGGGGAGGTTGTAGGCGAAATGCGCAGGATGAGTAGGGTAGAGCGACTGGGCCGGACGAGATCCCGATGAAATTCTGAAAGTGCGTGGGTAAGGAGGGCTTGGAATGGCTTACTAGGTTGTTTAACGTCATTTATAGGACGAAGAAGATGTCTGAAGAGTGGAGGCGGAGTACGATGATCCTGTTGTACAAGAACAAGGGGGATGTTCAAAACTACAACTATAGGGGTATCAAGTTGTTAAGCCATACGATGAAAGTGTGGGTAAGGGTGATTGAAGGGAGGTTGAGGAGGTGTGTGTCCATTTCTAAGAACCAGTTTGGTTTCATACAGGGACGGTCGACTACTGAGGCCATTCACATTGTGAGGAGGTTGGTGGAGCAGTATAAGGCGGTGAAGAAGTATTCATTGAACTGGAGAAAGCCTGTGACAAAGTCCCGAGAGAGGTTCTATGGAGATGTTTCGAGGCTAGATGAGTCCCTATAGCGTATATTAGAGTAATTCAGGACATGCATCATGGAGCTAAGACACTGGTTAGGACAGGAGAAGACTCTGACTACTTTCCAGTTGAGATGGGGTTGCATAATGGATTAGCACTTGGCCATTTCTGTTTTCCTTAGCGATGGATTCTTTGATGCGTCACATTCAAGAGGAGGTGCCTTGGTGCTTATTATTAGCGGATGACATAGTGCTGATTGATGAGACGTGAGGTGGGGCTAACGAGAGGCTAGAGGTCTGGAGAACTCTGGAGTCTAAGAGTTTCAAATTTAGCAAGACCAAAACAGAATACTTAGAGTGCAAGTTCAACGGTGTTACCTAGGAGGCGGACGGGGATGTGAGACTCGATATGCAAGTCATTCCCATGAGAGAGAGTGTCAAGTATCTGGGATCTATAATTCAGAAGGATGGGGAGATAGACGAGGATGTCACACACCGTATAGGAGCAGGGTGGATGAAGTGGAGGCTCGTTTCCGGTGTCTTGTGTGATAAGGATATGTCGTTGAGACTTAAAGGTAAATTCTACAAGGTAGTGGTTAGACCAACTATGCTTTAAGGGGCAGAGTGTTGGCTAGTCAAAAACTCCCATGTCCAGCAGATGAAAATAGCGGAAATGAGGATGTTGAGATGGATGTGTGGGCATACTAGTTGGATAGAATTAGGAATAAAGTTATTCGGGAAAAGGTGGGAGTGGCCCCCGTGGAGACAAAGATGCGTGAGGCAAGGTTGAGATGGTTCGGGCATGTTAAGAGGAGAAGCACAGATGTCCCCGTCAGGGAAATGTGAGAGGTTGGCCTTGGGAGGTGAGAGGAGGGATAGAGGTAGACCAAAGAAGTCTTGGGGAGAGGGGACCAAGCGCAACATGGCATAGCTTAAGCTAACCGAGGACATTGCCCTAGATAGAAGGGTGTGGAGGTTGAAGACTAGGGTAGAAGGTTAGTAAGTAGTCGTGTGTTTCCCATTGTCTTCTCTAGTTCGATAATATTAGTGCTGTTACGGTACCCTTTTTTTCCTTAGTTTTCCTTAGTGCTGGAAGTGAAGAAGGCAGCATACATGAAGTTAGAGAGGAGCATAGGTGAGCAGGAGAGACGAGCGTGCATGGAAAGATATAAGTTAGCTAGGAAGGAAGCTAAACTGTCAGTCACGGGGGCCAAGACCGCGGCTTACGGTCGGATGTACGAGGAACTAGGGGAAAAGGGTTGGGAGAAGAAGTTATTCCAGCTAGCCAAGTTGAGAGAGAGGAAGGCCCAGGATGTGGACCAAGTGAGATGCATCAAGGACGAAGATGGTAGGATACTGATGGAAAAAAAAGTACGACCCAGTACAATACCACTCAGTGGTGTCTGGGGAGGGTAGTGTGTACGCAGCCTTACCCTTACCCTGGGGTAGAGAGGCTGTTTCCAAATAGACCCCCGGCATAAATCCCCAGAATTTGCTCCTGGGGAGACTCGAACTCACAACCTCTCGGTTGTAAGTGAGGGTTGGTTACCATCAGACCAAGCCCCTCTTGTGGATACTGATGGAAGATGCCCAAATTAAGAGGCGATGGCAGGCTTACTTTCATAAACTCCTGAATGAGAAAGGGGATCAGGATATTGTGCTAGGCGAATTGGAGAATTCCGAGATTCAGCGTGACTTCGGGCACTGCAGGCATATCGAGGTGGAGGTTGAGCGGGCTACGTGTAAGATGAGTAGGGGCAGAGCTACCGGGTCAGACGAGATCCCGGTGAAATTCTGGAAGTGTGTAGGGAGAGCAGGCATGGAGTGGTTGACTGGGTTGTTTAATGTTATTTTTAAGGCGAAACGGATGTCGGATGAGTGAAGGTGGAGTACAGTGGTTCATTGTATAAGAATAAAGGTGATATCCAAAGTTGAAACAATTATAGGGGTATTAAATTACTGAATCATACCATGAAAGTATGGGAGAGGGTTATCGAAGCGAGGGTGAGGATGACAGTGTCTGTATCTAACAACCAGTTTGGGTTCATGACGGGTCGTTCTACCACAGAAGTAATACACCTTTTTAGGAGGTTGGTGGAACTGTACAGAGAGAAAAAAGGATATGCACATGGTATTATTGACCTAAAGAAAGCATATGATAAGGTTCCTAGAGAAGTTCTCTGTAGATGCTTGGAGACTAAAGGTGTGTCAGCTCCCTATATCAGGGTGATTAGGGACATGTATGATTGGGCTAAGAATCGAGTTAGGACAGTAGGAGGCGACTCAGAGTATTTTCCAATTGAAATGGGGTTACACCAAGGCTCTGCGCTCAGTGCGTTCTTATTCTCCCTGGTGATGGATGCATTAACAAACCATATTCAAGGGGAAGTGCCATGGTGCATGCTATTTGTCGATGACATAGTTCTGATTGATGAGTCACGAGCCGGTGTCAACGAGAGACTAGAAGTTTGGCGACAGACTCTTGAGTCTAAAGGTTTCAAGCTGAGCAGAAGGAAGACGGAATACTTGGAGTGTAAGTTCAGCACTGAGCCGGGGGAAGTGGGCGTGGATGTGAGGCTAGAATCACAAGTTATCCCAAGTAGAGGCAGCTTCAAGTACCTTGGCTCGGTTATCCACGGGGGAGGGGAGATCGACGAGGATGTCGAATACCGTATTGGGATAGGCTGGATAAAGTGGAGGTTAGCATCCAGAGTTTTGTGTGACAAGAGAATTCCAACGATACTCAAAGGTAAGTTCTATAAAGCGGTAGTTAGACCGGTTATGGGGCTTAGTGTTAGCCAGTTAAGAACTAACATATCCAAAAGATGAAAGTAGCAGAAATGAGGATGTTGAGGTGGATCTGCAGATACACTACGATGAACAAAATTAGAAATAAGGATATTCGGGAGAAGGGGCATGTGGCTCCCATTGATGACATGATGCGGGAAGTAAGGCTCAGATGGTTCGGACATGTACAGAGGAGAAGCCCAGATGTTCCCGTAAAGAGGTGTGAGTGACTGGTTGTGGAGGGCACGAGACGAGGTAGAGGGCGACCTAAAAAGTATTTGGGAGAAGTGATCAGGCAGGATATGGCGATGCTTCAGATTTTCGAGGACATGGCACTTGATAGGAAGTTATGGAGGTCGAGTATTACGGTTGTAGGCTAGCAGATAGCTAAGTCTAGCGTTACCTGGTTCGGTTGTGACCCTAGTCTTGTAGGGTTTTGTCTGGAATAGCTAGGGGCATTATCGTGTCTTACTAATTTCGCTTTTCGGTGCAGTACCTATTTACTAGCCATCATTTTTGTTTTGCATTTTTCCTTCTGCATTTTTTTTCTGCTTCTAGCTTTTATACGATCTCTGTGGTGAAACAAATATTCCTCCTTTTTATTTTTCTTATTATCGTGAGCCGAATGTCTTCCGGAAACAGCCTCTCTACTCCTTCGGGGTACGGGTAAGGTCTGCGTACATACTACCCTCCTCAGACCCCACTTGTGGGATTTTACTGGGTTGTTGATGTTGTTGTTTGCTATATTCGCATGTCTTGTTCCGCTATTACTTGCCATCAGTAATTCCGTAGTTTGCTAGCAATAATTCGCTCATATTCTCGTTTGCTGCCTTGAATTTAGTTTCCTAAATATATGTCTTGCTATTACTTGCTATTGGTACCCCTTTCATATTCTTTGTTTCTATCTTTGATTTAGTTTTCTAATTATTGTCTTGCTATTACTTGCTATAAGGGCTTCTTTCACCTTCTTTAGCCGAGGGTCTATCGAAAACAGTCTCTCTGCCCTTCCAAGGGGTAAGGCTACGTACATCCTATCCTCCCCAGACCTACTTGTGGGATTATAGTGGATGGTGGTGGTTGTTGTATATTTTAACTATATTATGAAGAGCCACTGCTGGCAGAAACAAAAAATTCCACAGAACAAAAACTAATGCACAGCTAATATATATAATAACTAACTGCAAATTCAGTGACAGAGAATTACCAGTTGCAGCTTGATCTTTTCTTGATTTTGAACAGATCTCAGAAGGTGAGCCAGATCCTCGCGGAAGCAATGGGGAGTTAGAAACTGAGACTCCATTTCAAGGACCTGAAGTGCTGAAGATGCTTAGAAATTGAAATTGTTCAGAGCTACAAGCCAAACCACAGTTGCAAACAGCAAAATGTAGGATTAAAACACCGCTGATAGAGTTGGGGTATAGTGAATGATGATAGCGAAGGGATCATAATAGTGTATTAAGGGGCTTGTGGATGGGATGGATAAACTTCATCTCATGTTTGGTTATGCATTATCCGTGGGATGGTAGCTGAGATTGCTTACTTCCCAACACTTGTAATTTCACTCTGTGTAATTATTATACATACTAAGTACATTTATAAATATTACTTGGGAGTTGCAGGGCTTGGTGCGGGTCAATGGGAGGGAAAGGGTCAAAGATGGACTTTTCATCCCTATCTGGAAGGAGATAAGCAGGTATAAATTAAGGAGGGTTTTCTCATAGGCAGGATTACAGTGTGAGTGAATTATCATTCCATAGGAAAAGATGGGATGAAAATTCTATCTCTTAATCCTCTCCCCCGCTCCCTTAAAACAAACCAGAAGCTAGGCTAATATCTGCATGATGCATCAGCATACTGACCTGTTTTGAACAATCACCAAATTCAACAGTAATCTCACTGCATAGCTTTTGGTAAGTTGATTCTACTCCCGAAACCATAAAATCTTCGAAACCTCTGTCAGTTAAAGGGCATGAATAGACCATTTAGAACTGCAACACATCCATATTAAAAGATAAAATAAAGATGATACATCTTTATGCTCTAAAAGGAAAACACAAACCTCAAGCCATAGCAATCAAATTTGACATAAAAAAAGCTATTGCTATGATAATCAGATCATATTGGCTTTCTGCCCATAGATGGTGTAAATTAGGAATGAGAAACAGACATGCTTATATATTAGCTAAAACATCAAAATTCAGTAATGAATATTCTAAAGCATAAATGCCAACCAACTACCAGTCTCCCTCATCTTCCATGCTTGTTCTCTTACCTCCTCTTTTTCTTTTAAGTTTTTTCAGGGTGAGGATACAGTGGTTTCCAAGACATCACTGGAAGTTGGCAAAACAAAAAGACTTTTATTCTAATAAGCAAATATTTGTTTTCATTTAACACACAGGAACCAAGGAGGTGCTACATGATTTGTAAACAAAAGAACTTGCAACTCCAAAGAGCTCAAACAGTCCATATAATAATCTTTGCCATTCACATCTCTATGGATATAGCCCAAAATTAAAAAATGTAACATCTTAGAAAATTTAAATCCGTGTATGGTGTGCGAACTCCCTAGAACCTTCTATTTTCTTCCTTGAAAATAGGTAAGAGAGTCGTTTCCTAAAGTTTTGGTAAAAATTCCTTGGTCTTTCCCGGCATGATACATGCAGTTCCATTATAACAGCAGAAATTCTGTAGCTATACAGACAACTTTGTATGTTCAGTAGAGTATCCGAGGACTCCACACATTGCCTTTCTCTCTCTCGAGCATCAGATGTGCAGTGCAAGAAAAGGTGGTTAAAGATTCTTCACCTCTTCACACACATACTCCCTCTAGTCCATAATAAGTAACTATTTGGCTTTTTATTGATTCAAAATAAGTGTCTTTTTTACATAATCCAGAATGAATTAACTTTAGTTGTTTCAATTTGCCCTTATTTACATATCCCAATGTGTCAAGTTAACAGTATCCAAATTTTAATTAAGGGTAATTTAGTCATGATACCCATACCCCACCTGGTGGGAGTATACTGGGTAGTTGTTGTTGGTAATTTAGTCATGATACTTATTTTTTTCTAGGAGTTAGTATTTTCTTAAGGGGTGTGGCAAAGGCCAAAAAATCACTTATTGTGGACCATAGGGAGTAACATCTAGTTCAATAGTAGTCTGGTCCTCTTCTGATGGTTTGTCTAGAGTTAATATAAAGAAGAACACTTTGGCACTGGAAATAGAAATATTTCTTATCAGTGAATTCATGATCCAAGCCTTCTCAGCAAAATCCAAACCTTTCTTCAAATAAGAGAAGCAACCAGTGGACTAGGTCATAAGAGAGTCAATGTCACATCATGCGAGCAATGGAAGAGTACACAGCTCAATGTTTATGACAAGGAGCAGACAGCTCTATATTTTAACTTGAAACTGGCGCAACCTCCGCTCCACACCATTCTTGTCAAAATGAAATCCAGGTTTACACCTCTGATATAAATATGGTAGCAGGAGCAGTGATCAACAGAAGCACCAGGGTATTAGATATGAGCATCTAATCCATCTTTGTCAAGGACAAGTAAAACAACAGATATCAGGGTAGCAGATTTGGAGGTAAATCTCCTATTTAGTGGGAATGATAAACTTCGAAAGTGGTATAAACTCCTCCACGGTAGCTATACCTGTATGATAGTCAAAACTGACTCCGAACTGGGATGTTCTAATCCCTGAAGGTTTACATTTTTCTTTTGTGCAGAGGAGGGGGAGAACAGTGAACGTCGGTCTATTTTGAGGATGCATATGATAATCCAAATGTTATTTTCGGCAGGAATGAGGAGACAATACCATTTGGTGCTCTCAGTATCAAAAAAAAAACAATACCATTTGGTGCTCCTTATTAGCAGGGTGGGGCAAAGAACTCACTCAAATTGCCTGATGGACCTTCTCGAGAAATGTGGGTTGGGGGAGGGGGGGAAGGGGGGGGCGCTCCACCTTCTTCTATTTCTACATCTAGGATGTAGGACTTGTATCATGGATGCTAATAGAAATTCAACCATTATAGCAAGGAAAAGTTCAATTCAGAGGGAGAAGAGGAGGCATTTAAATTTTAGAACAGAAACATCTTGCGTTCGTGCAAGTTTGTTTGGGTCTTCAAAGGAGTTGGCAATGCAATGTCAAAGTCCGGGAAAAAGGAGGACGATAAGGAAGCATATAAGAATTTCATAAGCAGCATGGTTTCAATGCAGGTCAGTTGCCATCCTTGGTCCTAATAGTCAATAAAATTGATTTTGAGGAGATGTTAGTATTAACCAAGCTAGAGCATACTTTTGGAAATTCGACATGAGAGTAAATGGTAGAACTGAGTACAACAACAATTACTATCAATTTTTATTTTTTTTGGATGAACAACAATTACTATTATTACGCCTCAGTCCCAAATATGGTGGCAAAATGGGTTAAACAATAATTATCCATCCATACTCTCCATTAAATATAGGTTGAATAATGAACTTTTTAAAAATGGGTTAAATATGAATAAGATTCATATTATGCACTTAAAAAATGGACAACCAATGAGTTTAATTTTTACATTTGTAAAGACTCAAATTGGGGGTTCTTCAAGTTTGGGAGACTAGAAATTCTCCCAAAAGTGAACACATTCAAGAAGCAATGGATAATATGGATATCCATATTATCCGCCAGTTAACCCATTTTCTATTCGTATTAAATATGAATTGGGTTGGATATTTTATCCGTTTTTGCATTACGCATTTTTGGCCCACCTATATTCGACCTGATCCGCCTATTTGCCACCCCTAGTCGCAAACAGGTTGGATTGGTTATATGAATCCTCACTTCTTCATGTAAGTTCAACTCAAGTCATCATCATACTAAACAAAATGAAAGTAAACAAGTATGTTAATATATATATAATATGAATAATAATAATATTAGAAGTTCTTTAACAAGACAAACTTATTTTCAACTAGTAGGTATCACCATGTGGAGCCTTTCTTCCACTGTTCCATGTCTTTAGTTATGTATGCAATGATTTCAAGAATGTATAGGTCTTTTGAGATAATTTTCTTCTATGTGATTTTATATCTACCCAACAACAACACACTCAGTATAATCACAGAAGTAAGGTCTGGTAATAACTTCACTCACTATAATCTCACACCTAGATACATCCGTTGGTCAATGTAGAACATGACTAAGCCAATTCAAGCGACCTTCTCTTATTTAGAACTCCATGCATGCTACTTGCACCTTCAGGTGGATGTGATTATTTATAGTCTTATCCAATATTGTATAATTTTTTTTTTGATAATTGTGATATCCAAGTCAACTTGCACACACCTCGATTAATTTCACAGGATACATGGCACCTCCCACCAGCAACAGGTACCAAGTAACTCTATCCACCAGGCTTAGAAAGATAGGAAAAATCACCTATCTAATATTGTATAATCGCATAGCTATTTTAGCATCCGCGACTCTCCAACACTCATGTTGTAGATGTGGACATGTTGGTCTTATAGTTGTTCTACGAAACTTACCTTTCACTTTGGTAGCCATCCTTCTATCACATAACAACCTGGTAGCACTTATTCATTTTAATCATCAGGTTTTAATTCTATTAGTAACAACTTGATTTATTATTCCATTCTCTTGAAACAACGAGCCTAGATATCTAAATCATTTGCATTTAGCACCGGAACCGCGTCTGGTCTCACCTCAACTTCGCTCTTCTCACCCTGACTAAACTTACCGTTCATGTACCCAGTCTTACTCCTAACCCTTACTCTTTAGGTGCTTCTCCATAGTTCAAATTTTTGGTTGACACCATTGCTGGTTTTGTCAATTAATAAAATATCATAAGCGAATATCATTACACCATGTTGTATAATCTTAGTTAGCTCATCCATAACTAGGATAAACAAATAGGGCCTCAGTGTTGATCCCTGATGTAGACACCCTGCTACGTAAACCTTCTTTGTATCTTCTCACGCTACTGAAGACTCCTTCGTACATGTCCTTTATGCCATTTATATATTTAATATGAATTTCTATCATATATTTTCTCTAGGAATAATAACAAGGACATTTCGTGGTATTCTATCATATATTTTCTCTAGGTCAGTGAACTGGATACAAATGAAAAAATAGAATAAAAGCTTTCCTCTTTTAGGAATAATAACAAGGACGACATGTCTATCTTGAACCTCTATCCAGACTTACTTGATAACTAGAGCCAGTGCTACTCCCAAATGAAGGAAGGGGGTTAAGAGAGATAACAACCCAGCTAAAATTTAGGTAGGTAAATATCTAGTACCTTAAAGATCATAAGAAGGAACTAACTAAGTTGAGTGTGTATTCACAGCACACTTGCAGGCCTTTTCCCTATGCCCTTAATTATTAGCTTAATTAATTTATCCTTTTTGGAGGAAACGATTTCATCATTCTTATATAAGTTTGGCATACCAGAAGGAAAGGCATATCTTGAAACAATAATACTTCTAACACCAACAGAAAAATAGATAGGGGTATAATTTGGAAGCAGAAACAAACAGATATTATAGAGCTAGCTGAAAGAATCAATGTATTAGGTATTTCTTAATTACCTTTTGAGCCTGGCATAAGCTTGGGCTCTGCGTTGCTGCACTGCCAGAAATCTTCGAAGCAATTCGACAATTTTGAAAGAATCGTTCTCTGGACAATTGCCTGATTCCTCCTCCATGCTCATCCTCTCCGAAATAACTACCTTCTTCTCAAATTCTTCCACCGTGCTCGGGTTCATTGCTCTCTGTACTCTGATCTGCTTTCGTATAAACAAGGTTGAAGCAAATATAGGCCCAACTATTCAAATGGACTGGTAATTTTTGGACGAATTAGCTTAAATAGCCGCATACGCAAGCGTTTAATCTCAAATTAATTGGTGGACGTGTGTGTATATATATATATATATAATAAAAGGGATGAGTAAAAATTGATAGTATTTCGGCTCCAAAGGGTTATATTATTACCCCTACTTCTAATATTGCTTCCACTAGTCATACTGTCCCTACTCATATTCAAAGACCTCCGGAGATAATATATATATAAAATCATAATAAAAGGGATGATTAAAAAAATTGATAATATTTCTGCTCCAAAGGATCATATTGTTACCCATACTTCTAATATTGCCTCCACTAGTCATACTGTCCCTATTCATATTCAAAGACCTCCGGAGATATTGTTAAATCTGCATCTGGACATGCTTTAGATATAAAGTATAAATTACCTAATGCGCATATTTGCCAAAATAATGTGTGTATACCGCACTTCTTTTTCTTAGTTAAAAATCAGTTATACCCTCCTATAATATTAGAACTCCGGCCGACGGCCCTTTTAGTTGAATTCTCACACTGTATTAATCTTCAATAGTAATTACAAAGGAGAGAGTGGGTTAATGGTTTAAATGCAATTTGAACCATACCAATATGCAAATAATGAAAATGATGTTTATATAAATCAATATCATGCTTATTTAACAAACGAATAGTCTGTTTATCAGAATTTAAAGCTAAAGACTGTTCAGTCATTTTGTCACGATCCCAAACCCGATCGTGATGGCCCCCAACATATTGCTAAGCAAGCCCGACCAATCACACTCACGTTATGAGCTACAAGCTCACATCCGTAATTCACAAATCATTAATAACGAAGAAAAATCCAAAAGTTTAGCAATTATATAGAAAACATCCCAACAACCAGTACATAACAACCCCCCACAAATCTGAGGGTCACGAGTCAAGAGCCTCTACTAGAATAGCGTAATAATACTAAAATATATCATAATTTGAGTACGCAGAAATATAAAAATACAGAAATAATGGAAGAGTCGGGTCCTGCGGAGGCGAGGTACACTCCGGAGAATACTCTGAAAAACAGCTAAAAGATCAACTCTGCCCTGAGGTACCTGGATCTGCGCACATGGTGCAGGGAATAAAGTGCGTACTTCCAACTGAGTGGTAATAGGCATATATAATGATATTGAAGGCAAGAAATCGAGATATACTACACAGTAAAGCTAAAACAGTGTTCTATTCTTTTTAACAGTGTAAATCTCAATAAGCAGTAACAGGTAGAGCAGATAAGTGTAAATGCATGAATGCAATGCAAAATGCACATGAACACTACGGCGAGTAGCCCGATCCATTAGGGTACCGGCACTCAATGTGGAGGTTCCGACCCCGGAGGGGCTCCTACAGCTCAAGCGCAATATCATAGTAACATACGCTGCGGCGCGCAGCCCGATCCACTATCAGTCCAGCTATATGCATGCAAACCTCACATGCATAAATAACTTACCGTTTTTTTTATTCCGTTTATCAGAAATAATAGAATTAGGTGTTCAAAACCTCATAAATTACCCATCATTTTTAAACATTGTTCTAGTTCAGGACTGATATCATGAAAATATGCTATAATTCATAGAAATAGTAATAACGATCCTCACGGGATCAAAATAACTGGCACGTAGCCCAAATATATCCATAACCGTCCAAGTAGGAGGTTTACCGGCACATTTATAGCCAACAACACAGTACAATGCCACTCGGTTGGACTAAGCCATAGTCCCCAATCGCAATCGACCCCGCACTCACCGTAGAGTACGTGTCTCGCCTCAATACAGCGTCACAGTATGGTATACCGGGGTTTCAAACCCTCAGGTCATCATTCGCATCTATTACTCACCTCGAACCGGCTCTAAGACTAGTCCGCTTGCCTTTCTCTCTAGAATCAACCTCTGCGAATGCCAAATCTGATCAAAACAAATAGGAGTACATCAAAATAGGCTAATGGAACATAACCCAATCGAAATAACTCGAAATACACCCAAAAACACGAAGTTGGCAATACCCGAGCCCCGGGCCCACTTTTCAAAATATTACAAAATTCACATTTTCAGAATCCTCGTCTCGCCACGAGTCCATACATATGAAGTTTATCAAAATCAGAGTCTAATAGCCCCTTCAAATTCCAAATTTTCAATTCCAAAAACCAAGCCCTAAATTCTCCAATTTTCACCCAATTGTCAGAGGTTTAGATGATTATTCTCAATAAAATCACGTAATTAGCTCATAAAACTTACCTCAAGTCGAAGCCTAGGTGAAATCATCCTACTTCCTCGTCCAATAGCTCCAAAATGCGCCCAACAATGGTGGAAAATGATATTTTCTCGCGGATGAAAATTGATAATTTAACCCTTCTGCCCAGCTCGATTTCCTCTTCAGTGGTCGTTCCTCCGCTTATGCGACTACTGCTTCTGCGGCCCCTTGACCGCTTTTGCGGTCCAACTAATTCCTCCTGGGACCGCTTTTTTGCGGTCCTTCTACCGCTTACACGGTCAACGCCTAGGCAGTCTCCGTGATCCATCCATCCCTTCATTTTCCGCTTTTGCGGCTTACCAACCACTTCTGCGGTCACCGCATTAGCGGCTTCCCTTCCGCAGAAGCGGAAAAACCAGAAGCCACTTCTTGTATTATGCAACAAACTCCAAAACCTCCAATCAGCCATCCAAAAATACTTTGAGGCCCCCGAGACCCCAACCAAAACCACCAACCTATTCGAAAACATCATACGAACATGTTTCAATCATAAAAACATGACCTTTAACACAAAAATCATCAAATCATTACAGATCCAAGCCTAAGTTTCAACTATAACTTCTGAAACTAACATTCGATCAAAACCCGACCAAACGACGTCCGAATTTCTTGAAATTTGCAGACATATCCAAAATCACCTAACCAAGCTACTGCAACTCTCGGAATTCTATTCTGACTCCCAGATCAAAATCTCACCTATCAACCAGAATTTACGGAAATTCAAACTTAGCCAATTCAAGCCTAATTCTACACCGGGCCTCCAAATTCAATTTCGATCGCCCTCTTAAGTCACAAATCGCCTCTCAAAGCTAACCGAATCACCAGAATTTACAGCCGAGCCCTCTAACCACATAATCAACTTCCAGTTGACCTTTCTAAACTAGCCTTCTCTTTAAGAGACTAATTGTCTCCATTCCAACCAAACTCTGTCCGAATCACTTCAAACTCTCCAAACACATATAATAAAACATGTAAAATCATAAAACTGGAAAAACGGGACGGTAACTCACTTGACGACGGGTCGGGTCGTTACACATTTTTATCAATTGTTTAGAAGAAAGTTGTTCAAACCAACTATAATCATAAATGGTTTTGATAGAAACTTTAGGAATCGTCCATTTGTTTAAAAAATCGAGATTTTGAGGTATATCAACATCTTCAAGTCTAGTAGTTTTAGTACAGGTTTCTCCCAGATCCATATCCAATATTTCATGTCTATGCAAGATTTGTTCACATCTATTATATTATTTACTATGAAAGCACCTAGGCTCTGATACCATTTGCAGGATCTCTGTCTGGGCTGGCGATAGTCCGCAAGGCTCATACTTTGATTCAGCAATTGATAACTATGCTTTAGGGACTGGCGAGCACAATCAATAAAAGCTTATAGTCGAAATATAGAGAAATTGAAAAGGGAAATTAAATCACTTAAACAAAATCAAATGATTAACAATCATTGTATACTTCAATTAGACAATTATAATTCTCTAACCGAGCCGTCTCTTGATAAAGGAAAAGGTAGTCTTGATAACGACAACACGGTTCATATTGACAACGACAACATGGTTCGTAATAATGACAGACCCTTTGGTATTAGTCATATCGAGCTCAATTCTACTAACGATATGTTTTTAGGCATGATGCAAATTGTAACGGCGCATAAATGGTACATTAAATGTACTATACTCATTTATAATGATTTAACCATTACTGGTGTGGCAACGATTAATAGTGGTGATGATCTTAGTTGCATCTAAGAAGGATTAATTCCAACTAAATATTTTCAAAAAACTACGCATATTGTTAAATCTACATCTGGACATGCTTTAGATATAAAGTATAAATTGACTAATGCGCATATTTGCCAAAATCATGTGTGTATACCGCACTTCTTTTTCTTAGTTAAAATCAGTTATACCCTCCTATAATTTTAGGAACAATCGTTAATCATTTGGTTTTGTTTAAGGGATTTAATTTCCCTTTTCAATTTCTCTATTTTGACCTTTAAGTCGTCAAAAGAAGCTTCTCGAGTCAAGTTTACTCTATTCTCTAATCGTTTATGAACTTCATCTAGAGAATAAGGAGCGGAAAAATGTAATTATCAAGTTTATCTTTATCAAAAACTTTAGAAGTTGAAGCAGAATTTGAACTTGATGTAAAATCAATAATTTTTTTACGAAGTTCACTATCATTAACTTTTATTAACAATTCTATAACATTGTCTGATGATATAGTACTAATGTTTAAATCATGAAACATAGCTTGCATTTTATAAAATACGTCACTATCACAGGTACAAGTATTATTATTGCAAGTATTACAAGCAGATTCATTATCAGATAAATCAATTAAGTTGTTATCCGACTCATAATCGGGATCTGAACTATAATCATATTCTAACCCACAGGTGTACAAAAGACCATGAATCTTATTTTAAGATTCATTGTCTAGCTCTAAAGCTTTTAATTTCTGAAGCTTATAATTTGGAGCTATGTGGCTGAACTTTCCACATTTGTAGATCTTTATTTTAGCCAGATATCATTTAGATCTATTTTTTGCAAATCTAGTAGATTTACGATGAGCTTTTCTACTTTCTCGCTCTTCTTTAGATCTTTGCATATACCTTTTCTTTCGATAGGGTCTATTATCGTTGGTATAATGCTTTTTACCTAAGGTTCTACGTAATCCGTATTTAGTACAAAAATCTCCTAATTGAATTTTTCTTGCCGCTTACTATTCTTAAGTTGTTGATCCAAATGTAGCTCATTACACAGGTTTAACCGTTCTTAAGTTGTTGAGCCAAATGTAGCTCATTACACAGGTTTAACCCTTCTTCAACACAAACTCCTATTAATTTCCCATAGGTAAAATCTTGATAGGGAATGACTGTTTGGTTTCCTTGTAGAGCCTTTTGGACTCTTGCAGAAAAAGAGGAGGAAGGCCATCTATAAACTTGGATTTCCAATACTCGTATTTATTTTCGGGTAGTTCAATGACCTGACTCATAAACGTATTTTTGTACCATCTAAATTCGCTGAGGGTTTTACACTTCAAATCGTTTAGCATAACGCGTTTAGTTTGATCCTGGTTGGTGAAACTACCACTAAAATACTCTAAAGTATTAAGAATAAGTGTATAAACGACGTCTTCTCTATTATCAGTAAGAGGAGAACCCAGGTTATCAGACCCTACTTTAGCTACTTTGGCTTCCATAATTGCACTTCTTCGGTCGACAGTGAAATTATATTCCCACCATCCTCGCAGCTGGTCGGTAAACCCTACTACTATCATCTTAGCAATGGTTTTATCGGTATTCTTAACACTTTTACAGTTAGTTGAGTACATCAGCATACGGTTTACTAAGATGGTTATTGCCTATCTGTCAAACCATCGAGATTCCATTCATAAATCTCTGAACTATTATAAGACGTATTAGTCCGGTTCCAGTCACGTTCTTCAATTAAAACTTCTTGAGGAGTAGGGCGAGGGTAATAGTAAGTTTGCATTCGAGGTTTGTCAGCGTATTTATTGAAACCTCTGGATTCTTTGAATTTATTAAACTCGGACCAAACTTCATCTTGGTAGTTAACCGAAGAATCAATCCTATCGGCAAAATTGTCCGCAAGATCGACATGCTTAATACTAAGATTAGGATATCTAGAAGATCTTCTAACTCATTAAAGGAGGAAAATTTAAAATCCTGAATCTCTGGAGGTCTTTGAATATGAGTAGGGACAATATGAATAGTGGAGGCAAGATTCAAAGTAGGGGTAACAATATGATCCTTATGAGCTGAAATACTATGAATTTTTTTACTCTTCCCTTTTATCAAAATAATGAACTCATCAAGCTTACTATCAAGAGGACTGACATGCTATCCTAAAACTTTAACATACAAACTCAAATAATTGTTATGATTATGAGATTATTAATCTCTTTAATACTAGCATGACCTATATCATTGTCAATAAATTTTTGGAAAGCTGAAAAAGTAATATCTGTATTATTAGGTAGAATAAATGGAGTTTGAGGAGGATAAACAACTTTAGTAATATTACCATTACTATCTTGATATGATCTAGTTAAAATATTAACATAAAGAGGTAAATATGTGGTTATAAACCATGGAACAAAATACATAATATGTAAAGCACAAGTTTCATAAAACTCTTAAGAAATATTATTTAAATCGTTTTTACTATAATAATGAAAGGCATAAACATACCTCGTTTATTAAAATATGTGCAAAAATATACACAAACCTAATTCCTAATTGGTTTATAAAATGGTGGTTATACCACAGCCCTGCAGTGAAAACTCTTCCATACGAGGAAACCTTTTCTGAGGATGATATCCCTACGAAATCTCGACCTTGCCAAATGAATGCTGAATTGGTGGAATTCTGCAAAAAGGAAATTGATAACTTGCTGCAAAAGGGTTTGATTAAATCCTCGAAATCTCCATGGTCTTGTACTGCATTTTATGTAAATAGTGCATCAAAAAAGGAACGTGGTGTTCCTATGTTAGTTATAAATTATAAACCTTTGAATAAGTGTTTGAAATGGATTAGGTACCCTATCCCCAACAAAAAGGATTTTCTTGCTAGGTTATACGATGCCAATATATTTTCAAAATTTGATTTAAAATCAGGATATTGCAAATTCAAATCTTTAAAGAACATGCTTATAGAACTGCTTTTAATGTCCCATTCGGACAATATGAGTGGAATGTTATGCCATTTGGTTTGAAAAATACACCGTCTGAATTTCAGAAAATAATGAATGATATTTTCAACCCTTATCTTGATTTCATCATCGTTTATATTGATGACATACTAGTATTTTCAAAAACACTAGAAACGCACTTCAAGCACCTTGACATTTTTAAAAGAATTGTTATACAAAATGGTTTAGTTATTTCAAAACCAAAGATGAGTTTGTTTCAAATTCAGGTTCGATTTTTAGGACACAATATTTCCAAGGAAAGATTACTCCCAAAAAAGGTCAATTGATTTTACTTCAAAATTCCCTGATGTTATTACTGATAAAACTAAATTACAAAGATTTTTGGGAAGCTTGAATTATATTTCTCCCTTTTATAAAGGTTTATCTCGTGATTTAGCTCCACTTTATGATAGACTAAAAAAGGATTATAAACAACCCTGGACTGACCAACACACCTTATTAGTTAAGAATATTAAGCAGCGTATCACATCTTTACCTTGCTTAACTCTTGCCAACCCTACTTGGCAAAAAATTATTGAAACTGATTCTTCCAACAATGGTTATGGAGGGATTCTTAAACAGGTTAATCCCACCAATAAAAGTAAATATCTAATAAGATTTCACTCGGGCAAATGGACCGAAGCCCAAAAGAAATATGCCACTGTAGCACATGAAATGTTGACTATTGTTAAATGCGTTTTAAAATTTCAAGATGATTCTTATAATCAAAAGTTTTTAATAATAACAAATGCTCAATCTGTTAAATTTATATTTAATAAAGATTTTAAACATAATGCTTCAAAACTTATGTTTGCTAGATGGCAAGCGCAACTAGCACCTTTTGATTTTGACATTGTTTATAAAAAGGGAATTGATAATTCTCTTCCTGATTTCTTATCCCACAAATATTTAGATTCATAATAAGTTTTTGTAATCTATTTTTCAATGATGAGTTCTTAATTACCTTTTTAAGAGTATTTCCTCTTAACACCGATATTCAAAGTCTCGTTCTTGATAAGATCATTTATGCCATTCTGGAAGAAGATTTTACATTTATGATACATTGATTATATGGACGATATTAGAGTTGATATACTCGATGGATATTTCTCTAAATAATATGAATTGTTATACGTGCAGCGTAGAACCCCCTAGGCTCAGCCCAGAGGAAGAGGAAGAAAATCCTCTACTCCGGGAAGATCTCAAGGATCGTCATATGGATCCTCATCTGGCTCCCCAGTTATACAAATGGGAAATCGAAAATTGATAAACTCGAAGGTTTTACAGAAAGGTGAATCCTTATCTTCTCAATCTATCCATCTAAAGAACATTCCAGAAGATAGTCTGTTATATGGGCAAATCCAGACATATTTAGTAGCCCAGAAGCAAAGTGATATGTTTGCTCTATAGCCAAAGAAGAAGACACTGATGATATCAAGTCTTACGAGCAACTGGAAAACAAATAAATAATATTTCTTTTAGAAAACTCTGAGATCCAGAGAAAAGAAGAGCCTTGGAAGATATTCCAAAGATATCTAATAAACGGATTATACTACCCGGGTGAGTCATACAAAACTCGTTCTTATTATGAAAACATCCTTATAAGTACAGGAAGTGCAGAATTTCAGCATTTCTCGGGTTACAATACTAGTGAGAACGTTTATAACTTCTCCAAGATCATTATTAAACAGATTATTCTATTGAAGAATGGATAATTTCTATAATGAAAGAAAGGCAGATAAGTATTAATAAGTCCTTGATGAATTTTACATATTGGAATTATATTCAGGCCTTTGATAAAGTCCTTTACTATAATAATGAAAGGCATAAACATACATGGTTTATTAAAATATGTGCGAAAATATTCGCAAACCCAATTCCTAATTTTTTTTATAAAATGGTGGTTATACCACGGCCCTACAGTAAAGATTCTACGGATCCTTTTCTTAGATTATATAAAGAATGGGCAAAGGTCTCTCCCAGACTAAACAGTTTATATGATTCGGATCATATCTGTTATCTTGAAAAGATTGATCAAGTATATTTTTATATTGAATTCTCCATCCCTTGGATTCATAAATGGACGTCGGAGCTTGGTTTTATCGTTGAGCAGATACCGTGTTTATATAAGGTATTTTACAATAATTTTTTGGACAAGCTAGTAAAGACAGATCCCAAAACTCAAATGTTATATGGACAAGAACTCCTGAACTCTACTAAAGTAAAAATTTAGGAATATTGCAGTACTCCTCAAAGTAAATTGATAATTGACGATAAAATAGTGAAACATGCTGGAAGAAGAATCTCCATACAAGAAGGGGACAAAACAGATTTGATAAATCAATACCTAGAAGAGGTAAAGAAAAATTTGCTCCAAAATATCTCTCAAATGGATAAATCCGACACTTCAATGAAAAGTGAAACAAGCGGAGATATTGCCAGCATCGAAGATATAGACGATGATTCTCAGCTAATAGAAACTGAGAAAAATTTATCCAAAAGGGAAATAGACCAGGTGGAAGATTTCCTCCGACAAATAAAAGAGGCCAACAGTGAAGCCAATAGTGAAGCCGCCAGGACCCACTAAAAAATGAAGCCGCCATGACCCAATCAACAGTAGATACACTGTGTCAACAGTAGATACACTGTGTCAACAGTAGATACAATGTGTCAACAGTAGATACACTGTGTAAGGGACCTACATAGGGGGACTTTGTTTTATAAATAGAATGACCCTTTCATTTTGAAGGGGCATCAGAAGTTAGGCTCTCTCACTCTACTCCCTCTCTAAGTCTCTTGTATAAACTCTCTCCTTTGTAATTATGTCACAACCCAAAATCTTAGCCCGGTCGTGATGGCGCCTATCGTGAAGATAAAGCCAATCAACAACAAAACAATATATCTTTTTATAAATTCTTAGTAGGAATAAGTCTAATTCACAGATATTATGATCATAAGTGCGAAATGTAGAAAATCATTCTATCCATGATATGTGTGCTTTGGTTGTATTAGCATGATTTTTAGGTATAGGTTTTGATGAATGACAAACAATGAAGTCAAGTGTCAAACAACGTTATCATATGACAAACAATCAAGATTGAATGCCGAGAAGCATATTGATGAATGGATTGCATAGACAAGCCAAAGATGAGCTCAAAAGTTCAAGACCGAAGACCCAAGGCGTAGGTCGTTAGGTAGAACCAATGTAAGAGCAACGTTTAAGTTATCTCGTCTTTTGGCTCAACATAGGTCATCATAAATATGCATAAAATCATTTTATCAAATCATATTTATCATAAACATATTTCAAATACTTCAAACAAAATGATTTTAACGTTTTCATTTTAACCAAAATGGTTTTTGAAGTAAGTTTTCGATTCTGGTATATTCTGGTATATTCTGGTATACTCCAGCTTTGATTCTGATATACTCTGGTATATTCCAGCTTTGCTGGAAATTCCGCAAGGCAACATAATCGATTATGTGATTGGAATAATCGATTATTTCACTATTCGTTGCCTTCCCAACGTTCCGTTTTATGAACGTTGAGAAGATAATCGATTATGCAAAGTGGATAATCGATTATCTTGCATAAAATCAGCATAATTGATTGTCAATTAAGCAACGGACATACAACTTCTAACACCTATAAATAGAGGTCTTTTGAGCTGATTTGAGACACACAACACCTCTCATTATTCATATACATATTGATATTATTTGTGCATCATTATAGAGCTTTTGTTGAGCCATTTGAGAGACAGCTTTGAGTTGTTCATAGAGCTTATTTTGTATCTCTTTATCTACTCTTATTAGAGAGTTCTTGTTGTAAAAGAGAAAGGTGTTTGAGAAGATCATATCTTCTCATTGATTGTCGGGTTTGCTAAGTACCCTCAATCTTAGTGTGTGTTGTCTTGTGGTGCGGTATCCACGAGCAAGGTGAAGTCTTGAGGTGAGGTATCCTCGAGCAAGTTGAAGTCTTGTAGAGTGTACATCTACGAGCAAGTGTAACGGTTTGTTAGGCACCCGTAAGCTTAACGGAGTTAGTGGAAACTCGAGAGAGTCTCTCGGGGACTGGACTAACCACATGTTGTGGTGAACCAGTATAAATTCGGTGTGTCCTTTCCTTAATCTTTTAATTACTGCATTTACTTTACTCCTGCAATTTTAATTCCGCAATATTTATCAATATTCTCGTGCCGCACTATTCACCCCCCCTAGTGACGGGCATAAATCCTAACACGAAAGAGGCATGATAGTACAACGAAAACCATCCCGACTCAGCCCAAAATCGGGGTGTCACAAGTCATGAGCTACTACAGAGTTTACCAAGTCTGGAACATATCACAATAACAAAAAGATAAAGGAGAAAACGGGGTTGCGGACATCAACAGCTACCTTGTTACTCCTAGTCACCGCCTGTTTTGGAAAGAATCAGCGCTTAGGAGCGAACTCAGCTCTACCTGTATCTGCACGCATGGTGCAAGGAGTAATGTGAGTACTCTGATCCAGTGAGTAATTAAAATAAATAATGACTGAAAGCATGCAATCTCATAAAGGCATAATATAACGCTATCTCAAGCAGTAAAATCAGATATGCAGTAAAACATTGAGTAACAGATAATTTCAACAATGAAGAATAATCAAAAGCTTGCCCCTCGGGCTCAATATCAATATCTCAGTATAGTATCAGCCCCACTGGCTCACCCCCAACTCACAGCACACAACATCAGCCCTTCGGGCTCACTCCCAACTCACCATACACAAACGACAGCCTCTCGGGCCCACTCCCAAGCCACCTGGTACCCTCCGTTCACTTGGGGTGTGTACAGACTCTGGAGGGGCTCCTACAGCCCAAGCGCTATATCAATAGGCCTGAAATCCTTCACACAACACACACGAGGCCTGAAATCCTCCTCAAATAACAATCGAGGCCTGAAAGCCTCCTTACATCACTCAACATACCCTCACAGATGGCCTTTGGCCTCAATCAGTCCAGAAAATAATCATAAGCCCCTTGGGCATCGGTAAAATAATAGTGTCAGCTCAACAACATTATAAATATCATTAAATCTCGAGTTGAGTATATATGAATCTCAGTTCACAAAATAATATAGTTCAATTGGACTGAGCTGAAATAATATTTCAAATAATTGGCACGAAACTCAAATATGGCAATAAGCCCAAACCATGATGGAAAACAGTAAGTCTCTATTAAATACGCGGTAAAAATACCAACCGGGATGGACCACATCACAATCCCCAAAACAAAATGACCCCGCGCTCATCATACAACGCGTGTATCATCTCAACATAGCAGTATGTTGCGCAATTCAGGGTTTCAAACCCTCGGGGCATCATTTTAAATCATTACTCACCTCAAGAAGGTCCAACATCTACTCCGCTATGCCCTTGCCTCTCAAATTTACCTCTTCGCGCGTCGAATTTGGTCAAAAACACAACGAATACATTACAATAGGCCAAGGGAATATAACCCAATCAAAAAGACTCGAAAAATATCGAAATTCACGAAATTCGCAAAACCCAAGCCCCGGGCCCATGTCTCAAATCCAAATATTTTTACATCACAACAATCCTTATCTCGCCACGAGTCTATACATACCAAATTCACAAAAATCGGAGTTCATTTGACCCCTGAAATCATCATTTTAGAATTTCAATCTCAAGCCCTAAATTTATATGATTTGGCTATGTTTTCATGGATTTCTAGGAAGATTCTTCAATAAAATCATGTATTTAACTTATAAAACTTACCTACAATCAATCTTAGTTGAAACTCCCTTTAATCCCCATCCAAAAGCTCTCAAAATGACTAAAAATGGAGGAGAAATGGGGTGTTTTCGTGACTGAAATGTTTTAACATTCTACCCCAGCTAAAGTGTTTTCGCAATTCCCAGAAATTTCTTCGCAATTGCGAAGCTACAGTGTTTTCGCAATTACCATCTTGCTACAATGTTTTCACATTTCTCAGCCTTTTTCTTCGCATTTTTGAAACTTACAGGGTTCGCAATTCTCACACTTTGTTCGCAATTGCGAGCATATTAGAAGCAACATTTTTTCTGACACGAAAATGAGCATAACTTCCTCTTACGATGTCCAAATTAGATGATTCTTTTTCCTATGACTCTGTAATTTTGATAAGGATCAAATGGTTCAAGAAAAATTGAATTTGGAGCTCATTTGCTTAATATGGTACCCCTTTTTGTCCAAAGAAACGACGTTGAAATATCGAGTAAGAGCGTGATCACAACCCGAAACACACCCGAGGCCCCTGGGACCCCGAACAAATGTACAAACCAGTCCCAAAACACATTACGGACTTGTTTGACGCCTCAAATCACATCAAACAATGCTAAAACCATGAATTACACCTCAATTCAAGCTTGAAGAACTTTTGAGTTTCCAACTTCTATTTCCGATGCAGAAACCTATCAAATCACGTGTGTTTGACTTCAAAATTTGCACACAAGTCTAAAATGATATAAAAAAGCTATAAAAATTCTCGGAGTTCCATTCCGACTCCCGGGGTCAAAATTTCACCTATCAACCGGAAATCACCAAAATACTAACTCGCTAAAATACGCTAATTTCTTCACCAGACCTCCAAAATCAATTCCAATTGCGCTCCTAAGCCTTAAATCATCCCTCGATACTAGCTGAATCATCGGAATTCAATTCCGAGCCCTCTAACCCACATGTCAACGTCTAGTTGACTTTTTCAAACTAATTCTTCCTTAAAGAGACTAATTGTCCCATTTCCTACGAAACTCGATCCGAATCGACTCAAATTCACCATGTACACATATTGAAACATGAATAAATATTTAACATGGAATAAGGGATGGAAATACAGGAAACGACGGTTCGGGTCATTACATTCTCCCCATTTAAAACAAATGCTCATCCTCGAGCGAGTTAAGAAACATACCTGGAGTTTCAAATAGGTGTGGGTACCTGCTCTGCACCTCCTGCTCGGTCTAAGTAGCCTCCTCCACGGACTGACCTCTCCACTGTACTTTCACTGATGCTTTATCTTTGGTCTCAATTTTTTAACATGTCAACCCAAAATAGCCACTGGCTCCATATTATAAGTAAAATTTTCATCTAACTGCACTGTACTAAAATCTAAAATATGAGACAGGTCCTCAATGTACTTCCGGAGCATAGACACATGAAATACCGGATGAACAACCGATAAGTTGGGTGGCAAGGCAAGCTCGTAAGCCACCTCTCCAATCTTCCTAAGTACCGCAAACGGTCCAATTAACCGCGGACTCAACTTCCCTTTCTTTCCGAATCTCATAGCACCCTTCATGCGCGAAACCTTCAACAAAACCTTCTCGCCCTCCATAAATGACACATCTCAGACCTTCCGGTACACATAACTCTTCTGACGCGACTGAGCAATGAGAAGTCTTTCCTGAATCATCTTCAACTAGAGATCTACACCGCCTCCCATATAAGGCCTCGTACGGTGCCATCTGAATACTGGACTGATAGCTGTTGTTGTAGGCAAACTCTACAAGAGGCAAAAATTCAACCCAAGAACCTCCAAAATCAATCACACAGACATCCATCATATCCTCCAATATCTGAATAGTACGCTTGGACTATCCGTCCGTCTAAGGATGAAATACTGAACTCAACTCCACCTGAGTGCCCAACTCGTGCTGAAAAGTCCTCCAAAACTGAGAAGTGAACTGAGTACCTCTGTCCAAAATAATAGTAACCGGAACACCATGCAACCACACAATCTCCTGAATAAAGATCCTAGCCAGTCGATCTGAACAATATGTGGTACACACTGGAATGAAATGCGCTTTCTTGGTCATCCTATCCACAACGACACAAATAGAATTAAAATTCTTCAAAGTCCGAGAAAGATCGCTCACAAAATCCATAGTGACTCTCTCCCATTTCCACTCAGGAATAATCATCTGCTGAAGCAAGCCGCTCGGTCTCTGATGCTCATATTTCACTTGCTGACAGTTGATACACCGAGCTACATATCCCACAATATCTTTCTTCATTCTCCTCCACCAGTAATGCTACCTCTAGTCCTGATACATCTTCACGGCACCCGGATTGATGGAATACCGCGAACTGTAGGCCTCCTCAAGAATCAAATCTTTTAGACCTTCAATAATGGGCACACAAATACGGCCATGCATCCTCAATACGCCATCATCACCAATAGTCGCATCCTTGGCATCATCATGTCGAACTCTGTCCTTAAGGACAAGAAAATGCGGATCATCATATTGGTGTTCTCTGATGCGATCATATAATAGAAGATCGAGAAACCACACTAGCCAATACCCAACTAGGCTCAGAAATATCTAACCGCACCATCTGATTGGCTAAGGTCTGAACATCAACTACAAGAGGCCTCTCCCTAGCTGGGATGTAAGCCAAACTCCCCATACTGACTGTCTTACAGCTCAACGCGTCGGCCACTACATTGGCCTTTCCCGGATGATACAGAATAATAATATCATAGTACTTAAGTAACTCAAGCCACCTCGACTGCCTCAAATTAAGATCTTTTTGTTTAAATAAATGCTGAAGGCTGCGATGATCAGTGAATACTTCACAAGATACACCGTATAAATAGTGCCTCCAAATTGTTATGGCATGAACTATAGCAGCCAACTCCAAATCATGAACAGGGTAGTTCTTCACATGGGGCTTCAACTAACGAGAAGCATAAGCAATAACTCTACCCTCCTGCATCAGCACACAACCAATCCCAACTCTCAAAGAATCACAATATATTGTGTATGAATCGGTAGCTGATGGTAACACCAAAACTGGAGCTGTGGTGAAAAGTGACTTGAGCTTCTGAAAGCTCTCCTCACACTCGTCGGACCATACAAATGGAGCACCTTTCTGAGTCAAGTTGGTCAAAGGCGATTCAATAGAAGAAAACCTCTGAACAAATCGGCGATAATAGACTACTAGACCCAGAAAACTTCGAATCTCTATGACTGAGGATGGTCTAGACCAGCTCTGCACTGCTTCTATCTTCCTTGGATCAACCTGTATCCCTTCATTGGACACTATGTGTCCCAAAATGCCACAGAACTTAGCCAAAATTCACATTTGGAGAATTTTTCATACAGCTTCTCCTCTATCAGTCTCTGCAACACTACACGCAAATGTTGGGCATGCTCCTCCTTGCTACGCGAGTATACCAGGATATCATCAATAAATACAATAACAAATTCATCCAGATAAGACCAAAACACACTGTTCATCAAATGCATGAATGTTGATGGGGCATTAGTCAGCCCGAAAGACATAAGAAAAAATTTATAGTGACCATATCTAGTCCTGAAAGCAGTCTTGGGAATATCCGACTCCCTGATTTTCAATTGGTGATAGCCTGAACAGAGATCAATCTTAAAAAACACCCTCGCTCCCTGAAGCTAATCAAATAAGTCATCAATGCGAGGCAAAGGATACTTGTTTTTCACTGTTACTTTATTCAACTATCTATAATCAGTGCACATTCTAATTGTGCCATCTTTCTTCTTCAAAAAAAAAAATAAGTGCACCCCACGGGGACACACTAAGCTGAATAAACCCATTATCTAGGAGTTCTTGAAGTTATTCCTTCAATTCTTTCAACTCTGCTGGTGCTATACGATATGGCGGAATAGAAATGGGCTCAGTGCCCGGCACTAGGTCAATGCCAAAATCAATATCGTTGTCCGGTGTCATGCCCGGCAGATCTGCAGGAAAAACATCAGGAAAGTCCCTCACAACTGGGAGAGAATACATACTAGGAACCTCAGCTCCATCATCTCGCACATAAGCCAGATATGATAGACAACCCTTCCCAACCATACGCTGGGCTTTCAAGAAAGAAATTACTCTGCTAGAGACATAATCAGTCATGCCACGCCACTCGATCCTCGGAACACTTGGAATAGCCAAAGTAATTGTCTTAGTATAACAGTCTAGAATAACATGATATGGATATAACCAATTCATGCACAGAATAATATCAAAATCTACCATGCTCAATAGTAGTAGATCAACTCGGGTCTCCAGACCCCCAATAATCGTAAGCACATGACCGATGCACATGGTCCACAATAATAGTATCGCCCACCGGAGTAGACACATGAAAAGGTAAAGTAAAAGACTCCCGAGGCATAAATGATGGGCAAAATATGAAGACATATAAGAATAGGTGGATCGAGGATCAAATAAGACAAAGACATATGTGTGGCAGATTGAGATAATACCTGTGATAACAACATCTGACGCAAGAGCATATGCCCGGTCTAGGATAGCATAAAACCGAGCCGGACCACCGCCCGCCCGATTTCCCCTCTGGGGCGGCCTCTATCTACCTGACCCTCACCCCTAGCTGACTAGGTGGGTTCTGAAGTAACTGGTGCAGAAGATGAGGACTGGCCCCTCTGCTGTGATGAACTGGCAGTACGACGAGGACACTGCTTCCACACATATCCTAACTCTCCGCACTCATAACAGCCCCTAGATGTTGGAGGATGGGACTGAAAAGAACCTCTCGCACCAGAGTGACTAGCTGGTGAACTCAGTGCTGAAGAACCCTGAACTGACGGGGCACGTGAAGAACTCTGAGCTGGAAGGGCACCGAGTGATGACTGGCCTTGCTGAAATCCCTGATGATCACGACCTAAAGATGGCCCACGGTACTCTGGACGAGCTGACTGATGAGGCATGTAGGAACGACCTCTACTCTACTGAAATTGGCCCCTAGACGGAGCACCATTGTGACTAGCTGATCCACGAGGCCTCTTAGCCTCCCGCTCCTATCTCCCAAGACGACGATCCGTCTCAATATCACGAGCAACATCCACTTCATCCTCAAAAGTATGGCTTAGAATCCTCTCTCGAGCCATCAAAATACGAATGGGATAATTAATCTCATCCACGAACCTCCTAATCCTTTCCAGATCTGTCGGGACCATCCATGGAGCATAACGAGCTAGCTCCGAGAACCTCACCTCATACTGAGATATGGTTATATCTCCCTGACAGAGATACTCAAACTGTCTGCGCAGCTCCTCTCTCTGAGATCGCTGTACCCACTTCTCCAGAAAGAGAGTGGAGAAATCTGGCCATGACAAGGGCATTGAACCAACGGTCTACGCCGTTCATATGCCTCCTACCTAGTAAAGGCTGCACCTGTGAACTGAAAAGGAGTAAAGGATACACCGCTAGCCTCCAAGATCCTTACTGTCCTCAGCATACATCTACACTTGTCAAGAAAACCTTGGGCATCCTCGCACTGAGCACCACTTAAAGTAGGAGGTCCAAGTCAGTTGAATCTCTCAAGATGACGTTGCTCATCGTCTGGCATAACCGGGACCATATGATCCTGAACTGGTGCAACCGGCTAAACTGGGGAAACCTGTTGTACTAGTGGTGCCTCTAGTGTTTGTAATCCATGTACTACTGGCTCAGGTGTGCGAGCAGCGGGGGGTCTGATTGCCTCCCCCTGCCTATGAAGTAGCTGCAGTGGTGGCTGAAACTGCCTCGGCCAGGCCAGTGCAAACTGTCAGAATCAAAGCAAGAGCCTCCTGAAGACCCAGAATAACAATAGGCACAGTTGGTGCCTGAACATGTGCTGCTGGAGTCTCTGCAGCTGGAGCCTAATCCTGAGCCGGGGCAACGGGTCGGTCCACAGATACTGCCCTTGCGGCTCTACCTCGACCATGATCTTAACCACGACCTCGACCACGACCGCGTCCACGGCCTCTGGTGACCTCAGTAGGTGGCAATGGTGGTCGTCCTCTTATCCGTTAGCACATGTTCTCGCCATCTGTGAGAGAATAGAACAACAGAATTTAGTTTTCCGACCAACAAAGTCGCACGACAAGAATTACAAGAATATGAAATTTTCCTAAAGGTTCTGCAGCCTCTCGAGGATAAATACAGACTTCTCCGTACCGATATGCAAGACTTTACTAAACCAGCTCATGACTCGTGAGACCTAGAAACCTAGGCTCTGATACCAACTTGTCATGACCCAAAATCCCAACCAGGTCGTGATGGCGCCTCTCGTGAAGACAAGGCCAGCCAACAACAAAACAATACATCTCTTTATAAATTCTTAGCAGGAATAAGTCTAATTCACAAATATTATAATCATAAGTGCGAAATAAGCATGACAGTACAATGAAAACCATCCTGACTCAGCCCGAAATCGGGGTGTCACAAGTTATGTGAGCTACTGCAGAGTTTACTGATATTTTCCAAGTCTGGAAAATATCATAATAACAAAAGAT
This sequence comes from Nicotiana benthamiana, assembly GCA_034376525.1. Classification (NCBI taxonomy): domain Eukaryota; kingdom Viridiplantae; phylum Streptophyta; class Magnoliopsida; order Solanales; family Solanaceae; genus Nicotiana; species Nicotiana benthamiana. Next base: position 51,371,867 of record CM067340.1, on the reverse strand, counting down.
AAGGGAGAAAACGGGGCTGCGGACGTCAACAGCTACCTCGTCACTTCTAGTCACCACCTGGTTTGGAAAGAATTAGCGCTCAGGAGCGAACTCAGCTCTGCTTGTATCTGCATACATGGTGCAAGGAGTAATGTGAGTACTCCGAACCAATGAGTAACAAAAATAAATAATGACTGAAAGCATAAAATCTCATAAAGGCACAATATAGCGCTATATCAAGTAGTAAAATCAGTTATGCAGTAAAACAGTGAGTATCAGATTATTTCAACAGTCAAAAATAATCAAAAGCTTGCCCCTCGGGCTCAATATCAATATCTTAGTATAGTATCAGTCCCATGGGCTCACTCCCAACTCACTAGCACACAACATCAGGCCCTCGGGATCACTCCCAATTCACCACACACAAACGACGGCCTATCGGGCCCACTCCCTACTCACTTGGGTACCCTGCGCTCATAAGGGTGTGTATAGACTCCGGAGGGCTCCTACAGCCCAACCGCTATATCAATAGGCCTGAAAGCCTTCACACATCACACACGAGGACTGAAAGCCTCCTTATATAACAATCGAGGCCTGAAATCCTCCTCATATAACACTCGATGCCTAAAATCCTCCTCATATAACACTCGATGCCTGAAAGCCTCCTTACATCACTCAACACCCTCACAGATGGCCCTTGGCCTCAATCAGTCCAGAAAATAATCATAAACCCTTTGGGCATCAGTAAAACAACAGTGCTCAGCTCAATAACATTATAAATATTATTAAATCTCGAGTTGAGTATAAATGTAGCTGAATTCACAAAATAATATGGTTCAATTGGACTGAGTTCAAATAATATTTCAATATGTGAGGAAAATAGTGATGTAATTTACTAAATATTTGAAATAATTGGCACAAAGCCCAAATATAGAAATACGCCCAAATCATGGTGGAAAACAGTAAGTCTTTATTAAATACGCGGTAAAAATATCTACCGGGATGGACCATGTCACAATCCCCAATAGCAAATGACTCTGCGCTCGTCATACAACGCGTGTCTCATCTCAACATAGAAGTATGTTGTGCAATCCGGGTTTTCAAACCCTCAGAACATCATTTAAAATCATTACTCACCTCAAGACGGTCCAGCGTCTACTTCTCTATGCCCTTGCCTCTCAAATTTACCTCTTCGTGCGTCGAATCTGGTCAAAACCACAACGAATACATTATAATATCGAAATTCATGAAATTCACAAAATCTGAGCCCCGAGCCCACGTCTCGAAATCCAGAAATTTTTACATCACAACAATCCTTATCTCTCCGCGACTCTATACATACCAAATTCATAAAACTCAGAGTTCATTTGACCCCTCAAATCATCATTTTAGAATTTCAATCTCAAGCCCTAAATTCATATGATTTGGCTATGTTTTAATGGATTTCTAGGATGATTCTTCAATAAAATCATATGTTTAAGTCATAAAACTTACTCCCCAGTCGATCTTAGTTGAAACTCCTTTCAATCCCCGTCCGAAAGCTCTCAAAATGACTGAAAATGGAGGAGAAATGCGGTGTTTTCGCGACTGAAATGTTTTAACATTCTACCCTAGCTACAGTGTTTTCACAATTCCCTGAAATTTCTTCGCAATTACGAAGCTACAGTGTTTTTTCAATTCCATCTTGCTACAGTGTTTTCGCATTTCCCATCTTTTTTCTTCGCATTTGCGAAGCTTATAGGGTTCGCAATTCCCACACTTTGTTCGCAATTGTGAGCATACCAGAAGCAGCATTTTCCTGATACGAAATGAGCATAACCTTCTCAGACGATGTCAAATTCAATGATTCTTTTTCCTATGACTCCGTAATTTTGATAAAGATCTAATTCTTCAAACAAAACTGAATTTGAAGCTCATTTTCTTAATATGATACCTCTTTATGTCCAAAGAAACGACGTTGAAATATCGAATAAGAGCGTGATCACAACCCGAAACACACTCGAGGCCACCGGTAACTCAACCAAACGTACCAACCAGTCCTAAAACACATTACGGAATTGTTCGAGGCCTAAAATCACATTAAACAATGGTAAAACCATGAATTACACCTCAATTCAAGCTTGAAGAACTTTAGAGTTTCCTACTTCTATTTCTGATGCCAAAACCTATCAAATTACGTCCGTTTGACTTAAAATTTTGCACACAAGTCCAAAGTAACATAACGAAGCTTTAGAAATTCTTGGAATTCCATTCCGACTCCCGGATCAAAATTTTACCTATCAACCGAAAATCGCCAAAATACTAAATTCGCCAAAATAGGTTAATTTCTTCACCGGACCTCCAAAATTAATTCCAATTTTGCTCCTAAGCCTTATATCATCCCCCAAAACTAACTGAATCATCGAAATTCAATTCTGAGTCGTCTAACGTAAAAGTCAACCAAACTAATTCTTCCTTAAAGAGAGTAATTGTCCCATTTCCCAATAAACTCGATCTGAATCGACTCCAATTCAATAAGTTCACATATTGAAACATGAATAAACATTTAAAAGGGAATACGGGACGAAAATACAGGAAACGACAGTTCGGGTCGTTACAAATTTCTATTGAAGATTAATACAGTTCGAGAATTCAACTAAAAGGGGCCGTCAGCCTTAAAGGTATTTATTTCTCTTCTGTCTTATTTTGCGTCTCCTCTATCTAATCCGTGACAATGTCCGGCTGAGATTATTCATGTCTATGAAGGATTTCTAACTTCTTTTACTTATTATATATGAAATATCTAAACTTATCAAAATATAAAGAAATTTTATAAAGGTTTTTTTGGCTTGGTTCCGAGATGATGGTACAGGTAGATTGATACTTTTCTTATTGACTTTGCTTTACTGGCTCTGTCTAACAAGCTATGACATCCAGCCCGCTTAGCTGCACGAGATAAGGGCATTTCAGTCATGGTCAGAATCATTAGACACATAGGTTCAATAAGAATAAGTATTAAATCTTGACATGCCCCTTGCTTAGGTAAAAGGTTACCATACAACCATTAAAGCTCTATAAAATTCCTCTATATTCGACTATAAGCTTTTATTGATTGTGCGGATTACCACCAATCCTTAAAGCATAGTTATCAATTTTTGAATCGAAGCATGAGCCGTGCTTTTATTAATGTTGTCTATCCTTTTACTAATATAGATGCAAAAGGTTTTAATGCTACTTATTAAAAAAAAATTATTACTCTTTTATTACTGAACCAATAACCAGATATATCAAAGCGTTAATTTATATGAAACAAAAGCATGTTGATTCTTTACAACTTGAGTTATTTAGCATGAACATTTTTTATATAATGAAATCTGCTAAATACAAGAAAATTGATTTCTGAGCAAATGACTATTGATATTTGTGCTGATCACCCTAGTGCCTTTAGAATCGCAGAAGGCATATTGTTACTCTTCCATGCGAAGAAACCGGACTTTATCAAAGGCCTGAATATAATCCCAATATGTAAAATTCATAAAGGACTTATTAATGCTTATCTTCCTTTCTTTCATATTAGAAATTCCCCATTCTTCAATAGATATAATCTGTTTAATAATGATCTTGGAGAAGTTATAAATGTTCTCACTAGTATTGTAACCCGAGAAATGCTGAAATTCTGCACTTTCCGTACTTATAAGTATGTTTTCATAATAGGAATGGGTTTTGTATGACTCACCCGGGTAGTATAATCCGTTTATTAGATATCTTTGGAATATCTTCCAAGGCTCTTCTTTTCTCTAGATCTCAGAGTTTTCTAAAAGAAATATTATTTCTTTGTTTTCCAGTTGCTCATAAGATTTGATATCATCAGAGTCTTCTTCTTTGGCTATAGAGGCAAACATATCACTTTGCTTCTAGGCTGCTAAATATGTCTGGAGTTGCCAGTATAACATGCTATCTTTTGGAATATCCTTTACATGGATAGATTGAGAAGATAAGGATTCAGCTTTCTGTAAAACTTTCGAGTTTATCAATTTTCGATTTTCCATTTGTATAACTGGGGAGCTGGATGAGGATCCATATGACGATTCTTGAGATCTTCCCGGAATAGAGGATTTTCTTCCTCTTCCTCTTCCTCTTCCTCTTCCTCTGGCCTGAGCCCAAGGGGGTTCCATGTTGCACATATAATAATTCATGTTATTCAGAGAAATATCCATCGAGTATATCAACTATAGCATCGTCCATATAATCATGTATCGAAAATGTAAAATCTTCTTCCATAATAACAAGAACGAGACTTTGAATATCGGTGTTAAGAGGAACTACTCTTAAAAAGGTAATTAAGAACTCATTGTTGAAAAATAGATTATAAAAACTCATTATGAATCTAAATATTCGCGGATAAGAAATCAGGAAGAGAATTATCAATTTCCTTTTTTATAAATAATAACAAAATCAAAGGTTCTAGTTGCGCTTGCCATCTAGCAAACATAAGCTTTGATTTTGTTATTGTTTATAAAAAAGGGAAGCATCATGTTTATAATCTTTATTAAACATAAATTTAACAGATTGAGCATTTGTTTTTATTAAAAACTTTTGATTATACAAATCATCTGGAAATTTTAAAGTACATTTAATAATAGTCAACATTTCATTGGGCTACAGTGGCATATTTGTTTTGGGCTTCGGTCCATTTGCCCCAGTGAAATTTTATTAGATATTCACTTTTATTGGTAGGATTTAGCTATTTCAGAATCCCTCCATAACCAATGTTGGAAGCATCAGTTTCAATAATTTTTTGCCAAGTAGGGTTGGCAAGAGTTAAGCAAGGTAAAGATTTGACACGCTGCTTAATATTCTTAACTAATAAGGTGTGTTGGTCAGTCCAAAGTTGTTTATAATTCTTTTTTAGTCTATCATAATGTGGAGCTAAATCACGAGATAAACCTTTATAAAAGGAAGAAATATAATTCAAGCTTCCTAAAAATCTTTGTAATTGAGTTTTATCAGTAATAACATTAGGGAATTTTGAAGCAAAATCAATTGACCTTTGTATGGGAGTAATCTTTCCTTGGCAAATATTGTGTTCTAAAAATCGAACCTCAGTTTGAAACAAACTCATCTTTGGTTTTGAAATAACTAAATCATTTTGTATAACAATTCTTTTAAAATGTCAAGGTGCTTGAAGTGATTTCTAGCATTTCTGAAAATACTAGTATGTCATCAATATAAACGATGTTGAAATCAAGATAAGGGTTGAAAATATCATTCATTATTTTTTTGAATTCAGACGGTGAATTTTTCAGACAAAATGGCATAACATTCCACTCATATTGTCCGAATGGGACATTAAAAGTAGTTCTATAAGTGTGTTCTTTAAAGATTTAAATTTGTCAATATCCTGATTTTAAATCAAATTTTGAAAATATATTGGCATTGCCTAGCAAGCAAATCCTTTTTTGTTGGGGATAGGGTACCTAATCCATTTCAAACACTTATTCAAAGGTTTATAATTTATATCTAACCTAGGAACACCATGTTCATTTTCTGCTACATTATTTACATAAAATGCATAACAAGACCATGGAGATTTCGGGGGTTTAATCAAACCCTTTTGCAGCAAATTACCAATTTCCTTTTTGCAGAAGTCGACCAATTCAGTATTCATTTGGCAAGGTCGATATTTCGTAGGGATATCATCCTTAGAAAAAGTTTCTTCGTATGGAAGAGTAACAATATGCCTTTTGCAATTCCAGAAGGCACTAGGGTGATCAGCGCAAATATCAATGGTCATTTTCTCAGAAATCAATTTAATTTTTTTTTGTATTTTAGTAGATTTCATCGTATAAAAAATGTTCATACTAAATAACTCAAGTTGTATAAAATCTGCATGTTTTTATTTCAAAATAATTAAAGTTTTGATATCTCTAGTTATTGGTTCAGTAATAAAAGAGTAATAAATTTTTTTATTTTCATAAGTAGCATTAAAGCCTTTTGCATTTGTATTAGTAAAAGGATATACAACATTAATAAAAGGAGTTCCTAATATTATAGGAGGGTATAACTGATTTTTAACTAAGAAAAACAAGTACGGTATACACACATGATTTTGGAAAATATGCGCATTAGGCAATTTATACTTTATATCTAAAGCATGTACAGATACAGATTTAACAATATGCGTAGTTTTTTGAAAATATTTAGTTGGAATTAATCCTTCTTGGATGCAACTAACATCAACACCACTATCAATCATTGTCACACCAGTAATGGTTAAATCATTATTAATGAGTATAGTACATTTAATGTACCATTTATGCGCCTTTACAATTTGCATCATGCCTAGAATTGAGCTCGATATGACTAATACCAAAGGGTCTATCATTATTACGAACCGTGTTGTCGTTATCAATACGAATCGTGTTGTCGTTATCAAGACTACCTTTTCCTTTATCAGCAGACGACTTGGTTAGAAAATTATAATTCTCTAATTAAGTCACACGATGATCGTTAATCACTTGATTTTGTTTAAGGGATTTAATTTCTCTTTTCAATTTCTCTATTTTGACCTTTAAGTCGTCAAAAGAAGCTTCTCGAGTCGAGTTTACTCTATTCTCTAATCGTTTATGAACTTCATCTAGAGAATAAGGAGCAGAAAAATGTAATTATCAAGTTTATCTTTATAAAAAACTTTAGAAGTTGAAGCAGAATTTGAACTTGATGCAAAATCAATAATTTGTTTACGAAGTTCACTATCATTAACTTCTTTTAACAATTATATAACATTGTCTGATGATATAGTACTAATGTTTAAATCATGAAGCATAGCTTGCATTTTATAAAATTCTTCACTATCACAGGTACAAGTATTATTATTGCAAGTATTACAAGCAGATTCATTATCAGATAAATCAATTAAGTCGTTATCCAATTCATAATCGGGATCTGAACTAAAATCAGATTCTGACCCAAAAGTGTACAAAAGATCATAAATCTTATCATAAGATTCATTGTCTAGCTCTAAAGCTTTTAATTTCTGAAGCTTACAATTTGGAGCTATGTGACCGAACTTTACATCTGTAGCAGTTTATTTTAGCCAGATCTCGTTTAGATCTATTTTTTGCAAATCTAGTAGATTTACGATAAGCTTTTCTACTTTCTTGCTCTTCTTTAGATCTACGCCTATACCTTTTATTCGATGGGGTCTATTATCGTTGGTATAACACTTTTTACCTAAGGTTCTAGGTAATCCGTATTGAGTAAAAAAATCTCCTAATTGAGATTTTTCTTGCCGCTTACTATTCTTAAGTTGTTGAGCCAAATGTAGCTCATTACACAGGTTTATCCCTTCTTCAACACAAACTCCTATTAGTTTTTCATAGGTAAAATCTTGATAGGGAATGACGTTTGGTTTCCTTGTAGAACCTTTCGAACTCTTGCAGAAAAAAGAGGAGGAAGGCCATCTATAAACTTGACTTTCCAATACTCGTATTTATTTTCGAGCAGTTCCATGACCCAACTCATAAACGTATCTTTGTGCCTTCTAAATTCGATGAGGGATTTACACTTCAAACCGTTTAGCATAACACGAATAGTTTGATTATGGTTGGTGAATCTACCACTAAAATATTCTAAAATATTAAGAATAAGTGTATAAATGACGTCTTCTCTATTAGCAGTAAGAGGAGAACCCAGGTTATCAAATCCTACTTCAGCTGCTTTGGCTTCCATAATTGCACTTATTTGGTCGACAATGAAATTATTATCCCACCATTTCGCAGCTGGCCGGTAAACCCTACTACTATCATCTTAGCAATGGTTTTATCGGTATTCTTAACACTTTTACAAATAGTTGAGTACATCAGCATACGGTGTACTAAGATGGTTAATTGCCTATCTGTCAAACCATCGAGATTCAATCCATAAATCTCTGAACCATTATAAGATGTATTAGTCTGGTTCCAATCACGTTCTTCGATTAAAACGTCTTGAGGAGTAGGGCAAGGGTAATAGTAAGTTTGCATTCGATGTTTTCAACATATTTATTGAAACCTTTGGATCTTTTGAGTTTATTAAACTCGGACCAAACTTCATCTTGGTAGTTAACAGAAGAATCGATCCTATCGACAAAATTGTTCGCAAGATCGACAGGCTTAATACTAAGATTAGCAAACTTTTTATCTAGAGATTTTCTAACTCATTAAAGGAGGAAAATTTAAAATCCTGAATCTCCGGAGGTCTTTGAATATGAGTAGGGACAGTTATTGAAACCTTTGGATCTTTTGAGTTTATTAAACTCGGACCAAACTTCATCTTGGTAGTTAACAGAAGAATCGATCCTATCGACAAAATTGTTCGCAAGATCGACAGGCTTAATACTAAGATTAGCAAACTTTTTATCTAGAGATTTTCTAACTCATTAAAGGAGGAAAATTTAAAATCCTGAATCTCCGGAGGTCTTTGAATATGAGTAGGGACAGTATGACTAGTGGAGGCAATATTAGAAGTAGGGGTAACAATATGATCCTTTGGAGCCGAAATACTATCAATTTTTTACTCATCCCTTTTATCAAAATAATGAGCTCGTCAAGCTTACTATCAAGAGAACTGACATGCTCTCCTAAAACTTTAACATATAAACTCAAATAATTTTTTTGAGATATGAGATTATTAATCTCTTTAATACTAGCATGACCTATATCATTGTCAATAAATTTTTAGAAAGCTGAAAAAGTAATACCTGTATTATTAAGTAGAATAAATGGAGCTTGAGGAGGATAAAAAACTTTAGTAATATTACCATTACTGTCTTGATATGATCTAGTTAAAACATTAACATAAAGAGGTAAATATGTGGTTATAAACCATGGAACAAAATACATAATTTGATTATGTAAAGCACAAGTTTCATAAAACCCTTGAGAAATATTATTTATATCATTTTTACTATAAGTATAAAAAAACCAAGTTTTGAACTGGTTTCATTTTGGGTCATAAAATTCTTTTGAATAAATCTTCGTGACAGGGATCCTGGACTAAAATCAATTTAGTGAACAAAGTCAAGGAGATGGCGATTGACATTGAATTCCCTCTTCTGGTTTTAATATGAATTGACTCTGCTTTGGTCACTAGCTGAGGAATCAATAAGTACTATTGGGGTCAAAGTCCATTTCGGATTGAGAAGGATAATCCTTATCAGACACATTATTACAGTCTTGGACAATATTTGTTTGGGGGTTAATCTTAACCCGTTCAACAACTCTTTCAACATGGTTACTACTACTGGGGATAGTGTGTAATGAAGTAGGATTCTTCCCAGCTGGCCCATAAATTGGTTCAACTGGAGAAATGTGTTGAATAGCCGACATATTTCTATGACTGGAAAAGGAATGTCTATTATAGGTAATAGACTTGTCATCGAATTGGATACAAATTATACCATCAGGAGTTTGAGTAATATGAGAAGGCTCAGTATTTGACAAATCATTAGTATTTTGTCTTGGCGATATAACCGAATCTAAAGTCCAGGTCGTTGGGAAATTAATTTCTTCCCACTTAATGGGCCTCCTGGTGGTAACCTTTGACCTCACAAAATTGGTTTCTACTAAAATAGTTTGATCTAAAGTATCGTATAACTTACATCTAGGATTTAAAGTAGATAATATTTTAAAATAAATTCTATAAGATAAATATATCAGCTCAGAACCAGGTGCATAATTATAACTGTGGGTCTTGACATTTAATGTCTATTATATATATGTATGTGTGTGTGTGTGTGTGTGTATATATATATATATATATATATATATATATATATATATATATATATATGTGTGTGTGTGTGTGTGTGTGTGTGTGTGTGTGTGTGAAATTATATATAATTAATGTATAATTTATTTATACTAGTTAAAAAAGTAAACAATAAATTCGATCAATTATTTATGGAAACATGCCTAATTTTTATTGCATGGAATTATACTCAATGATTTTGAAAGTAGATGGTCTTTATTTTGACCTCCACTTGCTCTGAATAAACCTTTAAAGTCAAAAATCAAAAGTATTTTTACGGGGCAAGTAAGGGGCAATACTTGTTAAACTTTAAAGTGTTGTCCTCGGGGCATATAGGGTTATAGTAACACTGAAGTATCATATATGTGGAAATCAGCCTCTTTGGTGCATCTATCTTACTATGGACCTGCGAAATGTTATATGGCCCAAACACTTTAGCTCTGGCCCAAGATCACTCCAACCCCAAATGCTCCACTTGGGATTTTGATTGAAAGTATTCATATGGGAGTCTAGTCTAGAGAATAACGTGAGCTAGATATGATATCTTCTAGCACCTGATCAATATTAGGTTATAATTGCAATTGCAGTATTATGAATTCGAACCACAATGGTTAGGGTGATTTGCACAAACAGGATCATTTGGCATCACCATTTAAATTTTAATCCCGGTATGGATTATAACCCCCGCCAAAATTTGTGAAGAGCTTGCAGTCGTCAGGATTTTCCTTTACAGCAATTATAATGATCGCCAAAATTTTGTCAAAATAGCACGTATAGCCAGTTTTCGAACTGGTCAATCAAAAATAGCTACCGTTTACGAATTCAATGAAAAATAGCCACTATTTCGGTACATATGTGTGCGAACTCCAGCATATTATGGCGGACCAGTATACTTTGCTGACTCCTGTGTAACATACGGAGACTGGAGCACCGGTGCTCCAGACTCCAATATATTATACTGGACATTTATACTTGCTTGAACTCCCGCATATTATGCTGGAGTTCCAGCATAGTTATCCTGGAACTCCCATATAATATGCGGGAGTTCAAGCATACTTATGCTGGCACTCCAGTATAATATATGTGTGTATTTTCCGCGTTTTGAACAGTGTTTTCACTCAAATTTATCTTTACATAAAAAGTGGCTAAATTTCATTTACTTTTGAAACTGAACTATTTTGAATGACCGAAGATAAATTTGACTATTTTTAAAATTTCCCCCAAAATTTCTAGCCAAATTTGGATGGTAGTCCAAAAAGGGTCCATCCAACATAAAAACTTGCAATTGTTATGGGGATAAGTGCACAGATAGCCATTCTCAAAAATATTATTTAGAGATTAGTCAGTATTTATTTTGTCCTGATACTATAGTTTAAAAATCTTAATTTCAGAATATTCTTATCGTGAAAAATTGACTTTCTGTCCGTATATAATTTGGGTGTAAATTAAAAGAGCTTGATGGAATAGAGTCTATTCTTTTTCTTTTTTTATCAAATAAATATAAAGGAAGTGCACAAATATGCTACCTTAGGAGAGTTGTTTATGGTCTTAATTATAGCCGCCACATTAGCAAACAACAAAGAGTAAAGGTTGTATATATGAACCATTTCAATATGCAAACATGCAGATATCCTTATAATAGTGTCATCCCAAAAAGTAGTTATAGAAAGGTTTCTTCTTAGAAGTTTTCAAGAAACAAATATATAAAATTTGTTCATTTGAGGATTACTTATATATACTAATTCCAAATATTTTGTCGCTATTCAGATAAACTTGCATAGCTTGTTGCTATTTTTCTACTTCCACAAAGAACGCGTAATATAATAAAAAGACACGTTGACAGTAAAATATGTAGAAATTTCAATACAAACACATAGCCAACACAGCAAAAATTAAACAAGGAACGTACCTAGTCATAATTGTTCAAGTGAGGTGGGCAATTCCTTGGAAAAACCTTGAAAGAAAATCTAAGGAGTCTTCTAGCCTGTGCCTATCGTTGGATACCAGACTAATGGAGTCACAAGCGTATTTATAGGTAGACTAGGGACTCTTAGACAAATACTTTAGCCCTAGGTACTTCTCCATAAATTATAATTACCCTAGGAACTACTAATATATGGTGATCTCTTTCCATCAAAGAAACTACTATATATGCATAACTACAAAATATTATCTGATATTTTAATTCCCTTGGAAAACAAAATAAATAATTTATTACCTTATATACGGGCCACACTAAAAATTTCTAAAAAGATACTGTGAATAAACCTTTGTTTTTGGTTTGCATGCATATGATATGAGGATTCAAGGAAAAATATATTAACTTTTTCAAGGTGGAATCTTGACGTGGCTAGCATATAGACTAAGTTTAATTTATGGCTCTTATTATCCACTTCGGCTATTCTATAATTTAGTATTAATATAATTTTTATTCAGTATTTTTGCTTATATTAACCATTTAATTACAACTTAAAGAAACAAAATAGGAGGAAGAAAGAGTAAATTGAAGTCTTAGGTACATGGTAGCAAGTCATATATAAACGTTTTATTGTAGCTATGAAAATTTTATATGGGTTCCATTCTAATTTTTAAAACCTCATGGGCTTTTAAGTCCAAAATTCTATTCTTTTCTAAATTTCTCAATTTGTGCATGTAACTAATTCTTGCACAATATTACGGTATAATACACTGGAGTTCCAGCATAATATGTTGGATTTCATATATATGTGTACTAATTTCTAGTATATATATTATGTAAAAACTTTCTGTGTTGCTATAAAATAGTGATTAATTTTCAATGACTTTGCAAATACTGACTATTTTTTATTTACCAAACTGAAAGCTAACTAGCCCATGCTATTTTCACTAAATCGCATCAGGGATTAATGTATAATTATTTAATGCCTCTGTGGTTTATAGAGTCAAAATTTATTAAAAAAGGGAAAGCTAGAAATGAAGATAAAATAGCTAATCAATATCTACTTCCATAGGCAACCGCCATTAGTCAACATTTTGATAATCTTCATACATTTCTTTTCTCTTTAATAATACGTCGAATTAAGTAATTTCCTAATCAGTAATTTTCTTCGGCCCTCAAGAGAACATGCTTTCGGCTAAACATCAGCCAGCTTTATTCAACTATTGACTTTAAACTTTAGCCTTTCATATCAAAATTATACTTGTAAAAGCTTTACCAAATTATTTCTCTTTAATTATTTCTTTCACAATTTTATGTAAACTTCATCCACCATCATCAGCGGATGTGGCACAAGTGGTGTAGGTGGTACAGTCACACCCACCATCTTCGACTTGAATTTTTATATATATAGACAGACAAACACATTAAGTTCGTACCTATGTCACGAGTTAGTAATTAATGATAATTCATACTCCGCAACTTAAAATTCTGGATTCGTTTATGTTCTTCATCATCATCAGCTAGATATACTTAAGAAAATGTGTCTATTGATGTGTCATTTTCTATAGCTATGAGATATTTTCTTTTTGTTTATTTGGTGGGGTTTATAAAATGATTCAAGAAAAAGAAAAAAATGGCTTATATGAAGGGAAAATAAATGTGGAATATTTAATATGATTAAAGAGCGGACTGCTTTTGTCTCCACTCTTTAGAAAAAACAGGAGAAATGACCAAATTGCAAAGAAAATGCATATATGTTATGCGGAAGACGCTCCTTATTTGTCATGTACTATATATAATCTTCACTTTTCTTCTTTAATTTGCATGACATTTTGGTATCCAAAGATCAAATTCCTGAGTTGGAAAGCCAACTTTTTAGGGTCATATATATCTCCTTTGGTTAAAGAAAGCACAACTTTTTTCACGGCATCCTGTTCGATAGGGAACTGCATTATCTTTTTTAAAATAAAAATTCTAATTGAATTAAGGATATTATTGTTTTGCTACTTAGTTAGTATGCTGTCTTACCAACACGATTTGAGGAATTATTTATAGAGTTTAACATAAACAGGACTTGAAAGGAAACATGCACTTTTGTCTTTTGATATATAAATCAGCATTTTGCCATTGATTCTAAGGAGCTTAGAAATGAATCCCTCTTTATTAGTCTCGCCAACTCAATTTTTATGTAAGATCTTGACTATAAATAGTTGGTATATTTAAAGTTTATGATCATCTCGTTTAAAAGAGCTTATAATAATGAATCTCTTTTCGGTCATAAAAAAGAATTATACATGAACAATAAAATGTATATAGGAATGTTTTTAGTGTATGAGCATGGCCAAGAGGTGTACTAAAAATTCTTTTTGATAATAGTGGTAGTAAGACTCTATCAGAACGTCTCTACATATTCTGATATCATGTTGAAATATGTGACAATCTCATCTAAAATTTAAGGTGTTATCAAGTTCATGCATTTATTTACTTAATTAAAAGTGTCATATATCCTCATATATAAAACCTATAAATTGTGATAGATGATGTATTGTGGTTAAATGCTATTCTTGCAAAAAGATAAAGTTATCCTCCTTTTATTTCTTCACTTTGTTGGCTATGTACTAGTAACATTGTACATTAACAATCCTATAAAATGGCTTATGTTCATAGAAAGACAAACTAAATATATTTGAGGGTTAGTTGGTAGTACAAAAAGCTGGAATTGCTTTTCTTTACTCTTTTATTGCAGAATATTGACGTGAAATGGGGACATTGATCCTAATATATACCAGTTGAGAGAGTAGTCGGTGTTATCTTGCATTCAGCATAATATAAGATGTCATCGTTAGCTATATATCCGCACAAAATGCAAAAATCACTACAACTTTTGAAATCTTTTATTCCCAATGCCCTATATACTCTCTTCTTCATAAAGCCCACGAGCATTCTTTAGGATTTGAAATTTGTGAATTCGGAATTCTGGTTTACTTAGGTTACTGGATTATAAATTAATAATTTATATATATTTTATGATATTTTTAAGACAAATATAAAATTTAGACCAAATTAAAATTACTATGTCACGCCGAACTCGCAAGCCCTATGGTAGCTCCGCCCCTAGTCCAAAATCCAAAGATTCAAAAAGAAAAAGAAAAAGAATGAAATAGATTTGGTACCTTTAAGGGTCCTGAGGTCCTCTATCTTTGTCATGACCACAAAAAGTTGAAAAGTTTTCTCTTGAACAAGGGTTATATATGAAGGAGTTTAATTTGCTCCCCACAAACGCTCAACCTTACTTTCTTATTGGGAGAGAAAAAGAATGGCTTTACTTAGGATTCTCTTTAGTTTGGGATAAAAAGAGATCAGGTTATATGTGTGATTATCATCTCTGAGTATTTGGCTAAGTACATAATTACTATAAGTGTATAATTGTCGTTAATTATTCATCTAAGATCATAACTTTTTTGAAATCAGAAAATATTAAGCTCTATAGGTTCAGTTCACGGACTAATTACGCAACTAATAATGATGGAATGATTGTTATATATATATATATATATAATAAATAATAAACTAAATAATAATGTAACAAATGCTATGCAGGAACTACCTAAAGGACTATTAGTTGCAGAGGTTTGTGTACACTATTAGTCCTGCAATATTTTGTACCAGACAACTCACCATCAATGGTTAAGATGAGACCGATAGGATCTTCCGCTCTTAAATAAAGGTCTTAAGTTTAAGCTTTAAGATTGGAGAAAATTCTCGTACGAAGTGTGTTTTCCTTTTTAGTGGGTCTTATGTGGCAGAAATTTGAAACAGTCGTGCCCCAATACAAATATCAAATACAAGATAGGAAACCAAAAAATAAAACAAACCAGAGGACCCCTAACTGAATTTAAGTTTCATTGACTGATGCCTACTGTAATTTAATCAACTTAAACATGTTACCTAATCATTCTTAACGTAGAATACTAACTGTATCAAATATTTTTCTCTGATTAATAAAATATAAACTCTTTTATCACAACCTCAAGACTACCAAATATTGCTGAGTCTTTAATACTTGATATTATTGTCAGAATCACGTGACTTGCTATTCCAAATTGTTAATGTTTTTTGTCATGGACTGCTCGTCCTATTGATTGTCTTCATCCCCATTTTTGTTCGTTCTTCTCAATTCAAATCCATATAATTTTAGAGGGTGCGAAGACCAAAGTATAATTATTGGATATGGTTGTTAATCACCAAACAAGAACCAAAGTTTCAAATTTCAAATATAACCTTTTTAATGGGGAAGATGGTTGATTTGTCTGATTAAGGGAAGGGTGTTTGTCTTTAATTCCGGCCTAATTAGGATAGGCCACATATTCAAAAATGAATACTAGAAAAATTGTTTAATTTATCTCTAAATTACGACTTATATAATTTTTCCAATATCAAGTGGATCATCAAGTCCCTTGGATTTGGTTTTTGTGGGAACCACGGTGTTGGAAAAAAACCAAAAGGAAAGGGCACTCCATTACAGTGATACAATTTTCAATAAGATAAGTCTATATCAGTGTCCATAGATTAAAATGTCTTTCATTCATTCCTGGAATTAATATTTTCTTTTTTACATTATTTATTGTAGTTGTTTGTCCTTAATGCAACAGCAAAAGCAACAGGTACCCTTATTTGTGAGAGTCCAAACAGAAATTGTTATAAATAGTCCTGACAAATTTAATGCCCAACCTCGTCAATTTTCTTCTTTATATTTTGGTCCTATATGTGGTCCAGGATAAACCTAATACTGTACTAATTAAATTGAGAAGTGATTTGACGATTCATTCATTTTGGTACTACGTGGCTCCTAACAACTGAACTAATGTAGTATAATCAAGGAAAGTACTTCATAAACTCAGTTTCACATCTTTGCTTTTCAAAGATACCCTTTACTAAAAGGCAATTGTTCAATCTTCTTCCCTTATTAGGACGTCTTGTGGGAATCGTCAAACCTTATACAACTACGAGGAAGCAATTTTGCTATAAAAAGGCAAAGTTGAGTTACCATCTTGTTACAAAAATTAATTTGGTAGCATTCGTAATATCCAGATAAAGTTGAGTAAATTTTTGTGACTTTAATGCAATATGATTAGTCACTGTTTACAAAATTAATCATTAACTTATAGCAACCACTTTGCATCTTTAGGCCAAATAGTAGCCTCCCGGCCATCAAACGTTTTTCTTTTTTGGTTTTCTACCTGATATCCGATATTCATTGGAATCCGACTAAATCCGGATTTGCATCGGAAAGTCCCACATTAAGGGTACAATGCTCCTTAAGGAAGGCGACTCCATACATAGCTCGAATCAGAGACCTCTAGTTAAATATAAAGGATTACTTACCGGCCATCAGTGTTCACTCAACGGATTGGATCATGGAAGAAAATAAACGTTGTTCAATTCAGGATAAGAACATACTGCTCTGGATGTATTAAAATTCACTTATTACTATGATAAAACTGACTCAGATATAAAAACAAATGCTAGCTGGTACACATTGAATACAAGAAAGGCCAGTGGGATTTCGTATTTACCGTATCGTTACATCAAATGAATGTCAGTACAGGACAGATTCGTATATTGAGGAAGGGGTTTCTCACGGACCCATTTTTAAGAAGCAAAATACACAAATGGCATTCGTGATTGGAAGGAATTTGAAGGTTGGATACTTGGATAAGGAAGAGGGTAACATTAGGGGCACAACTACTCTTGTCCAAGGGAGTCCGTTGATGATGTCTTCGCCCAAAAATTATATTATTATATATATAAGTTAAAAATTTACGTATATGTTGAATCTCTTTAATTTTATTATATATTTATATTTTCAAATATATTTTAAATCCTTTTAGTGAAAATTCCGACTCGGTCATTGGATAACATGAATAGACAAGAACCATAAGGGGAATGAAACAAAAGCGAGGGTGAGTAGACTCAGTACCATGCGATAACCATAAGGTTATCACTTCACTTCACTGCATTTAGCTATGGCCATGTTTTGTTTCCCCCTAAAATTCCACCTTTTTCATTATAAAGTTCTCTAGGCAGTAATAAAAACAATTGGCAAATCTACAATAGTCTTTACTGTCATTTACGTGCATGTCACACTGTGGAAAAGAAAAGGAGGAGTGACAGTGAGGGAGGAAGAATCAAATAGAAAAAATGCCACCCAATAAAAACATGATATAATTTATTTCATATATACTAGATGTAACATCATGTTTGGCACAAGAAATCCAAATACAACACACTTTGAAAGGCCCCAAAGACCCTTTGTATGGTTAGGCCAAATTTTGGCCGGAAAAAAGGAGGGTTTTTTCCTTCATATTACCTCCTTTACAAGAAAATTAATAATTAAAAGAATACACACGTGTAACCTTACACGTTCGAAGAAAAAAAAGAGTCCAGTATATGGTTAGGACAAAGAAAAAGAAAAGGCAAATTTTCCCGCCAAAAAAAACACACATACACACTGTGTAGAACACAAACCTCAAACCAAAAGTCTGATTATACAGAGCCAAATGTTATTTTTGAAGTTCAACCCTTGGTTTTTCTCCTTGAGTTGATCATTGATTTTCATTCATTTTCTTGGAGCTAGAGTAAAAGCTGGTGAAGCAATAATGGTGACCTATATATAAAAAATATGAAGTGCCTTCTTGACTTATTCATCAATGGATTTGCCCAAACTTCAATATTTTCTGCCACAACTCCATTAATTTAATTTTCTTCTCCAATGATCCCTTTGTAAATGGCCCCCACCATCTCTTTTCCCCCATTCCCCCTTTCATTTAATAATCAATGCTCCCTTTGAATTCAATCACAAAACCCCACCTCATTCACACTCACTGCTCCATGACTCCACTCACTGCTACTATAATTAAACAATCTCTTCTTTCTCTTTCTCTTTCTCTTTCTTACTTTCACCTTTTCTCACACCAAAATACTATGTACCAAATCCCCTTCCCTAGGGAATCTGCAAAGCCATTTAATGAATGGCACTTCTCACCCAAATAAAAAAGATTAATTTAATGCTCCCAAGTCCCAAACTCTCATCGTACGTACATTATATATATATATATATATATATATATATATATATATATAGATATATATATATATATATATATAGTACTAAATAATCTACATCACTCCAGTCAATTTAACTCCAAAAACACCCTCCAACATGAAAAAATACTAAGGATTGTAAGGACCACATTTTTTTTTCTAGCCCCTTATTCTTTGTTCGCCACCCCTTAATTAACATGAACTTGCTCTGTCGTCAACTGTATTCCACCAGCTGTTATTTAGTTTTCTCTTTTTATAAGATGTGGAAGATGATGAGGACGAGGATGATGACTCACTGGTTAATACAGTACTAGCCCTAGTCATGACTCGTACCCGTGGTAAAACTTTTGGAAATCTCCTTGGTCTTAATGCTATGGCATACTTTTGCACTAATTCATAGCAGCCCGTGATTTTATCCTGCCAAAAATGGGAATTTCACTTTATTCTTAAAGTCAAGAATTTTTAACTAGAAAGCATGCAAAAGAAGGTAATAAAGTTTCTTACTTTGTGGAGTCCATCGCACCAAGATTCAGCATGTTCAGCATTCACAAGAGAGAAATTTGGAAGGTCATTAGCTGCACAAAGTATTGTAGCAGCAGCTATGCATGATGGCCAATATTCAAGAAAGCTAGCTTCTGTAAATATCAGCAATATGTTATCAACTGAATAGTCGATGTACATGTAGAATATAGGAGTTTAACTTCTATACACTCACTGTACACATATATAGTACTGTCAGAAATTTTACATTATTAAGTCATCTAAAAAGTAATTATATTAATAACTATATATAAAAGATGATAATGCTACAAACATGTCAAAATATACTAATAGCATTAAAAATATTTATATTGTTAGTATATGGTATAAGTTACATTAGCGCAAATACACACATGCATGCATGTGTAACGTACATATATTTGCTGCGTTTCTTTTGTCATATCTTTTTTGAGAAAAAACCAACCTTGAATATTTGAGAGGATAATTTCAGTAGCCCTTGAAATAAGGAAGCCAGTGAAAGTCCCTACTGGATCAAGTTTATAGGCAAAGAAGCTGAGGAAGCAAAACGGGGTTATGGATCGGAGCCTCCAATCTAATATTCTCAGCACAAGAAACTCCATTCTTTGGATGGTTTTGGGTTCAAATATATACTTTGCACCTTCAACCTATGAAAAAAAACTTGTTAAATCCATCTGTAAGTTTAGAAAGAAATCACGTGAGGGGTCCTCTTTTTCCACACGAAATGAGGGGTAATAATTTTTTTATATTTTATTATAGAAGAAAACAATAAGATAAAAATAAATCACCTGAAGATCCAAAAGAGAAGGAACAAGAGGTTCCTCCATTTTTGCTGCTAAAGATAAGCAAGCAACCGACAAGAGTTGTAGCGGCCAACCGTCCTTTTGCTGAAAATACTTAGAAAGGGAAATTCGTTAAGATATCCATATTTAATACAAGTAATAAAGAAAATAGAATTTAAGTAGGTTAAGTATACATTTAATAAATTTTGTAATAGAGACAAGCGGACCTCCTGAATCAATACTTTTAGGTACAATGTCACCTATACTAAATTATTGTCACGCATGCATATAAAGTGCAATAAACTCATTTAAGTGCGAAATAATGAGAAATCGGAGTTACAAATTTTCACAAAACTAAAAAGATATTATTTCATTTATATATATATATATATATATATATATATATATATATATATATATATATATATATATATATATATATATATATCGGTATATGGGGGACAATGCGACAATCATTTACTTAAATACCGATATCAAGTAGTAATTAGAAAGGTTTCGAATACTTTTTGATCAACTTTCAAGTGTACTACATTCTCTCTTGCTTTTCGTATATTACTAGCTTAAAATACCTTTTACAGCCTATTGTTTTTAGGTGACACTATAAATTACTACTATAAAATAGATCACATTATTATTGGCGAGATCAGAATACAAAAGATCTTGTACTTTTATTACGATATAATACTAGTCATTATACAACACAGTACACAAACAATGAGGACCCAATAAGTTAAATTTGTCTTCGCCTTGTTAGATGATTACAACTAGATCTCACCAACAATAATAAACGATAAATAAATTTTAGACCCTCTTATGAAATTACAATTTACTCACTTTTCTTAATGTATGAAAAGTCAATTATGTCATTGTAAAAATAATCAACATGGAGTTGAGATGACTAAAAAATATTAATTTAGAGAAAAATAAACTTTTTTTAGTAATTCGAAAATGTGCAACTCAATTTCGAAAATTTTATCTTATGTATAAAAAAATTTAACGTCATCAATATAGTTAACCGTTATCTTTTAACGTTATCGATCAATCACTTATAGATTACTCTAATAAGTACGGTCCCTTTTTGTGTTACCTCTAAAAAGTTTTAGGCATATGTTATGCATTGATAACGTAAATGTTGATATAGTTCACAGTTTTCTAACGATGATGTTTGGCCCTTTATTTCCGGTCACACGCGCCTCTCATTATGAAAAGGAAAAGGAAAATGAAAAAACTTGAATATGACTAGTTTACCGGCAAGCTTCTAGAGTAGAGAAAACGATCGAAGTAATTAACGGCGAGATACGCCGTTAATGGCTGGAAACCATAGTGGCGTTGTACCTACAAAAACACAACGCTGTTAGTTAATCGATTCAACGTTACGTTATTTGGATTCGATTTTTCAGTTTCATACATATATAGTGAAGAAAAAAGAACTGATATAGCGCGTGAATAAGCCACAAGTATATTTTAGCGAACAAAAGAAATAAAAATAATACATTCGCCGGAGTTTACTGTGCTATCGATGAAATTGATTGATCAGTACCTTCAGAATCCATGCAACGGAATCTTCTCTAGCGGCGGAGATTAGAGATTGAGATTGAAACCTCTCGAAATAGTCAAATCCAGGGACGAAGTATCGTTCGTCTTCAATAAGACCGGCGATGGATTCATCGAAATCGGCGAACTGAGATTCAATATCCGACGACGAACATTCCGGCGAATCCTCTCCTCCTCCTCCGTTTGACAAAACGGTGTCGGAGTCCTCGCCGCAGAGTAAGCCGGAGAAGCACTCGGAGCACGAGACTGACATGATAGGTCGATAGCGATTCTCATTCTATTATGATCATCTTTGATAAACGGAAGTTGATGGCCGGAAACGGAAAATGATCGGGGAAGATTGCCGGAATGTCCACGTGGACGGCGAAAAGATAGAAAGGAAGTGTTAGGTTTTTTTTTTCGTGTTTCATTGTGGCTATCTCATTCACTGGGTATAAATAGTTAATATTATGAATTATATTTTGTAATTTTGATTTAATTTCATTCCAGGATAAGAAAGTATCTACCAAAAAGAATTGTTAATAGACTCTAGGTGTATTGCAGGCTTTTTATTCTTTTTCTTCTCTTTTATTTTTTTAAAAAATCAACAAATACACTGCAGATACAGGGTTTTGTATTGTTTAAAAAAACCGTGAGAATTGTTATTGTCATTAGAGATTTTCATTTGTGTTATGAAATAATATAAAGACAAGAACAATAATGCAAGAACAAGAACAATATAGAGAGAATAGAGAGAGAAGTATTCTTATTGATACTTAGAGATTGTTAGGGGTGTATTACAATGGTAGAAGACCCCTTTATTTATAGGGAGTGGGATGATCTAGCTACCAATAATAGGACTCTAGAATCTCTCTAATTAAAGACATTCACCTTAAATAGAAGTCTATTTATAACACTCCCCCTTGAATGTCTATTCAATGATGTGCCTCGTTAAAACCTTAAAACAAAACCCAATGGGAAAAATTAAAGTAAGGAAAAAGAGTACACATGTTTGAATATGCGCCTATTGGTTGCCTCGTTAAAAACCTCGCAAAGGAAAATCCGGTGGGACAAAACCTTGTAAGGGAAAAAGAGCGCAACGCGCATTAACTCCCCCTGATAAGAACATCAATTTATGTCCTTAAGTCTTCGCATCCCAATCTTGTGAACTAGCTTCTTGAAGGTTGACTTTGGTAGAGATTTTGTGAACAAATCAGCCATATTGTCGCTTGAACGAATCTGTTGAACATTGATATCACCATTCTTTTGAAGATCATGTGTGAAGAATAACTTTGGTGAAATATGCTTCGTTCTATCTCCTTTTATGAATCCTCCCTTCAATTGAGCTATACATGCTGCATTGTCTTCATACAAAGTTGTGGGTAGTTTATCACACTTCAAACCACATTTGTCTTGGATATGATGTATTATAGACCTCAACCACACACACCTCCGACTTGCTTCATGAATAGCAATTATCTCGGCATGATTAGATGAAGTAGCCACAATTGATTGCTTAGTCGATCGCCAAGATATGGCGGTTTCTCCACAGGTAAACACATAACCCGTTTGAGATCAAGCCTTGTGTGGGTCGGACAAATATCCAGCATTAGCATAACCAACAAGATCCGGGCTGCAATTCTTGCCATAAAATAAGCCCATATCGGTAGTTCCCTTTAGGTACCGCAATATGTGTTTGATCCCATTCCAATGTCTCCTCGAAGGAGCCGAGCTAAATCTTGCTAAGACATTAACTGAAAAGGATATGTCAGGCCTTGTAGTATTTGCAAGATACATTAGTGCGCCAATTGCGCTAAGATATGGTACTTCAGGACCAAGTAGCTCTTCATTCCTTTCTCGTGGTCGGAATGGATCTTTGTTCACATCAAGTGATCGAACAACCATCGGTGTACTTAAAGGATGTGCTTCATCCATGTAAAACCGTTTCAGTACCTTTTCTGTATAGGTAGATTGATGAACAAAAATTCCGTTTGCCAAATATTCAATTTGCAAACCAAGACATAGTTTAGTCTTTCCGAGATCTTTCATCTCGAATTCATCCTTTAGATAATCAATTGCCTTTTGGAGTTCTATAGGGGTTCCAATAAGGTTTATGTCATCGACATATACGGCAAGTACAACAAATTCCGATGTTGTTTTCTTTATAAAAACACACGGGCAAATGGCGTCATTTATATAGCCTTCTTTTAACAAGTACTCACTAAGACGATTATACCATATTCGTCCAGATTGCTTTAGACCATACAAGGATCTTTGCAATTTAATTGAGAACATTTCCCGAGATTTTGAATTATGCGCGTTTGGCATCTTGAGTCCATCGGGAATTTTCATGTATATCTCATTATCAAGTGAGCCATAAAGATAGGCAGTAACCACATCCATTAAGTGCATGTCAAGCTTTTCATGGACAGTAAAACTTATGAGATAACGAAAGGTTATCGCATCCATTACAGGCGAATATGTCTCTTCATAATCGACACCAGGCCTTTGAGAAAAACCTTGTGCAACAAGGCGTGCCTTATATCTTTGTACCTCGTTTTTCTCATTTCTTTTGCGTACAAAGACCCATTTATAGCCGACAGGCTTAACACCATTAGGTGTTTCAACTATAGGGCCAAAAACTTCACGTTTTGCCAGCGAATTCAATTCTGATTGAATTGCTTCTTGCCACTTTGGCCAATCCTGTCTTTTTCGACATTCTTCAACAGATTGAGGTTCGAGATCCTCACATTCTTGCATAATACTAGATGCGACATTATAAGCAAAGGCATTATCTACCACAATATCCACTCGATTAATATTTGCCTCAATATTAATTGGATTTAGGGATAGTTCTGTATTTTCCAGAGTCTCGGGCTCAATGGATTCTTCATGAATCTCAGAATTTGTTAAATCGTGAGATTCTTTCGTGGTGTCATATTGATCATTCTTTTTCCTCTTTCTAGGATTTCGATCTTTGGAACCTAATGGTCTGCCACGCTTCAGGCGTGCATTTGACTCATTGGATATGACACTAGATGATTGTCCAACAGGGACATCAATACGGATTGGAACATTTTCCGCGGGAATGTGGGATTTCGTTATCCTTTTCAAGTCCGTAAATGCGTCAGGCATTTGATTTGCTATTCTTTGCAAATGGATAATCTTTTGTACCTCTCTTTCACAAATAGAGGTATGTGGATCAAGATGAGATAATGATGCATTTTTCCACAAAATTTCCCGTTTGGTTTTACCAACTTCTCCCCCTAATTTTGGGAAAAGTGTCTCATCGAATCGACAGTCTGCAAATCGTGCAGTAAATACGTCGCCTGTCAATGTTTCGAGGTAGCGAATGATGGAGGGCGATTCAAACCCAACATATATTCTTAACCTTCTTTGCGGACCCATTTTGGTGCGGGATGGCGGTGCTATAGGCACATATACTGCGCATCCAAAAATTCTTAAATGGGATATATTGGGTTCATGACCCAAAACCAATTGCAACGGGGAATACTTGTGGTAATTCGTCGGTCTGAGACGAATTAGCATTGCTCCATGTAAGATGGCGTGACCCCATACCGAAGTGGGCAGCCTCGTTCTCATAAGTAATGGCCTTGCAATCAACTGCAGGCGTTTAATTAACGATTCTGCAAGACCGTTTTGAGTGTGAACATGAGCTACAGAATGTTCAAATTTTATCCCGATTGATAAGCAATAATCATTAAATGCTTGGGATGTAAACTCAGCAGCATTATCCAGTCTAATGGACTTGATTGGATTATCTGGAAATTGTGCTCGTAGTCGAATTATTTGTGCCATTAATTTCGCAAACGCAAGGTTGCGTGATGACAACAGGCACACATGAGACCATCTACAGGATGCGTCTATCAAGACCATGAAATACCTAAACGACCTACTAGGTGGGTGAATAGGTCCACAAATGTCCCCTTGTATACGTTCCAGAAACGTGGGTGACTCAGTCCCAACCTTTGTTGGTGATGGCCTGATAATCAACTTGCCTTGATAACACGAAGTGCAAGGATATTCATTATTCGAAAGAATTTTGAAATTCTTTAACGGATGCCCATATGAGCTTTCTATAATCCGTCTCATCATGACCGATCCTGGGTGTCCCAATCGATCATGCGAGAGTACAAAGGTATTGGAATCAGTAACCCTTTGGTTTACTGTTGAATGTGCCTCAATTGCACTAATTCTTGTCCAATACAGGCCACAAGATAAAGGCGGGAATTTCTCAATAACCCTCTTTTGGCCGGAGACATTCTTTGTGATGACGAGATATTCAAGATTATCTTCATCCATTGTCTCAATATGATAGCCATTCCGGCGTACATCTTTAAAACTCAACAAGTTTCTCTTAGACTTGGAGGAGAACATTGCATTCTCTATGATTAACGTCGTGCCTTTGGGCAGAGTTACAATTGCTCTTCCGGAGCCTTCAATCAATTTACTACTTCCAGAGATTGTAGTAACGTTTGCCTTACACATATTTAGTTGAGAGAAATATTTCTTTTCTTTGAGTATTGTATGTGTAGTATATGAATCAACTAGGCAAATACTTTTACAGTTGGACGTTGATCCAAGTTCGCTTTGTGAGATATCCATATTTGCTATCCCATAGTTTGACATACAAAAGAGATACACGAACATAAGAATAAACAAGTTCAATTTGTTTGTGTCACATAATATTTTCAAAATCTGCTGCTAACAGTTGACTAACAAAATCAGATATGTTATCCAAAATTGATTACTTTGCAGTTTGATAATTTCAGTTTAAACATTTTCTTCAAACAATCGATTGTTAAACACAAACAATCGATTGTTGAACTTTGACTATTGATTGTTAAACACACACAATCGATTATTTGCTATTTTGAAAAATTCCAGAGCACACTGTTTTAGGACAATCGATTGTTGTGCATAGACAATCGATTGTTGACTATTTTGAAAAATTCCAGAGCACACTGTTTTAAGACAATCGATTGTTATGCATAGACAATCGATTGTTGGCTATTTTGAAAAATTCCAGAGCACACTGTCTTAAGACAATCGATTGTTATGCATAGACAATCGATTATTGGCTATTTTGAAAAATTCCAGAGCACACTGTCTTAAGACAATCGATTGTTATGCATAGACAATCAATTGTTGACTATTTTGAAAAATTCCAGATTACACTGTTATAACGACAATCGATTGTTAGGCATAGACAATCGATTGTGGATGATTTTTGAAAAATTCCAGATTACACTGTCTTAACGACAATCGATTGTTTGACAAAGACAATCGATTGTTGATCAATTGTTTTCCAGCTTTAATGCGAAAATAGTAGATAATCGACTAGTTTTTCAGGCTAGTCGATTACCCCTACTGGAAAATAAAAATATTATTGATATTTGAGCATATTGAAGATATTCTAAAGAACTACTGCTAACATTGCATCATGAACTAACTAATACGAGCTAATACTAATGACTATTAGTTTATTCACTAACTAATACAAATAAGTAGAACAAAATCAAATAACTCCATCTTCTTTCATCACAGACCCATCGCCGATTAGGTGGTCTATTTTCCCCTTGGGTTGCTCAAAGAAGTCTGCCACATCCAGGTGGGTGATGTCCAAGTTGTCGTCATAGACAAAATTTGTTTCAGGGCCTTTTCTCTTTCGAGATGCTTGATAAAGGTCAACCAAGTGTCTTGGTATACGGCAAGTCTTTGACCAGTGCCCTTTCCCACCGCAACGATAACATATAGTTTCTGAACCATTTGCCTTAGGATCTTCATGACCCCGTTTCTACTTTCGGCGGTTATCTCTCCTTGGGGATTGACGGACTTCATTGGAATTTCTTCCTTGTCTACGTCCCTGGCTATGACCCCGTTTATGACCATGACCATGGCCCTTTTCATGTTTGGCATAATGAGAGTGCACCTTATCAGCTTCAGGCAGTGGTGTAGACCCAGTGGGTCGATTTTCGTGATTTCTCATGAGCAGGTCATTATTTCGCTCAGCCACTAGTAGAAGAGAAATCAGTTCAGAGTACTTTGTAAAGCCTTTCTCTCTGTACTGTTGTTGCAGTACCATATTGGAGGCATGAAACGTTGTAAACGTTTTCTCAAGCATATCATAATCGGAGATTTTATCCCCGCATAGCTTCAATTTAGAAGTAATTCTGAACATTGCAGAATTATATTCAGAAACGGACTTAAAGTCCTGGAGCCTCAGATGAGCCCAATCATATCGTGCTTGTGGCAGAGTGACCAACTTCAGGTTGTCATATCTCTCCTTTAAGCC
Source organism: Nicotiana benthamiana (assembly GCA_034376525.1). Lineage (NCBI taxonomy): Eukaryota > Viridiplantae > Streptophyta > Magnoliopsida > Solanales > Solanaceae > Nicotiana > Nicotiana benthamiana. The sequence continues at coordinate 51,343,927 of CM067340.1, read as the reverse complement.
GTTCCACAAGATGAGTGGATCCTTGACGGTGAGATATTCAATCTTCAAACCTTCATCAAGGTGATGGCGCAAGAAAATCAAGGCCTTCGCACAGTCTTGGGTGGATGCTTTTTCTCTATCTTTGATGGTATCTCCGAGACCCATAGCATCTAAGTGGATTTCAGCATCCAACACCTATGTCATATAGTTCTTGCCCGAAATTTCAAGGGCAACGAACTTTCTTTTCGTAATGTCAGACATAATCGAAAATTAAATTAGGAAGAGGAAAATACCTTAGATTTTTCGAGAATGGTTCTTGAGACGGTAGAGTCTCGTGCTGATAACGTGTTATGAAATAATATAAAGACAAGAACAATAATGCAAGAACAAGAACAATATAGAGAGAATAGAGAGAGAGAAGTATTCTTATTGATACTTAGAGATTGTTAGGGGTGTATTACAATGGTAGAAGACCCCTTTATTTATAGGGAGTGGGATGATCTAGCTACCAATAATAGGACTCTAGAATCTCTCTAATTAAAGACATTCACCTTAAATAGAAGTCTATTTATAACAATTTGTTTGTTTATGGGTAATTGACTTCAACTGCAAAAAGGGCAAGAGCATTTATTTAGAGGATGTTTGACTAAGCTTATAAGCTGGTCAAACTGGTTTATAAGTATTTGGCTTATCTATACGTTTGGTAAAATTAAAAGTGCTTATAAGTTAAATGTTTATAAGTCAAAAATAAGCCAAAAGTCATAAGCTGGTCTCCCTCAACTTATCAAATTTCAGCTTATAAGCAGTTTAGGTTTGACCAAAATATTTACTTTTTAAAACAAAACTCTCATATACCCCGTTATTCAGCTGCTTATTATTAATTTCAGCACTTTTATCCAAACACGTAACTGCTTATTTTTTAAATCAATTTCAGCACTTAAAAGTGCTTTTTAGTACCTTTTGCTTATCAGCTACTCTAAATCAGCTAAGCCAAACGGGCTCTTATTTTGAGAAGTGCTTTTCTTAAAAGTATTTTTGGTGAGAAGTAGTTTGTGTTTGGCTAATTAGTTTGAAAAGCACTTCTGAGCAACAATTAGCGTTTGGCCAAGCTTTAAAAAACTGCTTCTAAGTGTATTTTTCTCAAAAGTGCTTCTCAAAGAAGTGCTTTTGGAGAGAAATTACTTTTTTCTGCTTCTCCAAAACTGCTTCTACTTCTCCTCAAAAGCACTTTTTTTTCCTTCTAGAAGCTTGGCCAAACACCTCAATTTTTGGCCAAAAGTGTTTTTGGAAAAAAAAAAAAAGCACTTTTGGGCAAAAATAAGCTTGGCCAAACAGGCTATAATTCCATGATTATGATGAGTACTCTCTCTATTTCATATCAGATGAGATAGTTTGACTCGGTAGAATTTTAAGAAAAAAAAACTTTTGAAATTTGTGGTCTTAAAAGTGGGGTAAAAAGTTTGGGGGGCCATGATATTTGTGTAGCTATAAAAGCTTCTCATTAAGAATAAATAGGTAAAATGAAAGAGTTTAAAGTTGAATTATTTTTAAATTTAAAATATGTCATTTGTTTTGGAATAAACTAAAAAGAAAAGTACCTCATCTAATATGAAACGGACGGAGTAATTCATTTCATGGTTGCTATTATAGGGAGATTTGCACAAACTTGAAATATTTCGCCAACCTTTAGGTCAAATATAAAAAATCTCCACATTCATATATCTATCACTACAACAAAATCTTATTTAGGCATGCGCATCAAATTAAATTATATTAATTTATTACGATTAAAAATTGAGGTATAGTATATTAATTAAACTATATTTAGTGGTAAACGCTGTGAATAACACATATGGCAATGCGCTGGTTCTTTTGGTTGTGCAGAATTTTTATGCCATGCACTTGTTATTTTAATTTACATTAATGAGTGTAGGCAAATATGTTCGTACTCAGCATTTAATATTTTACACATCAAATTAAATTAACTTACAAGTACATATCATACATAATAAGTGTAATTTGATAACTAATTAAAAGTAAATAAATCTTTAACTTGTTATAGCAAGGTTATTCGTAAAAAAAAATTATGTATAACAAAAAACCTTAGTTAAAGATCTCGAACTTGCTTCGTAGGAATAGAGAACTTCTTATTAGAGAATATTGTTATGTCCACGAGTTTGGATAATGTCTGCGTACACATTATGTGAGATTATATTATGTATATTATTTTTGTTAGAGAATGTTGTATATATTGTCTTTAATTAGCCTACCAAATATGAGTTAACATTAGATGAATTAGTGTGATGGGTTTACAGTACCTTAGCTTACGTTTTGATGATATAACAAACTTACTGTCAATGAACAAGATAAGAAACCTGATACACTTGGAACACAACTCAATCAACAGACTCAAGCTAATCTGAGTTGTTATGACTTTAGAAGATAAAGAATCAACATAGGGACCTGATCCCCTTGGATTCCCCTGACAGTGGTACGAAGTCAACTATCTACAACTGGAAAGTGACTGCATGCACTGTACACACAAATAGTGCAGCACAGTATAGAAGTCACTTCTCATCGACCAACCAAGTGATTACATCATTCAAGTGATGCCATCCATGTTGTATTAGCTGTAAACATTACAACAAAACTTCACTTTGAACACTTGAGAAATCATTCAAGCGTTCAAGGATCTGACAATCAAGCATTCATTTCTCAGGTGTATCAAGAACAAAGTACAACACTGCTACGGACCAGTTTCTATAACAAGTCTCTTGTATGTCCTTAGTTGAGTTGTAACTTTGTAATTGTTCTTCATTCATAATTCCTACTTTTCTTATCTAGATGCTTTATTTAGGAACCCCTTGTAAATCATAAACCTTTAATGGTTGTGTCATGACTAGAGTTAGTCATGAGTTGAAGTCTTTGTAATAGGTGTATTGCAAAGTGGCTTGTAATAGGTGTATTACAAGTTAAGGAGGGATTAAGAGTTTAATTCCTAGATTGTATAGGTTTTAATCTAAAAATTACTCATAGTAAAGTTAAAATCCTACCAGTGTAGGTCATAGTTTTTTATCCCCTTAAGCAGGATTTTTTCCCCGTAAAAGTTTTGCGTTCCATTTACTTACTATTGCATTAGCGTTATTTGAGGAAACCTATATAGGACCCGGTCTCTATATAGTTTGGTAGACTCATAATTCTATCAATTGGTATTAAAACGGGTTCTTTCTATCGGGCTAACACCTAGAAAGGATCCTCATGGCTGCTCCACCAAACTTCGAAGAGGGTCAGCCTACCTATAGACCATCCAGGTTCAATGGGTAATACTATGTGCGAGGAAGACAAGAATGCATGACTTTATCATGGCAGAAGACTCCAAGTAGTGGGATGTTATTTGTGATGGTCCTTATGTCCCAACAAACAAGGTCGGAGACCCTCCTATGATGATACCAAAGACCGGAAAAGAATACAATGATGCAGATCGGAAATCTGTGGTGAAAAACTTTCGTGCAAAGAAAATTTTTGTCTATGGCATACGACCTGATAAATACAACAGGATCTAAGCGTGTCAATCCGCCAAGTAAAGTAGTCTAACATTGATATGGTCACCATTTAACATGAACTCTTCAGAATGAAGGACGATGAATCCATTCAAGACATGCACACATGATTCACTTCTATCATAAACGAGCTACACTCATTTGGTGAAATCATTCTTAGGAACAAGCTGGTGAGGAAAATTCTCAGTGTTTTGCCCAATTCATATGAGAGTAAAGTGAATGCTATTACTGTAGTAAAGGATTTGCAGGAGATGACTATAGATGAGCTGGTTGGGAATCTGAAAACCTAATGGAAAGCAATGACTGAAGTGGCGAGGATAATGACATGGCTTTCCTAACCAAAAAGATTTCAGAAAATGGTTAGGAAGGAATGGAGATATACCAAAGAGGGGAAGTTCTAGCAAGCCAAAGAACTATGACATATGCCATAAGTGTGGAAAGACAGGGTATTTCATCAAAAATCATCCTCTCCTGAAGTAACAACACTTCAAACACAACTTTAAAGAAAGCAACCAAGAGGAATTTGGTTCATGATAAACATTTCAAAAGAAAGAATGTTGTTGACAATATTGTGAATCAATCTTTTGCAGCATGGGGAGATTCTTCCAGTGAGTTTGAAGAAGAAGATGATGTAGGTGACAACTCAATGATGGCAGTTAAAAGTGAAGAAAATGAGTATGACTCAATATTTACTTTGATGGATCAATTTGATGGTGATGATGATGATTATGATGACGAATACGATGATAATGATGAGGTTAATTTTCCGGTTGATAAGAGAAATCTAAAGTCCTACTCTCCTAGAAAACTCATGTCATTGGCTAATGTGTTGATTGATGCTTACCATAGTCTTGTAAATGATAAGGATACCTTAACTATGGAGTTAGGAGATGCTGAACAAACTAGAGATGACTTGTTAGTTTGTGTGGTTGATTTGAAGGAAATCATAGGTAACCTGGAAAATGAAAATGAGGTTCTAATTGAGAGAATCACTAGTGTAAAACACGAAAAAGATGATCTGATGGTAGTTATAGTTGACCTAAAAAAAACCATTAGGAATTTCAATAAAGAAAATATGCCTTAGTGGAGAAAATGGCTGTTATTGAGCAGGAAAGAAATGATCTCTTAGTGGTGATTGTAGACTTAAAGGAAACAATAGAGGAACTCAAAACTGAATGTAGGCCTGGGAATTTTGAAAAAGGAAAAGAAGTGGCTAGTGAGGCACATATTAAACTTGAAAGCGAGTTAAATGCTGTAAAAACTAGTCTATATGCTGAACTTGAGAAAAATAGACAACTTATATCAGAATTGCAAAGAGTAAAAAGTGATATCGATAAGTCTCTTAAGTGGACATGGTCCTCGGATTCTATTACTGGTATGTATGTTAACAACGATGGAAACAAGCAGGGAATAGAGTTTCATAGGGAGAGAACTCCTTATAACCCTCATAGCAAGTACGTTACTGTGCATGATAATTAGTTGTGTACCTACTGTGGGAACAATGGGTATTTCAAAGAACATTTCCAAGCTAGGGTTCAGTCTCTTAAAAAAACAAAGATTTTGTTGAAAGAGGACCAGGTGCCACCCATAAAAATCACATGTTACCTGCATGGACTAGACGAGCACTTATTCATCCTCTTATTTATTACAAGGGACCCAAACTTGCTTGGTTTCCTAAATCTAACACTTGATTTCCTTGTCCATGGAACAGTGAAAGGAAGTAGTCAATAATGGTTCATGGACAGTGGATGCTCAAAGCAAATGACTAGAATCCATAAACTTTCTTTCACTAAAAGCCATGCAAGGAGGGAGTGTATCCTTTGAAAATGAGAAAAAAGGTACATTTTTTGTGTTGAAAAAGTTAGAAAGTCACTCACTCTCAATTGAGAATGTGTATTATATCAATGGTCTTAAGTACAGTCACTTGAGCGTCTCTCAGATATGTGATAAAGGAAACAAGATGGAGTTCTTGTCCAAAATATGCACGATTACAAATCCACTAACTAGTAAGTGGTACTTGTGGCCAAAAGATACAAGAATATCAACATTGCTGATTTTAAGTCCCTACAAAGTGGTGATCTGAGCTGCTTGAAAGAAGTTGATTACGATGTTGAACTGTGGCACAGAAAGCTGGGGCATGGTAGCTTATCTCTACTGAATAAGCTAGTTCTGAAGGACTTGGTTCGTGGTCTGCCCAAGTCAATGTTAAAAAAGCACAAAGTTTGTGATACTTGCGCTAGAGGAAAGCATGTGAAATCCTCATTCAACCCAAAGAAGGATGTCAACACCTCAAATCCACTTGATCTCCTTTATACAGATCTTTGTTGTCCTATAAGACTACAAATCAGGGGAGGAAATATATATATCTTTGTGGTAGTTGATGACTATTCTAGGTTCACTTGGACTCTGTTCCTTAGAACAAAAAATGAGACCTTTGAAGTTTATATGGCCATTGTGAAGAAAATTCAAGTGAAGATGGAACCAAAAGTAGCATGCATTAGATCAGATCATGGAACATAATTTGATAATGCTAAGTTTGACGAATTCTGCAAGGAGAAAAGCATAACCCAATACTTCAATCCCAATACCTCCACAGCGAAATGAAGTTGTAGAAAGGAAGAACAGAACCCTTGAAGAAATGGCAAGGACAATGGTGATTGATAGTAGAATTGCAAAGAACTTCTATTAGAATTGCAAAGAACTTCTAGGCTGAAGCTATCAATGCTGCCTGCTAATTGGTGAATAGGTGCATGATCGGGTCTCTCTTGAACAAAACTCCCTATGAGTTGATGAATAGAAGGAAGCCCAAGATGACTCACTTAAGAACGTTTGGGGAGCAAATGCTATGTTCTCAACCATGGAAAGGATCAACTTGAAAATTTTGATGCCAAAAGTGATGAAGGAAATTTTCTGGGATACTCTTCTTAAAGTAAAGCCTACAAGGTATACAACAAGAGGACTTAGTGTGTTGAGGAGAGTATACATGTAACTTTGACGAGTCCTATCTCTCATGTGAGAAGAACAAGAAGGATGATCAAGATGGAGAGCCTCTGTTGGTTCTAGGAGAGATCATTGATTTCGCAAATGGAAAGGCAGATATGATGAGTCAAGTAAAGGAGATAGGTGAAGACAATGCAATCTCTTCCTTATCAGTCGGAGAGGAACCGGGTACTACAATCACAACCACTAAAGCTGAATAAAGACTGATTGATGCAGTTAAAAGTAATCCACAAGTAGCAGAGAAAAGGATACAAGAGAACCAGTCAGGATTACCCAGTTCCTCTACTAATGAAATTCAAGTGCCCAACTAGAACACAAAATCTCCCATCCTCTCGACAATATAATCACTCCCCTTCATTCAGGAGTCCAAAACAAGATCAAATGTCAAAAATTTCCTTCTCAGCCTTGCTTTACCAAACAGAGACCAAAAAAATTAAGGAAGCCTTAAAAGATGTAGACTGGATCACAACTATACAAGATGAGCTGCAGCAATTCGAAAGGAACAAAGAATGGCACCCGATACCTAGACCCTCAGATCGTACTATTATAGGAACCAAGTGGGTATTCAGGAACAAGCTTGATGAACAAGGGAACACTACAAGGAACAAGGCAAGGTTAGTTGTCCAGGGTTACAATCAGGAGGAAGGAATTGATTATGATGAGACGTTTGCTCCAATTGATTGTATAGAAGCTATCAGAATCCTTATTGTCTTTATATCATATATGGAATTCACTCTGTTACAAATGGATGTCGAAAAATGCATTTCTGAATGGTTTCCTTAAGGAATAAGTCTGTATAATACAACCTCCAAGTTTTGAATGTCATGAATACTCGGAACATGTGATCAAATTGGACAAAGCACTGTATGGATTGAAGTAGGCTCCTTGACCTTGGCATGAAATGTTATCAAAGTTTCTCATAGAAAATGGTTTTACAAGAGGAAAAATTGACAACACTTTATTTCTGAAGAAGCGAGGGAGGAACCTGCTTATTGTTCAGGTATATGTTGATGATCTCATTTTTTGGGCAACAACTGACTCACTATGTAAAGAATTTGCAAAACTCATGGGAAGTGAGTTTAAGATGAACATGATGGGTGAGTTGAATTTTTTCTTAGGTGTCAACAAAGGGAACATTCATCTATAAGCAGAAATATATCAAGGAGCTTCTCGAGAGGTTTTATATAGAAGCATCAAAAGTGTTTGACACTCCCATTGCCGTTGTTACTCAACTGGACATGGATGAATCTGGCTCTCCTGTAAATCAAACAATGTATAAAGACATTATTGGGTATCTTTTCTATCTCACTGCTAGCAGGCCAGATATTGTCTTTGTTGTGGGACTACGTGTAATATTTTAGTCGAATCCCAAGGAATCTCATATGAAGGTTGCCAAAAGAATTCTGAGATATCTTAAGGAAACAGAGGACCTGGTTCTGTACTACCCTTCAGGTGACAATTTTAATCTTATTGGGTATGATGATACTGATTGCTGATTTCGTATGGACACGAAAAGCACATCTAGAATGGCTCGCTTCCTAGGATCATGTCTTATTTCATAGGGCACAAGGAAGCAAAATTCAACAGCTCTTTCAATAACTGAAGCAGAATATGTTGTTGCAGCTTTCTGTTGTGCTCAGCTCCTATGGATCAAACAACAATTGGAAGATTTTGATGTGTACACTGACTGTGTTCTTCTTCTATATGACAATACCAGTGCACTCAACATGGCTAAGAACTCGGTCCAGTATAAAAGAACCAAGAACAAAGATGTGAGACATCATTTTCTTAGAGACAATGTGGAGAAGGGGCTTATCTGCATGAATTTCTACAGTACAAAAGACCAAATTGCAGATATCTTCACCAAAGCCCTGAGCAGAGAGCATTTTGAGAGAAACATGATGGCAATGAGGCTAATAAATCCTAACTGAGAACCTGATTCCTTCCATATGGCTATGAAAGTTACATTCAAGTGAATTTAGCTAAGGTGTTTTCTGTCCAAGTCTAACTCACTTCTACACCATTGCAGGAGAACACACATGATGACTATATAAGCTGTAGAAGCAATGGATAAACGACAAAAGAGGGCTGAGAATTTTTTAAAGACCGGTCAAGAACCTGGTTCTTGTACCACATGTTGGTAATCTTGTGTTTTTCTCGTACATATCTCAAAAAGAAAAAAATTGAGTTCCACATCATCAACCTTTTTAGATCCTATATGCCATGTCTTTTCATTCAAATCCCTTCACTTTCCTATGAAACGTTGCATCTTCCCACACATCTGCCACCGTTTCAAAATTTGTTTCTCTCTCCTTCATAATTGCCTTTCTTCCTTATTAAAACCCTCTCACTTCCAAAACTTGAACGATCACATTTCTCTTTCTCAGCCTCTCTAGACTTTCAAACTAATCATCTACCATGCCTGAAGATCAAACAATCTTTCCCACCGTTGAAGAGAAAACCCTCGATTCCCCTATTCCTAAAGAAACACATCTCAACACTCCCCCTTCCACCATTGGGAAATTGAAACACCTAAACCTAATTCTCCTTTACCCTCCATTTCTCTCACCACTCCCTCAAACCATACTCTCCTTTTAAGTGTTTCGAACTCAGAAATCCCTAAAATTGATAGTATCTCCTCTCTGTCGCCTAGAATTTTCAAAGAACATAGCAAAGATGAAGAAAAGAGTGATACTCCTAGGCAGAAAATATCTATAAGGACGGTGTTGATTAATCTACAGGTACTCCTATCTGGTACACTGTTGTACCCATTAAATTGCAGGAGAGAGAGAGAGAGAGAGAGGCCATAGAAAATATGTTGGCCATCTCTGCTGAAGGAATAGTGGTAAAGGAAACCTATTCTATACCCGAGTCTCAAAGGGAAGAGCCTCAGTAGTTAGTGGGAGAAGGAGCAATGGTTCTCTTAGGAAAACCTGAACCAGAAGAGACTAATGGGACCCCTCTCCTGAGGAAACAGGTCAGGAATCTTATTCCCAGGTCAGTGACTCCTCGTATGAGGTCCAATAATGAAGAGGATCAGGATGATGTTGCTGTAAGTGCGTTCATTGACTGAAGGAGGTTAACGGCAACTCCTGAGCCCTCTCCTAAGCGACCTACTACAAGGTTGCAGAAAAAGGAGGCTCTTGAGTCTGCCTTGAAAAAGAGGAAAAGGAGTAGTAGGAAGAAGAAAAAGAGGTTGGTGAAGGATGGAGAGATTGTTTGTGACAAAAAAATTCTGGTAGTAGAAGTGGATGAGGAAGCTGAAGAGGAACCAAGTTCCTCAGTGTAGATATCTTAGAAAAAGAAACAATGTGCTGATAGTGCTTCAAATAAGGCTGTTGGAACGCCCAGTAAAAAATCCATAAAAATGGTGACAAGTTGAAGTAAGTGGTGGTTGGAGAGTCAATGTATGATTATGATATTCTAGTGAAATCGAGTGGAAAGGGTAAGTCAAGTGGAAAGTCTGGTAAAAGAAAATTGGAGAATGTGGAGGAACTCGGTTTCTGTGAAAAAAGTGAAAAGTGAAAGTGTGTCTGGTAAAGAAAGGTTGAGGTAACAGAAGGTACTGTGGGGTCACACTTGGATTAAGAAATATCTAAGATGGATGGTGTGAGTAAAATACTTGAGATGGTCAAATTTCAACAGTGGGGACATCTGTTCAAAGTGGATGTTCCTAAGGTTTATGAGGATGAGGTTCAAAGTTTCTATGATGAAATTTTCACTGTTGAATCTGACCATATTTGCGCTCTATAAATGGCATAGATATTGTTATGGAATCTGCTTTAGAAGGTGACATACTTAAGGTTCATACAGACGGTCTGTCTTCTGTTAGAGATGTCTGTGGCTCAAACTTTAGGCATGCAATAGTTAAGAAGGGAGTAGTGCAGTAGGGGGAACATGTGCATAAGAAAGTTTTGCTTCCTGTTTATCAGCTCTGCATTGGGGAAAACTGAATTTAAATTAAAGATAACGTGGCATGACACGTGGACTTGTCAAGTAATCAGAGCGTAACAATTGAGTAAAAGGTATGGGAGATGACAGATACGGGAAGAGAAATTTAAATAGGCACGAGAAGGAGTTTAGACACGAGTCTCGTACCAATTCAAGTCATTTATTGCCAACGGATCAAAAGGCATTGAAGACAAGGATCTGAAGAAAAAAAGGAGTCGAAATTCAGTATTAAATACCTGATACGTTAGAGAATTGGTATTTAATAGGAATGATTGTGTAACGGCTTATTTAATATCATTTATTACTCATAATTATCTCATTAAAGCTGAGGTTTTATTCCTTTACCTAGGATCAACTATAAAAAGAATAAGTCTTATCATTTGTAAGGACGAAAAATATCATCTACATCATATTGAAATACAAATTTGTTTATTGCTTTATTCTTATTCTCTGAAAATCCTATTATTCTTTTCTGGTCTCTTGATTATCAGTAACCCGATTTCTTATCTTAATTTCTAGCTTTGACCAAAATATTATTTTTTGGTTAAACAAATTGGTTCCATTATCGAGAATCTAATAATCCATTCTTTTTGAAGTTACACTCTATTAACATCATGTCAAACAACAACGACAACAACAATCAGGAAAATCAGATCCATCAAATGAAGGGGGATGAACTCAATAATTTTATGCCTCAAGCTTCTCCACGTGGATCTCGAGAAGGAACTCCTAATGATATGTATGAACATGTTGATAGAGGAGTTGAAACAAGAGATGAACTTCTGCAAAAAATAATTGATGCACGAATTGACAAAGCTTTGGAAGCTTTAGTTAGTCGATTGCCTGTTGCGCCAGCAACGCCTAATAATAACACGTTAGAAAACCCCCCACTCTGGTCTAGTTAATTCTGGAAATGGAGCAACCCCCAATGATTCACAAGAAGGAGAACCAGGTAATTCAGATAATTCTCTTCTTCAAAATTTAATACTAACCTTGCAGAAATAGCTCAAGGAGCAAAACGAGCGTATCGATCAAATCCCTGGAGTTCCGCCTGTAATAAAAGGTGTAAACGTGGATAAATACTCACAAATACCTTGGAAACCAAGTGCTGCTCCTCTACCAATTCCAAAAAAATCCCAAATGCCTGACATCCCAAAATATGATGGTACAACAGACCCACATGATAACGTAACTGCATTTACAACAGGAGTGAAAGGCAACGACTTGACCAAACAAGAAATTGAATCAGTATTGGTCAAAAATTTGGGGAGACGCTCACCAAGGGTGCATTAGCCTGGTATTCTCTTTTACCTGAAAAGTCTATAAATTCTTTTGCTAAGCTTGCATATTCTTTTATTAAATCACACTTGGGAGCTCAAAAGGTCGAGAAAAGGATGGAGGATATCTTCAAAATCAAACAAGGGAACTCTGAGTTGCTCAGGGATTTAGTTGATAGATTCCAACGTGAAAGAATGACTTTGCCCTGTGTACCAGATAATTGGGCAGCGATAGCTTTTGCAAAGTAATTTGAACGATAAAAGTTCAGAAGCCACGAGAAGGCCTAAAGAAAGCCTTTGTGAATTTCCTGCAACCACTTCAAACGATATTTATAACAGGTACAGTACAAAGCTTAGAATTGAAGAGGATATTGTACCGCAATATCATCGTGAAGAAAGGAGCGGGTCCATGAGGTCAGAAGATGAAAAAGATCAAGTAAGAATAGGTATGATCCATATATGGGACCTGCAGGAAAGGATTCACAATCTAGACAGAATAACCAACGATATGATCAAAGGTCAAGGGATAGGGAAATAGGGTCTTCATCCAGGTTTAGAGGCGATCGAAGCAACCAAGAGTCACGAGACGACGATAGGAATTTAATGGCACTATTCGCTGGTTATAATTTCAATGTAACTAATTCTGAGCTCGTAGATGTTTTGAGGGGTATGGGAGATAAGGTACGGTGGCCAAAAGAGATGTGATCAAATCCAAACAGGTGCAATCCGGACCATTGGTGTGAATTCCATAATGACCACAGACATAAAACATCAGAATGCAGATTCTTACAAAGTTAAATGGATCATTTATTGAAGCAGGATATCTCACTGAGTTGTACGGTAAAAAGGGAAAGCAGGCTTACGTGAAAAATAAGCAAGAGCCACCAAAATCACCATCACCAAAGAGAACTGTGAACGTCATCAGCGGAGGAGAAGATATTTATGGAGTAATGTATACAGCTTCAAATAAGAATTCCAAAATGACGATTACGCACACGAAGCGAGTATGGCAAAACCTAGAGCACGAAAGCATAAACTTTGATGATGGAGATACAGAAGGAGTGATTACTCCTCACAATGATGCACTGGTTATATCATTACTTGTACATGACACCAATGTAAAACGAGTTTTGATTGATCTAGGGAGTTCTTCGAATATCATTCTACTAAGGGTATTACGGGAAATGCAAACTGAAGATACAATGATACCCAAGGCGCATACTTTATCAGGCTTCGACAATTCGAGCGTGGTAACAAAAGCTGTGGTAATTCTAACAACTTTTGTTGCATGTGTTATTAAAGAAACTAAATTTTAGGTAATTGATATGGAAATGGCCTACAATATAATCATGGGGAGACCATGGATCCATGATATGGACGTTGTTCCATTAACTTTGCATCAAGTTATTAAGTTTCCATCACCATGGGAAATACGTTAAATTTGAGGGGATCAAGAAGCAGCCAAGAGTATTAACGCCGTAACAGATACAAGCATCGTGAGTAAAGAGAAATAACAATTTCAAGAAACAGTTGGGGGTGTTAATAATCAAATTCAACTGAATGAGAAAAAACAGATTTAGACTCAAGACCTGATATAATTCAAGAACCTGAAGAAAATGAGAACATTAAAACAACAATAGAGGAGCTTGAGGCTGTGGTGCTATTTGAGCAATGGCCTGAAAGAAGGGTTTACGTAGGAGCCAATCTAAATCCCGACAGGCGAGGTATGTTAATTGAATTTTTAAAAGCTAACGTGGACTATTTTACTTGGTCCCATGCTGATATGACAGGAATACCACCTGATGTGATGACTTACAAACTCAACGAGGACCCATCTTTCACACCTATAAAGCAAAAGAAAATAAAGCAAGGTGTATTCAAGAATCAGGTAATTCAAGATGAGGTCCAAAATAAAGATTAGATCGATCCGTGAGGCAAGTATCCTAATTGGTTAGCTAATATGGTGGTCGTACTTAAAAATAACGGTAAGTGGCGTGTTTGTGTGGATTATACTGATCTAAACAAAGCTTGCCCAAAAGACTCTTTCCCTTTACCACATATAGATCAGTTAATTGACGGAACCGCAAGTTATGAACTTCTAAGTTTTTTAGATGCATATTCGGGATATAATCAAATTAAAATGGATCCTGATGATGAGGAAAAAACTTCTTTCATCAAAGACATGGGGACTTACTGTTATAAAGTAATGCCATTTGGTCTCAAAAATGCTGGAGCAATCTATCAAAGGTTAGTTACCAAAATATTTCAGAATATTTAATAAAAACTATGGAGGTATATATAGACGATATGCTCGTCAAAACCCAGCATTCTCACGATCATATTTCTCACTTATCTATTACATCTGAAATTTTACGGAAATTTAACATGAAACTCAACCTACAAAAGTGTGCATTTGGAGTTGCTTCAGGTAAATCTTGGGTTTTCTTGTTTCTAACCATGGCATGGAAGTAAATCCTTCTCAGATTAAAGAAATAGAAGAAATACCTGATATCCTTACCAATAAGAAGTAGGTTCAAAGATTAAAAGGAAGGGTTGCTGCCTTGGGAAGATTTATTTCTAAATCTTCCGAAAAATATTTTAAGTTCTTTTCTTCTCTAATAAAACAAGACCATTTTGAGTGGAACGAAGATTGTCAATAGGCCCTTAAGAGCTTGAAATCTTACTGATCAAATCCTCCACTGTTGGCGAAACCAAAGGAAGGTGAAACATTGCTCATCCACTTAGCAGTATCAGAAGTTGCGGTAAGTGCTGTTTTGGTACGAGAAGACCAAGGTAAGCAATCCCCTATTTATTATGTAAGCAAATCTTTACTAGATGCTGAGACACGATATCCACAACTAAAAAAGTTAGCATTAGGTTTGATCATGGCATCTAGGAAATTAAGATCTTATTTTCAATGTCATCCAATTGTCGCAGTTACTTCTTTTCCTTTACGAAACATTTTGCATAAACATGAATTATCATGAAGATTAGCAAAGTGGGCTATAGAATTAAATGAGTATGAAATCATTTATCAACCTAGGATTGCTATAAAAATCCCAAGTTCTCATTGATTTCGTAGCAAATTTTAGTCAAGGGATGCATTTAGAAGCAGAAAAGGAACTACAAATCTTTAATGGAACAAACTAAGGAACTTGGATTTTGTGCACTGATGGTTCATCTAACGTATAGATAGCGGGTTTAGGAATTGTTCTTAAACCATCTGCGGGTGAAACCACTAGACAGCCTATAAAATGTCACCCTGTTACTAACAATGAAGCAGAGTATGATGCTGTGATTGCAGGTTTATAGTTGGCACTCGAACTTGGTATCACACAAATCATAATCAAAAGTGATTCAGAGCTTGTAGTAAATCAAAATTTGGGGACTTATGTAGCAGGGAAACACGAATACAAGAGTATCTCGAAAAGGTACAGGAACTGATAAGATAGTTCCAAACTTGGAAGGTAATACAAATCTCAAGAAAGGAAAACGTGGAGGCAGATGCTTTAGCTAATCTTGCATCTGCGGCAGACATAGAAAATGATGCAAATGCTTCAATCATACATTTATTTCATTCGGTTCTCGAACCTGACAAAAATGAGGTAAATTTTAATCACTAAACTTGGGATTGGAGAAATGAAATTATAGTTTTTTTGCAGCATGGAACTGTTCATGAGGATAAAATAAAGGCTCATGCACTTCGAAAGAAAGCTGCTCGTTATTGCCTATATCAAGGAAACCTTTATCGACAAATATTTGGTGGACCATTAGCAAGGTGTCTCAGACCTTCTCAAATGGAGTGTTTGATGAGAGAAATACATGAGGGACATTGTAGAAATCATGTATGAGGCAGGTTACTTGTAAAGATATTGATTCGAGCAAGATACTATTGGCCTAAGATGGAAGAGGAAGCAAATGATTTCGTGTCTAATGTGAAAGATGCCAAAGATACGATAACAATATGCATAGACCAGCCGAATTATTACACCATGTTGTATCTCCGTAGCCCTTCATGAAATGGAGGATGGACATCGTAGGTACATTACCACAAGAAAAAGGCCAGGTAAAGTTTCTACTCGTACTTACTGATTATTTCACTTAATGGGTAGAAGCAGGGGCATTCAAACATGTACGAGAGAAAGAAGTCAAAGATTTTATTTGGAGAAACATCATATGTCACTTTGGAGTACCAAAGGAAATCGTATGTGATAATGGTCCACAATTCATAGGAGCACAAATCACAAAGTTCTTTCAAAGTTGGCAAATTAAAAGGATAACTTCAACACCATACCATCCTGTAGGCAATGGACAAGCGGAATCCACGAACAAAGTCATAATCAATAATTTAAAGAAAAGATTGCAAGACTCAAAAGGTAATTGGCCTGAAGTGTTACTTGCGGTATTATGGACGTATCGAACAACGACGAAAACTAGAACAAGAGAAACACCATTTTCAATGGTCTATGGAGAAAAGGCCTTGATACCAGTTGAAATAGGAGAACCAAGCACACGATATGTTCAAACAACGGAAGACTCAAATAATGAGGAGTTACGAGTGAATCTTGTCTTGCTCGAAGGAAGAAGAGAAGCGACATTAATAAAGATGGCAGCTCAAGAACAAGTAATTGAAGATACTATAACAGGAAAGCATGCCTCAGGTATTTCAAAATTGTGGACTTTGTACTCAAAAAGGTGTTCCAATCTACGAAAGCTTCCAACTCTGGAAAGCTAAGCCCAACATGGGAAGGTCCCTACCGCATCCGTGACATTGCAGGAAAAGAAGCATACGAGTTGGAGACAATGAATGGAAAGGTCTTACCTTCACATTAGAATGTTGTCCATTTAAAGAGAATTACTTCTAAGGGAGTGGTCGAAGTCAGGTATCCCCATGTTAGATTTTTCCTTTGAATTGTAAAAATTTTACTAACGATTTTAGATGCTAGGCAAAAACCCTAAACTCGTGCCAAATGTTGAGTTATGACCTGCACGGAAAAATGGAATACTCTTAAATTCCGAGCCTAGGGTTACATTAATCTCATGGAAATACACATTGGTTAGTCAGTCTTCATCTATAATCGTACCTCCGAGTTCCGCATATTTTTCTGTTTCAGGAAAAGGACCAAATTGAGAGAAACATACAAGTGCTCGAGGCTTTATTCTCCACCGCTCAAACACTTGGGGGACTAATGCATTATAAACGGATGCATGCATAAAACACAGATACAAATATCAAACAAAAGTTGGTCTAAGTTTTGGCAAAATTCAATTACAAAAAGACAAGTGTTGAGAGGAAGTTATGAAGTCTTCAACACTCAGCATAAAACATTCATTATGATGTTACGAACGAAGTCACTTCTTAAGCCCTTCCTAAATATGTAAAGATAGGGTTATGATTTTGTATTGAAACGGGTTATGAAGAAAAACTTTGTGTATTTTATATCATGTAAAAATCTGTTACAAGAAACATAGTTACGAGAAAGTTATAGATGTATTTTAACACATGTAATAGTCACAAAAACTTGTCAAAGTTCATGAATGAAAACTTATCAAAGTTGTTTCATACAAAACATGTGTATTCCTATTACTTTCATCGTATTATAACACCATTATGAAGTTGAGACATCTTCTTCATTAAGTGTCTATAAAATTAAAGGGCCCTCTTTTATAAACCCCATGTTGATATTCCATGAGAAGAATCATAAAGCATTTTCAAAAGATAAAAATGCTAAGCTATTCTATAAGTCCTACATAAATAAATAGGCAGTAATAGAGTTTAAATAAGTAACCATAAAAATTTCTTAGCATAAGATACGAAGGAAAAACTTAGTCATTGAAATGTTAGTTTTACAAATGCCCCATTATGGTAACTGGGGACTTCACCAAAAGATCCCTTCAAAATTTCTAAGGGATAATATAAACAATCACTACAAAAAAACCTCAATATATTTAATTGGTTGATGAAGGAATTGGAGCTTCAGAAGTTGTAACATTACTTTCAGAAGAAATAACAGGTGCGGTCACAACTTATGAAGAAGCAGCAATAGGAACAGCTTCAACTAAGCTTGAAGCGTTAATATCAACGAGGGAAGCAGTAGTCACGAGAACTTCAATTCTCATGGACTGTGTCATAGAAGTTTCACCCTAGAAAGCTGGAATCACAACTTCAAGTACCTCAGTAACTGCTTCAGAGTTTAATAACTCATTCGTTCCAGGAGCTTCAAGTGCCGGAGAAAGGATATCAATACTTCCAAGTGCAGCAGAAGGAGTATCAGCAGGTTGTTGGATTTTCTCTATAGTATCCATGACTTTGGCCCATTCAGATTGCAAGTCAAAATTTTCTTTTGTAGACTCCATCAAGGCATCACAACGAGAATTTTGAAAAGCTCAATTCACCTCTATATTAATATTTTCTTCAAGAGCATTATACTCCTTCTCCAAAGCCTTATATTCTTTTTCCCACATAGCAATATCATTTTTTGCTATTTGGTGCTCAGCTAGGTGGGAATCAAATGGAGCTTCAAGAGATGCATGTGAACTTTTCAAGGCAAGAATTTTCTCTGAAGAAGTCCTCAGGTCATTTTGAGCATGAGTCAGGTTTTCGCCTAACTCTCTTGCATATTCTTCCTTCTTCTCCAAATGTTCCTTAAGCTCTTTAACCTCATCATTGGTTTTAGAAAGAGACCATTCCAAAAGCTCTTTATCCTTTTTAAGTTGGCCCCAAGAAGCATTGACAATTCCCAACTCCGAAGATAAGCTACGATTTTGCTGCTCCAAGTGAGCCTTGCTCTCCTGTAACTCCTCTATAGTCCCTTGGGCACTCTCGAATTGATCTTTCCAGTTTGCTGCCTCAAGTAAGGCATCCTCAGCTATTTTCCTAGCTACAGAGATGGCCTTAGTGGACCCACGCTCCTTTTTCTCTAACACAGAGATTTGCCCCATCAGCTCAGTCCCAATAAGATTAGCCTACGGTTATAAAACATAAAAGTGAAAATTTATAAGGAAAGAGAAGAAAAGCATTTAAGGTCAAGAAAATTACCTTTTAAGTTGAATGAACTATGTCATTCATCAAAGTATAACAGCTGTGGTTCTGCGTCTTTTTCCTCTCAATCTCTCCAATAAGAGGCTCGAGCCAAGTATATGCTCCTCCAGATTTTCTTAAGAGGCTTTGATTGGCTGGGATTTCGAGTGTGACACTCCTCATAGTCATGCCTCTATTGCTGGAACTTACTTCTATTGGAGGGGCAGATGAAGATGGAACAACAGAAGGGGGAGTAATAGAAAAGGTAAACACCACAGGAGTCGTAGGAATTGAAGCAGGAGCAGAAGGAGTAGGTGTAGAAATTAACACCAGGAACGGAAGTAGAAGTAGTTAAAACTGGGGAAGGAACAGAAGCAATCAATGATGGTAATGAAACACTTACGGTTGGCAAAGGAACGGAGGAAGTAGGAACGAATGAAGAAAGAAGGGCTTCATCAAAAACTGGTCCGAGCTCGCCCCTCCAAAAGCCACTATCTTCATTCGTACCTCTTGGCACGGTGTCCTCGTCTAAAGGAATCAAAACAGGCTTGGTGGTTGAAGTTTGAGCAGGAATATCTTCAATTTCATCATCATTGATGACTTGTCTCCTAACCCTTGGCCTAGCTACTAACGAGGTACCTTCCTCTTCCTCATTCTCCGAGCCTTCTCCTATAACTTTTCTTTTTTGAAGCAAGGCTCAAGCCCTGTCCAAATCAAGTGCAGCATTGCCAGACATGCGAATGGCCATAACTACATCGGGTGCCGTTCCTTTGGAACCAAATCTTGATAAAAAGAAGGATATACAATCAACATTAAGGAAAAAGGTACTTAATGTGTAAAAAAAAATAGTAAAAAGACGATACCATGTGTTTTAACTTTCTAGCCATGTGTAGCAGAAATTGATTTCCAAGTTCTTTGCTCCTTATGAGCAATCTTCAAAATTGAATCTACCCAATCACGGAAGTTGGGAACAGGTTCCACATCTCCCATGGTTGCTACAAAAAAACCAAAAAGATATTAAGTCAGAAAAAGAATCAAAATTCTAAAAAATAGGTATGGTTCAATAAAAAGAAACTTACGTGCAAAATTTTACTTCTCGGGGAAGGGAATATTTGTTTCACCAAGCAAGTCCACTATACGTACAGCAATGTAACGGGCACACCATCCACAATCTTTATCATCCTATGGGCTTACCAAAATCTTTTTGCTTCTCGCAGTTATGGTAAAACCCCATGGCATATTAAGTTAGGATGGTATAAATGGATAAGGTGAGAAAAGGTGAAGTTGACGTTGGCTTTGGTAGATAGAAATATCAAACAAGCCATTTCTCTCCACACTAGAGGACCAACTTGGGCCAAACAAATATTAAAGAAATGGCAAAAATCGAGAATGACCGGGTCAATTGGAGGAATAAAACCCAAAGTAAAAGGGTAAGTATAAACAAAAGAATACCCAATCCTAAAAGAAGAGATTCTTTGATTTGGGGAGGAAATTGACATTCAGAGACTACTTTTACAGTTACAATCTCTTCTAATGGAAGGGATTATAAGTTCGGTCACTAAGGTAGGATAAGTATCAGCTTTTTCTAAACCAGCAACTTGCTTTTCAAGAGATTGTCTATCACTCATAAAAGACAAATCACTAGGTATGATTTCATCCACTAAAGGTTCTCGGGAATAGTCAGATATTTCTTTACCTTTAGAAGAAGGCATTTTTGGAATAGAACTCCTAGAAGAGGAACAAGAAGAGCCGCCTCGAGTAGATTCTCACCCTGTTCGAAGTCTGTCACCTCTGCCTCTTCTATGTCTAACAGGGGCATTGGGAAATTTGTCTAAAATTGGAACTCTTGTGGGGCTAGGTTTTGGAGATGCCATTGATAAACAAAGTTGAATCGAAAGAGAGCAAAAGTAAGGAAGAGAGTGTTTGCTAAAGATTTGTGAAGAAGAAGACAAAGGAAGAAAATGGTTAAGTATGTATACGATGGCAACCGTCAAACTAGAAGAGTAATGATGGAAATCCTATAATAAAGGTAACTATCACTTCGTGAATAGTGTGAAGAAGCCTTGAAAAAGGATGCAAAATGGTAGAGTCAATCAGAATGTGACACATGGACAGAATATTAAATGAAAAAGACAACTGGGATGTCAATATTGTCATACACTTTAATTATGGCGAAAATTCCCTTTTTTTTGAAGATCTACTTTCCAATTATTTAATTGATAAATAAATGAAAAGTGGGGGAGGGGGCTATCTGTATTGGAAAAAAGTGAATTTAAATTAAAGATGACGTGGCATGACACGTGGACTGGTCAAGTAGTCGATTCGTAACAATTGAGTAAAAGGCACTGGAGATGACAGATACGGGAAGAGAAATTTAAACAGGAACGAGAAGGAGTTTAGACACGAGTCTCGTACCAATTCAAGTCATTTAATGCCAACAAATCAAAAGGCATTGAAGACAAGGATCTGAAAAAAAAAGTAGTCTATATTCAGTATTAAATACATGATACGTTAGAGAATTAGTATTTAATAGGAATGATTGTGTAACAACTTATTTAATGTCATTTATTACTCATAATTATCTGATTAAAGCTGATGTTTCATTCCTTTACTTAGTATCAACTATAAAAGGAAGAAGTCTTATCATTTGTAAGGACGAAAAATATCATCTACATCATATTGAAATACAAATTTGTATATTGCTTTATTCTTATTCTCTGAAAAGCCTATTATTCTTTTCTGGTCTTTTGATTATCAGTAACCCGATTTCTTATCTTAAATTCCAGCTTTGACCAAAATATTACCTTTTGGTTAAACAAGCTCCTGTTTGAGTTGGTGAACCAGGTCCTACTACCTCGCGCTGAGAGGAGGGCTATCATATCCAAGTTTGATCTGTATGGTTGCTATTATCGGGAGGTTTGTACAAACTTGAAATATTTCGCCAACCTTTAGGTTAAATATAAAAAAATCTCCATATTCATATATCTATTGTTACAACAAAATCTTATTTAAGCATGTGCGTCAAATTAAATTATATTAGTTTATTATGATTATTGAGGTAAAGTATATTAATTAACTATATTTAGTGGTAAACGGTGTGCATAACACATAGGGCACGCGCTTGTTCTTTTGATTGTGCAAAATTTTTATGTTATGCAGTTGTTATTCTAATTTATATTGATAAGTGCAGACAAATATATTCATACTGAGCGTTTAATAATTTTTACACAAAATTAAAGTAACTTACAAGTACATGTCAGACATAAGTGTAATTTGATAACTAATTAAAAGTAAATAAATCTTTAACTTGTTACAGCAAGCTTATTCGTAAAAAAAATTATGTATAATAAAAAACCTTAATTAAAGATCTCGAACTTGCTTCCAAGGAATAGAGAACTTCTTGTTAGAGAATGTTGTTATGTCCACGAGTTAGTGATAAGGTCTGTGTATACATAATGTGGGATTATATTATGTATGTTGTTTTTGTTAAAGAATGTTGTATATATTGTCTTTAATTAGCCAACCTAACATGAGTTCAGATTAGATGAACTAGTGTGATGGATTTACAGTACCTTAGCTTTATGTTTTGATGATCTAACAAGCTTATTGTCAAAGAAACAGATAGGAACCTGATACATTTGGAACACAACGCAATCAACGGACTCAAGCTAATGTGAATTGTTATGACTTCAGAAGATAAAGAATCAACATAGGGACCTGATCCTCTTGGGTTCCCCTAACAGCAGTACGAAATCAACTGTCTAGAAAGTGACTGCGTGCACTTTACATGCAAACAATGCTTATAGTAATTATTTCTCATTGACCAACCAAGTGATTACGTCATTCAAGTGATATCATTTATTGTAGTAACAATAAACATTAAAACAAAACATCATTTGGAACACTTGAGACTTTATTCAAGCATTCAAGGATCTGACAAAGCAAGCATTCAATTCTCAAGTGCATCAAGAATAAAGTACAACACTACTATGGACCAGTTCCTACAATAAGTCTCTTGTATGTCCTTAGTTGAGTTGTAACTTTGTAATTGTTCTTCATTTGTAATTCCTACTTTGCTTATCTAGAAGTTTTATTTAGGAACCCCTTGTAAACCATAAACTTTAGTATTTGTGTCGTGACTAGAGTTAGTCATGGGTAGAAGTTTTTGTAATAGGTGTATTGCAAAGTGGCTTGTAATAGGTGTATTACAAGTTAGGAGGGATTAAGAGTATAATTCCTAGATTGCATGGGTTGTAATCTAAAGATTGCTCATAGAGAAGTTGAAATCCTACCAGTGTAGGTCGTGATTTTTTATCCCCATGAGCATACATTTTTCCACGCAAAAGTCCATGTACTTACTGTTGCATTAGTGTTATCTGTGGAAACCTATATAAGACCTGATCTCTATATAGTTTGGGGGACTCATATATTCTATCATAGTGGATTCAAATATTGTATATGTAATACCGAAAAATTAAAATTGCTAATTATCAGAGGGGCCTTCCCTAAAACAGGTAAAGCAACTTCTTTAGGCCCCACATTTGTCGGGGCCTTTTTTTTGTTGCACATAATAGACTATATATATATGTGTGTGTGTGTGTGTGTGTGTGTGTGTGTGTGTGTGTGTGTGTGTGTGTGGGCGTGTGTGTTTAAAAAAAGGTTATGTGAATTGAAAATGTTTGATTTCTTTCTTTAACAAGTATAGAGAAGAAGGATTTGTAAGTGCTATGATTTCTGTCAAGAAAATTGAATTTGAAATGAATATCAAACCCGAATTTTGTACGAAACGTGTGATGTATAGGAAGAAACAATTTAATGAGAATGTTGATAATGAAATCTCAAAATCTCTCAAATAGTCTTTTGGAGTTAATTACTTTTTATACATAGTAGATAATTTTATTTTAACTTCAAAATAGGTTTGAACAATTCGAAGCATATGAAAATACTTTTGATTTTTTATTTAACGGTAAAGAATTGAGATTGCAAGATAATGGATACTTGAAAAACTATTGTCTTAATCTTGAATGTTCCTATAAGCATAATAATCAATCCGATATTGATAGTTTAGATTTATTTTCTGAACTTAAAAGTATTAAGAAATTAAGTATAATTAGAGGATAAAAGTTTAATTGATATACTCAATCAAATAAAAAGATTTGATTCTCTATCAAATGCCTACATTGCATACAGACTAATGTTAATAACTCCTTATCGTTGCAGAAGTTTCCAAAATGATAAAGTCTTACCTAAGATCAACAATGTCTCAAGAAGGTTGATGTATTAGCTATATTGTTAGTTGACAAAGACTTATTAGGAGAAACTGATAATAAAAAAAATATTAATAACTTTGCATATAAAAAATGTTAGAAAATTAAATTACATAAAAAATAATTAAGGCTCCTCATAAAGTTTGGCTTTATGCCCCAAAATTTGCGGGCCGATCCTGCTGATTATGAAGGGGTGAGAAAACGAGGAAAGGAAAAGCTACCGCAGCAGCCTTTTCTACACTACGTGGGTGGTTAGGGGCGGAGCTAGAGCTTCGAATACTGCAACCTATAATTTTAGTCGAAACTCTATATTTATTTTTAAAATTTATTGAATAAGTATAAACATTAAATTTAAAATTCAATAACTTAAAAAATAATATAATCCCAAATTCACTAGGTTCAAATCTTAACTTAGAGGGTGTTTGGATGGGCACTTTTTTATTTTTTGGAGTGTTTGACAACAAAAAAAATTGCTTAAAAAAGCTAAAAAGTGCTTAAAAAAAGCCAAAAGCAATAAGTTGGTTGACTCAAACTTTTTTTATTTTGGCTTAAAATCCATTTTAGTTTGACCAATAAAATTACTCTATTGCCCTTATAAGTTTTTATAATACCAAAATTACCATCTTCTTTCCTCTTCATCTTTATTTTTATAATACCAAAGTTTTATATTTTGGTCTTTTTAACAAGAAAAAGTGCTTACCGCCACTTGTTTGCCAAACACTTCAATAGCTTTTTTAAGTTTCAACACTTTTATTCAAACATGTAACTATTTGTTTATAGAATAAGTTCCGGTACTTAAAAGTTATTTTTAAACACCCGTACTTAAAAGTCACTTTTTTAAATCAATCCAAACGGGCTCTTAGCCGGATGAGTGGTTTATTATGAGATGACAGATGCGAAGTGTCACGTGAGGGACATTGGAGGTACAATAAGAAAAAAATTAGACCAATTATTTATGGTCACCATTCTCCATCCGCATCCACGGCACATAAATGGCGGGTTTCAGAACCATTTACAATAGTATTTTTGATAAGTACTTTATCGAAAAGCAGTTTTAAAAAAAATAAATCATCTCTTTATTTCAATTTAAATGAATCGGCACATAATTTAGAAGAAAAAATAACTTTTAAAATTCGTGGTCAATGGCGGATCAAGGTTTTTAAAGTAATGGGTGATCCATTGCCTTTAAACTAGATTGACCCATATATAGTTATAAGTGTACTGTTATTAGAAAAAAATGTTAGAATTTAACCAGAAAAATGTACTAAGGTTATGATTAAAACAGAAATTAGATGCTATTTTTGAACGATGAATACTTTATTTTTCAGTAATAAACCGATTAAAAGAAAGAAAGAAAATAAATTAAGAAAGGGAAAAATAAGAGAGAAATGGTGCAAGGAATGTCAAAGCTCTTTTCAGCCTTTGGAAGTTAATTAAGTTCATGGTAGATACTAGATAGTACCAATTTGTCTTTAACTCCTTATGATTTTTCTTTTATGGTTCAGAACAAATGTAATCAATATATAATACAATGAGGACGAATGTTCAGCAAAGATAGTGAAGAACAAGAGATTTGACTCGTGAACATTAATTAAATTGACACTATTGAGAAGGATCTTTTGCAGAATTAATTAACTAAATTGACTTGATGTGATTTAATTTGCACTAATTGAAAATATTTCGACAATTTTCATCTCATGAGTTAATTTTGGAGTTGAACTAGTTCTAATATCCTTTTATCATTTAAGTATTTTTTTTCTTATGCATATTTAATTTCATTTAACAAACAATCAAAATATCTATGTTCATATTCACATTAAAACCAGGTACTTTGATTACCAGGAATCGTATTAATTCTGACTTTTACGCAGGGCCTTAAATTTGTGACTTAGTTAAGTTTCTGATAGTAAAAACTTGATATATCATAGTTTGTTAACATTTACGTGGACCAGACTCCATTTTAATCTGGCTAACATGTTCGACATTTTTAATTGGAGGAAACACAGCGTGAAAGTGACTTTACTAAGTTATTGCAAGGTTTTCTATTTTTGGGTGATTAATGGAGTCAACTTTTGTTTTAGTTTGTTCCAAAAAAACTAGATCGAGACAAGGAAAAAAAAAGTAGATTACATTTTGTATCGGGAAAAAATTAAATTTGAATTAAAGATAATGTGGCATAACACGTGGATTGGTCAAATAGTCAAAGAGTAATAAATGATTAAGAGGTACGGAAGACAACAGATACGTGAGGAGGAAAGTAAACAGACACGAGAGGCAGTCTTAGATACGAGTCTCGTATCTGTTCAAGTCATTTAATGCCAGCGGATAAAAAGGGCACTGAAGACAAGAATCTGATGACAAAAAATAGTCTAAATTCATTATTAAATACCTGATACGTTAGCGAATCAGTATTTAATAGCAATGATTGTGTAACGTCTCATTAAATGCTCTTTATTATTTAAACTAAGCCGTTACTCTTTATTAGCTATAAAAGGAGGAGGTTTCATCATTTATAAGGACACGAAATATCATCTACATCATATTAAAATACGAACTTCTTATTGCTTTATTCTTATTCTCTGAAAGCCTGTTATATTTCGGTCTGTTTAAATATTAGTAACCCGACTTCTTTTCTCAAAATTGACGCTTTGACCAAATTATATTTTTTGGTTAAACAGATTGATTTCGTTACCGGGAATCTGATAATCCATTCTTTTTAAATAACATACTACATGTTGCCAACATGTCAAACGACAATGACAATAACAATCAGGAAAATCAGATCCATCAAGTGGATGGCGATGAACTCAATAACATTATCCCTCAATCTTCTCCACGTGGATCTCGTGAAGGAACTCCTAATGATATTTCTGAACATGTTGATGGAGGAGTTGAAAAAAGAGATAAACTTTTACAAAAAATAATCGATGCACGAATTGACAAAGCTTTGCAAGCTTTAGTTAATCGATTACCTGCTGCACTAACAACGCCTAATAACAACACGTTGGAAAACCCCCGCTCTGGTCTAGTTGATTCCGGCAATGAAGCAACTCCCAGTGACTCACAAGAAGAAGAACAAGGTAATATAGGTAATTCTCATCTTCAAAATTTTGGTACTAACCTTGCAGAAACAATTCAAGGAGCAAAATGAGCGTATCGAGCAAATCCCTGGAGTTCCACCTGTGATAAAAGGAGTGGACATGGATAAATACTCGCAGCAACCTAGGAAACCAAGTGCCGCTCCCCTACCAATTCCGAAGAAATTCAAAATGCCTAACATCCTAAAATATGATGGTACAACGGACCCACGTGACTAAGTAACTGCATTTACAATAGGAGTGGAAGGCAACGATTTGACTAAACAAGAAATTGAATCAGTATTGGTCAAAAATTTTGGGGAAACACTCACCAAGGGTGCATTAACCTGGTATTCTCTTTTACCTGAAAATGCTATAAAATCTTTTTCTGAGCTTGCAGATTCTTTTATCAAAGCGCATTCGGGAGCTCAGAAAGTTGAAAAATGAATGGAGGATATCTTTTAAATCAAGCAAGGGAACATTGAATTGCTCAGATATTTTGTTGATAGATTCCAATGTGAAAGAATGATGCTACCCCGTGTACCGGATAATTGGGCAGCAATAGCTTTCGCAAGTAATTTGAATGACAAAAGCTCAGAAGCCACGAGAAGGATTAAAGAAAGCCTTCGTGAGTTTCCCGCAATTACTTGGAACGATGTTTATAACAGGTACAGTACGAAGCTCAGAATTGAGGAAGATATTGTATCTCAACCTCATCGTGAAGAGAGGAGAGGATACAGAAGATCGGAAAACAGAAAAAAGATCAGGTAATAACAGGTACGATCCATATATGGGACTTGCGGGAAAAGATTTGTGATCTAGACGGAACAACCAGCACTATGACCAAAGATCAAGAGACAGGGGAACCGTGTCTTCATCCAAGTTCAGGGGCAATCGAAATAACCAAGAGCCACGAGATGATGATAGGAATTTAATGGCTCGATTTGCTGGTCATTGTTTCAATGTAACTAATTCTGAGCTTGTAGCTGTCTTAAGGAGGATGGGAGATAAGGTACGGTGGTCAAAGGAGATGCGGTCAAATCCAAACCGATGCAATTCGGACCATTGGTGCGAATTTCACAATGACCACGGACATAGAACATCGGAATGTAGATTCCTTCAAAGTAAAATAGATCATCTATTGAAGAAAGGATTTCTCACAGAGCTATTTAGTGAGAAGGGAAAGCAAGCTTACATGAAAAATAGGCAGGAGCCACCAAAACCACCCTCACCTAAGAGAATAGTGAATGTAGTCAATGGAGGAGAGGATATTTATGGAGTAACATATACATCTTCAAATAAGGTTTCTAAAATGACGATTACACACGGTAAAAGAAACAACAAACCTTAGATCATGAGAGCATAAACATTAATGATGCAGACACGGAAGGAGTGATTACTCCTCACAATGATGCATTGGTAATATCCTTAGTTATACATGATACTGATCTAAAATGAGTTTTAATTGACCCAGGAAGTTCTGTGAATATCATTCTACTAAGAATGCTGCGGGAAATGCAAGCTGAAGATAAAATGATACCTAAGGCGCATGCTATGTAAGGATTCGACAATTCATGCGTGGTAACAAAAGGTGAGGTAACTCTAACGACTTATGTTATAGGTGTTATTAAAGAAACTAAATTTCAGGTAGTTGACATTTAAATGTCCTACAACATAATTATGGGGAGACCGTGGATCCATGATATGGATATTGTTCCATCAACCTTACATCAAGTTATCAAATTTCCATCACCCTGGGGAATATGTCAAATTCAAGGGGATCAACAAGGAGTATCAACGCAGTAACAGATACGAGTACTGCGAGTAAAGAGAAATAGCAATTACAGGAAACTGTTGAAGGCGTCATCAACCAAACTTCAACTGAGAAACGGATTTAGATTCAATACCTGATGTAATTCAAGAACCTGAAGAAAACAAGAATATCAAAACGACAATAGAGGAACTCGAGGCTGTGGTGCTATTTGAACAATGGCCAGAGAAAAAAGTTTACGTATGAGCCCATCTAAATCCCGATATGCGAGGTATGCTAATTGAATTTTTAAAAACTAAGGTAGACTATTTTGCCTGGTCCCACGCTAATATGACAGTTATTCCACTGGATGTGATGACTCATAAACTTAATAAAGACCCATATTTTATTCCATTCAAGCAAAAGAAAAGAAAGCAAGGGGCTTTGAAAAATCAAGTAATCCAGGATAATGTCCAAAAGTTGTTAATAATCGGGTCAATTCGTGAGGTAAAGTACCCTGAATGGTTATCTAGCACGGTGGTCGCACCTAAGAAGAACGGTAAGTAGCAAATTTGTGTAGATTATAATGATCTAAACAAAGCCTGTCCAAAAGATTCATTCCCTTTACCCCATATATACCACTTGATTGATGCAACCGCAGGTCATGAACTTTTATGCTTTTTAGATGCATACTCGGGGTACAATCAAATTAAAATGGACCCCAGTGATGAGGAAAATGTTGGAAATCATGTATACCTTTGATATGTGCGCTTTGGTTGTATGAGCATGATTTTCAGGTATAGGTTTTGATGAATGACAAACAATGAAGTCAAGTGTCAAACAACGATATAATCAAATGGCGAGAAGCATACTGATGACGGAATTGCATGAACGAGCCAAAGAAGTTCAAGACCGAAGACCCAAGACGTAGGTCGTTTGGT
The DNA here is from genome assembly GCA_034376525.1 of Nicotiana benthamiana. NCBI lineage: Eukaryota > Viridiplantae > Streptophyta > Magnoliopsida > Solanales > Solanaceae > Nicotiana > Nicotiana benthamiana. The sequence continues at coordinate 51,314,104 of CM067340.1, read as the reverse complement.
AGAACCAATGTAAGGACAACGTTTAAGTTATCTTATCCTTTGGCTCAACATTAGGTCATCATAAACATGCACAAAATCACTTTATTAAATTATATATATCATAAATATTTTTAATATATACTTCAAACAAAATGATTTTAACGTTTTCATTTCAACCAAAATGGGTTTTTGAAGTAAGTTTTCAATTCTGGTATACTCTGGTATATACAGTGTTTTCAATTCAATTATGGTATACTCTGGTATATATAGTGTCTACTTTAACAATCGATTGTTGACAATCGATTGTCTACTTTAACAATCGATTATTTTGAGACAGTGCAGCCGGTTTTTGAATATCAAAACAATCGATTGTCTTTGTCACAATCGATTATCAACAATCGATTGTCCCTTCATACAATCGATTATATTTTGGCCCCACAAATCCTAAATTGATTTTTGAACGTTGAAGACAATCGATTATTCAGGTTTAACAATCGATTGTTTAGCCTAAAATCAAGTTTTCTGAACGTTGGTCAGACAATCGATTGTCACCTCCAAACAATCGATTGTTTGAGCACAGAATCAGGGATTTGATTTGTCAATTAAGCAACGGTCAGCACTACTTTTTCACCTATAAAAAGAGATCTTTTGAGCTGATTTTAAACACACAACTCCTGCATATATTGATATACATATTGATCATTTTCAATCATCATTTTAGAGCTTTTGTTGAGCCATTTGATAGACAACTTTGTGTTGTTCATAGAGCTTATTTTGTTTCTCTTTATCCACTTTATTGAGAGAGTATTTGTTGTAAAAGAGAGTTGTTTGAGAAGAACATATCTTCTCATTTGTCGGGTTTGCTAAGTACCCAAAGTCTTAGTGGTTGAAGTCTTGGTGGACTATCTGTATTAGATAAAATTGAATTTGAATTAAAGATGATGTGGCATAACACGTGGACTGGTCAAATAGTCAAAGAATAATAAATGATTAAGAGGTACGAAAGACAAACGATACGGGAGGAGGAAAGTAAACAGACACGAGATGGAGTCTTAGATACGAGTCTCGTATCCGTTCAAGCCATTTAATACCAACGGATAAAAAGGGCATTGAAGACAAGAATCTGATGACAAAAAGTAGTCTAAATTCATTATTAAATACCTGATACATTAGTGAATCAGTATTTAATAGCAATGATTGTGTAACGTCTCATTAAATACTCTTTATTATTTAGACTAAGCCGTTACTCCTTATTAGCTATAAAAGGAGGAGGTTTCATCATTTGTAAGGACACGAAATACCATCTACATCATATTGAAATACGAACTTCTTATCGCTTTATTCTTATTCTCTGAAAGCCTATTATATTTTGATCTCTTTGATTATCAGTAACCCGACTTCTTTTCTCAAAATTCACGCTTTGACCAAATTAAATTTTTTGGTTAAACAAATCTTAAAGTAAGTTTAAAAATGTAGATGGACGTACTTGTTCTAGACTTAACTGGTTCCCCATAGATTCCCGCCAAAGGTAAATGCCAAAATTAAGACGAGGAAGAAGAAAAAGCATAACAAATATTTTGGGAGTATTTGTTTTAGTAAATTGAAGCTAGCGTTTGCCTATAAATTTCCAAATTTATTTTGAAAAATTTAATTTGGGTGAAGTCTGATTTGAAGATGAAAATGCGTTTGGACATATATTTTCTAAGCTAGCATTTGGATATAGATTTAGTTGAAACTTGAAAAAATAATTTTTCAAGTAGTTTTGAAAAATAATTTTTGGAAGTTGAAATTATGTTTGGACATGCATTTTATTTGAAAAAAAAATTGAAATTTTGTGAGTGGGAGAACAAGTTTTACCCAAAATCTTCTCTAAACTAGATTTTGGGAACTTGAAAAATAATTTCAGAAAATTTTCAAAAATAGATCATTAATCTATGAACTAACAATATTTTCATTAAAGATTTGAAAAATATTACCAAAATGTATGGCCAACCGGGGTCGAAATATTACACTAATTACTTAGTTTAGCACATAAACAACAATTATACTATCCATTAAGGATAATGACGAGATAAATAAGATATTTTCAGCTTTAACCAGTGATCTCGAATTCAAGTTTTAAAAATAAAATAAAAACATTGATAAGAAGTGTTTCTTTTATTTTTCTTTTTAAAAATGAGATTTTTGCGACGCGAATCTAAACCCAAGCTTGGCACAACCTGTTTAACTAGAATTAAATTAAAATTATAGAATTCGATCACTATGTTTTAGGTGTCAAAACTCAATCATAGTTTATATACTAAAAAGAAAATTATGTGGAACGACTTGTAGATTAGAGATTATTAACCACACTTTGTCAAAAGAGACAAAAAAGAAAAAGGAGAATTTGGGAGGAAAAGTGATTTTATGAAAATAGGGAGAGCACGTGTACTTGGGATAATTGCTATTAGTATTCCATGTAGGGCGCAGTGGTAGGAACTATATAAACAAAATGTGATCTTCTTTTAACATGATTATTCTCAATATTATAATTATTACCATCTTTTCGGTATTAAAGATAGATCACACGCGGTAATCTAGTATGATTGAATAAGTTAAATTAGCCAACAAGATCTACTTTTATAAACTAGCTTACCTGCATTAACATTTCAAGTTTTCATAAATTAAATTAATCTTAACGAGTTTTATGAACTAATTATATATTATTTATAAAGAAAATATAGGTAAATTTTTATAATACGCATAAATTAATAACGTGATAAAAAGATTTAATCCCTTATAATAATTATTTAAATTACACATTTTATATAACTTAAATCTGTAACTAGCTAATAGTACTATATAACAACAACTGCATCTCAGTTTTAAAAAACTTAGGGCTGACTATATGAATTCTTGTTGATATTATTTTTTATTTAAATTCATCTCAGGTCAATATTATATAAAATAATAAAAAGCGTATTGTTTTCTATATTTTCTGCTGATATAACAATCTATAGGATCACTAAAAGATTCTTGAAAAATATATGGACTAAACTAAATTCGATACTAAAATTGTGAAGAAGACAAATACATTAGAAATTTTAAAAAGGGTTTTGCGGTAGAGTAATAAGTATATCTTCGTCCTTAATCAAAGATTTTTATGTTCGAGCCCTGAGTAGTAGCATAATTACATATATTGATGGGTGATCAACCAAACACCGTTCATCGAAAAATTATATTATGTATATAAGAACTTAAATTGTCCATATATGTCAAAAATTATATTTTATGTGTATATTGAATTTTGAACACCGTTTACGAAATTTGTGACTTGTCACCGGCCCTGAGTATGAAATCATCTCTATTAGGGAATATTTTATCCCTCAATATAAAATTTCTTAATATATGTAATCGGATTCCAATATAAATATCATATCGAATTAAAAACATTTAACTTTCTGGAATAAGAATATTATGTTTGGAATTTGAATAACAAAGAAAATTTATAGTAGCCCTAAAGTGGAGGGATGCTCAGAGTTCTATAGGACCCGCTTTGAACATGGCACAGTTATTATGATTGATTAATATTTGTGATATTGGAAGTACTCTAAGGGACCTTTTAGCTTTTGGAGGAGCGTCGACATGATTTAACATTTTGAACTCTACCTTTGAAAAGTTGTTCAACAGTTTAGTAGAATGACAGTAGAATAAAATACTATATATTCCTAAGTCTTTTTGGAATATTTGTACTAGTATAAATTAAAGTGACTTTTATCTCCTCAACATTTGGGACTTATCCTCTATAGTCTATACGATCATATAAAGATCATTCCCAATCAATAGTGAAATCGCTATTATTTGCTTCTTCGTTTTTCATTCATAATTATGATCGATGACTCAGACTTGTGTCTTCATTTATTCATTTAGGCCTTACACAAATTACATCAAGTTCAATTATTTTCCCCTCAAAGATTAAAAGTTATATACATTTTCGTGTTAGGTGTTTGTCTTAATTTTCTTATTGTCTTTAGTTTCTCTACTTTAAAGCTTAGCAATATTATGGCACTGATGTTATCACAGAAAATAGGAACACAATCAACAAGTATACTATAGTCTCTTAGTGGTTGTCTTATCCATAGTAACTTAGTATAGCAGGATGCTGCTACCACATATTCAGCATCACCTTTAGATAAGGTCACTGAATTTTACTTCTTGGTGCCCCAAGACACCAGACAAGACCCTAGAAAATGAACTGTTCTTGAAGTGCATTTTCTGTCAACATGAAAACCTGCATAGTCAGCATCAGTATAACCAACTAGATCAAAGCTATGTCCTCTGGATACCATAGACCGAGGTCAGAAGTCCTCTTGAGATATCTTAGTATTGTTTGACATCTTTTCGGTGAGATTCTTTGGGATTTGCTTCAAATCTTGCACATAATCCCATATTCAACACTATATCAGGCCTGCTTGGTGTGAAGTACAATAGTAACCCACATTCCTCTATATAGCTTTTGTTCCACACTTTTTCCTTTTTCATCAATGTCCAGCTTTGTTGTAATGGCAATGAGGGTATCAATAGACTTAGAGGAGTCCATGTTGAATTTTCTTAACAGCTCTTTGTTATATTTCTTTGATGTATCATGGTTTTAGTCGGCGTTTGCTTAATTTTGCAGACCCAAAAAGAAGTTCAATTCACCCATTATGCTCATTTTCCATCATCTCAGCAAATTCCTTGCACATCACTTTATTGGTGTCCCTAAGATAATATCATCCACATATACTTGCACAATCAAAATATTCTTCCCTTTGCTCCTTAGAAATAGAGTGTTGTCAACCTTTACTTTTACAAAGTTTGCTAAGAGAAATTTTGAAAACCTTTCAAGCCAAGCTCTAGGTTCTTGTTTCAGACAATAAAGAGCTTTATCCAGTTTGAACATATGGTTAGAAAATTCTTCACTTTCAAATCCAGGAGGTTTTTTGACACACTCTTCCTCCTTCAGGTACCCATTCAAAAAGGCACTCTTTACGTCCATTCGATATAAAGTGAATTCCATATGGGCAACAAAGTTTATCAGTATTCTTATAGCCTCCATTCTAGCTATAGGTGCAATTATCTCATCATAGCCAATGCCCTCCTCTTTGTTCTATTCCTGAACTACGAGTCTGACCTTGTTCCTTGTGATATTTCCTTGTTCATCCAACTTGTTTCTGAATATCCATCGGGTACCTATGATACTTCTGTTCTTGGTTTTCTTTACTAGGTGCCAGACATTGCTTCTCTTAAACTGATTTAACTTTTCTTACATGGTTATGATCCCATCTGGATCTTTTAGAGCTTCTTTGATAGTTTTTGGTTTAACCTGTAAGAGGAATGTTGTGAGTGCCTTGCACCCATGTATTTGGATCAAAGATGATATTCTCAAGAGGATGTGAGCTTTCACGCTTCCATGGTCTGATCTGTATACCCTAAGAATATGCACCCGATGAGTGACCCAAAGGAACAAGTTCAGTAGGCGTGGCTTCATCATTCTGATCAGCAGTTAGAGTAACTCATTCTTCTTCAGGTTCCTCATAATCACTGTTAATGTCCTTGTAGTTTCAGATCCACATTCATCATATTCTATTATATCTCCATCACCAATGAATCCTATGTCATAATATTCATCCCGCAGACTTTTCTCAGCAAAATTGTTAGATTCCTTAAAAATAACATGAATATTTTCTTTCATACACATGATTCTTTTAATACAAACCTTATATGCCTTACTATGTGGAGAGTAACCAAAGAAAATTTCATCACTTCTGTCATCAAACTTACCTAGAGCTTCTTTACCATTTTTATGCACAAAATATTTGCACCCAAAGGCTCTCTGGTGAGTGATGTTGGGTTTTCAACCTCGAAGTAACTTGTAGGGAGTTTTCTCAAAAATGGGTCTGACCATATATCTATTTTAAAAGATAGCAAGCAATATTAATTGCCTCGAGCCAGAAACTCTTAGGTAGTTAACTGGCAATCAACATGGTCTTCCCCATGTCTTCTAAGGATATATTCTTTCTTTACAACCTCAATTTATTGTGGAGTTCTAGGTTCAGAGAAATTATAATCAATTCCATGTGAGCTATAAGGCTCAAGGAACTTTGAATTTTCAGATTCAGTTCCACGGTCACTTCTTATACTTAAAACATTACACGCCTTTGTTGGATTATTTTGACAAAAACATAGAAAACAGGAAGGGTTTCATCTTTGGATCCCAAAAGCAGAGTTCGGGTATACCTAGAGAAGTCATCAAAATCACAAACACATACCTCTTACCTCCTATGCTTCTTATTTTTATTGGTCCATATATATCCATATGAAGAAGCTCTGGAGGTTTGGAGGTACTTATAAACTTCTTAGATTTAAAGGATGACCTAGCATGTTTCCCTCTAACATATGCATCACATTCCGTGTCAGATGTGAACTCAACTTTAGGTATCCCAAGGACCAAGTCCTTTGCAACCAACTTGTTGAGTTGGGAGAGACTGGCATGTCTCGATTTTCTATGCCATCATAGTGGATCATCTTCCACTACACTCAAGCATGTGTGCTCACTTTGGAGAAGTGACACAATCAATATCTCGTAGATGTTATTATATCTTTTCCCCTTTAGCACAATTTCATCAGTATCAAGCTTTGACAATGCATATTTTGAAATTGAATTTTACTTTATTTTCTTTGTTGCACATTTGAGAGATGCTAAGAAGATTGTATTTAAAACCTACCATATAATCCATATATTCTATAGCATGAGGGAGTAATTTTCCAACCTTGCAAATTCTTGTTATTTGCTTTACAAGACTTGTAGTACAAATTGGAGTAGTAGGAGTACTAAAGCGTATTGAATTACAATCTTGTAATTGATATATTTTGGCTCATTATTGCAGTGGAGTTGGAGTTAATTGTCCTACGTGTTAGGTCGTGGTTTTTACACTTTTTGATTAAGATGATTTTTCACGTAAAATTATTGTGTTCATTTTATTGCTTATTTATTTTACGCTTGACAAACATGGTAAGAAACCAATTTCTTAGCAATCTATACGGGCACTTAAACTAACATAAAGGAAGGGCAACATATTTATCATAACTGATTTTATCCTTTATGAAAAGAAAAATGTAATTCTATCATATTTGGCTAGTCCTTTTTGTTGGATAAAAATATTTTTTTCTTCTATAAATTATGGTACCTTTTGTTTTTCATTTAGTAGCTTCCACAATGTAGTCCTTAAGGGGTTTAGTAGTCTGGGGGAGGGGGGATTTGTGAGACCAGTGTTATGTTATCACTTGTGAGTGCCTCTTTGCAAGGTTATTCTCTCGATATTGTGCACTCTATTTTATATAGTGGATTGCTCATCTCTATTTGTGAATACATGTTAATTGACAAAACCACTTAAATGCTTATGCCTCGTTTGGTATATTTCTTTTTTTTTTGTTATCTTATTTATCGTCGTTCAATATTTGCTTTGTTAACTTTCATATAACACCTAATTATTTCAATCCCAATATTAAATAGACATAGTGTCACGACTTGAAATTCCAACCGCGGGTCACGATGACACCTAACATCTACTTGCTAGGCAAGCCAATGTGAATAAAGAATTTAATGATTTTTAACAATTTATGACATAATGTGAACAATGAAAATGATATTTATTTTAAGTATAGTATAACAATACTGAATAACGACTCTAAACATAACCCAAAAACCGGTGTCACGAGCACATGAACTTCTAGAGTGCTACAAATATGGTATGAATAAAATATACTATTTTGAAACTCAGAAAAATAGTAAAGTTAGGAAGGAAGGGGACATCAGGGCTACAAATGTTGTACAACTGTATCTCAAGTCTCTGCCAACAACTAGCTCAGAGAAAAAGCTACTGAACTCCATTTAGACCCACTCCGCTATCTACACAAGAAGTGCATATCGTAGCATGAATACAACTGACCCATGTACTCTGAATGTTCTAAGCCTAACCTCGACGAAGTAGTGACGAGACTAAAGCGAGCCACATACAATAAAATGTACGCAACAACAACAACAACAACAACAACAACAACAACAACAACAACAACAACAACAACAACAACAATAATAATAATAATAATAATAATAATAATAATAATAATAATAATAATAATAATAATAATAGTAATAGTGAAAGAAAACAGAAAATAAAAGTAACATAGTTAATTTATGAAAGCAGACTCAAATCTCACTATCAGAAAGCCCAGAAAAACAAACCTCATAATTTTCTTATAAAAATACTCACACAACAACATCAACATGTACAACACACATACAATTATCCCTTATTTCGGTGTATCATCATTTATCAATAACACGTATCACTTATACAATCCGTTGCTACTTGCAACCCGATCCCACCGTACTATCATAATCAATATCATATTCCTCCCTTATTCTACCATATCGTCATATATAAATATCAAGTATACATATACAGGTTGTTGTGGCGCACAATCTGATCTCATTATATCATCATAATCAATTTCATAATCCTCCCTTATTCTAGCATATCACAAACTGTTGTGACGTGCAACCTGATCCACAAATAAATTCAATAAACATAAACAATCGAGTAACTCAATTTACAAGAATTTCGACAATCAAAGGATAATAACTTCCCGGCAAGGGAACATAAGGAAAATAATAACTTACCGGCAAGGGAACAAAATATTAAATAATCATCCTTGCAAGGGAGAAACAAATATAACTGATTTTATCGTATCTAGCACTCAACTCAATTAATAGTAAAGCTCAATCATAAAGGGAAGATGACACATACGGATACGTACACCCTGGATCAACCATCATTTGTCTTAACAAACAACACCGGTGCACCCCAAGGCAGAAACACTGGGTCTAATGAAACCCTTCTCACGCAAGTCTTGCAACTGCTCCTTCAAAGTTTTCAACTCTTGTGGGACAATGCGATATGTCAGAATAGAAATGGGCTGAGCACCCGGAGCCAAATTAATGCAGAAATCAATATCCTTGTCGGGTGGCATCCCCGGCAGATCTGAAGGGAAAACCTCAGGAAACTCACGAACCACAGACACAAAATCAAGGGAGGAAATCTCAACATTGGAATCACAAACACAAGCCAAATAATCCAAACACCCCTTATCGACCATACGATGAGCCTTCACATAAGAGATAACGCTATGGTTAGAATGACCAGAAGTCCCTCTCCACTCTAAACGGGGAAAATTCAATAAGGCAAGGTTCACTGTCTTGGCATGGCAATCCAAGATAGCTTGGTACGGGGATAACCTGTCCATTCCCAATATAACATCAATGTCGACCATGTCTAAAAGCAACAAATAAACACGGGTCTCAAGACCCAAAATCACCATAATACAAGAACGATGAACCCGATCGACCATAATAGAATCACCCGCTGGTGTCGACGCATAAACAATTGGAAGGCATAACATCGGTGTTGGGACCCACTACCCCGAACTACCTCTCTCGGATGGCCTGCTGCTGGTTGGCCTCCACCTCTGGCGGCCTGAGCTCCACCTCTATGACCTCTACCTCCACCTCTAGCACCTTTGCCCCCACCTCTAGCTAGCTGGGCAAGCTGTGGAACATCTGGTGCATGTACCATAGCACGAGAACCCTAATGCGGAGAACTGCTCGAAGCTCGAGGGCAATACCTAGCAATGTGCCTCGTGTCGCCACAAGTAAAACAAGCCCTCGGCTGACGGCCCTGGAAACTTTGAATCAGTGGTGCATTGATAGTTGCTGGTGGTGCACTCTGAGGCTGCTGATCAAAATGATACGTCTGAGAACCACGACCACCTGAAGTACCATGGTAGACCCGGAGAGCTAACTAAAAGGGCCTAGGAGGATGGCCTCTACCATATGAATCTGTACCTCCAAAAAAGGTACCACTAAATATGCCTGAATGGCGAGGCCCCTTATCTGACCCATGACCACCTCCCTATAATAGAACCATCTCAACTCTGCAAGCCATATTTTCTACCTCCCGGAATGTGATCTCACTCCCAGCCTCCTTGTCCATCTAAAGACAAATCAGCTGAATAAGACCATCAATAAACCTCATCGCCCCCTCTCTCTCTATAGGAAGTATGACAAGAGCATGGTGAGCTAGATCGATGAACCTGGTCTCATACTGAGTGACGGTCATGGAACCCTGCTGAAGGCGCTCAAACTGCCTCCGGTAGGCTCTGTCTGAGTCAGGAGGAGAAACTTCTCTAGAAACAACACTGAAAACTGCTCCCAAGTCAAATCTGGCAACCCAGCTGGCCTGGCTAAGCAATAATGCCTCCATCAAGTCTTGGCGGATCCAGACAGGCAAAATGTAGCAAAATCGACCCTATTGGTCTCAACATTGCCCATGTTTCTAAGAACCTCATGTCAGCTATATAGGAAATCCTGGGGATCCTCAGAAGAAGCACCGCTGTAAGTAGTAGTGAATAGTTTGGTGAACCTATCCAGCCTCCACAAAGCATCGGCAAACATAGCCACTACATTGCTGGTCTGAGCCACTATACCTGACTGAACTGCTACAACTGGCTGAACTACTAGAACCTGAACCTGGGGAGCTACCTGCTCCGGAGTGCGTGTAGTAGGAGTCTGAATCCCACATCTAGCATGAAAAATTGCTGGTTCTACATGAAGCAAACCTGCTCGGTTGGCACTCTCCATGAGGCCTGCCAATCGGACTAGAGCATCCTGAAGAACTAGGGTGGAAATGAACCCCTCTGAGACCTGAGATAGGCCCACCGGAATTGCTGGGGCCAGAATCTCCTCCTCAAAATCAACACGAGGCTCCGCCACTGGTGGTGCTGCTCGGGGCTGAGCTCTTCCCCCACCTCGGCCTCTAGCATGACCTCGGCCTCTGCCCCTAGTGGAAGTTGCTGCTGGGGGCTCGGGCTACTGAGCGGTAGATGAGGAAGCGCGTGTGCTCTCCATCTGCGAAAGAACATAGTAGAAATCCAATTAGCATTTGAGGAACAAATTTGCTCGACAAGAAAGAACAAATGTGAAATTTTCCTAATTCTGTAGCCTTTGGGGGATAAATATAGACTTCTCCGTACCGATCCCTCCGTCTCTACTGAGCTTGTCCGTGAGTTGTGAGACCTGTGTAACATAGAGTTCTGATACCAACTTGTTATGACCCAAAAATTCCCACCCTCGGGAGTCGTGATGGCGCATACTCGTGGAAGCTAGGAAAGCTAAGAACCTTTGCAAATATTAACCAATCTCATTTTATACATGATTGAACAATTAAATTATCAGTGAATAAGCAATTAAAAGTCAACCAAAAGTAAAATTTAGGGGAAGTCTGAACTAAATGTAGAAACAATGTCTAGAAAACCAATACAAGTCTCTCCCCAACACATGGTGTTACAAGAACACACAGACTGTGTAGGTTTACTACACATGAGAGTTGAAATAAAGGACATAGTCTGTCTCGAATACAAATGTCAATAGAACATGAAAATTGATAGAAGAGACATCGGGCCTGCGGACGCCAACACTACCACAGAGTCTCATGGAATAAAGGTCGACTTCCTTACTACTGTTGCATACCGTAAGCTTCTCCGACACCTGGATCTGTGCAAAAGAGCACAGAGTGTAGCATCAGTACAACCGGCCCCATGTGCTGGTAAGTTTCTGGCCTAACCCCAGCGAGGTAGTGACGAGGCTAAGACCAGACTCCAGATAAACCTGTGCATATATATATATATATATATATATATATATATATATATATATATATATATATATATATATATATATATATATATATATATATATATATATGCAAATACAATGGAAAAGTAGCAGAAAAAACAAATAAAGCTGGGGGAGGGAACATACTTCTGGGGTAGCAGATAAAAACAGAATATCAGGAATAATAGGGGAAAACTACAATTTAACTTCTAACATGGAATAAAAAAGTAAAGACAACTTTCATTTTCAGTCTCATCTCATTGCAGACGTACAACCCGATCCCAGTTCTCATATCTTGTGGTTGGTATACCACCCTCTCCTATTGCATCATATCTTTTGGTAGGCATACCACCCGCTCCCATTTTATCATATCTTGTGGTAGGCGTACCACCCGCTCCTTTTTCAGTTCATCACATATTTACAAGAAATCACGGCAAGCGGACATACGCAAAATAATAACTTCACTGCAATAGAGCAAGCAATATAATAAATTCTCGCAAGGGAACAAAATATCGAAACAATCATCCTGACAAGGGAGAAACAACTATAACCAATCTTATCGTAACTAGCACCCAACTCGATTAATGGCAAATCTCAATTATAAATACGTTCTACGAGGATAAGATAATTCTCTGCTCAATATAGAAGATCATTTGTTAAAGAATCCAAAATGTCATTTAAGAATACAACAACGTTAAATTTAAGACTCACGGTCATGCTTGACACCAACGTATATATAGTCGTCATCATGCCTATACATCATATTCAACAAGAAGTAAGTAGCACATATGACTCAACTCTTAATCCCTCAAGCTAAGGTTAGACCGAACACTTACCTCAAACTTCCACGGCTAAATCAGTCCTCAGTTATCACTTTTCCTCTCAGATTTGGCTCCAAATCAATCTAGTCTATGCATAAACGACTTCATAATATCAATACATGTTAAACAATTTGAATCCAATGCCTAATTATAGTTTCCCAAGCATTCTTCCCAAAATCCCAAAAATCAACCTCGGGTCCGCTTGGTCAAAACGCAAGGTTCGGACCAAAATCAAATCACTCATTTCACTCACGAGCCCGAATAATAATTTGTTTTCAAATTCGATCCCAAAACAAGGTCTAAATCAAGAAAAATTAAAAACCCCTAACTCTACCCAAATACCCAATTTTCTACCTTAAATCACGGGGTTTAGGTCAGAAATTTAATAGATGTTGTTGAAATTGGAAGAAAACTAGTCTAAGATTACGCACCTATGAGTTTGTGGTGAAATCCTCTTTCAAAAATCGCCTAATTTGGAGTTAAGATGAAGAAGTTATGAAAGTTTGAAAAATTCTCGGTTAAGCTATTATTTATAATTGCTGGGCAGACCTTCATTGAGTTCGGATGGGTCCCCCGTGTTCGCAAAGAACAGCCTTACACAGGCTTATGCGATCGCGATACCTCTTATGCGTTCGCGAAGGGTTGGGCCCCCTGACCTTCGCGTTCACGGGCCAAGGAAAGCGTTCGCGTAGAGGAATATGATAGACTCCATACCAGCCCCCATTTACCTTACGCGTTAGTGAGACGTGGGCCGCGCTCGCGTAGAGCAACCCTCCAGTGCTTCGCATTTCCATCCTTACCTCGCATTCGAGTTAAACAAAAATCCCCAATCCCCATAATTTCCTTACACGATCGCGAAAGTGACTATGCGATCGCGAAGAGCAACAGACCTGGGCACCTGTTGCAGATTTTTTGCAAATCTTTCTAAGTCAAAAACCACTCCGAACACACTCCGAAACACTCCCGAGCCCTCGGGGCTCCTACCAAACTCACGCACTAACTCAACAACATCATACGAACCTCAAAACAATGAATGAAACCTAAAAAATCAAGAATTTTCTAAAACTTCATCAAGTTTCAAATTTAGAACTTTACAGCCGAAACATGTCAAACGACGTCCGCTTTTAGTCAAACTTAATAGAAAAGAATTAAACTATATTTAAGACTTGTACTGGGTGCCAAAACCAAAATACGGGCCCGATACCATCATTTTCTAATCAAATTTCATTTCTAATTTCTTTAAATATTTTTAGAAATTACTTCTTCTTAAAAATTCATTTCTCTCGTTTGGGACCTCGGAATTTGATTCCGGACATAAGCCCACGTCCTATATTTTCCTACAGATCCTCCGGGACCTTCAAATCATGGATCCGGATCCGTTTGACCAAAATATTGACCAAAGTCAAATTTATTTATTTTAAATTCAAAATTCAGTATTATTTTCACAAAATTTCATATTTAAGGTTTCCGGTTACGCACCCGGACTGCGCATGAAAATCGAGGCGACTTTTTATGAGATTTTCAAGGCCTCAGAAGTACAGAAGATGATGATCCTTTGGATCGTCATAATTTACAAGGATAAGGATTGGAGACAAGATTAAGGAGGTCTAGAGTTATGATTTCCCCTATTGTTGAAATTCTTTCCGCTATGTTTTCTATACATTTTCCTCAACCTTCTCTACCGATCATAAGCACTTCGACTATTGTAACTCTCTCCCTAGTAATTACCATAATTTACTATTCATATTCTCCCGAAAAACGCTAGCTGACATTAAGTACGGTTCACTCAGATCACACTAAAGTTTTGTTATCCCTAATCCCACCTTTAAACTCTCAGTATTGATCCCTCATGTACGTTACTAGTGATGTTGTTCAATAACTACCTAAATATGCACTCTCTCTGGAGTAATACACACTAAACATGAACAGTCGATATAGAGCTCTTCAACCAACCACAATATAAACGTAGTTGAACAAACAGAGAAAAAACTACAACAAATCTATATTAACATAACAGGAAAATCATCCTCCAATAGGTTCCATCAAAACCCTAGATAATAAATTAACTATTCATAATAGTGTGCCTAACTACAATACTAGAATTCATAACTTATAATGAAAATAGGAAGAAGGAAGTGAAAAAGCGTAGAAGAATTCTCTACCTTTCTCCTAGTGTATTCATACCTCCCTAGGTCGAATCTTCGATCTCCACGATGGCTCCGTGCTCTTCCTATGTCTAAAGTTGTCCAAACTCGATCTCCCATCAAAAGTGGCATTTTTATGTCTATTTGTATGTGTAGAAAAGACAGAAAATGTGTAGGCCAAGTCCTAGTTAAATCAGGAGATGAATTAAGTCTTCAAAACTAGGACTGGACCTTGCCCCAGTCCTGACGTCGCCAGCCTAATGCAAGCCTCAGGTTGGACTTTGGCTGGCCTCGCCAGGCTAAAGCCTGGTTTAGCCTGGCCTTTGGTTGGCCTTGCCAAGCTAAAGCCTAGTTGAGTTGGCCTTTGGCTCGTCTCTCCTTTTCACTGTTCTCGAGCAAACTTTCATCATTTAAGTATCCCTTTTGCTATACTTTCATCTTTTATTCACCTACACATAAAATAGACTCCATTACGCGGAAATAAAGTATAATTTATCATTAAATCATGCAAAGTGCAAGGCACAAAATTTGCTAAACCATGAATTATATCCACATATCATTTATATATGTGATTTAGTTTAGAAATTCTAGTGAAAATTGACTTTCAAAACTCAATTTCTTATTTTTATAAAACTTGACAAGAGCTTACAATTTTTTACTTTGATTCACATGATTTTGATATTAAACTCTAAGATAAATTGTTGGAATATGATTAAAAATGGATTATAATCAATTAACCCAAGTTTGTAGATGAAATTTCCTCTTCAAAATCACCTCCTACCGAGTCTATGGTTCAAAAATGAGAGAACATATCTAAAAAGCCGGTCTCCTAGCCCTTTTACCAGTTCTAGTGGGACCCTCACAATTGTAGACAAGGGCTCGCATTTGGAAACCATCACAACCTCTAGAAATCTCGCATTTGGGAGAAAAGGCTTCACAATCGCGAAGCTAGGAGTTTTGCAAATGCGAACAAATGTTCGCAATTGCAAACCTAGGCAAAATCTAGCAAACTTCGCAAATGCGAAGGGAATGTCGCAATTTGCGACTACAAAGCCACATTGTCACCTTCGCAATTGTGATGCTGATGCTTGCAGTCAAATTTCATTTCAAATTCGGAGCATGTCAAAAACTCATCCGAGCCCTCGGGGCTCAAACCTAAACGTCCACACAAGTCTAAAAAATCATATGGACTCTCTCGCGAAATCAAAACACAAAAATAAATATCTAAAATTTTGAATTCAACTCTAAAACACATGAACTTTTCAAAAAAACCCAAATATTTTTAAATTTACATCGGACATCCAACTCATGTTAAATCAATTCTAAATTGAACCAAAATTTTCAGACATGTTTCAAATTGCAATACAGAACTATTCCAAGTTTCAATATCGAAATTCGAACCGGTTAGCTAAGAAGTCAACTTCCACTCAAACCTTGAAATTTTTAGCTTTCAAAAATCATAATTTTCGGCAAAATAAGTCAGAAGAAGTTAGGGACCTCTAAATTAAATTATGGGTATATGTTTAAGTCCCAAATTAGGACCCATCAGGATAGGCAAAATACTAATTCGGGTTCGTTTACACAAATATTGACTGTAATCAACTTAAATTATTTTTAAGGTAAAAATTTATATTTTTCTTAATTTTTCACATAAAGACTTTTCGGAACAGACACGAATTATGCTTGCAAATCAAAAATGTTAAACGGAGCTAGTTGAGGTCTCGGAATAGAGAAATAAAGGCTAAATCTCAAAATGACCTATCGGATCATCACATATACCTAAACTTCATTTAAAATAACCATAACAATATTATTTCTGGATAAACATTTCTTCTGCTTTTATTTCTCTTAAAATCTTTTACATTTTGTTTTTCTTTGTCTGAATCAAATTTTATGTGAAAATTCTACTTGACATCTCTTTACATCATGGCTACAATTTTGATGCATGGCGCATAACTTAAACTAACCTAGGCTTCTTTGAACGTCATTTTGAACTTTCCGAAAGAGCTAATAAATACAGATCAGAGCACCTTTTCTTTTTAGTTTCTTACCCAGTATTCATATTAGGGCCCGGTAAATTCAGACTCGCGTGGAGAAATGCTACATTGGAGAATAAAAAGCTTCCTAATAAAGTCAATTCCATACTTAAAGATTCAAATTCGAAATATCTAACTAAGGATGAATGATTACTTACCACCCTACCACAACCTTCGTGGGTGATCAGAGCACCCTATGATGCCCTTTCTTGCAAATCCAACTTGAGTTAAACCAAAAAGAAAAATGTTGATGGC
Organism: Nicotiana benthamiana; assembly: GCA_034376525.1. NCBI lineage: Eukaryota > Viridiplantae > Streptophyta > Magnoliopsida > Solanales > Solanaceae > Nicotiana > Nicotiana benthamiana. The sequence continues at coordinate 51,297,117 of CM067340.1, read as the reverse complement.
AAAGCCACAACAGGAAAATGCTTCCACATGTAGGGACAATACTAAGATAGTACGTACTACTTTGCTAGTATATCTTTTCATGAATATCGCTGTCTTCCAATAGCTATACAGTTCAAGCATTTAATTAAACTTCCAACTTTTAACCTATGGTCTTTAGTCAACTGTTGATAACCTACCAGCTAAATTTTTGTCATTTCAATTTATTGCATCTACACTCTTACAATATTTCAGGGAGTATTAAAGGCGAAAAATCTTGGCGACATATTCCTTGACAGAGGTTAATTATTACTCCTATTTTCTAATTTATTGCTCCATTTCCCAATACTTCTGGTAGAAATCATAATCAATGGCCTTAGATTTTTTGTTGAAACTATAATCAATGGCCTTATGAATTTAATTTTTTTTGTTTTTATCCGGTGTCGGTATTTAAGTTAAAGCCCGATTATATTTGAATCCCTTTCGGAAAAAGATCGTTTCCTACCAAAGATTTATGAATTTAATTTCTATATACTACTATACTAATGTTAACTTTACATTATCATGCAATCTTTTAGGTAATTGAAGGTAACTATCCGAGTTGCACTCTCCTTACAGTAGGTTAAATTATATTAATTATGGTAAAATTTATTTACATTATCAGTGAATATGAGATTAAACCATTACTGAATTAATCACATACTTAAAGTCATATATGTACGTCATACTATAAAGTTTAATAGTACATTTCTAGAGAGGCCATCATATGCCTCTCAGTCCTGAAGTTGGTGATTAATTTTGAGTTCCTATCTCAAGCAAGTTCATCTCGTACCAAATAGAATATTTAAAGTAGAAAGAAATTAAACATTTACATTATACTCCTAATAGAATTACAAATTAAATGTCTAAATTTTGGAATGTTGATTAAGTAGTCGGTCAATATAACAAATTATGGGCAGAGGCGGGTCCAGGATATAAATCCTATGAATTCAACTTTTGAAGTTTTTAGCGTTGAACCCATTATATATTTAATTTAAAGTTATGGGTTCGTATTTACTATTTTTATATTATAGTAAATTCTTACTCCGCAGCGAAAGTTATGGGTTCGGGGGGTGGGGTGGGAGGAGTTGCTTTTTTATTTTTTTAATTACTGGGTGTGTTTGGAATGATAGGGTTTTCATGAAAATAAGTATTTTTTTCTTTATTTTCTAGTGTTTGATCAGTAAGTAAAAAAATATCTCAATTATATTCATATACAATTTAGACAAAAACTATGATGGATGAGGAGTGAGCTGGCATTCGGGATCTGAGTGTTTGGGTCGAGGGCAAGGGAAGGGCTGGGGGTCGGGGAGAGTGGAGGTTTGGGTTGTAGTACTGGGCTTGGGGTGCGGATGGGCTGGCACGGAGAGGGGGTAGGTGCAGGGGGCGTGCATGGGAGGTTCAGGGAAAGATTAAGAGGGCGTTTGGACAGAAGAATTGTAAAATTCCAAAAAAGAAAAAGTGAATTTTGTTTTCGAGTAAAAATGGTATTTGAAAATTAGAATTGTGTTTAGGTATAAATATAATTTTAATTCTTTTTAATTTTTGTGAGTGGTCTAAGTGAAAATATTAAAAAATAGTTTTTTGGAGTTTTTCAAATTTTCAAAAAATTTCAAAATTCATCTTCAAGTAAAAATTGAAAATTACTTTCGACAAAAAACTAAAAGAATTTTGAAAAAAGTAAAATATTCCCTATGTCAAACGGGCTAGAACCATAGATTTATGTATACATCAAACAATGAAAGAAGCCATGACAATATATGCCCAAAGGCAGCACAGTAGATATATATATGCCCCTCTTGCTGGAAACACAGTAGGAGTAATATATCGAGGACAGCTTGGACTTCATATATATATATATATATATATATATATATATATATATACTTGGAGACACACTCCCCATCTACTCAGGGACAGATGCAGCGTTTGTGACATCGGGTTCATCTAAATTAGATACTTTGTTACCGAATATAAATTTATACATAAATTTTATTAAAATTGCAATATATAATAAATTTAAATTTATAATTTTAAAGATACAATATATTCAATTTTAAAAACTTTAAAAATTTGGACTTTTAAAGTTTAAATCTTGTTTTTTCTCTACATCTACTTGGCCATTTCTACTTTCTGACAAGTCACAAGAGTTATCATCCAGTGTGAGTCCCAACCCCACAAGTCCACAACCTCCTCTTCGTGTTGTTCTTTTAATTTGTTTAGACTTGTCAACTTTTGATACTGAAATTATTATCTGGAGTTCAGACAAAGGTTTGAAAAATAATTTAGTAGGTGTTTGGCCATAAGCTTCAAATATTTTTCACTTTGTTTGGAATTTATGAAGTTGAAGTTGAAGATGAAATTGTCTTTGGTTTATTTTTATTTTTTGCAAAGAAGAGAAGCGACCACCTTATATTTGGAATTTACGAAGATGGAACATGATTCTTTATTATAACTGCTCTGATTTTACTTTATTGTTCCTAAGGTCTTTCGTAAACAACAATTCTATAAGGACTACATATAAACTATTATATTCAGATCCCATTTGTAAAAGTATATTGAATATGTTGTTGTTATTTAGATGGAGTAGGAAAACAAGTTTGGAACACATTTCCAATTTTGGAATCCAACTTCAAATTGGATTTGAATTTTTATAACTTAATATCAATTTTGAAATAAAGTGAAACTTTATTCTAGAAAAAAAAATTAATAAAACTTATGGCCAAACGGATCCTTGATCACTTGTCAAAGGTCAAGAGTTTAGTCCTATGTGAAATTTGAAATATTGAATTGAAATTGAAAATAAATAAAAAATACAATACTTATTTTAGCAAAAAATGAAACATGGAGATTTGAAGATGAAAACCAGAGAAAATAGAGATGAACAGGAAGAGTCAGAGAGAGAGAAAATGAGAAGCTTCTAGTTTCTCCCAGAAGCCAAAATGAAACTGACTCCCAAAATATCTGTCCCTATACACGATACATACATCCATATAAAACCTTGGGTCGGGTCACAGACGGCCCAAGGGTAAAACAAATTGGGCTCAGTCATAATATATCATCACAGCCCAATACCAACCTACATATACAATGTATACCAGAAAAATACAATAAATATACAATGTATACAGTCATTAAGTACTATATTGTAACCACTGTCAAGGGAAGGAAATGGATGCATCATCAACAAGTTACTCCTAACCCCCATGTATGCTTCATTTAACCCCATAAGAAACTGGAATACCTTGTTTTCATCATCTTCCTGAATTGTTTCATTTTTAGCAGCACACACACATCTCTGCCCATGATTTGTGCACGTTCTGCCCAACTCATCCCACAGGCCTTTGAGTTTGTTAAAATATGAGGCTACATCTAAACAGCCTTAAGATGTGTGAGAAAGTTCCCCTTTTAATTCAAAAATTTTGGTCTTGTTAGGAGTACCATATCTTTTCTCAATTTGGGACCATATACCCTGTGCAGTATCGGAATACTGCACACTATCAGCAATCTGAGGAGATAGGGAAGCAGTCAACCAGGAAGTGACCATGTTATTATATCTATCCCACAGCCTATGTTCAGCCACATTAGTGGTTGGTCGAGGACATGAGCCATCAACAAATCCGATTTTGTTTTTAGCAGATAGGGCAACAATCATTTTCCTCCTCCAACCTCCATAACCACTGCCTGAATAGGGAGTGGACACAAGAGACACACCAGGAACATCGGAGGAGTAAACTAGGAGGGGACTAGTAGAGTCTGCGGGGGAGGTATTAGTATTCATATTAAAAGCCATGAACAATGAACAGATTTAACAACACAGGAATAGTCTCAATGAACAGACCACAATCAAACCAGAACTGGCATGCAACATATACAACACGTAGAACAAAGAAAGTGTTACCCTCATTCTTCGCGACTGGAGAAGAACGGCCTTCAACCACTAGATAAGACTAAGTCCGGTCACTGGAGATTGCAGTTAAACGGAAACTCACCAAAATAAGGTCACAGACGTTGGAAGCTTACCCAAAACGCCTATCGACCGAAAGCAAAGTCATCGGATAGCATCAAAACCCCAGGTCCAAAAGTCGGAAAACCCTAGAGTTTGAAGAACTCGTCGGAATAAGACCAGAGATGTCGGAGAAACACCCAAAACATCTACTAATACATAATCGTAGCCTCAAACAGTCAGAAAAGTTCCGATTATCTGATTAACATTCATCGAAAAATATACGAACATTATTTTTTCTCAGATAACCGAAGAAAAGCTTCAGAAAAAGCTTCAGCAAGTATCGATAACACATAACAGAGAAAGATCGGAACATTTTCCTGCTCTGATACCATGAATACATGGAGATTTGTAGATGAAAACCAGAGAAAATAGAGATGAACAGGAAGAGTCAGAGAGAGAGAGAAAATGAGAAGCTTCTAGTTTCTCCCAGAAGCCAAAATGAAACTGACTCCCAAAATATCTGTCCCTATACACGATACATACATCCATATAAAACCTTGGGTCGGGTCACAGACGGCCCAAGGGTAAAACAAGGGCTCAGTCATAATATATCATCACAGCCCAATTCCAACCTACATATACAATGTATACTAGAAAAATACAATAAATATACAATGTATACAGTCATTTATGCTCAGGCTTGGAAGCCATGTAGTCTTTCATCTTCACAAAAAATTGTACGAATATATTGATTAAATAATTATTTGGTTTTTGATTTTATTTAAATTATTTAGTTCTGTGTACCCAGTCAATAGTATTCACTTTCATCAATGTTTGACTATGCACCAAAAATTAAAATAAAATACTCTGGTGGACATGCGATGGGAGAGTGCATTGTTGCCCATTCTCAGGATTATATATCGGAATCTGTTTTCTGATGGACTATCGTATTTTTGTTGATATATATAAGAAATAATTACATTTTTATTAATAGATGTAACTGATTTTTAATTATTTATACATTTATAAAATGATTGATTCTTGTGCTGGGGCCAGGATATAGCAGGGACCATGCAAATGCTACAATTTTGTCACATAGCTATGGCCACTAAAAATGGAAAAAGCAAAAAATATAGTATATCATTTTCAACATTGTTATGCTTTGCTTCACTTTCCTTCTTCTTCCTTTTTTTTATATAAAAGAAAATCCAATAATTACCATAGTTGTCGAGATTTTTTCTTTCTTTCTGATTTCGAGTTCGTTAGTGATTTTCTTTTAAATTTAGAAGACAAGACTTTAGTTGGAGTGAGGTAGTGGGGTGATCAATTTTAAGGTTCATTACAAATATTAATTTAGTTATATAACTTTTTCATGAAAAAATTTAAATAAAAGATTAATTTTTAATTTAATTCATGACTAATCACAAAAGATCGTTTTCTCGTTGGAGTGAGACTAATTTTGAAGGAAGAGCAATCTTAACTTCTTTTTTTTTTTTTTTGAGTTGAGGATTTCGGTATATGTTGTTCTCTACCCCTTTGATTTATGAAATTAAATTTCCAATATAAACAAACAAAGGGACCCAATAAATATTTATTCCGTAACTTTTTTGAATTTGGTCGGTGGAGTGGATTTGGAGAGGGACACACATAGGTGACCAACGGGTGGGCCGGGCCGGGTTCGGGTCCAATTTTTCTGACCCGTCCGGGTCCGGGCCGGTCCGGTCCGGGTTCAATTAGAGGTGGGTTGTTAACGGGCTGGGTTGATCCGGGTCGGGCCGGGCCGGGGGTTTTTTTTTTTGGAATTACGTATAGTATAAATATTAAGTTATATTAATACTTTGTAATAATTGAATGAACACAACAAAAGATGGGGAAAAAATTGCACTTATTGCAAGTGCTACTTTATTTCTTAAATTCAAAATTTCAAAACTAAAATGTATCATAATTAGTTTACAATTTACATCAAATGGTTTGCATTGCAATAGAAAGTTCTTCAAAATTAATATGAACCGAATGACCTTCTTCTGGAGAGTTAAATTCGGATGGGTTTCCGTGCGTTAATATATCTCCAAGTTCTTCGTCTTCCGGGCTATCAAGATCTTCCTTTCCTTGATTTCTTCGTTCAGATCTTATCCAATCTCGTAGACACACTAAGACTTCCAAAGCATTGCTTCCCAATGAGTGCCGTGTGTCTCCAACGGTGCTCGACCGTTGCCAACGGTCAAGTGGGCCCCATGTTTTCAGAAATTTTTTTTTTTAAAAAAAAAAAAAAAAATTTTACCGTTGGGGACCGGTCCGGGTTGACCGGTTCGCCCGGAATTTTCCTTCCCGGGCCGGTCCGGTCCGGGTCAATTGAACGGAATCTCCTAACGTCCTAACCCCTTTCCTCCCCCTAACCCAGCCCGGCCCCCCCGCTATAAACCGGTCCGGTCTGGGCCGGGTTTGACCGGGCCGGTCCGTGCCGGTCCCGGGTCAACCCGGCCCGGTTGACACCTCTAGGGACACATGCAATTTTATTCACTTTATTTCTCGTTGCCATTACACCAAACTAGAACCCCATAGTTTAGACTATTTTAAAAAAAAATTAATGGTATGCTCTAATTCTTATAACGAGGCTCTCTAAATTCAAGCTTTCAAGATTCTTTTTAGTTAATTCAATTTTTCTTTTTCTTTTTTTGTCAAATGTAAAGTTAGGTATTCAATCCACTAGCTTTTCGAATAGTCTTTAATTAACCCAGCTAGACTTATTATAATTCATATAATGAATATAAAAACATATTATAACAAAATAATAATAATTATCAACTAAAATTAATTTACAAAGTTTTGAAAACATGAAGATTTGAAGATGAAAATCAGAGAAGATGAAGATGAACAGGAAGCGATACAGAGAGAGAATGGGAAGCTTCTGGAGTAAGCCAGAAGATAAAATGAAATCCTGTATGTAAAATATCTGTGCAAGTGGTTCATATACAATCACTATTTGGTTGGGTCAGACGGCCCAAGAACAAAAATAAAACGGGCTCAGATATATGTACAACCCAAACAACAAATCATCACAGCCCTATACAATGTATACCAAAAAATACAATAAATATACAATGTGTATAATCATTTATGGTTAGGTTTGGAAGCCTTATAGTCTTTCATCTCAAAACACCCCCTCAAGTTGGAGGGGGAGACCACCTGCAACTTGGATAATAGCGGATGAAGCACATTGTCAGGTAATGGCTTAGTGAGCAGGTCAGCCAGTTGACGAGAAGTAGGAACATGAAGCAGCTTGATAAAACCATTCTGTAGCTGATCCCGAACAAAATGGCAGTCCACCTCGATGTGTTTGGTACGCTCATGAAAAACAGGATTAGTAGCTATAGGGACAGCAGCCTGGTTGTCACAATTAACAGAAAAATGAAGAGAAACAGATACCCCAAGATCAACCAATAAACGAGATAGCCAAGATAATTCAGCAACAACTTTACTGAGGGCTCTATATTCTGCCTCAGCAGAAGACAAAGAAACAACAGGTTGCTTCTTGGATTTCCAACTAATCAGGCAACCACCCAATAGCACACAAAATCCAGTAACAGATCTCCTAGTATCAGGGCATGCAGTCCAGTCACTATCAGAATTACCAACAATAGAGAAATCATCACTGGCAGAATAAAATAGACCCATAGAAGGAGTGCCTTTAAGGTATCTCAAAACATGCAGGGCAGCAGTCATATGGGGGAGTCTGGGGCATTTGAGGAATTGACTCAGATGTTGAACAGCAAAGCTTATGTCAGGCCTAGTATGAGTCAGAAACAACATCTTACCAACATGACTTCTGTACTGGTCAGGAGAGGATAAAAGGTCACCGGAATCAACATGAAGTTTGACATTAATATCCAAAGGAGAAACAACAGAGGAGACATTTGCACAATCAAACTGATGCAGTAAATCAGAAATATACTTATGCTGATTAAGGATCATTCCACCAGGAACAACTGACATTTCAAGGCCCAAAAAATAATGCAAAGACCCTAGGTCTTTGATTTTAAACTAATCATCCAGAAATAGTTTCAGGGCAGTAATCTCATCACTGTCATCCCCAGTAAGGATAATATCATCCACATAGACAGCCACAACCACAAGGGACCCAGGTTTACCTTTGATGAACAAAGAATAGTCATTCAAAGAATGTGTGTACCCTTTGGAATAAAGAGCAGAAGACAGTTTGGCATACCATTGTCTGGATGCTTGTCTCAGCCCATAGAGGGATTTCTTGAGCTTACAAACCAGAGGAGAAGGAGTAGAAGATGTAGGAGAAACAGAACCAGAAAAAGGAGCAGAGACTGTCAAACCTAGGGGAAGTTTCATATAAACTTCCTCATCCAAATCCCCATGGAGAAAAGCATTATTGACATCAAGTTGAAACAGAGGCCAGTGATTCTTGACAGCCACAGCAATAAGACATTTCACAGTGGTCATCTTAATCACAGGAGAAAAGGTGTCAGTAAAATCAATCCCTTCAACTTGAGTATCACCCCTAATAACAAGCCTAGCTTTATACCTTTCAACAGTACCATCAGCCGTGTATTTGATTCTATAGACCCATTTACAGCGAATGGGTTTCTTACCAGGAGGAAGAGGAACAACATCCCAGGTATGGTTTGCTTCCAAAGCATCAATCTCCTGTCTCATGGCACCCTGCATGCTGGAACAGATGCAGCTTGAGAGTAATACAAAGGTTCAGATTCCAAAGTAGAAGAAGAGGAACCAGAAAAGGCAGGGAGTTGGCAGACATAATCCTTAAGATAGGAAGGAGGATTATGCTATCTAGTGGACTTTCTAGAAGCAGGAAGAGGGTGTGAAGAAGGTAAAACAGGGGGAGAGATATCAGGATTGAAGGAAGGAAGAGAATGGAGCAGCATCAGTAAAATTAGGAACAGGAGAATCAGATGTTGGAGCAGATGTAGGGGAAGGAGGGGAGGAAGCATGTATAGGAAAATCTGTGTCAGTGGAATGCTCAGCAGGAGGAATAGAAGGAAAGGATGAAGGAGAAGGGTGAACAGAAGAAGGTTTATTCTTTAAAGGAAAACAAGTTTCATGGAATAGAACATCCCTGGAGACAAATCATTTCTTGGAAACCAGATCATACAGTTTATAACCCTTTTTGGCAAAGGGGTAACCCAGAAAAACACAAGAGAGGGCTCTAGGCTTTAACTTGTCCCTTTGAGGAATAGGGACAACAGCATAAGCAAGGCACCCAAATGCCCTCAAATGAGAATAAGATGAATCTTTCCCATACAAAAGTTCATGAGGAGATTTATTGTGAAGAATTCTGGATGGTATTCTGTTAAGGAGATAAGTAACAGTCAACAGACAATCCCCCGGAAAGACACAGGTAGGCCAGATTGAAAAAGCAAGGCTCCACATGTTTCAAGAAGGGTTCTGTGCTTTCTTTCAACAACACCATTCTGTTGGGGTGAATGAGGGCAGGAGGTTTGATGAATAATCCCCTGGCTACTAAAGAAAGATATACCCTCAATGCTGGATCCAAATTCTAAGGCATTGTCACTTCTAACAGTTTGAACCACAGTGTTAAACTGAGTTTTAACAAAATAGATGAAAGACTTAAGCAGGGAAAAAGCATTGCGTTTAGAGCCCATTAAGTGTGTCCAGGTTGCCCTAGAAAAATCATCAACTATTGTAAGGAAGTATCTACAACCAGAAGAAGTAGAAGTGTGGTAAGGCCCCCAAGTATCCACATGTATTAATTGAAATGGTCTAGTAGTACTGGTACTGCTATCAGAAAAAGGGAGTCTGGTTTGTTTAGCCATAGGACAGACAGAACAAGGAAAAGGTTGTTTAAAAGCAAGTGGAAAAGACAAACCAGAAATATGTCTCATATTTGCAAATGAAGTATGTGCTAGTCGTAAATGCCAAATGTAATTCATATCAGTGGCAACAACATTATTACAAATGGAATTATTTACAATTGGAGGCAAGGCAACAATTTTGCTGTCAGACACATTGTCATCATTACAAAAATCAGACAAAGCACATACAGAAGTAAATGAAGAACCAGGAGAGGAAGAAGGGGAAGGAGGCACCCAAGACAGTTTGAATAGGCCAGCTTCCTCATTACCAAGATCCAGAGGCCTCTTCAGAGAAGGGTCCTGTATCATGTGAAGTAAACAGGAAGTTAGAGTAAACAAAACTATACAGTGCAATTGTTTTACCAACTTGTGAACATAAATCAATTTGTGTTTAAAGGAAGGAACTAGAAGTACATTGTGAAGAGTAAGGGAAGAAGTTAATGCAAAAGAACCTATACAAGTTACTTTCACTTTGTAACCATTAGGCAAAGTTACAAGATAAGGAACAGTCAAAGGTATGATGTTAAAGAGTAGGTTCTTATTATGTGTCATATGATTAGATGCCCCTGAATCTATGATCCAGGTAACAGAATTAATGTGTGTAAGCATGCATAATTTGGAATCAGAAACAAGACTTTCAGTCAGCATAGTACCAGCAAAATTAGCAGCATACATGGGAGGAGGAGCTTGATCACTAGAATTCCCTAACTGGGTCTGTTGCAACAAGCTCATCAATTGATCATATTGGTGTCTGCTCAACCCTGGTATCACAGAGCTGTGACCATCTATTGTCCAACATGGTGATGGCTGGCAGGAGGATCCCCAAGAGGAACAGACATATTAGGATTCCCATGATTAACGGACACACTTTCCTCACCAGTGGAGATATGAGCAGCTGCAGATTTCCTTCCCTTGTTGTATATGTTTTGAGGAAACCCATGGATCTTGTAGCACTTATCAATTAAGTGCCCAGATTTCTTGCAGTATCTGCAAAATAAGGGCCCTCTACTTTGCTCAAAATTAACTTTGGGTCTGCAAATAGGGGGACTAGGCACTGTGGCCTGATTAAACCCAACTGAGTGCTTATTTGCATTAGCATTAAAGGACATAGAGTCTGGACTGATTTGAGAAATAGATTGAACTTGTCTCTGTTTCTCATCATTAAGCACTACATTGTAAACACTGTCAAGGGAAGGAAATGGCTGCATCATCAACAGATTACTCCTAACCCCCATGTATGCTTCATTTAACCCCATAAGAAACTGGAATACTTTGTTTTCATCATCTTCCTGAATTATTCCTTTTTTAGCAGCACACACACATCTCTGCCCATGATTTGTACACATTGTGCCCAACTCATCCCACAGGCCTTTGAGCTTGTTAACGTATGAGGCTACGTCTAAGCAGCCTTGAGATGTGTGGGAAAGTTCCCTTTTTAATTCAAAAATATTGGGACCATATACTCTGTGCAGTATCGGAATAGTGCACACTATCAGCAATTTGAGGAGATAGGGAAGAGGTCAACCAGGAAATGACCATGTTATTACATCTATCCCACAGCCTTTGTTGAGCCACATTAGTGGTTGGTCGAGGACATGAGCCGTCAACAAATCCGATTTTGTTGTTTGCAGATAATGCGACAATCATTTTTCTCTTCCAACCCCCATAACCACTACCCGAGAAGGGAGTGGGGACAAGAGAGACCCCAGGGACATCAGAGGAATATACAAAGAGGGGGCTGGTAGAGTCTACCGAGGAGGAGGTACCAGCATTGGTATTAGAAGCCATGATTAATGAACCATCTTGAAAGAAAAACAATTTCGACAAGCAAAATGTAACGGAACCAAATACTCACATACGGAACCAAATAGTCACATGCAAAGCATATAATACTCAAAATAAGGACAGAGTTACCCTCCTTCTTCGCGACCGGAGAAGATCGGCCTTCAATCAACAGAGAAAACCCTAGGTCCAACACCGGAAACCCTAGGTTCTGAAACTCACCGGAATAAGGGCACAGACGCCGGAAAGTTAGCCAAAACGTGCATCAGGCGAAGAGAAAGTCATCGGATAACACCAAAACTCTAGGTCCGGAAGTCGAAAAATCCTAGAATTTGAAGAACTCGTCGAAAAAAAATCAGAGATGTTGGAAAATCACCCAAAACATCTACTGAAACAAGATCGAAGTCTCAAACAGTCAGAAAAGTCCCGATTAACCGATTAACATATATCGGAAAAAATATACGAACAGTATTTTTCTCAGATAACCGAAGAAAAACTTCAGTAAAAGTTTCATCAAGTATCGATAACACTTAACAGAGAAGGATCGGAAGATTTTCCTGCTCCGATACCATGAAAACATGAAGATTTGAAGATGAAAATCAGAGAAGATGAAGATGAATAGGAAGCGATACAGAGAGAGAATGGGAAGCTTCTGGAGTAAGCCAGAAGATAAAATGAAATCCCGTATGTAAAATATCTGTGCAAGTGGTTTATATACAATCACTATTGGATCGGGTCAGACGGCCCAAGAACAAAAATAAAATGGGCTCAGATATATGTACAACCCAAACAACAAATCATCACAGCACAATACAATGTATACCAGAAAATACAATAAATATATAATATATATACTATGTGTACAATCATTTATGCTTAGGTTTGGAAGCCATGTAGTCTTTCATCTCAATAAGTTTAAACTACAGGATTTGACCTAAGTTTATTTTTCTCTCAAGAGGTTTAGACCGTGAAAATTAAAGGAAAAGACACCATATAGCCGCTGTAAAAATAATAGCCAAAAGAATATATAAAATTTGTGTGTATATATATATATTGTATGTTATATACTAAAATTATTCAAATTTTATACACTTTTTCGACTACTATATATAAATAATTTTTGATACGAGCTAAAAGTGATAATACCCCAAAATTAAAGGTTTTCTAAAGCTTCCCGTTTATTAAGATATGATATTTGAAATTGTAATGGGAGAAATATTAGAAAAGTATAAAAGAATTTTGGTGCTTTTTATCTGCCGATAAGTCTAATTGAGCTACAATTCGCTATATGCATGTAGGAGTAATAATTTTTGGGTTATATTTTTGGAATAAAAAATGACCACCATAGAGAAAAGAAAGAAAAAGAAAACGAAAACAAAAGTAAATAAATAAATAAATAAATGAGAACTACAATCCACTTGTGAATACAGTACTTCAACTTTTTTTCAAGTAAAAAATATATGTCAAAATACAATTTCGACTTTCAATAATTATTTTTCATCTTTGTTTTTTTTTTTTGAGTTTTAAGGAAATTTTGTATTCAAACTCTAGCGAAAACTTTAGAAAAGCGACATGGGGAATTTATAAAGTTAAATCTTAATTGTATCACGTAAACTTAAAGCGACCAAAATCGATGCGATCCGCAGAAGCTTAGCTCACCTAGTGATCTCCCTAACTATCTTCTACAGCTGATGTGAACAATTCAAAATTTTGGTATTTGATTGGCACTCGATCAAGAATCTCAAACGGGCTAATAAACTTAGGGCTAAGCTTTCCCCTCTTCTCAAATCTCATCACGCCCTTCATAGGCGACACTCGAAGCAATACCTGCTCACCTACCATGAATGCCAAATGACGAACTTTGCGGTCGGCATAATTCTTTTGCCCGGATTGAGCTGTATGAAGCCTATCTTGAATGATCCTCACTTTGTCCAAGGCATCCTGAACCAGATTCGTACCCAACAACCGAGCCTCTCCCGGCTCAAACCATCCAACCGACGACCGACATTTCCTACCATACAAAGCCTCATATGGAGCCATCTGAATACTCGACTGGTAGCTGTTGTTGTGGGAAAACTCCACTAAAGGCAAAAACTGATCCCACGAGCCTCCAAAGTTGATGACACAACCTCAGAGCATATCCTCCAAAATCTGAATAGTTCACTCGGACTGCCTGTGCGTCTGAGGATGATATGTTGTGCTAAACTCAACCCGTGTGCCAAACTCTCGCTGAACTACTCTCTAAAAATATGAGGTAAACTGCGTACCTCAGTCCGAAATGATAGACACGGTCACACCATAAAGGTGAATAATCTCCTGGATATAGATCTCAGCTAACCTCTCAGAAGAATAAGAGACTGCCACATGAATAAAATGTGCTGACTTGGTCAGCCTATCAACAATAACCCACACAACATCGAACTTCCTCTGAGTCCGTGGGAGTCCAACAACGAAGAACATAGTGATCCGCTCCCACTTCCACTCAGGAATCTCAATCTTCTAGAACAAACCACCAGACCTCTGATGCTCATACTTAACCTGCTGACAATTTAAACACCGAGCCACATATGCAACGATATCCTTCGTCATTCTTCGCCACCAATACTGCTGCTGCAAATCCAGATACATCTTAGCGGTGCCCAGATGAATAGAGTGCCGGGAGCTATGGGCCTCCTCTAAAATCAACTCTCAGAGTCCATCCACATTAGGCATATAAACTCGACCCTGCAATCTTAAAACTCCATCATCGCCTAAGGTCACATGCTTGGCATCTCTGTGGTGCACCGTGTCTCTAAGGACACACAAATGAGGATCATCATACTGCTGATCTCGTATACGCTCCAATAATGAAGAATGAGCGACTGTGCAAGCTAACACACGAATGGGCTCAGAAATATCCAACCTCACGAACTGATTTGCCAAAGCCTGAACATCCAACGCAAGCGTCTCTCACCGACCGTAACATAAGCAAGACTACCCATATTGGCTGACTTCCTACTCAAAGAATCGGCCACCACATTGGCCTTTACTAGATGATATAAGATAGTGATATCATTGTCTTTCAACAACTACAATCACCTCCTCTGCCTCAAATTCAACTCTTTTTGCTTGAACAAATACTACAGACTCTTGTGATCCGTGAACACCTCATATGCCACGGCATACAGATAATGCCTCCAAATCTTCAATGAGTGAACAATGGCTGCCAACTCCAAATCAGAAACTGGATAGTTCTTCTCATGAATCTTCAACTGCCGTGAAGCATAGGCAATGACGTTGTCATCTTGCATCATCACTTCACCAAGTCCAATACGAGATACATCACAATAAACTGCATAAGGCGATGAACCTTTGGGCAAAACCAACACCAGTGCCGTAGTCAGAGCTGTCTTGAGCTTCTGAAAGCTCACCTGAGACTCATCCGGCCATCTGAACTGGGCATCCTTCTGGGTCAATCTGGTCATCGAGGCTGCGATAAATGAAAACCCCTCTACGAACCAACGATAGTAGCTTACCAATCTCAAGTAACTCCAAATATCTGAAGCCGATGATTGTCTAGGATAGTTCTTGACTGCCTCAATCTTCTTCGAATCAACCTGAATACCCTCTATTGATACAACATGACCCATAAATGCAACTAAACTCAACCAAAACTCATAATTCGAGAACTTAGCATATAACTGACTATCCCTCAAGGTCTGAAGAACCACTCTAAGATGCTGCTCGTGCTCCTCCCGACTGTGGGAATAGATCAAAATATCATCATTGAAGACTATCACGAATGAATCCAAATAATGCATGAACACTCGGTTCATCAAATCCATAAAAGCTGCTGGGGGAATTTGTCAACCCGAACGACATTACCAAGAATTCATAATGCCCATACCAAGTGCAGAAAGCTATTTTAGGGACATCGGATGCCTTAATCCTCAATTGATGGTAGCCGATCTCAAGTCAATCTTCGAAAATACCCTGGCACCCTAAAGCTGATCAATCAAATCATCAATCCTTGGTAATAGATACTTATTCTTTATTGTAACCTTGTTCAATTGCAAGTAATCAATACACATTCCCGTCGATCCATCCTTCTTCTTAACAAACAACACCGCCTCTCCCCAAGGTGAAACACTCGGCCTAATGAAACCCTTCTCAAGCAAGTCTTGCAACTGATCCTTCAATTCTTTCAACTCAGGCGCTCCCATATAATATGACGTGATAGAAATGGGCTGAGTGTCCGGAGCCAAATCAATTAAAAATTCAATATCCCTGTCGGGTCGCATACCCGACAGGTCTGAAGGGAAAACCTCAAGAAACTCACAAACAACGGGCACATAATCAATAGACCCTGGATAAAATAACACTGAAGCATCTCTATCACAAACAAGAATTGTGTCTGTGATAACTGCATCAGAAGCCTCAGCCTCGGGCCTGGCTGGAAGAGTATAACATTGGGGCTGGGCCTCACCACCTTGAACTACATCCCTAGGATGGCCTACTGCTGGCTGGCATCCACATCTAGCGGCCTAAGCTTTACCTCTAATACCCCTACCTCCACCTCTAGCACCTTTACCCCCACCTCTAGCTGGCTAGGCGGGCTGTGGAACACTCGGTGCCTGAACCACGGCACGAGAACCTGATGCTAAGAGCTACTCGGTGCTCGAGGGCAAAACCTAGCAATATGAACCATATCACCACAAGTGTAGCAGGCCCTCAGCTGCTGAGACTGCTGACCCTGATGTCCTGAATGACCGCCCAAAAAACTCTTAAGCGGCGATGCACTAATAGAAGCTGGTGGTGCACTGTAGAACTGTTGATTAGAATACCTCATCTGAGGACCATGGCCACTTGTAGCACCGTGAGAAACCTGAAGTGGTGACTGAAAAGGCCTACCAGGATGGCCTCTACCATACGAATCCCTACCTCCAGACGAGGTACTACTGAATCGGACTGAGTGATGAGGCCTCTAGTCAAAACCATGACCACCTCCATGCGACAGAACCATCTCCACTCTTCTGGCCACATTGGCCGCCTCCTGGAAAGATATCTCACTCCCAGTCTCCTTAGCCATCTAAAGGCGAATCGGCTGAATAAGTCCATCAATGGAACTCCTCACCCTGTCTCTCCCGTGAGAAGTATGATAAGAGCATGACGAGACAATTCGATTAATCTGGTATCACACTAGGTAACAGTCATAGAGCCCTGCTAAAGACGCTCAAAATGACTCCGATAGGCCTCTCTCTGAGTGATAGGGAGAATGTTCTCCAGAAATAGCTGAGTAAACTGCTCCCAAGTCCAAGCTGGTGATCTGGCTGGTCTAGCCAAACAGTCATCCCTCCACCAAGTCTTGGCGGATCCAGACAAGCAAAAAGTGGCAAAATCGACCCCCCATTGGTATCAACTATCCCCATGTTCCGCAGAACCTAACGAACATTGTCCAGAAAATCCTGGAGATTCTCTGAAGAAGCGCTGCTGAAAGTGGTAGTGAAGAGCTTGGTGAACCTATCCATCCTCCACAAAGCATTGACAAACATAGCTTCTCCATCACCGGTCTAAGCTTCCATACCCGGCTGAACTGCTTCAACTGGCTGAAATGCTGGAGTTTGAAACTGGGGAGCTAACTGCTCCGGAGTGCGAGTATCAGGAGTCAAGGCTACTTCTCCAGCCTGAGAGATGGCTGTTGCTGCAGGAAGCAAGCCTGACCTGGTGACACTTTCCATAAGGCCAACTAGATGGACCAGAGCATCCTGGAGTACTTAGGTAGCAATAAACCCCTCTGGGACTTGAGCTGGGCCAACCGAAACTGCTGGGACCGGAACTTTATCATAAAAATCAACCTGAGGCTCTGCTGTGGGTGTTGTTGCCCTGGGCTGAGCTTTGCCCCTCCCTCGGCCTCGCCCTCTAGCATGGACTCGGCCTCACCCTCACCCTCTGCCCTTGTGAGAGCTGCTTCTAGGGGATCGGGCCATTGGTCATTAGATGAGAAAGCGCATGTTCTCGCTATTTGCGAAAGAATAGAGTAGAAATTCAATTAGCACCGAGAAACCAATCTGCATGACAAGAAAGAATAAATGTGAAGTTTTTCCTAACTCTGCAGTCTCTGGGGGATAAATACAGACGTCTCCGCACCGATCCCTTAGACTCTACTAAGCTTGTCTATGAATTATGAGACCCATGTAACCTTGTGCTTTTGTACCAACTTGTCGTGACCCGAATTTTCACCCTCGGGAGTTGTGATGGCGCCTACTAGTGTGAGCTAGGCAAGCTAATTATTTTAAACTAATTACTTCATTATCTACTTATTGTTTTTAACAAACATAAAGCGATATCGTATAAACACCGAAAATCTAAATTTAGCGGAAGAAAATAATAAAATATCTGAAATCTGTATCTATTACAACTGCTTATACCTTAATCATCCAAAACCTGGTATCACAATACCACAAACGGTCTAAGACTGCTAAATACAAGGTTTGAAAAGAAAATACACACTGTTTCTGACGTAAAAAGATGAAATAGGAGATAAAAGGTAGAAGGAGATGCCGGGGCCTGCGAACGCCTGTAGGTCTACCTTAGATCTCCGCATGACTGAAGGTAGCCTCCAAACTACGGTCCAAGAGCTGCTCCGGGATCTACACATAGTGCATAGTGTAGTATCAGCACAACCGACTCATATACTTGTAAGTGTCTAGCCTAGCCTCGGCGAAGTAGTGATGAGGCTAGGACCAAACTACCAAATAAACATGTGTAATTCAAATATATACATTGGAAAAGAAATGCAACAATAAACAGTGAAGTATGTGAGGGAACATGCTGTGGGGGAGATATCAATTTATGAATATAAAGAAAACATGTAAATGAAAGAAGCAATATATCTTGGATATCAGCAAAAGAACCAGAAATCAATAAATGCACGACATCACCCTTTGTGCATTTACTCTCGTCCTCACCAAAACAATCAAGTAATGAAAATGTTCACGGCATCACCCTTTGTTCTTTTACTCTTTCCTCACAATCATACACGACATCACCCTTCGTGCTTTACACACTTTCCTCACAAAACAATGCACGACATCACCCTTCATGCTTTAACTCTCTTCCTCACCCAAACAACAATCTCAAACAATAGGGCAAGGGAATAAATGAAATTATAATAAGAATCCTGGCAAGGGAACAACAATTCAACAATTTGGTCCCGGCAAGGGAACAACAATTTAACAATTTAGTCCCGGCAAGGGAACAACATCAATAATATCAATATCTCGGCCAGTGAGATAACAAATAAAGCAACAATAGCCCGGCAAGGAGGGATACATAATGATCTCTTCTCTTTCCCACTCTTACTTCACAATTCGCTTCACAACTCGAGCCAGTGCTCTAAAGGTTCAATTACCACTTATACTTTTACAATTCGTAGTACAACTTGAGCCAACTCTCCTAAATGTTCATAGGTTACAATTCCTTCCACAAACTTTACACAACAAATAAAAACCACCACTAAGGCATGAAAGATACAATGAAGTCATGATAATCACAATATAAAGACTCATGGGCATGCTAGACACCAACATATAGATACTCGTCACTATGTGTAACGACCCAACTGGTCATTTTGAGCTCTGGTGCATCATTCAGTAGTTTGAGGCCATGAGCAGCTTCATATCAGGTATATTGACTTGTGTTTTTGGTCAGAATTAAAATTCAAGAAGTTTGGAGTCAAATCAAAATGGAAATTCTCATTTTGTAAGCTTAAAGTTGAAGAAATAAACTAGGATTAGAATTTTGAGTAAATGACCTCGGAATCGAGATCCGAAGGTTCCAGCAAGTTCGTATGATGATTTTGGACTTAGGCGTATGCCCGAATTGGATTTTGAATAACCCGGAAGATTTTTGGCGACTATTGTGGAAGATAGCATTTTAGAAGAAATTGCATCAGTTTGGCTTAAAATGCATTTAAGTGTTATTAATATTTTTTGGGATTCTGAGACTGGGAGTAGCTCCGTATGGTGATTCTGGATTTGGGAGCGCGATCGGAAGTGAATTCGTAGGTTCGTAGGTCATTTTGAAGTCATTTTGATAAATATAGAAATTTGAAGGTTTTTGAGAAAATCCGACCGGAAGTGGAAATTTTGTTATCGGGGTCAGAACGTGATTCCGAAAGTTGGGACAAGTCTGTAATGTCAAATGTGACTTGTGTACAAAATTTGAAGTCATTCCAAAATGATTTTGATAAGGTTTGAGACACTTAGTCTCTTTTAAGGAAGCTTAAGTTAGAAAAGTCAACCGGATATTGACTTATGTGTTAGAGGGCTCGAAATGTGAATTTTATGGTTTGGATAGCTTTGACAGGTGATTTTGGACTTAGGAGTGTGTCGAGAATATTTTTGTGATGACCAGTGTAGAATATAGCTTGAATTGGCAAAGTTAGTATTTTGGTGAATTCCGATTGATATGTGAGATTTTGTTCCGAGGGCCGGAATAGAATTCTGAGAGTTGCTCTAGCTTCGTTATATCATTTTGTACTTTTCTGCAAAGTTTGAGATCATTCGGACTAGTTTTGACGTGTTTAGGCATCAGATGTGAAATTTGAAAGAATTCTTGGATTTAAGGCTCAAATCATTGATTTTGATGTTATTTTGGCGATTTGATCGCTTGAGCAAGTTTGTGTGATGTTTTAGAATCAGTGTGCATATTTGGTTTAGAGCCTCGAGGGCTCGAGTGTGTTTCGGAGGTGTCTCGGAGTGATTCTAGACTTAGAAAAATATGCAGAAATTGCAGAAAAAATTTGCTGTGAACAGTACCCGTGAACAGTGCTCGACGCGTCAACAGTGCCCCCGAAATTTCTGGACAGATTATTATTTTTCTGAAAAATGAGAGTCATCCCATTTTCCATTTTTGGACCAAGGGAGCTCGGGTGAGGCGATTTTTTGAGAGATTTTCAAATAAAACATCAGGGTAAGTGTTTTTGACTCAATTTTGGTTGTATAACTCAAATATATTGCAAGTTTTGGTGTTTAGTTTGAGAATTTTGTTAAAAAAGGTAGAAACCCCTCTTGGATGGAAATGATGATTTGAGGGGCCAAATGAACTCCGATTTTTGTGAAATTGATATGTATAGACTCGTGGCGAGATAAGGAATATTTTGATGTAAAAATTTCTGGATTTTGATACGTGGGCCCTGGGCTCGAGTTTTGCAAATTTCATGATTTTCGATATTTTTCGAGTGATGTATTTGCTCTAAAATATGATAGATTCGACGCTCGTGGAGGCTGTTTTGAAGGGCAAAGGCGTCGTGGGCTAGAGACTTCACCGGTTCGAGGTGAGTATTACTTGTAAATAATATCCAAAGGGTTTGAAACCCCAAATTTTCAGATCATAGTACTGTATTGAGGTGACTTGCACGCCGGATATGAGCGTGGGGTAGAGCACCGTTTGGGACTGTGACTTGGTCCGTCCCGGTTGTTGATTTTACCGCGAATTTGACTGAAATTATTTGTTATCATCATAATTTGGGCTGATTGCCATGTTTGGGCTTCGTGCCAACTATGTGAATCCTTCGGGGATTGAGATTGCGATTTTTAGCATGTGTTGCATATCATTTGAGTCCAGTCCAAGATTTTAATACTGTTTTGCAAACTCAGCCATGCTTCTAAGTTTTGAAAACTCAAGTAATATGTTAAATGTTATTTTGGGCTGAGACTACTATTTTATTAATGCCCAAGGGGCTTATGATATTTTCTGAAATATTATGGGTGCCTCGGACTGTGCGCCACAGCAGGAACTTGAAACAGTGGTAACAATGGCACTGTGCGACGTGACTTGAAATATTATGGGTGGCTTGGGTTGCACCGCAGCATGATCTTGAAATAGTGGTAACAATGGCACTATATGATATAAATTGGTCAGGTAACTTGTCTGACCGGTCAGGTAACATTGACTGTCCAGTATATTGCGCTTGGGCTGTAGGAGCCCCTCCGGAGTCTGTACACACCCCCAGTGAGTGCCGTCGACGTTAAATGATTATGGGTGGCTCGGACTACACGCCGCAGCTGATACTGGAATGTACCATCATATGCGTTGTCCATGCATTTGTTCCTATTTGTACTACTTTCATGACACTCAGCACTCCCATTTTATTGGTATCCATGCTACTTGTTGTACTGTTTACCAGATACCCTGGTGTTATTTGTTAATGGAGTGTTGTGCCCGAGAGGCTGATGTTGTACTTTGTGAGTCGGGAGGGAGCCCATGGGGCTGATATTGTACGGAGAGGTGGATATTGAGCCTGAGGGGCAGATTTCTGATTATTCCCTACTTATTGAAGTTATTTTCGCAACTGTTGAAAAGGAATATTTATAAAAGAGGTTTTTACTGAGCCTAGATGTTTTCCAAAGGATCTTAACAATTTTATTGTTTCTCCTCAGAAAGGGTTGTAATGTTCTATATTGCAAGACGGAGTGCCTTACGTGATTTCTTACTTTAAGCTATTATTTACTTTTATTACCGCTGAGTTAGAAGTACTCACTTTACTCCCTGCACCTCGCGTACAGTTGCAGGTACTGTTCACCCGGTAGCAGGTTATTAGCGAACTGAGGGTATACTATCGTAGCTGAGCAAGGTGACCGTCGTCGTTCATGGCACCATAATTCTCCATTGATTCTAACTTCCATTCTGTAGATTGCTGGTCTTGTATTAGTATTAAGATTCTTTAGATGCTCGTGACTTGTGACACCCCAATTAGGGCTGTGTTGGGTTGTATTCCGTGAAATTATTTTATTTAATTATCTTGAAACTATTTAATTCATGTATATATATATATATATATATATATTGTTGAAAAGGTTGTTTAAACTGGTTGGCTGGCCTTGTCTTCACGAGAGGCGCCATCACGACCAGGTTTGGGATTTGAGTCTTGACAAGTTGGTATAAGAGCCTAGGTTAATAGGTCTCACGAGTCATGAGTAGGTTTAGTAGAGTCTCGCGGATCAGTATGGAGATGTTTGTATTTATTCTCGAGAGGCTGCAGAACCTTTAGGAAAAACTTCACATTCTTGAATTCTTATCGTGCGTCCTTGATTCAGATTGAAAGGAAACTCTTGAAATTCCTACTGTGTGATTGTGTGCACGAACGAGCGCTCAGTACCAAATGTGCCTTGATGGCTTTTGATTCCCCGATCGAGGGGCGAAGTGTAATCTCTGTGAGTTGAATTAGGCCAGCCTGGAGGACTTGAGGCCGAATCCTTGCCAATGGCTTGAGCACCTAAGTGCTGATTTTGTGAGCAAGTGCTTTGAACTCATATGTTCATTATTGTCCTTATTAGCCGGAATGGCGGATGAATATCCACGTGATGAGTAATGTGTATGACAGTGGAAGGCCTTCAAAAATATTGACTAAAGGTAAAGCTAATGGGTAATTAGCTTATGAAGGGAAGCTATTTGTCATACTAGTTAGATAAGTCTGGGAGCTGAGATTGCTTCTGTAAATGTATTTATGACGAAATCATTGAGTCGAGGAGACCATCTTGAAGGTCGAAAATATTAAAGAAAGAATATGTTCTTACTCAATTGAACAGCCCAATAATGGAGGATTGAAATGTATTTTTTATGTCTTATTATTTGAGTAGGAGCAACACATGTCCATATACCAATTTTGATAATATAATACATACAGTATTGAGATTAATATTGTTGATATATATTGTGATGCTTTATCAAGTTGTGGACGTGTTGTTAGGATTGTTGTGGTGATTTTCTAGCAGGTGGATAGGCCAATTACAAAGGAAACTCTGCCGAAATTTTCGAAAAATTTGGGACTTAGTAAAAATTTTATCATCTAAAGAGTAGGCAGAAGAGTTAAAATTTCTGATAATTCGTGTTTCCACAAGTTTATGAAAGAGTGCGTTTAATCTCACCATGGTATTACGACATCAATAGAGTATATGTGTCATGATCTATGGCTTCGAGCCAAGTTGGGGAGTTTGCTATTGATTAGATAATTATACGGGCATGTGCTATGTTGGTTCCGGTTCGAGGCATGCTGGTGAATCATCTTTGGTTGCGGAAATTGGTCCGAAGATGGCACGGGTGAGAGAGAAATCTAACAAAGGATACATGGTGCTTCATAGAAGTGTGAGAATCACAGCATGTCTTAAGCTGTCGTTGGTAAAGAATGCTCGGTGCATGGAGCAGGAAGATGTTTGGTTGTATTGGAATGAGGTCATATCCTGCAGTGTCAGAGTGCTAATGAGGCAGGGTGGTTGTGTTCCTTGGATTAGGTGAATTGCAGTTTGAATAAGAGTAAATGACTTGAGATAATGGTTTTAATATGTTCGAGAGTCGTGTAATAGGGGCTTTGAGCTAAGTGGGGGAGTCCCACCACTTACGGTTGGGTTGCATGGTTAATTACCTGTGTGAATTCTTGTTATTGGTGTATTGATGGGTTTCTGCAGCTACGTAAAAGGACCATGGGTGGCATTTTGAGTAAATGAATTGTTGGATGCATGTTATGGTTAGCTTTATTGGCTCATGTTCAGACTTGAGGGAAGATTCATGATTAATGCCTCATCTAGGTGCATGCTTCGAGAGAAGTGATTCCGTTGGGTGCTTTATCGAGATGGCATTCATATGTTATAAAGTTCAGTAGAGTTGGTTGCATTCGAGGCCAAGATAGAGCTGGGTGGCTCTCAATAACGGTCCTAGTTAATTCAAGAGGTAAAGTGTGGTGCCTAATGATTTTGAGTCTGTAAGTACGATTAAGAGTCAAGCTTTTGAAGCAGCTTATGAAGAAAGGCACATAATGTTCTATGATGTTTTGACTTGCAGTGTAGCATTTGAGAGACATGAAATGGTCATGGTATTTGAGACAACATGGCCTCGTGATTTAAGGTCACTCGGGGTGAGTGCGGTTGAAATAATTTAGGTGTTAAAGGGAGATATTATTATTTCTAAGGCAATCAAGGATAACTTGGAAGGAAGTAGATTGATTAGCGATAGTTGAGTTGGCATATTGGTGTCAGTGATCCATTCGTTCAGCGTGATCGAGTTATGCATGTGATTATGGCGGTGCATGTGAGGCTTGTCGGCCGCAGTGATTGATTTTATTCCAAAACATTCTTTTGTTAGGGCCTATTATGAGTAGGTGGATCCCAAAACGTGTTATGGTGTCTTGGACAACTACTTAGAGATTGACATATTCGACGATTATGAGAATTCGCCTGTATGTTGCTAAAGTTCTCCTGAAGTGAGTTAAATGGAAAGTCTTATGTGATGAAGTATTAGCCTATCGGTGGTTCCGGAGTTGTGATGGAAATCGCGTCTATCGTATATTAGCACGTGGGGTGCAGTGAGTGGTATGGAATTTGAAGTAAGGACCAAGGTTGCAGTTTGGTCAATGACTGTGATGTCACGATATTATATGAACAGGATATGAGTTTCAGTATTTTGAGTAAGATGGGTATTGACGTCAGTATCACCTCAGATCGGTGTTTTGTGAGAAAGGTTTTGCATCGTGGTTAGGGATTTTTTATCGCTTTTCAGCGTTAGTGCAACCGGTGGTTTGAATGTGCAGATCCATTAGTTATTTCGGAAGATGGTGGGAGCTTGTCCCACGGGAATATTGTATAAGTGTGACATGTAGTCACTTGATTAATTAGAAATTTAATCCAAGTATGAGGATTTTGGTAATTTCATCCATTTGAGAATTTATGGTTGGAGGAAACTCTGCTTATTGGGTTATGGAACTGTGAAATATTATTGGCCTAGCTTGGCACGATCAAGATCGACTTGAGGTCGGTGGATAGATTTAAATGTGGAAGTGAGCCTTACGTCAGGCCAGTTGTGTTTATTTCATCTCTGCGCTCTTTATGAAAGGATAGTCACGGTCTTATTTCGTGGTCAGCTAATTTATGTAAAGATATACTGCACCGTATGAGTTGTGGGACGGCTTGGTAAATTCCTTATGTGTTGAGGTTCCGCTCAACGGTGATATTATATGAGCAGGATGGCTCTTGAGACTTAGATCATGTATCACACCTCAGTTGTTCTTGAGTTTGTAGCCTATAGAGCTATATGTTCCCTTGGGAATGGTATTCTGCACCTTAGTATGTTTATGACCGATATCCGGTGTTTTGATGTGATGAGCTTTTCAGCTCGACGTATATATCCTTATGTGAGTTCTATATGGGGATCGGGTAGCACGCCGCCATGGGTAACTTGTTTGGATCGGGTTGCGCACCGTAACAGTAAGATGTTCAGTATAGTCCCCCATATTTGCTTTTGTGTGTTCTATTTCTCTGTTTTTTGAGGAAGTCTATGATAGTGTGCGAGTTGAGTATTTCCTCCTAGAGTTTGCCTTCCTTTTGTATCGCGTTCAAATTGATAGCATACTGGCACATTTTGGCGTCTTGTGGGATTGTTGATTATGTCTAAGGTGACTTATTGCCTGAGCAGTTCGTACTGGGTGAGACGAGGTTACTAGATTTGGGGTCAGTGCAAACTGATTATATGAAGTATATTATAGAGCAAAGATCATTCTTGGTTTTGGACAAGGTAATGGTACTCGTCAAGAGTATGGATCCAATAAATTGTTGATTCAGCAGTTGGTTATGAATTTCGGCACATCTCTTCAGTCGTATTGGTGTTGTAAAACCTAGAGCAAGACATGTGTAGGTCATGAGATGTAATGGGAGCATCAGATTTGTGGAATTTCGACAATTATGTTTAAAGAATGTTATTGTGGTCCTATGAGTAAAGTGATGCAATGTGCGAATTTAACAATGTTATGCATTAATGTTTGGGTACATCCTGTGGAGATTGATATGGTGGTCGTATTACGGAAACAGACTTGGCAGGAAATTCAGGATGTTGGAATTTGGCCTAATGGCTTATTTTCTTGAATAATGAATTATATCTACAGAATTATCGAGCTAATGTGCTCAACTAAGTAGTGGAAGCACGGGAAGGTGCATGATGTGTTAAACAAGTTATTTCAGACTACATCATTGTAGTTCTCAGCACGTTTGAGGACAAACGTATGTTTAAGATAGGGAGATTGTAACGACCCGACCGGTCGTTTTGAGCTCTGCACATTATTCAGCAGTTTGAGGCCATGAGCAGCTTCATATCAGGTATATTGACTTGTGTGTATGGTCAGAATTAAAATTCAGGAAGTTTGGAGTCAAATTTAAATGGAAATTCTCATTTTGAAAGCTTAAAGAATAAGAAATGAAATAGGATTGGAATTTTGAGTAAATGACCTTGGAATCGGGATCCGAAGGTTCCAGCAGGTTCGTATGATGATTTCGGACTTGGGTGTATGCCCGGATCAGGTTTTGGATAACCCAGGAGCATTTTGGCGTCTATTGTTGAAGATAGCATTTTAGAAGAAATTGCATCAGTTTGGCTTAAAATGCATTTTAGTGTTATTAATGTTCGTTTGGGATTCTGAGATTGGGAGTAGCTCCGTATGGTGATTCTGGATTTGGGAGCGCGACCGGAAGTGAATTCGGAGGTTCGTAGGTCATATTGAAGTCATTTGGCTAAATATAGAAATTTGAAGGTTTTTTGAGAAAATTTGATCGGAAGTCAAAATTTTGATATCGGGGTCGAGATATGTTGGGACAAGTCCGTAATGTCAAATGTGACTTGTGTACAAAATTTGAAGTCATTCCGGAATGATTTTGGTAAGGTTTGAAACACTTAGTCTCTTTTAAGGAAGATTAAGTTAGTAAAGTCAACCGGATATTGGCTTATATGTTAGAGGGATCGAAATGCAAATTTTATGGTTCAAATAGCTTCTTTAGGTGATTTGGGACTTAGGAGTTTGTCCTAAATATTTTTGTGATATCCTAAGGGTTTGAAGCCCCGAATTTGCACATCATATTACTGTATTGAGGTGACTTGCACGCCGGATGTGAGCGTGGGGGTACTGTATAGAGAACCATTGGGGACTGTGTCTTGGTCCGTCCCGGTTGTTGATTTTACCGCGAATTTGACTGAAATTATTTGTTATCATCATAATTTGGGCTGATTGCCATGTTTGGGCTTCGTGCCAACTATGTGAATCCTTCGGGGATTGAGATTACCATTTTTAGCACATGTTACATATCATTTGATTCAAGTCCAAGATTTTAATACTGTCTTGCAAACTCAGCCATGCTTCAAAGTTTTGAAAACTCAAATAATATGTTAAATGTTATTTTGGGCTGAGACTACTAATTTATAAATGTCCAAGGGGCTTATGATATTTTCTGAAATATTATGGGTGGCATGGGCTGCGCGCCGTAGCAGGAACTTGAAACAGTTGTAACAATGGCGCCGTGTGATGTGACTCTAAATATTATGGGTGGTTCGGGCTACGCTACAGCAGGATCTTGAAACAGTGGTAACAATAGCACTATATGATATAAATTGGTCAGGTAACATTGGCTGACCGGTCGGGTAACATTGACTGACCAGTATATTGCGCTCGGGCTGTAGGAGCCCCTCCGAAGTCTGTACACACCCCAGTGAGTGTCGTCGACGTTAAATGATTATGGGTGGCTCAGGCTGCGCGCCGCAGCCGATACTGGAATGTACCATCATATGCGTTGCATTTCATCCATGCATTTGTTCCTATTTGTACTACTTGTCATGGCATTCAGCATTCCCATTTCATTGGCATCCATGCTACGTCTTGTACTGTTTACCAGATACCCTGGTGTTATTTGTTGATGGAGTGTAGTGCCCGAGAGGCTAATGTTGTACTTCGTGAGTCGGGATGAGCCCATGGGGCTGATACTGTACGGAGAGGTTGATATTGATCCTGAGGGGAAGATTTCTGATTATTCCCTACTTATTGAAGTTATTTTCGCAACTGTTGAAAAGGAATATTTTTAAAAGAGGTTTTACTGAGCCTAGATGTTTTCCAAAGGATCTTTACAATTTTATTGTTTCTCCTTAGAAAGGGTTGTAATGTTCTATATAGCATGATGGAGTGCCTTATGTGATTTCTTACCGCTGAGTTGGAAGTACTCACTTTACTCCCTGCACCTCGCGTGCAGTTGCAGTACTATTCACCCGGTAACGGGTTATTAGAGGACAGGGGTATACTATCGTAGCTGAGCAAGATGACCGTCAGCGTTCACGGCACCGTAATTCTCCATTGATTCTAAATTCCATTCTGTATATTGCTAGTCTTGTATTAGTTTTTAGATTCTTTAGATGCTCGTGACTTGTGACATCCCAATTTGGACTGTGTTGGGTTGTATTCCGCGAAATCATTTTATTTAATTATCTTGACACTTTTAATTATATATTGTTGAAAAGGTTGTTTAAACTGGTTGGCTGGCCTTGTCTTCACGAGAGGTGCCATCACGACCGGGTTTGGGATTTGGGTCGTGATACTATGACCTATACGTCGTACTCAACAATTACCACATAGCAAATAGGACTCGACTCCAAATACCTCAAGCTAAGGTTAGACCAAACACTTAGCTCGATGCCACGAATGTAATTCACGTTTCAATTATAGCTTTACCCCCTGATTACACCACCAATTCGCTCGTATCTAGTCATATGTTACTTAACTACATCAATAAACGCTAAATGAATCAATTCGAATGTATGAAATTGAGTTTAATTAAGTTTTGGCCAAAAAGTCAAAAATTACCCCCAGGTCCACATAGTCAAAACCCGAGGTTCGAACCAAAACCCAGTTATCCATTCCCCCAAAAACCCAAATATATAATTTATTTGAAATCAAACCTCAAATCAAGGTCCAAATCCCCAATTTTTGAAAAACCTAGGTTCTACCCAAAACACCCCATTTCCCCACGAAAATTATTGCAATCATGATAAATGATGTTAATGAGTGAATGAAATGAGTTAAAATTAACATACAATTTATTTGGAAGAACAGTTGTTCTTGAAAAATCGCTCTAAGGAATTTGTGTTTTGAAAAGATGTGAAAAATGGTTGATTTTTTGCTAAGAATAAAAGTTGCAGGTCGCAGATGTGCGAATTGCAAACCCCGACCTCTGCTAAGATGGGAATTGCGAAGGAGGGATCACATTTGCGAAGTTGCATTTGCAACTGGGGTTTCGCATTTGTGACTAAGGAGGATTCAGGCGGGTGTCGCATTTACGACAAACACTTCGCATTTGTGAAGAAGGCTTCCCATGACACCTCTCGCATTTGTGATACATGTCTCGCATTTACGAATGCGAAGCCTGCAGGTCTGAAACTTACCAGCATTTCCTAAGTTCAAATTTTTACTCTGTGGACTATCTAAAACTCACCCGAGCCCTCGGGGCTCCAAACAAAACATGCACACCAACCTAAAAATATCATACGGACTCGCTCATGCATTCAAATCACTAAAATAACATCAACAACTATGGATTTAGCATTAAAATAATGAAATTTTCTCAAGAATTTTCAAGTTTCCAATTTTCTCAAAAATGACCCGATTCATGTTGTTTCAAGTCCGTTCCTTACCAAACTTCATAGAATTATCTTAAATCACATATAAGACATGTACGGGCACCAGAACCAAAATACGGGACCGATACCATTAAGTTCTAATCACAATTCATTTTCTAATCTCATAAATAGTTTCAGACAACAATTTTCTTTAAAAAATTATTTCTCGGGCTTGGAACCTCCGAATTTGATTCCGGGCATACGCCCAAGTTTCATATTCTTCTATGGACCATTTGGGATCATCAAATTATATATCCGGGTCCATTGACCAAAAACATTGACCGAAGTCAAATTAATTCATTTTATAGTTAGAAATAATCATATTTCATAGATTTTCACATATAGTCTTCCCAGCTACGTGCCTGGACTGTGCACGTAAATCAAGGTAATGCTATAAGAGGTTTTTAAGGCCTTGGAATGCATAATTTATTTTATAAATAAGTGATGACCTTTTGGGTCATCACACCAAGACCATCAACACTATCATGGGTAGAACAAACATTGATGGGTCATCCAATCACTTTCAGCATGATCCTGGATGGTCCGGAGACAGTGATCATCCTCTAAAACTCTCACTTCCTAGCTCAATTTGTGTTCGAAGGAATGCACATGACATGAGAAACTATCTCCATTATGTTTGGCTAAACAACATTCTTCGCCCACTAGCCCTCACAATGAATGCATACCAAGGCAGGAAATAAGGAACCAGTGGAACCTTCCTCCTTACTTCAATCCTCTCCAACCACAGAATATGTCACTCGATCACCCTTTCTTCCCTCCGGGGGGGGGGGGGGGGGAAGGATCCAAAACCTAAACCATATTTTCATGTTTTGGGCAACAACCCCACACTACTTCCAGAACCAAACTCAAGTAGCTCCTCTAGTAAACAATCTGCCACCTCAACCATCCAATTCCAATGTACAAGATAAGAAGTTTATCAAGTAAGGGTTGCTCTGATAGTAAGTAACTTCCACTTCTAACCAAGAGGTTATGAGTTCGAGTCTCTCCAAGAGCAAGGTGGGAAGTTCTTGAAGGGAAGGATGCTGGGGGACTATTTGGAAACAACCTCTCTACCCCATGATAGAGGTAAGTTCTGCATACATACCACCCTCCCCAGACCCCACTAAGTGAGATTATACTGGGTTGTTGTTGGAGAAAATAATAGAATTCTCAAATCTAAATGAAGTAAAAATCTATCTCTTTAGGGAGATACAAGAGAAGAGGTATGTTCTCAGCTACCCCCAACCTTGTACAAGTGCTCAATGGATATCATGCCACCACAAGACCCAACTATGGAGATCCATGCAATGATACTTGTTCCTTTACTAAGGAGGAGCCCAATTCTCCATGCAATAATGTAGGATGGCTCAACCAATAATCATGCACCAATGAAGTATCAACCAACTAACATAATCATCTGGAACATTCATGATGGTAACAACGATAACTTTCATATCTACGTTAGGGAAATGATTGACACTCATAAATCTTGCATGGTTACTTTGTTAGAATCATGTATGAAAAATCATATAAACCTATTGAATGACTATTTATTTACGAAAATGACTGAGGTTCCATCAGAGGGTCAAGCCGGGGGGTCTCGATTGGTATCACTCAAATGCGAATATAGGCCTGATTCAAGCATAAAAGTGAAATAATAATGGTGATTATGTGGGATGCTAGCATTGTGAAAGTACACAACTTTGTTAGAAGAAACCAAGAGATTCATGCCACTGTTGAGGTAACCCCTTTCCAAACTTTTTGGTTATTTTCCTCAATATATGCTAGCACCAAATTAGATAAAAGACATACTCTTTGGAATAATATTGAAAATATTCATAATAACAATATGAGCCAGTGGCTTCTAGGAGTTGACTTTAATGATATATTTAGTGTTAATGATAAATTTGGTGGTAATCCCATCAGCCGTATACGTAGTAATACCTTATGGGATAGCATTAACAAGTGTAATCTAATGGACCTAAGTTATAAAGGTTGTAAATATACTTGGTCCAATAATAGGAAAAAATCTAAAGCGTTAATTATGGAAAGACTAGATAGAATTTTTGTTAATAATAGTTGGCTATCTCTTTTTCCTAAGGCTATGGTCATACACCTCCCCAAGACCCATTCTGACCATAACCCCCTTCTAATTCAACTTACTCCTAATAATGTCAACTTTAAAAATAAACCTTTTAGATCAGAAACTATTTGATGCAGACATCCTAACTTCATCATTATTGTTAAACAATATTGGTCTAGTAACTACTTAACTATTACTCAAAACTCTTTCAATGGCACAATAATTAAATGGAAAAATGAAACCTTTGGGGACATCTTAAAAAAAAGACTTCTAGCTAGGCTTAATGAGATACAATCTTCTCCCTCATACCAAAGAAGCTGCTTCTTACAAGATTTAGAAACTCAATTTCAACTAGAGTACAACAATATTCTTAAAATGGAACATGACTTTTAGGAATAACGCTCTAGAATTACTTAGCTAAATGATAGTTATGCCAATACAAGATCCTATCATTTAATGGCCTCAAATTGTAAGCGACATATTGCTATTATATACTTCACCAACAACAAAGTAAATGGATCATTGACCCTAAATCAATTTTAGAACACTCCCTTAAGTTCTTTGAAAATACGTTCACAACCTCTAAATCCATCACACATACAAAAGCTATCCTCAATAATCCAACATGTCACAACAATATCGATTTAAGAATTCTTGATACTCCCCTATCAAATGTTGAAATTACTAAGGCCATTTTTTTCTTTTAAACCTTTCAAAGATTTTGGGCCGGACGGAATCCATCATTTTTTCTATAAAAAATATTGGCACATTATAAAAAATTTGGTTAATAATTACGGCCGTAAGATCTTTGAAACCTAAACATTGCCTCTCGGTACAAATGAAACTTTTATATTCCTTGTCCCTAAATTTACTAATGCAAATAATCTCAAACTTTTTAGGCCTATAATCATTGACAATAGGATCAAAACTATCCTGCCATACCTCATTAGTCCTCTTAAATCTAATTTCACTAAAAATAGAAGAGCTAGTGACAACGTTATTATCATCCAACAATTAATGAATAACCTTCGTAGGTCAAACAAATCAAACCTTGACATGTTGATTAAATTGACCTAGAGAAAGCGTTTGATAGAATTGAATGGTCTTTTATTTATGGAACTCTCAGATTTATCAAATCACCCCTTAAAAAATTACTAATCTAATTATACGGTGTATTTGTGCTAGTTGAATGGGAATTCTTGTTAATTATACCATTATATTGATTTCTTTAGTCCTTGTAGGGGCATTCGCCAAGGAGACTCTCTATCTCCTTATATCTTCATCCTTTGCCTTGAATTACTCTCAAGACTAATCAATCACCAAATAGATATTTTGAATGGAGCCCAATTAAAATCTCCCATAAAGGCCCCACCTTCTCCTATATTTTATTTACGGATTAAAATACTCTATGGGTAATGTGAACAAAAAAATTTGTCAATGCATTAATTCATGCATGGATTTTTTCTGCCAAGAATCGGGAGTATCCGTCAATTTTCTCAAGTAAAAAATCATCCTACCAAAAAACTGCCCAGTGAACATTTCCAACTACTTCACGAATCGTTTTGGTATGAAATTTAGTTGTGAACTTGAAAAATACCTAGGGTTTTCTATCTTAAACCACAATTCTAAGCCTAGAGACTTTCAATTTTTAGTGGATAAATTGCACAATAAAACGTCTCATTGAAAATATTTTTTCTCAATATGGTTGGTAGAACAACCCTAGCCACCAGCACCCTTAATGCTATCCCCATACACTCCATGCAATATACTTATCTCCCAATAAAAATTCTCAATCAACTTGATAAAATTCAAAGGGATTTCATTTGGGATAGCATCAAGACTTATAAGAAACTACACTTAGTTAATTAGAAAACTATCATTAGTAGTAAAATTGAGGGTGGACTTGGCATACATAATGCAACCTCCAAAAATATGGTCCCACTAACAGGCCTCACCTGGAGACTTTTGCAAAACCCTAGTACTCTTTGTCCTCAACTCATCTCTCACAAATGTGCCAACAAAAAAATCAACACTTCATTCATTTGGAAATTTATTTTAAAAGGTTGGAAAATTTTCAATGAGGGCATATTATGGAACCCCTACTTTGATTCCAAAATTAATATTTAGAGCTCCAAATAGATTCATAATTCCAACACGCTAAGAAACTCCATATACGGGCCTCTTGGTAAAGTATATAATAATATTATAATAAAAGATATTATTAAAGAAGACAAATGAGACCTTTCAAATATCTCTTTATAAGATAAACATTGTCGCAACTCATATTCCCAATAAGGTATTCAAAAGAGACATTATAAGCTGGGGTGACAATGCTAATGGACTATATACCACCAAATCTTCTTACTATCTTACAAATCCTAGTAATATCAAACTCCATCTTTGGTTGGATTTGAGACTTACACTGTCAAAACAAAATAAGATTATTCTTTGGCAATGCATGCATTACCACATATCTTGCAGA
The DNA here is from genome assembly GCA_034376525.1 of Nicotiana benthamiana. NCBI lineage: Eukaryota > Viridiplantae > Streptophyta > Magnoliopsida > Solanales > Solanaceae > Nicotiana > Nicotiana benthamiana. Next base: position 51,262,489 of record CM067340.1, on the reverse strand, counting down.
GCTTTTTTATTCCACATTGGTATCAATATAAATAGTATTTGCACAGTGCGTAGAGAAAATGTAGAAGATGTCTAACACATATTCCTTCACTGCCTAGGCACTAGGCGTTTTTCGAAGAGCATGGTTATCCCAATTTATCCATTAGATAATACCCCTCACTGGATAATTAGTCTAAAAAAAAATTTATTCTCAATGGAAACCACAATGCAAACGGAAAAATAACTTTTTCATATCTATTTGAAATATCTGAGAAAACAGAAACAACAACTTTAACAATCTATACTATGATCTTCACACCAACAACAAGAATGAAAATTTAATTTATTCATTGAAAAAAGTTCATTCAAGAAAAACAAGTTCTTATCTGAGATTAAGTGGGACAAACCTCTAGTGGGTACCGTCAAGTTAAACATTGATGGTGCATTTTTAAAATCCACGCTACAGGTTGGTCTAGGTGGTATATTTGGAAACAACAATAGAGATTGGATCATTGGCTTCTTGAAATCAACCCATGCAGCATCAGCCATGCAAAGCGAACTAATGGCTCTTAATGAGGGCTTAAAAATTGCACAGGAAATGAAGTTCCCCAAGATAGAGAAAGAGACAAACTCAACATAAATCATAAATCTCCTCTATGAAAATAACCAAAATCTCTTTAATTTAATTTTTGAATGCAGGTTGTTAATTCACCAGTTGAAACTCCCAACTCTGGCACATAACTTTGGAGAAGGAAATAAAGTGAACCTCCTTTTGGCGAAGAAAGGAGTGAAAAATTTCAAAACTTCTAAATGTTTTTACTATGCCCGTCCACCTTATTTTGTTGAATCTCAATTGGCAAAGGACAAGCATGGATGTAGTAATAGTCCTAAGTATGTTATCTCTAGTATTTGTAACAAGTTTGCCAAGTTAGGCAATGTTAATGTCCTCGTTACTATGTAATGACGATGTAATTTTCTTTTTAGCAATATCATCTTCATATTTCAAAAATAATACCATGTTCGAATGTCATTTTATAATTCTACATAAATAATATATGTATAAGATATAAGTCAATATGTATATTATTTTATGCAAAGTAGAAGATTGAATAACTAATACATGTATTAGTACAACTTGAAAAAATATTGAAATGATACATTTACCCTTATCAATTTACACATATAAGCTTCCTTCGATAGATTGATCCATATCAAAACCATTGGAGAGCAAGCAACACTGATATCTCACTACTAGGCTCTTCCTTTTCTCGATCTATTAGAGACAAAATTAGTAAATAAGTATTACATTAAAATTTATATAATGTATATCAATTTCTAATAAAATAAACCAAATATTCAAAAAAATAAACTCTGGGTAACTAATCCGTGTATAACTAATACCTATGTAACTAATCCCTCAATTACTTATTCCTACATAACTAATATCTGCATAACTAATACATGTATAACTAATACTTGTATAACTAATACTTGTATAACTAATACCTGCATAACTAACACATGTATAACTAATACCTGAATAACTATAACTGACAATCAAATGACCCCTTAGGGTTTTCCTTACTAGTGTATTGATGTTGCATCTATTGGATTATTTGTATTGTCTAAATTCAGCAATTATCTCTAAGAAATGTCAAATTTATTCCTTTATGAATCTTTTTCTTTCTATGAATTTATACTTGCTAATTTTGGACAAACATTTTGTCAGTGTTAATATTCAACTGAACAAGCCAGATACTGCACCAAATAAACCCAAACCAAAAAGAGAAAAGTTTAACCATAGAGAATTGAACTAGGTATAGTATTTATATAGCATTTTAAGAAACTGAATACCAAAAATACCGAACCAAAATATCCAATTATCGCACTATACAAACCGATAATTACACCTACTCCAAAGTAACATAGAATTTCTTTCCTCTTCCCCTAATATAATAAAAATTACCCCCACAATATTTCATTTAGGTTGCACGTCATGTATTTCTTTTTTTTAAATCTATTTCATTCTTTATTATTTTTGTGATGACCCGATAGGTCATCTTATGTTTTGGAACTTAATTACGTATTTTGAAGCCTCAAATACCTTATTTTAGCCTTTTTCGATTTGTATACACAATGGGCTTCTCGGGGGTCTTGGTGTTCCATGCATCCTGACATGGAGCCCCGGCGTAATTTGGGTCGAATTTTTTTTGAGAGGGATAGTTTCGAGGTAGGGATGGTCTGAGAGTTGACTTTTGTTGAATTTTTAAAAAATAACCTAAATTAAATCCTTTGCAATCTTGGGTAGTTCCTAAGGATTAATTTGAATCGTTTGGTTGGTAATTTGCTAGATTCTATTGGTTCAGAAGCTTGTTTGAGAGGCAAAGCTGTGGTTGAGCTTTGAGTAGATCTTTGGAGATATGTGTCGTGGTTAACCAAGACTTGCGAGATTAGAATTTGTTTGTCTATTTGCTACTTGTCTAGATGTTGGATACAAACTATATGTGAGGTGATAAGTACTTATGCATTATTATCAGGTTAAAGCATGGGGGTGGGACTTGTTCCCTGAATTTTATTACTTATTTTGATCATGTTATCCATGCTTAGACTAGTTACTATTTTATTGATCATTCTTACAACATTTATAGGTTTTTGTGATAATCATGTATTGTTTCTAAGGGTGAGATTGGTATTATGAAACCATTATTGATGTAAGGCTTGTTCTTGTTGATTATATCTCCCTATTTTTACTTGTTCAATGTTATATGGTAAGGAATAGTGTTAATGCACGAAGGGTTATGCCGTGACATATGTGAGTGTTAGTACATGAAGGGTGATGTCGTGCCATATTATGATATTTAACGCGCAAAGGGTGATGCCATGCCATATTTTGAGAGTTAATGCACGAAAGATGATGTCGTGCCATACCTATTGATTTATGATGAAAGTGTGTGTAAAAGGCATTCCATGTCATTATTATTTTTTCACTGTGAGGTTGAGAGTAAAAGCACGATGGGTGATGTTGTAATGACCCGACCGGTCGTTTCATCAATTCCAGCCCTATTTCCCCATTTTTTTCTTTTTTACGTGTTGTTCAACTATATTTCACTGTATCGTGTTGGTTAGTTTGGGTTCAGAGTAGTATTGGAGTGGCATGAGACACTTAGTCTCTAATTTAGGAGCTTTTGTTGGAAATGACAATTGGATATTCACTTATGCATAGAAGGTCTTAGATGTGAATTCTGATGGTTTGGATAGCTCCGTTAGGTGATTTTGGACTTAGGAGCGTGTCAAAATGTAATTTGGAGGTCCGTGGTTGAATTAATCTTGAATTGGCAAAATTAGAAATTTGGAGTTCCTAGTCAGCAATGGAAATCTTGATATCGGGGTCAAAATGAAGTTCCAGAAATTGGAGTAGGTCCATAGTGTCATTTGTGACGTGTGTGCAAAATTTCAGGTCATTCAGAAGTGATTTGATAGGTTTCGACGTTGTTTGTGAAATTTGAAAGTTCTTAATTTCTTATGCTTGAATTCGAGGTTGATTTGACGTTTTGGTATTTTTTTGAGTGATACAAATGCTCGACTAATATTGAATGAGGTTATGGGATGTGTTGGCATGTTTGTTGGAGGTCCCGAGGGCCTCGGTGAGTTTCGGGTGGCCAATGGATCATTTTTGGATTTAAGAAGATAGGAGATCTTGTTGGTATTTTGTTGCAGAACGTTTGTTCTTTGCGTTCGCGAAGATTGTCCCGCTGTTGATATCTAATTTTTTCCAATATATTTTTTATACCCAAAATACTTTAAAAATAACATATGTGTGCATATATGAGCGCATCAAAAGGTTATGACATTTTTAAAGATTTTAAAACCAATTTATGGCCAATTTTTACACCATAAAATTAAATAATTATTCGCAAAATATCTTTTTTGGTGAATAATTTATTTTATCCTCATATTTTCATCCAAACATAGATAACAGAGTTTTTGCATATTTTTACAAATTCGTTTGGTATTTGTTAAACCAAATTGCATGTAATTTCAATACTAGCTCTTTAAGATTTAATACACTTTATAATTACAAAACTAATCCCAATATTTTTAATTTAATATTTATATACTATTTATTGAATTAGTACATTTAATTTGCTTTTTAAAATATTTTTACTATTTTTATAAAATAATAGGAAAAAGGGCTATTTGAATTGCAGCCTTAATTCATTTCAATTTCAACCACAAATCATTCTTTCCTTTTTAATTCTACATGATCTAACCCTAACCCTCATTTTATCTTCGACCTCCAACTTCAAACTCTCCCCTTCTCTCAAATGCTCTCTAGCACTCGAAACCTTAATTGTCTTCTTCGTCTTCTCCGATCAATCTCACCGGAGTCCATGGCTTCTCAGGCTATTGACGGCATGTGCTCACCTTCCTTCACCCCCAAACCATGGTTGTTCGAGATTTCGAGGTTCGACCTCGATGGTGTTCGAGATTTTGAGGTTCGACCTCGATGGTGTTCGAGCAGATCCTCCATCGATTTGTGTTTCTATGGCCTCTCCGGCCCTGTTCCGACGTGTTCGAGCTTTAACAGCCTAGTTGTGGCTCAGATCGACTCCAAACCAATCCCTTCCAAGTCTTCTCATTTCTAGGGTTTCTGAGAAGTCCTAAAGCTATTCGAGGTTTTTCTATTTGTTTTTCCTTAGGTCTATGCTGTATCTATGCTATATTCGATATTTCAAGGGGTTTTTCTCAATTTTCTTTTTAAAATGATTTGATTTTAAAAACTAGGGTTTCTGGAAAACTTTCTGATTCTTCTTCTCTTTTCTTTATGTGTTTTTCATTTGTGTTTGTCTCGTGTGTTTCTTCACTACTACGCATGAATTTGATTTTCTGCTTCTTTTCTATGCTTTGTATTTTCCTCTGCCTTTAGACTAAGCTCGTATGACTGTGTCTGATATATTTTCCTTCATGATTTCTAATGTATGTGTCTCCTACTGGGTTCATTATGTTTTCTTGCTTTACCAGATTTCACCGAGTTCTTCCTAAGCATGCTTCACCTACTATTTTCCTAAGCATGTATTGCTTTTTCTCTTTTGAACTTTTTTGAGCGACAAGCTTCGCCTAAATGAATTCCCTGTGTTTCAAGCCTACTGTTCTCTTCGCTTGTTCTCTCATAAGTCTTTGATTATTGAGCTTATTTTATCTGTTGTTTCCTCGTCTATGCATTTGATTCGAGTCAGAGACCCTACTATTTGGGGTTTCTGGCAAGCTCGACCTTGTGTTTGAACTAGGGTTCCATTCAGAACCCTGACTCTTTTTCAGACTCACTTTGGTTCAGTGAACCTGACCTTCTTGGTTACTCTGATTTCTTGCTAGTTTTGCAACAACTCTCTCTTGTCTCCTATGCTTTTTATATGACAAATTCTATTCTTTATAAAGTCCTTTGGCCAACTTGTGATTGATTCCGAGTCCTTCTTAAAATGGTTTGATTGATTGTTGATGATTTTCATTAAATTAAGTTCCTCTTCACCTTTCTTGGTTGGATTCATTCGAGCTAAGACTCGAACCCTGATTTTACAGACTGTTAATTGATTGTCTTTCTTTATTTGGTCCAAACCGTGTGTTGTTGATCTATTTCCTTAAATACCATGTGTATTTACCCCTCTTATGCTACTCTGGAAAAGGTTTTTAAATTATTCCCTTTCCTTAATTATCTTGCCCGTTTGAATCAATCTATTAACTGAAGGGAAATCTTTGAGACTGATTCTCAAAATTGTTTTCTTGCCTTCTTTTTACTTGTTTTCTGTACTATTAAAGGGGCTACCCCTTTTGCACTTCGACACGACTTCTGCACTCGACCTCTCTTGCACACACAACTTTTCTGCACAAAACAGGCTTTTACACATTCGAATACTGAGTTTTTCTCTCAATTAAACTGCTTCTCATTTATTGTATTGAGCACTCTGCTTTTTACTCTCCTTTCTTTCCTTTTACCTACTAAAATATTCTTGAGTTCTCTTGAACTCTCAAGTGTTTTGTTACAAACTTAAGTCTGCTCCTATTGATTTGTTGCTATTTGCTTACTTTGTTGTTATGCTGTTTTATTACTTAGTAACTGGTATGTTCTTAGTTAAATAATTCCCCCTCACTATGTGTTTACTTTTTAGTCTGTTATTCTTTCCTTCACCATGTGTTTATTTCCTAGTTTGTTATGCTTTTCTTCCTTATATTTCTTCCATTAATGTGCTTATGTGAATTCCTGTTCCTTTTTATCCCTTTGTATGTGAGTATAGTTCCAGCCATAGCAGTACTTTGACATTGCTGTCTATGACTTTGAACTAGGTTCTTTGAACACCTTTACTCAAATTAATTCCCACTTCCCTTTTCTCCTTTATGTGTTGAGCCTGAGTTGGGTCTGGTAGTGTCCTAATCGTCATTCAGACTCAGCTCTAACCTTTAACGTCTGATCTTAACTTGTTTGACCAAACAAATGGTCAGGGGCGTGCCAGTCTGCACCTATGGCTGGGTAGACCACCAATTGTTATGGTTTCCCAACCACATTGCACTTACTCCTAGCTCTAAGTTCTACCCCTCTATTGCAAGCCATGCTTTGGGACCCTGGAGTTCTCCCTGAACTTGGATGCCTGAAGGCTGGCTATTTCGCACTGCACTATTCTAATTCCAAATGGGTATCTTGTGTGTAAGCAATACCAGGTATCCCTAAAATTCCTTGGAACTTTGAAACACCCCAGATAAAGAGAAGGCTTTGGAAATCTGGATTCCGATATTGGTTAATCACACGTTATCGGATATTAAGATTGAATTCGGCAGTTTGGATCTAGATGTTGGTTTTGATGTATTTTCTTTCCTTCTTTTGGCCTGTAATAATTTGTATAAAGAACTTTGGAGAATATAGCAAAAGGGTGTGGGAGAGGTTTTTAGTTTCTTGCATCAATAAAGGGTAGATATAATGACTTCAGGACTTCAGTTTTCTTGCTAGAAATCCTACCTATAGGATTGTTCATTATTTCTGATTCAAAGTCACCTAGATACCATGTCTGTATGGTTTAATGTTTAATTATGCTGCAAGTCATCTAGAAATTCTGCCTATAAGGTTTAATGATTAATCATATTGCAAATCACTAGAGATCTTGCCTATAAAACTTTAACGTTCATGTAACCAATGCATATAGAAATCATGTCACGACCCAATTCCCAAATCCGTTCGTGATGGCGCCACTCGTGAAGACAAGGCCAGCCAGACTGTTTCAGAGTACCACTTAAAGAAGTTAGTCAGTTATATAACAGTTTGAATATGAATTAACGACATCAATCAGTATAAATACAACCCAATACAACCCGACCGGGGTGTCGCAAGTCACGAGCATCTAAAAGTGCCTTTATTAAAATATTTAAAGTCTACAATACATAGAGTAAAATCTACGAATCAAGAAGAAGAAGAATCTCGGTGCCGCGAACTCCGGAGGTCACCTTGATTAGCTACGATAGCCATACCTTCAATCCGCTACTAACCCGCTACCGGGTGAACAGTACCTGCAACTGCACGCGAGGTGCGGGGAGTAAAGTGAGTACTTCCTACTCATTGGTAATAAGAGAGATAATATCTGAGTGATAAGAAAACACGTATGGGCACACCAAAATGCTATAAAGACAGCACAACGCTTTGAGAAAAACAGAAATACCGTGAAAAGTCCTTTTGGAAAATCTAAAGATTAGTTCAAATTCTCTTTTACAAAGTCTCGTTTACAAATATCTCTTTTATTTTCAACAACCCATCATATGAATGGTACGGATAATTAAAGTCGGCTTATAAGTCGGCTCCTTAGGCACAACACTCCTCAAAATATAACACCAGGGTATCTTGTCAACAAGGCAAGTAACAGTATGTATGGCAATGATACATGAGTGCTAAATGTCATGCCACGTAGAACAAACAGGAGTGGATGCGTGAATGCAATGCAATACACATGACCGCTGCGGCTCGTAGCCCGATCCATGGGTACCCTACGCTCGCTGGGGGGTGTGTACAGACTCCGAAGGGGCTCCTACAGCCCAAGCGCAATAATACTGCAGCATGCAGTCCGATCTATATAATATACTACTGCGGCCTGCAGTCTGATCCATGCAAGATGCTACTGCGACGTGCAGTCCGATCCATGCAATATGCTACTGCGACGTGCAGTCCGATCCATGCAATATGCTACTGCAGCGTGCAATCCGATCCATGCAATATGATCCTGCGGCTTGCAGTTCGATCCATGCAGTATGCTACTATGGCGTGCTGTCCGGCCCATTCAATATGCTACTGCGGCGTGCAGTCCGATCCATACAATATGCTTCTACGATGTGCAGTTTGATCCATGCAATATGCTACTGCGGCGTGCAGTCCGATCCATGCAATATGCTACTGTGACGTGTAGTCTGATCCATGCAGTATGCTACTGCGGCGTGCAGCCTGATCCATGCAATATGCAACTGCGGCGTGCAGTCCGATCCATGTAATATCCTATTGCGGCATGCAGTCCGATCCATGCATGTATATGCATATGCACACATAACACTCGAGGCCTCAAAGCCTTCTTACATCACTCTTCATGCCCTCACATATGTCCCTCAGCCTCAATCACTACAAAATAGTCAAAAGCCCCTCTGGCATCCGTAAATCAATAATTTTCAGCTCAACCAATAGTTCCAATATCAGTTAAAACTCCAAGTTTGAGAGAAATATAGCTTAGTTCATGAAACAGTGCAAATCACATGGGCTGAGTTTAAATAATATTTCAAACAGTGAGGAAAATAGTGGTGACAGTTCATAAAGAGTTCAAATAATGATAACAACAAATCATTTATAATTTCGCGGTAAAAACCAACAACCGGGACGGACCAAGTCAAAATACCCCAATGGTGCTCTACCCCACGCCAGGTCCAGCGTGCAAGTCACCACAATGCAACATTAGGATCTACAAATCCGGGGTTTCAAACCCTCAGGATATCATTCCCAAGTATTACTCACCTCGAACCGGTGAAATTCATCGCTTGTGATGCCTTTGCCGATCAAATTGGCCTCCACGCGCATCACATCTAACCAAAATCAGTACAAATATATCATAATATGCTAATGGTACAACACCCAATCGAAAATAATTGAAATATAACAAAAATCTCGAAACTAGCAAAACCCGAGCTCCAGGCCCGCTTCTCAAAAAATTATGAAACTTAAATTTCCAGAATGCTCGTCTTGCTACGAGTTCGTGCATACATTAAACTCCCAAATCCGAGCTCAAATGACCTATCAAATCCCATTTTGATATATCAAAAACTCAAGCCCTAGTTTCTTCAATTTTATACCCAAATTCAGAGAATAAATGGATGATTCTTTGATTAAATGATATTTCTAGACCACGAAACTTACCTCCAATCACTTCCCGTCGAGACCCTCTTCAAAATCTACCAACAAGTTCTCAAGGTGGTGCAAAAAATGGTGGAAAAATGAACCCAAGTCGCGGATGAAATGATATAAAACAGGTCTGCCCAGGTCTGAAGCCGTTCTATGTGATCGAGGACAAGCTCTTGCGATCGCAATGCACAAAATTTCCCGTACGTCAAAATGAACTACGCGATCGCAGCAATACATATGCGATCGTACTGCTTTGAGACTCAACCCTATGCGATCACAGGCAACATCATGCGACCGCAGAGACCAAATATCCAGCCTGCCCAAACTCTTCTATGGGATCGCATTCCTGGCATTGCGATCACATAGGCCTAAATTTTGCAACACCCGATTCTGCAATTTCTGCAACTTCCAACATCCAAACACTCTCCGATAACCACTCGAAACCACCCCGAGCCCTCAGGACCTCAACCAAATGTACCAACATACCCCAAATCTTCATACGAACTTGTTTCAATCATAAAAACATGCCCAACAACACAAAAATTATCAATTCTCGACGGATTCAAGCCTAAGTTTTCTTCAAAACTTCCGAAACTCGCATTCGATCAAAAACACGACCAAAAGACATACAAATGACCTGAAAATTTGCACACTTATCCAAAATCACTTAAAGAAACTACTCAAACTCTCGAAATTCCATTCCGACCCTCGGATCAACATCTCACCTACCGACCGGAATCCGCCAAAATTCAAACTTCGCCAATTCAAGCCTAATTCTACACCGGACCTCCAAATTCAATTCCGATCGCACTACTAAGTCACAAATCATCCCCCAAAGCTAAATGAACCACCGGAATTCACATCTGAGCCTTCTAACCACATAGTCAACTTCCGGTTGACTTTTCTAATATAAGCTTCCTTCTAATAGGTTATGCGCCTTCGTTACAACCAAAACCAATTCAATTACACCCGATCAACTGTAATACTGACATTGAGACATGAAGCAACACCATAAGGGGGAAATGGGCCAGTAACTCACGTACGACGGTTCGGGTTTTCGCATCCTCCCCAACTTAAACAAACGCTCGTCCTCGAGCGTACCGAGAGTTGTACTAGAAGAAACCCAATAGCTGAATGACCTTACCAAGCATATACTCGGGGTGATCCCACGTTACCCTATTTCACATAGGTCCGATAACACAATATAGCTAGAATTTCACAGTCCATCTAAACCATAAACCACATTGCATATCCCGAAATCATGCATTAGATCAGAATCTCATGTCTGCATTCAGAATAAACTCGAACCAACTATAATAACCCATACTCGCCACTCCAGGTGAGACCATACGATAAACTACACAACCCAACCACTCGAGGCGATGGCCTCTATTCACGCCATTTCCCACAATAACCGAATACCGATAGAAAACCTTTTTATTAGCTAAAGTCTTATTCTAACACTTTCATATGCTGCCAACGGTAACTCAAACACGCGATATACCGAACCCATATCTCATATCAACCATTCATGAATCCATTTCCCTCTAGACTGATACCACAACGGATTTCCGAGCCAAACCTCGATGTTACCTTTCTAACAAGATGAAATCAAATAGGTTCATGCTTATTAATGACTCCAATGATCACTTCGACTCTAACCACCCCTCTGATGATATGACATCTGGACACAAGCCTAAGCCACAACTTGCGTAATACACGCACCCATGAAAAGCAGTCTGAACATACTTAAATCATGACAATGACTCAAACGAAAGAGTTGTGCCTCAAGCTCAACAGTACCATTACAACACAAAGCTGAGATCCCGTCTCACATCATAGAAATAGAGTACCTGAATCCTCCTCGAAAGGTCATAACTTCACGTGTCCTTGCCACAACCCTCGATTCTATCCAAACACTATTACCCATGAAGCAACTCAAGTCACGCACCGATTGACGTCATAAACCACGCATTCCATCACATCCACGGTGAAGCAATTTATATATACTATTTAATCCTGTAAGGACACAACCAATGCGCTATTCGCTGAGCAACACCCAATACGGACCTTCCTCAGAAACCAGGAAGTAATGTATACAGGGTAATGTACAGAAAACTATTCGCACATCACATTGTTGGGGTGTGCAACCCGACCCAGATAACATACCCGTGGCGGAGTGCCACCCGATCCACACAAATATATCACATAGGAGATGCACATCGAGTCGAATTTGCTCATTACAATAAACACATATAATCTCATCCCCGGCCACAAGAACGCATCCGAACAAGTCCCCCAAATATCGGAACATAATCAATGGTAGATACCTCTGAACTGACATCCGTCATGAAGCCCAATTAATAAAGCAATGCTTGTCATCTGTCGGCTGGACTCCGGAATACAAGCTACCTTGCTAGAACATAATCTGATGCACCTTGCCACGCAGCCTGTGGTATTTTCTAACATATCCCATAACACATTGGTCTAAACAACTCAATTATCAACGGTCGATCCAACAAGAGAACATCGCAATTCCACCAAATATTATCATATTTTCCTTACCTTGCCCCCCTTTCTGAACATAAACCCCCGCTAAATCACTAGCATAGAAATACCATTTTCCTTAATCATCTGAAGATCGATACTTAAATCACCTGCAGCTACCAGTGCTGCTCAAGAATTTAATGACTTCCCATTATATTATGAACTGAACCAAAACCGTGAACACGCAAATCTCAATTCTCCATATCATAACATATAGACCATTACACACTAGGATAACATGGGGACTTATATCTCTCTCATGTGCCGCAGACATCGACGCACTCAACTAGTCAAGAACTTTCATGATCCCATATAGGAGAAAAATTATTACGCACTCCATGCTTTGCATATCCATAGGAAATATACTCATTTTCAAACCACGGTAAAACACATCAAGAACTCTTTCTCCCAATTCCATTGCGCAAGCTAAACTGCCCAGACTAAATTCTTCTACCCAAATCAAGTTAAGCAATCTGCCAGCACTTCAAAGCTTTGCTGCACAATACCTGTAAGGCTCATACCTCGAACACATATAGTAATTAATCATATCTTTACCATACCGATTCAGTGCATTATCAAGATATTACATTTATCTAATTTTCTTCCCGATTCGTCTTTAACTGATATTCTCCCTTCCTGTAGCACCACAATACGTCAACTCAGGTTACCACATGAGACTCGCACATAAAACCACACTGTCTAAGACCCATAAGCCACTGAATACCCTCTCAAATGTTTCCCAGAAGTACCACATTCTAGAATACTTTACGTTGAAGAACTTCCTGCGATTCTGAAATTGTTTACCATTACCTTCCGAATGCGGATGCGTACAATCCCATGATTAACACAAAGTATCACAAGTCTTGATCTTTTCTAATGAAAACACAGTCTCTAGCCACATACACAATCTTAAGACACCTGATTGCTACATGCAAAATCTTGAACACAGTAAAAACCATTCTCGAGAGTCATTTACTCTTATTCAGTTGTAATTCACCTGCTCTAAATGAACGGAACCACTCGTGCTTTATCGGTATTCTGACACGCAGAACATGATTTCCTACATATACAACCATCTTCCTTCTCTACAAAACGAGCATTCTTTATCAACAACAGCTCAAAAACAGCCTAATATTTCCTCACATTTACGAAAGTACCCTATCACCTTTGTAAAAAATTTTCCTTCACACGTGCCATCCTCGGCTCAATTTCTACAACCAGAACTGATCTGCCATCATACCTCGAAACGGAACCAACATTGCACATAACCGTGCAATCAGCAGCAACTTCCCCAACTTGGCTCGAAGCCATATATCAAGGCACTCTTAACAACCCATAGCACTTTTACATCCAATGATGCCACAATATTATAGTGAGATTAAACTCAAGTCATTTACAAGTTTGTGAATACACTGATCATCTAGCACTGACATTCTCTGCAAATCTCACATTCGTTTCCACATCAGCTGAGTCCATTTCTTAAGCGTACCAAATTCTCAAATTTCAACACATTCCATTCAATTACACATAAGACCTTCTAACATACACATAAGGACCATACCCTTCAAAACACTCCGCAGGAGATAACCCACCTGCTTCGCCTCATTTCGATATTTCAACATGCCTTCCACCATCATGTACGTTACACAACCAATTAGTCTTTTGTTAATCCGAGCTCATACCGTCACATGAAATATACACTTTTCAACAAAGAGACATGAAAAATATTGTTCACGCGCCCATAACTTGGGGCTATACATCAGACCTCAATAGAAAGTAAACATTTAACAGCTCATCTATTATCCATCAGACTTCTTTGTCATTACCAAAATCACATAGATACACCTTGCAGTACTGACATACTCATCACATGATATCCCACCGCCAACCCGGCTAATAAGAACATTACTGAACATATAAGTTCAATATACTTGCTCACATAATTAGCACCTCGGTGCCCAAGCCATAGGCAAAGATCTGGCCTCAAGTCCTCCTGACCGGCCCAACATGAATTCACGGAGATTATATCTCACCCCTTGATTGGGGAATCACAAGACATCTAGGAACATATACTACTGAGCGCTCGCGTGTGCATACCGACGTGTGGAAGGAATTTCAAGAATTATATCTCAAGCTGAATCATGTACGCACGATAAGAATTTCAAGAAAGTGAAGTTTTTTCTAAAGGTTCTGCAGCCTCTCGAGGATAAATACAGACGTCACCGTACCGATCCGCGAGAATCTACTAAACATGCTCATGACTCGTGAGGCCTAGTAACCTAGGCTCTGATACCAACTTGTCACGAACCAATTCCCAAATCCGGTCGTGATGACGCCTCTCGTGAAGACAAGGCCAGCCAGACCGTTTCAGATGACCACTTAAAGTAGTTAGTCATTTATGTAACAGTTCCAATATAAATTAATGATATTAATCAATATAAATACAACCTAATACAACCCGACCGGGGTGTCGCAAGTCACGAGCATCTAGGAGTGCCTTTAGTAAAATTTTAAAAGTCTATAATACATAGAGTAAAATATAGGAATCAAGAAGAAGAAAAATCTCGGTGCCGCGAACGCCGGCGGTCACCTTGCTTAGTTACGATAGCCATACCTTCAATCCGCTACTAACCCGCTACCGAGTGAATAGTACCTGCAACTGCACGCAAGGTGCAGGGAGTAAAGTGAGTACTTCCTACTCAGTGGTAATAAGAGAGAATAATATCTGAGCAATGAGAAAACTCGTATAGGCACACCAAAATGCTATAAAGACAGCACAACCCTTTGAGAAAAACTGAAATGCCGTGAAAAGTCTTTTTAGAAAATCTCAAGATCAGTTCAAAATCTCTTTTACAAAGTTTCTTTTACAAATATCTCTTTTATTTTCGACATCCCAGCATATGAATGCTATATCAGATAGTTAAATTCGGCTCATAAGTCGGCCCCATGGGCACAACACTCCTCAACATATAACACCAGGGTATCTGGTCAATAAGGCAAGTAACAGTATGTATGCCAATGATATATAAGTGCTAAATGTCATGCCACGTAGTACAAACAGGAGTGAATGTGTGAATGCAATGCAATACACATGACCGCTACGGCGCGTAGCCCGATCCATGGGTACCTTGCGCTCACTGGAGGTGTGTACAGACTCCGGAGGGGCTCCTACAACCCAAGCGTAATAATATTGTGGCGTGCCGTCTGATCTATATAATATACTACTGTGGCGTGTAGTCTGATTCATGCAATATGCTACTACGGCGTGCAGTCCAATCCATGCAATATGCTACTGCAATGTGCAATATAATCCATGCAATATTCTATTATGGTGTGCAATCTGATCCATGCAATATGCTACTGCGGAATGTAGTCCGACCCATGCAATATGCTACTGCAGCGTGCAGTCTAATCCATACAATATGCTACTGCGGCGTGCAGTCTTATCCATGCAATATACTACTACGGCGTGTAGTCCGATCCATGAAATATGCTACTGTGGCGTGCAGTCTGATCCATGCAGTATGCTACTGCGGCGTGTACTCCGATCCATGCAATATGCAACTGCGGCATGAGTCCGATCCATGCAATAAGCTACTGCGGCGTGCAGCCCGATCCATGCATGTATGTGCATATGCACACATAACACTCGAGGCCTGAAAGCCTCCTTACATCACTCTTCATGCGCTCACATATGGCCCTCAGCCTCAATCAGTCCAAAATAGTCAAAAACCCACCTAGCATCCGTAAAACAATAATTTTCAGCTCAAACAATAGTTCAGATATCAGTTAAAACTCCAAGTTTGAGAGAAATATAACTGAGTTCATGAAATACTGCAAATCACATGGACTGAGTTTAAATAATATTTCAAACAATGAGGAAAATAGTGATGATAGTTCATAAAGAGTTCAAATAATCGGCAATAAAGCCCAAGTATGGCAATGAGATCAAGTCATAATGATAACAACAAATCATTTACAATTTCGCGGTAAAAACCAACAACCAGGACGAACCAAGTCACAATCCCCCAACGGTGCTCTACCCCACTCTCAAAGAGTGGATTATGAGTACAAAATATATGGCTCAAGAACACAACAACTCAATCAATAATCTTGGCTCTCAAAAACAATGTAAGATATGAAATTTGAATCACAAGAATGTAATGTATGCTTTGTAATTTTTCTGCAGTGTTGTTGTGTTGTAAAATGATTTTCAGAGAGTGTTTTATATAGAAAATGGAGTATTAGACCGTTGCATTTAGTTCCAGAAAACGCTCCTGAAAATCTGCCTGACAATCGATTGTTGATTTTCGACAATCGATTGTTGGAACACTTTTTCAACAGACAAGATCCTTAAAAACCGGTTAAAAAGATTTCTATTGAATTTTAAAAAAATGACAATCGATTGTTAACTTTAGACAATCGATTGTTGTTCTAATATTCAAAATATTTCTGGCAACTTTTTGACTAAAAGATTGTGTAATGATTATACCATAAATAGATAAGCCGTTGGAAAAAGTCCGTTTGGAAAAATCACAAAGCACAATCGATTGTTAAATAGTGACAATCGATTGTTCTTCATTTTTGAAGATTTTGAAAACATTCTGTAAGTTGTCCAAAACTTTTTGAGACTAAGTATAAAATCTGACAATCGATTGTTGAACAGTGACAATCGATTGTTGCTTCAAAAATGATTTCAAACGAAGTTTCTGTCTCGAGACAACATTTTAAAAATACTAAGTATAGAACTTGACAACCGATTGTTTCTTCAAGACAATCGATTGTTAAACCCAATTTTCACAAAACGAGTTTAAAAATCATTTTGACAAATATGCAACTTATTTCTTTAAAAACTTATGATGCATGATTTTATGAAAATCATTTTAGGTGAGAGCCAATACTAGAAGTAAGTCGTTGAGTCAAGATTACAAATTGAGACCTACTCAACAGTTGATTGCATCTTCTATTCTTGAACGCGTACTATCCATCTTGTACTTGGACTGTTATTGTTCCATCACCGATGCTTGTCTCAATGTTTGGCATTTATCAAAACCTACATGAATCAACACACGTTAGTTCGAGAACGTGTTTCTTACAATTTCCCCCTTTTTGATAATGGCAAACATGTATCGGGATATGCATAATGATAACAGTTCAAGATAATTCAATATGCATCATAGACATGTTCATGTTGCATAAGATATTCCCCCTCAAATGATGATTCCCCCTAAATGTATGCAGTTATATCAAAGTGCATGGGAAATATATTATGCATGCATAGCTCGTTTATCTGGTGTGTTTTTAAAATGTTGTCTCGAGACAGAAACTTCGTTTGAAATCATTTTTGAAGCAACAATCGATTGTCACTGTTCAACAATCGATTGTCAGATTTTATACTTAGTCTCAAAAAGTTTTGGACAACTTACAGAATGTTTTCAAAATCTTCAAAAATGAAGAACAATCGATTGTCACTATTTAACAATCGATTGTGCTTAGTGATTTTTCCAAACGGACTTTTTCCAACGGCTTATCTATTTATGGTATAATCATTACACAATCTTTTAGTCAAAAAGTTGCCAGAAATATTTTGAATATTTGAACAACAATCGATTGTCTAAAGTTAACAATCGATTGTCATTTTTTTAAAATTCAACAGAAATCTTTTTAACCGGTTTTTAAGGATCTTGTCTGTTGAAAAAGTGTTCCAACAATCGATTGTCGAAAATCAACAATCGATTGTCAGGCAGATTTTCAGGAGCGTTTTCTGGAACTAAATGCAACGGTCTAATACTCCATTTTCTATATAAAACACTCTCTGAAAATCATTTTACAACACAACAACACTGCAGAAAAATTACAAAGCATACATTACATTCTTGTGATTCAAATTTCATATCTTACATTGTTTTTGAGAGCCAAGATTATTGATTGAGTTGTTGTGTTCTTGAGCCATATATTTTGTACTCATAATCCACTCTTTGAGAGAGTTCTTGTAAAGTGAGTAAAAGAGTGTTCTTGTTAAACACTTGTAGTAAGAAGGAGTGTTATATTTCTTCTTGTAAAGTCTTAGGGATAGTGTTCTTGTTAAACACTTGTAGTAAGAAGGAGTGTTATATTTCTTCTTGTAAAGTCTTAGGGATAGGTTTCCTTAAGCGGGTTGGTTGAGGCTTGTGTTGTATCAAGTTCTCAAGTTGTAAAGGTTCGTTAGGCACCCGGAAGCTTAACAAGTTGAAGACTTTGAGGTGAGGAACCTCCGAGCAAGTTGAAGTCTTTGAGGTGAGGAACCTCCGAGCAAGTTGAAGTCTTTGAGGTGAGGAACCTCCGAGCAAGTTGAAGTCTTTGAGGTGAGGAACCTCCGAGCAAGTGTTTGAGATTTGTGTGATTCAAGTCTCAAGTGTAAAGGTTTGTTGGGCACCTTAAGCTTGACAAGGTTGTTAGTGGAAATCTCGAGAGAGTCTCTCGGGGACTGGACTAACCACAAAGTGTGGCCAACCAGTATATATCGTGGTGTAATTTATTTTTTACTGTATTTGTTTATTTCCTGCAAAGTTTAAATTCCGCAAGAAAACGCCAAATTTTATTAATACGCTATTCACCCCCCCTCTAGCGTAGAGCGTTATTTCTAACAAGGTCCAGCATGCAAGTCACCACAATACATCACTAGGATGGCAAATCCGTGGTTTCAAACCTCAGGAAATCATTCGCAAGTATTACTCACCTCGAACCGGTGAAATTCATCGCTCGCGACGCCTTTGCCCCTCAAATTGGTCTCCACGTGCGTCACATCACCAAAATCAGTACAAATATATCATAATATGCTAATGGGACAACACCCAATCGAAAACAATCGAAATATAACAAAAATCTCAAAACTAGCAAAACCCGAGCTCCAGGCACGCTTCTTGGAAAAATATGAAACTTAAATTTCTTGAATCCTCGTCTTGCCACGAGTTCGTGCATACCAGGAACTCCCAAATCCGAGCTCTAATGACCTATCATATCCCATTTTGATATATCAAAAACTCAAGCCCTAGTTTCTTCAATTTTATACCCATATTCAGAGAATAAATGGATGATTCTTTGATTAAATGATGTTTCTAGACCACGAGACTTACCTCCAATCACTTTCCGTCGAAACCCTCTTCAAAATCTACCAACAAGCTCTTAAGGTGGTGCACAAATGGTGAAAA
This sequence comes from Nicotiana benthamiana, assembly GCA_034376525.1. NCBI lineage: Eukaryota > Viridiplantae > Streptophyta > Magnoliopsida > Solanales > Solanaceae > Nicotiana > Nicotiana benthamiana. Next base: position 51,243,359 of record CM067340.1, on the reverse strand, counting down.
AATTAACCCAAGTCGCGGATGAAATGCTATAAAATAGGCTTGCCCAGATCTGAAGCCCTTCTATGCAATCGCGGACAAGCTCTTGCGATCGCGATGCACAAAATTTCCCAAACCTCAAAATGAACTACGCGAACGCAGCAATACATATGCGATCGTACTGCTTTGAGACTCAACCCTATGCGATCACAGGCAACATCATGCGATCGCAGAGACCAAATATCCAGCCCATCCAAACTCTTCTATGTGATCGCATCCCTGGCATTGCGATCGCATAGGCCTAAATTCTGCAACACCTCATTATGCAATTTCTGCAACTTCCAACATCCAAACACTCTTCGATAACCACTCGAAACCACCCTAAGGCCCTCGGGACCTCAACAATAAGTACCAACATACCCCAAATCATCATACAAATTTGTTTCAATCATAAAAACATGCCCAAAAACACAAAAATTATCAATTTTTGACAGATTCAAGCCTAAGTTTTCTTCAAAACTTCCGAAACTCGTATTCGATTAAAACCCGACCAAACGATGTCCGAATGACCTGAAAATTTACAGACTTATCCAAAATCACCTAACAAATCAACTGAAACTCTTGTAAGTCCATTCCGACCCTCGGATCAAAATCTCACCTACCAACCGAAATCCGCCAAAATTCAAACTTCGCCAAATTCAAGCCGAATTCGAGCCCTCTAACCACATAGTCAACTTCGGGTTGACTTTTCTAATACAAGCTTCCTTCTAAGAGGCTATTTGCCTTATTTTCAACCAAAACCAATTCAATTACACCCGATCAACTCTAATGCTGACATTGAGACATGAAGCAACACCATAAGGGGGAAACGGGACAGTAACTCACGTGACGACGGGTCGGGTTGTCACAAATCATATCTTTAGGGACTGCATATTCATTAGGCAAGCTATTGGGATAATTAAACAATCATCTTTTTATTAGTTAAATGACAAGTCCTAAAATCTGAATATGCATATCATGCCTATAAGATTTTGCATCAGACTCGACTAATTCGCTTTAAGTAATACAGATCTGTTAACTGGCCTTTTACGTCTTAATTCAGTAACATTTTTCAAAAGCCTTAATCTTTTGACAAAACTTGTTCGGACCTCTATGCTTTTTACATTCTTCAAATCGGTATCTTTTTTATGGAACAGTTCTTTATAAACATCCTGCCTAATCATGTTTTACTCATCCTCTGAAATAATTATTTTTTTTGAAACAGTTCTGTAACTTACTTCTTCCTTAGATATTTCTGTCTCTGAAACTTTTTCACAACTCTTTTTATGTTTTATACTCGGACAGTCTGATGATTCCTTTTTACTCATTTCTCCACCTACTGCAGTCTGCACTTTCTTTTCAAAGCTCTTCTGCATCAGACTATTTTACTAAAATCAGTACTTTCTAAATCACTCGCCTAAAATACCTTAATTTCTGACAATTGGATCCAAGTTGCCTAATGCAGACTTTCTATCTAAATATATTTGTTAAACCAGTCTGTTCGTTGTTTAAGTTTAACTAAAGACCAAATCAGTATGTGCCAAGACACGCTAAACTAAGTTTGATTAAGGGTTTTACTTGAGCCTTACTTGTTTGATTATTCATCCTTATATTTGTTACTTGTTTTTGCATGTCGCAATTAGAATTTTAACCTTTGAACTCCATATATGTCTTTACCCCTTTCTTTCCCCCTTTAGGATTAGAAGTTTTGATATCCCGTGACTGATAGGCAGAGGCGGGTACTAGCATGCAATAAGTAAACGAGACTAATCGCATTTAAATACCATAACGGGGTGGGAAGGGTAGAATATGGATATGATGACCGGGGCGCTAATATCACGTGTGACCCCTCTTTGAGGAGTAATTGCTGGATATTACATTGATGTGATCCATATTTTGTATAAACCTAGTAGCCTGTTTAGCTTTCCTTGCAAATGTTTTCTTTAAATTATGTTTTCTTCAATAATCTTTTTTTTTTTAAAAATTGTATTCTTTTCTTTTCTTTGAAGCTTTCAACTTATTTGTGATCCTTATATGCAAATTTTACTTGCTTCTTCTATTTTCTTAAAGTCGGAATTATAGAATGGCCGGGAACCACACTAGTGGATCTTGAGGGGTGCCTAACCCCTTTCCCTCCAGATAATCTTAAGCCCTTACCCGAACTCTGGTTTACTTTCTTCTCAAAACCCTTCATCTCTTTAAAGTTTCCTAATGCACTATAATCATTAGGTAATGACTCTCAAAAAATCCATAACCCAATTATCGTAAGGGAATAGAAGTTTTCCTCTCATAATGTCGTATATCCAATTTTCGGACTCTCCCATCTGCGATATGGAAAAAGGGGCGTCGACACCCGCGTTTGTGAAGAAGAGTTTGGTCAAGGGGGAGAAAATGATCTTTGCTTCGCGAGTCAGGGGATGCGTTCGCGTGGGTTTGGACTCCAGTTAATCGCGAAAGCGTGAGTGGCGTTCCGTTCGCGTAAGGAAGTCAGAGCAGCTGGGACCCCAGGAGTTTGCTGATCACATTCATATAGGAAGGGTCACATTGGCAAAGGCTCTAGTAGCTGAAGTGTCACGACCCGGATTTACCCACCATCGGGAGTCGTGATGGCGCCTACTGTCGAAGCTAGGCAAGCCAACCCCTTTCAAATCATTTTCAGAATAACCTCAATCAAAAGCGAATTAAATATTGAAACCAATTAATTAAAAACACGGGGAAGACTTTTAGCAATGATAGAAATGAAAAAATGCGGAATTTTGTAACATATCTCTACCCAGTATCTTGTGCCAAGATATTACCGACAACTAAAGAGTACTAACAACAATAGTCTGAAAGAAATACATCATATGTTTATTTGATACAAATAAACAAACTAGAAAAGATAGAGGAGACTCAGGGCTCGCGAACGCCAGCGAACTACCTCAGAGTCTCTGGACTGAAGGATCGCCCCCTGACTACTGTTGCGGTCTGTAGGCTGCGTCCTCACCTGTGCACAAAAAGGCACAGAAGAGTAGTATCAGCACAACCGACCCCATGTGCTGCTAAGTGCCCGGCCTAACATCGGCGAGGTAGTGACGTGGCTAAACCGGACATACCACAACCAGCCTGTACAGATATATGCAATAACAGAAAGAAAGAAAGAATTTAAGCAAATAAGAGGGAAAGGGGACATGCCGGGGGAGTAGCAGTTCAATTATAACTTCTACAATCAAGAGATGGAACTGAATAAATAATAATCAAATAGGAAAGCTAATGAATCAACAATTGCACGGCATCACCCTTCGTGCTTTTACTCTCATTCCTCACAAAAATGGTCAAATATAATGCACAGCATCACCCTTCGTGCTTTTACTCTCATTTCTCACCAAGAATATCAAATACAAGGCACGACATCACCCTTCGTGCTTTTACTCTCGATAAACAGTGCACGGCATCACCCTTCGTGCTTTTACTCTCTCTTCCTCTCCCAATCAATGGTCACAACCAAACGGGAAAAAAGGAAATATATATATATATATATATATATATATATATATATATATATATATATGTGTGTGTGTGTGTGTGTGTGTGTGTGTGTGTGTGTGTGTGTGTGTGTATATGTATATGTATGTATATATATATGTATATGTATATGTATATATATATATGTATATGTATATGTATATGTATATGTATATCTGTATATGTATATGTATATGTATATCTGTATATATGTATATGTATATGTATATCTATATATATGTATATGTATATGTATATCTATATGTATATATGTATATGTATATGTATATGTATATGTATATGTATATGTATATGTATATGTATATGTATATATATATATATATATATATATATATATATATCAAGACAAAATATCCCGGCAAGGGAGAATAATTCAACAATAAATCCCGGCAAGGGAATACAACTCAACAATAGGTCCCGGCAAGGGAATACAACTCAAAAATAGGTCCCGGCAAGGGAAAAGTATCAAAAATTCCTCTTTAGTTTATTTAATTCTCAACTTTCACTTCATAGTTCTTGTAACAAATAATTATCACAATTGTTCACTTACTTCGCAATTTTAATAACGAATATAACATCACGGTCATGCTTGACTAGGACGCATAGGTAACCGTCACCATACCTATACACCGACCCCACATAGTACATAACAAATAACAACGTAATCCTATTCCCTCAAGCCAAAGTTAGATCGAACACTTACCTCGAATCCGAAAATAGCAACTCAAAGCTCAAAAATCGCCTTTCCTCTAGAATTTGACCCCGAACCAACGATATCTAACATAAATTGATTCAATATTATCAATAATAGTACAAGGATATAATTTCCTAGCTTAGAAATTCATTTCTAGTTTTTCTTCAAAAAAGTACCAAAATCCGACACCGGGCCCACATGGTCCAAACTCGAGGCTCGGACCAAATTTGAATTACCCAATACCCCACGAGTCCAAATATATGGTTTGTTCTAAGATTCGACCCCAAATAGAGGTTGAATCGCCCAATTTTCTTAAAACCCTAGCTATGCCCAAAAATCCCTAAATTCTACTATGATTCTATGATTTAGGGCTAGAAAATTGATGATTGGATGAAGAAATAATGGAAGAACGAAGTTGGAATCACTTACCCAAAGAATTATGGTGAAATAGGAGCTTGAAGTTCGTCAATGAAGAGTGTAGGAGGAGAGTTCGTGTGAGAAAAGTGTGGAATTCGCGAAGGAAACTGTTCTGTTTTTAATTTAATTCACTGAAGCAAATTGGTCTACGCGATCTCGACATAGGGGATGCATTTGCATTGAAGGGAAAACTGGAGCCATCGCGATCCCGATTGGGATAACGCGATCGTGAAAAGGGAAATTCAGGGGTCCTAGAACTTGGCTTACGCGAACGCGGAAACAAACTCGCGAACACGGTGAAGGGTGAGGCTCAGCTACGGGAACGTGTGGCATTGGATGCGATCGCGAAGGGTAAGAGGATTTGGGCTACGCGAACGTGACTGGATGCACGCGACCGCGAAGGGAAAATGGGTCTGCAACATATGTTGAAAGATATGGTATTTTTCTAAGTTTCAAAATACCCCGGAACACCCCTGGGCTCCCAACACAACAAACACGCTAACTCAATTTCATTCTACGAACTTGCTCGAGCGATCAAATAGCCAAAATAAAATCAAAATCAAAGAATCAACCCCGAAAACTCATAATTTTTCATTTCTAAGTTCAAAACATTCAAACTTTTCACTTTTAGTCCGAAACACGTCAAACGACGTTCGTTTTCAACCAAACATTACAGATAGCGCTTAAGGCCTATTTAAGACTTGTACCGGACGTCGAAACCAAAATACGAGCCCAATTTCGATTTCGAGAATACGCCCAGGTCTGTTCTCGGTCCTGGGACCTCGGATTTCAGTTTCAGTTTTCATTTTTCCTTAAGGATATTCATAAGAGAATTTCACAAAAAAGCTCTGTACTCGGGCCTAGGACCTCGAATTTCAATTCCGGGAATAAGCCTAGGTCCCAAATTTCCTTACGGACCCTCTGGGACCGTCATATCACGGGTCCGGGTCCGTTTACCCAAAACGTTGATCAAAGTCAACTATAGCAATATTAGTATTAAAATTCATAGTTTTTAACACAGAATTCAAATATTTTCACATAAAAATTTTCCGGCTTCGTGCTCGGACTGCGAACAATAATCGAGGCAACTCAATAAGAGGTTTTCAAGTCCTCAGAAGCACAAGTAAAGGGAGAATTACGGTGATGACCCTTTGGGTCGTCATATCCTCTACCTCTAGTACAAACGTTCGTCCTCGAACGGACAAAAGAAAGAAGTACCTGAGTCGGGGAATAGATGGGGATAACAGATCCGCATTCAGACTCACACTCCCAAGTCGATGCCTCAGGAGGCTGACCTCTCCATTGAACACGTACTGAAGGAAAACACTGCTACATCAACTGTCGAACCTGCCGGTTTAAAATAGCCACTGGCTCCTCCTCATATGACAGATCCTTGTCCAATTGGACATTACTGAAATCTAACACGTGGGTGGGATCACCGTGATACTTCCGAAGCATGGATACATGAAAAGCTAGGAGGCATTGCAAGTTAGGAGGCATTGCAAGTCTATAAGCCACATTCCCCACACGGTCCAGAATCTCAAATGGGCCAATATACCTAGGGCTAAGCTTGCCCTTCTTCCCAAACCTCATCACGCCCTTCATAGGTGATACACGGAGCAATACTCGCTCACCAACCATGAAAGCAACATCCCTGACCTTACGATCTGCAAGACTCTTCTACCTAGACTGATCCGACCGAAGTCTGTCCTGAATGATCTTGACCTTATACAAGGCCTCCTGCACTAAATTTGTACCTAATAACCGAGCCTCTCCCGGCTCAAACCATCCGACTGGGGACCGACACCGCCTACCATACAACACCTCTTTTCTTTGAAGCTTTCAACTTATTTGTGATCCTTATATGCAAATTTTACTTGCTTCTTCCATTTTTTTTTCAATTTTACATCTTCTCTACTCTACTTATTCTATTGTATAAGGACCTCCCAGCATGTACTCTTCGTTTCTCTTTTGTGGGTCATCTCTCTCTCCATCTCCCTCTTCCCTTTTATTTTGGAATAGTTATAAGTATTCTTCACAAAAAAAATCAAGTTCTTTGGATTACGTAGCGCGATGTGCAGTATCTCTCATCTCGCATTCAAAAATCTAAATTCTTAATTGTACCACCAAAATGGTTTATAAGACATAATTTTTGCATAACTGAGTCTATATTTGCAGGTATGATCAAATTATATTTACTACGCTACTACTATACTTGGTGCTTTAAGGTGGAGCGGTATCTTTACTTGGCTATTTTTAGGTCTAAGAGGATCATTATGACATTGTTGTTCCATATCAGCCCTGGTAAATACTTTGTATACTGGCTTTTCAGTGTTTACACGCCTATTTCTTTTACTAACCCACACAAAGCAAACTTTCACCATATAATTTAAAACTTTACAATTCCAGAAAGGCGCAAAATGCAAGAAATTCATACCTTTAACTTGCTATCAATAAATAATACTATTCTATTTGATATGGACACGAAAGGTTCAATTATCGAACACAACATAGTAAAATGCAAGGCTGTTGAACATAGTTTATTCTATAAACATCATTTGAAATTGGAAACATTCAGTATTACTATTAACAATTTCAATTGGCACAAACCCCCAAATTACGAAATTACTACCCACAATGCCACAACTATCATCTTCTTCCCTATTGGGGGGAGGGGGCGGGTTCTTTACTTAAGTTACCTCAAATGAATTAGCAAAGACCATGATGATTCGTTCGTAGCAATTAGCATGACTTAGCAGCAACTGAAGTTGTCCCATTCAAATCAAGTAGAGTGCAATCTTTCTCCTTCTTTATCGCACGACCTGGTATAAGTAGAAGCTTTAATTAAGCCTTAAAATCTAAACTGTGAGACTTAAAAATTAGACCACTTGGTTGCAACCAAAAGCTTTGAGAGTTGAAGGAGGACACTTAAATAAACAAAAAGTTTGAAGAGCATGAACGGCGGCCCTTCAATTTTGAAGTGACATCACAGAGAGAATGACGAAGTAGAATGAAGGAGGAGAGCATGAATCAGTCTTTTGGTGCTTAAGGCTAAGCTCAAAAACACACCTAAGGTGATACGTGTTTGTTACGCATTGCTTTGGGTGGAAGAACATATACGGTGGCCGTTCAATTTTTGAGATTAGAGAACACCGCTAAATGACTGAATTACCCTCTAACTTTTTTAAAATGTCACTAAGCAGACATGTCGAAAAACTTTCTCTTCTGAAGAAGAGAAAATTTGTATTTATCGGACTCATTTTGTATTGAGTAGACAGTAGCAGATTGTATTTTAGTGGCTCAAGACTAGTGACTCCAGGATAGGGCGGTGTTTGGGTGTTTTGCATATTTTCCCTCTTGTTTTGAAATGCTTAAACATAAGCTTTATGATAATATCCGATTAGTAAATGAATTAACAAAAAGACCTTTTATAAATGTCGAATCGGCTATCCAAGAACTGTGATAGGAGTCATCACGGCCGGGTGATTTGGGGTCGTGACAAATGCCGTACAGTTTTATACATTGTGTTTACTCACTTTACTGGTTAATGGCGTATTGACTACTCTAGTTATCGCCCAGTCATCGTGGCGCATCATCGGGCCATGGTTCTCACAGTTCTCATCAAAGCCGCTCATCACTTAGTGCCCTTCCAGCCAGAGTTCGTCCCGTGCTCCATCAATTTAGGGCTCTTCCATGCCAGGTTCTTCTACTAGTCATCCCGATGCTAGGGGTTCCCATTAGTCGCCATCCCCCATACCAGGGAGTTGCTATGAGTGTGGAGAGTTGGGACACATGTGGAGGCAGTGTCCTCATCTTTTTGGGGGTCCATCTCAGCAGAGGATTCAGCAGCCCTCAATTTCAGCTCCAGTTACTTCACCACTCTCCTAGGAAACGAGGGGTGGGGTCAGTTAGCTAGGGGGCGCCCCAGAGGGGGAGGTTGATCCGGTGGTGATCAGGCTCGTTTCTATGTACTCCTAGCCAGACCAGATGCTATTGCTTTAGTGTTGTGATTACAGGTATTGTCTTAGTTTGCCACAAAGATGCCTCCGTGATATGTTATTTTATCCTGTTCTACTTTTTCATATGTGTCATCATATTTTGCTCGTTTTTTGGATACGTCTCATGAGTCGTTTGTTTCATCTGTTTGTGTATCTACTCCGATAGGTGATGCTATTATTGTGGACTATGTATATCGGTCATGTGTGGTGATTATTGGGGGTTTAGAGACCCTAGTAGACCATTAATTGCTTTGTATGGTGGATTTTGATGTGATATTGGGCATGGATTGGTTATCTTTGTGTTGTGATATTTTGGACTGTAATGCTAAGATGGTGACGTTGGCCATGCCGAGTGTGCCACAGATTGAGTGGCGAGGTTCGTTGGATTATATTCCCAGTAGAGTGATTTCATTTTTGAAGGACCAACGGGTAGTTGGGAAGTGTTGTCTTTCTTATTTAGCCTTCATGAGGGATGTCAGTGCAGAGACTCTTACCATTGATTTAGTCCCGGTAGTTAGGGACTTTCCGAATGTGTTTTTTGCAGACCTGCCGGGCATGCCACCAGATAAGGATATGGACTTTTGTTTCAGCCCATTTCTATTCCAACATATCTTATAGCACATGTGGAGTTGAAGGAGCTGAAGGAAAAACTTCAGAAACTCCTTGATAAGAGGTTTGTTCGGCCTAGTGTGTCATCCTGAGGTGCATCGGTTCTATTTGTGAAGAAGAAGGATGGCATGATGAGGATGTGCATTGATTACAGGAAGTTGAACAAAGTTACAATCAAGAACAAATATCATTTTCCTCGTATTGATGAGTTATTTGATTAGCTTCAGGGAGCGAGAGTGCTCTCCAAGAGCGATCTCTGATCAGGGTATCACCAGGTTAAGATCAGGGGCTGAGATGTTCATAAGATAACTTTCAGGACCTAATACAGTCATTATGAATTCCCTGTGAGTATTTTAGGCTAACCAACGCCCCAACAACGTTTATGCATTTGATAAACAAAATGTTTCAGCCTTATCTTGACTCATTCGGTATTGTATTCATTGATGATATGGGGCATGTGGTATCCAGTGAAGGTATTCAGCTTGATCCAAAGAAGATAGAGGCGGTTCAGAGTTGGCCCACACCATCTTCAGCCATATAGATTCGTAGCTTTCTTGTTTTGGCGGGTTATTATCGCCGGTTCGTTTAGGAATTTTCATCTATTGCATCACCCTTGACCAAATTGACTCAAAAGGGTGCTCCATTTAGGTGGTCGGATGAGTGTGAGGCGAGCTTCCAGAAGCTCAAGACTGCCTTGACCACAGCTCCAGTGTTAGTTTTTCCATCAGCTTTAGATTCATATACGATGTATTGTGATTCTCCTAGATTTGGTATTGGGTGGGTGTTGATGAAGGAGGGTAGAGTGATTGCTTATGCTTCTCTTCAGTTGAAGCCCCATGAGAAGAACTACACTGTTCATGATTTGGAGTTGATTACCATCACGCGTTGAAGATTTGGAGACAGCGTGAGGTGTTTACTGATCATCGTAGCCTCCAACACTTGTTCAAGCAGAAGGATCTCAATTTGGGGCAAAAGAGATAGTTGGAACTGCTAACGGATTATGATATCACTATCTTGTACTATCCGGGGAAGACCATTGTAGTGGTCGATGCCTTGAGTAGGAAGGCAGTGAATATGGGCAATTTGGCGTATATTCCTTTTGGGGAGAGACTCTTGCAGTTAATTTTAAGTCCTTGTCCAATTGGTTTGTGAGGTTGGATATTTTGTAGCCCAGTCAGATCTTAGCTTGTGTGATTTCTTGGTCTTCCTTGTTTGATCGCATCAGAGCGCACCAATATTATGATCCTTATTTGCTTGTCCTCAAGGACAAAGTTCAGCACGACGATGCTAGAGATGTGACTATTAGTGATGATGGGGTATTGAGGATGCAAGGCCGAATATGTGTGCCCAATATAGATGGGTTTCAGGAGTTGATTCTGAAGAAGGCCCATAGCTCGCAGTATTCCATCCATCCATGTGCCGCAAAGATGTATTAGAATTTGAGATAGCACTACTGGTGGAAGAAAATGAAGAAAGATATAGTGGTATTTATATCTCGGTGTCTAAATTGTTAACAAGTCAAATACGAGTATTCGAGACCAAGTGGCTTACTTCAGCAGATAGATATTCCATAGTAGAAATGGGAGTGGATCATCATGAATTTCTTAGTTGGGCTCCCACGCACTTTGAGGAAGTTCGATGCTATTTATGTGATTGTGGATTGGCTGACCAAGTCTACGCACTTCATTCCTATGTGTACCACCTATTCTTCAGAGCAATTAGCAGAGATTTATATAAAAGAGATTGATCACCTATCCCATACGCATCATTTCAGATAGAGGTACTCAGTTTACATTGCAGTTTTGAAAGGCAGTGCAGCGGGAGTTGGGTACTCAGGTTGAGATAAGCACAGCTTTTCACCCTCAAATGGACGGGCAGTCTGAGCGCACTATCTGATATTGGAGGACATGTTGCGTGCTTGTATCATTGACTTTGGGGGCTCATGGGACTGGTTTCTACCGCTTGCGGAGTTCGCATATAACAATAGTTATCAGTCGAGTATTCAAATAGCCCTACATGAAGCTTTATATGGGAGATGATGTAGATCTCCAGTAGGATGGTTTGAACTGGGAGAGGGCGGTCTTTTGGGTACACACTTACTGCAGGATGCTTTGGACAAGGTGAAAGTGATTCAGGAGCAGCTTCGTACAGCATAGTCGAGACAAAAAAGTTATACGGACATGAAGGTTTGTGATGTGTCTTACTTGGTTGGGGAGAAGGTTCTGTTGAAGGTGTCACCTAAGAAAGGTGTTATGAGGTTTGGAAAGAAGGGTAAATTGAGTCCTCAGTTCATTGGGCCTTTTGAAGTGCTTCAGAGGATTGGGAGGTGGCTTATGAGTTGGCTTTGCCACCTAGCTTGTCGAGCGTGCATCCGATATTTTATATTTTTATGCTGTAGAAGTATATTGGCAATAGTGGAAATTTTGGAGCGGCGGGCCCAAAAGTTGAGATCAAAGAATATAGCTTTAGTGAAAGTGTAGTGGAGAGGTCGGCCCGTGGAGCAGGATACTTGGGAGACCAATAACTAGGGATTTTAACGTGTTTTATGCTCCTACTTGTCTATGCTTTGATTATAAATTGTTACAAAATAGTCCCAAAAGGCTTATCATTTGTGCTTGATTTCAGGTTTGATCGACAAAGTGACGTAAGTCAAAAGTTCAGCTCAAAAGGAGTGAAACCTGCTTAAGAATCAAAGACAAGTATTTCTGAGGGCAGACAGGCCTAGTGCGGATCACACAAAGTTGAATGCGGGCGCACTAGGTGGCTTAGAGAGATGGCTAAATGGGCTTCAGGCAATGCGGCTGCGGTACACATTGTGCGGTCTACGGTGAAGGCTCTACGGTCGCACTATCAATTGGTGCATTCCGTGGGAGAGGGATTCAGAGAAATGAAATTTACAAGAAGTTAAGCCAGCGTGGCCACGGTAAAGATTGTGCGATCCGCACAGGAGCTTCCGTGACTGCGGTTCTATGCGGTCCGCGGAACCCAAGTTCATAGAATCCCAGAATTGAAGTCAAAGAGCCTAAAACGGACGCGGTTCATTTTATGCGGCTCGTACTGAAATCGCAGGGGTATATTTGTCCAATGTTTCCAGCCTAGTATAAATAGAACATTTTCCCATTTTTAGGTTATCCATTAACCGTAGAACGCAGCTGCACTCATGAGAACTTCAATTTCCATTTTTGGCATCTTAGCTTAAATATTAATGATAGATTCTTGTTATTCTCTTTTGTATTAAATTAATATGTCTTGTTCTTCATCCATTTCTTTATTTTATTTGTCAAGCATGAGTAGACAAAATCATTATCAAGGGTTGTGGCTCAACCCTAGTGTGGGTAATTGATGGGTGTTGACATCTAGGGATAGATTGATTATGGGTATTTGCTATTTGGGTTGATTTTATGATTTAATCTGTGAATTGGTGGTTGCAAATACTGATTTGAGCTTTGTGGATATGACTCTTCTTGAGAAAGAGAGTCTATGTCTCCTAAATTGACCAAACAAGGAATTGGGATGGACTTATGAGAAATAATAGTCCCTATTAACGGTTTAAACCTCGAGAGAGTAATCACCCTACTTGAACCCTAGTTGCTTGATCTAATTTTCCTACCCATTTGGTCTCGAGAGAGTCAATTGGGCAAAATCATTCTCTCTACCGATAGGTATGAGAGTGGATAAAATAATATAACGATAATAGTACAAGTCCCAATTATGTCAATCAAACCTTAGTGACATCTACTCGTCAATTAGCCACCTATGTGACACGACCCTAGTGCCCTTCTTCCCATTATATAAAACGTTAGCAATCATCTCGTATCATAATTTAGTTTCAATAATATATTGATAATAGTAGTTATAACTGAAAACCCAAAATATGTTGGAAGTGATATTTGGAGCAAATACACACTTGTAAGATAGATATTCCAAGTCCTCTACTAGCTCCCTGAGGAATTCTATCCTGACCCTCATATCGGGTAAAAGCTATTGTGACCCGCTCTTCCTACCTTGGTGTAGCGTCGAGTTGGCATTGAACACTTTTTGGCGCCGTTGCCAGGGAACTTACGGTGTTGACTATCTGTTTAGTTAGTTTTGTGTTTCACTTCTCTTTCCTTCTTGTTTACTAATTTTTTTTGTATCGATCAGTCAGTTACAAGTGGATATCAATACAAATGACCCTCTTAGCAACGTGAATGGGGGGGAGGAGGTAGATGTCTTGAACAAGAGGAGGTATTACCTCAAGCTCCACGTAGAGGCCGTCAAGCCAATGCAAATAAGAACAACAATATTCCAGACCCTCCTCTGCCACCACCAATAGTGGCCCCCAAGAGTTCTCCTAAATCAAGAGTATGCGAGTGCCACTGTTCCTCCCCAAATTCGGGCGGGGAACATTCAAATCACAAATGTTATGTTGACCTTGCTCAAGCAAATAGGGTATTTTACGGGTGCCTATGATCAAAATGCCTACAAGAACTTCAAGGGGTTCGTAGATACACGCTGGGGTAGCAAGCAGACAAATGTGTCCGAGGATGCATTGAGATTGAGGCTTTTCTCGTTCTCTCTTCTGGGTAAAGCATTGGATACGTTTGAAAGGTTCCCCAATCATTCCATCAGAACGTGGGATGAATTGGCGGATAAATTTATTGCCAAGTTTTTTCCTCCAAGTCATATGGCGGCACTTCGGAATGAAATATTAGCTTTCAAACAAGAGCCAACGGAACCCTTGTATGAAATATGGGAGAGATTCAAAACAATGGTGAACGAGTTCGCGAATAACGATATGACGGATGTGATGATTCAACAAACCTTTTATCGGGGCATCAATACAACTAATCAATGCATTGTGAACCAAATGGCCGGAGGGAGTTTTATGAAACTTTCGTACCAAGAGGCATTTGATATACTTGATGAAATGGCTGAGACTTCTTTGGCATGGCAAAGTAGAGCAAATATGCCCCAAGGTGACCCCACGGCCAGCCATTTGCACAAGAAATTGCACGATCATGGTCAAGCTATTGCCGAGCTCACTACTACTATGAACCAATTGGCGAAGGCGCAATTGCAACAAGTCCAAAATCCGCGCCAAGTCAATGCCATGGAAGGTGTTCTATGCTAAAAGGAGTCAAATAGGGACAACAATGATGGTGGTTATTTTTCAAATGAGTGCTATGATGATCAAAGTGAAAAGGTTCAATATGTCAGTAACGATCAAAGCAACCGAAACAACTCTTCAAATCAACAATGGCGACCCCAAGGAAATTGGGGCAATCAACAAGGTGGTGGTAATTGAAACAACAACAACCAAGGCATAAATTAGGGGAACAACAATTCGGACAACCAAGGTAATTGGAATGGAAACAACAACAACAATAGGAACAACAATGGTCAAGGAGGGTGGAACAGCAATAGTATCCAAGGCAACCAGGGCAAGGCTTTCAAAGGCCCCCAATATACCAACAACCGAACAACCCACCCCATTTCCCTTCTCAAGGTCCGAGTTCTTCCGGAAGTGATTTGGTTAGGATTGAAAATATGTTTGAGCATATGATGAAAAAGAACCAAGCTTCCAATGCGCAATTAGCTTCTCTTAATACATCTATCCGGAATTTGCAGGTGCAACTAGGACAAATTTCTCAAGCTTTGAATACTTGCCCCAAGAGTGATCTAACAAGTGATACAGTAGTGAACCCAAAGGGCGGGAACACCAATCAAGTGATGGTGGTTACAAAAACAAGCGAGAGAGGCGGTGATGTGCATGCCTCAAGAGAAAAGAAAGTTGTGGTTGATGATGATGAGAGTGGCATGATGATGTACCTTTGGTAGTTGAAGATGTGGTTGAGACCAATGTGAACAATGAAGTGAGAATTGATATTGATGAGGCCGAGGTGGAAACACAAGATGCCGTGAACCCGTCTACGGAACATGTGATTGAGATGCCCGAGCCAGTAGTGCCCAAAGCCAAGGTACCTTTGCCTAGGACACCTCCACCTTATCCTCAACGAATAGCAAAACACAAGAGTGGCCACCAATTCAAAAAGTTCATAGACATGATGAAGAACCTGTACAATCAATGTGCCTTTAGTAGAGGCAGTTGAGCAAATGCTAGGGTATGCCAAATTTATGAAGGATTTGGTGACGAACAAGAGGTTGATGGAGTGTGAAACAATTAAAATGACTCATCAAGTGAGTTCTATCGTACATTCTATGGCCCCAAAACTTGAGGATCCCAGAGCTTTTACTATCCCGTGTACTATCGGAAGTGCCGATTTTGCTAAGGCCATTTGTATTTGGGGGATAGCATAAATTTGATGCCGTACTCAGTCTTCAAGACCTTGTGAATTGGACAACCTCGACCAACCTCAATGAGACTTCAAATGGCGGATCGGTCAATGAATCATCCTTTGGGTGTAATTAACGACGTACTTGTCAGGGCGGACAAATTCATATTGCCGACCGACTTTGTCATATTGGATTGTGAAGTGGACTTTGAATTCCCATCATTCTTGGTAGACCTTTCCTTGCTATGGGGAAGGCATTAGTTGATGTTGAAGTGGGTGAGTTGACTTTCCGAGTGGAGGATAAGAAGGTCGTCTTCCATGACTACAAATCTATGAGACAACCCAATAGCACCGAGGTGTGTTCATTTGTGGACATTGTCACAGCTGTGATAGTGGGTAACACAAGTTCTATGATCAATGCTGAAGATCCTCTTGAGGTCGTGCTTCTTAATACGGATGTTAATGATGATGCTAGTAGAGTAGAGTGCGTAAATGCATTGCATGATATGGGTTCATATTCATATGAGCCTAGGAAGTTGTCTTTGGACCTTGAAAACCGTAAAACTCCACCAACAAAGCCATCGATTGAGGAACCACCGATGATGGAGTTGAAACCACTCCCTCCACACCTCAGGTATGAGTTCTTAGGCTCAAATTCTACTTTACCTATTATTCTTTATTCTTGCTTATCTAATGTGCAGGTTGACGCCATGTTGGCGGTAATTCAAAAGCGGAAGAAGGAAATTGGATGTACATTGGCTGATATTCGGGGAATAAGCCCCGATTTTGCATGCACAAAATCATCTTGAAGGAGGTTGCAAGGCCTTTCTTGGAGCATCAAAGAATACTAAATAAGGCAATGTAAGAGGTGATGAAGAAAGAAGTTCTCAAGTGGTTGGATGCCGGTGTAGTTGATCCCATTTCTGAAAATTCTTGGACTTCTCCGGTGCAATGTGTACCGAAGAAAGGTGGCATGACTGTGGTGAACAATGCCAACAATGAACTTATTACTACTTGAACGGTCACCAGTTGGAGCGTATGTATGGATTATCGAAAGCTAAACAAGGTGACCTGAAAGGACCATTTCCCATTGCCATTCCTTGACCAAATGCTAGATCCTCTAGCATGGAGCACTTTCTATTGCTTTCTGGATGGTTACTCGGGGTACAATCAAATCCTAATTTCCTCGGAGGACCAAGAAAAGACAACCTTTATCTTTCCGTATGGCGCATTTTCTTTCTCTAGAATGTCGTTCGGATTGTGTAATGCTCCAGCGACCTTCCAATGTTGCATGATGGTTATTTTCACCGACATGGTGGAGGATATCTTGGAGGTATCATAGATGATTTCAACATGGTTGGGGATTCTTTAGATGAGTATTTGGGTAATTTGGATCGAGTGTTGGCCCGATGTGAAGACACAAATCTAGTTATCAGTTGGGAAAAATGCCATTTCATGGTAGAAGAGGGCATTGTGTTGGGTCACAAAATTTCAAAGCGAGGAATTGAAGTTGATATGTCTATGATAGAGGTTATTTCAAGTCTTCCTCCCCTGCTTCTGTCAATGCATGAGGAGTTTCCTTGGGCACGCGGGTCTTTGCCGGAGGTTCATTAAAGATTTTTATAAAGTGGTACACCCTTTATGCAAGTTTCTAGAAAAAAGATGCAAAGTTTTAGTACAATGAGAGTTGTATGCAAGCATTCAATCTTCTCAAGCTCAAGTTGACTTCTACCCCCATCAATACCGCACCAAATTGGAGCTTGCCTTTCGAGCTCATATGTGATGCTAGTGACGTTGCGGTTGGGGCTGTTTTGGGCTAAAGGATCAATAAGATGTTTCATCCGGGGTACTACTCAAGCAAGACCATGAATGAGGCTCAAAGGAACTATACAGTCACCGAGAAAGAGTTGTTTGCTATTGTTTTTGAATGGAAAATTTTCGATCATACCTTGTGGGGGCCAAAGTTATAGTGCACACCGATCATGCCGCCCATAGGTATTTGATGACCAAGAAAGACTCCATGGCAAGATTGTCTTGATGGGTTCTTCTTCTTCTTCAAGAGTTTGATCTTGAAATTGTGGACCAAAAAGGTAGTGAGAATCAAGTGGCGGACCACTTGTTCTGTTTGGAGGAGGAAGGGAGGCCTTGAGATCAATGATGCATTTTTCGATGAATAACTCCTTGCGGTGTCAATGCATGATATGTCGTGGTTTGACGATGTTACCAGTTATTTGTGATTGGAATAATTCCGTATGAGTTCTCTTCTAACCAAAGGAAGAAGCTCAAGCGGGATAGCTTGGATTTTTATTGAGACGAGCCATATTTGTTCAAGATTTGCACGGATGGTATGATTCGTTGATGTGTCCTGGAAGAAAACCAATTGAGTATTTTGGAAGCTGGTCACTCCTCTCCCTATGGTGGCTATCATGGCGGGGTGAGGATGGCTTCTAAGGTGCTTAGTTATGGGTTCTATTGGCCAACCTTGTTCAAAGATGCAGGTGATTTTGTCAAGATATGTGATAGATGCCAAAGAGCGGGTGGAATTTTTAAAAGGGATGAGATGCCTCTAAATACAATTCTTGAAGTTGATATCTTTGATGTTTGGGCCATCTATTTCATGGGTCCATTTGTTAGCTCTTGTGGAAACACTTACATTCTAGTGGCAGTTGATTACATCTCAAAGTGGGTTGAAGCTGTGGCTTTGCCTAATAATGAAACTCCGAGTGTAGTGGCATTTCTTAAAAAGAGTATATTCACAAGGATTGGAACTCCTCGTGCAATTATTATTAATGGGAGATTACACTTTTATAGGGATTTGATTCATTTCTTGCCAAATATGGAGTTAAATCACAAAATGTCCACCCTTTGTCATCCTCAAGCTAGGGGTCAAGTGGAAGTCTCCAACCGGTAAATAAAGAGTATCTTGTCCAAGACGGTAAATGCTAAAAGGACCAATTGGTCGAAAAAGTTGGATGACGATCTATGGGCGTATCGGACGGCTTATGAGACTCCAATTGGCATGTCTCCGTACCGATTGGTGTTTGGGAAAGCTTTCCATCTTACGGTCGAATTGGAGCACAAGGCTATGTGGGCTTTGAGGAAGTTGAATTTGGAATGGGATGTCACGGTCAATCTCCGTGTTGAACAACTTAATGAGCTTTATGAGTTTAGATTTCATGCCTACTCCAGCTTGTCCTTGTATAAGGACAAGATGAAGTACCTTCATGACAAATATGCTCAGGGAAAGGAATTCAAGGTTGGTGATATGTCTCTTTTGTTCAACTCTCGGTTACTCTGTTTCTCGGAAAGCTCAAATCAAAGTGGAGTGTGCCATTTGAAGTTGTATTTGTGACCCCGTTTGGTGATTTTGATCTCAAGAACAAAAATGGTGAAGTTTCCAGAGTCAATGGATATTGTGTCAAGCATTATCTTGGGAAATTTGATGACACTCACATGGTGGCTCTCCTTCATCTAAAGCGATGTGATGGTAACATGTGTCGTGCCGCAACGTTAAATCAGGCGCTTCTTGGGAGGAAACCCACGTCTTTTTCTTCTTGTTTCCTTTGGTTTTCGTTGTAGTTTAGGACTGATTTTTGGGCTAAATTGTATTGAGATGTTGTAGGGATTGTGTTGATGCAGTGTAAAACATTTGGGAAAAATTCAATAGTCTCTGAAGTTGCTAGTGCGACTGCACTGCACATTATGGGGTCCACACTGGTGAAGGCAAAGTGAGGTACTCTCTGAAGTTCGCCACCGCAACTGCATTCCATTTAGTGCGGACCGTGGTGGACCTCCTTCGCAGCCGAAGTATGCTTTTTTGCGGACCGCAGAGGTTGCCTACTCAAAATTGTTTTGAACAAACCCAACGCGGTCTGCGGTCCATTTTGTGCGGCCGCGCTTGTAGGTGAGGATGGGTCCTGCATGTTTTCTATAAAGAGACCTTAGGGGCCACCATTTACACTATTCAAAATTTTAACACTGAGAACCCTAAAATTTAGTGTTCATCTTCTTTACTGCACGTAAATCTTTTGTTAGACTGAATACTTGCGTTCCATCTTCACATCTGGTAATATTTCATCCATTATTCTTTCTTTATTTTATAATTGCATTTTATTTTTCATGCCCACTAGCCCATAGCCTCTTCTCTTCCCCATTTTTCTCTACTTTTTAGCTCACATTAGTTTGAATTCTGGCCTTTGTGTGCTTGATGTGCATAATGATTGGGTAATTGAGTAGGGACAAAGTAGGTAAAAACATGGTCAATATTGCAACAACTGAAACCCTTACTCAGTTCCTGAACGAAGCACCCTATGCGGACCACGGTCGCCTTAGTGCGGTATGCGGTGCCTTGATGCAGTTCGTGATACCATTATGTGCAGACCGCGATGCTCGTATGTCTGAAAGTTGACTTATGCCCAGCACGGCCGCATTGCACTTTGTGCGGTCCACGTTGGCCCACCGCAGCTGCGATACCACTTTCTGCGGACCATGGTGGAGAGATTCAGATAAGGGGTTTTCTGGACCCTGCCCCAATGCGGACCGCGGTGGCTTTCATGCGGTCCATGGTGCACCCAATGGGGCCACACTCTTTTTTGCGCGGGCCATAGTGCACTATTTCTGCAACATGTTCTGTAACCTTTGATCTGATGTTCTACAATTCAATTTTATTATCTGTTTCACTACCTGTGCTTAGACTAACAATGTTAGATGTGTATGCTTGCCGACAATGGTCAAACAAAGAGGTATAGGTGCTTATCAACCCGGCCGAGGTGACTCCTCTCGGGGAGCCAATAGAAAACAAGTAAAACTCTCTCCCCAACCTAGACAGGACACAATGAAAGCAACCAAGGCTACTGATTTAGCTGGTGACCAATCGAGGAGTGAGTACATGCTTTCTCAAGACCTCCCCTCTGACTTAGTGACAACTCACTCAGTTCCAGCTTCACCCACTTCACATGCCCCACAACGTATATCTTTTGAGTCATCTAAGGCCTCAGCAACCGGCAATGGTGGAGTATCCACCTCCCCATAGCTTCATTATCCGGGGAGAGTGCAGGCGGAGGTGATGAGGGTGGTGATGGTAGTGATGAGGAGGTGCCTCAAAGTGGTGTACCTTAGGTTGGGGGTGTTGACCAGACTAGAAACCCCGGAGTCTGGGAAGACAAATTTGTTAGCCGGGTGGCTTTCCACAAATTCAGGGTATGGTGGCAACTTCAGAAGTTGATTCTTGAGAGAAGCTTTATTTACCGTGACCTACTGCCTCGAAGCCTGAATGTGCATAGAGAATTTCGAGCTCGAGTAGGTTGGGAAAATTTTAGGGATGATTGTATAAGGGTAAATGAGAACATGGTCAAGGAGTTCTATAGCAATGTGGCCCACATCGTGAAGGGCACAAAAGTGACCAAAGTGCAAAACAAAAATGTGGTGTTTTCTAGGAAGGCACTTAATGAGTACTTGGGGTTCAATGAAGAATATGAGACCTTGTACAATAAGAATTTGGCAATGGGCGAGGAGGTTCATCCATGGTTAGATGCATACCTGGCAATCCCGGGTATTGTTCCAGAGTGGTTGACAACAGGGGAAAAAATACTTTGGAGGACTCTCAATTTTGAGGCTAGGGGTGGTTGACTTTTGTATGCAGTTGACTTTACCCCACTTCCCATGATCAGACTATTTCACTTTCCCGGGTTGTTCTTATTGCTTCTATTATGGCGGGCTACCCTATCAACGTTGCAATGTGATGTCCCGTGTGATTTCTGTAGTGGAGGTTGAGCATGATCGGAACTACCCTTTTCCCAACACCCTCACCATGTACTTATGGGACCTGAAAGTGGAGAAGAAGACCTTTGATTCCAAGGTTAAACAGGTGGCTCCATTCTCGTGGTATAGTTTAAAGGGGCCAGACAACCCTAAGGTCAAAAATTACAAGCCACCTGCCCCAACCCCGATTGGCCAGTCTGAAGAGCCGGTTGTGGTGGAGCCTTCCACTGAGCCTGCTTCCACTATTGCCGACATGCCTCCCTGATCTTCCACTGCTGCCGGTCCCTCTACTTTAGCTGGCTCGGGGATTCCATCTTCTTGGGCCCATCCTATCACTGCCCACTAGCTGAGCCAGACACTGCATAGCTTGAACAATTGGATGTCAGCTACATCATCCAAGGTGTCTACTCTTTCTTCTACCATTGAGGCTCAGTCATCACCACAGACAGCTCAGATTCAACGGTCCATTGTTGATATGCTAAAGAAGATCATGGAGAACCAGGAAAATATCATTAGTACTCAGACTGCCTTGTCTAACGTAGTGGATTCACATGACAATGTTCTAAAGGAGCTTGCCCAGGAGCACAAGAACATGTGTAAAACACGAGCTTCCAAGGATTATGTGAATGAGCTCAGAGAGGATGTGGAAAAGCCGAAGGCTGACCAACTACCTTTAGACTTATTATTTGCAGATCCAGCTCCTGTAGCAGCACCAGCACCAGCAGTCACAGAAGCTTCCAAGGAAGAAGAGGAAGCTCCCTAGTGCAGATGAGGCGATCATCCAGTTGGCGGACCCACCGGAGGCCTCCTCCATTCAGCCATAGGATTCTTTTGATATTCAGGCCGTCTAAGTCCAGGACCCAGTCCCACCAGCTGAATAGTAGGAGAATGGGAACCAGTCTGAGGTTCTCGCGCATACAGAGAACCCAGGTCCCATAAAGACTGACGAGGCTTAGGGAGTTCCCATATCCTTTCCTTATGTTTTTTTGGTGCTTATTTGTTTAGTTGGCATTGGAGACAATGTCAAATTTTAATTGAGGGGGTGCACCCTACATTTTATCTATTGGATGATTGTATATATAGATTGATTTAGTTTATGCTTTCTTTTGATTTTCTATTGGTCTGTATATAATTTATATACTTTTTATATTCCCCTTGGTCTGTATATAAAGTTACACTATTGTATATATTCATCCTCCGTTGTATATTCTAATCCCTTATTGTAAATATTCATTCTATTTTCTATTTTCCTAAAAAAATTCATTTTCAGCTTTGTATATAGGCTCGTAGCCTTTTGTTTCATTTTTGGCGCTTTCAATAAGCCTTTTGTTTTCTTAATGCCACGGTTCTTTCCAAAGGTTGAGTATTGTATGAACCAGGTGGCTTTTTTCGATGATGGATGGCGTGACAACCTTCTTAAGGATTTGAGTTTGTTTTTGTTTTTAACAGTTTGTAATTAAGGGTACCTCAAGCAAAGCTTCACTTCGGCTTAGCACATTTGCCTTTGATCCCATGGTCAAAGATAAAATGTTGTGTTTAGGATGGTGAAAGTCGTAACCTTGAGACTCTCGTGTTGACTGACTATCATCAAAATGGTTTTTCGGACCATTATGTGCTTCAATCATAACTAAGGTCATTGTGGTCCCTTGACTGATGTCTGTAGCAATCCACTAGTGTGTGTGGTGAGAAATCAAATTGCGAGTCCAAGTCCCGTGTCAATGGTCTAGAACTTGCCCTGAATTTTTGTTGAGGTGAAATCCTAAGTGGAAATTGACTTGAGAAGTGATTATAGACTCTCCTTGATCCACATAGTAGTTTGAACAATTCCATATCCTACCAATGAAAAGATCTCTAGTCAACCCTTTTGAGCCTTAGACCTTCTTATTTCAAGAACCGTAATACAAGCATATACCCGCTCTCAAAGATACGCTCTCTTGGCACCTAAGTCTTTCCTTTAGCACATAGCAGAAGTATAAGTTTGGGGGGGAGATGAGGAGTACATCAAAGTGGTAAAAAGGCAAATAAATGAAGAAAAGGAACGGCAATGAAAAAGAAACAAAAGCAAAATTCTCAATATGAAAATGATCTCAAAGAAATTCAAGAAAAGCGAAGAAAGAAAGGCGTGGACAGTTGAAAAAGGAGAAATTGTTTGAAATGCATAAGAAATAGTTTGACAATGTGTCTCTCTAACCCCTTAGAAAGAAGGGAAAAGAATCAAAGAGTCAATAGAATTGTGCCAAATAAATCTAAAAGAAGTGCTTCAGGGAAGATTGAACCTACTTGAACAAAAACATGTCCAACCCTTACTCAAAAGCCTTCACAATGACTCCACAAAAGCCATATATGATCTTGAGTTGAATGAAGCTTACATTAGTAGATACTTACATAAGGAGAAAGCATATGGTACTTAGAGTCGGACTTGTGACCTTCTTCTTAAGAGAGATGAGTGAAATTCTATTAACCTCGATTTGTGTGCCAATACTCTAAAAGGTGAGGTTTTTTTAGGGAAAGTTGAGGATGTGTGAGTTTGGGTTCCACAATGACCAAAGTAATTGAGAGAAGTTGTTTGATGTAATGAGTCAACTCTTGATGCTCTTGTGTCACACTTGATCCATAGTTTTTCAATGTTTAAATGGTGTTAATGATTCATTCGTATTGAGGGCAATTGATAGTCCCAATTGATGCTTGTTGAGGTTACATTAGTAGCTGGAAATACTTTCATTTTCCCTTAAGGGATGGGTCTTATTTTGTTTGCTTGAGGACAAGCAATGGCTTAAGTTTGGTGGAGTTGATAACTAGGGATTTTAACGTGTTTTATGCTCCTACTTGCCTATGCTTTGATTATAAATTGTTACAAAATAGTCCCAGAAGGCTCATAAGTTGTGCTTGATTGCAGTTTTAATCGACAAAGTGTGGAAATGTCAAAAGTTCGGCTCAAAAGGAGTGAAACCTGCTCAAGTATCAAAGACACGGTAATCTGAGGGTAGACAGGCCTAGTGCGGACAGCACAAAGTCGAATACGGCCGCACTAGGTGGTTTAGAGAGGGCTAAATGAGCTTCAGGTAATAAGGCCACGATACATATTGCGCGGCCCATAGTGAAGGATCCATGTTCGCACTACCAACAGGTGTAGTCTGCGGAAGAGGGATTCAGAGAGATGAAATTTACAAGAAGTCAAGCCAGTGCGGCCGCATTCAAAAGTGTGCGGTCCGCGCTGGAGCCTCCACGGCCGCAATCAGTTCTACGCAGTCCATGGAACCCAAGTTCAGAGAGGCCCAGAATTGAAGACAAACCTAGTGCGGCCGCGGTTCATTTTATGCGGCCCGCAATAACACCGTAGGGGTATGTTTGTTCAGTTTTTTCAGCCTAGTATAAATAGAACATTTTACCAGTTTTAGGTTATCTGTTAACTGTAGAACGCAATTTCACTCGTGAAAACTTCAATTATAGCCATTTTGGCATCTTAGCTTAGAAATTAATGATAGATTCTTGTCATTCTCTTTAGTATTTAATTAATATGTCTTGTTCTTCATCCATTTCTTTATTTTCTTTGTCAATCACGAGTAGCTAAACCCATTAGCTAGGGTTGTGGCTCAACCCTAGTGTGGGTAATTAATGGATGTTGCCATCTTGGGTTAGATTGATTATGGGTATTTGCTATTTGGGTTGATTGTATGTTTTAATCTATAAATTGGTGGTTGCAATCACTGATTTGAGCTTTGTGGATTTGACTCTTCTTGAGAAAGAGAGTCTATGTCTCCTAAGTTGACCAAACAAGGAATTGCGATGGACTCATGAGAAATGATAGTCCCAATTAACGGGTTAAACCTCGAGAGAGTAATTACCCTACTTTAACCCTCGTTGCTTGATCTAATTTACCTACCCATTTAGTCTCGAGAGAGTCAATTGAGAAAAATCATTCTCTCTACCGAGAGGTGTGAGAGTGGATAAAATTGTGAAACAATTATAGTATTAGTCCTAATTATGTCAATCGAACCTTAGTAACATCTACGCATCAATTATCCACCTAGGTGATGTCACGACCCTAGTGACATTCTTCCCAATAGATAAAATGTTAGCAATCATCTCGTAGCATAATTTAGTTTCAATTAATAGATTGATAATAGTAGATATAATTGAAAACCCAAAATATGTTGGAAGTGATATTTGGAGAAAACACACACTTCTAAGCTAGATAAATATTCCAACTCCACTACTAGCTCCCTAAGGAATTCGATCCTGACCATCATATCGGGTAAAAGCTATTTCGATCCGCTCTTCCTACCTTGGTGTAGAGACCGAGCAAGAAATGCGGGGCAGATATCCACACTTATTTGAGGTTTCAAGTATATTTCTTGACTTGCTCAAGGATGAACGTTTAATTAAGAAGGGGAGGATGTAACGACCCGACCGGTCGTTTCATGAGTCCCGGCCTTGTGTCCTCCATTTCTACTTCTTTACGTATCGTATTGTGTTGGTTGGCTAAGGTTCGGAGCGGTCTTGGAATGGAATTAGACACTTAGTCTCTAAATTAGGAGCTTAAGTTGGAAAAGTCAATCAGATGTTGACTTATACATAGAAGGTATCGGATGTGAATTCTGATGGTTCAGATTGCTCCGTTAGGTGATTTTGGACTTAGGAGTGAGTTCGGAATGTAATTTGGAGGTCCGTGGTAATTAGGCTTAAATTGGCAAAATTAAAAATTTAGATTTTCCAGTCGGCAGTGGAAATCTTGATATCTGGGGCATAATGGAATTCCGAAAAGTGGATTAGGTCCGTAGTGTCATTTGTGACGTGTGTGCAAACTTTTAGGTTATTTGGAGATAATTTGATAGGTTTCGACGTTGTTTGTGAAATTTAAAAGTTCCTAAGTTCTTAGTCTTGAATCCGATGTTCGTTTGATGTTTCAGTGTTGTTTTGAGTTATTCGAAGGCTCGACTAATCTTGAATAAGGTAATGGGATGTGTTGGTAAGTTTGGTTGAGGTCCTGAGGGCCTCAGGGGAGTTTTGGATGGTCAACGGATTATTTTTGGATTTAAGAAGATAGCAGATTTTGGTGGTATTTTGTTGCATAAGGTTTGTTCTTCGCGTTTGCAAATATTGTCCCGTATTCACGAAGAAGAGCTTGGTCAGGGGGAGAAAATTATCTTCACGTGCGCAAGTCAGGGGATGCGTTTGTGTAGGTTTGGACTCTAGTGAATCGCGAACGTTACGAACGACGGTAGGGAAGTTGGAGCACTTGGGACCAGGAGTTTGCTCATCACGTTCACAAAGACTCTGGCAGTTGAAGCTTCGTGTTCGTGAGAATGAGCTCACGTTCGTGATGAAGGACGCACCTGGGCAGAATATTTAAATTCAAATATGAGGGTTTGAGTGCAATACTTCAAAATTCATTAGAGAGCTGGGGAAAAGGCAATTTTGGAGAGTATTTTCAGAAGAGTGAATGCCGTAAGTATTTTTCACTCAAATTTGATTAAATTCCATGATTATATCTTGATTATTATCATTTAATTTTGAAATTTGGGGTGAAAATTGGGAACATGGAAGAAAATTTGGAGAGTGGATTTTAGGGATCTGGATGATCAGTTGATGTCGGATTTTTGTAAATTTGGTATGTATGAACTCGTGAGAGGATAAGGATTCTAGTGTTGTAATTTTTATCGAATTTCAAGATGTGGGTCCGGCGATCAGGTTTGGCCAATTTCGGGATTTTTTAGTTAAATTGATAATTTTGCATGGGCTTCATTCTTTTAACATGTATTAATGATGTGACACCGATTTTGTTAGATTTGGAACATTTGGAGGCCGAGTCGCGAGTCAAAGGCATCGCAGAGTAGATTTTCATCCAGTTTGAGGTAAGTAACGATTATAAATCTAAATCTTAGGATATGAAACCCCGAAATTTCGTACTATTTTGATAAATGAGGTGACACACACGCTAGATGACATGCCTGTAGGCGTGCACCCATAGGGATTGTGACTTGGTCCGTCCATGGCAACTGTAGAGTTGCATATTTTGATAAACTCTATATGATATCTATTTGTTTTAGTAATAATTCTGTTAACTTGGGCTGAATTCCATATTTGGGTCCTTATATCGTACTATTTGGATCCTCAAGGGTATTTTACTAATATCCTCACATTGTTTTTGATAGAAAGCATTATCCTCAATCACGATTTATACCTCTTTATTGTTAAATCTTGTTCATCATTCTATTTCAATATATGGAAGTGTTTGTGCTGAGTTTGTACTGAGATGCCCCCGTGGCTTCTGAGGTTAATAAGTCAGTGAGGCCGAGGCCGGATTTGTGAGGATACTTAGGAAATGGGCTGCACGCTGTAATATATATATATATATATATATATATATATAAACATACATATATATATACATATACATATATATATATATATATATAAATACATATATATGTGTGTGTGGATCGGGCTACACGCCGCAGCGATATAGCGCTTGGGTGTTAGGAGCCCCTTCGTCCACAACCCCAGTGAGCGCAATCGAACTATATAATAATGGATCGGGTTGCACGCCACAGTGGTTATTATAAGGTACCTGTTGAGCGTGAGTGCTGACTAATAATATTTGAGTCACGAGTGACTGAGAGGCTTGCCCGAGGGGCTATATATACATGAGTGATACTTTGCCCGAGGGGCTATATATACATGAGTGATACTTTGCCCGAGAGGCTTGTCTTTATGAAATTACTATTTTCACTCTTCTTTTATACTGAGCCTCTATTGAATATATTGAACAAATATTATAAATAACTTTAATTGAAACTGGAGTTTTTACGAGATATTCGAAATTTAAATAATAATTGATCCTGTTATTTCCACTAAGGTTTTATGTTATAAATATATATCATTTTTTTTCAAATGTTTGTCACTAGACTCAGCCTTTATTTATAATTGTTACTTACTGAGTTGGTGTACTCACGTTACTCCCTGCACCTTGTGTGCAGATCCATGTGCTAGGGCATCCGAGTGAGAGCTGATCCATATTTCAGAGCATTTTCGAAGTTAGCAAGGTAGTTGCACGGCGTTTGCAGTCCTGCCTTTCTCCTTGCTATCTTTTAGTATTTATATTTATTATACTCGTCTTGTATTGAGTAGATAGTAGCAGATTATATTTCAGTGGCTCATGACTAGTGACTCAGGGATCGGGCAATGTTCGAGTGTTTTACATATTTTCTCGCTTGTTTTGAAATATTAAAATAGAAGCTTTTTGATAATATCTGATTAGTAAATGAATTAAGAAAAAGACCTTTTATGTTATAAATGTCAAATCGACTAGCCTAGTACTGCGATATGCTCCATCACGACCTGGGTGATTTGGGGTCGTGACAGATGCCAATTTTATTCATTGCGTTTACTCACTTTACTGGTTAAAGGAATATTGATTGTTCTAGTTATTATATATGTTGTAATTAGCGTACTTTGTACCCCTTTCGCATGTCTCCCCCCCTCCGCCCAACCCAATAGTATATGTTTAGTTTTTATTTGTGGTAATCTTGTACTTATACTGTTATTTGCAGAGGTTTATTAGGTGGGTATCTTGTAATAGACTCATCACTCTTCGTCGAGGTTAGGCTCGACACTTACGAGTTCATAGGGTCGGTTGTACTCATACTACACTCTACACTTTTGTGCTGACTCTGGTACTGGCCCCAGCTGTTCACGAGGTGCAACAACTTGGATTTTCTTATTGGAGACTCGAGATAGATCTGCTGACATTCACAGAACTTGAAGTTCCCTCATATTTCCCCTATTTTTACTGTTTCATTTCGTTCAGAACAGTCATACTTATTCAGACCTTATTTGTAGAAATTTTATAAGCTCGTGAGTTGTGACTCCAGATCTGGATTGTATTAGATATTATGGGTTTTATGTTATGCCGAACTCAGTTTTAGCTTCTATTTGGCTTAATTGATTCCGTTATTGCAATTCACTAAAATTTGGCTTAAAGAATCCTCCAATGTTGGCTTTCCTAGCAAATAAAATGTTAAGCGTCATTAAGATTTCGAAGGTTGGAATTTTGGGTCGTGAAAATTTTAAAGAGCAATAATTTATCGAATATATATATATATGTCATTAGTTATATAAATACATCTTCTATTTGTTTTAAATTTCCTCGTTGTACATTCATGAATTATCTCAACCAAGTTAAATATTGTCACGATTCAGATTTCCCATTATCGGGAGTCTTGATGGCACCTACTATCGGAATTAGGCCGGCCAAATATTAAAATTTTTCTGATAACACCTTAACAATATATATAAAATGAGTCATTTAAATAAAAGCGGAATTCATAAACATAGATAACTGAAAACCAAATGCGTAAGTTTCAATACATCTCTACCCAGGTCCGGTGTCACTAACTCATGAACTACTAACGAGTGCTAATAAACAAGTCTGAAAAGAAGTACATCAATGTTTGCCTCGGTATAAGGAAAACAAACTAATAGCATAGAAGGGACTCTGGCATGCGGACGTCAGCTAGGATACCACGGAAATTCTTGGACTAAAGTTAGCTCCCGATCAAATTCTACTGCTGAGGCCCAAAAGCTGCTCATGGATCTGTGCAAAAAGATACACAGAGTGTAGCATCAGCACAACCGACCTCATGTGCTGGTAAGTGCCTGGCCTAACCCCGGCGAAGTTGTGACGAGGCTAGACAGGACCTACTAAAAACAACTTGTGCAGAAGCATACATACATACATACATACATACATACATACATACATACGTACATACATACATGCGTACATACATACATACGTACATACGTACATACGTACATACGTACATACGTACATACGTACATACGTACATACGTACATACGTACATACGTACATACGTACATACGTACATACGTACGTACATACATACATACATACATACATACATACATACATACATACATACATACATACATACATACATAACAACTTGTGCAGAAGCATACATACATACATACATACATACGTACATACATACATGCGTACATACGTACATACGTACATACGTACATACGTACGTACGTACATACGTACATACGTACATACGTACATACGTACGTACATACATACGTACGTACATACATACGTACGTACATACATACGTACGTACATACATACGTACGTACATACATACGTACGTACATACATACATACGTACATACATACATACATACATACATACATACATACATACATACATACATACATACATACATACATACATACATACATACATACATACATACATACATACATACATACATACATACATACATACATACATACATACATGCATACATACATACATGCATGCATACATACATGCATGCATGCATACATGCATGCATGCATACATGCATGCATGCATACATGCATGCATGCATACATGCATGCATGCATACATGCATGCATGCATACATGCATGCATGCATACATACATACATACATACATACATACATGCATGCATACATACATACATACATACATACATACATACATACATACATACATACATACATACATACATACATACATACATACATACATACATACATACATACATACATACATACATACATACATACATACATACATACATACATACGTACATACATACATACGTACATACATACGTACGTACATACATACGTACGTACATACATACGTACGTACATACGTACGTACGTACATACGTACGTACGTACATACGTACGTACGTACATACATACATACGTACATACATACATACATACGTACATACATACATACGTACATACATACATACATACGTACATACATACATACGTACATACATACATACATACATACATACATACGTACAAGTGCAACAAAATAACAGTAGAAAATACCAATGAAACCTGGGAGGGGACATGCTTAAGGGAAATACAGATGAAAACGACTTATCAGAAGTAAACAACGAAACTATATCAGATCTCATAATCTATATAAGTGGTCGGCGTGCCACACGATCCCATTTCAGCATATATAACTAGCTGGTCGGCGTGCCACACGATCCCATTTCAGCATATATATCTAGGTGGTCGGCGTGCCACACAATTTCATTTCATAATATATAAGTGGTCGGCGTGCCACACTATCCCATTTCATAATATATAAGTGGTCGGTGTGCCACACGATCCCATTTCAGCATATATAAGTGGTCGGCGTGCCACACGATCCCATATCATAATATATATAATAGTTTCCCGGCAAAAAAAACAAGTATCAATTCAACTATATCAGCAAGGGGGAATACAACTAAGCAGTTAATTCCTGGCAAGGGAGCAAGAACAATAACTTACACGTCCCGGCAAGGGATTAATTACATCTCTTTCTCTTTCGTTCATTTCTTACTTTTTAACCAAGTCAAAAATCGATCCAATGCTCCAAAGAATTTGCAAACCATATTTCCTTCTCATTCTCTTCATATCATATAGAAACCATCAATTAATAAGGAAGAGTCACTACAGAATTCCAAATAAGCACAAATTAGGACTCACGGTCATGCTAGACACCGGTATATAGATACTCGTCACCATGCCTATACACTGTACTCAACATTTGTTAATTAACAAATAATACTCTAATCATATTCTCTCAAGGCAAAGTTAGATCAAACATTTACCTCGAATGCTCCAACCTCAGCTCAATCCTCTAGTATAGCTTTACTCTTCGAATTCACCACAAAACCGCTCGAATGTAGTCACAAATTACTCGAATGTATCAATAAATGCAAATGGAATAATTTTGAAAACATAAAAAGAAATTTCCCAAAGTTTTGTCCAAAAATTCCAAAAATGCCCCCAGGCCCACGTGGTCGAAACCGAGGGTTGAACCAACCAGGTTACCCATTCCCCCACAAGTGCATATATATGATTTGTTTTTAAATTGGACCTCCAATTGAGGTTCAAATCCCCAAATTTACGAATACCTAGGTTCTACCCAAAATCTCCATTTTCACCCATGAAAAACCTTGATTTTAAGATGAAAACATGATAAATGATGTTAAAGATTGAAGAAATTAAGTGAAAATCAACTTACAATTGAATTGGAGAAGGAAGAGTCTTGGAAAATCGCCAATGGGTGTTTGGGTTTGAGAAATATGAAAGTAAGGTTTAAAATCGTCTAAGTATGAAAACTTGAGGTACAGGTATGGGAAATGCGAATATGGGTTCGCAATTGAGAACCCAGCAGACCTGTAAAATGCGAGAAAACAGTTTGCATTTGCGAACACTCAACAGTTCAGGGGTTTTCGCATTTGCAACCAAACCCAGTCCGCATTTGCGAGAAAATTGATCATATTTGCGATCCTATGCCCAGGTCCTAGACTTCGCTTTTGCGACACAAAGCTCGCTATTGCGAGCCTTCCCTTCGCATTTGTGAAAACCACATAAGCCAAAATGCCAGATTTTCTTAAGGTTTAAAAGGCAACTCAACGCCTATCCAAAACTCACACGAGCCCTCCGGGCTCCAAACCAAATATGCATACAACCCTAATAACATCCTATGTTCTTACTCGTGCGACCAAATCTCCAAAATAAATTATATATGTAGAATCAAGCCTCAAAGCACATGATTTCTTCCAATTTTCCATTTTAAGTCTGAAACACGTCAAATGACGTCTGTTTCCATCCAAACTTTACAGAAAGTGCTTAAACCACATTAAGACATGTACCGGGCGCCGGAACCAAAATACGGGCCTGATGCCAATGCTTCCTAATTCATTTTCATTTCAAATTTTCATATTAAATTTCAGAAAATAATTTCTTTCAAAAATTTATTTCTCGGGCTCGGGACCTCGGAGTTCGATTTCGAGAATACGCCCGAGTTTCATATTTTTTTAGGGACCCTCCGAGACCATCAAATTACGGGTTCGGGTCCGTTCATCCAAAATATTGGGCAAAGTCAACTTTAATCATGTTAATATTAAAATTCATCAAATTTTTCACAGAATTTAAATTTAAGCTTTTCGGCTACGTGCCCGGACTATGCACGCAAATAGAGGCGACTAAAATGTGAGATTTTGAAGGCCTCAAAAGCATGGAATGAATGAAAATATAGGTGATAACCCTTTAGGTCGTCACAAATACTTATGTATCTTCTGTTTGTTACATAATGTGAATGCTGACCTTAAAATAAAAATAGAAATTTGGAGTATCAAAGAATTAAAGAAAATAACTTATACAATTACACTTCAAGAGACTAGGGCTAATTATGGGAAAGATAGCGTTGATCAAATGTCTTCTAGCTGCATGCATAAAATGACAAAAAAAATCCAAAAAGAATCTGAAAAACCTTGAATCCTAATGTCTCAATCTTAGCATGATTACGTATAATGTCTAATGATACCTTTTTTTTTTCTTTCCTCTTAAATAGAGTAATAAACATTTTTATTACTTAGTTTTATATATTAATAGTCTGAGAAGACAAATACTTGCACATTTTGGAAGAGTTTTGTATTTGGACAAGAATGACACAATAAATGACAAAGCCGCTTTAGCTCTTTTCCTAAACATTATGCAGACAAATTCCATAGTATCTTATTATCTCCTGTTCATAATATTATATATCTTATATTTCACAATTTATTAAAAAGTTTTTGTATCCTATTAAGAAGGATATAGTAATATAGTTTTATTCATAAGTATTTGTCTAGACAATTATTTATGTCTCTTAAATGTCTCACTTAATTAACACTCTATTAATTGAAGAAGTACTAACATGAATTCAGGAAGAAAAACAAGAAAGAAGAAGTTATGGTTCATATTGAAAGGACAACCATTTTTAGGTTCAATTGAAAAACAAGAAGGGAAAGTCTCCCAAATAGTACTAAATATGTCAAAGTGGAGGAAATTTAGTAGGAAAACAAAGAAAATGATGTAACTGCAGAAGTCAAAAGAAACAGGTTTTCATAGTCATTCTTTGCCAATGATGCCAACCTAAACATTGAATGCTATTTACTAAATAGAATTCAGAAATCTCTTCCTCTGGCCCTAAGTAATGTTCAATCAACTATACATAAATGATTATGACCTATGCCTAATTTCTATGAATTTTGGAACCCTAACTTTAGTCCATTCTCTCAAATCAACAATTATGCTGTGAAAAATATACAGGAAACTATTTGAACAGTTGTAATTCCCATGATGCATTAGTAAAGAGACTAGGAAGCTTTTTAGCCGAGTCTATTTCCAACATATTTTACTCCTTTATCTTTTTATTTTTTTGGGACTCTATTTCTTTTTAGGTGACGGTTATGTAAATACGTTAAACTCTTAATTTTATGTGTGTATATTGTACGTTGACTTCTCTTGATTTCTTTGTGCGCTTACTTATTTAATTTTTTGACTCCCATTAGTTAAAATTCTGGGTCCGCCACTAGCTGTATCTTTTCTTTTCACAAGTCAGAGAGACACAATATATTACAACATTGCATTTATTATGATGTTAACATTAAACTTCAAACTGAAAAGAAGAGGGAAATTTGCTATATAACAATACGCTTTGTGGTAGTTATGTTACCATTTTTGTTGATGATTAAGAATGATCATTAAAAGCTGAGTTGTTGAATCGAGGAAAGAGGTTTTTCTTGTTCAATCATGTCAAGAAAATGAAACGTTGTACAAATGTACTACTCTAAGAAATAAAGCTGGAGCAAATAAAATCTTCATTCATCTCACATCTTGTGACTGGAGCTCGTCTCTCGATTACACAAGGCAAGGGTTGAACATCTTTTATCTGATCGTACAAAAAACATTACTCCATCTGACAATGAATTTGAGAAAGAGTACTTGAAAGCCACTAAAAAAAGGTTACATATTTGTGAGTAAAAAACAATTATATTTATTATTCGAAAATAGTTTTTCAATATTTCACTGTACCGAAGTTAAGAATTCGCGAATGATTATGGCCAAGCCAATATTAAACAATGAGTATTTGCAAATGCTCTCTTTCAATATACTCTCTTATTTGTTTCTGCAAGAGTTCAAGTTTTCAACTATAAGAAATAGTACTATTATTACTCTATAAAAAATTAGACTTTGAAGTTGCATATTATCGTGGAAAAGTACCAGCTATTTTTATTTATAAATAGTTCATTACAAAAATTGGCCAATTCATAAAGTATTACTAATATTAGCTAAATATTACTAATATTAGCCTATTAGCTATTTGTGGCAAAAAATATCAAATTTTTGTTTTCTTTTGAGTGAGTGTTATTAGAATAGATTGAGTACATCTTAATGAGCTTGAATATCAGTTTTGGGATGATTTGATGAAGTTTTGAGGCAGTTTGAATTGATAATTTGAAAAATGAAACATGAAAAAAAAATGATATATGTATCATATCGTGTATCATCTGTGTATCACATATGTATCATTCCTGTATCAATTGTGTATCATATGTATATTCATGTATACCTGTGTTTGAGATACTACATATTTGATAAATGTGTCATAGAAGATTTTTTTGAACTCGGTTTAATTACTAAGTTTAATACAAAATCAGTCCAAATCACCTCCAATCTTCCTCAAATTTTGTATATTGACTTATATGTATGTTTTTAATGAATCTCAACAAAACCTATTGAAAAAGTTCCTTTTTTGCTTAGATTTTTGGAATATTATTATTTTTTTATTTCTTCATCTTATTTATTATCTCATCCATGGAATTTCTTTTCCGTCTTGCATCTAATGTTGCTAATTACACTTAAAAATGTGGAAGGTAGCTTTTGCATATGATATTTTGAGAGAGA
Source organism: Nicotiana benthamiana (assembly GCA_034376525.1). Classification (NCBI taxonomy): domain Eukaryota; kingdom Viridiplantae; phylum Streptophyta; class Magnoliopsida; order Solanales; family Solanaceae; genus Nicotiana; species Nicotiana benthamiana. The sequence continues at coordinate 51,207,250 of CM067340.1, read as the reverse complement.
ATCTTATTTATTTGGTTTTTTTAATTTTTATATGTATTTGGCTAGTTTTGGTAAATCTATGATTAATGGCTAGTTTTCTCTTTTTTTTTATTTTTTTTCTCAACTTTTAGGAAATGCAAGAAGTAAATTAAGATATCAAAAATTTACTTTTATAGCAAGTTATTAACTTCTTGAATCGAGTTCTACTGCCTCACCTCAGATCAACAATATATCAGGAAAGATCTAACAATTTATAAAATAAATTATGAACATCTTTACATCTCCAAAACTTATAAAAAATTATTTCAAATAAAATATTTGTTCTTTTTAAATATGGCCCTTTCATTAAAGTTTGGGCTTTAGACCACCAATCTTATTAAAAGCTCCTCGAGTCCTTATTTGAACATGATTTAGTTAAAGTTTGAAAATATATTGAAAAAAAACTCATGAATACCTGCAGAATACTAAAATATTAAGAGAAAATTTTAAAGTACCATCTTTTGGTAGTAATTAACCATCTATAGATATATTTGATATATTATGGATTAAAGATATCTATTGTGTGGTTATAAGATGTATTTGATGTATTCAAGCTATTGTATTTATGAATACAGTAGCAAAAAAGGCGTGAATCAGGAAAGTCCAGCTAACCAGTTGTTGTATTCAAGTGTATTCGACTGTATTCATGGAGTGAAACATGGGGTTACAGCTGGACATATTATTGTATTCAATTGTATTTGACTATATTCATGGCATGAAATAGGGGATTCCACTTTTCTTAAAATAGAAAGTGAATCAATTAACATAATAGGTTGCAAATATAACTCAACAAAATCAATTATAACACAAAAATTTTATATTTTCAATTATAAAAAAGACTCTCAACCGAAAAATACCCCAAGAACATAGCATTCTTCAGAGAAATTATATAATACATATGAATACATAAATAATATTAATTAAAAAATATATGAATACATTTATGGCATATACCGAGACAGTGAATATAATGAAATACATATAATACAGCGGGATACATTGAAATACAATGAAAAAAAAGATAATGAATACAGTGAAATACATGGAATACAACGAGATACATTAAATTATAATGAAAAAACGACAATGAATACAATAAAATACATAAACATATACTAAAATATAATAACAGAAAATCAAGTTGTTCATCCCCAAACTCTGTCGTCTTTGTTGAAGAACAAACCCTAATTTTTGGTGAATTCGTCGTTCACGACCCAATGGAGATTGTGGAGAGTGCAAGGATGGATTGCTATTAACCACGAAATCAAGAAAAATATTGTTTGGTTGGCGGTGTTCCTAATAAAACACAACCTAAATTCTTATTGCACAATTTGAGAACTAAGAAATTGATTTAGAATGATGGGTTGCTATTAATAGGGTTGAGCAAGAAAGTGATGGGTTGCACAATTTGAGAACTAAGAAATGATTCAGCGAGAGATCACTGTTATGTGGAGCACACAAATATGGCATTGAGAGATAACCATGGAGAAATATGGCGTTAAGAGAGAGACGAGGTGGGGAAAATTCTAAAAGAATAAGAGAGAAAAATAATATAAAGAATATTTTATGGCTTAAGAATAGGGGGTAACCATATTTGGCTATAAAAATCAAAAGGTATCTATAGAATATAATTTTTTTTTTAAATTATTTAAAATAAATAAGGTATCAACCTTTGCTATAAGAGGTAAAATTTTCAAATATTAACTGCCTTTATCCACAAAGATCATATATGTCAATATTTATAGATTGAACAAAAATGGAGAAGAAAGAAAATAGGGTTCATGTACAGAGAAAAAGCTTCGAGTGCATTTTTGTTACATTACTTCTGAAGAGTTCTTACAAAGAAAAATCTGAAAAACTATTTACATTGGGCCGGGTCTATGAATAAATACAACTAGGCAAAGTCTTAATGAACTAACTAACATCAGGCTCAAATCTAGTAAATAATATCAGGTAAATTCCAACACCCCCTCATGTTGGAGGGTGGTAGCACGCCAACTTGCCCAGCAATAACTTGTGATGTGCACCTATCAAACAATTAGAAAAGATGTCATCAAACTGAGAAGAGGTAGGAACATGATGTAAAGAAATAAGGCCATCTGCCAACTTAGTGCGGATGAAGTGACAATGAATTTCAATATGCTTCGTGCGCTCATGGAAAATGGGATTTTTAGCAATGTGAAAGGCAATCAAACTATCACTGAAAACCGGAATAGAGCTAGACGAAGGCAAACCCAAATCTGCTAACAAACAAACCAGCCAGACTAGTTCGGCCACTACTTTACTCATGGCCCGGCATTCTGCTTCAGCGGAAGACAAGGAGACGACGGCTTGTTTCTTAGATTTCCAGCTAATCAAACTTCTCCCTAAAAACACAATAACCAGAAACTTCTCTCCTTGGATCAGAACAAGAAGCCCAATCGCTGTCACAAAATGCTTGTATAGAAAAATCAGAAGAACCATTGAGGTGAACTCCAACATTAGGTGTGCCTTTCAAATGCCTTAGAACATGTAATGCAGCGTTATATGGGGCAAACGAGGTGTCTTAAGAAACTGACTCAAGTGTTGCATAGCGAAATATAAATCTAGCCTGGTTTGAGTGAGAAAATTCAATTTTCCAACTAAACTTTTATAAGATTCAGGGTTAGGTAGCAAGACCCCAAAATCAGACTTAAGTTTAACACACAACTCAAGGGGGGAAGAAACAACAGAAGCATCAGAACACCCATATTCAGCAACTAACTACCTTTGATGAAGAAGTACCCCAGAATCAATATATAACATCTCAATTCCCAGAAAATAGTTAAGTAATCCCAAGTCTTTAATTTTAAACTGATCATCTAAAAACATTTTGAGAGCATTAATCTATTTAGGATCATCCCCAGTAAGGATAATATCGTCCACATAGACAACAAGAAATACATTAGATGATTCAGACCTTTTAATGAAAAGAGAGTAATCATTCAAAGAATGTGTGTAACCTCTAGTGCAAAGTGCTTGTGACAACTTAGCATACCATTGCCTAGAGGCTTGTTTTAAGACATAAAGGGGCTTTTGCAATTTACAAACCAAAGGAGAAGTAAATTGAGAAGATGAAGCAACTGTGAGACCTTGGGGAAGCTTATATATATCTTCATCTAAGTCCCCATGAAGAAATTAATTATTCACATCAAATTGATACAAGGACCGCCCTTTTTTAATTGCAAAATAAACTAGACACCTAACCGTACAAATTTTGACAACCGGAGAAAATATTTCATTAAAATCAATACCTTCAATTTGTGTATTGCCCCTTACTACCAATCTTGCCTTATATCTTTTTGCATTACCATCAGCCTTGTACTTAATTTTATACACCCATTTACATTCAATAGGCTTCTTACCTTGAGGTAATTCAACTATAGACCAAGTGTTGTTAGCTTCTAAGGCCTCAAATTCTTTTCTCATGGCTTTCTGCCAGACTAAACTGGTAGCTGCCTGTGAATATGAATAAGGCTTAAGTTGAGTTGTGTGTGCAGCAAAGAGAGACAAAGTAGTGGAGCTGGAAATGGAAGGAGGAGTTGCACAAATCACTAAGATGTGAAGGTAATGTGTGATTTCTAGTGCTTTTTCTAGTAGCGGGGAGAGAGGAAGATGTTGAAGGAGTAGAAGTAGAGGGAAGATCAGAAGGAAGGACTATACTAGGAGAAGAAACATAAGGTGTAGAGGAGGGAATAACATCAACAGAAGTTGGATTAGTAGGTGAAGATGTAGCAACAGAAGGAGAATGGGAAGAGTTTGTGTCAACAGGAGAAAAATGGGAAAGATCATAAACAACAGGTAAAATAGGCGTATAATTGGAAGATGGAAGGCGACTGGAAGATGAGGAAGAGGATAACTGGAAAGGAAAAATGGATTCATGAAATATGACATCCCTAGAAACAAGAATACACTTGGTGGATAAATTGTACAACTTATAACCTTTCTTACCAAATGGATAACCAATAAAAACACAAGGTACAACTCTTGGATCAAACTTATTTCTCTCACATTTAGGTATTGTTGTATAACAAAGACACCCAAAATGTTTAAGATGTGAATAAGAGGGCAACTTGCCAAAAACCACTTCAAATGGAGATTTGTTATGTAAAATGGTGGAGGGAAATCTGTTTATCAAATAGGTGACTGTTAAAATGCAGTCTCCCCAAAATTTTGTTGGTAATTTAGACCGGTACTCAAAGCACTAGTTGTTTCAAGCAAGTGCTTATGTTTTCTCTCAACAATTCCATTCTGTTGAGGTGTGTGAGAACATGTGGTTTGATGAATAATTCCATTATCTAAGAAATATTGTAAGGCAGAATTGAAAAGTCCAATTTCCGAGGCATTATCACTTCTAACTGTTTTAACATGGAGGTTAAATTGAGTTCTCGCCATGGAAATGAAAGCTTTCAACATGGTAAAAGCATTATTTTTAGTATGTAACAAGTGAGTCCATGTAGCTATATTATGGTCATCCACAATGGTAAGAAAATATTTTGCTCCAGAATAAGTCTGAGTATGATAGGGACCTCATGTGTCAACATGAATGAACTCAAACAATGAAGTGAAAATAGTAGAACTAGCTGGAAAAGGTAATCTTGCCTGCCTAGCAAAAGCACAAACATGACATACAAAGGATTGCTTGGCAGCTAATTTAGCAGAAATAGAAGGGATGGTTTTCATTCTAGAAAATGGAATATTTCATAATCGGTGATGCCAAAGAACATCATTTTTTATTTATGTTTTGCTTATCATTACAAGAAACAGTGGGAGTAGTATGTAAAGCAGCCTTATTATATGCAATCTTACTAGGTTGTTCAAAAAGAGAAACATTTCGCACTTTACTTCTAAAAACAGAAGTAGGAAAGTTAGATGTGGCATTGGGTTGATGATCATGAAGAAGCTTGTAGAGTCCTTGGTCCACTTTACCATGTTCCAGAAGCTTCCTCATGGAAAGGCCCTGTATCAAAATACATGAGATAGAGGTAAACAAGACAAGACACTGAAATTGTTGAATAAGATTGTGCACAGAAATAAGATTATATTGAGAAGAAGGGATGTATAACACATGATGAAGAGTGAGAGAGGGAAGGAAAGTACAAAAACCAATACAAGTAACATTTTCCTTACAACCATTAGTCAAAGTTACCAAGTAAGGAGTAGAAAGTGGAGTCAGATAAGAAAAAAGCTCTTTATTAGAAGTCATATTATCAATAGCTCCACTATCTATAATTCACACATCTCTACTTACACTAGACAACAGCAAGCATGAGAATCATCATCAGTATAAGCAGGCAAGGAAAGAAAACTACCGGCAAAGTTATAAGATCCCCATCAGATTTGGTTGAGGCTCTGGAGCATGACCAATTTGAGTTTGGTGCAGCAGGGAGACAAGTTGAGAAAATTGTTGCTGACTCAAACCAGGCATGGAGGAGATCTTATCATCATATACATGAGCAGGTCCAACTAGAGGAGCATTGTGAGTCCGTTGAGCTGAGATATGGCTGAAATTGACCAGATTCAGCAAATAATGTTGCAGCCAGCTTCTTTTCTCTGGTGAACTTGAAATTCTGTAGGAACCCATGGAGTTTGTATCATTTCTCAATTATATGTCCAGGTTTTTTTCAATAGTTGCAAAACCTACTTCCTTTTGACTGATCAAAATCTATCTTTTGATTGTATTGTTTGATTGGAAACTGTTGTTTGACATTCACATTAGCATTAAAAGATGCTCATTCTGGTACTAGTTGTGGATTATATTGAACGTGTTTTTGACTCATCCTGAAGAAGAATATTGTAAGTATTGTCCAATGAGGGGGGAGGTTGCATCATCAGTAGGTTACTCCTTACACCCACATACACCCCATTTAATCCCATAAGAAACTGGTGTAACTTTTCCTCTTCTTCATCCCTCAGAATACCAGGCTGTGCAGCACAAGTGCAAGAATTTCCATGATTTTTGTGTATTGTTCCAAGTTCATTCCAAAGTTTCTTTAATTTGTTAAAATATGAAGCAACATCAAGAGAACCTTGTTGAGTAGAAGCCAATTCCCTTTTTATCTAAAAAATTTTAGTTCCATTTACAGTCCCATACCTACGTTCTAACTGCTTCCAAATACTCTCAGTTGTCTCCGAGTATTGTACACTTTCAACAATAGTTGGTAAAAGAGAGCTAGTTAACCAAAAAATAACCATATTGTTGCATCTGTCCGATTGAAGAATCATGGCAAGATTCTCGTTAGTCATTGGCTTAGGACAGGATCCATCCACAAAATTTATTTTGTTCTTAGCCGATAAAGAAACTATCATACAGCTTTTCCACCCACCATAACCAGATCTGCTAAATGGAGTACTGACTAAATAAGTTCTAGGAATGTCAGAAGAGTGGATAAAAAGGGGGCTAGAAGGGTCTGGTGTATATATGTTGGTTGTACTAGTACTAGTAGCAAGAGGAACCTCAAAATTTACCATATTAACACTAAATTGTATAGGCAAACAAGTCAATTAAGTAAATTGAGCATGTGAATTCAAAAAAATGAGATTAGGGTTACCGACTTTCTTCACTGAATCAAAATTAACAGATCCTGAAAAAAAGAGGAATCAAACAACTGCACCGAGCTGAGAAATGTCCATGATGAGTACTCGAAACTTCACAAAAATCAAAGAAAGCCAACAAAAAATCAATCTCCAAAAAGACGACCTCTCAACACAAATCAGAGATGATAGAAGTGGGAGAAAAACTTTGAATCAACTCACAGGGGTAGGATCGATCAAAAACGTGTGATTAGAGTAATCACAATCCCGCTCTGGTACCATGTCAATGTTTGTAGATTGAACAAAAATGGAGAAGAAAGAAAATAGAGTTCATGTTCAGAGAATAATCTTCGAGAGCATTTTTGTTACATTATTTAAGCGCAACAGAAAATTAAAAAATAGACATCATCTCACCTAGAGCAAATTTTTAAGTTGATATATTCAATCAAACCCACTTCAAATCAGCTCTAATTGAAGTCAAACTTTAGCTTCAGGTTCTTACAAATATTTGCAATAAGTTCTAATAACACCCACCCAAATTTAGAGTCAAAATACTATTAGGTAATTATTTTCTTCTTTATATTAAAGAGCTTCAAGCCCAATAACTATAGGCCCTCAAAATTCGACCCCAATCATCTCAAATCGGCTCCAAATGTGACCAAATTTAGTATTAATGTTCACTCCCAACAATGCCTTATAAAATAACTAAGCGGTCATTGCAAATGTAATCTGGTTTATCAGTCCGGAGTCGAATCCCACAAAGAACTAAGGCTTAGCTACAATTTTTCAATATTGCTAAGAAAAAAAAGTCCAAATAATTTTCTAATTATAAAGATTATAATATTTATCTTTATCTAATCAATTAACAAATACTAGAAAGTAGTAAAACTATCAATTAACAAAGATAAGGATTAGAGATGAGATTAAGGAGGTCTAGAGATATGATTTCCCCTATTTTCGGAATCCATCCCGCTACATTTTCTATAAATTCGCCCAAGTATTCTCTACCGATCATGAGCGCTCTGACTGTCGTACCTCTCTTCTGAGTAATTACCATAATTTACTAGATATATTCTCCCGAATTGCGCTAACTGACATTAAGTACGGCTCCCTCGAATCGCACCCGATGTTTTCAAGGTCCCGAGACGAAAATGATCCAATTTGACCACTGTACATTGCTAACATGAGAAAATGGAATAATCGAGAATCTCGAGTAACTGGCCAAGCCGCTAAAGTAGCTAAAGTAGTCATTTTCCCTAATCCCACCTTTAAACCCTTTGTATTGATTTCTCATATACGTTAGGAGTGATGTTGCTCAACAACTAAATAAATATGCACTCTCTCCCGAGTAATACATACTAAATAGGCATAGTCGATTAAGAGCTCTTCAATCAACCAGTATAATAACGTAGTTGAAAAAATAGAGAAAATACTAAAATAAATCTATATTAACATAACAGGAAAATCATCCTTCAAGAGGTTCCATAAAAATCCTATATAACAAATTAGCTATTCATAACAGTATGCATAACTACAATACGAGAATTCATAGCCAATAATAGAAAAAGGAAGAAGGAATTGAATAATTCGTAGATAATTCTCCGCCTTGCTTCTAGTATGTTCTTGCCTCCATAGGTCTCAAGTGTGTCCAAACTCGATCTCCCTTTCATCGTCTCTCTAACGTCCGTCAAAAGGTATGTTTTTAGGTCTATTTATATATTTAGGACAAGACCTAAACGTGTAGGTCAACTCCTAGTCAGCCTGCAAATAATTAAAACTTTCAAAACTCAGACTGGGCCTAGACTTAGGCCTGGCGTCGCCTGGATAATGCCAGCCTAGGCCTAGCTTTAAGCTGGCCTCGCCCGGATAACGCCAGCCTAGGCCTGGCTTTAAGCTGGCCTCACCTGGATAAAGCCTGGTCGAGATGGCTTTTGTCCGGATTCTCCTTTTCACCATTCTCGAGTGCACTTTAAACGTTTAAGCATCCCTTTAGCTCTACTTTTATTTTCGATGCACCTACACATAAAATAGCCTCCACTATGCTCAAACAAAGTGTATTTGTTGGCCCAAGTTTAGTTGAAGTTTTGAAGATTGACAAATGAACTCATGGAAGGACTTGGTCCATCTTGGGAGACACAGTTAGTCATAACCATTGCATATGGAAGGCACGTGAAGAAATGTATTGAAGATTGCGCAGCAAATATCTTCTGAACGGAATCAAAAAGGTTGCATTGAGTTCTAAGGAGGACAGTCTCCTTATGACAAGAGAACACAATCCTAAGCTAGGATAAGGATGGGAGTTTGTATTGGTTAAGGACTCAAATCGACTAAGGATAAGCATTAGAGTCTCGATCAAACTCTAACTGCTAATCTATTAAATAACCAAGTTGTTCTCTTTTACAGGCAATGCACATACGCAGAAGTTAAGCATATTTAAGAGCAAAAGAGCAAGTCTGATTTGAAAGCAATATAAGTGAGATACTAGTGTGCACATCTGAAGCTACATGAACTAAGATAGAAGAACCAGTTTCATCATTGTGTTTGTTCTAAGTCTAGTTCAATTGTATAGGTTTTAGTATTATACCTTTCAGCTTTTTTAGAAGCAATTGTATTAAGTACTTTGAGTATTTAAGTTAGAGTTAACTTGAAGGTGTCGCAACAGTTGAGGTTGTGTGCCACACTGGGATTAGAGTTAATCCTTAGGTTTACAAAGAGTTCTGTAAATGCAATTTTTGGCTTAGTGATTTTAGTGGAGTTTGGAAAAATCCTACTGAGTAGTAGGTCGTGGTTTTTTCACCTTTTGAGCCAGGTGTTTTCCATGTAAAAATCTCTGTGCACTTTACTTTCAGTACTTATTATTTTGCAAACTGTTGTAGTTAGTATACTTAGAAGAACCAGGTTCTTCTAACGCGAAAATTAGGTACCACACAAATCCCCCCCTCCTCCCCTCTTGTGTGGTATTGACGTTAATAACATCAGTATTTCAACATTAAAGCATGTAAACGCAAAGCATATAATGTACAAAAACCATGAATTATAGTCACACATTAACTTCCAAATATACTATTTTGTAACACTCACTTCAAATTGAACTACAAATTTTCAACTTGAAATTTCATATTTAAGGACATCAAGCTCAACAATGGTGAATTTTCAAAATTTTGATCCTAAGCACCTCAAATCAGCACCAAAATAAGAACAAATATATGCGGAAAAAATGTAGAATGATGAAGTTGTAATCCAAAAATTATGTAGAGATTTTACCAAAAACTGGTGCAAAAAAGCTATTGGACTAGGTTATAATGCATGAGAGAAGAGAAAAGCCATGGGATTTTCAAATTTGTTGTTGAAAGAGGGGAATATTTGGACAACGGTACTCATAGGTTCAGACAATTATAAAGGGGATGGAGATGGGTATGGGTATGTAAGGTAATATTTTTTATCAGATATGTACTATTTGCAACAAAATTTCTGATGGGCAAAATCGAGTAATTATACTCAAATATTTACAGAAATACGAAACATTTTGAGGTAATTTTTAATTAGGAATTTTTACCCTCTATAACAAAAGTTCACATCTTATTTATTTTAAATAAATACTATTATATTCTATAGATACCTTTTAAGGTTTATAGCAAAATATTTAATTTTGGTTATTTCCTAGCCCTAAGCTACTAAATACGCTAATCAGTTAGACTATTTTCTTTTACTCTCTACTTTGGTACATCTCATTCTCTTTCCCCATCCTATTAAAATTAAAATCAATTACACCAGCGTATCAAAGCTTCCGCCACCGTTCCTGACTCTTGATTATCTAACGAGTGCCATTTACGAGAAAGGGAATTCACAACCCTATATATCAAACATGGAATTCACCACATCAATTCTGACACACACTTCTACTTTTGGTGAAAATCATAACATCCAGCTTTTCTTCTTTATTTTTGCTTTGTCTTCTTCTGGAATTGAACTGCAGTAGAGGAGTTGGAATATAAGGCAATGGCGCTCGACGCAGAGCTGGAGAGTTGCAGCTTTGAATTGCTGGGTGCGGTGGAAATTGGGCCGCCACTCGACGTCAAGTCCAACGAGGAGGGGGTGGCAGTCATGGAAAGAGGATTCAGTTTCAGAGATCCGCTGAGTGACGATTTCCTTCTTTCACGATAAAGAAAAACATTTCTTTTAATATACTTCAATATAATTTCAACGTATTACGCTGTATTCATGATTTTCATTGTATTCATTGTCTTTTTTCCCATTGTAATTCAATGTATCTCGTTGTATTTCATGTATTTTATTTTATTCTTTGTCTTTTTTCATTGTATTTTCACTGTATCCCGTTGTAGTATATGTATTTCATCGTATTCACTGTCTCGCTATATGCCATAAATGTATTCATAAGTTTTTCTTAATTAATATAATTTATGTATTCACATGTATTATAAAATTTCTTTGAAGATATGTTTTGGGGTATTTTTTGGTTGAGATTCATTTTTATAACTGAAAATACAAATTTTGTATGTTATAATTGAGTTTGTTGAGTTATATTATAAGTCTACTATGTTAATTGATTCACGTTCCGTTTTAAAAACAATGTAATCCCCTATTTCATGCCATGAATACAGTCGAATACAATAATTTGTCCAGCTGTAATCCCATGTTTCACTCCATGAAACAGTCTAATACACTCGAATACAATAACTGATTAGTTGGACTTCCCTTATTCACGCCTATTTTTGCTAATGTATTTATGAATACAATAGCTTAAATACATCACCTACATTTTATAACTACATAAAAGGTATCTATAATCTGTAACATAGAAAAAGGTATCTATAGATGGCTAATTACTATTAAAAGATAGTGATTTATGAAAGTTTCTCTTTTAATTAATGACCCCCACGTTTCACAATGGACAAGCTTCAAGGACAAAACTTAAAGGTGTTGCTAATGTGGAAAATGAAAGGCAACACTTATTAAACATGAAATTCTGTCCATGGAACAAGCGATGAAAAAATCAAGACCATCCACTTTAAGGGCTATGTGTACTTTACCTAATCACAGTGTCCCAAATAGTCACTTTGCCTGATTTTTTCAAAACTATTTGAAGATGAAATGACAAAAGGGGGTAAAAATTTATATCCCTGTACCCATTTTTTTTTAAATCGTTCCCAAAGTATAGACAACTTCACGCCTTTTTCTGTAATAATCCGAGTGGTCGATTTGAGCAATTGCATCCGGTTCAACAGTTTGAGATCACGAGCAACTTCATATTATGTGCATCAACTTGCGTGCATAATTGAATTTAATTTCCAAATGATTCAGAGTCGAATTGGAAGAAGGAATCTAGTTTTGAAAGTCTAAGAGATGAGAATTTGACCGGAATTTAACTTCTAAGTAAACGGCTCTGGAATGAATTTTGGATGATGTCAGTAGCTTCATATGGTGATTTTGAATTTAAGCATGCGTTCGGATTGGGATTTGGAGTCTCGTAGGGTAATTTGAGGCATTTCGGCGAAAGTTGGAAATATAAAAAAGTTTACCCATAGTTGACTTTTGTAATATCAGGCTCGGAATGTGATTCTGAGAGTAATAATATATCTGTTATATCATTTGGGACTTATCTGCAAAATTTGACATCATTCCGGGTTGGTTTGACAGGTTTCGGTGAGAGTTTTTGAAGTTGGAAGATTTGGAAGTTCATAAGTTCGATTCATGGTGCGGTTCATCGTTTTGGAGTTGTTTGATGTGATTTGAGACCTCGACCGAGTCCGTATTAGGTTTTAGAACTCGTTGATATGTTTAGACAGGGTCCCAGGGACCTCGGGTGTGTTTCGGCTAGGCTACGGGTCATTTTCCCTTACTTTTAAACTGTTAATTGTTGTCTTCTAGTATCCTTCTTCGCGATTGCGAATATTCCCTTGCGTTCGTGGAGTTTTTTAGCTGATTACCTCGAAATCCTTTTTTGCGTTCACATTCAATATCTCGCGTTCATAAAAGTATGTCTTTTCCTCTTTTGTGTTTGCAATCCTCTCACGTGTTTGCGTAGTTATGCCATTCCACTCTTCGCGTTCGCGTACTAATTCATGGTTTCGCGAAGAGCAGTCGTTGGGCCACCAGACTTTCCTTCTTCGCATTCACGAACATATTATCGCGTTCGCGAAGCACATCTGGGCAGCCTTCATATTTCCTTCTTCAGGAACGCGAGTATCCCTCCGCGTTCGCGATGCTTTGAGACCTGGGTAGAATAAATAGTACTCTATTACGATGGTTTGCCACACCATTTTTGGAGTTCTAGAGCTCAATTTTTGGCGATTCTTCGTAGATCTTTCAAGCAAAACGATTGGGTAAGTTTTCTTCACCTATAATTGATTATATTCCATAATTTTATCTTTATTTTAATCATTTAAATTATATTTTTGGTTGAGGAAAATGTTAAGTTTTGAAGAAAATTTCTAAAATAAAAAATCATGATTTGAAGGGTGAAATGGTATCGAAAGTTGATAATTTTTATACGGTTGAACTCGTATCGGAATGGGGATTCAATTTTTATAAAATTTGTCAGGTTCCGAGGTGCAGGCTCGGGGGTCAACTTTTGGACCGATTTCTAGAATTTGATAGACTGAGGCTTTTTGATCCGGGATAGTTTTTTATGTGTTTTATTTATGTTTTGAAGTGATTTTGGTTAGATTTGAGCCGTCCGGAGGTCATTTCACGCAAGAAGTTCATTTTAGAGTATTAGTTTATCATTTTTAAGGTAAGTATCATTTGAGTCTTCTATGCTAATTGTAGTCCACGCACGCGAGGTGACAAGTGTGTCTTCAATCTTATTTGTGGGAAATATGCCTTTTAGGGTTCTTATGTCTTTATGATCACTAAGTGGTAAGTTATTATCATATAATTGTGTTTCTTATTGTCTAGTTTCACCTCTACATGTGTTATACGATGCTGTTAGCTCTTCTTTACTTCATACTTTTTATTTGGACCTTATTTGTCTTAATTGAAGTGATTTCCCTCTTTATTTTTTTGTTAATTCTTAATTGTGAGTTCCTATGTGACTCTGTGCATATATGATACATGTCCAAATTGTTGTGGTTGTTTGTGTAGTTATCACGTGCCTAACATGTCTTGATATTTTTTTAAAGGTTATTGCATTCCTTTGATTCTTACGTGATTCTCTCGTTGCCCTGTACTCATACTCTTGATGGTAGAAATCCTTGTAATTGAGTTGTTGAATTGTTATTTTTTATCTAAATTATGTACGGTGGGATCGGGTTGCACATCACTACAGGAGGAATAAGGGTGATATATTGAGTAGGAATAAGGATGAATTGATACTGCACGGCGGGATCGGGTTGCACGCCGCCAGGATGAATAAGGGTGATATATCGCGGAGGAATAAGGGTGAATCGATATTATATAGTGGGATCTGGTTGCGCGCCACAACATATTATGTTATTATTATGATATTGATAATATATGGTGAGATCGGGTTGTCGACGCCCCCTTTTTCAAAAGCGAAATCGGGTTTCACGACATTATGGGCAAAAAAACTTTCGTTCCCGTTTGGGAATTGGGTTGTGGAAGTTGAAGAGTTGCCACATAATGATTATAGTGCATTAGGACACTTTTGAAGATGAGAGGAGTATTTTAAGAGTTCGGGTAAGGGCTTGAGATTATCTCAATGGGAAGGTGTTAGGCACCCCTCAAGATCCACAAATGTGGTTTACGACCATGCTAATTGTGACTTTAACAGAAGATGACGCAAGTAGAAAAATAAAATGCACATGTATTCACATAACTTGAAAGCTATAAAAGGACATAAGTTTGAAATAAGAGAGGACTAGTTTGAAGAGCATTAATAGAAGAAAGCATTTAAATAAAACAAATGAAAAGAAAGGTCCTAGGTTTAATCATAATATGGATCATTCGATGCAATATCCTGCACATATTCCCAAAGAGGGATCGCTTTATGATATTATCACATCGCCATCATCTCCATATTCTGTCATTCCCACCCCATTAAGGTACTTAAACGTGTGGGTATCATTTACTTATTGCATGCTAATACCCGTCTCAACCTGTTACTCCTGGGGTATTAGGACTTCTAATCCTAAGAAGGGGAAAGAGAGAGATAGGGTATATATATGGAGTTTTCAAAGGTAAAAACACTAGAGCGACAGTAAAAAATAAATAGCATACAAGAGGCACACAAGTAAATGGTTAAAGGCACAAATAAACCCCATAACACACAGCACATAGTTTAGCATGACTTCAATTAGTGATTTGGTCTTTTGAAAGATATTAGAAGGGCGGACATGTTAGTTTAACATATAAGATTTGGATAAAAAATCTGCTTCGAGCTCCCCGGGCCCGTTTAGGAGTCGACAGGATTTAGAAAACCAGTAGGCTTTTGGAGGAAAATATTAATTTCAGACAAGAGTTTGCTCAAAAGATTTAAAATTGCAGAAAAGTTTAGAAAAGGCATGTGAGTTAGCCGAACTATTTGAATACAAAAGAGATGCAAAAGGGGAAGTTTAAAAGACCTCAAAGCATTATACTTAGGCAGACAAACAATTGAAATCATAGACTTAGCACTTAAAAGATGTTTACAGGTTCAGAGTATTGTGAAAGGGGCAGACCTGGGCCCGATTGAAAGTAATCAGAAAAATGTTTGAAGAATTAGGCGAGTTTGGACTTATGACATACTTATTAGCCCTTTTTGTTACCACTTTACACATTTAGACGACCTATTGTTTTGCCTAGCGTTTATATAATTCATATAGGAATATTTTCTAGGTGAGGATTATAAGAATGCAAACATATAAGCATGGTTTCTATATGAGTATGTAAGAATGCAAACCTATAGGCATGATTTCTATTATAGAGTTGATGCAATAACGAAAAGCTTATAGACATGGTATCTACATGATATCGATGCAACAGTGAAGCTTACGAACATGGTAAGTGTATGAGATGGATGCCATAAAGTAAAAACCTATGGACATGTTTTCTATATGGAATTGAGGCAAGAAAGTAAATACTTATAAGCATGTCTTCTATATGATGTTGTTGCAATAATGAGAAGCCTGTAGATATGGTAAGTGATGCAAACCTATAAGCATGGTTTCTATATGAATGCAAGAAAAGTAAATCCCTCCCACGTCCCTTTTCACTATACCCCCCCAGTATGTTATTACAAATTAGTACAAATATGGGTAGAGAAGAAAGGAACATTAAAAGAAACAAGAAATTAAAATACATCAGCAGCTATAACAGGCCTGAGGAATCTCGAAGCAACTTTAATATCCAACAATATGACTTTTACCAAGTCCGAGCTCCCAAGATCCAAGGGTTTTCTCTTTTTAGAGTGTTATAAAGTTCCAAGGGCTTTCAAAGGAACCCAGCCATTGCTTACACTCTAATTGGAATAGTGCAAGTATGGAATTACCAGACCTAAGGCATCCAAGTTCAGAGGAGACTCCGAGGTCCCTAAGAATGGCTTACCAGAGGGGGAGGATAGAACTTAAGGAACTAAGAATAAATGTAAAGGTGATAGATTAGAGGAAAACCATCATATGAAGTGGTCATACCCAGCCTATTGAGTGAGACTGGCACACCCCAGACTTCTTACAAGGTTTAACAAACAACAGCAGACTTGTAAACAAGTCAGACAAAGGTCTGAATGGTTATTAGGACACCAACAGGCCTTTGTCAAGGCTCAAACACATAAGATAGGGGAAGGGGTATGGTATTGCTTTGAGTCAAGACTGCTGACAACCTTACTTCTAGACTAGAAATGGCAATAAAGTGCCACCCGTATCTAGAATAACTCACATACAAATAAGGAGCAAAGGGAGAGGGGAGTCATATAGAAGCACTTAGCAGACAAGATTAGATTGAAGCACAATAATGAACAATGCACAAGCAAAGGAAAGTATTTAACATGCTAGACATAATAAAACATTGAATGTAAGCAACCGAAGGGAAAGGGAATAGGGATTAACATGCTGTAGTTTGAACTAAAGGTATAAGCAGATAAGGATTAGGGTTCAATATTTTCCTGAGCACAAACAGACTAGGGGACAAGGGGAAGGGAATTATCATGAAACTTAACTGAAGTACACAAAATAGGTGAAGTAGAATGACAAACTAGGGGAAGGGGGGAGGCAACTAAACATGCTAGCACTCAAATTAATTAGTGAAACAAACAAAAAGACAAGGGGAAGGGAATTATCATGAAACTTAACTAAAGTACACAAAATAGGTGAGGTAGCATGACAAACTAGGGAAAGGGGGGAGGGAATTAGACATGCTAGCACTCAAATGAATTACTGAAACAAACAAACAGACATGGGACAAGGGGAAGGGATTGAACATGCAAGCTTAACTGAAATAACATAACAGACAAAGAAAAGGAGAGAACAAATAGATAGTTAAAAGTTAATAAATGAAGCTAGGAGCCTACCAGTGCAAACTTGAGTAACAAAACAAAGAGAATCCTTATAATTAGCCTTGGATTTCAGCCGGCTAATCCTTAGCAATAGAGGAGGTAACAGAGAAGGAATGTAGAAGAGAAGAGAGTTTTCAGTGAGAATTAGAGAGTACTCGTGTTTTTAAGTGTCTCCTAGTGAGAAAAAGTAAAGGCCTATTTATAGTTTGAAAGAGATGAAACACATAAGGCAAGAAAATATTCAGCAGTACCAATCATACACAATTAATGAGAAGGTTCCCTTTAATTAAGGAACAAGCTGGAAATAAATAAACTTTGGTTTAATTTTGGAAAGAAAAATTAAGTACTAATCACAGAGTATAGGGTAAATATATATGTAAAGAGCTTGAAAATTACACGGGTAAACATATAAGGCAGATCAACTAGAAAATCAAGAAATCGAGATACTAGTTGATTCGAAATTAGTCAGAAAACAGGGGTTAATTAGAGAATCAGACAGCTATACAAAATCAAGTTTTCCAATTAGGGTTTCAGAGAAGGGGAAATGTGACAATATAAAAGAGGTATAGGTTAGAACATACAAAAACTGGAAATAGTAGAGTAAACACATAGGAAAACACCCAAGAAAGCAATTAGGCGGTCAGGGTTTTACAGAGAGAGAAAGATGGAAAATACCTTCAGAAATTAGGGTTTTCGTTACAAATTAGAACATAAGGAGTATAATAGATGAAGACGAACAAAAGCAGAACAACATACAGAAAGCATGGAATACATGAACTGAAAACCCTAGAAAATAACAGTAAAGTAAAACACCTTAGAGTCATGGTGAAAAGTGCCTAAAATCATAGCAAAGACATACAGAAGAACACGCAGTAAAAAATAAAGCGAAGAAATTAGAGAAATCATGGAAAGTCGTAGAAACCCTAGGTTTAAAAAAGATGAACAGTTTGAAAACACAAATAGGCGAAGAACAAGTGAGAAATACTTTAAAATCTTTAGAAAATAACTAGGACTCAGAAAGAATCGTAAAAGTAAACACATAGAAGAACCATGAGAAATTAGGGTTTTTAGAGAAAGGTCTCAAAGTGTCGAGAAAAGCTGGAATGTACTCGTCGGAGCCGGCAAAGGACTCAGAGCCTTAAGACTTGCCGGAGAAAGCCTGGAAATAGCTACAAAACCCATTGGAGGACCTCTGGTCCAACCACCCTTGAAATACAGCTCCGATATTTGAACCCAAGGACCAGGGGAGGTGAAGAGTGAACGGGTGAAGGAGTTTCAGGTCTTGGATGGCCATAAACTCTGGTGAAGTGAGCAGGAGGCGACTAGAATTTCCAGAGAATCTAGAGAGCATTTGGAAGTAAAGGCGGATGGTTGGTAAAAAATGATTGTAGGATTAAGGGTTTGGGGGGGTTTAATTTTGTAAGTTAAAACGTGGGTTGTTGATCTCACAGATCAACGACCAGGATTAGAAGAAGAAGTGGGTGGGTTAAGTTTAGTGGATTTGGGTTGGCTTAAATTGGGGTTGGTTCTGAGTTCAACTTGGGCTAGAATTGCAAAAATAAAAGGGTTTTGTTTTAAATAGCCATTTTTTCAATTTAATTTTATAAAAAATAGTAAATAATTTTGTAAAGATCCGATAAAATTACTGAGTTCATAAAATATATTTAGGAAGCAACTAAAAATATCGGGAATGATTTGACTTGAAATACTTATTAGATCGAGAAATAGGCTAAAATTGCTATTTAATACAATTTTAGTTTAAAATACCTAATGGCTTTATGAAATCCTCTAGAAATTAAATAAATTATATTTTTATATAAATAAGAGAATAAAATAAATTATTTATTAAATAACAAGATTTGAGGTTAAATAATGGATTTTATAGTACACAATAAATTGTAAATTGGTTTTAAAATGCTTAAAAAATTATAAACAAATACCAACATATTGTGGATGCTTATATATGTATTCACAAGCTATTTTGAAAGCATTTTGGGTACAAAAATACATAGGAAAAAATTAGGTAACAACACGGGTTGCACGCCGCAACAGGAGGAATAAGGGTGATATATTTAGGAGAAATAAGGGTGAATTGACATATCTTGTCTTTTGGTATCTCATGTTTTATTGTATTGACTTTAGATCATTCGTGCAAGAATTTGATAATTTGTATTTCTGGTTTTCACGGAGTTTTAAGGATCGAGTTATTTACCGTAACTTATTGACTTGCCGTCATTCCTTGAGTACTTTTCCTAATATTATTAATCTGGTGAATTAATTTTCAAAATAAATTTACTATATTGAGTCATTTCCTCCCGCCCTGCTAAGTTATTAGCAAAATATAGTGATTAAAATAAAGGATTTAATATCATGCTACCTTGTATGACTTTTAACTTAGAACTCGTTGTACATACTTCCGCATTACAAATTCTAATAATTATTATATTTTATTTCAATTGATTTCTTAACTAAATTTCCTTAATCCATCTAAGGTTGTATTTTCTTAAAAAGGAATTGTTATTGAGTTTAATTTAATAAATCTTATATTAAAGGCGATAGCTTATTTGACATTGTATTTTTACTTGAAAGAGGTTATTCTCTTCACTCAAATGATTTCTAAAAATTCCTTCATCTTTTCTCGCTGATGTCCTATTTAGTTTAGAAAGTGTAATAGACTTTATGTTATATGTATGAGACTGTTATATGTATGAGACTCCTTGAACATCTTGATTTGCGTTTGTTAAGGACATTATGTACTGAGTAGCACGTGAATTTTATTGTGCAAAGTGAGATGAAAATTGTGGGAAAAAGGTGCCATATGTTTAAAATATTTGGGAATTATGGCTATGATATGGGACTTCAAGGATTGAGATGGTGGGAATTGTGTATTAGAAATGATGTGATTGATTGAGTTAATTTCGCCTTCCTTATTTGAGCATTTTTTACTTGTCTGTATCCTAACTATGTTGGTGTTAATTTACTCGGTTATTTCTCGTTACTATCCGTGTATTCCCCTTATCGTCTCCACTATTTGTAATTTGATTTCTTCCTGTTATTGATATAACGTTGTTACTTTTATCTTGCTAGCTTTATATCATATCCTCTTCAGTTTATTTAACTAGTAGGTGTATTAATGGTTTCTCATCCCTACTCCACCGAAGTTAGTCTTGATACTTACTAGGCACCACTATGGTGTGCTCATACTATACTTTTGTGCATTTTTGTACAAATCAAGGTATTTGGTCGTTAGTGGATGTGCATATCGTTGTCGTGGAGACTCAAGGTAAGCATGTTGCTGCATTCACAGGCCTCAGAGTCACCTTCTGTTGTACTTATTTCCATTATTTCCTTTTATATTCATTTTGTATAACTACTCCTAGAAACGCTTACGATTTGTACTACCAGTTTTGAGAATTATAAATTGTTCAGAGATATCTAATTCGAAGTTAGTGAATATTATCACTATTTCTGTTGATGTTAGGCTTACCTAATTTTAGATATTAGGTGCAATCACGAGTCCTTCGGTGGGATCCCCCCCCCCCCCCCCACCCATGGTAATAAAGGTGACCATGAATTTATATGGTATTTGTAAGCATGTTTTTAGGTGATTTATATGGTATTTGTGAGCATCATCTTCTTTATTATTATTATTATTATTTAGTTGCAAAATGGATTGCTTAGTTTTGTTGTTATTTTGATAAATTGATGACTATGATTTATTCTTGATGATAGTTGGAGGTTATGTTTCATATTTGAGCTCATTTGGAGAAGATTTAGATGTAAAATCGTGTATTAGATTGTTAAAATTTGAAGAACAAGTTTTTATTTCTGGACAATTTGCACTTAAGACCTATTTAACCTTATATGTATAAAATCATGCGAATAGCACGAGCTAGCCAGTGTTTGGGCTAGTAATTGAAAAATAGACATCGTTTGCAAAATCATTGAAAAATAGTCACTATTTTGCTACAACTCGAAAAGTTTCAGCATAATATATTGGAGATTGTTGAACCTGTATATGAACTTCCAACATATTATGCAGGAACACCATCACCATTGGCAGATCTACACACACACACACACACACACACTTTTATGGGTGCTTAAGCACCCATTACTTTTGATCATTTTTAGTAATTAACATAGATAATTATGTAAATATTTAGATAAATATTGAGTGAGCATCCATAACAAAATTTTTTTTTCCTCTTCTTTTGAAATTTTAATCGGCAAGCACCCATGACTTTAAAATTCTGGATCCGCCACTGACCAGCACACGCAAAGTTCCAGCATAATATGCTAGAGATTAAAGCACATGTGTATGAATTTCCAGCATATTATACTAGAGATTGAAGCACATGTATGAATTTCCAGCATATTATACTGGAAGTATGTTATGCTGAAAGTTTAGTATATTATACTAGAATTCCAGTATATTATGTTGGAAGTTCACATGTAAAAAATTCGAACTCCAGTATATTATGCTGGAATACTTTTTGGATTTTGAGCAATATTTTTATTCAGATTTATCTTTACATGAAAAATAGCTAAATTTCGATTCCTTTTAAAACTGTGTCTATTTTTCAATTACCACTTATAAATCTGGCTATTTTGAATTTCACCCTGAAAATATTGGTTGCGCTTCAAACCTTTTGGCTTTAAGTGCATCAAAATATTGGTTGCACTTCAAACCCACTTGGCCTTAAGTGCATTTGAAGTGCAATGTTTTCACTCCAGACTTATATGAGCTTAAGTGCATGAAAATAATTAGTTGTTTCATGCATATTTGGCCTTAAGTGTATCTTAAGTGTAAAAGTTACACTTTAACTAATTGGTCTTAAGTGCATTGCACTTCTGACTAATTTTATTTTTCAACTTCAGACCCGATAAGGTTAAAGTTAATCCTCAATAGATAAGTTTGCAAATTTTATACAAAGTGGATATAACTTTAATTGTGACATTAAAAATGAGAATAAATGCAAATACCGGGGTCTTCGATTATCCAGCCTCATTTGCGAGATTTAAAAATAGCCAGATTTACCATTGATCGTGGAAAAATAGCCAAGTTTCAAAAGTCATCAAAATTTAGCCACTTCAAAACTGAGCGAAAACATTGTTTAAAATCCGAAAAAATACGCTCGCATATGCTTGAACTCCCGTAAATTTTACGGGAGTTCCAGGATAACTATGCTGGAACTTCCGCAAATTTTACGGGAGTTCAAGCATAATTATGCTGGAACACCCACAAAATTTACGGGAGTTCCAACAAATATAATTGTCCAGTATAATATACTGGAGTTTGTAGCACTAGTGCTCCAGTCTCCCGCAAATTTTATAGGAGTTAGCAAAGTATATCGGCCAGCATAATATGCTGGAGTTCATACACAAATGCAACAGAACTCCCGTATATTATACTGAATCGACTCCTATTGCAGCAAAATAGTGACATTTTATATTGACTTGGTAAATACTAGCTATTTTGTCATTAATCAATGCGAAAAGTGGCTATACTATGATATTTGGTCGTCTCATTTTGAACTATAGAAAACATCTTCCGACTTCCAATGCAGTATCAGTACTGCTAAACTCCCACGTCACACTTCGCAAAAAATAGCTCAAGTAGTATAATATTCATGAAAATAAGATAAATCATGTTAGCCATTATATGTACAAAACAACACAATCAATGATTGTCCTTTTTCCTCGAGGAGAAGCATTGATAGTGTAATTATTCCCAAATTGGAAAAGTTGTGTTGCAACTTAGCAAACTTTGAATTCAATCAAGTAGATCAAGAATTTAAAACATAGTCACACTTGAGGAAGAATTCACATGACACCATATGCATGAACTAAAAAATAAAATGAGCCATTTTTCAGTATTTGGACTAAATATTATTCCTTGTAACATTCTTTTGAAATTCTTTATCATATTTATATTTTTCCAATTTTATGGGTTGTCCCCAAAGGAAAGGATGGCGTTTTTTTAATAGGAGATGTTTTTTTTCTTTTGCAGGCCAAAGTAGCTTACCTGAGTTGACCGATGACAGAACTTAATAAGTTAAAATGAAAAATTATTTCGGGGTAAAGAGTATCTCGCTTTTACCCATAATTCAGAGAAGGGCCGCACTCTAAGAAAATGTGATGTAGACAGCCAACTTTAATATAAATATTAAATGGATGATTCCGCTAGAACTTAAAAAGTAATTTCATTAAAGGCCTGTGCAGATTTCATTTGAATCCAATACTCCATATCCAAAGACAATATAATCTCCAAAAGAAAAGAAAAAAACAAACTAATCAGGTACAAATCTCAAGTCCAGCGGAAAACAGAATATCACAAATGGTGCATAACTCGGCCTAATATGTCTTATGCCGTGAAAGTGACACTGCGGTAGTCACTCTTAAGAAATTAGCTGGTGCTTCCTAAATAAAATTATATGACAAAATAAGTAATGACTAATACCTAAATAGTATCCTTGAAAATGGCTATTCATGCACTTACCCCCAAAGTACCCATTTTTATTTGGGCTCCTAATCCAATCCAAATAGAATTCACTAAAGCCCACAAAATCTTATATCTTCATCTTCCCACAAAAACCTCTGATAAATCCCCTATCCTGAAGCTTATACTGACAAAAATGATGGAGTACTAACTGATAAAACTAAAGCAGAACAAGAAGACATCACTACCTTTTCTTGAGCTTCATCCCAATTCCATTACCTAAAAGTCTGTAACGTCAACTGCAGCAATGCTTAGCCTGGGAAATTTTACAAGGCAACCCCAATGTTG
Source organism: Nicotiana benthamiana (assembly GCA_034376525.1). Taxonomy (NCBI): domain Eukaryota; kingdom Viridiplantae; phylum Streptophyta; class Magnoliopsida; order Solanales; family Solanaceae; genus Nicotiana; species Nicotiana benthamiana. The sequence goes on along the minus strand of CM067340.1, from coordinate 51,183,440 downwards.
TGCTACCATTAATAACAGCCCAATTTCACGGATTCTTCCCCTTTATTCCAAGATTCCTCAACCCCAGTTGTTTTTTCCCTCAAATACAATGACCCATTTAAGCATTCGTTCTCTTCCGTGGCAAAAAGGAACTAGGGTGTGCATTTTTGCAATCAAGAGTGAAGAAAAAAGTGGAAATAATGTAGTAGAAATGGAAAATCTTGATGATGATGAATATGATGATGATTTTTTAGTAGATGAGGATGATTCTGTGGATGGAGATGATGACGATGAAGATGATGATGAGGTAATTATTCCATTAAGGAATATGAAGAAGTGGTTAGAAAACAAGCCTAGTGGGTTTGGAGTAGACAAAGTGTATGATACTTCAGTTGAGGATAAGTTGATGGAAGAAATTGAGCAGAGTAAAAAAGCTCAGCTTGCTAATATTAATAAGCTCAAGAACAATCCGGTTAAAGCAAATTCTAAACAGTTTCAGCAGGATAAAGGTAAATTCTTTTCACGATTTGGTTTTTGTGTAAATTTAAATTATTTATGTGTTATGATCTTCTGCTGGACATGGGATCTTGCTAGGGGAAAAAAGATCAAACCATCTTAAAATGCAACTGAGCATTGTCAATAAATTATGTAACTGTTCATAGTTAGTTGCCCTTAAGATTAAATCTGTTATAAATTTATAATATTAAGGACTTAATAAGAGCTGACCTTAGCATTGTGATTCTTGTTAGCATAGTCTCAAGTCCTATTGTACCTAGTGTCTGTAATTAGTCTTATAAATTTCTTATTTAGGAATACAGATTCTTTTATGTTAAAATATTATTTTAGAGAAATTAAACTAAAGTTACCCAATTTTCTGCAATAACATTAGAGAATCAGGGTATAAATTAGTCACTCCGTCGGCACCAAAACCATCTATTAAAGCATCTAATGTACCTTGTTGAGTTAAAGATTGGCTGAATCCATTCTGCTTTAGGCTCTCTGGAATTACTTCTTAGCAGTTTTGTCAAAGGCTTATTTAAGGCGCGCTTAAGCCTTGAATCTCATAAAAGCTCAAGGAGGGTGCTTCGCTTCGCTTTAGTTGCGCTTCGGTGTAAGACAAGGCACTAAGGGGTGTGCCTCATTGCCCATGAGTTCTCTCTTGAATCAAGCAGCACTAAATAACAACTATAATCAGAAATAGGGGAAACATTATGAATGAATTTGTTACTTTGTTCTTGAATTATATGTAAACTTCTATTTATTTCCTTCATCACGTCTTTTTTTAACTAAAGCCCACACTTTAAGCTTGCTTGCTGCTTAAAGCTCAAATAGGACCTAGGGTGCTTTTTCGTCTTTGAGAATACAGCTTATTAGGTCAATTGGTAATGAAATATCTCAGTTATCTTAAGTTTTTAAAACAGGCGAAAAGGGTGTTAGAAATCAGTCCCTACTTTGATTGAAGGAATGAGCTATTGTCTCCTTACATGTCTCGGGCAATTCTCATCTCGTTAGTTAGCTTTTGCGGTTGACTTAGGCTCAAGTTCCATATTTAACATGGTATGAGAACCAACCGATTCCTTTTCTTGGTTTACATGATGTTGGACCTCCATGTTATATTATCCATGCTCCAGATGTCTAATCCTAGGCATGCGGGTAGATGATGGTGACAAAATGGTTAAAAGAAAATAATTACCCACCATATTGTCCATTAAAAAATGGATTGGATAATGAACTTTTTAAAAATGAGTCAAATATGGATAAGAACCATATTATCCACTTAGAAAATGGATAACTAATGTGTAACTAGTAGGTTTAACTTTTACATTTGTAAAGCCTCAAATTGGGGGCTATTCAAGTTTGAGAGACTAGGAATTCTCCCCAAAGTTATCATATTAAATAAGGGTCGGATCGGATTATTTATCTGTTTTTTGTATTGCCATTTTCGATTCACCATATCCGATCCGACCAGACCTGCCCGTTTGCCATCCCTAAGGGGAGATATTGGATATTAGAATGTCTCTTAGTGGTTGTTGTCTGGATAGTTTTGTTAGAAAATACGCTTAACGCTAGAGGGGGGGTGAATAGCGTTATAATAAAATTTAGCGTAAACTTGCGGAAATTAAAATTTGCAGGAAATAAATAAGTACGTTAAATAAACAAAAAGGAAAGAACGTACCGATATATTCTGGTTCACCACAACACGTGGCTAGTCCAGTCCCCGAGAGACTCTCTCGAGATTTTCCACTAACTTGTTAAGCTTACGGGTGCTCAACAAACCTTTACAACTTAAGGACACAAGCCTTAACACCTTTGCTCGGAGATACAACACTCCAAGACTTCAACCAAGGAAACACAAGTTCCTTACAACAAGAGAATCACAATTCTCTTACAAGTGTATAAAACACTAAACACTCAAACAAAATACTCCTTAATGAGTAGATATGAGTAAAAGAAGTAAGCTCTAGATCACAACAACTTTGGACAAGAATATGGCTCTCAAAAGCTTTATGAAATTGAATATAAAATGATAAACAAAAGTATGCAAGCTTATAGCAATGTAATGATCAGTTGTAGTATGTTGTTGTGTTTAAAACACTGAAATGAAGCTGTATTTATAGTTGAAAAACTTGGCATTACCGTTGCCTAATTGCCAATTAAGAGTTGCTGATTTTACTCACTGACAATCGATTGTTAAACCCCAACAATCGATTGTCTGCCAGTCTGATCAAAATTCAATCCCAGATTTTACGCTTGATAATCGATTACTTACAATCCATAATCGATTACTGGCAACGTTCAAAAAATCCTTTCCAGATTTTACCACAAACAATCGATTGTCCAGAATCAACAATCGATTACTCAGCAACGTTCAAAATATCTTTTCCGGATTTTAATCAAAATAATCGATTATACGAAATCAATAATCGATTACCCAATAACGTTCAAAAAATCTTTTCCGGATTTTAATCAAAACAATCGATTATACAGAATCAATAATCGATTACCTGACGGTATTTGAAAACTTTACGACAACGGTCAGCTTCACAATCGATTGCACAAAGTCAACAATCGATTACTTATCAGTTTTTGAAAAACATTTTAGACACTGTCTCTTTGACAATCGATTGTCCAATATAACAATCGATTATTTAATAAATTTTAAAATCACTGGAAGACACTGTCTCAACATAATCGATTACCATTAGTTCATAATCGATTATTCTGAGTTTTGAAAAACTTTGATGGACACTGCTTCAGTTACAATCGATTGTCATTAGTTCACAATCGATTGTCATGCAGGTTTGAAAAACCTGATGCTCACTGTCTTACTCACAATCGATTGTCATTAGTTCACAATCGATTGTCATGCAGTCTTGGCTTAAAACAATCGATTATCATAAGTACATAATCGATTATTTTAGTCCAGATTTTTAAGGCATGTCTAAAAATTATTTTGACTACTGTAAATATGCATGATTTAAAATCATTTGACATTAAGTTAAATATGCATGATTTTGGAAAATAGTTTTATGAGAGAAGTCATGTTACGAGTCAAGTTGTAGGATCAAGATCACAATTAAGAATGACTCAATTAAACTATAAAACTTTGTCTTGAGCTTGAATCTCGTTGTATATCAATTGTGCGCTTGTTTCTTGAACTTCGTCATATATCAATTTTCGCTTCGTTTGTCATTCATCAAAACCTATACAAAAGAACACACGTTTTAGTATATTGCATTGAGAACGTGTTTCCAACAATTTCCCCCTTTTTGATAATGGCAAACATTAAGCGGGATATGCAAGACAAGCAATTTATATTGACGATTCAAGACAAGTATATACATGCAACAAGTATGCAATTTGTTCCCCCTCAATTTGAGAATTCCCCCTCAATTTAAGCTTATAACTTGAGAGTGCATCATACCCGTTATCTTTCCCCTTTTGCCATTAGCAAAAATAATAATAAGATGCCAAATATGAAATAAACCTTGTTTATTTATTGGAAAGAAGGTGTGATTATTTAAAGAGAGTATAATAGCTCAAATGATAGCATTACAATCGATTATTGATACGAGATAATCGATTATTAGATGAGGGAAACAGATTTTTCTGAAGAAGACTCGATTCTTGCGCGTCATGCTTTATAATTCCCCCTACTTTTACGGCGATACCTGCAAAAAAAAAAATTAGACGTCTCCGACGCTCAAGTTAGAAATCATGTAAAAAAATGCAATGCATGACTTAGACCAACGTGGAGTCAAGGATCCCGAGTTCACTGCGAATTCGGAAGAGGGACTCTTTCTCAAAAGGCTTTGTAAAGATGTCTGCCAATTGGTTTTTGGTTTCAACAAATTCAATTTCGACATCGCCTTTGAGAACGTGATCTCTAATAAAATGATGTCTAATTTCAATGTGTTTCGTTCGCGAATGAAGAACGGGGTTCTTCCTCAAGCATATGGCACTGGTATTATCACATCTAAGAGGGATATGATTAAGACTTAGGCCATAGTCCAAGAGTTGTTGTTTCATCCCTAGGATTTGAGCGCAACAACTCCCCGTGGCTACATATTCAGCCTCGGTTGTGGACAACGCAACACTTACTTGTTTCTTGCTAAACCAAGAAACGAGAAAGCTACCGAGCAAATGGCAAGTGCCACTAGTGCTCTTGCGGTCCAATTTGCATCCAGCAAAATCGGAATCGGAATAGCCAACAAGTTGGCATGAAGAGCCTTTGGGGTACCATAGACCCACATTTGTAGTACCAACAAGATACCTTAAAATCCGTTTTACCGCAGTAAGGTGAGACTCCTTCGGACACGATTGATAACGAGCGCATAAGCACACGCTAAACATGATGTCCGGACGACTAGCAGTAAGATAAAGAAGAGAGCCAATCATACCTCGATACTTTTTGGTGTCGACTTCCTTACCTTTCTCATCTTTGTCTAGATGATCGGATGTGCTCATGAGAGTTGCCATTTCTTTTGCATTGTTCATCTCAAATCGTTTCAGCAATTCTTTGCAATATTTGGTTTGACAAATGAATGTACCTTCTTTCATTTGCTTTACTTGTAATCCCAAAAAGAATGTTAACTCACCCATCATAGACATCTCAAATTCGCTTGTCATTAAATCGGAAAATTCCTTGCATAAAACATTGTTAGTAGCACCAAATATAATATCATCTACATATATTTGAACTAACAAAATATCATTGTTTTTATGCTTAACAAAAAGAGTTGTGTCAACTTTCCCCCTAATGAAATCATTTTCCAAAAGAAACTTACTCAATCTTTCATACCAAGCTCGGGGAGCTTGTTTTAAACCATAAAGAGCCTTTTTGAGTTTGAAAACATGATCGGGAGATTTAAAATCTTCAGAACCGGGGGGTTGTTCAACATAAACTTCTTCTTGAATAAAACCGTTTAGAAAAGCACTTTTCACATCCATTTGATATAAATTGAAATTCATAGAAGAGGCAAATGCAAGCAATAAGCGAATAGCTTCTAATCTAGCTACGGGAGCATATGTTTCTCATATTCAATACCCTCTTCTTGATTATAGCCTTTTGCTACAAGCCTAGCTTTGTTTCTAGTGATTATTCCATTTTCATCTAGTTTATTGCGAAAAACCCATTTCGTACCAATTATGGTATGACCTTCGGGTCTTGGCACCAAATCCCAAACGTCATTGCGTTCGAATTGGTTAAGCTCCTCTTGCATTGCCAATGTCCAAAATTCATCCCCAATTGCTTCTGAGATGGTTTTGGGTTCAATTTGAGAAACAAAAGCAGTATGTTCTAAGGTATTTTTGAGAGAGTTTCGGGTACTTACCTTGTCTCCAACGTTGCCAATTACCTGTTCAAGAGGGTGATCTTTGATCGTCCTCCACTCATTTGGCACTTTTGTTTCTTTTTCCAATTGTGGCGCTTCTTCCGTTGGTTGTTCCTCAGTTTCATCTTTATTTTCCTTGGGTGGTTCCTCTTGTATTTTGTCTTTCAAGCTATCTAAGATACCTGCAAGATCAAAACCGGAATCCTTTCTCGCCAAGCGAGCATTATTTTCGGAAAATACAACATGAGGGGATTCCTCCACAATTTGGGTTCTTTTATTAAAGACCCTATATGCTTTACTACGTGAGGAATATCCAATGAAAATACCTTCATCCGACTTAGCATCAAATTTACCCAATTGGTCTTTGCCATTGTTATGAACAAAACATTTGCAACCAAAAACTCTAAAATAGGAAATATTTGGTTTTCTACCCTTATAAAGTTCATAGGGGGTTTTCATGAGTATCGGCCGAATTACTACTCTATTTAGAACATAGCAAGCGGTACTCACGGCGTCCGCCCAAAAATGTTTGGGTATCTTAGCTTCGTCGAGCATGGTTCTAGCCATCTCTTCGGGACACCTATTTTTCCTTTCCACCACCCCATTTTGTTGTGGTGTACGTGGAGCGGAAAAGGTATGCTCGATTCCGAGTTCGTCACAAAAGTCCGCAAAGAGATTGTGATCAAACTCTCCCCCATGATCACTTCTAATTGAAGTGACGGTTGTTTCTTTCTCATTTTGAACACGCTTAAGAAAATATTTAAAATTTTGAAGAGCATCACTTTTATTGGCAAGAAATAAAGTCCAAGTAAATCTCGAGTAATCATCAACAATCACAAAAGCATATTTATTTCTTCCTAGACTTTCAATGCGAGAGGGACCAAATAAATCCATATGAAGCAATTGCAATGGTCTAGAAGTTGAAACAATGTTTTTTGATTTGAAAGATGCTTTTTTTGCTTCCCCTTTTGACACGAGTCACAAATAGAGTCATTTTCAAATTTTAAATTGGGAAGACCAACAACTAAGTTTTGAGAAATCAATTTGTTCAAAAGATGCATATTGATATGTGCTACTCTTCGATGCCATAGCCAAGTATCATCCTCTTTACTCATTAGACAATCAACATAATCGGGTAAGGAATTAGCAAGATCAACCATATAAATATTATCCACTCCAAAACCACGGAGGATTATTTTGAAATCACTACGTCTGAACACTAAGCATTCATCCGAATCAAATAAAGCAAGATTTCCCTTGTCACACAATTGGCTTATGCTCAAGAGATTATGCTTTAATCCTTTAACAAGTAATATATGCTTAATAGAGGAATTTTCATCCTTACCGACCGAGCCGATGCCGATGATCTTTCCTTTATTGTTATCACCGAAGATAACACTTCCTCCTTCTTTGTGCTCTAATTGAAGGAATTTGGATTCATCTCCCGTCATATGCTTGGAGCATCCACTATCAAGGTACCATAGTACACTTGATCCCTTCAAGCACACCTACAAAACAAATTAATGTTCTTTAGGTACCCATGCCATCTTGGGTCCTTGGGGGTTAGGCATATTATAATGATGCGATTGAGTAATATGTCTATGACGTGTAAAGCATGCAGGAGCAATATGACCAATACGTCTACAATAATGACAAGTCACATTTGGGTTATGCATCCTTCTAGGTTCATAGTAACTAGACGGATGAAAATTTCTTACTCTATTTTGAACACTATGACTATTTCGCATTTCATGAGAATTATTTCTCCTACTATGAGCTCTAGGATGGGAAGCATTTCTAGAGTGATTGTTTCTCGGTTGAAGGCCATTTATAGGTCTTCTCAATGGTTCAACATTTGGCCTAAAATATGCATCATTTCTAGGGTAACTATTTCTAGGTGGTAAGTCATTTCTAGGTCTCCTAAAATGTTCAACATTTTGTCTAGCATGCATATTGGTTCTAGGATTGCTATTTCTAGGATAAGCATTTGTTTTATTAGTCCTAGGTTGAGCCTTAGGTGGTTGGGGTTTGGCTTCAACCTTTTCTTTAACCTCATTCTTAAATCCTATGCCATGCTTGGTTGATTTCAAATTTACAAGGACCTCATTCAAATTCTTGTGGGAAGAATTAAACTTATCTAAGGTACCTTTGAGTCTATCTACCTCATTTTTGAGATGCAAGCAAGAAGAACAATTTTTTGTAGAACTTTCGGGCTTATCGGCGCTTCTTTTTCCAAAAAACTTGTTTTCCTCTTTCAGCTTTTCATTTTCTAAAATCAGTTTTTCTAAATCCTTTTCTTTCAAAGAAAGCTGTTTTTGAAAATCCTTTTCTTTTAATGAAGCATTTTCTTTTATGCCCTTAACAGTTTTTGAAGCCTTAATAAACTCAGCATATAATTCATCAAAAGCAGTTCACATTTCTTCAAGAGTAAAGAAGTTTTTAGACGAAATTTGACATACCTCATCTTTGTTGTCTTCTTGTGCCATAAGGCAAAGATTTGCTGCTTCGTCTTCTTCTCCTTCGCTTGACTCATCTCCGGAGTCGCCTCCCCAAGAAATGTATGCACGTTGCTTTTTAAAAGGTTTTTTCTCCTTTTTGATGTTTGGGCAATTTGATTTGATGTGCCCGGTTTCACCACATTCATAGCACTTGATTTGTTCGCCTTGCTTTTTGCCCTTGCGTTCATACTCCTTGCGCATGAACTTTTGAAATCTTTTGATAACGAGTCCAAACTCGTTGTCTCCTTCCTCATCAATTTGCGGTTGGCTTGTGCTCGCCTTTAGAGCTATTCTTTGCCTCCTTTGATCATCAACAAAAGGGTTAAAAATAGTAGATTCATAGGTCTTAAGGTTACCTCTTAGTGCGTCGATGGTGACGTTTGAAACGCCAATGGATTCTTGAATTGCATCGGCCTTTGATCTCCATGCCGGTGTGAGACTTCTAAGAATTTTTCGAACGAGCTCTCTATCCGTGAATGTTTTCTTGAGAGCATGTAGGTCATTTACGATTATTGAAAATCGCTCAAACATTTCGTCCACCTTTTCACCTTCCTTCATGTGAAATAATTCATAAGAATGGGTTACGAAATCAATTTTTGCTTCCCTTACCTGGTCCGTACCTTCGTATGTAACTTCTAGCTTGTCCCACATCTCCTTTGCCGTTGTGCAACACGATATTTTCCTGTAATCGTCAGCATTAACAGCACAATATACTAAATTAATTGCTTTAGTATTATTTTGAACCTTTCGGATGTCATCCGCGTCATACTCATACTCTGACTTGGGAACCCATTCGTTTTCCACCTTCTTTGTTGGAATTTGGTTTCCCTTCATTATCACCTTCCAAAGGTGAAAGCTGTTGGACTGAACGAAGATCTTCATCCTCTCCTTCCAGTACGTGTAATTTGTACCGTTGAATAGAGGTGGTCGTGTGGAGCACTGTCCTTCATCAATTCCTGCAAAAGAGTCACGGGTAGAAGCCATGGATGGTTCTCTCAAACTGTTAAGTCTTCAGAGAGTAATGCTCTGATACCCATTGTTAGAAAATACGCTTAACGCTAGAGGGGGGGTGAATAGCGTTATAATAAAATTTAGCGTAAACTTGCGGAAATTAAAATTTGCAGGAAATAAATAAGTACGTTAAATAAACAAAAAGGAAAGAACGCACCGATATATTCTGGTTCACCACAACACGTGGCTAGTCCAGTCCCCGAGAGACTCTCTCGAGATTTTCCACTAACTTGTTAAGCTTACGGGTGCTCAACAAACCTTTACAACTTAAGGACACAAGCCTTAACACCTTTGCTCGGAGATACAACACTCCAAGACTTCAACCAAGGAAACACAAGTTCCTTACAACAAGAGAATCACAATTCTCTTACAAGTGTATAAAACACTAAACACTCAAACAAAATACTCCTTAATGAGTAGATATGAGTAAAAGAAGTAAGCTCTAGATCACAACAACTTTGGACAAGAATATGGCTCTCAAAAGCTTTATGAAATTGAATATAAAATGATAAACAAAAGTATGCAAGCTTATAGCAATGTAATGATCAGTTGTAGTATGTTGTTGTGTTTAAAACACTGAAATGAAGCTGTATTTATAGTTGAAAAACTTGGCATTACCGTTGCCTAATTGCCAATTAAGAGTTGCTGATTTTACTCACTGACAATCGATTGTTAAACCCCAACAATCGATTGTCTGCCAGTCAGATCAAAATTCAATCCCAGATTTTACGCTTGATAATCGATTACTTACAATCCATAATCGATTACTGGCAACGTTCAAAAAATCCTTTCCAGATTTTACCACAAACAATCGATTGTCCAGAATCAACAATCGATTACTCAGCAACGTTCAAAAAATCTTTTCCGGATTTTAATCAAAACAATCGATTATACGTAATCAATAATCGATTACCCAATAACGTTCAAAAAATCTTTTCCGGATTTTAATCAAAACAATCGATTATACAGAATCAATAATCGATTACCTGACGGTATTTGAAAACTTTACGACAACGGTCAGCTTCACAATCGGTTGCACAAAGTCAACAATCGATTACTTATCAGTTTTTGAAAAACATTTTAGACACTGTCTCTTTGACAATCGATTGTCCAATGTAACAATCGATTATTTAATAAATTTGAAAATCACTGGAAGACACTGTCTCAACATAATCGATTACCATTAGTTCATAATCGATTATTCTGAGTTTTGAAAAACTTTGATGGACACTGCCTCAGTTACAATCGATTGTCATTAGTTCACAATCGATTGTCATGCAGGTTTGAAAAACCTGATGCTCACTGTCTTACTCACAATCGATTGTCATTAGTTCACAATCGATTGTCATGCAGTCTTGTCTTAAAACAATCGATTATCATAAGTACATAATCGATTATCTTAGTCCAGATTTTTAAGGCATGTCTAAAAATTATTTTGACTACTGTAAATATGCATGATTTAAAACCATTTGACATTAAATTAAATATGCATGATTTTGGAAAATAGTTTTATGAGAGAAGCCATGTTACGAGTCAAGTTGTAGGATCAAGATCACAATTAAGAATGACTCAATTAAACTATAAAACTTTGTCTTGAGCTTGAATCTCGTTGTATATCAATTGTGCGCTTGTTTCTTGAACTTCGTCATATATCAATTTTCGCTTCGTTTGTCATTCATCAAAACCTATACAAAAGAACACACGTTTTAGTATATTGCATTGAGAACGTGTTTCCAACAAGTTTTAGGATTGAATTAAGCACAAGGTCTATGTTCTTAAGAAAGGGGAATATCTAACAGAATAGTAAACAGATAGTGACGATGTGGAAGTTTATAAATGTGCAATGAAATGCTAGGCACATCTTCTCTTTAAGTCCCTTCTATTTTTCTAGTCCCTTTTTCCCTTTTTGACTTCCTCTTGTTTCTCTTTTAGTTTATTTCTTAAACTCTAACCAACAATTAGAAAAAAAACTTAACCAGAGGTGAAATTGGTCTATTCCAAGGCAAGTCAGACATTTGATCTACAGTTTGGAACTAAAAGTGTGCATATTATGGAATCAAACATATGTAACTAGTTCAGTATTGTTTCGAGAAGCTTGGAGGACAAAGTAATGACCTCAAAGAGCTTCAATGAATTCTGCATCTGTTACTCTTTTAAATTGTACTTGACATTTTGCAGATACTGTTGTTCCTTCCATGTTTATCTTGGCAGCATCTGATTTAGTTCTACAATTTCTAAAGATGTTCAGGATGGATTACGTGTGCGCTTGGTCAATCTTCCTAAGAAAATGAACATTGATAAAGATCTACGAGTGGCTTTCAAAGGAGTTCCTGGAATAGCTAACATAGTCCCTGTTGTGACGGGGAACAAGAAGACCAGGAACCCTATTTGCAAAGGCCTCGCTTATATTGACTTCAAGTCCAAAGATGACGCACAAAGGTAATGCTTTAGAAATGGATTTTATACATCGATTCTCTCTTGGTCCTGCTCTGACATTGTGTTGTTTGTGGCTATACGGAAGTAATAAACGATGAAGCTTGTAACATAACGAATTAATTATTATCACAACACCACGTACACTGATGGTTTGAGCTTTTTTTTTTTTTTTGGTTTCTAACCATAGTTCACAGATATGATTAAAAACTTGTGTGACTTTGTGTGCGTATTAGGTAATTACTTCACAATATCAGTTTGATATTTGTTTGAAATTTAGGTCAGGTGCCTATTTAATTTTTAACCTTGCATTCATTGCCTAAACCAAAAAATTATTTGTCATTGTAGGTTTGTGAAAATGTTTTCTGGACAAAGTATAAGTTTTGGTAAGATTGAGAAGAAAATAAAGTGTGAGATGATAAATCTTGGATCACCCAAGTTCACAGCTATAAAGTCAGTTGATGAAATTAAGTATGCTTCTGAACAAGAAATACCTGTTCTGCAAGGACACCTCGATGATGATTTTGACACAGATTTCCTTTCCTCGGATTCAGAGGAAAACCTTCCCACTGACCATGACGTGGCAGAGATGGACGATTTATCAGCTCGTACAAATGATCATGTAGAAATTTCAGAAAGTTTATGTGATGAGCAGGATATTAGAGAAGAGTCTGATTTCTCAGAACAAGAAAAGAAAGTTCAAGCGAAAGAGAAGAAGAAAAAGCCTAAACAAAAGAAAGATAAGGTCCCAAAATTGAATATTCCAGGATCTGCGCGCAAGTAAGCAATAAGCTCATGATTTAACATACTTTTGCGCTTGTGTTTAACATCATTTCTTTAGTTTTTCTTACCAACTGGTGCAATGTCGTGCAGGTTAAAAATCATGGAGAAAGCTCTACTTACTGGTGTTATATCCAAATATGCACAAAAAAATTCTGGTGCGACTGTGAAAGAACAAAGCTAACGATAGCCAGCATTCACATTTCTGTTGTGTTAGTTGGCAGGGTTTATTGCTGTTTGATACACTTCGTCTTCTGTCAATCTAAAGTCTTTTAAGTTCATTTTTGTAGATTTATTTACATCAGTATTAAGCTTAGGTTTGCCTGATTTCTTGCTTGTAAATGTCCGAATATGAATCAAGTTTAGTAAGCATATCGGGAGTCGCTAAATTAATTTACTATCTCATTTTTATTAGTTAACGTTGTCAAGTATGCTTTATTTTGCTATTCTTTTATCTCATTTGGTTGATTCATTGTGTCCCAATTTCTTCTTCCCATAAAACATTGTATCCCAATAAACTCAATTTTTTGCAGTTGCTGAACAAGTAACGTAATTTAACATCAACTGCAACTGCAAAAGATTCTGAGATTAATTCATATTTCGTGCATTTAACATCTAATAACTTTTGCATCAACCAATAAAACCTCAAATTTTCATCAATATACCAGTCAACACTTGAGGGTTCAACCTACCAAGAGTCGGCCAAAATTATACCCTTGCAACGCTGGAAGCTAAGCAAAGTCACGAAGCTGGCTGACTACGCTTGAGCAGAGCTCAGACCCGGAGGTATATACATGAGGGCAGAATGTTGATTACTCCAGAAAAAACTGGAGTTAAATTTGCAGTAGAGCAGATTCAGCAATAAGGCAACTATTAACATGCCTTGTAACAAAGACAGGTGAAGTTTTTTCATCAAAAGACTGCCGGAGAACGTATGAAAGCGGAGGAAAACACTATCAGACATACAACAGGCAATCAAAGTGACTTTGGTCCACCCAGCAACCCAGGTTAAGTAAAAGACATATTTTGAAGTTTCCCCACCTTATGAGGGCACACAACAACAACAAATCCAGTAGTTTCCCGCACCTGGGGTTTGGATATGAGGGCACATACTGACTCCTAAATTCTTGTCGGAAGAAAATGCTAGAAGTCCTTGTTAATGGTTTGGAGCAAACAGACACCTAATCCTCTCTCTCTCCTCGGTAAAGAGGAACAAATCGTAATCAATCCTTTAACTAAAAAAAATGGCCGAGAAAGGGAAGGGAATAGAAAGACCATAAACGAAGTCAATCAACCAAAAGAAGGTATTATTTGAGCTCAAAGCTAGGAGCTAGACAGACAAATTGCAATTGCTAAAGCCAACTTTAAGCAACAACTTTATTTTAAAGAGGGGCAAAAGAAAAGTAAGGTGAGGAGAATAGGGGAGCTTAACATACATAAATCGGTTACACACTAACGGAAAGATAGATTCTATAGCCTATCCGACTACACAAGATATGCAAGTGGTAACAAAAGAGTCACTAGTTATTGGCTTCAAGAGAGCTCACTAGGATCAAAAGCAACGACAGTTGAATGAGCCTAACCATGTACCTTCAACTCGAGAGGCTCCGGGTACCATTCATTCAGCAGTAACCAGATTGACTTAGGTCTAGTTAACACACTTCAATGGCGTTCCAGAAAGAAAAAAAAAGAGATATTGCTCCCTTAAAACCCTGTTAATATTCCCTTTTTCTTTCTGAGAAATCAAAGAGATCTGAGAATAGGGACTAAGAGCAGTGAGATCAAAGGCACAGCATTACAAGTTGTTGGCTACATGCATTGGCCATTCAAGAAGTAGGAAGTCATGGAAGGTATTATGCCACCACCAGAACATAGTTTGAGTGGACGTGACAGCTACTAAATGGTAAAAGATCGAAATATTTCTGGATGATATCCAATAACAGGGGAAGACTACACAAGGTGGAGAATGAGGGATCTTCGCAAAATGAGAGTGTCCGCAAGTTTCGGACTAATTGAAGGAGATACATCTAAACTATGCTGGATTATAAATGATTCAGAAAGTAATCTGCTGGAAGTTAATCATAAAAAAAGACCAGAAGAACATGGAATGGAAAGACCTGAAAGCATTATGGAAACTCCAGGCCGTGATTGAGCTTGAGTACTAGAATAGATCGACAGAGGTGTAACAACAAGGTTTTAAGTACATCATGAATTGATAAAATGGGTTATAAGGAAGCCAAGTGCAACTAGTATCAGGTTCCTAAACGAATTAATATGGAACTTCTTCATTGATATGAACTTAACTAGGAAGCCAGTTCAAATCAAGAGAATTTACGCAAACAGAGGAAGAAGCATTTTGGAAGAAGCTTTGTCTCTGTTATAAAAAGGCTCAACAATGAAGGAAGTTAACATGTCAGCGAAACAATAGACTATGAATGTATTTGTCAAAATAGCTCAACAGTTCTATATTTTAGAAACCAGTTTACTCTGATGTCTATCCATCTGATGTTTCCCACTCTCCATGGATGAGCATATGCACCAACAACAACAACAACGTACCCAGTGTGTCCCACAAGTGGAGTCTAGGGGGGTACGCACCCTTACCCTACCTTGGGCAGGTTGAGAGGCTGTTTCCGGTAGAGATGAGCACATACAGCATCTTCTTCAATTTCACAAGACAAAAGACCAAGAGAACAGAACTTCAACACCACCAAAAAAAAAAAAAACTTTTTCCATTTCGATCACATTTATCCATTCATTCTAATTAAGCATATATTCTCCACCCTTCTATCAGATGATTGGTCAAAGAAATAGCTCAACAGTTCTAACATTTTAGAAACCACTTCACTTCAGAATCACATTTTGTAGTGATTTTGGAAAGAAATGGACCTTCAATAGAGTGGAACGGATCAGAGGATTCATATAGTTGACGCCAACTAATTTGGAGTCGAAACTTAAAAGTGCCCAACGATTGGACATGAACACATATGCCTTAGTTATTCATCCATAAAACTTGAGAGATTTTAACTTCTCACAAGATCCTACAGCAAAATGCTAGTAACCACATTGCTGAATGCAGCTCCTCTAGCAACACTTTTCTACCATGCCTTCAAAGATCCAAAATTACAAACTCCATTTCATAACCCATATCAATCAAAAGCTAAATACCCAAATTAACTTCACATTGCAACAGTATCACATATCAGTCTCACTAAATGACTGATAAACTAAACCCATTCTGAAAGTTCCTAAAAAGCCATTAACTAGACAGAAAAACAAAAAGAAATAGTAGCATTTTTCAGCAAATATAAGCTGGGATCTTTATGCAAATAAACAACATACTCATAACATACGCAAAGACAACAGTATTCTACTATGCATTCATGAGATCCAAGATTGCATACATTTCATTAACCAAATCTATCAAAAGCCAAAAATAGCCAAATCAACTTAAGCATACTCCTCTTCTACCACAGTATCAGATGTGTAGCTCTTTAAACTTTAGAGAGTCGCAAACTAAAACAATTACTGATTATCAAAACAAAGAAAACAGGCTAAAACTTTCAGCGAAGATAAGCTGGGATCTTGATACGGATGAAGAGCATACTCATAACATAAGCCATGACAACAAACACAACCCCAGCTGAAGCAAACGAAACCTTAACACTCTTATCTCTGTTCTTATCAGTTGCCAAATCCAACATCACAATCCCAACACCACCAAGTACAAACATGAACCCAGACGACAATCCTTCAATAATATACTGACCATTAACTCGACCGGGTAGAAAAACCACCGGTTTAACAGCACCAGTGAACCGGTCTTGTGTTGATCCAATTCCAGGGGGTTCAACAATGACGTCGTAAACAATGCCGGAGACGACCATGAAGTAGGTTAAGAGGATCAGGCTGTAAACTGTCATGGCGGAGGGAAGGGTGACGGTTGGGATTTTTAGGCGGAGCTTTGGTGGGCGGAGGAAGGAGAATGGGAGGATACGGAGGGTGTGGAAAAGTGGATCGATTGAGTAGTCATTGGATGGATCGGAAAATTGGGTTCCAGCGGTGGTTGGTGAGGAGTGGGTGTCGGATTTTGGTGCCATTCTTGATTTTCCGGCAGCAGTTGACGGTGGAGGAGGGTGGCCGTGGCCCGTGGGGTCAAAAGATGGAGCAGATTTGCTGTTTTTTACGTCAATGGATATATTTGGAAGAAAAACAAAAGAAAAAAATGTGTAAATTACACGAAACACCTCCAAACATGACTCAATTGTGAATAAATGTTTTGTATTTTAAATTAAATAGTTACATTCCTCGTCTGAATACTGAACAAATATATTAGTGGAGATTTTTCTAACGTTCTTTTTGGTGTCCTTCAGTTCATTTGACTAGAAAATATTGTAAGTCGTTAGTCATGATTTTACTTGAAATACGAAATATTATTAACGAACACTACAGCAATAAATTTGCTGTCAAAAAAATAATCGAGATCGAAAAATATTATAACATAGTATTTTATTTTAAATATTTAAATGTATAATTTCTATAAATCATCTGATTCTTCTTTTCAATGGTAAACAAATTCAAGAGCCTTTGAGATTGGTCTTGAATTTATATTTTTTGTCACTAATGATAGTCTTGAATTCAACTAGCATGAATTTTTATTTGAACTCGTACTCCTTGAATCTTGATTTGTTCTTCGTTCTTGAGCTTGAACTTAATTTCTTGAACTTGGACTTGATTGCTTGAAACTTAAAACTTGTGGAGGATTTTGCAGTGTTTGATTCACGAGCTCTTTCTTGCTTTTTGTTATACCTTCTGGTATGTTTTCTGGGTTGTGAAGATCCATATTTATAGTTGTGGGACATAAGAGTTATGATAAGAACAAACTTTTTCCGACCAATCAAATTGAAGTGTGATAAGGTCATATTTGATTGGTTAGAACATGTCACTTACACACGTTGCGCGGTTTCATTGGCCTTTTAATGTGACTTGGCATGTCTTGTCATTTTGACACGTGGCATGATCCTATTGGCTCTTTCGTATGACTTAGCGTGCCACGTCATTTCACGTGTGGCACCAAACTAGGCTTCTAGGAAGATGATATATTGGGCTTAATGAGTGAGCTCATCATTTGTAGCCCAATTATATTGGACTTATATAATTAATCGAGAGAAAATCTCACTTTATACCTATTAAGTCCAAACTATTTACCTTTTAATACCCATGTCCAAACTATTTACTATTCCTACCCAGTTGGCCCAATTTATTTACCCTGCCCAGATATTTCACGCGGCCCAAGCTACACATTGCCTTTAAAGCCTTATCTTCGTTCTTTACACCAGACTAAAGAATCCAGACCACCTATTTCACCCAGCCCAAACTACCCACGCATGTCTTCGTCTTTTAACATTTAACACTACACTAGAGAACAATTTTCAAATCTCCATAGCCAATTCATGAAAATGCATATTTCACCCACATTCGAGTTTTTTATTTTTTCTTTCGATTCCGTTCTATCTCTTTGTATAGTACCTATATTTGGGTGAAATTTTTGCTTCTGAAAGTACATTTTGGTGAAAGTGAATTTTCAAAATCATAGGATTTTTGTGTTTTTCTTTGAACTTTTGTGAATTAATGTCTATGGATTGTTGTTTTCTCTATGGATCGGAAGCATTGTGCGCGTAGATGGTGGCACAGGGGACAACACTATTTTTCAACACAAGTAGCTGCTGAATCTGTTGCCACAACTATGTCCGGTCCTAATTTTTTCTTATTTTCTGATTCTCAGTCTCTGTTTAGTCGTAACCCTATCAATAGTCATGTTGAAAACACAACTGAAAATGTAGAATTAGAGGGTGGAAAAGGCAATAATATTAATGCTTCGTCAGTTGATGAAACTCCCTACCAGCCATTACCCGACACAAATTTCGAACCAATCATCGGAGGTGTTCCTATGACTGATAAGGGAAAAGGTAAAGTTGTTGAGGATTCTAAGTTAGGGGAAGCCGACATGAATCCGTTCCTAAAACGGAGACTCAACCATTAGATGTTGATTGTAGCGATGATTTTCAGTTAAAGAAGAAAACAATTGGTGTCTCACCCAGGAAGGTAATTTTCATAAAATTATGATCTACGAGATTTTGAATGTATATTACATTGTTATTTTTTAATTTCTTGTTATGCTTTTGTATTATATTATAGTTATAGTCAGTTGTGTTAATTTTAAGTGAATTCTATTTCTTAGATAATTTATATAATCATGTTTTGCATTATTGAGATTCCCTTGTGCCTATAGACATAATGTATGTGTGTTATGTGATAGCTTTTATAATTTTAGATAGTTGTTGGAACAACCCCGTGCAACTATTTATCTTGTTAGTATAGTTATATACTATCATATGCTTCTGTATCCTTTTTTGGATGTCTTCGCTATTTATTTTTCTTTAATAATAGCAGTAACGTACAGTATCTTGAAAATACTTTATAGCTGCATACCTTTTTGTCTTTTCTCTTTATTCCTATCTGTTATGTAATAGTAGTATATTCATTTATAGTTGCTGGAAATTAGCCATTAGAATTGTATACCCTGTAGGTATTGTTATATGCCGTGTTGGTATCATATGGCAGTTGTAATATTTTTGGTTGGTTTAGTTGAATTTTTAAGTGAATTCTATTTCTGAAATTATTTATATGAACAGGTTTTGCAGTGCTGGGATTTCCTTGTGCCTATGGACTTAGATTATAAACCAAAGGTTGATTGGGATACCAACTGCCATGTTATTTGTCAATTGAAAGAGAATTTATCAAAGAGGCAACTTCGACTGCTTAAGAAAATGTGCTTTGGCTATTTTCGAATCTACCATCAGTTATTGTGCAGATTCGGGTTGTGCACCATTTGTTTATTAGAGAAGTACATCATGAAGTGAAAAATGAGATGCGGTTTCTAGTGAATGATTCTAGGTTGCGCTTTGGTTTTGGTGAATTTGTACTTGTTGCTGGGTTGAAATGTAAGGGTGATACAAGTATAAAGAGTATAGAGGAGAATAGGCTGGTTTCAAAATATTTTGGGACTGCATCCATGACATTGGCTCAACTAACAGACTATTTTAAGAAAAATAAATGGGAAACAGAAGATGATGCGTTGAACATAGCCGTTCTTTATTTTGTGAATACCTTCTTACTTTCTCAACTCAAAACAAAGGTTATTTCACGGTCTTAAATTAACTTGATTGAGTGTGGTGATTTTAATAATTATCCCTGGGGTATAAATTTTATAACGCTACAATCGACTCGTGTTACAACACGTTTCAAGATAAGCCTTCTTTTTAAAGACTCGGTGGCTTCCCGTTAGTTTTACAGATTTTGTTATATGAATGTTGCCCAAGTTTGATGGTCACTTTTCTGATCATATTGGAAACAAACTTCCGCGAATTTAGAATTGGGTAGTCATGGGTCAAATACCGAATGAGCAAGTTGCTTTGCGAATGTCTAGATTGCAACGCAATCATGTAATTTTCTCATAGTTTTATTATCTCTCTTAATATTTTGGTACATGATTTTAGTCATGGGTAGTTGTAGAAATATCCAAGATCAATGATATTCTCTATTGGTATACATATATACTATATTGGAATCATATGGTAATTGGGATCATTTATGCTACTTATACTTTATTGCTACTTATACTTTTAATTTTGTCATTCTTTTATTGCATCTTTTAATATTTTTTTGTATGGTATTTTAGTCATGAATAGTAGTAGCAATATCCCAGATCAATAATGTACTCTGTTAGTATACATGTATACCATATTTGTATCATATGGTGATAGGGATCTTTTCTTTTACTTATAGTTTTATTGATACTTATACTTTTAATTTTCTCATACTTTTTTTGCATCTTTTAATATTTTTGGTATAGTAGTTTAGTCACAGTTAGTCATAGAAATATCCCAGATCAGTGATATATATTTTGTCGGTATACATGCATACTATATTGGTATCATATGGTAATAGAATTCTTTTATCTTTCCATACTTTATTATCATTTCAATTTCTAACTATTGTGCTTAATAATTGCAGCTAAAAGAACAACACCCCAACTGATGATGAGAAGAAACTATTTGATCTACGTGGTCTAAACTTTGAAATTAAAGTTGAGTGCATTGACAGTCAGCCCGATAGCTTTCAGGTTTTTGGCACTCAATTACCAAAGACACAAAGTATGCATGAAAGTATTGGAGGTCATTCCCAATCTACCAATGCTGAGGTAATGAAGGAGTTACAAGGTTTGAAGCTTTCTGTAGAGACCAAGTTTGAGGAGGTTCTTGCAACTATTGGTAGACAATTAATGAAATCAGAGGAAAATTCAGCGGTATTGATCTTTTATATAATATAATGCTATAGGATATTGTTCAAATATGCAATATATACTTATATGATATTATTTCCTTCTTTACTTTTAGTGCATATAGTATTCTTGTAATATACATAATAATAAAATTGTTAGTTTCTCATTTTATCATAAGCTACAGGATAATGATCCTTACTTTTCTGAGATGCATAATGATTATGACCAGTTTGAAAAGAGTCGCATTGGGAATGATCTTGTAGTTATTGGAGTTAGCATGCCCAAAGCGCCTTTTAGTATGTAAATCACATATTTGATTTTTTTTTTGCTGTTGTTTTTTTTAAATAGTACCCTTGCTTATACTTTTATATGTTTAGTGTCTGGTTTTGGTGGGGTTGGTCGAGATGGATGTGCCATTGGTGTCAATGTGAAGAACGTCATAACAAGCCATGGTGTAGTTAATGATAATTTGGGTTCTGATAAAATGTTGTATATGTAATATTTTATTCTTTTTTTATTTATTAAACTCTTTGTGCGTTCACTAACCTTTTTCTAAAAAAAAAAAAATTTTCAACCCCCTTCATAAATGAGCATGATTTTGGCTTGGATTCTAACTTTGAACTGTCTGCATCTGGAGTTGATCAAATCACTGCCATTATACAACAAGTAACATATAAGCGATCATCTCATGATGTTAAAAAGTCGGGTCCTACTCCGCTGCCATCAGAAATACCTGAACAAACACGAGAAGATATTGTTATTGAGTCTAATACTGCTACACAAGGTACGATGTTCATGTTACTAATTCTGTGCTTAGTTGTAAATGATAGGTTCTTGATAGGTTTTTTAATTTAAGTAGTGATGCTGATAATGCTTTTATGTGTTCAGCATCTCGGGATGACGGTGGTGGTCAAATAGATGTTGGTTGCAGCAATGCAAATTTGCCTTCTGGTAATGGCTTTTATATATAAATTTTCATTCTTTTTTTTTTTATTTCTTAACTTTTTATATGTGTTTATTCACTAGCATTTTTTAATTTAAGCTCCATGTCGACACGAGGGTGATTTTTACTTTCTGATTTTGAACATATTGATTCTCAACTTGATCTAATTGTTTCCATTACATAAGGAAGAAGACGTAATGTAAATCAATTTGAAAATTAGCTGAACGTCGGCATCAAGAAGTATTGTCCAGACACAAATAAATGTTGAAACTTCTCCTGCAGTTTTCACACGGAGAAGGCGCCCTGCAGCTGTAAAACAGTCACCGTATGGGAATGACTCTGGTGTTAGTGCAGTTGGGGGATCCTCGAAGGTTATCAAAGGAAGATTTACATTCATAAATGACATTTCAGTGGTTGTTGATTATAAGCTTACGACTGTATTCTCATACTTTGTCGAAGCAAACATGCAATTGGGGGAGTGTGTATTCATTTCCATGTACTTTGTTTTCATGTTTTCTTAATTTTGGTTGTTATATTTCTTAACCATATCTTCTTTTATACAAAATGGGGAAGTGTATTTACCTGGTGATAAAAATCTAAACCCCTGTTTTGACTTTGAAGTTGAACATATTGATGATAAGGCGTTTTTCCATACCTTAAACCATTCTGGCAGGCCGCTATCTAGTTCGGTATGTGTACTGCCTTTTATTTTTATTGTTGTAGTAGTTCATTCATATTGTTGGTGTTAGTCATGTTTTCTTCCACTATTTTTTTGCAGTACTTGAATATTATATTCTACCATCTTAGGAAGAAAGTGAAATATGGAATTAATATGCCAATCAAAGTCACATCTACAAATACTCTTTTTAATAATATCATTCGAAGGGTTTTTTACAGAATTTATAAAAGGTGGGAAACAAGATCATTTGATTAATTGATCATACAATATCATGGAGTACTTGAAAAGATTTAGGATGTATTGCAACACTCCATGGCACCAGGTTGATCATGTTCTTTTTCCAATTGATTTGGCAGAAAAGTGGCATCAGATATCGGGGTGTGTATCATTCCACAATTGATATTTTTACATATATGACTCGCTACGTAGTCGAAAGTATAAAAAAAACTATTCAAAAGGTCGCAAAGTCATATGATGTATTGATCACTCTATTTCTAGTTAGCATTGAATTTTATAACCAAAGAAGTAACATTGTAATACAAAATGAGCTGCACATGGGAAAAGAATTGACTTATCCTTTTGAGATTGAACTGATTATAAATCTGCCAACACACCAAAATTCCTAAGAATAGTTACTTTTTATTTCAGAGATTGTGAAGTATATGTTGCATGCTCTTCTGAGCATACTCTTGAAGATCTCTCAATTTGTGTTGTCAATTTTGATGTGGATGGTCTTCGAGCTAGGTTTGGTATATTGTTGTGGCACTATGGGAGGAACAAGCAGTTGTATGGTGAATCAAGTGAATCTGAGGCTCTTTGTAGCATCTAAAAAGACTCGTAGAAAGAAACGCAAGAAGTAGTATAGGTCCCTTTTTGGTTTTAGTTAATCCTAACATGAAAACTTTGCAGGATTTTAATAGTTTTTGGTGAAGTACGGTATTTTACATCATTATATTGTAAAAATGCTACTTTTAAAAGTGTTTTATAGGAATACAATTGTAATAGTACAATATATTGCTATAACTATTTTAATGTTGGAATGTATCTTCAGTTTGTTTTATTATGCTTTTCTTAGACTTCTTCCAGAAAGTTGTTGGTTTATTAGGAGTGCCTTTTGGAGACAAAATTTTGTAAGCACTTGAAGTCAAGCTATTAGTGTAGAACATGGTTGTTATAGCAGCATTGTTAGTTCCTACTACTACTACCATTTGTAGTAGGAGGAGCATTGTTAGTTCGTTGTAATACACCAACAGAACTTATTTTTGGAGGAGCCTTTCGGACTTTCCTTTCGGAAAGCCTACATCTTTTATACTAAAATAGATGTAGGCTTAACTAAATGATCCTTTCGGACATACTGAATGTAGTCTGTTTCCATAGTCATCCAAAAATAACCTGCCCGAAGTATCTTCTTGGCTAAGACAAAACCGTTCATATGTGGCCCACAGGTCTCGACATGGATTTCCTCTAATATCCTGGACGCTTACTTTGCATCGACGCACCTTAGTAATCCCACATTAGGAGTCCTCCTATATAGGATTCCTCCGCTGTGAAAGAATTTTTGGATAACCTCCGAATTGTACTCTTTTGAGTAGTATTTGCAAGTTCCGGGTACTCTCCTTTTGCCAAGCATTCCTTGATATCATGAAACCAAGGTATTGCATTTGCCTCTTCTTCGACATGAGCACAGTAGGATGGTTGACTATAGATCTTTACCGAAATAGGATAAATGAAGTTCTTATCTGGATGTTGTCTCATGGATGATAGGGCAGCCAATACATCGGCAAACTCGTTCCGGACTCTGGGAATATTCTGGAACTCTGTTGTTGTGAACCTCTTTCTCAAGTTCTGTATATGATGCAGATAAGGGAGTATTTTGAAGTTCTTGGTCGCCCATTCTTCTCGTACCTGATGTATAAGAAAATCTGAATCTCCGATCACTAGCAACTATTGAATGTTAGTGTCAATGGCCATCTTGAGCCCTAAGATGCAGGCTTCGTACTCGGCCATATTGTTGGTGCATGGGAACCTGAGTTTGGCGGACACCGGATAATGCTGACCGGTTTCTGATACTATGACTGCTCCTATGCCAACTCCTTTGAAAATTTTTGCGCCATCAAAAATCATTCTCCAACCATTATAGGATTCTGCAATATCTTCTCCTATGAATAATACCTCTTCATCAGGAAACTACGTCTTTAAGGGTTCGTATTCTCCATCGACGGGATTCTCGGAAAGGTTATCTGCTAGTGCCTGTCCTTTGATTGCTTTCTAAATCACATAGAAAATGTCAAATTCACTCAATAGGATTTGCCACTTGGCCAACTTTCCAGTAGACATGGGCTTCTGGAAGATGTACTTTAAGGGATCCATCCTTGATATGAGATATGTGGTATAGGTCCAGAAGTAGTGCCTCAGCTTCTAAGCTACCCAAGTAAAAGCACAACAAATGCATTCCAACAATGAATATCGGGCTTCGTACGGGGTGAATTTCTTGCTGAGATAATAGATGGCCTGCTCCTTCCTTACCATTTCATCATGCTAACCCAGAATGCAACCGAATGCTCCATCCAATACCACGAGGTAGAGTAATAGAGGTCTACCTGGCTCGGGCGGGACTAAGACTAGTGGTGCTGACAACTATTCCTTGATTCTGTCGAAAGACTTTTGGCAATCATCGGTCCATTTGGTAGCGGCGTGCTTCTTCAACATCTTAAAGATCGGTTCACAGATGACAGTAGATTGTGCTATGAACCGGCCGGTGTAGTTAAGTCTCCCCAAGAAACTCATTATGTCCTTTTCTTTGGAGGTAGCAATTCTTGAGTAGCTTTGACCTTTGATGGATCCAGTTATGTTCCTCGGCGACTCATGATGAACCCAAATAGTTTTCCGGCAGGAACCCAAATGTACATTTCACGAGATTTAGTTTCAGGTTGTACCTTCTCAGTCTATTGATGAACTTTCTCAAATCTTCCATGTGATCAATGGCTTTTTTGGACTTTATGATGACATCATCTACATACACCTCAATCTCTTTATGTATCATATCATGGAAAATAGTAGTCATGGCCCTCATGTAGGTGGCCTTTGCATTCTTTAATCCGAATGGCATTATCTTGTAGCAGTACATCCCCCATGACATAATGAAAGCCATTTTCTAATCATCTTCTTCATCAATCCAGATCTGATGATATCCAGCGAAATAATCTACAAATGACCGGAACTTATGCTTGGCGTAGTTGTCAATCAGGATGTGAATGTTCGGTAAGGGGAAGTCATCTTTTGGGCTGGCCCGGTTGAGATCCCGGTAGTTGACTGTCACGACCCTAGTTCACCAACCGTGAACCTGTCATGATGACACCCAGTCTTCGCGATCAGGTAAGCCTGACACTTTGCGGAAATTCAACAATCCTTACAAAAAACGATAAATAAAACATGAATAGCATAAGAAAATGTATAGGGTTCCGCCTGGCACATACACTTCGACTCAAAATAATGTAAAACCTCCAAGACCCGGAAACCCACAGGCAACATAGGCTAAGAGTAAAATATAACATACATCTCTAACATCCAGGAGTGTCTACAACAAGTGAGTACATGAATGAAACTACTAACTAAAGGTAGAATAGACGGAGGCTCTTCGGCTCTGCGGACGCGGCAGATGCATACCTCAAATCTCCAAGTGTAGCTTCGAGATCACTAATAGCACGCCCGACTAGCCGTACCTGGATTTGCACAATAAAAGTGTGCAGAAGAGTAGCATGAGTACACTACAGCGGTACTCACTAAGTGTCAAGCCTAACCTCAGTGAAGTAGTGACGAGGAAGATCGAGGCCCTACTGAGACGAACATAAGAAATAATGTAAGAATAAATAAGCAGTAGATAATGAAGTAAATCCCGAATATCTATCAAGACAGTAATTAAAACAGAACGGCTACAAGTACAGACTACAAACACAAGAAAAATCACTCAAAAGTCATGATTCCATATGGATCTTCGGGAATTGAACCCGCAGTCCATTTATACCAATATCGGAGGATCTCCCAGGAATCGAACCCGTAGTCCATCATATCAATAACAGAGGATCTCTAGGAATTGAACCCGCAGTCCTTTATACCAATAACAAAGGATCTCCGGGAATTGAACCCGCAGTCTGTCATATCACTATCAGAGGATCTCATGGGAATCGAACCCGTAGTCCGTCATGTGAATATCAGAGGATCTCCCAAGAATTGAACCCGTAGTCCGTTATGTCAATATCATAGGATCTCCCGAGAATTAATCCAGTAGTTCAACATACCAATAACAGAGGATCTCCCAGGAATTGAACCCGTAGTCCCAAAAGTAAATACACCAGAACAAATCAATATTTAACAGAAAGGAAGCCAAATGCGAACAACAAGTAAGCTCGAGAATCTAACGTGCTTCACAAGAAATAAAAAAATGGCAATTTAGTCAAATAGAGAAAATAAATCACTAGCATGCTTTTCCTAAGTCAAAACAAGTGAAGTTATGTGAAGAAAACACAGTCTAAATAAACCAAGTAAGGTGAATTTCCAACAACTAGCATAAGTACACGCCTGTCCTCTTGCTCACAAGGATTTTAAACAATGACAGATGTCCTAAGGGGAGAGGTCCCCCACATAAAATTAGACAAGCCACTTACCTCGAATTGGTACAAAACATCTAAGAAACAATGCCCTTGCAACGAGTATCCAACTTCGAGTGGACCAAATCTATTCTAACCAATTACATATTGTAAATAACATCGCAAGTAACTAATTACAATGTTAAAATTAAAGCTAAGGCGCGAAAAATAGGTGAAATGACAAAAAATGCCCCTCAGGAAAACATCTCAGAATCGAATAACTTTTACATTTTTAGAAACCTCGTACTCTCATGAGTCTAACCATATAAAAATCTCCATAATCGGAGGTCATATACCCCTTCAAATCATTAAAGTTAGGTCTAAGAACTTTACCCCAATTTTCAATCAAAATTCGAAATTAAAGCTTGAATTTGAGATTAGATTAGTGGGAAATAATCATAAGGGAGTAAGGAATCATTGCCCAATGTTTGCCTCTGAAAATCCCTGAAAAAATCTCGCAAAACCGAGCTCTCTAGCTTGAGTTTGATAAAAAATGAAAGAACCCTCGTTTTTGAAAAGTTTATGACCGCCCATGCATTTGTTCAATGCGATCGCATAAGGAGTGATGCGATCGCGTAGAGTAAAAATTGAAGGCCTGGAAAATGAATTATGTGAACGGAGATGATTTCATGCAATCGCAGAGAAGGGCAAGGTGAAGCTATGCGATCACGGACCTGGCTATACGATCGCATAGAAAGATTTTGGCCCTTATGTTCAGCTCCTAATTTCTACTATGCGACCGCATGAAGAGTAGTGCCATCGCGGAGAAGGAGAAAGGAAAAACATGTGATCACATACAATGACCTAAGATCTCATTGAAGGAAAGTAGGCCATTCACCAATTGCCTATGCGATCACATGAAAGGTCTGCAACAGTTATAGCAGCAAATCTGCAACTGTTCTTCAACACAAAATGCCCCGTTGGGAATCCGAAACACTCCCGAGGCCCCCGAGACCTCAACCAAACCTACTAACATATCCCATAACATCATTCATACTTGTACCAATTCTTAAACCACCTAAAACAACGCCAAAAACACAATTTAATCAATAATTTGAACTTAAACTTCCAAAACTTAACCAAATTCGCTTTCGATCCGAAACTTAACCAAAACACGTCTGATTGACCTGAAATTTTGCACGCACGTCCCAAATGACATGATGGTGCTACAGCAACTTCCGGAATCCCGTTACGACCCTTGGATAAAAATTTTACTTTCAAACCGGAAACTTCAAAATTCTAACTTTCGGCATTTCTAGCCTAAATGAGCTACGGACATCCAAAATACATTCCAAACACGCTCCCAACCTCGAAATAACCTAACAGAGCTAATGGAACCATCAGTTTTCCATTCTGAGGTCGTCTTGACACTGTTCAGATTACAGACCATTGTCCAACACTTAAGCTCTCATTTTGGGGAGTTTCCCAAAACACACCGAATTCTATTACCGAACATCCCGGTAAACCAAAATAGCAGAAACAAACTTAGGGGAAGCAGTTAATGGGGGCACGAGGCATAAATTACAAAGACGACCGATTGGATCATCAGATCCTCCTACACTTAAATATTCGTTCGTCCTCGAACAAGCACAGAGAACATACCTGAAGTAGTAAAAAGATGAGGGTATCGGCTGCGCATATCCCGCTCGGTCTCCCAAGTCACCTCCTTGGCCAGCTGGCCCCGCCACTGAACCTTTACTGAAGCAATATCCTTTGACCTGAGCCTTCAGACCTGCCTGTCTAATATTGCCACTGGCTCCTCAACATAGGACAACTCATTGTCCAATTGGATTGAAGTGAACTCCAATACGTGAGACGGGTCACCATGATACCTCAGAAGCATCGAAACATGAAATACTGGATGAACCCCGGCCAAACTGGGAGGTAAAGCAAGCTCATAAGCAACCTTCCCAACGTGCTTCAAAATCTCAAATAGACCAACAAACCTCGGGCTCACCTTTCCTTTCTTTCCAAACCTCATGACGCCTTTCATAGGCGAGACCAGAAGTAAAACCCGCTCACCAACCATATAGGACATATCATGAACCTTCCGGTCCGCATAACTCTTCTGTCTAGACCAGGCTGCACGGAGTCTATCCTGAATCACCTTAACCTTCTCAACCGCATCCTGAACGAAATCAATGCCCAATAACCTGGCCTCACCCGGCTCGAACCAACCCACTGGGGATCTGTATCTCCTACTATATTAGGCCTCATAAGATGTCACTAAATCCTGGACTGATAACAGTTGTCGTACGCAAAACTTAGCCAGTGGCGAGAACCGATCCCAAGACCCTCTAAACTCAATAGCACACGCACGGAGCATATCCTCAAGAATCTGAATAGTGAGCTCGGACTGTTTGTCCGTCTGAGGGTGAAAAGTTGTACTCATGGTCACCCGAGTACCCAACTCATGCTGTACGGCTATCCAGAACTGTGATGTAAACACTGAACCCCTGTCTGAGATTGTAGAAACTGGAATGTTATGCAGACGGACAATCTCCCTGATATAAATTCCTGCTAACCACTTCGCTGAATAAGAAGTGCACACTGGAATGAAATGAGCGGACTTGGTCAGCCGATCCACAACAACCCAAAATAGAATCAAACTTCATCACCGTCAGAGGGAGACCAATCACAAAATCCATTGTGATATTCTCCCATTTCCATTTCGGAATCTTCATCTGCTGGAGTAACCCTCCCGGTCTCTAATACTCAGTCTTTACCTGCTGATAGTTGAGGCATCTGGCTACAAACTTTACTATGTCCTCCTTCATCCGCCTCCACCAGCAATGATGCATCAGATCCTAATACATCTTCGCGGCACCCGAATGGATGGAGTACTGTGAGTTATGGGCCTCAGTAAATATCAACTCCCAAATATCATCAACATCAGGCACACAGATCCACCCCTGCATCCTCAACACCCCGTCATCTCCAATATTCACATCCTTAGCATCGCCATGCTGAACTGTGTCCCTGAGGACAAGCAAATGAGGGTCATCATACTGCTGCTCCCTGATACAATCAAACAATGAAGACCGGGAAACCACACAGGCTAGAACCCGACTGTGCTCCGAAAGGTCTAATCTCACAAACTGACTGGCTAAGGCTTGGACATCCATTGCCATAGGTCTCTCTGAAGCTGGTAAATATGCCAAACTCCCCAAACTCTCCGCCCGACGATTTAAGGTTTTGGCCTTGCCCCGGTGATAAAGAATAGTAATATCATAGTCCTTCAGTAGCTCCAACCATCTCCTCTGGAGCAAGTTCAAATCCTTTTGCTTGAACAAGTGCTGCAAACTCTGATGATCCGTGTAAATCTCACAAGGCACGCCATACAAATAATGACGCCAGATCTTCAAGGCGTGAACAATAGCAGCTAACTCAAAGTTATGGATAGGATAGTTCTTCTGATGCACCTTCAACTGTCTGGACGTGTAGGCAATCACCCTACCATCCTGCATCAACACCGCTCCAAGTCTAACTCGTGAGGCATCACAATATACTGTGTAGGATTCCGAACCTGTAGGAAAAATCAGAATAGGGGCTGAAGTCAAAGCCTTCTTGAGCTTTTGGAAGCTCGCCTCACACTTGTCCGACCGCTGAAAGGAGCACCCTTCTGGGTCAATCTAGTCATAGGGGCTGCAATCGATGAGAATCCCTCCACAAAACGACAGTAATACCCCGCCAGGCTAAGTAAACTGCGGATATCTGTAGATGAGGAGGGTCTGGGCCAACTCTGCACAGCCTCCACCTTCTTCAGATCTACCCAAATTCCCTCACTCGATACCACGTGGCCTAGAAATGCCACAGAAATCAAGCAAAACTCACATTTTTAGAACTTTGCATATAATTTCTTTTTCCTCAGAGTCTAAAGCACTTTCCTCAGGTGGTGCTCATGATCTTCCCCGC
Organism: Nicotiana benthamiana; assembly: GCA_034376525.1. Classification (NCBI taxonomy): domain Eukaryota; kingdom Viridiplantae; phylum Streptophyta; class Magnoliopsida; order Solanales; family Solanaceae; genus Nicotiana; species Nicotiana benthamiana. The sequence goes on along the minus strand of CM067340.1, from coordinate 51,152,378 downwards.
TCGGAGAGTATACAAGAATATCATGTATGAAACAATGGCAAATGAGTCGAGATAGGGCCTGAATACATTGTGCATCAAATGCATAAAGCTGCTGGGGCGTTGGTCGACCCAGACATGACAAGGAACTCGTAATACCGAGTCCTGAAAGCAGTCTTCTGGATATCCAGCTCCTGAATCATTAGCCGGTGATAACCTGAGTGCAGATCAATCTTAGAAAACACTTGTGCGCACTGAAGCTGGTCGAACAAATCATCAATACAAGGCAAAGGATATCGGTTCTTCACTGTAACTTTGTTCAACTGATGATAATCGATACACATGTGCATAGAACCATCCTTTTTCTTCATAAACAAGACAAGAACACCCCGTGGTGAAACACTTCGTCGAATAAAACCCTTATCAAGCAATTCCTATAACTGGTACTTCAACTCCTTCAACTCAGGAGGAGCCATATGGTAAGGAGGAATAGATATGGGCTGAGTGCCCGACAACAAATCAATACCAAAATCAATGTATTGATTGGGTGGCATGCCCGGAAGATCAGTTGGGAACGCATCGGGGAAATCTCGTACTATTGGAACAGAGTCAACAGAAGGGGTATCAGCACTGACATCTTTCAAATGGGCTAAATACATGGCGCACCCCTTCTTAACAATATGCTGAGCTTTAAAAAAGGATATTACTCTACTGGGAGTGTGATCAAAAGTACCACTCTACTCAATACGCGGAATACCTGGCATATCCAGCGTCACAGTCTTAGCGTGACAGTCAAGAATAGCATAATGGGGTGACAACTAGTCCATGCCTGGGATAATATCGAAATTAACCATATCAAGTAATAAAAGGTCTGCCCTGGTCTCAAAACCATGAATAGTAACCAAGAACGACCGATATACTCGGTCCACAACAAGGGAATGCCCTACGAGAGTAGAAACATAAACAGGAGAGCTCAAGGTCTCTCGGACTGTACTCAAATACGGAGCAAAATAAGATGACATATAAGAATAAGTAGAGCCTGGATCGAATAAAATCGATGCATCTCTGTGAATAACCAAAATAATACATGTGATGACAGATCAGAGGCGACAGCCTCGTCACGATTAGGAATGACATAAAATCTGGCTCGACCCCTACCTCAAGGGCAACCTCTATCTCCCTGATCCCCAACCCTGGCTGGCTGGGCAGGTGGGGTGGGAGCTGGAGCTGGAAAAATGGCCTGCTGACCCCGTGGAGCATACTGAGGCTATGGATTCTAAGAAGGCACACCCCTCCCACGTCTGGGGCACTCTTTGACCAAGTGGCGGGTATCCCGTCACTCATAAACAAGCTGTGGGAAGGCGCGGTGGCTGTGAATGATTGGACCCACCCCTGCTAGACTGACCTCTGGAGGTACCCTGCGTAGGAGGTGCGCTAGAAACTGGAGGTTCATAATAAGGTTCCTGAAACCTGGGAGGAGCTGGAGTACTGCTGGATGAAGGAAGAGCTGAGTGAACTAAGCAACCCGTATAGCCCCTACCATGATGTCCTGCTCCTGAAGTACGTGTACCAGAGAAATGACCAGATTCTCGAGACCTCTTGGCCTCCCTTTCCTCCCGCTCTCTGGCATGCATACACTGTATCCTCCGAGCTAAACTAACCACATGCTGATAGGGTATGTCCGTCTCCAACTCTCACGCCATGCCAAACCTGATGGAAGGAATAAGACCCTCTATAAACCTGCGAACCCTCTCACAAACAGCAGCCACCAAAGAAGGTGCATGCCTGTCCAACCTAGTGTAACAAATGGAATACTTAGAGATAGTCATAAGGTCCGGGCGCAAGTGCTCAAACTCCGCGCGCCATGCATCTCGGAGGCTCTGGGGAACAAACTCTCTCTGAAACATATCTGAAAACTGAGTCCAAGTCAGGGAGGTAGCCTAGTCCGGACTGTCTAGCTCAAAAGTGTGCCACCAGTCATAGGCGTCTCTCCAAAGCTGGAAAGCTACAAAGGAAACTTCACTCGAAGCAGAAATACCTATGGTGCAAAAAATCTGGTGACAATCCTCCAAAAACCCAAAGCATCGTCTGTAGCTAGTCCGCTAAAAATTGGAGGGTCATACTTCTTGAACCGCTCCAATCTACGCTACTCATCCTCCGTAACAGGTGCCCCATCCTCACGCTGAACCGGCACTGTAGGCTGGACAGGAATAATATCTGGAATCGGCCCATGTACACCCTCTGCTCTGGAGTGCAGGATGCGGGAGTCTGGGCTCCTCCCCCGGTCTGGGACGTAGCTGCAGGAGGTAGAAGCAACCCTGCCTATGATAGCGTGGTATACATGCTTATAAACTGCGCCAAAGCCTCCTGAACGACTAGAGTAGTAGTGGCTGTGGGCATCACTGGTGCCTGAGTCCTGACTGAGTCCGCTGGTGGCACCTCGGTTGATTACGGAGGTGCTCTGGCTGTACCTCGCGCATGTCGATGACCCCTGCCCCGACCCCTGCTACAAGAGGGGTGCGGGTTCCTGATCGCCCTGGGTCATGCGTGTCCTCACCATATGCCAGAGAATAGAAGACAAAAGTTTAGAATCGAGGTCAAAAACATAGAACGACAAGAATTCAAATAAAGTGAAGATTTTTCCTAAACAGTTCCATAGCCTCCCGTAAATAAGTATAGACGTCTCCGTACCGATCATCGAAACTCTCAATAACTGGCCTGTGTCCCGTGACTCCTACGAACCTAGAGCTCTGATACCTACTTGTCATGACCCTAGTACAGCAATCGTGAACCTGTCATGAGGGCACCAAGTCTTCGCGACTAGGTAAGCCTGACACTTTGCGGAAATTCAACAATCCTTACAAAAAATTATAAATAAAAAATGAATAGTATAAGAAAATGTATAGGGTGCCGCCTGGCACATACACTTCGACCCAAAATAATGTAAAACCTCCAAGACCCAGAAATCGATGGGCAACGCAGGCTAAGAGTAAAATATAACATACGGCTCTAACATCCAAGAGTGTCTACAACATGTGAGTACATGAATGAAACTACAAGCTAAATGTAGAATAGAAGGAGACTCTTCGGCTCTGTGGACGCGGCAGATGCGTACGTCAAATCTCCAAGTGTGTAGCTCGGAGATCACTAATAGTGCGCCCGACCAGTAGTACCTGGATCAGCACAAGAAGAGTAGCATGAGTAAGTGCCAAGCCTAACCTCGATGGAGTTGTGACGAGGAAGGTCGAGGTCCTACTGAGACAAACATAAGAAATAATGTAAGAATAAATAAGCAGTAAATAATGAAGTAAATCCCGAATATCCAGCAAGACAGTAATTAAAACAGAACGGCTACAAGTACAGACTACGAACACAAGAAAAATCACTCAAAAGTCAGGATTCCACATGGAGCTCAGGGAATTGAACCTGCAGTCCATTTATACCAATATCGGAGGATCTCCCGGGAATCGAACATGTAGTCCATCATATCAATAATAGAGGTTCTCTAAGAATTGAAACTGTAGTCCTTTAGACAATAACAGAGGATCTCCAGGAATTGAACCCGCAGTCCGTCATATCAGTATCAGTGGATCTTTCGGGAATCGAACCCGTAGTCTGTCATGTCAATATTAGAGGATCTCCTGGGAATTGAACCCATAGTCCGTTATGTCAATATCAGAGGATCTCCCGTGAATCGAACCCGTAGTCCACAACAAATCAATATTTAACGGAAATGAAGCCAAATGCGAACAACAAGTAAGCTCGAGAATCTAACATGCTTCACAAGAAAGAAAATTATGGCAATTTAGTCAAATAGAGCAAATAAATCACTAGCATGCTTTTCCTAAGTCAAAACAAGTGAAGTTTCATTTTTAACAATTAAATATGTGAAGAAAACACAGTCTAAATAAACCAAGTGAGGTGAATTTCCAAATACTAGCACAAGTACACGCCCATCACCTCGCGCACAAGGCTTTTAAACAATGACAAAGATATCCTAAGGGGAGAGCCCCCTCTACAAAGTTAGACAAGCCACTTACCTCGAATAGGTATAAAACCGCTAAGAAACAATGCCCTTGCCACAAGTATCCGACTCAGAGTGGCCCAAATCTATTCAAACCAATTACATATTGTAAATAACATCGCAAGTAACTAATTACACTGTTAAAATTAAAGCTAAGGCGCAAAAATAGGTGAAACGACCAAAATGCCCCTTAGGCCAACGTCTCGGAATCGAATAATTTTTATATTTTCAGAAACCTCGTACTCTCACAAGTCTAACCATATACAAATCTCCTAAATCAGAGGTCAAATACCCCTTCATCAAAGTTAGGTCTAAGAACTTTACCCCAATTTTCATTCATAATTTGAAATTAAAGCTTAAATTTGAGATTAGATTAGTGGGTAATAATCATAAGGGAATAAGGAATCGTTATCCAATGTTTGCCTCTGAAAATTCCTGAAAAACTCTCCCAAAACCGAGCTCTCTAGCTTGAGTTTGATAAAAATGGAAGAACCCTCGTTTTTGAAAAATTTATAACTGCCCAGGCAATTATTCAATGCGATAGCATAAGGAGTGATGCGATTGCGTAGAGTAAAAATTGAAGGCCTGGAAAATAACGTATGCAAATGCAAAGGAGGTCATGCAATCTCAGAGAAAGGGGAGGTGAAGATATGCGATCGTGTACTTGGCTATGCTATCGCATAGAAGGATTTTGTCCCTGAGGTCCAGCTCCTAATTTCTACTATGCGAACGCATGAGGAGTAGTGCGATCGCGAGAAGGAGAAAGAAAAACTATGCAATCGCGTAGAATGACATGTGATCGTATTGAAGGAAAATAGGCCGCTCACCAACTGCACTATGCGATCGCATGAGGGCTGCGATCGCATAGAAGAAAGGTCTGCAACAGATATAACAACAAATCTACAATTGTTCTTCAACAACAAATTCCCAGTTGGGCATCCGAAACACACCCGAGGCCCCCGAGACCTCAACCAAACCTACAAATATATCCTATAACATCATTCAAATTTGTACCAATCCTCAAACCACCTAAAACAACGCCGCAAACACAATTTAATCAATGATTTGAACTTAAAACTTCCATAAACTTAACCAAATTCGCTTTCGATTCGAAACCTAACCAAAACACGTCCGATTGACCTGAAATTTTGCACGTACGTCCCAAATGACATGACAGTGATACAAAAACTTCCTTAATCCCATTCCAACCCTTGGATCAAAATTTCACTATCAGACCGGAAACTTCAAAATTCTAACTTTAGGTATTTCTAGCCTAAATGAGCTACGAACATCCAAAATATATTCTGAACATGCTCCCAATGCCGAAATCAGCTAACGGAGCTAAAGTAACCATCAGTTTTTCTTTCCGAGGTTGTCTTGACACTTTTCTGATTACGAACCATTTTCCAACACTTAAGCTCTCATTTAGGGACTAAGTATCCCAAAACACTCAGAATTCTATTACCGAACATCCCAGAAAACCAAATAGCATAAATGAACTTAGGGGAAGCAGTTAATAGGGGAACATGTCATAAATTCCAAAGACGAGCGGCCGGGTCATCACATCGACACAGACTCTCTTCCCATGCTTCTTTGGCACCGTCACAATGTTGGCTAACCATGTAGGATATTCTACCGCCCTGAGAACCTTAACTTTGACATGCTTAGTGGCTTCTTCTTTGATTTTTAGGCTCATGTCAGGCTTGAATTTTCTGCGCTTCTACTTTACTGGAAGACACGTTGGATCGGTTCATATCGTCCTACGACCAAGTGAATATGTCGTCATATTCCCTTAAAAATTTCTGTATTCTCTTCCTTTTCTAATGGTGACAAATGAACACTGATGGGAATTTCTTTGACATTTTATGTATCCTCCACGATAAAAATCCCAGTTTCGTCCAAGTTGACATAGGTTTATTCTCAAAATTCTCAACTTCTTTAACAATATCATCTTCCTCTGAATTTATGTCTGTTTGTTGCATCGTCTCGTTGCATATCATAGTCATTGGTTCATCAAGACAAGTAATAGTAATGCTGTATAAATAAAGTAGTGAGAGAAAATAATAAGAGTATGATTTTATAAGGAAACCAAAATGCTTTGATAAATTCCATAATTGTTTCGAACATTTGAAGGTCTTATTTGCGAAAAATTTAAAATGCGAAAGGAAAGTCAACTAGTGAAGATAATGATGCTTTGTTCAGCCTTGCTACTCTGAAGCTTTTCGGGCTCTGGTGGTTCTGATGGTCCAATTACTGAGACACGCTCCTCGACTTACGGCCTGTATGGAAGGGCCTTCCTCCCCCTACTCCTCGAAAGTGATGCAAGAATCCACATCATCATCTCCTAGGAACAAATTCCTTACTGCTATCAGTGCTTCCTCTTCTTTTGACCCACAGATAACATCGGCTGGTAGGAAAGTCTGCTCCAAATGTGGTATCGGTTGCTCCAACGGGTAGTATGGACCACACCACGATGGATATTAGTTGTTGAACTCCTCCCAAGTGTACTTATATCCTAGCCCAAAAGTGGTTCCATGTTTCTTTAATTTGACAGGCTTGGTGATTCCTTGGAGATTCTTGCCAAGTCCCTTACCAAGTTCATGTTCTCTCCAGTTCAATATGCTTTCAAACTTGTTATCCCGTCATTTGTCCTTATCAATAGCGTTAACTTGCTCGATGTGGTAATAGTTTCCCCGCCTATATTTCTTCTGACTCCGATTGTTGGGACGACCTAGTAACTGTATATAGGATTGCTACCGTCACCGTGAATGATCACCTCTCAGTGATTCCACTCAAACTTTACTGCCTGATGTAGTGTTGAAGCTATAACCCCAGTGGCATGAATCCACGGTCGTCCCAGCTATAAATTGTAAAATGTCAGTATGTCTATCACTTGGAAATTGACATCGAACCAGGTAGGCCCCATTTGCAAGCACAAACTGATTTCCCCAATAGTGGATCTTTGGGAACCATCGAAGGCTTTGACGCTAATGGCCCCGTCCTTGATTTTGTACAAACTTTTTCCCAATATTCTGAGTGTTACCAACAGACAAATGTTTGAGGCTGGACCCTCCATCGATCAGGCCCCTGGTGATAAAATAATCTTTGCATTACACGGTGATGTGTAATTCTTTGTTGTGACAATCCTTCTGGTGGCAGCTCATCTTCATGAAAAGTGATCTTGTGACTCTACCATGTTTTCCATCTCTCCTACGGAGATGTTTCTTGGTAAATATGGCTCGCTCAACACTTTTAACAAGGCATTCTTGTGTGCATCGGAACTTCGCAGCAAAGCTAGGATAGAAATTTGTGTTGGTGTTTTGTGACCGAATACTGCTTGGCTTGTATTTTTATCCAAAGATCATCGGGCCTAGTTTCAGTGATGGTTGGCCGTCCAGAGGCCTGGTTGCTTGATTTATTCAAATGTTCCAGAGTATATACCCTACCGGTTCTTGTCATACCCTGTGCGGAAACAGTTTTCTCGAACATGGTTTTCCCTTTTCTTATTACCTTAGATGTATAACCCCATGGTATGGTCTTTGTGTGGAACGGTCTTACGGCTTACATTGCCACCGGAATGGGCACTTTTATTATGAACGAAACATGTACTTTGGAAGGTAACACAACAACTTCAATGGTACAGGTTCATTTATTAGAGACCCAAACATGAACTCAATCGGCACTATTGTCTTTGTGGAGGATGGTGCATTAAAATCAAGTGGCATGGACATATTCATCTCGGCGTCCCCAAAAGGTTGAATCTTGACTAAGATCGAATTAAGGATGACTATTGGATTATTTGGATCATCATCTTCTACGATCAAAGCGATCGATCCCTTGGGGTCCCATCCATCCTCTATTTCAATCATGTGAATGCCTCCACCCTTGTGGTCTGGTAGAGGGTTATTGCGGACATTCTGAACAGGCTCCTTCGCTACAATAATCTTGTTATCAATCAACGTTTGGATCTTATCTTGCAGAGAGCGGCATTCATTAATGGTATGCCCTTTCATGCTAGAATGGTATGCACAAGATTTATTTGAATTGACCCATTAAGAAGGGTTTTCAAGGGATACAGCTGGTCAGTTGATTCGGCAATGGAGGTATATTTTTTGGGAGGTTTTTGGTCAAAATTTGGTCAAAGTTTAGGGAAGTTTTGGTGAGGGGTGGGTGATTGATAGTAGGGTGGCTGAACATTGTAGGTTTGATAGACATGTGCAGGTTGGGAATATCTTGGTGAGTAGGTTAATATGTGGGAGGTGGAGATGATTGATGATTGGGTGGTGGAGTTTGGTAAGAGGGTAAGGGTGCTTGGTAGTTCGGAGTTGGTTGATATATGAGTGGAGACATTGGATAGGTTTGGTATTTGATGGGGGATTTGGTCCTCTGTGCAACACATTACAATACCTACGTCCCTTTTCTTGGACGTACCACCAGATTGTAATGCCTTATTAGTAACTTGCAAGACTTCCAAATTCATAACCATACCACTTTTGATACCTTCCTCGATCCCTTCTCCCAGCTTGATGATGTCAGAAAATTATGATTCTCGATCAACATCAGTCTTTCATAGTATTGTAGGTCCCGAGTCTGGTCGAAAAACTTGTTTACTTGTTCTTCCTATAAAGCAGGTCGGACCTTAGAAGCTTCTGATCTCCAATGAGTAGCATACTCGCGGAATGTTTTCGTGGGCTTCTTCTTTAAATTTTGAATGTATAACACATCCGGTGCATTTTCTGTATTGAACCTGAACCTGTCTATGAAATTCGACGCCATACTCACCCAATTTGACCATTTCGTTGTGTCTTGGCTAATGTACCAAGGCAAAGCATCTCCTTTCATCCTTCCCTACTCCAACCAGCTTGTCACAGTATGTTCTCGGGTGAACTCTCGGATCCCATGTACCATCAAACATCTCAAACTTAGGAGGTATGTACCCCTCGGGAAGTTCGATATCTGGTTGTATGCAAGGGTCTTCGTAGTTCAACCCTTCAATCCTCTTACTTCCTTCGATGCCCTGAATTCGGCTAGTCAATTTATTGAGTTCTTCAGTCGGGTTCCTAATGAGTGAGTATTTACCATTAGATTCGGGTGTTCTTGAGATGAGTTGGGTAGAGTGTGGCACGGTCTCCACAAAGATGGGGGTATTATGGTGGGTGTGGAAGTTGTCATTTGTGGAGTTCAAAGGTTTTCTGGGATGAGCAGTGAAGTACTGTTGGAAGTGTGGCAAGTATTGTGGTGGTGGTGAGGAGCAGGATGATTTTGTGGTTTTGGGATATTTTGTGGAGGTTTGGGGTTTCTGAGTGTTTGAGAAGTTGACCACTGGAGTAGTGAGGGAAAATAACAGATTCACCAGTTTTCGGACCTTATCAAGTTCCTCCTGAAATTTCAATAGTTTTTGCTCGAGTTGGGACGCACTTTCTTTGGAACCCTGAGTACTATGAATGACCTCAACCCGTTTAGTTAAGTATTCCTTTTTTATATTTTTCAAATCTTCCATTTTTCCTTTGTTCCTATTTCTGATAGGACTAGGAGGAGTGGGTGGAGGGCTCTTGGATCTTGTGGAATATAATGACGATGCTAGAGTGCACGAACTAACTTTTGGGGAGGGGAATAAAACAAAGAGTAAAAATAAAAGGTAATAAGAAAGTGATGATTATGAGAAGAAATGTTGCGATATTTAAACACGTAGTGCAAGAATGTAAATTGTGTCCTAATTTGGGGAACCTCTTTGTGCCCGAGGTAGGCCTAGTGACAAATTGATTTGGAGAACTTAGAATGCTAGATGCCTTATTTTATTGATAAATAATAGGCAAATCCCAAAATGAAACTAAATAAGCAAGAAAATAAAATCATTAATGGCCATTAGCCTTATTACATTTTAAAACAAAACGATAAACTCCTATCTACTTGGTCTCAGAAGAACATTCCCCATGTTGAATGCTCTCATTGATCAAATCCTCCACTTCGCGTAGGTTCACCAGTAAAAAATCCTTTGCCAGGTGTTCTCCTTCGTTTCCCTTAGCGTTCTGAGTGACTCTCTTCCTCACTTTTCCTTCCAATTCCAGTAGACTGTATTCCAGATATTCCAACTTTTTGCTAGCTTTGGTGGCCATCTCTTTCCACTCATTAATTTGGTCATGTGATGGAAGACTCCTCCACCAGTCTAGCAAGAATAGGGGCGTGCTAATTATACCAAAACTAGGGACCTCGTGCCTTATCTTCTACAAAACAAAAGGGTCAGACTCGGCTATTTATCATCAACAATTAGCATGAAGCATTTAATTCTCCAAATTCACAGATCATGGTGATATCCATTTTGGTTTCGGGAAACTCGGTAGACTTTGGACAAGGCTATCTTAAAGGATCATCATGTGGACAACATAACTGACCCAGCTAGGTTTGGCCATAATGCATGCACAATTTAAAGAAGGTATGGTTTCTGTAGGGTTTTAGACTAGCAACCTTGAGAGGAAAACTCAAGGGGGAAAGGCACAGAACTGTCGATTACGCCGTTGATCGACTAGTTTACCGTAAATATGCCTTTTTTGGATTTAGGGGGTGATAATATCGGAAGATCGCAACTACTCTTTATAAGCGTTGCTACGGTATTTGTTTTAGCACGAGTGAAATATGACGTTGAGCATGATTATGCAATAGTTAAAGGCATGTTGTTACGTATCTGCAAGTTTAAAAAAGCAGTAAATACATCAGTTTCATAATTTAAAGCAGTAGTAAAGGAAAGAAACAAAAATACAAGCCAGTTTTGCAATTGAAAAGTGAATTGAATGCTTAAAGGAATTAAACAAGTAATTGCACATAGAGATGTGTAAAGTCACATTAATAGTTGAAATGGTAAAGCCTAAAAGAATCCCCGGTAGAGTCTTCATACTGTCGCGCCCCCTTTTTCTCGTGAAATTGGGTTTATGACATTTGGGAGGACGACTCGTTCCCTTTTGGGAATTGGGTTTGAATTGAAGAGTCACCACCTAATGATTAAAGTGCATTAGGTCTGTCGATGCCCCCTTTTTTATAAAGGCAAAATTGGGTTATGACATTTGATAGGACAACTCGTTCCCTTTTAGGAATTGGGTTTTGGAATTAGAGAGTCGTTACCTAATTATTAAAGTGCATTAGGACACTAAGAAGTTTTTGAGTTGGAAAAACTAGAGTTTGGGTAAGGGCTACAAATTATCTCGAGGAGAAGGTGTTAGGCAAGGCACCCCTCAAGATCCACTAGTGTGGTTCCGGTCATGTTATTATTGTAACTTCACATAACCAAGTAAGCAATTAAGGGGTTTGCATAAAATATTGCAAATAAATTAAAACTTGAGGAAAAGTAAGGAGAGCAGAAATTTATGAAAAAGATTTAAACAATCTCTAAAGAAAGTAGATAAAAGCAGGTAAAAAGGGAAGGGGTCCTACGCTTATGATTAATATGGATCACGTCAATGCAATACCCAGTAATCACTCCTCTGAAGAGGGCCTACATGAGATATTAGTGCGTCAATCATCATCCCCATATCTACCCTTCCCACCCTGTTAAGGTATTAAAGCGCAGAGTAGTATCGTTACTTATTGCATGCTATTACCCATCCCGATCCTATCAGTCCCGGAGGAATGAAGACTATTAATCCTAAAGGGGAGGGAGTTGGGGATTTTTCATTGTTTCAAAAGGATAAAAATCTAGGCAACAAGAAAAACAAATAGCAGTTAAGGGGGAAAAAAGAGGAGTTAAGGCTCATACAGGCCATCCTAACTTAAAAAAGCAGATATATCATGACTTCAAATATTGGTTTGGTCTGAATTAAATTAAGGTAGGATAGGCTAATTCATCACATATTTATCAGATGAGGAGTTCGAATTAGCCTTGTCTAGATGTAGTTATCAAACACGGACACAGTTAATTAATTACCTAATAGTTTGCCTAAGTGAGACCTATAGGCATGTCATCTAATAGAGCGTATTGATTTTGAGGAAAACGTTTGTAGATCTTATAAACCAAAAGGATCTGGAGACTTATGAAAGATTTTATATCCGTAGACGGAACTGATTCAGTTAATTTGCTCCCATATGCATGATCTCTAAGCGTCATTGGTTTTAAATGATTACATAAATGCAAGAGCCATATAGACATGGTATCTAGAATGACGTTGATTATTATTAAGACTAAGATTGTTTGCCTAATGGAATGCATATGCAGAAGTGCAGAAAACTCTAAGATCATGATTTCTAAATGGGGAACTTACAGGCATGATTTCTAAGATGCAGAAATGTAGAAGTACAGAAAACTTACAGTCATGAGTTCTAAAAATGGAGAAATGTATAAGTACAGAAAACTTATAAGCATGAGTCCCATCATTTTGAGAAAACCCCTTCCTTTGCAATTTTCTAGCATAAGTAGACATGGAGTCTCCCAAGGTATTCCAGCTAGACCCCCTATTTCTTCCAAAAAAGGGGTCATCTCAAGGTCCCCGAAGAGAAAAACCGGCCGATCACTATCCCTGAATAAAGTAAAAGCTTCGATAATCTTGTTGATAGGCTTAACTTCCAAAAGTGAAGAGAGGTTTCCTAAGTATTTGCGGACAAGGGTCTGATCACTGTCATGAAGGTCCTCCCACCAGCTTAACAACCTTGGGTGGATGTTGGTTACCATATTGAATCTGGGGACTTCGTACCTCATTTTCTGCAAAACAAAGTGTTAGACCCTTAATCCCACCAGACTCGAAGATTTAAATCAATAATTAGCGATAAAGACATTTAGTTCTCCAAATAATTGCACATAACGTGGAGGCGTCCGTTTGGGTTCTGAGGAAACCTGGTGGACTTTGGTTTGGGCTATCTTAATGAGTCATTATGTGGACAACATAACTGACTCGGCTAGGGTTGACGATGATGAATGAACAGTTTAATGGAATAAGGTTTCTACTTTTTGAAGTGATACACAAGGTACCCTTGAGCGGTCAACTCAAGAGGGAAAGACGCGGAACCGTCGACTATACCGTTGATCGACTGGTTTTACCGCAAATATGCATTTGCCACATTTAGGGGGTTATAATATAGGAAGGGGAAACCACTCATTATAAGCGTTGCTATAGGATTTATTTTGGCACGAGTGGAATATGATGTTGAAGAATGCAGTCATAGGAATAAAGCAGATAGCATGTATTTTCACGTTCATAAAGATTGTAATAAATGCTCAAAAATTACAATGGTATAATTATAAGGTAGAAAAGGGAGAAATTAAAAGAAAAAAAAGAAAAGAAACATGAAGAGCCAAGTTAGTGTTTATGATGAAATAATTAAAGCAAGAAAATAAAGGCATTTAAGGAAGCAATAAAGTCACACAAAGCATGTAATGGTAAAAATTAGAAATCCCCAGCAGAGTTGCCATGTCGTCGACGCCCCCTTTTTCCCTCCTAAAAGATAGGCGAAATCGGGTTTACAACATTATGAACAAAATAACTCTTATTCCCTTTTAATAAATTGGGTTATGGAGTTTGAAGAGTCGACACCCAATGATTATAGTGCATTAGGACACTTTTAAAGAAAACAAGAAGATTTTAGAATGAAAACCAGAGTTCAGGTAAGGGCTTGAGATTATCTCGAGGGGAAGGTGTTAGGCACCCCTGAAGATCCACTAGTGTGGTTCCCGGCCATGCCTAAATATGAATTTAAGGAGAGTAGAAACACATAGAGTTTGCATATAGTAGTTACAAGATAAATTTTTGAAATTTAGAAAGGAAGGGGAAGGACACAAGTGATTTAAAAAAAAGGATTAATCGGAACATAAAAAAACATTATTCAAGTAAAAAAAAAAGGGAAAGGGGTCATAGGATTAAATACAATATGGATTACATCGGTACAATACCCATCAACCACTCTCGCAGGAGATATTAGCGCACCGGTCGATATATCAATATTCTACCCTTCCCGCCCCGTAAAGGTTATTTAAACGTGTGGATTGGTCACGAGTGCTTATTGTGTGTTATTACCCGTCCCATCCTATAGGTCCTAGAGGGTGTTTAGGACCGCTATTCCTATAAGGTGGGGACTAGTTTGAACTCTTAGGTTTAAAGGTCAAAACACTAGGCGACATACAAAAGCAAATAGGACTTCATGTAAGGGAACATATTACGGCACGTAAAAGGCTCAAGTATCCCTCTACGGATAAACATATAATTAGCACGTCTCAATCATATTTAAGGTGTAAGGAAATGAGAGTTAAATGGTGGAATGTTCGGAAAAAATGGGTTAAAATAGAAGCTTAAAAGTTTTAAATAGAATTTGCAGAAAGGAGTTGGACGCAAACTTTTAGAACTTGAGGAAAAGGTAGTAGATACGTAATAATTTAGTAAACAGAAGAAACATTTTTTTCTTTTAAACACACTTGAGAATAAAAAATAGTTTTCAGACAAAAGAGGTAGAAGAACAGATGTAACACCATTCAGAAGTGTAAAAGAGCATGTAAGTATATTATTTTGAACTATAGTTTTAAAATATTACAGAAGATATAGTATCCTGATGAGTTTCAGGAAAAATAATAACGCAATTCTGGGAAAGGTAACTAAGTAGAAAGTATTTGCACATATATGATTATTTAGAAAATTGGACAGAAGTTTAGTAGGAAAACCAAGAGGATCTTAGAGACAAATTCGGACAGTCTAAAGATGTTGAAGGGTTTAAACAGGATTAAGAATGATCAATCGATCTTATTCGGCCTAAGGCTTTCCTAGGCGTTGTTTGATCATAAGAGAAAGTGGACATGCATATTTGTTTTCCAGTTTTTAAGAAAAACCTGTTAACCAGACTTATGGCTGCAAAACAGAATTAGTGAGGCATTCAACAGTTGCAAATACAGCCCTACGTACATGATATCTAATGCACATAAACGTCTTAAAACATGGTATCTAAATGCAATGCAGTGACTTGTTGATTATTAACTAATTGTGACTATAAAATAAATAGCAAGTTGAGAGTAAAACACAGGATTTCTAGTCGTATGAGATATATGCCCTAAACTTGGTTTCTATTGCACAAGTAGGTAAGTAAAATCCTATAGACATGTTTTCTACCCATTACCTAAAGATAAGGATGCATAATCCTACCCAATTTCACTATAAACCCCATTGTTCATTGCAAGTTATTATAGATCAATGTGATTAAATTACAGTAGTGGATAAAAAAAAGAAGTTAATCTATAGGGAGCCTTCAACCACGCCCAAATCTCCAACCTCACGTTTTCGAGTTTCACTGCCTTTACCAAGGTTTTGGGTGGGGCAAAGCTTCCTGAGGGCCCATTGGGGTCCTTGGCCAATACTAGGAACCCAAACAGATTAAGATTGAATCACTGCAAGTGTGGAATTACCAGTCTTGTGCATCAAAGTTTAGTGGGTACTCAAGGTACCCAAGCAATTCTTACACTAAGGGGGTAGAACCTAAATTCTATGAGTAGTGAGATCGTGATAGAGTTTGAAGAAGTTGAGTTGAAGACAGTAAAAGTTACAGAAGAATGATAGAGTCCCTTAAAAATCAATTGAGTTTAGAAGCAGTTTATATGAACCAGTTTTGAAAGCAAAGAGTCACACAGTATTTAGAGAATACAAATAGGGGCAGGGGAAAGGGAACAAATAACTCACAAGCAAGAACACAGTTACATATACACAGAACATCAAAGAGAAGTACTTCAGAATAATCAAGCATGTTTCAAACAAAGGTTCGGGTTCTTATAGCACCAGCTTGATAGATACTAAATAGAGTCAACATTAGGAAGAGGTTCAGGGCTATTTAGTAGCTAAGAGGGTCCTAAATACATGTTAATAGTGTATAGGGGTGAGGGGGAATAATGAGAAACATGCATGAGATAGATAAAGGGAGTAATGGACATGACATGCTGAGATAGGCATATTAATCAACACAAGGACATGCAAATTGCAGCAAGAACAACAAAACCATAAGTAGAAGCATGCAAGAAACAAAATGAAGTGCAACACAAATAGAAACATATTGTTTTGGAGCTGTAAATCAAATATGAGACATACCAATTGAAGATAAAGTAATGCAGGTAGTGGTGAGTCATAATATGCAAGATGGTGAGCAACAGTTTGCAAGGAGTGAGCGGCAATATGCAGAGAGTGTGCAGAGAGAGCAGCAGTATAGAGAAGCAGCAACAATAGCAGAAGTGAGCAGCAATAGCATAAGTGAGCAGCAGTAAAGAGAGCAATGGAATAGTGAATTAGTCTAAAAATCAGCCTGAGTTTCAAACTAGTGGAGCAACCAGTAGTCACAAAATAAGTGAAAGGGATTGTGTGGAAACAAAGAGAATCAGTCACAAGACCTTAATTCCTTTAAACTAGGGATTCGTGATTCGAATAGGAGTATCAGATAAGGAAAAAATCAATCAGACGATTAATCACACAACAGTAAGAGTAGTAGGCATGCAACATGTAATAAAGGCCAAATACATAATGCTCCAAAATAAGAAAAATATGTGCAAAACGTTCGAACAATATGTGTAAGCGCACAAATATGCTAAACATATAAATTAAATCTAAAATTAGTCAAAGAATCACGGACAAGTCCAAAATCAGAGGGAATAAACCAAGTATAGAGAGCATCTCACAAGTAAGAAAATAATTCAAAAATCAATGTAAGAATCTTTAAAGAAAACATATGCAAATCAGGGATTCAAAGAGATAAACGGAATCGTTCGAATAACAATTAGACGTATAACACAATAGGCATGAATAAATCAAAGAAAATTATGCAAGAAATCATAGAAGCAGAAGAGGATTGGAACCCTAGTAAAAAAAATGGAGCTCAGAAACAAATATTCTCGTAATACAAAAAAAACACGTAACAAGCACATATAATACTCAAACGAAATAGAAAATATAGCGATTTTGAGAAAAGGGGTTCGGAAACCCTAGCTTTTTGAGAAAAAGATCAAACATTGAAAACTTGAATTAATCGAAGAAATCGAGTAGTGAATAGTGTAAAATAGAAAGAATAAATTGGAAAAATTATTTTAAAAGACAGAGATTAAGAGATTTAGGCAAAAATTTAGAGTTTCACAATAAAATTAGTGAGGTAAGGAACCTGGTTGTGAAACTCGTTAATAATGGTGTTTATAGCACCATCCGACAAAAAACCACCGGGGAGAAGGCCGGAGATAAGCTAAGCAAGACTTCCAGGGATCGTCTTGCATGGGGAAACTCTTGGGCTTCAAATCTTAGAGAGAAGCAATGAGACAAGGTTCTATGGAGACTAGAGGTCGAGAGAAGTGAGGATAGAGGTAGCCGGAGAGGCGGTGAAGACCATCGGAGAAGAAATAGAGAACTAGAAAGTTCTAGAGAGAAGAGAGATCAATCATTAACATACAAAGAGAGATACCGGTCTCTGAAGTGAAGGGTTTGGGGGGGGGGGGGGTAATTAGGATTTATTTTAGGTAATATAATCTGGGTCGTTGATCTCATTTGATCAACGACTCAAATTAACTCAAAGATGGACTAGTTCAATTGAATTGGGTATGGGTTGTTTGAGATGGAGCTGAAATTGGGTTTAAAATTGGGGTCAATTTGGGCTATATTTGCAATGAAATCAGGCCAAGTTTTAAATGGCCAATTTCTCCCTTTTTATTTTAAAATAGTAAGAATAAGTTGAAAAACAAATTGAAAATACACAAATAATTAATAATATATAAATATCAATCTAAAAATACCAGAAATGATTTTATAATATAAAAATGCAGTTAATTGTAACATAGGCTATAATTGAAATTTCATGCAATTTAGCTTTAGAAATTCCAAACAAATTTGTAAAAATATGAAAAATCATATTAATTATATTTTTTGTAAATATAAGAATAAAATATGTTATTCTCCAGAAAATGATAATTTGGGAATAACTTTGGATTTTGTACTGTTAAAAATAGACAGCAAATCAATTCTAAAAACCCTTAAAAATTAAGGAAAAATACCAAAACCTTCAGGCATGCTTATATATGCATACATATACTATTTTGAAAGAATTTGAGTATATATAAAATATATATGAAAAAATTGGGTATCGACAGTTGCCCTCTTTACCCGAGGAGGATGAAAGAGTTGTCGCGTAAAGATAATATGGCAATTTTGACTGGAAACGGTGATTGAAAAGAACTTTGACCGTGCTCTGGTTTCTGAGCTGCCTACATATCCCTTGTTTTACAAGAATCAGGCCATATGTAGTTCAGGAACCATTGACAGAGTATGCCTATGGAGAATCGAAAAGACGGACGCGAGGGTTTGATTTGAAAAGGTGTTCGGAGCCGAATAGGTTGTGGAGACCGGAGCGGGATCGCTCCTGCTGAGATGGTCGTCAGATAGCCGGTGTACCTACAAGTAAGTAATGTGGCGTATACTATGCATAAATTAAACATGATGCAAGTTCCCGTTGGACCATGAATGATGTCTTCAGACGGTTAAATGGTGTTCTCTGGCTATGCGGATAGTTCCTCCAAACAATGACACTTTTGAACAAGTTGGCGATCTTTCAGCCCAGGAAAATGTGGCAATCTTTAAGCCAAATGGATGCAAAAGGTGGAGATCTTTCAGCCAGAGCGAGAATTTAAAATGCAGGTGGCGATATTTCAGCCAAATGAATGCAAAGGGTGGTAATAGCCAGAGTGAAAATTTAAAATGCAGGTGGTGATATTTCAGTCGTTCCAAAAAAAGAGTGGCAATATTTAGGCCATGCAGGATGGGGATAGAGCTTAGTCTCGAAAGGCAGAAAATAACCTTATGCAATGTTGATTGGGACAGAGCTTAGTCTCGGAAAGAAAATAAGTAGCTTTATGCAGAATGCAGATGGAGGCAGAGCTTAGTCTCGAAAGGCAGATAAGTAGCCTTATGCAGGATGGAGGTAGAGCTTAACCTCAGAAGGTAGAAAAATAGCCTTATACAATATAGATGAAGAAACAGCTTAGCCTCGAAAGGCAAATAGGTAGCCTTATGCAGGATGGAGGTAGAGCTTAACCTCGAAAGGAAAAAAAGTAGCCTTATGCAAAATGCAGATAGAGACAGAGCTTAGTCTCGAAAGGCAGATAGGTAGCCTTACACAGGATGGAGGTAGAGCTTAACCTCGGAAGACAGAAGAGTAGCCTTATGCAAAATGCCGGAAACGTAAAGAGTGAATAGTAGTGAGATTTTCTTAGCTGACAGAGTATTGCAGCATCATGGCTGCTGGGGATGTTAGGTGTAGACAAATAAAATATGTACATAAGCGATCGTTATGAAAGTTTCAACCTCGAAGAGTACGAGTGGGTGAATGTATCAAATGATTTGTGACCTGGGTCCCTACATCCAAAGAAAAATTGTGAGTTCTGTAGAGGGGGAAGGTTAGTTCGTATCCATTGACTCTTGAAGTCGTGTATCATTGGGGGTAGCATTGCTAAATGACAGCGATGCAAATGATATTTATGCATGATCCAATAAATATAATGTAAGTATATTTTGAAAAACAATTTTATTTTGGATGAACCAACAAGTGCAGCATAGTTCAAGACACGACAACCTCGCTTGTTCCGGAATTTTGAGGGTCCTCCTTAAAAATCTGCCCCAGTTTACTGGGCAGGTGCTTCTGACGGCTGTGATGAATAACTGAAAGCGGGCCGATTCCAGAATTTTGAGGTCCTCCTCAAAATTCTGCCCTAGTTTACTGTGTCGGCTCTGATGAAGAGGCTGACAAACTGACTTCAAAAATGGAAATTTTATTAAAATGTGACAGAACCCATAGGGGTGCCTACGTATCTCCTCTTAAACGGGAATCAGGTCAGGCGTAGTTCAAAATACATCATAAAGGGAAGGAATACGATCAAAGATACTATCGTTTCACTGCGTCTGAGTTGATAGTGTGAGCACGTGATTTTTGCCCTATATATGAATAATTCCCAAAAATTTGAAACAAAATAATTTCTTTATTATTTTTGCAATTTTTGTAAATTTTATGTTTGGTTGCATTTTATTTGTGCATGATAATTTATATGAAAATACAAAAATATTGCATTTGCATTTAGGACTTAATTCTACATACTTTTGGATTAATTAGTAATTAGGGTTTTACAAAAATACAAAAAAATCGCAAAAAATGATTTTTGCTTTGAATTTTTCTTTAGTTTCCATCAAATTAGTTTAATTAGTTGTGTTGATTATTAATTAGATATTAATATAATTGGGTAGGTTGATCTAGTTATATTTTTAGAGTTTTATTGAGATTTATAGTTTTAATTTGAAAAGAAAAAAAAAAGAAAGTTGAAAGAAGGTAAATCTTTAAATAAAATGCCCAAATTTGAGCTAGCCCAAATCAAAGTCAGCCCACGACCTAAACTACCCAAATTCACCACCGCAGCCCAAGAAAACGGGCCAAACCCATGACCCGACCCATTTTTCCTTTAAAAACCCATGAGATCCCTCACAACTTAGGGACACGCGAAATACGTGACCCCTTCTTAACTTTCTTCTTCTGAAGGAGATAAAAAGAGCTCCCCTTACTCTGAAGAAGAGAGGCAATAATCGACAGACCCTCCCCTCTACAAAAACACGCCACGCCAAAAGTGGGGGAACTCCCCATTTTTCGATCTGGACTTCTTCTTCTTCTTTATTTTTTTCAGAAACATAGAGGGGGAACAAACTTTTCCTCTCTCATTTTTTTGGGTTCATCGTCACACTCACCAGCGATTGAGGGAGCTAAAGGAAAAATCGCAAATACAAATAAAATAGATAGAAAGTAATTCGAATTAGAGGGGGAGAAGTGTTTGGTTGGATAATTTTTCAAAGTGCAAATTCCGTTCCCTGGATCTATATGAGGCTGTTTGAAGCTCGAATTTGGTGGTTGTTTGTTGCTCGTTTGTTGTTGTTGCTATACTGAGCTCTGTTTGGTTTTGGATTTCATTTTTTTATGCCCAATACGTTAGGGATTTTTCTGGTCGGCTAGCTCAATGGTTACGGCTGTTGTACAAAGTTTGGTTCGAATTATTATCGGTTGATATATTGAAGATAGTCTGCCATTGGCGTTGTGGTTCTGATCCGGTTAATTGCGTCAAGTTTCATTTCTTCTATCCGTGCTTCATATTGTTCTGATTTTTAGACCTGAAATCGTTGTATATGTTTGATCTGTTTGTCTGGGTTTTGTTTCCAGTTTTATTCGCTGCTTATGTGAAAATGTTATGAGTTACATAATTGGAATTGCTTGATTTCATGAATAGATATTAACTGATGCGATGCATTTGAAACATGTGTTTAACTTTAGTTCTAGAAAATGAGCAAAATTGGTTAACTATAGAGACACATGCATCATGACTAAGATACTCACCAGCAGTGTATCTTTCACATTTCTAACGATCTAAACTAAACCCGAAACGCAGCTATGTAAGTTCTGAATGTGGATTCGAATTTGTGAGTCTGTGTTAAGGTCGTTTGTTGAGTCCTCGATTCAGATCGGCTCCAAGTTTTCGTTATTGCTGTACTAAAGTTTGGTTTGGAAGTTGTTTATTTATATATGAAAAGTTCTACTCCGTTGAAGTCATCAGTTCAAGCTCAGTTCGTTTGGTTTGCTGCTGTATTTCGGCTCCGTTTGCTGCTCTGTTGTGGCGCATAAATCTCTCTTGAATTCCAGTTTGAACTTCATCTTCTCATTGTAATTCCGGTCGAACACTTTAATCTGTCGAAGTTCGTTGTTCAATTAATAGCATATATGTTATGTGGCTTTAGCTTCAAGTGGACGACTTTGCAATTCATGTTGTCCTAAGTTTTGTTGCTGAAATTTCCATACCTTTTGTATAACTATTACAAAGTTCACTGATTTGCAAAAAGTGTTCTTGACTTACAAACGGAAGAGACAACCAAGTTCGATCTTTGATGGTAATTTGTCTTCTGTTGTTTCATTTTTTGCAAGTTTACTTTTGCCTTGTTTATTTATGTCATTTTCTATGATGCTTATCTCATTCAATGTTCTGCACTGTTCGAGTCGTACAATGTTCATCTACAATCCATGACCTTGCATATAGTTTCAACGTAAAGAAAAAAGAAAAAAAACTTGCTTATGTGTTTATTATAAAATTATCATAGTTATGGGTATGGTTTCCGTAGTATAATTGTGATACTTAATTTCAAATTAGTTTTAAATATGAACCTCCTTAGTTTGCTTTAGTAGAGTGCAATTTTCTGGAATAATTTGAGATGAGCCTCACCGAACAAAATAATTAGATGTGGGGCCTCAATAAATGGTCGTAAAAACTGATTAGAATTTGGGAGGGTTGTTTAGCGAACTTCACGGCCTTCCCCAAAATAATATTACGTTAGAACCTTTGGGACGCGATTTAATTAAATTACTTCCTTAAATTCGGGTGCGCATTGATGCGACCCTAATCCAAATCTCGACGAAGTCGAAATGTGTTGACAACCACGGGTGCCTTGATGGCGACGTGGTCAGAGACGTGTTTTCATGACGTCGCAATTCTTTTAAAATAAATAATGATAAAAGCAGTTTATAAATAAAAAGGCACATAAGCTAGCATGTATTAAAATCGGATAAAATCAAATACAACAGTTGAGCGACCGTGCTAGAACCACGGAACCCGGGAATACCTAACATCTCTCCCAGGTGAACAGAATTCCTTATCCAGATTTTTGGTTCGCGGACTATAATACAGAGTCATATTTTTCCTCGGTTCGGGATTAAAATCGGTGACTTGGGACACCATTAATCTCCCAAGTGGCGACTCTGAAATCTTAATAACCAAATCCCGTTCCGATTGTCACTTGAAATGGAAAAACTCCTTTACGCCCCCTTCCGTGGGTGTACAGTGAAAAAGGAGGTGTGATAGATAGGCTTCGGCCAGACTTTTCCGTCCATTTCTACAAAAATGATGGCTCCTCCAGTTAGAACACGGTGAATAATGTACGGACCCTGCCAATTGGGAGAAACATTCCCCTTGGCTTCGTGTTGATGTGGAAATATTTTCTTCAACACTAGCTGTCCTGGTGTAAACTTCCTTGGTTTAAATCTTGTGTTTGAAACCTCTGGACATTCTGTTCTGATATAACTGACCGTGGCAAACTACATTTATTCTCTTTCCGTCAATAAGGGCTAATTGCTCGTAGCAACCTTTTATTCATTCTGCATCATCTAACTCTGCTTCTTGTATGATTCTTAAGGAGGGAATTTCTACTTCGGTGGGAATGACCGCCTCCGTACCATAAACCAGCATGTAGGGAATGGCCCTGGTTGATGTGCGGACCGTGGTACGATAACCCAATAAGTTGAATGAGAGTTTCTCGTGCCACTGCTTGTGCCTTTCAACCATCTCTCTTAGTATCTTATTGATATTCTTATTGGCTGCTTCTACAGCTCCATTCATCTGTGGTCTATAAGCTATAGAGTTCTTATGTTTGATCTTGAAAGTCTCACACATTGCTTTCATCAGATCGCTGTTGAGATTGGAACCATTTTCGGTGATGAGTGATTTCGAAATTTCGAACCGACGAACAATACGGCCGCGGACGAATCTGGTACAACTTCTCTCGGTCACTGCTTTGTAAGATGCTGCTTCAGCCCATTTGGTAAAGTAATCAATTGCCACTAAGATGAACTTGTGCTCATTTGATGTGGCAGGCTCGATTAGTCCAATAACATCCATTCCCGATGAGGCGAATGGCCATGGTAAGCTTGTTACAGTAAGATCGTTTGGAGGTACTTTTATCATATCTGCATGTATCTGACAGCGATGGCACCTTTCGACATACTGGATGCAGTCTGTTTCTATTGTCATCCAAAAATACCCTACTCGGAGTATCTTTTTTGCTAAAACAAAACCTTTCATGTGCGGTCCGCAGGTCCCTGCGTGCACTTCCTTCAATAGTTCGGTTGCTTCTCTTGCATTGGTATACCTTAGTAATCCCAGATCGGGAGTCCTCCTATATAGGATTCCTCCACTATGAAAGAAGTTGTTGGATAACTTCTAGAGCGTGCGTTTCTAAGTAGCATTGGCAAGCTCTGGGTATTCTCATGTTGTCAAGTATTCTCTGATGTCGTAGAACCATGGTTTCCCATCGGCTTCTTCCTCAACATGAGCACAATAAACTGGTAGGTCTTGAATCTTGACCTGGATGGGATAGATAAAGTTTGTATCTGGATGTTGGATCATACATGATAAAGTGGCTAGGGCATCCGCGAACTCATTCTGTATTCTAGGAACGTGCTGGAATTCCGTCTTTCTGAATCTCTTCATCAACTCCTATATGTGATGTAGATAAGGGAGTATCTTGGGATTCTTGGCTGCCCATTCTTCTCAAACCTGATGTATTAGTACGCCCGAGTCTCCAATCACTAGTAGCTCCTCAATGTTCATGTTGATGGCTAGTTTTAGCCCTAAGATGCAGGCATCGTACTCGACCATGTTGTTGATGCATGGGAACCTGAGCTTGGCGGATACCAGGTAATGCTGACCGGTTTCTGATACCAGGACCGCTCCTATACCAACTCCCTTGAAATTTACGGCTCCATCGAAAAACATTCTCCAACCATCATAGGATTCTGCAATGTCTTCTCCTATGAAAGACGTCACACCTCCTTTTTCCCTATACACCCCGCAGAAGGGGCGTAAAGGAGTTTTTTCAATTAAAGGACAATCGGAACGGGATTTAGGTTATTAATTATTCAGAGTCGCCACTTGGGAGATTTATGGTTTCCCTAGTCACCGATTTGAATCCCAAACCGAGGAAGATTATGACTTTGTTACAGTCTGCGAACCAGAAATCCGAGTAAGAAATTCTGTTAACCTGGGAGAAGGTGTTAGGCATTCCCGGGTTCCTTGGTTCTAGCATGGTCGCTTAACTATTGTATTTGATTTTATGTGATTCTAATACATGCTTGCTTATGTGCTTTTTATTTATATACCTATTTTACCATTATTTATTTTAAAAGACTTGTGACATTGTGAAAACATATTTCTAATCACGTCACCACCAGTGTACACGTGATCATCAACACGTTTCGACTTTGTCGCGATTTGTATTTGGGTCGCATTAATGCACACCCGTATTTAAGAATGTAATTTATTAAAGCCGCACCTAATAGAGTCTAGCACGTTATTATCTTTTGGGAAGGCCGTGAAATTCACTAAACGATCATTTTTTTATTTTCTAAATATTTTAAACCTTTATTGAGGGCCCCGCAAGTTTGTAATTTTTATTGGGCGGGGCTCGTCTCATTTATTTTAAAAGGATAAACCTACAAAGCGACTACATTTTCTATTTTTGTTTTTGTTTCTAAAAGAAAATAAAAATTCCAAATTGATTATTATTAGAAGCTCGGGTTTCGAGTTCAAGTTCGGGTCCAAGCAAAAGGACGAACCTTTTAATTTAAAAACCACTACCTAACCCAAAACCCAAACTTTTATTTCTTGCTAAATCATAGACTGAAACTTTTGAGACAAATCCACATTTATCATGATTCTGTTTGCCTAATCAACCATAAGAAGAACCTATCAATCCATTTTCCACATTCAACCTATTTGCTAATATTGAAAGTTAAATTAATTACTGAAATGAGATTATAATTACACTAATGAATGACTACAACAACCCTGATTATCTATGTTTAACACAATGCTAAAGTGAAATTCATTGTAGTATTGAATCCTAACATGAATATGGCTTAGGCATTAATTTCCAATTCACTTATTAACCTGTTAAGGGCTCTGAGAATCACAAACATTTAAATCTCTTTCTTGTTTAAGCTGTCTCTGGTCTCTAAGACCATTGAACTAATTACAACTAACGAACAACATCCAACTTTTACAGTCCAAATTTTATTATAGCTCAAAAAAGTTCAAAACAAAACAAGTCTCAGATTTAATATCAATCAATCAAATTAAACTAAACAAACACATCAAATCGACTATCTATAATTACGGGCATTCAAAAGAGCATGGATCTGGAATAAAACTTCGTTTCATCCAAATTTGGAATTACATCAGGATGAATTCGAACTGTGTACCTGGGGATTGAAATTCCAAAACAGAAGAAGAAGGAGTCAGCCAAGCGGAGCAGCAATAAACAACAGTCGAACTCAATACAAACGTCGAATCACAGCCAGGGAAGACTCCAACAAAACTTCAATGAAATCCACAATTAAGCAGAAACAAAACTCAACTACTAAAGACTCAAATAGGCCCAAATGAACTAGGGATGAAATCCAAGTGTACCAAATAACCTATCAGCAAACATAAACCAATAATCGGACTTGACTAAACCAAAATTTGACTTGAAAAACCAGCCAAGTTCATTCGAATTTCAACTCAATGAGCTTATGAACCTCAAGCAATTAGATATCAAGCTAGAGAATGCACATTAAACACCCAGACTTGAAATTAAACTGAAATATCCAGGGAACAATAAATATTTCTGGATTTTTGAAGGTTTTTTTATTGTTCTTGGTTTTTCTTTTGAAAAGAATGTAAAAATCTAAGAGAATTTCAGATCTGAAGTTTTTAATTCCAGATCTGGAAGCTTTGGGGAGTATTTTTGGGGATCTTTTTGCTACCAAAACTTGTGAATAAAGTAAAGGGAATGACCTTTTATAGGCCCAAATGAGGGCAGCCCTCATATTTTCAGTTTGCACTATTAGTCCCTTCTTATTTTCATTTTAACCCTTTGATTTCTGACTAGTTACTCAAGTAAGTTCCTCTTCTTTGCTAAAAACTATACTAAAGTCTATTCTAGAAGGTCATATTCCCATTAAAATTCATATACTACCCCTTCCCTATTTTAAAATTACCATTCCTAATAAAAATTCCCTTTTCTATGCCTAAACTACCTCTGAAAACTTCTCCAAATTACTGACCCGGCCAAACCCTTTTACCCTAGCTACAGATTCAAATTAGTTAAACAAGTATTAAACTATTCAGCTAAATCCAACCAACCAAACCTTTACTTCTAAAACTGAATTAAAGAACAATTAAACCTACTAATCAAGCTAATATCATACTAATTCAATCCAATTAAGAACTAACAACATTCCGAACAGAATTCCCAAACATATTTAAACTAAAATCTCGAATTACTAAACAAAAACTAAATAAAGAAACAAAATCACCTACCAATATTTACAGAGATCAAGTATTGCCGAAGTCAAAACTAAACTTGAAATTAAAACGAGTAAAACCTAATCGAATCAAATTATACTAACAAAATAAAACTAAATACTGAAACAGATCAATATAATCTAAACCTAAGATTGTAATAGAAGCATGAACAATTAGAAACTTCATGAATCAACTAATAAATGAACCCATTAATAAGAAACAAGATTAAGAAGAAAGAAAGAAAAATGAAAGAACAAAACAGAGAAGGCAAACTTACGGCTAAAAATCTTCACTTGACCAATTCATCAAACTTGATTTTTAATTGATGTTATATGTTTATAAAACATATGGCGTCAATTAGAAATCAACTTGACGCCATAAAATTCCCCAGAACAAGTTCGAACCATGAACCCTAGATCTGTAATCCATCCCGTTCCTTTAGGATTCAGAGTTTTTTGGCTTGTGTTTCAGGTTGACGGAATCGAAGAGACTATAGGGTCCAATTTGGTGCGGATTCGGACGACATATCATTTTGGACAGATCTTCAAATCGATATACGAAATAGTTGACGACGATTCAAGAGAAACGGAATGTAGATTGGGCATGAGGAGGATGAGAGGAGCCTCGGGTGTTAATTTGGTAGGATTTTATGGTGGCGCAGCCAGGTTTTAGGGTGGCGGCTTGGATTAGGGTTCATGGTGAGTTCTCTGAGTTTGAGGAGTGAGGGAGACAATATGAGGGGTGGGGGGTATGTTCCGACACTTTTATATTGGGTTTGGGGCAGTTCCCAGCCGTTGATCGTCTCAACCTAGACGGCTGGGATTCAAAGACGCGATACGGCGTCGTTTGGGTTAGGCGTGGGGCTGACCGGGTCTGTGAAGGGGATATTGGGCTGGATTGGGGGGGAGTTTTTGTTTGGGCTGGAGTTTTTGGTTCAAAATGGCCCAATTGGCAACCCTCATTTCAAAAGCTTTTCCTCTTCTTCTTTTTTTCCAATTATTCTTTATTCCCCTCTTTTTTGTATTTAAAAAATTATATTAATTTTTTTTTTATTTTCTTGAAATTGAAACGACAAAAAAATCCTAATATGTTTAAACTACGCCACATAATTCCTAAAATTATTGTAAAAATCTAATTTGTGATAGTTTCCAAATAAAAATGATTAAAATGCGAAATGGACTAATTTTTGTGAGTTTTCATGCATTGTTCAAAGACAATTAACCCCTAGTTAATCCTAAAATATGAGATTGAATTCTAAATGCAAAATTCATATTTTTGTATTTTTTTATATGAATTAGAATGCACAAATAAAATGCAAACAATTAACACAAAATTTACAAAAATCACAAAATTGTAAACATAAGGAAAAATTATTTTGTTTGAATTTTGGGAATTATTCATATATAGGTAGAAAATCACGTGCTCAAAAAAGACACATCTTCGTCAGGGAAATATGTCTTCAGAGGCTCGTATTCTTCTCCCACAGTTTTATTGGCGAGATGATCTGCCAAAGCTTGTCCTTTGACTGCTTTCTGGGTAATATAAACAATGTCAAATTCGCTTAACAAGATTTGCCATTTAACGAGCTTGCCGGTAGGCATGGGCTTCTGAAAGATGTATTTCAATGGACCCATCCTTGATATGAGATAAGTTGTGTAGGCACAGAAATAATGCCTCAACATCTGAGCTACCCAGGTCAGAGCATAACATGTGCGCTCTAATAAGGAATATCGAGCCTCATACGGGGTAAACTTCTTGCTAAGGTAATAGATTGCTTGCTCCTTTCTTCCCGTTTCATCATGTTGTCCCAAAACACAGCCAAATACTCTATCCAAAACTGTGAGATAAAGCAAAAGGGGTCTTCCTGGCTCATGCAGAACCAAAACTGGCGGCGTAGACAAGTATTGCTTGATTCTATCAAAAGCCTTTTAACTATCATCAATCCATTTAGTGGCAGCATCCTTCTTTAGCATCTTGAAGATATGCTCAAAAATAATAGTTGACTGGGTTATGAATCGGTTGATATAGTTGCACCTCCCCAGGAAACTCATCACATCTTTCTTGTTTTTTTGCGGTGGCAATTCTTTAATGGGCTTGACTTTTGATTAATCCAATTCTATTCATCGGTGACTCACAATGAAACCTAATAACTTTCCAGCAGGAACCCCAAATGCACACTTGGCGGGGTTCAGCTTCAAGTTGTACCTCGTCAATCTGTTGAAGAACTTTCTCAAATCTTCCATATGATCTGCTGCTTTCCTGAATTTGATGATGACGTTGTCCACATACACCTCGATTTCTTTATGTATCATGTTATGAAAGATAGTGGTCATGGATCTCATGTAGGTGGCACCAGCATTCTTCAAACCAAACAGCATCATTATGTAACAGTACATCCCCCATGGCGTGATAAATGTTGTTTTCTTTGCATCTTCTTCATCCATCCACATCTGGTGGTATCCAGCAAAACAATCAACGAACGACTGCAACTCATGCTTGGTGCACTTGTTGATCAAGATGTGTATGTTTGATAGAGGAAAGTCATCTTTGGGATTGGCCTGGTTAAGATCCTGGTAGTCGACACGGACTCTAATCTTCCCATTCTTCTTTGGTACAGGCATGATGTTGGCTAACCATGTCGGATACTCTACCACTCTAAGAACTATGACTTTGACTTACTTGGTAACTTCTTCTTTAATTTTCGAACTCATGTCTGGTTTGAATTTTTTGAGTTTGTGCTTTACCGGCGGACATTTCGGATCTGTTGGCAACTTGTGAGACACAATGGATGTGCTAAGACCTGTCATGTCATCATAAGACCATGCGAAGAGATCCTCATACTCCATTAGGAACTCGGTGTACTCTTTTTTTTTTTCTGATGGTGACAAATGCATGCTGATACATGTTTCTTTGACATTCTATGCATTCCCTAAATTGACAATCTCAGTTTTGTCCAAATTGGATTTGGGTCTATTCTCAAAGTTCTCGGACAACCTCTTCTGGTATATCATCCTCTTCTGAATCTATGTCCGTTTGTTGCATTGCCTCGTTTCAAGTCACAGTTGTTGGTTCATCATCAAGATATGTAATAGTAATGCCCGAAGTTTTTCGGGCACTGGAGGTCCTGACTGACCAATTGGCGAGGCGTTCTCCTCGATTCACAACATGAATGGAAGGGCCTTCCTCCCCTTCCTCCTCGAAGATAACACAGCAGTCCATATCATCTTCCAAAAAAAGGTTCTTCATCGCGGCTAGAGTTCCATCCTGTTCTGATCCATATATAACATCAGCTAGCTAAAAGGTCTACTCCAAGAGGTATAGGGTGCTCCAATGGATAGTAGGGGCTGTATCATGGTGGTGACCAATGGTCAAACTCCTACCAAGTGTATTCATACCCTAAGCCAAAAGTAGTGCCATGTTTCTTTAGTTTGATAGGTTTGGTGATACCATAGAGGTTTTTCCCAAGTCCTTTCCCGGGTTCATACCCGCTCTAATTCAGGATGCTCTCAATCTTGTTATCCCACCACTTGTCTTTCTCCATGGCATTGACTCGCTCGATGTGATGGTATGTTTCTCCACCTATTCTCCTTCTACCTCCGATCATCGGGATGGTTTGGCGACTATATATAGGGTTGCTACCATCGCCATAAATGATCACTTCCTGATGATTCCATTCAAACTTCACCGCTTGGTCCAAGGGTTGATGCTACTGTCCTAACAACATGGATCTAGGGTCATCCCAGCAATAAATTGTAAGATGCTGGCACGTCTATGACTCGGAAGTCAACATCAAACCAGGTAGGTCCCATCTGTAAACACTGGCTAATTTCTCCAATGGTAGATCTTCGAGACCCATCGAAAGCTTCAACACTGATAGCTCCGTCTTTGATCTCATACAGTCCTTTCCCCAATGTCCTGAGAGTTATTAGTGGACAAATGTTAAGGCTGGATCCCCCATCGACCAGGATCCTGGTGATGAAGTAATCTTTGTATTGGGCAGTGATGTGCAATGACTTGTTATGACTAAGCTCTTCTGGTGGTAGCTCATCCTCGTGGATGGTGATCTTGTGATTTTCCAGCACTTGTCCTACCATGTTTGCCATTTTGCCTCCCGTTATGTTGCTGGGAACATAAGATTCACTAAATATTTTCATTAAGGCATTATGTGCCTCGGAGCTTTGCAAAAGAGCAAGGATGGAAATCTGCGTTGTTGTTTTGTTTAGTTGCTCAAAGATTGAGTATTGTTTGTCATGTACCTTCCTCGAAAGGTCATCGGGTCCAATTTCAACAGGACGCCCAAACTTGCTTGTTGGACTCAACTAGATGTTCTAGAGTATATATTCTGCATGTTCTGGTCATGCCCTGTGCGGCGATTACCTCTCCAGTATGTGTTTTTCCTTTCCTTCTAGCTTTAGCTGTGTAATCCCATGTATGGCGTTTGATTTAAGTAGGGTCATGTCTGTCATAGAAATTGGAATTGGCATCCTGGGAGGTAACACAACAACTTCAAATGTTTCATGTGCCTTTGGGATACAAAACTCAACCTTGATTGGTCTTGGCGCCTTTGCAGGAGGTGTTTCAAACTCAAGTGACACATTTACCACATCGTCCTCAGAGGGATGGATCTGAACAACAATGGGATTGAAGGTAACTGCCGGCTTCTTAGGTTCATCTCCTTCAGCTATCAACCCGATTGACCCTTTGGGTCCCAATCATCCTCAATCTCGATCATGTGGATGCCTCCACCCTTGTGGTCAGGTAGGGGGTTGTTGCGGAAATTGGGAGTGGGCTCCTTTCATATAATGACCTTGTTATCAGTCAAAGTCTGAATCTTGTCTTTCAAAGAGCGACACTCATCGATGGTATGGCCTTTCATTTCGAAATGGTATGCGTAGTTTTTGTTGGGATTGATCCATTATGAAGGATGTTCTGGAGTTATGGCTAGGATAGGTGAAACGTAACTGGCTGCTTTGAGTTTTTCATATAATTGGTGAATTGGCTCGGCTATGGTGGTATACTGCCTAGGAGGTCTTCGATCGAAATTTGGTCTACGTCGAGGAAAGTTTTGGCGAGTGGGTGGTGATGGGTAGTGCAAGGATTGGGCATTATAGGCTTGGTACACAGGTGCGGGTTGGGAATATCTCGGTGAGGTGGGTTGGTATGTGGGCGATGGAGGTCATTGGTAGGCAGATGGTGGCATTTGGTATGTAGGTGACGGTGCTTGGTAATTTAGGGTAGGTTGATATGTGAGTGGAGTTGTAGGATATGTTTAGTATTTCAAAGGGGATTTGGTTCTTTGCGTAGCCATTACGGCATTTATGTCTTTTTTCTTTGACGTGCCACCAGACTGTAAGGCCTTGTTGTCGCCTGTAATGCTTCGAGATTTGTGACCATACCATTCTTGATACCTTCTTCAATTCTTTCTCCCAACTTGATGATGTCAGAGAATTTTTAACCTTCTATCAGCATCAGCCTCTCATAGTATTGCGGATCCTGAGCCCGGACAAAGAACATGTTCATCTGCTCTTCCTCTAAGGCTTGACTAACCTTGGCGGCTTTTGACCTCCAACGATTAGCATACTCGTGAAATATTTCCGTGAGTTTCTTCTTCAAATTTTGAATATAGAACACATCCAGTGCATTCTTAGTGCTAAACCCTAATCGGTCCATAAAATCGGATGCCATACTCACCCAACTTGTCCATGTATTTGCATCTTTGCTGATATACCATGATAAGGCATCGCCTTTCAGACTATTCATGAACAGCTTCATGCGGATTTTTCGTCCCTTCCTACTCCTACCAGTTTATCACAATTTATTCTCAAGTTGACCCTAGGATCACCTGTACCATTGAACATTTCGAACTTGGGAGGTTTGTACCCCCTCCGGGAGCTCAACATCTAGCTGAACACGAAGATCTTCATAGTTCAAACCCTCAACGCCTTTGCTACCTTCGACACCTTAGACCCGACTAGTTAACTTCTTGAGTTCAGCAGCCAAATTTTGAATGAGGGAGTCCTTGTCATTTGATTGGGTGCACTTGTGATTGGCTGAGTATAGTGTGGTACACTGTCCATAAAGATGAGATTGTTGTGGATGTGGTCGTTTTTGGTGTTTTGCGGTTCGGGAATGAGTAATATAGTGTTGTTGCATGTGTTTCAGGCTTGGGTATGAATGGGTTGTGTTGGTGGTTGCAGGGTATTTTGTGGAGGTACGGGGTTCTGGGCGTTAACATCAGGAGCGACAAGAGTGATTGACAGGCTTGCCAGGTTCCAGACTTGGTCCAATTCTTCCCGAAATCTTAGTGAAGTCTGCTCAAGATGAGCAACAGTCTCCTTGGCAATTGTAGTGTTCTGAGAAGTTTCCTCAAGTTCTTTTCTAGCATTTGGATCTCCCATTTTGCCTTTGTTCCTATTTATGGTAGTACTCGGAGGGGGAGGAGGTGGAGGGCCCTTGGATCTTGTTGATTATGTTGATGGTGCCAGAGTGCACGAACTAACATTTGGGAAGGGGAATAAAAAAATAAAAGAAAAACAAAAGGTAAAATGTTAGTGCGCATTCTGAAAAATAATATTGTGATATTTAAACACATTGTGCAGGAATATATATCGTTTCCTAATTTGGGTGCCTCATTGTGCCTGAGGTAGGCCTAGTGAAAAATTAAATTAGGAACTTATAATTCTAATTGCCTCAGTTTATTTATAAAAACAAGACGAGTCTTAAAAAAATGACTGAATAATAAAAGATGTCACTAATGGCTAGTGGCCTTATTACATTATGAAAGCAGTAGAAATAAAGGGTTCTAACTACTTGGTCCCAGAAGGACCTTCCCCAGATTCGGTACTCTTGCCTCCGTCGTACAGCTGCATCAACTCGCGCAGTCCTAATAATAGATAGGCTCGAGCCAGATGCCCGCCTACACTTCCCTCGGCATTCTGGCAATCTTCAACCCTCTTCAAGAATTTCCCTTCCAACTCCACTAGACCTCATTCCAGATACCCTAGCTGATTGCTGGTGTTGACAGCCATATCTTTCCATTCGTTGATCAGCTTCTCATGAGCTTCCTGTATTTCCCAATGTTCATTTTCACATTGTCGCATCCTTTTGCGCAGTTGATTGTATTTTACTTGTGTTGTAGATTTCTTATCAATAAGCCCATGACCATGGACAAACCCGACCCAAGCCAATGTGATCATCTTCCAACCAACCCGTGTAGTGCGGCACACACCCGGCATGATACATGTCTGGTTCAATAGATTCCTTCCTTAAGATGAGCTTGCGATGCCACATGTGCTGAGCTTGACACCTGTGCGGGCTATCATCATCTTGAGAGTCAGCCCTAAAATGACTCATTTTCTCAATCCTTGGTATGATCTACTTTCTTCCAGCTTGCCTCATAGCTCGGAGAGGGACATAAGGGTAAGTTCCTCTTAAGCCGATGAGTATAGGGAACGGTGCGCCCCGAGAACGAACAATAAATTCCCCGATTGGGAACCACTCATACATCTATTGTACTTGTTCTTCTTTTAGGTTCTCAAATAGCTCTACCCATCCACTGGCATCTTCCGGCTGAGCAAACATGTTGGGCATAAAGTTCATTCGCTTTGGGTGATGAAAAGCGATATGTTCATCCCAATCCCTGCGTATGATTTCCTGTCTGTAGTCGCCTTTCTGAATATGTTATATGAGCCAAAGATGAAGTAACAGATTGCACCCTTCAAAGTATGGGGCCCCTTGTTGACACTTTTCTAAAGCTCGATACATTTCGGCAATGATCATGGGCACTATGCTGAAAGACTGCCATCAATACCCTCCATCATGGTTTTGGTAACCATGGCTAGTCTGGTGTCCTAGCCTTCTTCATGGGAAAGATCATCACACCCAAGAAGTAGAACATGAACACAAAGACCCTTCTATGTATATGACCCAAATATGTAAAAGCGAACTCATCAGGGTAGGTGCCGTAGGAGTTGTTGTGGCCAAACCTTCCATATAAGAAGTCAAATGGTATGTAGTACTCCTTCAGACAAGTCAGATCGGGGTTTTTCTTGAGTCCCATCGTTTTGAGAAAACCCCTTCCTTTGCGATTTTTTGTCATAAGTAGACCTGGAGTCTCCCAAGGTATTCTAGCTAGACCCTCTATTTCTTCCAACAAAGGGGTCATCTCGAGGTCCCTGATGCAAAAAACCGAACTTTCATTGTCCCAGAATAAAGTAGCGGCTTCAATAACCGTGTTGTCAGTCTTAACATCCAAAAGTGAAGGAAGGTTTCCTAAGTATTTTCGGACAAGGGTCTGATTACTGACATAAAGCTCATCCCACCAGCTTAATAACCTTGGATGGATGTTGGTTACCATACCAAATCTGGGGACTTCGTGCCTCATTTTCTGCAAAACAAAGTGTACCCTTAACCCCGCTAGACTCGACTATTTAAATCAATAATTAGCAACAAAGACATTTAGTTCTCCAAATAAATGCACATAACGTGGAGGCGTCCGTTTGGGTTCCGAGGAAACCCGGTGGACTTTGGTTTAGGCTATCTTAATGAGTCATTATGTGGACAACATAACTAACTCAGCTGGGGTTGAACATGATGCATGAACAGTTTAATGGAATAAGGTTTCTACTTTTTGAAGTGCTAGACAAGGTACCCTTGAGCGGACAACTGAAGAGGGAAAGGCGCGGAACCGTCGACTACACCGTTGATCGACTGGTTTTACCGCAAATATGCCTTTGCCACATTTAGGGGGTCATACTATCGGAAGGACGCAACCGCTCATTATAAGCATTCTTATAGGATTTGTTTTGGCACGAACGGAATATGATGTTAAGAATACAGTCATAGGAATAAAGCATATAGCGTGTATTTTCACGTTCATAAATATTATAATAAATGCTCGAAAATTACAGCGGTATAATAATAAGGCAGTAAAGGGAGAAATTAAAAGAAAGGAAAAATAAAGAAACATGAAGAGCCAAGTTAGTATTTATGATGAAATAATTATAGGCAAGAAAATAAAGGCAATTAAGGAAGCAATAAAGTCACACAAAGCATGTAATGGTAAAAACATTAAAGAAATCCCCAACAGAGTCACCATGCTGTTGACGCCTCCTTTTTCCTTCCGAAAAGATAGGCGAAATCGGGTTTACGACATTATGGATAAAATAACTCTTATTCCCTTTTAAGGAATTGAGTTATGGAGTTGAAGAGTCGCCACCTAATGATTATAGTGCATTAGGACATTTATAAAGAAAAGAAGAAGATTTTTGAAAGAAAATCAGAGTTTGGGTAAGGGATTGAGATTATCTCAAGGGGAAGGTGTTAGGCACACCTCAAGATCCACTAGTGTGGTTCCTGGCCATGCTTAATTGTGACTTTAAGGAGAGTAGAAACACATAGAGTTTGCATATAGTAGTTACAAGCAAAATGTATTAAATTTTAGAATGGAAGGGGGAAGGACACAAGTGATTTTAAAAGAGAAGAATTAACCGGAACATAAAAAAAAACATTATACAAGTAAAGAAAAGGGGAAAGGGGTCCTAGGTTTAAATACAGTATGGATCACATTGGTACAATACCCACCAATCACTCTCGCACGAGATATTAACGCACTGGTCATCATATCCATATTCTACCCTTCCCGCCTCGTAAAGGTTATTTAAACGTGTGGATTGGTCATGAGTGCTTATTGCATGCTATTACATGTCCCGTCCTATAATTCCTAGAGGGTGTTTAGGACCGCTATTCCTATAAGGTGGGGACTAGGTTGAACCCTTAGGTTTAAAGGTCAAAATACTATGCGATATACAAAAGTAAATAGGACTTCATGTAAGGGGTCATATAAAGGCACGTAAAAGGCTCAAGTATCCCTCCACAGATAAACATATAATTAGCACGTCTCAATCATATTTAAGGTCTAAGAAAATGAGAGTTAAAGGCTGGAATGTTCAGAAAAAAGGGGTTAAAATAGAAGCTGAAAAGTTTTATAAAGAATTTGCATAAAAGAGTTGGACGCGAACTTTTAGATCTTGATGAAAAGGTAGTAGATACGTAACAGTTTAGGAATTGAAGAAACATTTTTTTTCTTTAAACACTCTCTAGAATAAAAAATAGTTTTCAGACAAAAGAGGTAGAAGAACATATGTAAAACCATTCAGAAGTGTAAAAGAGCATGTAAGTATATTATTTTTGAACTATAGTTTTAAAAAATTACTGAAGATATAATGTCCTGATGAGTTTAGAAACAGTAACGCAATTCTGGGAAAGGTAACTAAGTAGAAAGCATTTGCACAAATATGATTATTTAGAAAATAGGACAGAAGTTTAATAGGAAAAACAAGAGGATCTCAGAGACAAATTCGGACAGTCTAAAGATGTTGAGTGGTTTAAATATGATTAAGAATGATCAATCAATTTTATTCGGCCTAAGGCTTGCCTAGGTGTTGTTTGATCATAAGAGAAAGTGGACATGTATATTTGTTTTCCATTTTTTAAGAAAAACCTGTTAACCAGAATTATGGATGCTAAATGAAATTAGTGAGGCATTCAACAGTTGCAAATACAACCCTACATACATGATATCTAATGCACACAAAGGTCCTAAACATGGTATCTAAATGCAATAGCAGTGACTTGTTGATTTATTAACTGATTGTGACTATAAAATAAATAACAAGCTGAGGATAAAAGACATGATTTCTAGTCATATGAGATGTATGCCCTAGACATGGTTTCTATTGCACAAGTAGGTAAGTAAAATCCTATAGCATGTTTTCTACCCATTACTTAAAGCTAAGCATGCATAATCCCACCCAATTTCACTATAAACCCCATTGTTCATTACAAGTTATTACAGACCAATGTGATTAAATTACAGTAGTGGAGAGAAAAAAAAAAGAAGTTAATCTATAGGGAGACTTCAAACAGGCCCAAATCTCCAACCTCACTTCTTTCGAGTTTCATAGCCTTTGCCAAGGTTTTGGGTGCGACAAAGCTCCCTGAGGGCCCATTGGGGCCCTTGGCCAATACCAGGAAACCAAACAGATTAACATTGAATCAATGCAAGTGTGGAATTACCAGCCTTGTGCATCAAAGTTCAATGGGTACTCAAGGTACCCGAAGCAATGCTTACACTAAGGGGGTAGAACCTAAATTCTAGGAGTAGTGAGATTGTGATAGAGTTTGAAGAAGTTTAGTTGCAAACAGTTTAAAGAGGATTCACATGAAAACAATTTTGAGAGAAAAGTTCCAGAAAAGTGATAGAGTCCCTTAAAAATCAATTGAGTTTGAAAGCAATTTATATGGAACCAGTTTTGAAAGCAAAGAGTCACACAGTATTCAGAGAACACAAACAAGGGCAGGGGAAAGGGAACAAATAACTCACAAGCAAGAACACAGTTACGTATGTACAAAACATCAAAGAGAAGTACTACAGAATAATCAAGCATGTTTTGAACAAAGGGTCGGGTTCTTATAGCACCAGTTTGATAGATACTAAATAGTGTAAACATCAGGAAGAGGTTTAGGGCTATTTAGTAGCTAAGAGGGTCCTGAATACATGCTAATAGTGTACATGGGTGAGAGGGAATAAGGAGAAACATGCATGAGACAGATAAAGGGAGTAATCGACATGCCAAGCTGAGATAAGCATATTAATCAACACAGGGACATGCTAATTGCAGTAAGAACAACAAAACCATAAGTAAAAGCATGCAAGAAACAAAAAGAAGTGAAACAAAAATAGAAACATATTGCTTTGGAGCTGTAAATCAAATAGGAGACATACCAATTGAAGGTAAAGTAATGCAGGGTAGTGGTGAATTATAATATGCAAGATGGTAAGCAATAGTTTGAAGGGAGTGAGCAGCAATATGTAGAGAGTGTGTAGAGAGAGACAAAAGCACAATAAAGAAGTAGCAACAATAGCAGAAGTGAGCAGCAATAGCACAAGTGAGCAATAATATAGAGAGCAATGGAACAGTGAAATAGTCTAAAACTCAGCATGAGTTTCAAACTATGGGAGCAATCAGTAGTCACAAGAGAAGTGAAAGGGATTGTGTGGAAACAAAGAGATAGCACTGAATATTTTTTGTGAGAGAGAGTTCATAGGGAATTATGTTGGTGTTTTGAGTGAGAAGAGAAAAGGAGTACTTATTGTTTTTGAAAACCAATAGAGAATAGGGTAACAAGTACATAATTAAAGAAACAGTACCAATTTGAATCAGTCATGAGACCTTAATTCCTTTAAACTAGAGATTCGTAATTCGAATAAGAGTATCAGATAACGAAAGAATTAATCAGACAATTAATCACACCACAGTAAGAGTAGTAGGCATGCAACATGTAATAAAGGCCAAATACATAGTGCTCCAAAATAAGGCAAATATGTACTGAACATTCGAACAATATGTGTAAGTACACAAATATGGTAAACATATACATTAACTCTGACAAGTAAGGAAATAATTCAAAAATCAGTGTAAGAATCCAGGTTAATTCTAAAATTAATTAATAGGATGTGTTTATTTTTATTTAAAAAATAAGCCAATTGTTTAAACTAAGAAAATTAGAATTAAATGGAAGGCCAGCTTGTTTGTCAGGGCATGCCTAAGTTTAAAATTCAGGCAGTCCATACTTAGTTAAATTAAAAATAATGGTTGGACATAGAGTAATGCTTCTACAGAGAATAATAGGGGTTTTAGGCTTAAAAAAGGGACTGAAAAGAGAAAGATATTCTGAAAAGGTTAAAACATAGTGCTTATAAGTTTGTAAAGTGAAAAAGAAGAAGATATAATGGTATGAGGGGTAGTGATAAAAAGCTAAAAGGGTTCACATAGTAGAGGAATATTACAAGTTGAAAAGTGAAAGAAACATGTGGTAATAATAAAAGGTTTTCTTTTACACCTGTAAAGAAAAAGGGAGGGGCTAAAAGGGGTCTGCTTTGCGTATAAAATAGGAGTCATTTGAGACTAATGGGGGATTTTGAACATTAGAAATTCAATATTGAGAGCTTAGGTTTTTTTTGGACACTACGATTTCAGAGTGAAATTGACAGATTCTTCATACTAAGAATCCATCTTTGAAGGCGAGAGATAGACTGATTTTTCAGAACTTGAAATTCATTCTTTGAGAGCTAAAAACTGAAAGTGAGGCCTTTTCTTTACTGCTGAAAATCAGAACTCTGTTACTGCTTCTGTGGATTGCATTTGGTACTACTAATTTTCAAATTGGCTTTACTGGGTTTTCTGTTTGGTTTTGAGTACTGTTTCATTGATTTCCTGGGTTTATGCTTGGGTTTCTAGTCTGCACTGGTTTTCTGCTACTGTTACATTGGTTTTTACTATCTCTGGTGCAACTGTGTTGCTGTTTGGTTTTTGAAACTGTTATTGGTTTTCCTAGGATCTGTTCTGTTGGGTTTCTGCCTGTTGCTGGTTAATCTACCTGCTGTTGTTACTGCACATGCTGATCCTCCTCTTCTTCCAATATTTGTCTATTTTCAGGTACACTTTCGAACCACTATGATGTAGCTGTAGCTTAGTAGACAGAGAGTCAGTTGTGTAGTCTTGTTTTGAAATTCAATGGAAATGTGGACTATGGAATTATGCAGTTGAATGGAACTGTCTTCTTTTGTTTAAAATTGCAATCTATAGTGTTTAGTTGTGTATTTAATGTAGTTAGTTATGAAATGTGTAAAATAAATAAGTAGTTAGTAGATTAATAACTTAGACTTTATCTTTAATTGTCTTTTGCATGTTTAAGGCAGACTGTTTCTAACGTTCCCAAATGCAATATAATCTTTAATTATTTAGTCAATTTGACCAAAATCGGTTTCATTAGGCAGTGTATAGTATAACGTTTGAATCCAGCTAATATCATCTTCTAGTAGTTAACTCCATTGGTCTCAAGCGCTCAAAACTGTTAGTTTAAACTATTTAGAGAATGGTTAGTTTGTTTTAATAATTTGTCAAACTTTGTATGCTATATATATTTTAAGCTGTTGAAATATTCGCTTGTAGAATAAGGCACGAAACAGTCTCCCTTAAGCAAGCTCAAGTGCAATTTCCGTTCACATTAATCTAATAACTAATAAGAGGCCCGAGCTTATAAACAGGTAATTAATTAGG
Source organism: Nicotiana benthamiana (assembly GCA_034376525.1). NCBI lineage: Eukaryota > Viridiplantae > Streptophyta > Magnoliopsida > Solanales > Solanaceae > Nicotiana > Nicotiana benthamiana. The sequence continues at coordinate 51,111,133 of CM067340.1, read as the reverse complement.
ACCTTTTCCCTTTTATTTTAGAGTCAAGCTTAATAGAAAAAATGTAGTTACTTTAGGATTGTCCTTTTAAAATAAAGTGAGATGAGCCTCCCCCAATAAAAAATTCAATGATTTGTGGGGACCTCATAAATGTATATATATTGAAACACTTAGATTTTGGGACGGGTAGTTTAGTCATTTTCACGGCCTTCCTCAAATAATAATGCATTAGTCTCTTTAGGCGAGTACTTTAATAACATTACCTCCCTAAACTCGGGTACACATTTATGTGACCAAAATTCAAATCTCAACGACGTCGATATGTGTCAACAGCCACGGGTACATTGATGTTATGTGGTTCGAGATGCATTTTCATGACGTTGCAATTATCCTTAAAATAATAATAATAATAATAAAAGCGGTAAAGGGTTAAAATTTGCACATATGTTTAACATGTACTAAGACCCAATAAATAAGCTGAATATGACAGTTGAGAGACCGTGCTAGAACCACGGAACTCGGGAATGCCTAACACCTTCTCCCGGATTAACATAATTCAGTACTCGGATTTCTAGTGCGCGGACTGTTAAACAGAGTCATATTTTCCTTGATTCGGGATTCAAAGTGGCGACTCTGATTTTTTAATAATAAACCCATATTGATTGTCCTTTAATTGGGAAAACTCCTCTGCGTCCCTGCGGGTGTAGTGAAAAGGAGGTGTGACAGCTCTGGCAGCTCTGTTGGGGACTATTGATATTGAACCATTGGTTCAGGATTAGAAATTTGAGCTTATAGTAAATTGTTGTATTTTTGCTTTATTATTTGATATTTTCGTATGGTCTGTGCTAAATGTGCAAAATGATGCTTGTTACCGCTTTGATATTATTTGACTGTACATATAAACTGTGTCAGAACCTTCTCTTCTTTCCTTCCGGGATGTGCTCACTGGTTTGAGACTCCCTATTCTATTAGTGTTATGCCTTTAAGTAGAAGGAATCTCGGATAAGTTACTAAGCCGGATGATCTCGCGGGTCCCCGAATTTGTAGTCCCCTCCTCGACTTGAGTTGTCCACTCAGGTATACAGTCTAGGATACATACCCAGGCTCTGAACTTAGAAAAACATGATTTTGTGCCGGATCCCTAGTATGAACGTTTATTTGCATCATGTTGCATTTGACTTAGGGGGCTCAACACAGGGGTTGGGCCCATCTAGGAAAATCAAGATGAAACGATAATATCATCCTGCTGCATCTTGTTTGTTTTGCACATTCATTTGCTTCAAACCTGCATGCTGGCCATCATGTGAAATCGGGAATTCTGAAAAATTGTGAAAAAGGACAAATAGCAGTGTAGAGAGATAACTACTCATATTTAGAAAACCCGATGTCAAAACTCTGCCAAAATTTGATTTTTGAAAAGAAGAAAATGGGGTGTTTACTTGAAAAACAAAAGAGCTTTGTTTTAATTTAGTTTATTTTCTTTGGCGAACTACGCCGGTTTGATTCTCATAGAATGTGAGATACGTAGGCAGCCCTCATCCGGTCCAACCTCCCATTTTGCAAAAATAGCAAAAAATATCGAAATTTTAATTTTTATCATAAATAAGTCGGGTGATGCCATTTTCGTAAAAAACAGCCCAATGTTCCCGAAAGGGACACCGGAAGGCTGACTTTGCATAAATAGCCACCTTTGCTTTTTTTTAGATTTTTGGTCGATTGGCCCACACAACCTTAGAATCTTCGCCCCCGAGGCGCTGAAAGGCCGTGTTAGCAAATATCGGATTATTTAGTTTGAAAAACAAACAAAGAGACATATGTAAGTCAGGTGATGCCGTTTTCATAAAAAATAGCCGAATGTTCCCAAAAGGGATGTCGGAAGGCTGACTTTGCATAAACGATCACCTTTGGTCATTTTTTTAGATTTTTGGTCGATTGACCAACACATCATTAGAATCTTCGCCCCTGAGGCGCTGAAAGGCCGTTCTTGCAATATCGGTTTTCTATTTTTGAAAAATAAGAAAAAGAGTCATAAATAAGTCGGGTGATGCATTTTTTCAAAAATAGTTGAATGTTCCCGAAAGGTACCCCTTAGAATAAACGGCTGACTTTGCATAAACGGCCAACTTTGGTCATTTTTTTGGATTTTCGATCGATTGACCCACACAGCCTTAGAATCTGCGTCCTCGAGGCGCAAAAAGGCCGTGTTTGCAAATATCTGGTTTTCTATTGTTTAAAAATAAGAAAAGAGTCGTAAACGGTGATGTTGTTTTTTCCATAAATAGTCGCATGTTCCCGAAGGGACGCCGGAAGGCTAACTTTGCACTAATAGCCACCTTTAATCATTGTTTATGATTTTAGTCGGTTAGCTAACGCAACCTTAAAATCTTTGTCCTCGAGGTGCTTAAAGGTCGTGTTTGCAAAACCCGATCTTTTATTTTTATTTGAAAAAACAAGAAAAGAGTCCGTGGTCAAGTGAATGCCATTTGGATTTTTGGTCAAAATAAGCCGAGCCAGCTTTTTCAGTGTATTAAAATGTTTTTGCCAAGATAGCCTTAAAGTACTTTTAGTTGTCAAAAGGCTATTTTCGTAAAATAACGGACAAGTTTGTAAAATAATCCTTCCCCACCTCAAAATTCATGTGAAATTGAGTATGGGGCGTCAGAAAAAATAGTCATTTGGTTAAAATTGGCATATAGTAATTCTTTGATTAGAGTATGCGGGCTGTTTGATTTTCGAGTCCTTATGTTGTCTTTTCGTCAAATTTTGTTAGTTTGGTCAATTTTTAAACCATTGTAATTAAAGTTGTTTTATTATGAAAATTGAAAATTCCAAAAAAAACTGCTTTATTGGTGATTACCTTTTATTGGTCCGAACTACGCAAGGTCTGATTCATGCGGGGTCATGATACATAGGCAAGCTCCGTAAGATTCGACCACCACTAAAAAGAAAAAAGGGAATGATAGAAAAAAACAAAAAGAGAATGAGAAAGAAAGGAAAGTTCGGGAGATTTTCAAAGGGGCACAATTACAAGAAGCCGGAACGACACACGTAACTGAAGTGAATGCATGATAGAATGGTTTAACTGCTTAGGTGCACTGCATCCCTGATATATATTTATTTGTCAAATGCCATAACGCTAACGTGATGGCTTCACTTTGTTATGTTCATATATAGAATAGTGGTTGGTTATGGTAACTATTCCCTACAAAGCAAAGTCAAAGGATAATGATACAGAACCTCACCGAGTGGGTCGGTACCGATGACCGACAACAACTGGTTGAACGGAACAACTGGTTGATAGAAAAAGTGAAAATGCTAAGACAACATGTGGCATACATGTATCGGGCATGGATGGCTCGGAAAGCACCACCCCCGCCACCACCTAGCTTTCTGGAATCTATCCTTACCCGAACACCAAGCACAATGCTAGACGATCCCCCACACTCTCCATATATACCCGCCTATCACAGCTTTCCCAGCCACCCGAGTAGCTCCATCACTCGCCCTCCAGCTATGTTTTCTCAATGCTGCTCCCCTCCCCAACACCACTTCTCTCCCCGGGACCCCAAAAACCATACTTCGCTTTCCAGGTACCCTGGCTCCACAAAAAGCCTATCCACACCCTCAAGCATATCGGAAACCTCCTGGATCATGTTTTAAGCAAAATCGGGCATTTAGGAATTAGAAGTTGCTGAAGCGAGAAAAGGCTCTCACCCCTATCGGAGTATCTTATGCAAGTCTGTTTGAAAGGCTAGGGCATGCTGGCCTGATTGAGCCGCTCCCCGCATGTACTCCAGATCCAGGTGCAAGAAGCTTTGATCCTGGTGCACGATGCGCATACCACTCTAATGTCAGAGGGAAAAACATCGAGAGCTGTCATAATTTTAAAAGGGAAGTAGAAAGAATGATCTAACAAGGGCGGATTATGATCGATGACAGCGACACGGAGCACGCGGATCCTCTTGGGAACCATTGAATGAAGCTGCAGATGTTGAAGTAGATTGTGATCTTGGCAAGATTGATGCAAAACTCTGTGACTAAGACATTGTGCGTGGTGATTGAAAAGACGCTCCATTTTTGGGTCATCTGGAGAGGATCTTTTGGTGGCTTAGGTTGTTTTCATTTCTGTTGTCCGGTTTATTTTCAGGGTTGTAATCCGGATATTGTCTTGTGGTCAAACCCTCTTATCCTTTTTATTTCTATGGTACTTAATGTGGTATGATATAGGTTTTTTTTAGGGTGTAACTATTTGTTTGTTGTTTAAACAGTTTTACCGTTTTGTCTAAATGCAAATTTCGGTCTTTTATTACCTCCAGTCTTTTTCTTTGTTTAGTTTTCTTTACCCTTTTGTTTTGCTTTTGTTCAACGCTGATTCTAGTGACATGACATGCACGCACATTTTAGGCCTAATCTTGAAAGTTCATCATAAAGTCATTCAGAGATGATCCGGACACTTTGAAAAATAAGAACAGTTTGAGATCATTTGAAGCCTGAACCATGTATAACTGGGGCAAGTAAAACATAAATAAACCATAAAACCAAGTTGGCCATATTGACAAGGGGGCGTTCGTAGTAGGAAATTTTTCCAATTAAAGGACAATCAAAATAGAATTTATTATTAAGATTCAGAGTCGCCACTTAAGAGGTTTATGGTGTCTCAAGTCACCGATTGAATCCTGAATCGAGGAAGAGAATGACTCTGTTTAATAGTGAGTGAATCAAATATCCTGATAAGGAAATCTGTTAGCCCGTGAGAAGGTATTAGGAATTCCCGACTTCTGTGGTTCTAGCACGGTCGCTCAACTGTCATGTTGCCTATTTTTATCTGATTTTATATATGTTGTAACTTATGTGCCAATTTTAACTTTTAACCACTTTTATTCAAATTATTAAAGCAAATTGAATGTCGTCTGAGACATTTCTTTGGATTGCACTGCATGAAATGAATTCGCAATCTTGAACACATCTGATTCGACGTTTTGGGATTTTGATTTGGGTCGCATGAAATGCACACCCGAGTTTAAGGAGGTTAAATTATTAAACATACGCCTAAAGACTACCGCGTAATTACTTTGGGGAAGGCCGTGAAATTAGCTAAACGGCTTATCCCAAACTCTAAGTATTTTTAAACCTTAATTGAGGGCCCCGCAATCTTGTATTTTATTGGCGAGACTCATCTCGTTTATTTTTAAAAGGATAAACCTAAAGTGACTACATTTTCCCTATTAAGTTTGTCTCTAAAGATAAAAGAGAAAAAGTCCTAATTAATTACATATTTAAAAGTTCAGGCCTCTTTTTAATTATTAGATTAATGCGAAAGAAAATTGCACTAAAGCTCGTAAAATGGAGAATTGTTTCATGCCTTTATTCTATAAGCGAACCACTAAAGCAGAAATTACAAAATGCATACGAGATTGTCAAGATATTAAAAACAAACTAACTATTTTCCCAAATTGGTTTAAACTAACATTCCTAATAATGATTTAAACTATTGGAATTAACGGCTAGGGAATGTTATTAACATGGATTCGAATATTGGCCTATATATTGCCTAACGGAATCAAACCTTCCCATTTAAAATTGGCCTCAAATACAACGAGCTAAGTAGAAATGAAATCTGGCAACTAGTCCATTAAATATTACATTTTTGTTACTAAGGAAGCTTATACTTACTAATTTCAATCTAACAACATGCTTAAACTATTTCTGACCTTTAACTTCGAAGAGAAAAATATTATCATGCAAACAACTAACTACAGTTGTAAATACCACCAAATAATTCATTGTAACTATAACTTCAATTGATACCACCCAAACTGAAAAACAGTTCAGACTTTAGTTTTTAAGATGCATTGCAGTAATATATGAGAATACTCAAAATACAACTAGTAAATAAGAAACAATCTAATCAAACTTCCAACTTCAATTTCATGTGCATTCATGCCTTCATATTTTCAACTTACACAGTGTTACAGTCGTGTACCTGATATTGGAAACCAGAGAAGACAAAGGTGAAAAATCAGCGAGCCAGTAATCAACACAGCAAAATAGCAACAACAATAGATGAACCCAGCAACGGATTTCAATGACACCCAGTAATATCAAACCAGGAAACACCAACAAAAATGGACTTTAACCCACATCAATATCCACACAAGCCAAATAGACTCAAAGACACACTAGAGTTATTTAAGATCAGTCTTAGTGTGTGACAACCCAACCGGTTGTCTTTAGAATTTATGCCTCGTTTCCCCATTAACTACTTCCCCTAAGTTTATTTCTGCTTTTTGGTTGACGGGATGTTCGGTAATAGAATTCGGAGTGTTTTGGGACACTTGGTCCCTAAATGAGAGTTTAAGTGTTGGAAAATGGTCCATAATAAGAATAGTGTCAAGACAACCTCAGAATGGAAAACTGATGGTTTCGTTAGCTTTGTTAGATGATTTCGGGATTGGGAGCGTGTTCGGAATGTATTTTGGATGTCCGTAGCTCATTAAAGCTAGAAATGCTGAAAGTTAGAATTTTGAAGTTTCCGGTCCGATAGTGAATTTCTGATCCGAGGGTCAGAATGGATTTCGGAAGTTGTTGTAGCAGCTTCATGTCATTTGGGACATGCGTGAAAAATTTCAGGTCAATCGGACGTGTTTTGGTTGGGTATTGAATCGAAAGCGAGTTTCGTTAAGTTTTGAAGTTTTTAAGTCCAAATCATTGATTAATTCAAGTTTCCGGCATTTTTTTTAGATGTCATGGGATATGTTCATAGGTTTGGTTGAGGTCCCGGGGGCATCGGGTGTGTTTCGGATGCTCAACGGGGCATTTTGTGTTGAAGAAAAGTTGCAGATTTGCTGCTATATCTGTTGCAGACCCTTCTTCCATGCGATCGCAGCCCACCCATGCAATCGCATAGTGCAGTTGGTGAGGGGCCTATTTTCCTTCAATGTGATCGCAGGTCATTGTATGCGATCGCATAGTTTTCCTTTCTCCTTCTCCGCGATCGCACTACTCTTCATGTGTTCGCATAGTATAAATTAGGAGTTGGACTTCAGGGCCAAAGTCCTTCTATGCCATCGCATATCCCAGTCCACGATTGCATAGCTTCACCTCCCCCTTCTCTGCGATCGCATGACCTCCTCTGCGTTCGTATGTCATTTTCCAGACCTTCAATTTTTACTCTACGCGATTGCATCACTCCTTGTACGATTGCATTGAACAAATGCCAGGGCAGTTATAAACTTTTCAAAAATGAAGGGTCCTTCCATTTTTGTCAAACTGAAGCTAGAGAGTTCGATTTTGGGAGAATTTTTGAGGGATTTCAGAGGCAATCATTGGGTAACGATTCCATACTCAATTATAATTATTACCCACTAGTCTAATCTCGAATTCAAGCTTTAATTTCGGATTTTGAATGAAAATTGGGGTAAAGTTCTTAGACCTAACTTTGATGATTTCAAGGGGTATTTGACCTCCGATTTGGGAGATTTTTTTATATGGTTGGACTTGTGAGAGTGCGGGATTTCTGAAAATGTAAAAATTATTCGATTCCAAGAAGTTTGCCTGAGGAGCATTTTGGTCATTTCACCTATTTTTGCGCCTTAGCTTTAATTTTAATAGTGTAATTAGTTACTTGCGATGTTAATTACAATATGTAATTGGTTTGAATAGATTTGGGCCACTCGGAATCGGATACTCATGGCAAGGGCATTGCTTCTTAGCGGTTTTGTACCAATCCGAGGTAAGTGGCTTGTCTAACCTTGTGAAGGGGACCTCTTCCATTAGGATATCTTTGTCATTGTTTAAAAGCCTTGTGCGCGAGGTGACGGGCGTGTACTTTTGCTAGTTGTTGGAAATTCACCTTACTTGGCTTATTTAAACTGTGTTTTCTTCCTATATTTAATTGTTAAAATTGTAACTTCATTTGTTTTAACTTAGAGAAAGCATGTTAGTAACTATTTACTCTATTTGACTAAATTACCATATTTGTCTTTCTCGTGAAACATGTTAGATTCTCAACTTTACTTGTTGTTCGCATTTGGCTTCCTTTCCATTAAATATTGATTTGTTGTGGTGTATTTACTTTTGGGACTACGGGTTCAATTCCCGGGAGATCCTCTGTTATTGGTATGCTGGACTAGGGGTTCGATTCCTAGCAGATCCCCTGTTGTTGGCATGCTGGACTACGGGTTCAATTACCTGGAGATCCTCTGATATTGACATGATAGACTATGGGTTCGATTCTCGGGAGATCCTCTTATATTGATATGATGGATTGCAGGTTTAATTCTCGGAGATCCTCTGTTATTGGTATGAAGAACTGCGGGTTCAATTCCCAGAGATCCTCTATTATTGATATGATGGACTACGGTTCGATTCCCGGGAGATCCTCCGATATTGGTATAAATGGACTGCGGGTTCAATTCCTGGAGCTCCATGTGGAATCCTGACTTTTGAGTGATTTTTCCTGTGTTCGTTGTCTGTACTTGTAGCCATTCTGTTTTACTTGCTGTCTTGCTAGATATTCGGGATTTACTTCATTATCTATTGTTTATTTATTCTTACATTATTTCTTATGTTCATCTCAGTAGGGCCTCGACCTTCCTCATCACTACTTCACCGAGGTTAGGCTTGGCACTTACTGAGTACCGCTGTGGTGTACTCATGCTACTCTTCTGCATACTTTTATTGTGCATATCCAGGTACTTCTAGTCGGGCGCACTATTAGTGATCTCGCAGCTACACTTGGAGATTCGAGGTATGCATCTGCGCTTCTGCAGAGCCGAAGAGTCTCCTTCTATTCTACCTTTAGCTAGTAGTTTCGTTCATGTACTCACTTCTTATAGACACTCCTGGATATTAGAGTCGTATGTTATATTTTACACTTAGCCTGTGTTGCCCATGGGTTTTTGGTTCTTGGAGGTTTTTACATTATTTTGAGTCGACATGTATGTGCCAAGCGGCACTCTATACATTATCTTATGTTATTTATGTTTTATTTATCGCTTTTTGTATGGATTGTTGACTTTCCACGATGTGTCAGGCTTACCTAGTCGCGAAGACTGGGTGCCGTCATGGCAGGTTCACGATTGGTAAACTAGGGTCGTGACATAGTGTATTTCAATCAAGAGAAATGAAATCAATGAAGCAAAATGAGAAGCTTCAAATAAACAGTGGGGTTTTCAGCCCTCTAATTTTTCAACTCTCAATTCTTTTTCTTATTCTCTATTTTTCGTCCCTTTCTTAATGACTCTTCATCTCTATTTTAAACCCAAACCCCCTTTCCTTTTCAGCTTTAAAATATTCTTCTCTATATGACTTTTTTACTTTTTCAGTGGTCAAAGACAACCTTTTATTATTATCCCCTCTTTTTACTTTATTTACATCATTACCTTGTTCCCCACTAACCATTGTCCCTTCTTATTTTAATTCAAAGTTATGGGCTCATATTTAATCAATTCCCATACCATTGTGTCTTGTCCCCCACTATAATATTTTAATGATACTTTAGTGACTAGTGGACAGAGCAATTAAATTAAATAACTCTACAAGTGGTCAATTCCCGTATTACCCCTTAAATTACTGAAATTGCAATTCTACCCAAACCTTCAATCTGTACCAAAACATATCAGCTATAACCAAATTCCTAATCAAATTCACACAATAAACAAAACTCAAATTAGCTCACATAGCATCTGATCAAAGTGGAATGAGCCAATCATATTGGGAACTAATCCTGATCAACTCAGACTAAATGAACGAGCAAGGAGCAAAAATATGATGAGCCACAAACTAAACTTATATGAAACAGTATGAATCACAATAAACTGAATCGAAATGTAAACTGAATTCGTATGAAGAATAACAAAGAGAAAGAAAACAAGCTAAACCATTTGAACCAAAAACACCAAATCATTACATGAATACCTAAATTTATCTAGTCCAAAACACAAACACCAATTAGTACGAACTCATAAGATCTAACAACTCTAATTATCTCGTTTTCCAATTATCAAACACACAGAAATGGATGAACATCATGCCTATCACCACAAAAATCAAGCAACATGTTGAAAATCGGAAAATAAGTAAAACCTGGATTGCTTTCCAAAATTCTAAAATTAAAAACTAATAAAGTTATAAGCTAAATTAACTTATCTCAAATTCTAAATTAAGTTATAAACTAAATTAAATTATCAAAAATACTAATTAATTGTAATAACAATTATCATACAAAATTAAATAACAATTAAAATACAATCACACAACTTGGACATTAAAGGCTAAAAATGCAAAAGATGCCTATTTTTGTGATTTTCGTTTTGTAAAAAAAACTTAATTACTTCTAATTGTAGAATTAAATACTAAATGCAAATGCGATATATTTTATATTTTTAATTTAAAAATAAACAACCACAGACAAAACTACAAATAATTATCCGAAATGCCACGCCAATTCTAAACATTATACACAAAGACAATTTATTTTATTTTTTCGATTTTTTTTAGAGTAATTGTAGTGAAAGCAAAAATCACGTGCTCACAGCTGCCCTTCTTTGTTTGAAAGCTTGAATGGTTTCTGTGCAAAGATAAATTGAGCGGATACGAGCGATTTTTTCCCATTCGAGTACTCCGTGTGAACATTTTTTGAAAGATTTAACCGAACCTTCGCTTCAAAGGTTTCATACATATTCCTGGCTAAAAGAGAATCAGGTTAATGTAGTTTGGGAAGTTTTGGTAGCTGGGACTACCATGGAACTGCATTTTGTCATTACTGCTACTGCATGCTGTTACTACTGCTTTACCGATCTCCTTATTACACCGTTTTAAAAAGAAAACTAGAAGCTAGGCTAGACTACAGATCGCAAGGTCTTATCTATGTTTAATTTGTTCTTGCTATCTTGTTTTCTTGTCGGCTTGTGTTTCTTCCGGTGCTTCTTTTTTTTATTACAACTGCTAGGGATGATACTGGCCTTTTGCTTTTATGAACACCAGTTTTGATCATTTTGTTCTTTCCAATGAGGATGCGGCTTCCTTTATCATGCTGGGGATTTTTTTTTTGTTGTAACCTTCTGCCTTCTGCTGGATTACTGATTTCAAGACCTGAAATGTAAAGACTAAAAAATATTCCTCTTTTTCTACAGGTGGGCACCTAATGTAAAGGCATGAACTGTATTCCTCTTGTTATACAAGTGGGCGCCTAATGCAAAAACATGAAAAAGTATTCCCTAGTTATACATGTGAGTGCCTAATTAGATAACACATGAAATGTATTCCCTTTTTATATAGGAGTGCGCCTAAGATATGAAATGAAAAAACAGAAATGTATTCCCTCGTTATACTGGTGGGCGGCCTAGGACATGAAATGAAGAAACAGAAATGTATTCCCTCGTTATACCGGTGGGCGGCGTAGGACATGAAATGAAAAAACATAAATATATTCCCTCGTTATACTGGTGGGCGACCGAGAATGTAAAGACATGAAAAGTATTCCTCTCGTTATACAGGTGGACGCCTAAAATTTAAAGACATGAAAAGTATTACCATCTTAGGTAAAAAATTCATCAGACTAAGATTTTCATCTTAGGTGAAAGTTCCAACGAACTAAGATTTATCTTTATCTTAGGTGAAAAATTCATCAGACTAAGATTTTTTTATCTTAGGTGAAAGTTTCAATAGACTAAGATTATGACTCTAGGAGATAGTTCATCCGACTAGGTCCATTTTTGTGTGATCTCAGGATAAAGATTCATCGGACTGATATTTTGACTCTAGGAGATAATTTCTCAGACTAGGTCCATTTTTCATATCATGACTTTCTTAATTTTTTGCCAAATTCAGACTTTCATTTTTTCTTCTTTTCTTCAAATTCAAACTTTCTCTTCTTCTTTTTTTTAAACTTGGATTTCCTTTCTTTTCTTTTTCTCAAATTCTGCCTTCCCTTCTTTTCAAATTATGCCTTCTTTTATTTTTAAATTATCATAGGAGAAAATTCATCCGACTAAGATTGTTATATTATCTTGGGAGAAAAATTCCATCGGACCAAGATTTTGACTCTATGAGATAATTCATCAGACTAGGTCCATTTTAGTGTGATATTAGGAGTAAGATTCATCGGACTAAGATTTGATATCTTAGGAGAAACTTTCATCGGAGTAAGATTTGATATCTTAGGAGAAAATTTCTTCGTTCTAGGATTTGATATATTAGGAGAAAATTTCATCGGACTAAGATTTGATATCTTAGGAGAAAATTTCATCGGACTAAGATTGTTATATCTTATCTTGGGAGAAAAATTTCCATCTTACCAAGATTGTTATATCTTATCTTAGGAGAAAACTTTGGGAGAAAAATTTCATCGGACCAAGATTTTATCTTATCTAGGGAGAAAATTTCCATCAGACCAAGATTGTGATCTTAGGAGAAAGTCCATCAGACTAAGATTGTATTGGGAGGGAAATCCATCAGACTAGGACATTTTATCCTGGGAGGGAAATCCATCAGACTAGGACATTTTATCCAGGGAGGAAAATGTAAAGATCAAATATTTGAGAACCTTACCTTTGTAATTTCTTATTTTCTTTTCTTTTCCCCTTGCATTGCTTTGTTCCTGTTTCAACTCTCAAACAAAGAAAAAATTATCAGTTTTAAAATGGTGACCGATTTGTAGCTTTGTTGGGGTGGTTTCCTCCTTTAAAAGCTTGTGTTCTCTTCCCTTGAGACCGTTGAGGGTAATATTGCTGGGTAATTACTTACTTACCTACTGGGGATAATACCGTTGGGGGGGAATCTCCTTTCTTCCCCTCCTTTTTTACTTCCTTAAAAAAAATTATTTTCTCTCAACACTGTTGGGGATAAAAGTGTTATCATCTGGGGATAACATTGTTGAGGATAACGCTGCTGGGGGAAATTTTATTCCTTCAAAATCGGTGCTTCCTTCTTCTAGAAACTGCTGGGGATGACACTGCTTTTGTTTTTCTGAACACCAGTTTCATCTCTTAGTTATGTCTGTTGGGGATATAACTTCCCTCATTAAAACTTGTTATGTTGGGGATAACACTGGTTCAAAGACCACTTCCCTTAAGACTGGTGTTATCTTTCTTCTTCCCCAAGCGGATGCTTGGCTTCCAGGAAGTTTTCAAAATGAAAGAAAAATTTTCAGCCCCAGTTTGATAATTTTCCTTGTGGCATGCCTTTTCTCCATCAATGCCATTTTCTTTTGCCTGCTTCAAATCAAAGAAAATTTATTAGTTTAAGCTGGTGAGTGGTTGTGCCACTCCTGCTAGGGGTGGTTTTTCCCTTTCTCCTTCCATGCTCTGCATTCCATTACACTATTAAAACTTGTTGGGGATGATGTTATTTGCTGGTCTTAGCATGACTTGCCCTACCTTGCGTCGTCCGGCCATCCTTCTTGATGACTACTTATTCACAAGCCTTTCACAATTGTTTTCCCTTTGTATCCTAACCACCCACATTCTTATGACAGTAGCTCTGCTTGAGGATCTTGCATGTTTTACTAATGAACCACTTTCTTCGTTCATCCGTGTCACTGAAATATCTTTTCTGCTAGGGATATCCCTCTTCTTTGTGGAATTCTATGGAACTGGCATTTCCCTCGACCTTTGAGTCTCATATAAATCTCCAATTTATGCACGTCGCTCTCAGTGTCGTTCTCCCTCGATTTGTCCACTAGCCTTGGCCTTGAGGTCTATAACCTTTGATTCCCGCGGGGGATATCCTTCTTGAAACTGATCCAACCCTCAATTTCCTCTTGCTGGGGAAATCCTGACACTGACTTTGTGGTTGCTCCTTCCTAACTTATACCTCTTGGATGTACTAGTCAGATCTCGTCTTGCATAACTGGAAAGCTGATGGCAGATTTTGCAGTCATTTGTCACTTGTTTTGACCAAACAGACTCTACTGGGGAATTTTTTGATGAAAGGAAAAGATAAAAGGAACAGAATAAAAGACAAAGTAAATAGATGACTCTCTAACAAAAAAAACTATCAAACGCGGATACCGACTCTAATGGTCATGACAAGCACATGTGGACTATCCGCCGTCGTTAATCGCCTTTCACAATTTATGTCTGGTGATTTCCATCTGATTCTCAATCTTTATCCGACTTGTAGTGCTTGAAGGATTTTCACTATCAAGCCTCTCTTATTTTGGTTTTTTCTCTCAGCTTTCATCGCCTTATGGTGCCCGTGAAGATTTTTACCGATAAGACTCTCTCCTTTGTATTACTTTTCATGTGGGTATTTGGGTAATACTGCTAAGACTCTCTCATACTTATTATCTGCATGGGACCGGAGTCTTTTCTAATGGGGGTCGGAGTCTTTTCGTCGAGTATCAAAGTGTTATGTTCTGATAAGACTCTCTCATTTACCTAGCTTGGCCTCTTTTGAAGACTGACTGGAAGGTCTTTCATTGGACCGTAGTGTGGGATTTGGATAGGCTATAAAGAAAGGATATTTAAAGGCTCAAAAACACAACAATTTGGGTTCAAAATTACAACATTCGAAACCAGATTTATTTACAAAAAATGCCACCTTTTCCCCAGTTTCTTTCTTGGGGATTTTTTTTATTTTTAGTTTTTAAACTATAACCGAGCTATGAAGCGCCTACGTATCCTCTTTGAGGAATCAGGACAAACGTAGTTCCAATTCCTTGTTGTTACGGTCTTCATGTTCACTCATTTCGTATCTTTCTTTTCTTTTGTTGTTTCTTTTCCTTTTCTTTTGTTTTTGTTGTTTTCTCTTTTTCTTTTTCTTTTATTTTACTTTACCTTCCATGTTTGTGTTTCTAATCTTTGCTACTGATTCCGAAAGATGGTTATGAAAGAAAAATAAATAAGGCTCAAAGGGTTAATGAAGGATAAAGTGTTTGGATTGTAGAATAAAATACCTTAGTCATTTCAATCTTCAAAACATGCCGAGTGCAAAGAACATATTTAAACATTCGCGACATCTTCTGATTGTGCACGCTTGATAACCATATCCATCCATCGCCTTTTCATTTGTCATTTTAGAGCATCATTGGGCAACACTCTCATTTTCATTACCACGAGTGACCCCTATGTTAATTTGGCTAGCTTTCCTTTACGGTTTCTTTATGTTGTACTTGCCCCAGTTTCACATGGTTTGGGATTCAAATGATCTCAAACCCATTCTTATCTCCTTTAAATTTCCCGATCACCTTCCAATTGCTTCATGATTAACTTTGAAGATTAAGCAAAAATTATGTGCGCATGCCATGTTATTAGGGTTGACAGAAAAAGAACTATAAAGAGGAAAGACTTAAACCAAAGAAAAATGACTAGAAATAATGGGAGACCGAGAATTGCATTAGATAGACAAGAAAAGGGTCTGTATAACAAAACAAGCACAATAAACTAGGATATAACCCTTAGAACATCCTAGACATCACTAAACGAGTTACAACGACTAAAGGAGCGGGACAAAATAAAATGGTAGAAGGGTTCGAGTTTACAAGACAATATTCGGATTACAACCCTGAAATAACCTGGACAACAGAAATGACCACAAAATGAGCCACCAGGATTTCTTCTTGCATGACTCTCCAATTGATAAGCCTGACATTTAGCCACAAATCTGATTGTCAGAATCACTATGGCCTTCTCCCATTTCAGTCGGCAAATTCCCGAGTGGATTCTCATATCCCATGTAACCAGGCAGCACTGCCACAAAGTGTGTATCATCATGTGCAGGTAAAGGATTCAGTGCGATATTCTGGGAGCCACTGTCTTGAATCACAATCAACCTTTCCTGGATCATCCTTTTTATTTCCCTTTTCAGATCCTGACAACTTTCCATATTATTCCCCTGGGCGTTGGAATAGTATTCACACCTTTTAGATGGGTCAAAGCTTCTTGCACGTGGGTCCACATGAATTGGAGGAATAGGTGCAATCATGTTATGTTGTTTTAACTTCTCCAATAAGCTTGCATAGGATTCTCCTATGTCACGACCCAAAATCCCGGTCATGATGGTTCCCAGAACACTACTAGGCAAGCCCGACGATTATTCACACTTAACCCAATTTGTCAAAAGCTGATAGAAATATCAATGAATTCAAAATCAAGTACTGAAGAGTTTGACAAAATACACAACACAATCTCACTAGTACCTGGTGTCACGAATATGAGCCTCTAAAATACGGAATAACACCATATTGCATAATGTATCCAAAGTCTGAAAATGCGGTAATAAAAAGGATAGGATAAGAGGGAAGAAATCAATGCTGCGAACGCCGTGCAACTACCTTGATACTCCCGAAATGTTGGATCCGCTGATGAACTGGATCTATTGTGCCTGAGACTGCCCTGGATTTGCACACAAGGTGCAGGGAGTAAAGTGAGTACTCCGACCCAATGAGTAATACAATAAAATACAATCTGAAGATAAGAAATCACAGTAAAAATACACAAAGTAAGCTAAAAATACAATACACCGTGACATATGGAACTAAGCAGCGAAACAACAACATAAATACAAATACATGAATGCAATACAAATAACAGTACATTCCAGTACCCACAACGACGTGCAGCCCGAGGCATCCATAATTATTTATCGTCGACGACGCTCACTAGGGGTGTGTACAGACTCTAGAGGGGATCCTATTGCCCAAGCACAATATACTGGTCAGTCAATGTTACCTGACCGGTCAGCCAATGTTACCTGACCAATTTATATCATACAGTGCCATTGTTACCATTGTTCCAAGTATAACATACAGTATCATTGTTACAAATGTTTCAAGTATACATATTACAGTTTCATTGCTACCACTGTTTCAAGTCACCTTATTATCAGTCCAGAAAATAATGTAGTAAGCCCCTTGGACATTTACAAAATAAAAGTTTCCAGCCTGAAATGCATTTAAATGTTATTTAAGTTTTCAAAACTTAGAAATATGGTTGGGTTTGCAAAACAACATTTTTAACCTTGGACTGAAGTTAGATGATATGTAAATCATGTTAAGCAGTAATATCAATCCTCGAAGGATTTTACAATTCGGCACAATGCCCTAAACATGGCATCAAGCCCGGTAATATCAATAAAGTATGTGTATCAATCACCAGTGTAGTATAAACATCATACGGGATGGACCAACTGCCAATCCCCAATAATATCTGACCCCGCACTCGTCGTGGAATGCGTGTCACACCTCAATATAGCGTTACGATGTGAATGTCCGGGGTTTTAAACCCTCAGAACAGCATTTACATCTATTACTAACCTCTAACCGGTCATATACTACTCCACGATGCCCTTTCCTTTCGTATTGACCTCCTCGTGCGTCGAATCTGGCCAAAACCGCATAGAATATATTACAATACGCTAAGGGAACATAACCCAATCGAGATGACTCGAAAAATATTGAAATTCACAAAATTTGCAAAAATCGAGCCCTGGGCCCACTTCTCGAAAAATTACGGAAGTCACATCACCAGATCCCGCGTCTTACCACGAGTCCGTACATATAAAATTTATCAAAATCGGAGTTCATTTGGCCCCTCAAATCACCAAATCTTATTTTCAAATCCCTAGGCCTAAATCCTCAATTTTCTACAATTTTCATGCTCAAATGCATATATTTAACTTGAATAAGTAGAAACAACTTACCTTTGATGCTTGATGAAATCCCCCTTGAAATTCTCTCCAAAATCATCCAAACCAAATGAAATAAATGAACCAAATTCGTATATAAAAGAATCTGCCCGTGCTTCGTCAAATTGTACCTTGCACTTGTGCTATACAAGTTGTACATCCTATTAAAATTGTTCCTTATCGGACACCTTCTATTTAAACACCAATAACGTCTTCTATAAATATCTAAATGACAAACGGTTTGAATATTTATAACCTAGACTCAAAGATCTTTAACTTGATAGGTTTTACACCATATAACTCCTTATATATCCCGAGATATGAGTTTCTAAAGTGCATCGCAAATTCTGCCGAAATTTCTCTAGCATCCCTTTTCGATCCATCATAACTTTAATTACAGATGTTCAAATAACTATTTCTTTAAATTTCTGAAAACTAGACACAAAGGGCTACAATTTTCGTTTTTAAATCATCTCAAAATTCCTTATAGATAAAACGATATAGGCCTCCAAAGTACGCTCCACGATTCTGTCCAAAACATTTCTGTAGAAAATTGCAGCAGAATTATCTGCAACTTTTTCTCTTCTTTTTGGTTCGAATTTCATTCCGTTAACCTTCTGAAATCCACCCGAGGCCCTCGGGACCTTAACCAATTATATCAACATGGAAACATTATTATTCAAACTTGTTCCAACCTTCAAAATACCCAACATAACATCAAAACATCAACATCATCGCATTCAAGCCTAAGAATCTCGAGAACTTCCAAATTCCACATTCGATGCTGAAACACGTCAAAACTAGTCCGAATGACCTCAAATTTTGCAGCCAAGTCCAAAATGATATAACGAAGCTATAGAAACTCTCGAAATTCCATTCCGGCCCTCGGATTAAAATCTCACCTATCAACCGGAATTCGCCAAAATACTAACTTTGTTAATTCAAGCTTAATTCTACACCGGTCATCACAAAAATATTCCGGAAACACTCCTAAGTCCCAAATCACCTAACGAAGCTATTTATACCATAAATTTCACATTTCGAGCGATCTAACACCAAAGTCAATATCCGGTTGACTTTTTCAACTTAAGCTTCCTTAAAAGAGACTAAGTGTCTCAAACCTTACAAAAATCATTCAGGAATGACTTCAAATTTTGCACACAAGTCACATTCAACATAACGGATTTACCCCAACTTTCGGAATCACATTCCGACCCCGATATCAAAATTCCACTTCCGGTCAAATTTTCTCAAAAACATTCAAATTTCTATATTTAGCCAAACGACTCCAAAATGACCTACGGACCTCCAAATTCACTTCTGATCGCGCTCCCAAATCCAAAATCACCATACGAAGCTACTCCTAGTCTTGGAATTCCAAACGGATATCAATAACACTGAAATACATTTTAAGCCAAACTGATGCAATTTCTTCTAAAATGATATCTTCCACAATAGGCGCCAAAACGCTCCCGGGTTATCCAAAACCCGATTAGGGCATACGCCCAAGTCTGAAATCATCATACAAACCTGCTGGAACCTTCGGATCTCAATTCCGAGGTCATTTACTCAAAATTCCAATCCTAGTTCATTTCTTCAATTTTAAGCTTTCAAAATGAGAATTTCCATGTAGATTTGACCCTAACATCCTGAATTTTAATTCTGACCATACACACAAGTCAATATACTTGAGATGAAGCTGCTCATGGCCTCAAACTATTGAATGACGCGCCAGAGCTTAAAATGACCGGTCGGGTCGTTACAATCTCCCCTACTTAAACATACGTTCGTCCTCGAACGTGCTGAGAACTACACTGAAGTACGCTGAAATCACTTGTTTAACACATCATGCACCTTCTCGTGCTACCACTACTCAGTTGAGAAAATTAGCTCGATAATTCTGTAGATATACTTTTTTATTCAAGCAAATAAGACACTTCGCCAAATTCCAATATCCTGAATTTCCTGCCATGCCTGTTTCCATCATACGACCACCATATCAATCTCTACACGTTGTACCCAAACATGACTGCATAACTTTGCTGAATTCACACTTTGCATCACTTTACTCATAGGACGACAATAACATTATTTAAACATAATAGTCGAAATTCCACAAATCTATGCTCCCATTGCATCTCATGACCTAAACAGGTCTTGCTCTAGTTTATTTATTTATTTTCAACACTGATACAACTGAAGAGATGTGCCGAAATTCACAATCAACTGCTGAATCAACAATTCATTGGATCTACACTCCTGACAAGTTCCATTACCTTAACCCAAACCAAATAATGATCTTTGCTCTATAATATACTTCATATAATCAGTTTGCACTAACTCCAAATCTAGTAACCTCGTCTCACCCTATACGAACTGCTAAGGCAATAAGCCACCTCAGACATAATCAAAAATCCCAGAAGACGCTACAATGTGACAGTATGCTATCAATTCGAACGCGATACAAAAGGTAGGCGAACTCTAGAAAGAACTACTCAACTCGCACACTAACATAGACTTCCTCATAAAACAGGGAAACAGAACACACTAAAGCAAATATGGGCACTGAACTGAACATCACGCTATTGCGGCGCGCAACCCGATCCAAAACAACATACCCATGGCGGCGTGCCACCCGATCCACATATAGAACTCACATAAGGAGATATACATCGAGCTGAATAGCTCATCGTATCAAAATACTGAATATCGGTCATAAACACACTAAGATGAATAATATCATTCCCAAGGAATCATATAGCGCTATAGGCAACAAACTCAAGCACAACTGAGGTGCGATACATGATCTAAGTCTCAAGAGCAATCCTGTTCATATAACATCACCGCTGAGCGAAACCTCAACACATAAGGAAATTACCAAGCCGTCTCACAACTCATACGGTGCAATATATCTTTACATGAATTAACTGACCACGAAATAAGACCGCGACTATCCTTCCATAAAGAGTGCATTGCTAAAATAAACACAGTTAGCCTGATGTAAGGCTCACTTCCACATTTAAATCTATCCACCGACCTCAAGTTGATCCTAATCGTGCCAAGCTAGGCCAATAATCTTTCACAGGTCCATAACCCAATAAAAAGTGTGCCCTCCACGCATAAATTCTCAAATGGATGATATTACCAAAATCCTTATACTTGGTTTAAATTTCTAATTAATCAAGTGACTACATGTCACACTTATACAATCTTCCTGTGGGACAAGCTCCCACCATCTTCTGAAATAATTAACGAGCATGCACATTCAAACCACCGGCTGCACTAACGCTGAAAAGCGATCAGGAATCCCTAACCAGGATGCAAGGCCTTTCTCCCAGAACACCAATCTCAGGTGATACTGACGCCAATACCCATCTTACTCAAAATACTGGAACTCCTTTCCTGCTCATCCGAGCTCTTGACATCACATTCATTGACCAAACTGCGACCTTGGTCCTTACTCCAAATTCCATACCACTCACTGCACCTCACATGTCGATATACGATAGACACGATCTCCATCACAACTCTGGAACTGATGATAGGCTAATACTTCATCACACAAGACTTTCTATTTAACTCACTTCAGGAGAACTATAGCAACATACAGGCGAATTCTCATAACCGTCGAATATGCCAATCTCTAAGTAGTGGTCCAAGCCACCATAACCCTATCCGGGATCTGCCTACTCATAATAGGCCTAACAGAAGAATGATTCAGAATAACATCAATCACTGCGGCCGACAAGCCTCATACGCACCCCCACAAATCACATGCATAACTCGATCACGCTGAAAAAACCAATCACTAACACCAATATGCCAACTCAAATATGGCTAATCAATCTACTACCTTCCAGTTTATCCTTAATTGCCTTAGAAATAATAATATCTCCCTTCAACACCTAACTTATTCCAACCGCACTCACCATGAGTGACCTTAAATCATGAGACCATGTTGTCTCAAAAACCATGACCATTTCATAACGCTACACCGCAAGTCAAAACATCATAGAATATTCTGTGTCTTTCTTCATAGGTTTCTTCAAAAGCTTGACTCTTAACTACACCACACTTTACCTCTTGAATTCACTAGGATTGCTATTGAGAGCCACCCGGCTCTGATTTGGCCCCGAATACAACCAACTCTACTGAATTTTATAACATATGAATACCCTCTCGATAAAGCACCCAGAGGGATCACTTCCCTCGAAGCCTGCACCTACACGAGGCATAAATCATGAATCTTCCCTCAAGTCAGAACATGAGCCAATAAGGCTAACCATAGTATGCATTCAACAATTCATTTACTCAAATTATCACTCATGGTCCTTTTCCATAGCTGAAATAACCCATCAATACGATAAAAACCAGAATTCACGCAGGTAATTAACCATGCAACCCAATCGTAAGCGGTGGGACTCTCCAACTTAGCTCAAAGCCACTATTACATGACTCTCGAACACATTGGAACCATTCTCTCAAGTCATTTACTCTTATTCATACTGCAGTTCACCTGATCCAACGAACATAACCACCCATGCCTCATCAGCACTCTGACACCGCAGGGTATGACCTCATTCCAATACAACCAAACATCTTCTCGCTCCATGCACCGAGCATTCTTTAAAAATGACAGCTTAAGACATACTGTGATTCACACACAACTATGAAGCACCATGTAGCCTTTGTCAAAGTTCTCCCTCACCCGTGCCATCTTCAGACCAATTTTCACAACCAGAGCTGATTCGCCAGCATGCCTTGAACCGAAAACGACATAGCACATGACCATACAATTACCTAATCAATAGCAAACTCCCCAACTTGGCTCAAAGTCATAGATCACAACACATATACTCTATTGCTGCCATAATACCACGGTGAGATTAAACTCACTCCTTCATAAGCTTGTGGAAACACGAATCATCGGAAATTTCAACTCTTCTGTAATTTTTTTTAGCATTTACTCACCCTACAGTTAAGCCCACTCTTTAGGCGATAAAATTTTTACGAAATCCCAAATTTTTCAAAAATTTCGGCAGAGTTTCCTTTGTAATTGGGCATATCCACTTGCTAGAGAATCACAAAAACTATCCTAACAACACATCCACAACTTGACAAAGCATCACAATGAAAATCAAACCCTTAATAGTCAACCTATCATCCAGCATGTCTCCATCGTCACTTCCAAGTCATATAGATAGATCTCGCAGTTGTAACATACTAATCACGTAGTTATCCACCCATCATTCCCATTAATAGGGACAACACCGTACATATACATTTAAAGCACTTTCTCACATCATCATCACCTTGGTGCTCAATCCATATGCGAAGCTCCAGCCTCAAGTCCTCTAGACTGGTCTAACATCAACCCACAGAGATTACACCTCGCCCCTCGATCGTGGAATCAAAAGTCATCGAGGCACATCTGATACTAAGCGCTCATGTGCGCATACGAACGCGTGGAAGGAATTTCAAAAGTTTCTCTTCAAGATGAATCAAGTACGCCCGATAAGAATTCAAGAATATGAAGTTTTCCTAAAGGTTCTGCAGCATCCCGAGGATAAGTACAAACATCTCCGAACCGATCCGCAAGACTCTACTAAATCGGCTCATAACTAGCGAGACCAAGTAACCTAGGCTCTTATACCAACTTGTCACAATCCAAAATCCCGGTCATGATGGCGCCCAGCACACTACTAGGCAAGCCCGGCCATTATTCACACTTAACCCAATTTGTCAAAAGCTGATAGAAATATCAATGAATTCAAAATCAAGTACTGAAGAGATTAACAAAATACACAACACAATCTCACTAGGACCTGGTGTCAAGAATATGAGCCTCTAAAATACGGAATAGCATCCTATTACATAGTGTATCCAAAGTCTGAAAATGCGGTAATAAAAAAGATAGGATAGGAGGGAAGAAATCAATGCTGCGAACGTCGTGCAGGTACCTTGATACTCCCGAAATGATGGATCGGCTGAACAACTGGATCTATTGTGCCTGAGAATGCCCTGGATCTGCACACAAGGTGCAGGGAGTAAAGTGAGTACTCCGACCCAGTGAGTAATATAATAAAACACAATCTATAGATAAGAAATCACAGTAAATACACAAAGTAAGCTAAAAATCCAATACACAGCGACTTATGGAACTAAGCATCTGAACACAATATAAATACAAATACATGAATGCAATGCAAATGATAGTACATTCTAGTACCCACTACGGCGTGCAGCCCGAGCCATCTATA
Source organism: Nicotiana benthamiana (assembly GCA_034376525.1). Lineage (NCBI taxonomy): Eukaryota > Viridiplantae > Streptophyta > Magnoliopsida > Solanales > Solanaceae > Nicotiana > Nicotiana benthamiana. The sequence continues at coordinate 51,087,266 of CM067340.1, read as the reverse complement.
ATAATTTATCATCGACGACGCTCACTAGGGGTGTGTACAGACTTCGGAGGGGCTCCTACAGCCCAAGCGCAATATACTGGTCAGTCAATGTTACCTGACCGGTCAGCCAATGTTACCTGACCAAATTATATCATACAGTGCCATTGTTACCATTGTTCCAAGTATAACATGCAGTATCATTGTTACCACTGTTTCAAGTATATATATTACAGTTTCATTGCTACCACTGTTTCAAGTCACCTTATTATCAGTCCAGAAAATAATGTAGTAAGCCCCTTGGGCATTTACAAAATAGAAGTTTCCAGCCTGAAATGCATTTAAATGTCATTTAGGTTTTCAAAACTTAGAAATACGGTTGGGTTTGCAAAACAGCATTTTTAACCTTGGACTGAAGTTTGATGATATGTAAATCATGCTAAGCAGTAATATCAATCCTCGAAGGATTTTACAAGCCGGCACAAAGCCCCAAACATGGCATCAAGCCCAGTAATATCAATAAAGTATGTGTATCAATCACCAGTATAGTATAAACATCATACGGATGGACCAAGTCACAGTCCCCAATAATATCCAACCCCGCACTCATCGTGATATATGTGACACACCTTAATATAGCATTACGATGTGAGAGTCTGGGGTTTTAAGTCCTCAGAACAGCATTTACATCTATTACTCACCTCTAACCGGTCAAATACTACTCCGTGATGCCCTTTCCTTTCGTATCGACCTCCTCGTGCATCAAATATGGCCAAAACCACAACGAATACATTACAATAAGCTAACGGAACATAACCCAATCGAAAAGACTCAAAAAATATTGAAATTCACGAAATTTTCAAAACCTGAGCCTCGGGCCCACTTCTCAAAAAATTATAAAAGTCACATCACCGGATTCCTCGTCTTTCCAAGAGTCCGTACATATAAAATTAATAAAATCGGAGTTCATTTGGCCCCTTAAATCACCAAATCTTATTTTCAAATCCTTAGGCCTAAATCCTCAATTTTTCTACAATTTTCATGTTCAAATCCATATATTTAACTTGGAAATAAGTAGAAACAACTTACATTTGATGCTTGATGAAATCTCCCTTGAAATTCTCTCCAAAATCATCCAAACCAAATGAAATAAATGAAAGAAATGAACCAAATTCGTGTATAAAAGAATCTGCCCGTGCTTTGTCGAATTGTACCTTGCACTTGTGCTATACAAGTTGTATATCCTATTAAAATTGTTCCTTATCGGACACCTTCTATTTAAACACTCATATCGTCTTGTTTAAATATTCAAATGACAAACGGTTTGAATATTTAGAAGCTAGACTCAAAGATCTTTAATTTGATAGGTTTTACACCATATAACTCCTTATATATCCCGAGATATGAGCTTCTAAAGTGCCTCGCAAATTCTGCCGAAATTGCTCCAGCAGCCCTTTTAGATCCATCCTAACTTTAATTAATGATGTCCAAATTACAATTTCTTTATATATTTGAAAAATAGACACAAAGGGCTACAATTTTTGTTTTTGAATTATCTCTAAATTCCTTATATATAAAAAGATATAGGCATCCAAAGTACGCTCCACGATTCTGTCCAAAACATTTCTGCAGAAAATTGCAGCAGAATTTTCTGCAACTTTTTCTCTTCTTTTTGGTTCGAATTTCATTCCGTTAACCTTCCGAAATCCACCCGAGGCCCTTGGGACCTTACCAATTATATCAACATGTCCCGCAATATTATTCAAACTATTTCCAACCTTCAAAACACCCAAAATAACATGAAATCATCATCGGATTCAAGCCTAAGAATCTCAAGAACTTCCAAATTCCACATCCGATACCGAAATACGTCAAAACTAGTCCGAATGACCTCAAATTTTGCAGACAAGTCCAAAATGATATAACGAAGCTACAGAAACTCTTGAAATTCCATTCCGACCCTCAGATCAAAATCTCGCCTATCAACCGGAATTCGCCAAAATACTAACTTTGTCAATTCAAGCTTAATTCTACACCGGTCATCACAAAAATATTCCGGACACACTCCTAAGTCCCAAATTACCTAATCTATCCGAACCATAAAATTCACATTTCGAGCGCTCTAATATATAAGTCAATATCCGGTTGACTTTTCCAAGTTATGCTTCCTTAAAAGAGACTAAGTGTCTCAAACCTTACCAAAATTATTCAGGAATGACTTCCAATTTTGCACACAAGTAACATTCGACATTAAGGACTTGCCCCAACTTTCGGAATCTCATTCCGAACCCGATATAAAAATTTCCACATCCGGTCGAATTTTCTCAAAAACCTTCAAATTTCTATATTTAGCCAAACGGCTCCAAAATGACCTACGGACCTCCGAATTCACTTCCGATCGCGCTCCCAAATCCAGAATTACCATGCAGAGCTACTCCTAGTCTCGTAATTCCAAAAGTACATCAATAACACTGAAATGCATTTTATGCCAAACTAATGCAATTTCTTCCAAAATGATATCTTCCACAATAGGCGCCAAAAAGCTCCTGTATTATCCAAAACCCGATTAGGGCATACGCCCAAGTCCGAAATCATCATACAAACCTGCTGGAACCTTCGGATCCCAATTCCGAGGTCGTTTACTCAAAATTCCAATCCTAGTTCATTTCTTCAAATTTATGCTTTCAAAATGATAATTTCCATGTAGATTTGACTCCAAACATCCTGAATTTTAATTCTGACCATACACACAAGTCAATATACCTGAGATGAAGGTGCTCAGGGCCTCCTGCTGAATGACGCGCCATAGCTCAAAACGACTGATCGTGTCGTTACATCCTATTGGTGTAAAATTATCTTTCAGCTTCTGTTCCCTCCTATATCCCTGGCTTGGATATCGGTCATAAGGCACTTGGAAATTCCGCAAAAGCTGGTGGATATTTTGTGACACTCGTGCTCATTTTCTTGGATGATTTGATGGCTGGTCAACATATTGAGGTGGATCATCTGAGCACGGTGGGTTCTGATACGGATAGTAATGCTCAGGGAAGTTATGGAAAATCTATCGAGGCTGCGCATACCATCGAGGTGTTCTCCTGGGCTCTCTTCTTGACCCTAACGTCATCATGCCTTCTTCATCCCTCTCATTCTTGTCACCAGATTCAATTTGGATAGCCCGAGCTGCATCTTTGAGAGCTGATTGACTTACAATTCTGCCTGTCTTAAGATCATTCTCAATCATTTCCCCCATTTTGATTGCTTCGGGGAAGGATTTACCCACTGCGGACGTCATGTATTGAAAATAGTCTGGCTCTTAAGCCTGTAGAAAGACAGTGATAAACTCATGGTCATCTATGTATGGCTTAGCTCTAGCCGCCTGCTTTCTCCATTTAATGTCATATTCCTCAAACTTTCAGTTGGGTTCTTTTTCAGGTTAGAAATGGAAATGCGGTGAGGAGCGATGTCAATGTTATATTGAAATTGTTTGACAAAGGCTCATGCCATGTCATCCCAAGACATATCAGCAAGATGTGTCTTGATCCAAAAACCATTCGGATGCTACTCCCGTGAGGCTTTCCCCAAAATAACCTATTAGCAATTTTTCATTTCTTCCCACACCTCTCAATTGGTTGCAATACCTTTTCAGGTGGGCTATGGGGTCTCCATGTCCATCATACTTTTCAAATCTAGGAATCTTGAAACCAGGCGGCAAGTGGACTTCGGGGAACATGCATAGATCTCTGAAGGCAACACTCTTTTGACCTGCCATTTGTTTGCATATTTTTCATTGTTGTTCTAATCTTTTCATTCCTTGGGTTATTTCTTCATGTACCCTCGTTCGGGCAGGATTCTGACCTTGAGTCTCTTGAGCACTGGTAATAACTTCGATGTCAGTCATCATTTTTCTTGAATCTTGTATTTCCAGCTTACTATAAACCGATTACCTCAACTTTCTTCGCAATTCAAAACAAAACATGTTAGAACGAACTCAGTCGGTCCTCACTATTAACAATATTTATTTTTCTTTTTCTTTTTTTATTCCATTTTTCTTTTACATTTTTCATTTTTTTATTGTGGACGAATCTTATGGAGATTGCCTACGTATCATGACCCCGCATAAATCACACCTTGCGTAGTTCGGACCAATAAAAGTTAAACAATAATAAAACACTTTTTAAAAGTTTCAATTATCATAATAAAACGAACTTGATTACAACTGTTTAAAAACTGACCCTACTAACTCGAAAATCAAAGAACCTACATATTCTATTCAAAAGAATTACAAACTCACAAAATATGACAAATTCATTTCCCTGTTTGCCAATTTCAACCAAATGACTATTTTTGCAAACGTGGTCCCTTCCCAATTTCACATGAATTTTGAGGCCGTGGAGGATTATTATATGACACTTTACAAATTGGTCCATTCTTTTACAAAAATGGCCTTTTGACAACTGAAAGATACTCTAAGGCTATCTCTACAAGAACGGTTTACAAACTTGTCCCTTTTTTTCAAAATTAAAATAAAAGACCTGATTTTGCAAACACGGTCTTTCAGCACCTCGCGGACGAAGCTATTAAGGTTGCGTTAGCTAACTGGCCAAAATCCTAAAAAAATGACCACAGGTAGTTTTTTATGCAAAATTAGCCTTCCGGCGTCCCTCTCGGGAACATTCGGCTATTTTTAACAAAAGCAGCATCACCCGATTTATTTATGACTTTTTTTCTTATTTTTCAAAATAAATTAAATATTACAAACACGGCCTTTCAGCGTCTCGGGGATGAAGATTCTAAGGTTGTGTGGGTCAATCGACCAAAATCTTAAAAAAAAGACCAAAGGTGGTTTTTTATGCAAAGTCAGCCTTCCGGCGTCCCTTTCAGGAACATTCGGCTATGTTTGACAAAAATGACATCACCCGAATTATTTATGAAGAAAATTAAGAGTTTGATATTTTTGGCTATTTTTTGCAAAAGGGGATGTTGGACCCGATGAGGATTGCCTACATATCCCACACCCTGTGAGAATCAGACCGGTGTAGTTCGCCAAAAATAGAATATTTTCGAAAACAAGACTATTTTTTATTGACAAACACACTATTTCGGCGAACAATACTCTTTTTGTATTATTATTTTTTTCAATAAACTATTTAAAAATAAAAATAAAACTTTTCTCTTTTTTATAATTTTCTTGACCAATAAACAAACCACTTTTTTTAAAACAAATTTTCTTTTTTTTTCATTTTTCAAAAATTCGGTAGAGTTTCGACACTATTTTGATATTGGTTATTTCTAAAACAGACGATTAATTCTCCGCACTGCTATTTTTCTTTTTCTATTTTTTTCAAAAATGTTCAAAATTCCCGATTCAAAAGCCGGTCAACATGCAGGTTGGAAGCAAATAAATGCGCAAAACAAACAGCATGCAGCACGATGGTCTTTTCATTTCAGGTTGCTTGTCCTAAACGGGCACAACCCCTGTATTGAGCCCCCTAAATCAAATTCAACATGATGCAAATAAACGTTCCTACTAGGGATCTGGCATGAAGTCAAGTTTTTCTAATTTCAGAACCTGGGTATGTGTCCTAAATCGTATACCTGAGTGGACAACTCAAGTCGAGGAGGGGGCTACAAATCCAGGGACCCGCGAGATCGTCCGACTAAGTAACTTATCCAAGCCTCTTTCTACGTAAAGGTATGACACTAACAAAATAGGGAGTCTCAAACTAATGAGCACATCCCCGGAGGTAAGAAGAGAAGGTTTCGGCACAATTTATATGTACAGTCAAATAATATCAAAGCGGTAACAGGCATCATTTCGCACATTAAGCACATATCATATGAAAATATCAGATAGTAAATCCAAAATACAACAATTATTCCAAGCTCGAATTCTTGAACCCTGAACTAGAGATTCTAGGTTCCTATCCCCAGCAGAGTCACCAGAGCTGTTACACCTCCTTTTTCCGTCCCGCGAAGGGAAGAGGAGATTTTCCAATTAAAGGACAATCGAAGCGGGATTTATTATTAAGATTCAGATTCGCCACTTGGGAGGTTTATGGTGTCCCAAGTCACTAGTTGAATCCCGAATCGAGGAAGAGAATGACTCCGTTTAACAGTCCGGGAACCAGAAATTCGGATAAGGAATTTTGTTAACCCGGGAGAAGGTGTTAGGCATTCCCGAATTCTGTGGTTCTAGCACGATCGCTCAACTGTCATGTTTAGCCTATTTATCTAATTTTATATATGTTGTAATTTATGTGCCAATTTTAACTTTTAACCGCTTTTGTTAAAATTATTAAAGCAAATTGAACGTCGTCTTAGACATGTATTTGGATTGCGCTGCATGAAATGAACCCGCAACCCTGAACACATCTTATTCGACGTTTTGGGATTTGGATTTGGGTCGCATGAAATACACACCCGAGTTTAAGGAGGTAAAATTATTAAACGCGTGCCTAAAATGACTACCGCGTAATTACTTTGGGGAAGGCTATTAAATTTGCTAAAGGGCTTATACCGAACTCTAAGTATTTTTAAACGTTTATTGAGGGCCCCTCAATCTTGTATTTTATTGGTGAGGCTCATCTCGTTTATTTTTAAAAGGACCTAAAGTGACTACAATTTTTCCTATTAAGTTTGTCTCTAAAGATAAAAGAGAAAAAGTCCTAATTAATTATATATTTAAAAGTTCAGGCCTCTTATCAATTATTAGATTAATGCAAACAAAAATTGCACTAGAGCTCGTAAAATGGAGAATTGTTTCATGTTGTTATTCTATAAGCGAACCACTAAAGGTGAAATTACAAAATGCATACGAGATTCTCAAGATATTAAAAACAAACAAACCATTCTCCCAGATTGATTTAAACTAACATTCCTAAAATTGATTTTAATTATTGGAATTAACGGCTAGGGAATGTTATCAAGATGGATTCGAATATTGGCCTATATATTGCCTAACGGAATCAAACCCTGCCCATTTAAAATCGGCCTCAAATACAACGAGCCAAGTAGAAATGAAATCTAGCAACTAATCCATTAACTATTTTATTTTTATTACTAAGAAAGCTTATACTTACTAATTTCAATCTAACAACATGCTTAAACTATTTCTGAACTTTAACTTCGAAGGGAAAAATATTATCATGCAAACAACTAAGTACAGCTGTAAATACCACCAAACAATTCATTATAACTATAATTTCAATTGATACCACTCAAATTGAAAAATAGTTCAGAATTCAGTTTTTAAGATGCATAACAGTAATATATGAGAATACTCTAAATACAACTAGTAAAGAAAAAACAATCTTATCAAACTTCCAACTTCATATGCATTCATGCCTTCATATTTTCAACTTACACAGTGTTATAGTCGTGTACCAGAAATTGGAAACCAGAGAAGAGGAAGGTGAGAAATCAGCAATGCAGTAATCAACACAGCAAAACAGCAACAGCAATAGTTGAACCCAGCAACGGATTTCAACGACACCAAGTAAAATCAAACCAGAAACACCAACTAAAATGGACTTTAACCCACAGCAATATCCATACAAGCCAAATAGACTCAAAGACACACTAGAGTTATTTAAGATCAATCTTAGTGTATTTAAATCAAAAGAAATGAAATCAATGAAGCAAAATGAGAAGCTTCAAATAAACAGTGGGGTTTTCAGCTTTCTAATTTTTTAACTCTCAATTCTTTTTTTTATTCTCTGTTTTTCGTCCCTTTCTTAATGACTCTTCATCTCTATTTTAAACCCAAACTCCCTTTCATTTTCAGCTTTAAAAATATTCTTCTCTATGTGAATTTTTTACTTTTTCAGTGGTCAAAAACAGCCTTTCATTATTACCCCCTCGTTTTACTTTATTTACATCATTACCTTATTCCCCACTAACCATTGTCCCTTCTTATTTTAATTAAAAGTTATGGGCCCATATTTAATCAATTCTCATCCCACTGTGTTTTGTCCCCCACTATAATATTTTAATGATACTTTAGTGACTAGTGGACAGAGCATTTAAATTAAATAATTCTACAAGTGGTCAATTCCCGTATTACCCCTTAAATTACCAAAATTGCTATTCTACCCAAACCTTCATTCTGTACCAAAACATATCAGCTATAACCAAATTACTAATGAAATTCACACAATAATCAAAACTCAAATTAGTTCACATAGTATCTGATCAAAGTGGAATGAGCCAACCATATTGGGAACCAATCCTGATCAACTCACACTAATTGAACGAGCAAGGAGACAACAATATGATGAGCCACAAAACTTATATGAAACATTATGAATCACAATTAATTGAATCAAAATGAAAACTAAATTCATATGAAGAACAACAAAGAGAAAGAAAACATATTAAACCATTTGAACCAAAAACACCAAATCATTACATGAATACCTGAATTTATCTAGTCCAAAACACAAACACCAATTAATACGAACTCATAAAATCTAACAACTCTAATTATCTAGTTTTCCAATTATCAAACACACAGAAATGGATAAACATCATGCCTATCACCACAAAAATCAAGCAACAAGTTAAAAATGAGAAAATGATTAAAACCTGGATTGATTTCCAATTAAACTGAAATGAAGCAAACTTTAAAGGACTTTAAACAAAATCAACAACATCGAACCAGAATATTCGGATAAAGACTTCAACTTCGAGGTAAACCAAAATCTGTCCGGCCAGCCATGGTTTTAAACAAACGACGAACAACGAACAATGGAAGATGATGACTAATGAAGTACTCACCCAAAATGATTGACGACGAGGTGAAGGAGAACGTTTGGTCGCTGGTTCGACGTGACTGGACGATTGTTGGTGCGTTTGGGACGATGAAGTCAATGGACTGGAGGGGTTGTTTCATCAAGAATGGTGGTTCCTTTGGTAGCTGTTCGATGGACTAGTTCAGGCGTGGGGTTGGACAAAACTGCACTAGTCGTTTGGAGCCGTTGCTGGATGGAGATGTTAATGACAAAGATGATGAAGTTGAGGGTTGTTTGGACATGATGGTTGCTGGTCTACGTTGCAGTGAAATCTGGTTTACGCGAGGGTTTTGGAGATGATGAAGACAGAGGGAAGCCATGGCTGGCTGGGGATGCAGAAACTAGGTAGGGGGTCGTTGGTGTGGTGTGAGGAAAATGAGAGTAGGGGGTCTAAGGTGTGGCGGCTGGTGTAGTTAGAGAGAGGTTTGGTCTTTAGGGTTTGGTTAAGTGAAAGAATGAAAAAAAATCTGATAAATCAAAAGGGAGGGTGGAAATGGATTGGGTTGGGGTATGGGTGTGGGCTTGGTGATTAGGCATTGTTTTGGGCCTCTGATTTAGAATTAAGGAAGAGGCCCAATTCCGAATTTGTTCTTCTATTTTTTTGTTCTCTTTTCTTTTGCTTTCTAATTAATAATACTAAAATTCTAAATTAAGTTATAAACTAAATTAACTTATCAAAAATACTAATTAATTTCAAATAACAATTATCTTACAAAATTAAATAACAATTAAAACACAATCACACAATTTTCACATTAAAGGCTAAAAATGCAAAAGATGACATTTTTTGTGATTTTCATTTTGTAAAACAAACTTAATTGCTCCTAATTGTAGAATTAAATCCTAAATGCAAATGCGATATATTTTTGTATTTTTAATTAAAAATAAACAATCACAGACAAAACTACAAATAACTATCTGAAATGCCACGCCAATTCTAAACATTATACACAAAGACAATTTATTTTATTTTTTCAGTTTCTTTTGGAGTAATTGTCATGAAAGCAAAAATCACGTGCTCACAACTATCTAAACACTTTATCCTTCATTACCCCTTTTGAGCCCTATTTATTTTCTTTCATACCCCTCTTTCGGAATCAGTAGCAAAGATTAGAAACATGAACATGAAAGATAAGAAAAAAAAAGAGATAAGGGAAAAGGTAGAAAAAAATAAAAAGGTAAAAAAGGAAAGCTATAACAACAAAGAATTGGGAACTACGTTTGACCTGATTCCTCAAAGAGGATACGTAGGCGCTTCACAGCTCGGTCATAGTTTTGCAAAAAAACAGAAAATCAAAAAAAATTAAAATCCCCCAAGCAAGAAACTGGGCCAAAGGTTGTGTTCGTTGTAAATAAATCTAGTTCCGGAGTTTGTAATTTTGAACCCAAATTGATTATTTTTGAGCCTTTAAAAAAACTTTTCTTTCTAGCCTATCCAAATCCCACATTACGGTCCATAGAAAGACCCTCTGATCAGTCTTCAAAAGATGCCAAGTCAGACAAATGAGAGAATCTTACCAGTGAACATTACATTTAGACCCCCCATCAGAAAAGACTCTGATCCCCAACATAAGAAAAAAATAAAGAGAGAGTCTTATCGGTAACACCCGAATCCCCAGCTGAAAAAGTAATACAAATGAGAGAGTCTTATCAGTGAAAACCTTCAGTGCACCATAAGGCGATGATGAAAGCTGAGAGAAAAAACAAAATGAGAGAGGCTTGACAGGGAAAACCCTTCGGGCACTACAAGTCGAATAAGGGTGAGAATCAAATGGGGAATCACTAAATAAAGATCTTGAAAGACGATTAACAATGGAGGATAGGTCACATGTGCATGCGATGAACATTAGAGTCGATATCCATGTTTGATAGGTATTACTTTATAGTTTCTCTTGTTAGAGGGTCATCTCTTTCTTTTGTCTTTTATTCTATTCCTTTTTACCTTTCTCCTTTCATGGAAAATTCCCCAGTCGAGTCTGTTTGGTCAGGACAAGTGAGAAATGACTTCAAAATCTTCCATCAGCTTTCCAATTATGCAAGACGAGATCTGACTAGTACATCCAAGTGGTATAGTCAGCAAGGAAAAAGCGAGAGGCTAGTGTCAACGAAGATATCCCCAGCAAGAGGATATTGAAAAAAGGATGGACTAGTGTCAAAAGGGATATCCCGGCTGAAATCAAAGGTTATAGACCTCAAGGCCAAGGCCCATGGACAAATCAAGAAAGAACAATGCGGAGAGCAATCGGTATGATTTGGGAAATTCATATGAGACTAAAAGGTCAGGGAAATGCCAGTTTCCGAGCTATGTCACAAAAGAAGAAGGATATCCCTAGCAGAAAAGGTTGTTTTCAGTGACACGAATGAACAAAGAAAGTGGTTTATCAGCAAAACATTGCAAAATCCTCAAGGGGAATTAGTTGTCATGGAAAACATAAATAGTCAGATGGAAAACAATGTTGAGAGGTTGGTGAATAAGTAATCGACAAAAATCTCGGATGTTATCGCCCAAGTTTCAAGATAGCCGAACAACACAAAGCAGGGCAAGTCGGTCTAAGACCTACATGAATATCATCCCCAGCAAATAATATCACCCCCTGCAAGTTTTGATAGTGTAATGGAACACAGAGCAGGGAGGGAGAAAGGGAAAAGCCATCCCAGTAGGAGTATCACAACCAAACACCACGTTTTAAGCAAACAAATTTTCTTTGATTTGAAGCAAGTAAAGGAAATGACTTTGATGTCGGAAATGCATGCCACAAGGAAAATTATCAAACTGGGGCAGAAAAGTTTCTTTTCATTTTGAAAGTTTTCTAGGAGATCAGGTATCCACTAGGGGAAGAAGGTGTGACGACCCCACCAGTCGCCTTATGTGTTGCCCCTTATTGTGTTGCTTCATGTTTAAATATCAGTATTAGAGTCGATCAGGTGTAATTGAATTGGTTTTGGTTGAAAATAAGGCACATAGCCTCTTAGAAGGAAGCTTGTTTTGGAAAAGTCAACCGGAAGTTGACTTGTGAGTTAGAAGGCTCAGATGTGATTTCCGATGATTCTTTCAGCTTTGGGAGATGATTTTTGACTTAGGAGAGCGATCGAAATTGAATTTGGAGGTCCGGTGTAGAATTAGGCTTGAATTGGCGAAGTTTGAATTTTGGTGGATTCCGGTTGATAGGTGAGATTTTGATCCGAGGGTCGGAATGGAATTCTGAGAGTTTCAGTAGCTTCGTTAGGTGATCTTGGATATTTGTGCAAAATTTTAGGTCATTTGGACGTCGTTTGGTCGGGTTTTTTATCGAATTTGAGATTTAGAAGTTTTAGTTTGGCTTAAGCTTGAATCCGTCGTGAATTGATGATATTTGTGTTGTTGGGCATGTTTTTATGATTTGAACAAGTTTATATGAAGATTTTGGGTATGTTGGTGCTTTTGGTTAAGGTCCTGAGGGCCTCGGGGTGATTTTGAGTGTTCAAACGGACTAGATTTGGCCTTGGGAGATAGCAGATTTTCGCTTTTGAGTGTTGTAGACTTTTGTTCATCGCGTTCGCGTGAGGAGTAACGCAATCGCATAGGGTATTTTAAGAAAGCCTGGGATTTTGCCTTCGCGTTCGCGAAGGAGAGGCCGTGATCGCGTACATGTGGAATCTTGTTGATCGCGTTCGTGTTGTGGTTGTCGCGATTGCGTAAGAGAGCCTGGGAGCCCAGTTCGGTTAATGCATCGCGTTCGTGATGGTGGTTCTGCATTCTCATGAGATAGACTTGATGTGCATCGCGATTGCAGGCAAGGAGCCGTGATCGGGTAGGGTTAAATCTGGGCATCAGAATTCATTTAAGGGTTATTTCATCTGCTACCTATGCCATTTTTCCACCATTTTTGCACCACCTTGACAGCTTGTTGGTAGATTTTGAAGGGGATTTCAATGGGAAGTAATTGGAGGTAAGTCTCGTGGCCTAGATACGTCAGTTAATCAAGGAATTATTCATTAATTCTCTGAATTTGGATAAAAATACAAGAAACTACGGCTTAAGTTTTTGATATTTCAAATTGGGATTTCATCGGTCATTTGAGCTTGGATTTGGGAGTTCTTTGTATGTATGGACTCATGGCGAGACGATCATTTTGGAAATGTAAGTTTCATAATTTTTCGAGAAGCGGGCCCAGGGCTCGGGTTTTGCTAGTTTCGAGATTTTTGTTATATTTCGATTGTTTTCGATTGGGTGTTGTCCCATTAGCATATTATGATATATTGGGTACTGATTTTGGTTAGATTTGACGCGCGTGGAGGCCAATCTGAGGGGAAAAGGCATCGGGAGCGAGGAATTTCACCTGTTCGAGGTGAGTAATACTTGGGAATGATATCTTGAGGATTTGAAGCCCTGGATTTGCACATCTTAGTGTTGTATTGTGGTGACTTGCACGCTGGACCTAAGCGTGTGGTAGAGCACCATTGGGGGTTGTTACTTGGTCCATCCCGATTGTTGGTTTTCACCGCGAAATTGCGAATGATTTATTGTTATCATTATGACTTGGGCTCGTTGCTATTTGGGGCTTATTGCCGATTATTTAAACTATTTATGAACTATCATCACAGTTTTCCTCAATATTTGAAAGATTATTTGAACTCAGTCTATGTGATTTACACTATTTCATGAACTCAGCTTTATTTTTCTCAAACATGGAGTTTTAACTGATATTTGAACTATATTTTGAGCTGAGTATTATCGTTTTACGGATGCCCAGGGGGCTTTTGACTATTTTGGACTGATTGAGGCTGAGGGCCATATGTGAGGGCATGAAGAGTGATGTAACGAGGCTTTCAGGCCTCGAGTGTTATGTGTGCAATAGCATATTGCATGGATCGGACTACATGCCGCAGTAGCATATTGCATGGATCGAACTGCACGCCACAGTACCATATTGCATGGATCGGACTGCACGACACAATTACATATTGCATGGATCGGACTGCATGCCGCAGTAGTATAATATATGGATCGGACTGCACGTCGCAGTAGTATATTATATGGATCGGATTGCACGCTGCAGTATTATTGCGCTTGGGCTGTAGGAGCCCCTCCGGAGTCTATACACACACCCCATGAGCGCAGGGTACCCATGGATCGGTCTAGGCATTGTAGCGGTCATGTGCATTGCATTGCGTTCATGCATTCACTCCTGTTTGTACTACGTGACACGACATTTAGCACTCATATATCATTGGAATACATATTGTTACTTGCCCTGTTGACCAGATACCCTGGTGTTACATGTTAAGGAGTGTTGTGCCCAAAGGGCAGACTTATGAGCTGACTTGTTCTATCTGAAATGGCATTCACATGCTGGGTTGTTGAAAATAAAAGAGATATTTTGAAAAAGAGACTTTGTAAAAGAGATTTTGAACTCATCTTGAGATTTTCTAAAGGGATTTTTCACAGTATTTCAGTTTTCTCAAAAAGGGTTGTTCTGTCTTTTATAGCAGTTTGGTGTGCCCATACGTGTTTTCTTATCGCTCAGATATTATTCTCTCTTATTACCACTGAGTTGGAAGAACTCACTTTACTCCATGCGCCTCGCGTGCAGTTGCAGGTACTGATCACCCGGTAGCGGGTTAGTAGCGGATTGAAGGTATTGTTATCGTAGCAAAGCAAGGTGACCGCTGGCGTTCGCGGCTCCGAGATTCTTCTTCTTCTTGATTCCCAGATTTTACTCTATGTATTATAGACTTTTAAATTTCAATAAAGGCATTCCTAGATGCTCGTGATTATGACACCCCGGTCGGGCTGTATTGGTTTTCATATTGATCAATATCATCAATTCAGATTCGAACTGTTATATAACTGACTAACTACTTTAAATGGTATTCTAAAACGGTCTGGCTGGCCTTGTCTTCATGAGAGGTGCCATCACGATCGTTTTGTTAGGGAATTGGGTCATGATAAGTTGGTATCAGAGCCTAGGTTACCAAGTCTCACGAGTCAGGAGCAGGGTTAGTATAGTCTTGCGGATCGGTACGGAGGTCTGTATTTATCCTCGAGAGGCTGCAAAACCTATAGGAAAACTTCCCATTCTTGGAATTCTTATCGTGCGTACTTGATTCAAGTTTGAGATAACTCTTGAAAATTCATTCCACACGTCTGTATGCACATGTGAGCGCTTAGTAGAATATGTGCCTTGATGGCTTCTGATTCCCCGATCGAGGGGCAAGAGGTAATCTCTTTGAGTTCATGTTGGGCCATTCTGGAGGACTTGAGGCCGGATATTTGCTTATGGCTTGAGCACCAAGGTGCTGATTGTGTGAGCAAGTTTTTTGACCTTATATGTTCAGTGTTGTTCTTATTAGCCGGAATGGTGGCTGGATATCCATGAGATGAGTATGTTAGCACTGCGAGGTGTATCTATATAACTTTGGTAGTGACGAAGAAGTCTGATGGATAATAGATAAGCTGTTAAGCGTTTGTTTCCTATTGCGGTCTGTTGTGTAGCCCGAGGCATGTGCGCGTGAAGAATATTTTCGTATCCCTTAGCTAGAAAGTGAGGTGCAATACATGTGGCAGTATGAGTTCATACTCAGAAAGACTAAATGGTTGTGTCTTACGTATATGATGGTGGAAGGCATGTGGAAATATTAAAATGAGGCGAAGCAGGTGGATTATCTCCTGCGGAGGGTTTTGAGCGGTATGATCCTTATGTGTATGTAAAATATCTCATGTGTAATTGAATGGTATGTGTTGTATTTTGAAGAATTGGGACGCTTAAGAAGGTGGACTCAGCTGATGCGGAAATGAATGCGAGGTTTGCAGGGAATGTGAGTGCTAGATGATTTGTGTATTCACAAAACTTGTAAATGATTTGAATTTGATCTCATTGTGGCATCATTAGAGTAAAAGTGTTATGAGTTGTTAAGAATGCCTTAATATATGGATTCGAGCCAAGTTGGGGAGGTTGATGTTATCAGCTGATTGCATGGTATGTGCTATGTTGGTTCCGTTTTGAGGTATGATGGCGGATCAGTTCTGGTTACAGAAATTGAGCCGAGGATGGCACGTGTGAAGGAAAATTTCTACAAAGGTTATATGTTTCTTTCATAAATGTGAGAAAATACTAGGGTGTTTTGAGCTGATGTTGATAAAGAATGCTCAATGTATAGAGAAGAAAGATGGTTGTTGTATTTGTATGAAATCATGTTCTGCGGTGTCTGAGTAACGATAAGGCACGAGTGGTTTCGTTCATTTAGGGAAGGTGAATTACAGATGAATAAGAGTGAATGACTCTCGAGAATGGTTTTACTATGTTCAAGATTTTGCATATAACAATCAGGTGTTTTAGGTTTGTGTATGTGGCTAGAGACTATGTTTTCATTAGAAAAGATCAAGACTTGTGGTATTTTATGTTAATCTTGGGATTCTATGCATCCGTATTTGGAAGGTAATAGTAACGAATTCAGATTCGCAGGAAGTTCTTCAAGGTAAACCATTCTGGAATATTGTATTTCTGGGAAGCGTTCGAGAGGGTATTCAGTGGCCTATGGGTCTTAGATAGTGTGGTCTTATGTGCAAGTCTCGTATGGTAACCTGAGTTGAGGTATTGTGGTGCTACAGCGCGGGAGAATATCAAATTAATGATGAATCAGGAAGGAAATTAGATAAATGGAATAGCTTGATAATCAACTGAATCGGTATGGTAAGAGTATGATAACTCTTGTATGTGTTCGAGATAATGAGCCTTACAGGTATTGTGCAGCAAAGCTTTTAAGTGCTGGCAGTTTGCTTAACTTGGTTTGGGTAGAAGGATTTAGTCCTGGCAGTTTAGCTTGTGCAATGGAATTGGGAGAAATAGCTCTTGGTGTGTTTTACCGTGGTTTGAAAATGAGTATATTTCCTATGGGTATGCGAAGCATGGAGTGTGTAATAATTTTTCTCCTATATGGGATCCTGAAAGTTCTTGACTAGTTGAGTGCATCGATGTCTGCGGAGAGAGATAGAAGTCCTCATATTATCCTAATGTGGTATGGTCTATGTGTTATGATATGGAGAATTGAGATTTGCATGTTCAAGGTATTGGTTCAGTTCATAATGGGTAAATTCTTGAGCAGCACAGACAACTACAGGTGAGTAAAGAATCGATCTTCAGATGATTAAGGTGATGTAAATTAATGATACGTTAGTAGTATTGCGACATTTTCTTGTTGATCGACTGTGGATATTTGAGTTTGTTGATGGCGTAGGAAATTTTGAATATCTTTCGTGGTATGAATAGAAACTTGATGTATGTTATGTATTCGTACGGCGGATTGTGGGATCAGGCATAGTGATTCATGCGTTATATGTGTTGGAGACTAGAAGTTCTCGTGATCCGACCATGCGGTGGTTGTGGGTCGTATGTATCGACATCGTCTAGAAGTTGTTGGAAGCTGGAGGTCCGAGTGGATCTTTCTTTGCTTGGTATGTTAAATTTGGGGTTATGATATTAGAATGCAGATCGGTTGTCCCAATGTCAAGTTGTCTAGACTAATGTGTTATGGGATATGTTGGAAAAAAGCCACAGGTTGCATGGTAAGGTGCATAAAATTATTGTTCTAGCAGAGTAGTTTATATTCCAAAGACCAGCTAACGGTTGGCAGGTATATCTTGCTAATTGGGCCTTCGTGGCGGATGTCAGTGCAGAGGTTTCTACCATTGATTCAGTTCCGGTATTGAGGGACTTTTCGGATGCGTTTCTTGCGGCCCAGCATGAGGCTATATGTGTTTATTATAATGAGAAACTTTGACTCGATTTGCATCTCCTTTTGTAAGATATATGTGCGAATCGGGTGGCGCGCCGCCACGGGTATGGTATCTGGATCGCGTAGCACACCGCCAAGGGTATGTTATCTGGATCGGGTTGCACGTTGCAACAGTGTGATGTTGAAAATAGTTTTCTATATGTTACCATGTATGCATTACTTCCTGGTTTCTGAGGAAAGTCCATATTGGGTGTTGCTCAGCGAATAGCGCATCGGTTGAGTCTTTTCAGGATTGAATAGAGTATAATACTTGCTTCACCGTGGGTGTGATGGATTTCTTGGTTTCCAACCTCAATCTGTGCGTGGCTATCTGTGTTGAGCATGGTGACTTCAGGTGCTTCATGGGTAATAGTGTTTGGGTAGGATCACGCATTGTGTCAAGGCCACGTGAAGTTATGACCTTTCGAGGAGAATTCAGATACTCTATTTCTATGATGTGAGATGGGATCTCAGTTTTGTGTTGTAATGGTGCTGTTGAGCTTGAGGTACAGCTTTTTCGTTGAGTCATTGTCATAATTTGAGTGTGTTCAAACTGCTTCTCATTGGTGCGTGTATTACGCAAGTTGTGGATTAGGCCTGCATCGAGGTTTAATATCACCAGAGGGGTGGTTGGAGTCTAAGTGGGGTCAAGCCGATTAGCAAGTCGACCAACTCTTAAGATAAGACTGTTCCCCTTTCACTTCTTTAGTCAATTCTAATTGCTCATTCTTAGTTGACCGTTCCGCTGGGGCTTCCTCTTTGAGTGGTCATTGGAGTCATTAAAGAGTATGAACCAATTTGATTTCAGCCTGTTAGAAAGGTAATATATGGGTTTGGCTCGGAAATTTGTTGTACTAACAGTCAAGAGGGAAATGGATTCATGAATGGTTGATTTGAGAGATGGGTTCATTATATCGCGTGTTTCAGTTGCCGTTGGCAGTATATGAAGGTATTGAAATGAGACTCTATCTAACAAGAGATTTTCTATCGATATTGGTTGTTGTGGGCAGCTGTTGTGAATGGAAGTTATCGCTGCATAGCCGAGGTTGCAGGTATGGATTATTACAGTTGGTTCAGGTTTATTCTGAGTATAAATGTGGGGTTCTAATCTGGTGCATGATTTCGGGAAGTGCAATGTTGTTTATGGTTTAGATGAACTATGAAATTCCGGCTATGTTGTATTATCGGAACTATGTGAGATAGGGTGACGGGGTATCACCCCGAGTAAATTCTTGGTAAGTTCATTCAGCTATTGGGTTGCTTCTAGTACAACTCTAGGTATGCTCGAGGATGAGCGTTTGTTTAAGTTTGGGAGGATGTGACGACCCGACCCGTCGTCTTATGTGTTACTACTCCGTTTCCACCCTTATTGTGTTGCTTCATGTTTCAATATTAGTATTAGAGTCGATCGGGTGTAATTGAATTGCTTTTGGTTGAAAATAAGGCACATGGCCTCTTAGAAGGATGCTTGTTTTGGAAAAGTCAACCAGAAGTTGACTTGTGAGATAGAAGGCTCGGATGTCATTTCCAATGATCCGGTTAGCTTCAGAAGATGATTTGTGACTTAGGTGAGCGATCGGAACTGAACTTGGAGGTCTGGTGTAGAATTAGGCTTGAATTGGCGAAGTTTGAATTTTGGCGGATTCCGGTTGATAGGTGAGGTTTTGATTCGAGAGTCGGAATGGAATTCCGAGAGTTGCAGTAGCTTTGTCAGGTGATTTTGGATATGTGTGCAAAATTTCAGGTCATTTAGACGTCGTTTGGTTGGATTTTTGATCGAAAGTTAGATTCGGAAGTTTTAGTTTGGCTTAGGCTTGAATTCTTCATGAATTGATGATTTTTGTGTTGTTGGGCATGTTTTTATGATTGGAACAAGTTCGTGTGAAGATTTGGGTCATATTGGTGCTTTAGGTTGAGGTCCCGAGGTCCTCGGGGTGATTTCGAGTGTTCAAACGAACTAGTTTTGGCCTTGGGAGATAGCAGATATTTACTGTTAAGTGTTGCAGACTTTTGTTCATCGCGTTCGCGTGAGGAGTAATGCGATCGCGTAGGGTATTTTAAGAGAGCCTGGGATTTTGCCTTCGCATTCACGAAGAGGAGGCCTAGATCGCGTAGATGTGGAATCTTGTTGATCTCGTTCGTGTTGTGGTTGTCGCGATCGTGTAAGAGAGCCTGGGAGCCCAGTTCAATTAGTGCATCGTGTTCGCGATGGTGGTTCGGCGTTCGCGTGATAGAGGCTTGATGCGCATCGCGATCGCAGGCAAGGAGTCACGATCGCGTATGGTTAAATATGGGCATCAGAATTCATTTAAGGGTTATTTCATCCGCGACCTATGCCATTTTCCCACCATTTTTGCACCACCTTGAGCGCTTATTGGTAGATTCTGAAAGGGATTTCGACAAGAAGTGATTGGAGGCAAGTCCCGTGGCCTAGATACGTCAGTTAATCAAGGAATCATCCATTAATTCTCTGAATTTGGGTAAAAATTGAAGAAACTAGGGCTTGAGTTTTTTGATATTTCAAATTGGGATTTGATAGGTCATTTTAGCTCGAATTTGGGAGTCCTTAGTATGCATGGACTCGTGGCGAGACGAGGATTCCGGAAATATAAGTTTCATAATTTTTTGAGAAGCGGGCTCATGGCTTGGGTTTTGCTATTTTCGAGATTTTTGTTATATTTCGATTGTTTTCGATAGGGTGTTGTCCCATTAGCATAATATGATATATTTGTACTGATTTTGGTTATATTTGACGCGTGTCGAGGCTAATCTGAGGGGCAAAGGCATCGCGAGTGAGGAATTTCATCGGTTTGAGGTGAGTAATACTTGGGAATGATATCCTGAGGGTTTGAAACACCGGATTTGCACATCTTAGTGTTGTATTGTGGTGACTTGCACGCTGGACCTGAGCGTGAGGTAGAGCACCATTGGGGATTGTGACTTTGTCCATCACGGATGGTGGTTTTCACCCCGAAATTGCAAATGATTTATTGTTATCATTATGATTTGGGCTCGTTGCCATACTTGGGGCTTATTGCCGATTATTTAAACTATTTATGAACTATCATCACAGTTTTCCTCACTATTTGAAAGATTATTTGAACTCAGTCCATGTGATTTACACTGTTTCATGAACTCAGCTATATTTTTCTCAAACTTGGAGTTTTAACTGATATTTGAACTATTGTTTTAGCTGAGTATTATCATTTTACGGATGCCCGAGGGGCTTTTGACTATTTTGGACTGAATGAGACTGAGGGCCATATGTGAGGGCATGAAGAGTTATGTAAGGAGGCTTTCAGGCCTCGAGTGTTATGTGTGCAATAGCATATTGCATGGATCGGACTACACGCCGCAGTAGCATATTGCATGGATCGAACTGCACGCCACAGTATCATATTGCATGGATCGGACTGCACGCCGCAGTAGCATATTGCATGGATCGGACTGCACGCCGCAGTAGTATATTATATGGATCGGACTGCATGCCGCAGTAGTATGTTATATGGATCGGAATGCACACCGCAGTAGTATATTAATGCACGCCGCAATATTATAGCGCTTGGGCTGTTGGAGTCCTTCGGAGTCTGTACACACCCCCAGTGAGCGCAGGGTACCCATGGATCGGGCTATGCGCCGTAGGGGTCATGTGCATTGGATTGCGTTCATGCATTCACTACTGTTTGTACTACATGACACGACATTTAGCACTCATATATCATTGGCATACATATTGTCACTTGCCTTGTTGACCAGATACCCTGGTGTTACATGTTAAGGAGTGTTGTGCCCAAGGGGCAGACTTATGAGCTGACTTGTTCTATCTGATATGGCATTCACATGCTGGGTTATTGAAAATAAAAGAGATATTTTGGAAAAGAGACTTTGTAAAAGAGATTTTAAACTGATCTTGAGGTTTTCTAAAGGGATTTTTCACAGTATTTAGGTTTTCTCAAAAAGGAATGTTCTGTCTTTTATAGCAGTTTGGTGTGCTCATACGTGTTTTCTTATCGCTCGGATATTATTCTCTCTTATTACCACTGAGTTGGAAGTACTCACTTTACTCCTTGCACCTCACGTGCAGTTGCAGGTACTGATCACCCGGTAGCGGGTTAATTGCGAATTGAAGGTATTGCTATCGTAGCTAAGCAAGGTGACCGCCGGCGTTCGCGGCACCGAGATTCTTCTTCTTCTTGATTCCCAGATTTTACTCTATGTATTATAGACTTTTGAATTTCAATAAATTCACTCCTAGATGCTCGTGACTTGTGATACCCCGGTCGGGATGTATTGGTATTCATATTGATTAATATCATTAATTCAGATTCGAACTGTTATATAACTGACTAACTGCTTTAAGTGGTGTTCTGAAACGGTCTAGCTTACCTTGTCTTCACGAGACGCCATCACGACCCGGATAGGGAATTGGGCCATGACAGAAGGAAGATAAGACAAGCCTTAACGAAAGGGGTCTTTGAATCAGTGTTATCCCCAGAATAATAAGTTCTGACAAAGGATGTTGTATCCCCGGCGGACAAAACAAAAGGATGAAACTTGTGTTCAGAAAAAGCAAAAGGACAGTGTCATCTCCATCAGTTTTCAGAAGATTGAAGCACCAGTTTTGAAGGAATGAAAATCCCGCCAGCAATGTTCTCCTCAACAACGTTATCCCTGGCTGATAACATTTTATCCCAGCAGTGTTGAGAGAAAACAAAATGTTTTGAAGGAAATAGATTTGGAAAAAAATGAAAGGGGAGAAAGGAGATTTCCCCAGCAGCATTATCCCCGGCAGGGAAGTAAATAATTCCCTAGCAGTTTCGAGGGAATACAACACGAGTTTTTAAGGGAAGCAATTCTGAAAGAAGGCAATTCAGGAAGAAGGAAATGTTTCAGGAGGCAAAGAGGAATGGCGATTTATTTTCAAAGTTGTTGTTGAGGTCAGGAGCCCGCCTGAAGAGAGGAAATGTGATTTACTTTCAAAGTTATTGATGAGTTCAGGAGCACGCCTAAAGAGAGGAAAGGCATTTTATTTTCAAAATTGTTGGTTAAGTCAGGAGCTCGCCTGGAAAAAGGAATGGTGTTTTACTTTCAAAGTTGTTGTTGAGGTTAGGAGCCCGCCTGAAGAGAGGAATGTCGATTTATTTTCAAAGTTGTTGATGAGGTCAGGAGCCCGTCTGAAGAGAGGAATGGTGATTTATTTTCTAAAGGTGTAGTTGAATTCAGGAGCCCCCCCTGAAGAGAGGAATGGCGATTTATTTTCAAAGTTATTGTTGATGTATGGATCCCGCCTTAAGAGAGGAATGGAGATTTATTTTCCAAGTTGTTGTTGAGGTCAGGAGCCCGCCTGAAGAGAGGAATGGCGATTTATTTTCAAAGTTTTTGTTGTTGAGGTCAGGAGCCTACCTGAAGAGAGGAATGGCAATTTATTTTCAAAGTTGTTGGTGAGGTCAGGAGCTCGCCTGAAGAGAGAATGGCAATTTATTTTCAAAGTTGTTGTTGAGGTCAAGAGCCCGCCTGAAGAGAGGAAAGGCGGTTTATTTTCAAAGTTATTGATGAGGTCAGGAGCCCGCCAGAAGAGAGGAAAGGCCTTTTATTGTCAAAATTGTTAGTTAAGTCAGGAGCCCGCATGAAGAGAGGAAAGGCGATTTATTTTCAAAGTTATTGATGAGGTCAGGAGCCCGCCTAAAGAAAGGAAAGGCATTTTATTTTCAAAATGTTGGTTAAGTCAGGAGCCCTCCTGGAAAAAGGAATGACGTTTTACTTTCAAAGTTATTGTTGAGGTCAGGAGCCTGCCTGAAGAGAGGAATGTCGATTTATTTTCAAAGTTGTTGTTGAAGTCAGGAGCCCGCCTGAAGAGAGGAAGGGCGATTTATTTTCTAAAGTTATTATTGAAATCAGGAGCACGCCAGAAGAGAGGAATGTCAATTTATTTTCAAAGTTGTTGTTGAGGTATGGAGCCCGCTTGAAGAGAGGAATGGCGATTTATTTTCAAAGTTTTTGTTGAGGTCAGGATCCCACCTGAAGAGAGGAATGGCGATTTATTTTCAAAGTTGTTGTTTAGGTCAGGAGCCTACCTGAAGAGAGGAATGGCGATTTATTTTCAAAGTTGTTGTTGAGGTCAGGACCCCGCCTGAAGAGAGAAATGGAGATTTATTTTCAAAGTTGTTATTGAGGTCAGGAGCCCGCCTGAAGAGAGGAAAGACGATTTATTTTCAAAGTTATTCATGAGGTCAGGAGCCCTCTGAAGAGAGGAAAGGCGTTTTATTGTCAAAATTGTTGGTTAAGTCACGAGCCCGCCTGGAAAAAGGAATTGTGTTTTACTTTCAACTTTGTTGCTTAGGTCAGGAGCCCGCCTGAAGAGAGGAATGGCAATTTATTTTCTAATGTTGTTGTTGAAGTCAGGAGCCCGCCGGAAGAGAGGAATGACGTTTTTATTTTCCGAAGTTGTTGTTGAGGTTAGGATCCAGCCTGTAGAACAGAGGAATACACACAAGTTCAAGTCAGAAGGCAGTAAAGCGGAGGGTTACAACAAAATACCCCCAGCATAAATTCCACTACTGAAATCAAAATCAAGACTACAAGTCAAGTCAGGAAGAAACACAAGCCGACAATAAAACAAGTCAACAAGAGCAAGTTGAAGATAGATAAGAGCTTGTAATCCTTAGTCTAGCCTAGCTTCTTGTATTCTTTTTAGTACGGTGTAATAAGGAGATCGGTAAAGCAGTAGTAATAGCGTGCAACAGCAATAACAGCAAAATCGCAGTCCCATGGCAGTCCCAACTACCAAAACTTCCCAAACTACATTGACCCGATTCCTTATTAGCCAGGGATATGTAGGAAACCTTTTGAAACAAAGGTTCGGTCAAATCCTTTCAAAAAGATGCTTCACACGAAGTACTCAAACGGACAAACATCGCTTGTATCCGCTCACTTTATCTTTGCACGAAAATTCTTCATGTTTCCGGGCAAAGAGTGCCAGCTGTGAGCACGTAATTTTTGCCCTATATGTGCATTATTCTCAAAAAATTCAAAATAAAATAATTTTTTGTTTGTTTGAAATCGTTGTGAATTTTCTGTTATATTCCTTGTATTATTTGCATTTGTACGTGCATGTTTATCTGTTAAAATTAATTAAAAGATACAAAAATATATGTTGCATGCACATTTTGGAATTTAATTGTGCACTTAGGAATTAACTGAACCATATTTGTATTTTGAAAGAAAGAAAATTACAAAAAAAATACATATTTGTTGTACTTTTGTCATTTTATGTGCAACTAAATACATATACTGTCAGGAGCTTTATGCTTTTACAAATCCATGCCTAAAGTTATTTTGATATCTACTTGAAGTAGCATGATTAATCTATTTATAAGTATTAAATCTTTTATCTTGTTTCTTATAAAGATCTATCTTGTGTGAGGTACTTATTTCTCTCTAAGTGTGTGAGGTATCCGATTAATTTCCGGAGTATACGTTGGCAAGCCTGTCCTTGTGGTCTTTGTTAGCCGTGGTAGGCGTTTTATGGACCCATAGGTGTTCCCGTAGCCAAGATAACTCTAGAGAGAAAAGAGGTAAAGCCAAGAGAACTTATAGATCCTTTTTGAACCTTGATAACTAGATTTAGGACTTATTTATAATTTGATTATTGTTATTTGGTTTTATCTGAATATCTTTTATATGCGATTTTGCATTAGTATAAGTTCCAGGACAGTATCTTTTAAAATGAATCAAAATATCTTGAATACTGTTAATTTAACGTCTCGTGCTTCTCAGATTGCTTTAACTGAGGATAATTTGGATAACTGGAGCATTCCAAAAGAACCTTTTCATAAGATCTACCAGATAGGTCATTTTAGTTTTATTAAGAAGCATAATATTAAAACATGTGAATCAACTGTTGCTATTAATAACTCTTTAGAAGTTATAAAATTGTTAAATGAGCAAGATATAATTAGATATAAATCTAATTTTAATTATTTGCATATTGGTCTTGTTCAAGTTGCCGTTAAGCCTTTGTTTAGAAAATGACTTAATATTCCTGTTTGTGCACTGTTACGTGATGCACGTTTTCTTAATTTCGATGATTCTCTGTTAGGAGCTCTTGAAAGTAATTTAGCAGGTGGCCCTGTTTATTTCAATTGCTATCCTAATTTCTCTGTTGATATTAATGATCCTAATGTATTAGATACATTAACTCTTAATATAAAAACTCTTAATATGAACAGCAAATCCGAAACTCGTGAATTAGCTGTTATATATCGAGTCTATTACAGGTTGATGGCAACTACCCTTGCTCCTAGAGCTCGGATAGAGAGTACCAAAGGCATGACCATGTTAATGGAAGCTAACCATGAACATAGTACCGTCTTTGTTCCTCGCCTTCTCAAGTGGACTGACCTCTTAGCCAATACAGATTGGCATTTCGAGGCTATTACCCAACCTGTTTCCTCTCACACTGAGAAACTTCAGATTGAACGTATCATTCAAACTTCTGATGGTTCGGGTGATCTTAAGTTTCTAGACTCCAAACCTCGTAGAAGTTTCACCGCGGGTTCTACTTCTTCAAAACCCCCAGAAGGAGTATTTAATCGTTCTTATTCCTTTAGGTCAGCTGACAAAAGTCAAGTTGATGGTATAGATTTTTCGGGAGAAATCCCAAAAGTGTTTTATAAACCTCAGGTTCAGGAACCTTCTAGTCCCACAGCGTCTGACATGGAGCCTCCAAGGCAATATTCAGACCTGGGTTTGGGTGTTATTACTACAGATGAGGATTATACCCCTGATCTGGCTTCTTTGAAAAAACTCTGGCTTGACCCTAAAAATAGGTTGAAAGTCAAATGGTATAGTGCTACCTATTCTCAGAGTCAGCAAGCTCTTTTTGGAAAACAGTGGATTTCAGACATGAAGCGTTTAAAGTGTGATATCGAATTCTTCAGATGGTTTGAGATCACTGGAAAGATAGATGACCAAAATGAGTCATTACAAGTCCTTGTTAATAAGTGGTATACTCAGTCCAGCAAGGTCGTTGAGTCTGTCACTCCTCCGCTTGAGGGAATTAAAATTCCTCATTCCAATACTATTATCCCTGCTTCTCCTTTTAAACTCAAAAGCAGTAACCCTGCGAGTGCACCCTCAAATGCTGATATAGACCAACTTGTCGAACAAAACAACTACACCAATAAGTTGCTGCACACTATTTCCCTGCAAATTGAGGAAACAAATCCTAAACTAACCCCTAGTCTAAGTATCCCTAGGCCTAGTACAAATAGTGCGATAGAGCCTAATCCTATATTCAAACCTCCTGAATTTCGACGAGAATTGTTCCCTAAACTCAGTGACAATATCTCTGTCTCAGGTAAATTAGTCGAACAGATTACTGAAAAATTAGCCCACTTTCATGTCTCTAGCGAAAGTAAGGCAAAAAATTCAACAGTTTCTGATTCTTCCAAAGCAAAAGAAGCTTCTAATCCCGCTTCTACTTCTCGCTCGACTAAAGAGAACAAAACCACTAATTCTGAGAGTGTCCGAACCCTTTCAGATAACTCTCTCCTTAGACTCTCAGATAGATACCCCCATCGACGAAACTATTATAGTCGTCCCTCTTTTCCTGATACTCAGTATGAGGAAGACGGTTTCCAGTCCCAATCATCTCATGATGGTAGGGGCATCGTCGAATGGAATATTGATGGGTTGGCAGAACATCAAATCTATCGTGTCCTTCACGAAATGGGTGTTTGCATTACCAGCTATAAGCTGCGCAATTCCTCCGATAAAGAAGCAGCTGCTATGATCACTGCTGGCTTTACCGGAATGCTTAGGTATTGGTGGGATAATTATGTCACCGAAGAACTTAAGCTTCAGATCCTCAACGCAACCACTATTATTACTACTGTTAAAACGAGTAGTGATATGGAAACTCAGGAATCTGAGATTAGAGAGGATGCTTGTGCCACTTTGCTCTACCATATTGCCAAACACTTTGTAGGTGAGCCAAAGCTCTTTCAAGATAGAAGTCTTGAAATCCTTAACAACCTTCGTTGCCCAAAATTGAGCGATTTTAGGTGGTATAAGGATCAGTTTATGGTTAAGATTATGACCAGACCAGACTGTAATAGTGATTTCTAGAAAGACAGATTCATTAGCGGTCTTCCTCCTCTTTTTGCCGAAAAGGTTAGGTCAAAAATAAGGGATAGGTGCGGTGGTAAAGTGCCCTATGACCTTATGACTTACGGAGATATTATTAGTATCATTAACACCACAGCCTTGGAGCTTTGTACCGACTTAAAACTCAAGAGTCACCTCAAGAAAGATAGGATGACATCTAGAGCCGAATTAGGCAGTTTTTGTCGTGATTTTGGGTATGGTAATATAGACTCTCCCCCTTCTAAGATAGCTAAGAAGAATTCTATGAAGTCTTCCTATAAGTCTAAGAAAATTAGAAAGAATTCTTCTAAGGATAAGCCATACCAACCCAAGAAAAAGTTCAGGAAACATAGGCCTTCCCATAAAGAAGATATATGTTGGAATTGTGGAAAATCCGGGCATAGAGCCAACCAGTGTAAATCTTCTAAAAAGAAGAAGAAAATTAATCTCCTAGGATTAGATGACGATACTAAGGAAAAACTCTTTTCCATCCTCCAAGAAAGTGATGATCCTTCTTCTAATGATACATCTTCAGACGATTTTAGTGATGAAGAAAATATCAACATCGCATATGAGACTGATGAAAGTCAGTCCGAACAAAATGATTCCTGCAAAGAATCGTGCGAAGGTATTTTCTGTGATTGTAATTCTAATACCATTAGTACAATTACTGAAGACTCTAAAGAGGTTCTCTTTGATATCATTGACCATATCAAAGATGATGAGTCTAGAACAAAATACCTTGCTGAACTTAAGAAGATTATTCTTGGTTCAGACCAAAAGAAACCTTCTCATTCTAAGGTTATAGAACCTTTTGGTATGAAACAAGTGTTCTCTAGGTTCGATAAATCTGCCGAGCCCTCTGTTTCTGACTTACGGGTAGAAATGAATTCCCTTAAGCAGGAAGTCAGAAATATGAAATCTCGTCTTGATAAGATTGAGATTGAGGCCCTTACTTCTCAAGTTCTTAGAGAAGTTCCTGCAATAGATAAAGGAAAATCTGTTTCCATTCTTGGCCCACCTCTAACTTTCCTGGAGAATTAATTGATCCCGGTCTTCAAAAAGAAGCCAGTCCTGTCGGTCCTTCGGTATCTACCATTAAATCTATCAGTCAGCATATCCCTATTAAATTAGTGATTGCTAAAGACTTTGTGCTTAACAAAATCGCATTATTTGATAGTGGAGCCGATCGTAACTGTATTGTCAAAGGCCTCATTCCTCTCAAGTACCTTGAAAAGGGTACTACTCGCTTATATTCTACAACTGGAGAGCGGATGAAAATAGATTACAAATTGTCTAAAGCGCATATTTGTAATAATAACATTTGCTTTACAAATGATTTTGTTATTACTGAAAATATTAATGAAGATATCATTCTTGGTTTGCCTTTCATATATCAGTTAAAACCTTATACTGATGATTTAGATGGCATTCATGCTTGCATCCTTGGTCAAAAGGTATTTTTCTCATTTGTTAAATCTCTCTCTCCTGAAGAAAGCTTGTTTGTAAAAAATAAAACTGTTTTTAAAATTAATCGACTCTCTAATCATATTTCTTTTCTTAAAGAAGAAATAAAGATTGGAAAAATAAAACAAGCTTTAAAAACCCCCGGAATGGTGGCTAAAATTGATTCTCTTCAACAAAAATTTGAAAGAGAAGTTTGTTCAAATCTGCCTACTGCGTTTTGGAATATTAAAAGGCATTCTGTTGCACTCCCTTACATTGATGATTTTGATGAAAGGTCCAACCCTACTAAGGCAAGGCCTATTCAAATGAACCACGAAATGTTAGAGATTTGCAAAACTGAGATTATCCATTTACTAGAAAATGGTATAATCTGTCCCTCTAACTCTCCATGGAGTTGTTCTGCCTTTTATGTAAATAATAGTGCAGAAAAGGAGAGGGGTGCTCCTTGGCTTGTAATAAATTATAAGCCTCTAAACTCTGTTCTAAAGTGGATCCATCATCCAATCCCTAACAAAAGGGATCTTCTTAAACGAACTTACAAAGCAAATCTTTATAGTAAGTTCGATATGAAATGGGGTTTCTGGCAAATCCAGATTAAGGATGAAGATAGGTATAAGACAGCATTCAATATCCCTTTCGGACATTATGAATGGAATGTCATGCCATTTGGATTGAAAAATGCTCCTTCTGAGTTTCAGAATATTATGAATAATATTTTCAATCCTTACTCTTATATGTCTATAGTTTATATTGAGTGACATATAGATTTTCTCTGAGGACATAGATTCTCATTTTAAGCATCTTAATACATTTTTCAATGTGGTTAAGCATAATGGTCTGGTAGTCAGTGCTAAAAAGATTAAGCTTTTTCAAACTACCATTAGATTTTTAGGCCATGACTTATATCAGGGTAGTTACAAACCTATATGTCGAGCTATAGAGTTCTCCGACAAGTTTCCTAATGAAATTAAGGATAAAACCCAGCTTCAACGGTTTCTAGGAAGCCTTAATTACGTGGCTGATTTTATCCCTAATATTAGACAATTCTGTGAACCTCTTTATAAACTACTTAGGAAGAATCCCTCACCTTGGAGTGATGAGCGAACTGAAGCTGTTATAAAAATTAAAAAGATAGTTAAAAATCTTCCTTGTCTTGGTATCCCTAACCCTGAAGCCTTCATGATTGTTGAAACTGATGCTTCGGACCTTGGTTATGGTGGTATTCTTAAGCAATGTATTAGTCCTGAAAAAGGTGAACAATTAGTTCGATTTACTTCTGGAGTCTGGAACTCTACTCAAAAAAATTATAGCACTGTTAAAAAAGAAGTTTTATCTATAGTGCTATGTATCACAAAGTTTCAAGATGATTTGGTTAACAAACCTTTTTTACTTCGCGTAGATTGCAAATCTGCAAAAGAAATTTTATTTAAAGACGTTAAGAATTTGGTTTCAAAACAAATATTTGCTAGATGGCAAGCTCTACTATCTAGCTTTGATTTTGAAATTGAGTATATTAAAGGAGAAAATAACTCCCTTCCTGATTTCTTAACCCCGTGAATTCCTGCAGGGTCATGAAGCCCTCAAGACCTAATTCACCTTTCAAAAATGTTCGTCCTAAAAAGCAGGCCAATACGGTCAGACCTTCTGTTCCTCTTACCTTGGCCCAATTGAGGCCTTCCTTTCCTCCTCTGCCTAGTCCGGCCCAAAGCCCAAATAAATTTACAGTATTAGGTAATCTTCCAAAAAATACTAGTCCAACTCCAGGCTCAAAACCTGAAGCCTTACCAGGCCCACAATTTGTAGCATCTTCTGGATCCACTTCTAAGGTCCAAACCAAAACCTCCTATGAAATGAAAATTCCTGAGTCTTTTGCCCAAGCGGTTGACCCGAAAGTCCAACCCAAAGAGCAAACCGGTTCATCTTCGACCCCAGAGTCTTTTGAGTATCTAACTTCCAAGGTATTTCCTATCCTCGCCTTGGATAAAGAATACGAGTCCGATAGAGTTCAAGATCTAGTCAAACCCTGCTACCTTAATTCGAACTACGTAGATAGTTCAGACCCCCTGCATACCCGTTTGTACTATGAGGCCATTCTAGTAGATACAGATTCGATTGAAAAAATACATATTTGTTGTACTTTTGTCATTTTATGTGCAATTGTGTGATATTTGTTTTAATTGATATTTAGTCTAGTGTGTTAATTATTAATTAAGGGTTAATTAATATTTTTAGGTTAATTTTGGTTTTACAATTTTTGTAGAAATTCTTGTTAGAAATTAAAAGAAGAAAAAGAGGAAAAGAGTGAAAAATACAAAAAAAGGGGGACTGGGCCGCTTTCAATTTGATCAAATCAAGCCCAAAACATGCCTTAACCCGGTCCAAACTAGTCAACCCAAAAAACCAGCCAAATGATGTCGTTTTAGTAACGCTCAATGTGGGCCGTTGATTTCACTTAATCAATGGTCCAGATCAATTCCTCTCTTACCGACCTAGACATTGACCCGTTCCTATCCCCAATACCCGATGCCTTAATCCCAAACGACCTCGTTTTGTCATGAAGTCTAATCACAACCGTTGGATTTTAATAATTTAATGGCTCAGATTGGTTCGTTCATTTTGTTATACCAAAATCACTCCCCAAACCAAACCCTACCCCGTTCATTTCTTCTTCAACACCTAATGACCCCCTTCAGAGACACCAAGCCCTTCTCCGCCATCGGAAATTGCCTCATGGCAATTTCGGTTGCCCAAACCGTCCCAGTTTTATACCAATGATCCCTCACGACCTCCTTATGCCAACCCCATGCCCACTTCCCCTCGAATCCAAGCCAAACCCCTCAAATATCCCTTCAAATGGATGAACCCTAGCGCCACCCAAAAATCCCTGGTGGTGGTGCCGCCTCCAAACAACCCCAGTTTAACAGCCAATAATCCCTTTGACTTCCTCGTCATTAATCCCTAACCAAATGGACTCGAATCCGAGTAAAACTCATCGAATGGTGGATCTAAGGTTCGCCTATCCTATATGCTTCAAAATCGTGAGGGTCAAGTGCTTTCTAATTAGTATAATAGGCCTATTTCTAATGAAATAGGCGTATAATACTAACCGGAAAACAAATTTTGAAGAGTGTTGATTTGGAATCCGAAAAATGTGAGTCTTTCCAATTTATTCTTTTCTTTGTTTTTCTATACGTCTGTTTGTCTACTAAATTGCATCTTTGTTTTGATTTATTTCTCAACATTTTGTTCAGTAATTTTCTCGTTCTCATCAGACCCTTTTACTTGGTCGATTTTCTTTATTGTTTCTATTGTTAGCAATTGTCGTGTATTATAATTGCAAATTAATCAAGTAAGCCATTCATGTTTATAATTCAGCTGTTCTTGGCAAGTTGTTGGATGTCGTTTTATCTTCGGACCTTTGCATTCTCAGCCTCAGAGCTCGTAGTTAGTATGCTTTCTATTCCAGCATTAGTTTCAAATTGATCTGTCGTCTTTGATGTGATGCTGCTTGATCTAGTTTGAAATCAATTGATTAGGTTCAATGGTTGGAATCCAAATGCTTGTTCAGTTAAGCTTAGTGATGGTTTAAATCTGATATGAGTTTGACTTGGGTTTAAATTTAACCTTAGTTTTTCTAGTGATTGATTAGGGATTAACCCGGGTTAATTCTAGAATTAATTAACAAGATGTGTCTTTTTATTTAAAAAAGAAGCTTATTGTTTAAACTAAGAGAATTAGAATTAAGTGGAAGGCCAGCTTGTTTGTCAGGGCATGCCAGAGTTTAAAATTCAGGCAGCCCATACTTAGTTGAATTAAAAATAATGGTTTGACATATAGTAATGGTTCTACAGAGAATAACAGGGGTTTTAGGCTTTAAAAAATGGACTGAAAAGAGAAAGACATTCTGAAGAGGTTAAAACATAGTGCTTGTAAAGTGAAAAAAAAAGAAGATATAATGGTATGAGGGGTAATGATAAAAGCTAAAAGGGTTCACATAGTAGAGGAATATTACAAGTTGGAAAGTGAAAGAAACATGGGGTAATAATAAAAGGTTTTCTTTTACACCTGTAAAGAAAAAGGGAGGGGCTGAAAAGCGTCTGCTTAAGGTATAAAATAGGAGTCATTTAGGACTAATGGGGGATTTTTGAAGAAATTTTTTTATTTTTTTGGTAATCCCTAGGCAAGCACCTAGGGCTAGATTTTATATTATTAAAAAGAAATAATAAAAGAAATTACAGCGTCCGAAGACTTGCAACACGAGGGACTAAAATTTGACAGTTACATTTTTGGTTTCAATATTGGGACCTTAGGGTTTTTTTGGACACTAAGATTTCAGAGTGAAATTGGCAGATTCTTCATACTAAGAATCCAGCTTTGAAGGGAGAGATAGGCAGATTTTTCAGAACTTGAAATTCAGTCTTTGAGAGCTAAAAACTGAAGGTGAGGCCTTTCTTTACTGTTGAAAATCAGAACTCTGTTACTGCTTCTGTGGATTACATTTGGTACAACTAATTTTCAGATTGGCTTTCCTGTGTTTTCTGTTTGGTTTTGAGTAATGTTTCATTGAGTTCCTGGGTTTCCGCTTGGGTTTCTGGTCTGCACTGGTTTTCTACTACTGTTACATTAGTTTTTACTATCTCTGGTGCATCTGTGTTGCTGTTTGGTTTTTGAAATTGTAATTGGTTTTCCTGGGATATGTTCTGTTGGGTTTATGCATGTTGCTGGTTAATCTGCCTGTTGTCGTTACTGCACCTGTTGATCCTCCTCTTCTTCCTCTATTTGTCTATTTCCACGTACACTTTCGAACCACTATGATGTAGTTGTAGCTTAGTAGACAGAGAAGCAGTTGTGTATCGTGTTTTGAAATTGTCACGACCCAATTTTCAAATCCGATCGTGATGGTGCCTCTCGTAAAAACAAGGCCAGCCAGACGGTTTCAGAATACCATTTAAAGCAATTAGTCAGTTATACAACAGTTCGAATATGAATTAATGATATTACTCAATATAAATACAACCCAATACAGCCCAACCGGGGTGTCACAAGTCACGAGCATCTAGGAGTGCCTTTCTTAAAGTTTTAAAGTCTATAATACATAGAGTAAAATTTGGGAATTAAGAAAAAGAAGAGTCTCGGTGCTGCGAACACCGGCGGTCACCTTGCTTAGCTACGATAGCAATACCTTCAATCCGCAACTAACCCGCTACCGGGTGAGCAGTACCTGCAACTGCACGTGAAGTGCAGGCAGTAAAGTGAGTACTTCCAACTCAGTGGTAATAAGAGAGAATAATATCTGAGCGATAAGAAAATACGTATGGGCACACCAAACTGCTATAAAAGACAGAATAACCCTTTGAGAAAAACCGAAATACGGTGAAAATCATTTTGGAAAATCTCAAGATCAGTTCAAAATCTCTTTTACGAAGTCTCTTTTGCAATATCTCTTTTATTTTCAACAGCCAGCATATGAATGCCATATCAAATAGAACAAGTCAGCTCATAAGTCTGCTCCTTGGGCACAACACTCTTTAACATATAACACCAGGGTATCTGGTCAACAAAGCAAGTAACAGTATGTATGCCAATTATATATGAGTGCTAAATGTAATGCCACGTAGTACAAACAGGAGTGAATGCGTGAATTCATTGCAATGCACATGCCGCTACGGCACGTAGCCCGATCCATGGGTATCCTGTGCTCACTGGGGGTGTGTACAGACTCCGGAGGGGCTCCTACAGCCCAGTGCTATAATAGTGCAGCGTGTGGTCCGATCCATATAAAATACAACTGCGGCATGTAGTCTGATCCATATAATACACTACTGCGACGTGCAGTCCGATCCATATAATATCGACGTGCAGTCCGATCCATGCAATATAATATTACGGTGTGCAGTCCGATCCATGAAATATCCTACTGCGGCGTGCAGTCCAATCCATGCAATATGCTACTGTGGCGTGCAGTCCGATCCATGCAATATGCTACGGCGGCGTGCAGTCAGATCCTTGCAATATGCTACTGCAGCTTCCAGTCCGATCCATGCATGTATATGCATATGCACACATAACACTCGAGGCCTGGAAGCCTCCTTACATCACTCTTCATGCCCTCACATATGGCCCTCAACCTCAATCAATCCAAAATAGTAGAAAGCCCCTCGGGCATCCATAAAATGATAATACTCAACTCAAGCAGTAGTTCAAATATCAATTAAAACTCCAAGTTTGGGAAAAATATAGCTGAGTTACTGAAACGGTGTAAATCACATTGACTAAGTTCAAATAATCTTTCAAATAGTGAGGAAAACAGTGATGACAGTTCATAAAGAGTTCAAATAATCGCCAATAAGCCTCAAGTATGGAAACGAGCCCAAGTAATAATGATAACAATAAATCATTTGCAATTTCACGGTGAAAACCAACAACCGGGACGAACCAAGTCATAATCCCCAATGGTGCTCTACCCCCGCTCAAGTCCAGCGTGCAAGTCACCACAATACAGCACTAAGATGTGCGAATCCGGGGTTTCAAACCCTCAAGATATCATTCCCAAGTAATACTCACCTCGAACCGGTGAAATTCCTCGCTCGTGATGCCTTTGCCCCTTAAATTAGCCTCCAGGCACGTCAAATCTAACCAAAAATCAGTACAAATATATCATAATATGCTAATGGGACAACACCCAATCGAAATATAACAAAAATCTTGAAACTAGAAAAACCCGAGCCCTGGGCCCGCTTCTCGAAAAATTACGAAACTTACATTCTCGGAATCCTCGTCGTGCCACGAGTTCATACATACCAAGAACTCCCAAATCCGAGTTCAAATGACCTATCAAATCCCAATTTGAAATATTAAAAACTCAAGCCCTAGTTTCTTCAATTTCATACCCAAATTCAGAGAATTATTGGATGATTCTTCAACAATATCATGTATTAAGCTTATAAAATTTGCCTCCAATCACTTCCCGTCGAAACCCTCTTCAAAATCTACCAACAAGCTCTCAAGGTGGTGAAACAATGGTGGAAAAGTGAACCCAAGTCGCGGATGAAATGTTATAAAACAGTTCTGCCCAGGTCTGAAACCCTTATATGCGATCGCGGACCGAGTTTTGCGATTGCAATGCACAAATTTTCCCCAACCTCTAAATGAAGTACGCGATCGCAGCAATACATATGCGATCACAGTGCTTTGAGACATGACCCTATGCGATCATAGGCAACATCATGCAATCGCAGAGACCAAATATCCAACCTGCCCAAACTCTTCTATGCGATCGCGTCCAAGTTATTGCGATCGCATAGGCAAAACTTCTGCAACACCTGATTCTGCAATTTCTGCAACTTCCAACATCCAAACACTCTCCGATAACCACTCGAAATTACCCTGTGGCCCTCGGGACCTCAACCAAAAGCACCAACATACCCCAAATATTCATACGAACTTGTTCCAATCATAAAAACACGCCCAACAGCAAAACAATCATCAATTCACGACGGATTCTAGTCTAAGTCAAACAAAAACTTCTAAATCTCACATTCGATCAAAAACCCGACCAAACGATGTCCAAATGACTTGAAATTTTGCACACATATCAAAAATCACCTAACAAAGCTACATCAACTCCCAAAATTCCATTCCGGCCCCCGGATCAAAATCTCACCTATCAATCAAAATTCGCCAAAATTCAAACTTTGCCAATTCAAGCTTAATTCTACACCGGGCCTCCAATTCAATTCCGATTTCACTCCCAAGTCATAAATCACCACCCAAAACTATCCTAATCATCATAAATCCATTCCAAGCCCTATAACTCATAAGTCAGAGACTAATTTTCTCAATTCCAACCAAATTCTGTCCGAATCACTTCAAACTCTACAAACACATATAATGAAACATATAGAAGCATAAAACGGGGAAAAAAGGGCGGTAACTCACGTGATGGTGGGTCGGGTCGTCATAGAAATTCAATGGAAATATGGACTGTGGAATTATGTAGTTGAATGGAACCATCTTCTTTTGTTTGAAATTGCAATCTGTAGTGTTTAGTTGTGTATTTAATATAGTTAGTTATGAAATGTGTAGAATGAATAAGTAGTTAGTAGATTAATAACTTAGACTTCATCTCTAATTGTCTTTTGCATGTTTAAGGCAGACTGTTTCTAACGTTCCCAAATGCAATATTATCTTTAATCATTTAGTCAATTTGACCAAAATCGGGTTTCATTAGGCAGTGTATAGGATAGCGTTTGAATCCAGTTAATATCATCTTCTAGTAGTTAACTCCATTGGTCTCAATCGCTCAAAACTGTTAGTTTAAACTAATTAGAGAATGGTTTGTTTGTTTTAATACTTTGTCAAACTTTGTATGCTATTTATAATTTCAGTTGTTGTAATATTCGCTTGTAGAGTAAGGCACGAAACAATCTCCCTTATGCAAGCTCGAGTGCGATTTCCATTCATATTAATCTAATAACTAATAAGAGGCCCGAGCTTATAAATATGTAATTAATTAGGACATTTTCTCTTTTATTTTATAGACAAACTTAATAGAAAAGGATTTTCCTTTTAAAATAAAGTGAGATGAGCATCGCCCAATAAAAATGCAATGATTTGTGGGGCCCTCATAAATGTATATATATTAAAACACTTAGATTTCGGGACGGGCAGTTTAGTCATTTTTACGGCCTTCCCCAACGCGTTAGTCTTTTTAGGCGAGTACTTTAATAACATTACCTCCCTAAAATCGCGTGCACATCTATGTGACCCAAATCCAAATCTCAACAAAGTCGAGATGTGTCAACAACCACGGGTGCATTGATGTGATGTGGTTTGAGATGCGTTTTCACGATGTTGCAATTCTCCTTAAAATAATGATAATAATAAAAGCGGTAAAGGGTTAAAATTGCACATAGGTTTAACACGTACTAAGATCAGATAAATAAGTTGAATATGACAGTTGAGCGACCATGCTAGAACCACGGAACTTGGGAATGCCTAACACCTTCTCCGAGGTTAACTGAATTCCTTACTCTGATTTCTGGTGCGCGGACTGTTAAACAAAGTCAATATTTTCCTCGATTTGGGATTCAACTGGTGACTTGGGACACCATAAATCTCCCAAGTGGCGACTCTGATCCTTTGATAATAAATCTCGTTTCGATTGTCCTTTATTGGGAAAACTCCTCTGCGTCCTTGCAGGTGTAGTGAAAAAGGAGGTGTGACAACACAAACAAACACGTAATAGGCACACATAATACTCAAAAGAAATAGAAAATATAGCAATTTTAAAAAAAAAAGGGTTCGGAAACCCTAGCTTTTTGAGAAAAAGAACAAACATCGAAAAACTTGAATTAATCGAAGAAATCGAGTAGTGAGTAGTGTAAAACAGAAAGAATAAACTGGAAAAATCATTTTAAAAGATAGAGATTAAGAGATTTAGGAAATAATTAGGGTTTCGCAATAAAATCGATGAGGCAAGGAACATGGATGTGAAACTTGTTAATTAATGGTGTTTATAGAACCATCGGACGGAAAACCACCGGGGAGAAGGTCGGACATAATCTAAGCAAGGCTTCCAGGGACCGTCTTACATGGCGGAAACTCTTGGGCTTCAAATCTTAGATAAAAGCAACGAGACAAGGTTCCTTGGCGACTAGAGGTCAAGAGAAGTGAGGATGGAGGTAGTCGGAGAGGCGGTGAAGTCCATCGGAGAAGAAAGAGAGAACCAGAAGGTTCTAGAGAGAAGGGAGAGCAAGCGTTAACATATAAAGAGAGAGAGAGAGAGAGAGAGAGAGAGAGAGAGACAGAACGATCTCTAAAGTGAAGGGTTTGGAGGGGGTAATTAGGATTTATTTTAGGTAATATAATCAGGGCCGTTAATCTCATTTGATCATCGACTCAGATTAACTCAAAGATGGACCGGGTCAATTGAATTGGGTATAGGTTATTTGAGATGGGGCTGAAATTAGGTTTAAAATTGGGGTCAATTTGGCCTACATTTGTAATGAAATATGGCCAAATTTTAAATAGCCAATTTCTCCCTTTTTATTTAATAAAATAGTAAGAAATGATTTGAAAAATTTGAAAACACAAAACTAATTAATAATATATAAATATTAATCCAAAAATACCAGAAATGATTTTATAATTATAAAAATGTGGTTAATTGTAACATAGGCTATAATTGCAATTTCATGCAATTTAGCTTTAGAAATTCCAAACAAATTTGTGAAAATATGCAAAAATGATATTAATTATATTTTATTGTAAATATAAGAATGAAATACATTATTTGACAAAAAATGAAAATTTAGGAATAATTTTGGATTTTGTAGTGTTAAAAATATACAACAAATCAATTCTAAAAACCCTTAAAAATTAAGGAAAAATACCAAAACATTTGGCATGCTTATATATGCATACATATACTATTTTGAAAGTATTTGAATATACATAAAATATATAGGAAAAAATTGGGTATCAACAATGCATAATGTAGAAATTATAAATAACCTATAGGCAAGTTTTCTACGATATGCATGCATTCATCCCCATCCTTTTTCACTAGCCATCCCCAATAGTTATTACAAATTATTACAGACCCGAATAAATCAGAAAAGAAAAGTAAAATTACATCAGAAGCTCTAGCTACATCCAAACAGGCTAATTCAGACTCAAAGTCTAAAAATATGGAATAAACCAACTTCCAGGATCAGATTTCCAAAAGCCTTTCTCATATTTGGGATGTGTCAAAGTTCCCAAGAGTATCAAAGGGCTTCGGGCAATGCCTACACCTAATAACATTGCAGAATTAAGAACATAGTGTAGTGTGGAAATGTCAGTCCTCATATGTCCAAGTTCCGAGGGAACTCAAGGTCCCAGAGCAAGGCTCATAAGAGAGGGGCAGAACTTAAGAGTCTTAGAATAAGCATAAGTGCATAGGGGAAGTTGTGGCAGACTGGTGTTCATGCCCATCTGACCAGCCTGTTAGCCAAGCTTAGGAGTTAGGATCCATTGTGGATCAGGTTATGTCCTGGGCAGTAATTAGGAGACAACCAGGCCATAACCTTAACTCAAGCACATAGAAGGGAATAGGAGTAGGGATTCATAACAAAAAATAGAAGCAAGGAAGGAACTTAATTAGCAGAAATCACTAAACATGAGTAGTGAAGTAAACAAAAGGATGAAACTATAAAGTAAACACATAGGGGTAAGACGGAAAATTAAATCAATAACATACTGGTTTTAAAGGAAAACAAGTAAGAAAACAGTAGTCTTGAGAGAAAGCCAAGTTGCAAGCGAAGTAACTCCAAAAGATCTCAAGCAAAGTAGAGTGTTGAAAACAGTATTGTCAGAAAGTATGCAATTGGAAGTGTTTTTGTTTGTGTGAATCTCAGTGTGTCTGTAAAGAGGGAAGACATGCCTTTATATAGTTTTGAAAATAAGCAGTACATAGGCAAAGAGTGCACAAACATGGACGGAACAATCAATTAGTGTCAATTAAGACAACAGGAATCCTTTAACTAAGAAGTCTAGTTCAAACGGTTAGTCAAGGCAGAATAA
Organism: Nicotiana benthamiana; assembly: GCA_034376525.1. NCBI lineage: Eukaryota > Viridiplantae > Streptophyta > Magnoliopsida > Solanales > Solanaceae > Nicotiana > Nicotiana benthamiana. The sequence continues at coordinate 51,046,569 of CM067340.1, read as the reverse complement.
GGAGAAGAAATCAGTTCAGTAAGGCTGATTAGGGGAAAGAAACCACATAGTGTATAAACAAGGCCAAATACATATTGGGTAACTAAGGAAAGTTGAAATAATAGTGTATTTATAAAATAAAAATAGGGCATCAGTTCGAAAATCAACCAAGAGGATCATGGATCCAATTGTAATCACATGGAATCTATAGTAACTAAGGAAAGAGTCACATAAATATAAAAATAATTTAAAAATTGGTACAGAATTATAGAAGGAGTACACAAGATCATGTATTTAAGGAAAACAACACAAGCATCTGATTTTTACACAAATGATCAAGTAAACAGCCAGTAGGGTAAAGGAGTGGTTAATCGGAAAAAAATCAGTGACAAATCATTAGCCTTATTAAAGGGATTTCTGAATCAATCACTTGGTTGGTGGAAACCCTTTTGAAAGAGAAATTTTCTCATATAGCACACAGTTTCAAACAAAAAGGAGGAGTCTAACATTGAAAATTTCAGAGTCACAAGCAAAGGGATTCAAGTTCAATTACAAATTCATAGCGACTCTAAAAGCCTAGGGTTCCAATAATGAAACCCTAATACCATTTACCTAAAGAAAACCCCTAAACCTAGGGTTTCTAATAGATTCAGGCATAGTGGAGAGAGATAGGTCATTGAAAGAGGCTCAGAAGTCTCTTTTAAAAGACTTATGAGAGACAAACATACACAAACAAGTTCAGGAGAAAGAGAGGATACGAGTTTTTTAAAAAACACTAGAAAAATATGCTTAGTAGGAACACGAACAAAATTTAGTAAAGCGAGCAGAATCAAAGAACTCAACCATAATAAGTATAGAACCTTAGATGGCCTAGAGTTGCAGAGAAAACCCTAGAATGAGAAAGGTCTTGAGGAAAGTTGGATCCTAAGTCGAAGAGACTCATATTGCTCGAACACGCCGGAATAATGGTCGGAGAGACCATAGATCTACAGATCTAAGACAGATCTAATGAGAGACATTGAAGTAGGAACTCCAAACTTTGAGTAACTTAGGTTTAACGATGAGTAGAGTGAGCATAGGCCACCCATGACTTGAAACGTCATAGATTCCGGTGGGATTATGGTAGGAACAAGTGGGAATCAATTAGGGTTTTAGAGTGGGCTCGAGAGAGTTTGAGAGATGAAGAGTTCAAAGGCGGCGTATCTGATAGAATGGATTAGGGTTATGTGGATTAGGGAATTAAAAAAGGAAATAAAGAATATCGATCGTTGATCAAGGGTCGGGTTAAAATTGGAATTGGATTATTTTGATTGGGGAGGAATTGGGGGTCAAATTGAGGCTAAAATTGAAATAGAAATGGGCTATGTGTTAAATAGCCAATTTTCTCCTTTTTGTTATTTTACAAAAATAGTAATAATGATTTTAAAAACAAATTAAAAGCACTTAACTAATTAATAATATATAAATATTAGTCCAAAAATACTGAAAATAATTTTATAATTATAAAATGTTGTCAATCGTAAAATAGGCTATAATTACAATTATATGCAATTTAGTCTTAAAAATACCAAATAAATTTATAAAAATGTAAAAAAAATTACCTTAATTATATGTTGCTGTAAATATGAGGATAGAAATAAATTATTCACCAAACTGATAATTTTGGGAATAACTATTGGATTTTGTACTGTTAGAATAAACAACAAATTGATTTTAAAATTTTAAAAATTAGGGAAAAATACCAAAACTGTTGGGAAGCTTATATATGCATACCCATGCTATTTTGAAATATTTTAAGTATAAAAATACGTAGGAAAAAATTGGGTATCAACAAGGACACTAAGAAGAGTTTGATTTAGGAAACCAGAGATTAGGTAAGGGCTTGAAATTATCCTGAGAGGAAGGTGTTAGGCACCCATCATGATCCACTAGTGTGGTTCCCAGCCATTCTATAATTGTGACTTTAAGCGAAAATAACATGTAAGCAAATAAGACTTTCAAATAAGAGGGTTTTTCGCATAGTGGTTGCAAAATGAAACAAAAAAAAATAGCTGAATTTTAAGAAAAGTAGTTAGAAATTTGAAAATGAACAAGGAAATAAACAAGTAAAGGGATATGGGGTGGGGAGGATTCCTAGTTTTAGAAATAATATGGTTCACCCCATGCAATGTCAAGTAATCGCTCCTCGATGAGGGGTTACACGTGACATTATCGCGCGGTCATCAAATCCATATTTACTCTTCCCGACCCATTAAGGTATTAAAGCGCGGGATAGCCTCGTTACCTATTGCATGCTATTACCCGCCCTGATCTTATCTGCCCCGGAGGTACTTGGGACTACTAATCCTAAAAAGGAGGAGAAGTTGGCTTATTTGTGGTTTAAAAGGTAAAAATACTAAGACGACAAGAAAAAACATGTATGACATGTATGAGGAAGCACATAAACAAATAATGCTCAAACATACCTCCTTAAACCAAAGAAAAACATATAGTTTAGCATGTCTTACACGTACTTATTAGGGTATGGTTAAACTTAAAAGTTGGGGAAGACTGATTTATTGCATATTTCATATAAGAAGCCCGAATCAAGCCTGCCTGTTGATTGTAGTTAATAAAACCTGATTCAGTATATAAACTATCACATGGTTTGACTAAGTGTTGGACGAAAACCTATAGGCATGATATCTACTGATTTCAAAAAAGACGAAATATGCTAATTTCAGAAAAGACGAAGTATGCTAATTTTAGAAAAAGGGGTCGTAGTTATTCAAGAAAGACGAGTTTGAAAAAAGATTATGAATTCTACATACGTTAGACAATGATTTTAGATTCGTTGCGAGTGAAACGTTTTAGACTTGGTTATTAATGTTATAGACATGCTTTCTAGGCGTTGTTGATTCTAAACGTTTTTACAGATATAGAAAGAGTTAAAAAATCCTATAGGCATGGCATCTAAATGTTTTTAGTTATTTAACCCCTATAAACAGGTTTGCCTAGTGACATATGCATATGCAGGATTCAGATTTCCAGTTAACTATGAGCATAGTGTCTACATGAGAGATGCAAAATTTCTTATAGACATGGTATCTATATGTGATAATGCAGAAACCCATAGGAAGGAGATCTATATGAATGCAGAAGTGTAGAAAACTATAGTCAGGATATCTATATGAATGTGGAAGTGCAAAAACCTATAGTCATGATGTCTATATGAAATGCAGAAGTGCAGGAAACTATAGTCAGGATATCTATATGAATGCGGAAGTGCAGAAAACTATAGTCAGGATATCTATATTAATGCAGAAGTGCAAGAAACTATAGTCAGGATATCTACCTCTTGCATGCAAGGTTACCCCTCCATTTTTACTAATCACCCCAAAAGTTGATTACAAAGTTATTACAGTCCAAAATTAAAGTAAAGAAAATACATCAGAAATTAAAAATTACAACTAAGGAGAGCTAGATTCAGACTTCTTGTCTGAAGTATGAAGTAAACCAACTCCAAAGATCATTATCCAAAGCATTTCTCTCATTTAGATGTGTCAGAGTTCCCTAAGAGCCTCATATGGACTCTGGCCAGTGCTCACACCCAAATGCATTATAAGATTAAGATATAGTGTAGTATGGAAGGGCCATCCCTCAAGTTTCCAAGTTCAGAGGGAACTCAAGGTCCCAAGGCAAGGCTCATAAGAGGAGGCAGAACTTAGAGGCTAGGAGAGAGTGCAGGTGCTGAAATGAAATTCTGAAAGGGGAAAGGGATATAGGAATAACTTAAAATAAGTTCACATAGGGGCATAGGGGAGTGGGGAATTTGCAAGAACGCAAGAGCAGCAGGCTGATGGGCATACCCAGCAATGGGATATGCTAACACGCCCTTCAGCCTATTTAGAGGTTAAGACCTCATGGGTTCAAAACTCAGTTCATGCACAACAACTCATGTTGTCATGCCTAAGTCACCACTCACAAAAGCATAGGGGTAATGGTATAGGGAGCAAAAGATTCACAAAAAGAAGCAGGCAGTAGAACATGGGAATACTAAGCTAAATGTTAAACTCTACAAGAAACAATAAAGTAGACATGGATACAAAGACTATAAGTAAACATATTTGAGTGATGCTGAAACTTAAATTAGGACATACCAGTTTCAAAGAAACAAGTAGAAAAGCAGTAGTCTTGTAAAAGCCAAAGTGCAAACAGGAAGAACACTATAAGTGTGGGTTCAGAAGAGATTGTGAGATTGTGAAGTCTGGAGTGTGTCTTTGTGAAAAAGGGTTCGTGCCTTTTTATAGTGTAGAGGGAATGCAGAAATAAGGTAAGAAATAATTAAAAAACTAACTGTCAATCAATTACACAAAACTTTCCTTAATTAAGGGAGTCGGATTCAAACGGATATAAACCAATTAAGGAAAGAAATTAATCAAACACGTTGTGCAAAGTAGCAAATTAGGGGTAAATACATAAATGTTATTTAAGGATAAGGTCTTTGAAATACACAGATGTACAAATTTAAGGAAAGAATCAGAGGTCGGAGATTTGTTATGAATGAATCAAATCAGAAAGATGGAAAAGGTTTTAACTTAAGAAAAATCAGCAAACAATCAATTAGGCTCATTTAAAAGGAATTCTGAATCAATCACTAGTTTGAAAACCATTTTGAAGAAAGACTCATCACCCATAAAAAGCATACAGACATGTTAAGCATGAAAGAAACTTGTCGAGCCATTGTAAAATCAGTAGAAACTCCAGTGTATGAGAGTTTTAGCAAAGTTCAAAATTGTATAAAAACAAAGATGTCCAAACTCAGTTCGGAGACTCAAAATCAGTCCGAAAGAGACGAGAAGAACAGTAGTCAAAACCAACTCAGTGGTTTCTTTATGAAACTCATGAGAAAACATGCAAACCGGTAGAAGGTTTCAAAACAACCCGAGTGAAGAAACTAGTTCGGAGCATAATGATGAAAGATTAACAAGAACAATAGAAGAAAACATGCTTAAGCAGATCTTTTAGAAGAAACTTTAAACAAGGTAATAGAGTAAGAACACTAAAGAACATGGTAAAGAGTACAGTAGGCGAAGCATATAAGAACATAGTGGAAGAAATAGCAGAACACATCATAGAAAACACAGTGGAAGAAAGAATAGAATATAGAAAGCACGGTAGAAGAACATATGTGGTAAAAGCAGAACATAAGAACACAGTAAAGACAAATACACAAAAAAGAAAATGGAGAGGAAGTCAGATAAACACTTTAAGCATTATCATAAAACCCTAAATCAAAAAGAGTTAATTTTGAAAGTAATTTCTAAAAGAAAAGTTAGGAAAATCGTTTGAAAACTCAAGTAGAGCATGGATACACAACAAATCTAAGAAAATCAAAGAAAACCTCAAAGCGTTAGGGTTCCAGAAGAATCCTAGAAATGAGAAAGGCATTGAAAGGTCCCCGATCTGAGTCGGAGAAGGTCAGAAACATGCTCAGAAGACCATCGCTGGAGCAAGGCCGGTGATAACTCTGAAACCTTGAATCGGCAGAGGTCTGATTGAAAACCTTCGAGGTCAGGCCTCAGATCTTCAGGTATCCTGTGTATAAGAGCAAATAGAGGTGAGTATAGGGCTCCCATGACCTTAGAAACCACGGATTCCGGTGGGTTTCCAGGTTGAAGATGGTAAGGGGCGGCTAAGGTTAGGGAATGTTCGAGAGAGTTTGAGAGATGAGAGGGTTTTCAGAGGCAGTTGGTTAGGGGAAATGAGTTAGGCTGTGTAGCGACCCAACCGGTCGTTTTGAGATCTAGCGCGTCATTCAATAGTCTGAGGCCATGAACAGCTTCATTTCAGATATATTGACTTGAGTGTATGGTCAGAATTAAAATTCAGGAAGCTTGGAGTCAAATCTCAATGAAAATTCTCATTTGAGAAGCTTAAAATTGAAGAAATGAACTGATATTAGAATTTTGAATAAAAGACCTCAGAATTGGGATCCGAAAGTTCCAACATGTTCATATGATAATTTATGACTTGGGCATACGCCCGGATCGTGTTTTGGATAACCCGAGAGCATTTTGGCACCTATTATGGAAGATAGCCTTTGAGAAGTAATTGCATCAGTTTGGCTTAAAATGTATTTCAGTGCTATTGATGTATATTTGGGATTCTGAGACTGGGAGTAGCTCCGTATGATGATTCTAGATTTGAGAACGCGATCGGAAGTGAATTCGGAGGTCCGTATGTTATTTTGGAACCGTTTGGCTAAATGTACAAATTTGAAGGTTTTTGAGAAAATTCGACCGGAAGTGAAATTTTTTATACCGGGGTCGGAATATAATTCCAAAAGTTGGGGCAAGTCCGTAATGTCAAATGTGACTTGTCTGCAAAATTTGATATCATTCCTGAATGATTTTGGTAAGGTTTGAGACACTTAGTCTCTTTTAAGGAAGCTTAAGTTGGAAAAGTCAACCAGATATTAACTTATGTGTTAGAGCGCTCGAAATCCAAATTTTATGGTCCGGATATCTTTTCTAGGTGATATGGGACTTAGGAGTGTGTCCGGAATATTTTTGTGATGATCGGTGTAGAATTAAGCTTGAATTGGCAAAGTTAGTATTTTGGCAAATTCCGGTCGATAGGTAAGAATCCGAGGCTCGGAATGGAATTCTGAAAACTGTTGTAGCTTCGTTATGTCATTTCGGACTTGTTTGCAAAATATGAGGTCATTGGGACTAGTTTGGATGTGTTTCGGCCTCGGATGTGGAAGTTAGAAGTTTCAAAGTTCATAGGCTTGAATCGGATGCAAATTTGGTGTTGTGATATTGTTTTGAGTGTTACGAAGGTTGGAACAAGTTTGAATAATGTTATGGAATATGTTGGCATGCTTGTTTGAGGTCCCAGTGCCTCGGGTGAGTATTGGGTGGTTAAACGGACTATTTAATCTTTACAAAAATTACATATTTTTTCTTATTTTTGCTTCAGCTATGCACCAGATTTCTAGTGCGAGAAGTCCAATTCGGAAGCTCAGATCTTTCAATCTATAAAGAATCAGGAAAAGTGCAAAGCATAAAAGTTTTAGCCTTTTGTGTCTAGTTTCCATAAATCTAAAGAAATCGTAATTTGGACATCGGTAGAGAAAGATATGATCGACTAAAAATAACTGGTGGAACAGTTTTCTCCTGAATTTTCTGATTTCATGGGCCTACTTTAGAAGCTCATATCTCGGGATATATAAAGAGTTATATGGTGTGCAACCTATCAAATTAAATATCTTCGAGTCTAGTTTCTAAATCTTCAAACCGTTTATCATTTGGATATTAATACAAGACGTTATGGCTATTTAAACAAAAGGTGTCCGACAAGGAATAATTTTAATAGGATGTACAATTTGTATAGCGCAAGTGCAAGGTACAACTCGACGAAGCACAGACAGATTCTTTTAAACACAAATTTGGTTCATTTCTTTCATTTGGTTTGGATTATTTTGGAGATAATTTCAAGGGATATTTCATCAAGTGTCAAAGATGAGTAGTTTTTACTTATTTCCAAGTAAAATACATAGATTAGAAATGAAAACTCAAGTAATTTATGGACAAAAGTGTGGTTTAAGGCTTGAAACTTAAGAGAATTAAATGGAGATTTGAGGGGTCATCTGAACTCCAATTTTGGTAAACTTTATATGTACGGACTCATGGCAAGACGAGGAATTCGATGGTGTGATTTTCGAAATTTTTTGAGAAGTGGGCCCGGGGCTCGGGTTTTACCAACTTCGTGATTTTTAGCGTTTTTCGAATAATTTCAATTGGGTTATGTTTATTTAGCCTAAAATGACATATTCGTTGTGGTTTTGACTAGATTCGACGAGCGTATATGGATATTCAAAGGGAAAAGGCATCGCGGACAAATCTACGACTAGTTAGAGGTGAGTAGTTTGTATAGATGATGGCCTGAGGGTTTGAAACCCCGATTTATCACATCCTGATGCTATGTTAGGGCGTGACTCGCACCCCATGGTAGGTGCGGGATCGTATATGATTGGGGATTGTGACTTGGTCTATCCTGAGAGCTAAATATAATTATTGGCGGCTGATACGCATATTGTATTGTTATTAATTGGGCTTATTGCCATGCTTGGGCCTTGTACCGATCTGTAGCATCCATCTAGGATGAATATCTTTGTGATAACATGATTTGCATAATCATTAATCTCAGTCCTATATTTTATCACTGTTATAAATGCGAAGTCACCTTTTTCCTGATATTAATTAACTAAATTACATGCACCTTAATAATTGGAAACTAGAGAAATTAGAGTGAATCTGTTATGTGACTCATATGCATATTGTGGACTGAGTATGAGTCGGGTTGCACGCCGCAGCAGTGATATGATGATATTGCACTTGGGCTGAAGGAGCCCCTCCAGAGTCTGTACACACCCCTAGCGAGCGTCATCGACGTTAAACGGATCGGGATGCACGCCGCGGTGAATTCATGTGCATTGCATTGCATCTTTACATGATACTTGACCGCTATATTTGATATTTCTTTGTTGTTAGTTCGTAGTTAAGGTATAAGACTGTTAGTTTTAGCTTTGCTTTGTGGCATTTCGTGGATTCTTACCTTCAGACATTATATATGCTTATTACCCACTGAGTCGGTAGTACTCACCCCTACTCCTTGCACCTTGTGTGCAGATTCAGGTACACTGGAGGCTTAGCTGAGCACACGTAGTATCCAGATATTTTTCAGAGTCGTTGAGGTAGCTGCTTGATGTTTGCATGACCTAGATGCTCTTCATATTTCAGTTTATTACTATAACATACATTTCCAAACTTTTATATTTTCATTCAGCTATTATAATCCAGTTTTTGTTTAGAGGCTATAGACTCGCGACCCAGATCTTTTGGGAGTATTCATTCATATTTCGTATTATCTTCGTATTATTCTATTAATATTATTGGATTATTATTCAGAGATTATTATATTTTTCCTTAAAACTGTCGGTTCGAGAATTTATTGACGAATAGTGAGCGAATGTTGGTCAGGCTTGCCTAGCTTTCGGGTTGGGCGACATCACGATTGGGTTTGGGTCATGAAAAAGTTGGTATCAGAGCCTAGGTTACTAGGCCTCTCGACTCATGAGCTGGTTTCATAGAGTCTCGCGGATCGGTACGTAGATCTCCGTATCTATCCTCGGGAGGCTACAGAACCTTTAGGAAACACTCCATTTTCATGACATCTTATCGTGCATCCTTGATTTAGCTTGAAAGAGTAACTCTTGAAATTCCTTCCTCACACATGTATGCACGTATGAGCGATCGGTATTATATGTGCTTCGATGGCTTGTGATTCCCCGTTGAGGGGCGAGATGTAATCTTCGTGAGGTTGATGTTGGGTCAGTCTGAAGGACTTGAGGCCGGATATTGCCTAGGGCTTTAGCACTGAGGTACTGATCATGTGAGCAAGTGTTTTAAACTTAGATGTTCGGTATTGTCGTTGTTAGCCGGATTTGCAGTTTGGTATCCGTGTGATGGAGTATGTTAGTACTGTGAGATGCAATTATATGACTTGGTAGAGATGAAAAAGGTCTACTAGATGATAGATGAACTACTAAGTGTATGATTTCTATTGTGATAGGATGTGTAGCCCCAAGTTGTGGGTGCGTGAAGAATCTTTTTATGTCCCCGATTTGGAGTGAAGTAAATTTCATGTTATGATATGAGTTCAGCAAGTTTTAGTGATTGTGTAATGTGTATGGCAGTGGAAGGTATACAATATATTGGCTAAAGGTAAAGCTAGTGGATAATTGAATTATGAGGGGGATCTATTTGTCATGCTGGTTAGATAAGTCTAGGAGCTGATATCGCTTCTATAAATGTATTATGACGAAGTCTTTAAGTCAAGAAGACCACATCGAAGGTCAAAAATATTAAAGAAAGAATATGCTTTTACTCGGTTGAATAGCCCAATAATGGAGGATCAAATGGTATTTTCCATGTGTTAAGATTCAAATAGGTGCACCACATGTCCATGTATCAATTTTTGATAATATAGTACATGTTATAATAAGATTTATGTAATTGATATGTATTGTGATGCTTCGTGAAGTTGTGGATGTTTTGTTAGGATAGTTTTGGTGATTCTCTGGCAGGTGGATAGGACCAATTACAAAGGAGGCTCTGCTGAAATTTTTGAAAAATTTGGGACTTAAAAAAAATTTGGTCGCCTAGAGAGTGGGCTTAACTGTTGTGTGAGTAAATGCAAGAATTGCAAAAGAGTTAAAATTTCAGATGACTCATGTTTCCACGAGCTTATGAAGGAGTGAGTTTAATCTCACCATGATATTACGACAGCAATAGAGTATATGTGTTGTGATCTATGGCTTTGAGCCAAGTTGGGGAGCTTGATGTTGATTAGTTGATTGCACGGTTTATTACCTGTGTGAATTCTGGTTATTGGAGTATTGGTGGGTTATTGCAGCTACGAAAGAGGACCATGAGTGGTAATTTGAGTAAATGAATTATTGGATGCATGCTATGGTTAGCCTTATTGGCTCATGTTCAGACTTAAGAGAAGATTCATGATTTATGCCTCGTGTAGGTGCAGGCTTCGAGGGAAGTGATTCCATTGGGTGCTTTATCAAGATGGTATTCATATGTTATAAAATTCAGTAGAGTTGGTTGCATTCGGGGCCAAGTCAGAGTTGGGTGGCTCTCAATAGCGGTCCTAGTTAATTCAAGACGTAAAGTGTGGTGCCTAATGATTTTGAGTCTATAAGTTCGGTTACGTGTCAAGATTTTGAAGCAGCTTATGAAGAAAGGCACAGAATGTTCTATGATGTTTTGACTTGCGGTGTAGCATTTGAGAGACATGAAATGGTCATGGTATTTGAGACAGTATGGTCTCGTGATTTAAGGTCACTCGGGGTGAGTGCGGTTGAAATAAGTTAGATGTTAAAGGGAGATATTATTATTTCTAAGGCAATCAAGGATAAATTGGAAGGAAATGGATTGATTAGCCATAGTTGAGTTGGCATATTGGTGTCAGTGATCAGTTCGTTCAGCGTGATCGAGTTATGCATGTGATTGTGGCGGAACATGTGAGGCTTGCGGACCGCAGTGATTGATCTTATTTTGAAGTATTGTTTTGTTAGGGTCTATTATGAGTAGGCGGTTCCCAATAAGTGTTATGGTAGCTTGGACAACTACTTAGAGATTGGCATATTCGACGATAATGAGAATTTTCCTGTATGATGTTATAGTTCCCCTGAAGTGAGTTAAATGGGAAGTCTTATGTGATGAAGTATTAGCCTATCGGCGGTTCCAGAGTTGTGATGGAAATCGCGTCTATCGTATATTGGCACGTGAGGTGCAGTGAGTGGTACGGAAATTGAAGTAAGGACCAAGGTTGCAGTTTGGTCAATGACTGTGATGTCACGATCTCGGATGAGAAGGATATGAGTTTCAGTGTTTTGAGTAAGATGGGCATTGACGTTAGTATCACCAGAGATCGATGTTATGTGAGAAAGGCTTTGCATCTTGGTTAGGGATTCTTGAGCACTTTTCAGCATTAGTGCAGCCGGTAGTTTGAATGTGCAGACCCGTTAATTATTTCAGAAGATGGTGGGAGCTTGTCCCACAGGAATATTGTATAAGTGTGACATGTAGTCACTTGATTAATTAGAAATTTAAACCAAGTATGAGGATTTTGGTAATATCATCCATTTATGAATTTATGCTTGGAGGACACTCTGCTTATTGGGTTATGGACCTGTGAAATATATTTGGCCTAGCTTGGCACGATCAGGATCGACTTGAGGTCATGGATAGATTTAAATGTGGAAGTAAGCCTTACGCCAGGCCAGTTGTGTTTATTTCAGCAATGCGCTCTTTATGAAAGGATAGTCACGGTTTTATTTCGTGGTTAGCTAATTTATGTAAAGATATATTGCGTCGTATGAGTTGTGAGACGGCTTGGTAAATTCCTTATGTGTTGAGGTTTCGCTCAGCGGTGATATTATATGAGCAGGATGGCTCTTGAGACTTAGATCATGTATCGCACCCCAGTTGTGCTTGAGTTTATAGCCTATAGAGCTATATGTTTCCTTGGGAATGTTACTATGCACCTTAGTGTGGTTATGACCGATATCTGGTGTTTTGATGTGATGAGCTTTTCAGCTCGACGTATATCTCCTTATGTGAGTTCTATATGTGGATCGGGTGGCACACCACCATGGGTAAGTTGTTTGGATCGGGTTGCACGCCGCAATAGTACGATGTTCAGTATAGTCCCCCATACTTGCTTTTATGTGTTCTGTCTCTCATTTTTCCCAAAATTCTAGTTCTAGCTGTGAACCTGCATCGCATGAATGACTCGCGAGCGGGGTAATTAGATCTACTTTTTAGAGTTAGGCTTCCTATTTGTGTCGCATTCTGAATGGTAGTGTATTGTCACATTGTGGCATCATATGTGACTTTTGATTATGTCTGAGGTGGCTTATTGCTTGAGTGGTTCGTATTAGGTGAAACCAGATTATTGGACTTAGGACCACCGCAATCTGATTATATGAAGTATATTAAAGAGCAAGGATCTTTCTTTGGTTTGGGATGAGGTATGGATCGTGTCAGGGAATAGACCCAATGATTTGTTGATTCATCAGTTGGTTATGAATTTTGGCGCGTCTCTTCCGTCGTATCGGTGTTGTAAAAGCTAGAGCAAGACATATGTAGGTCATGAGATGCAATGGGAGCATCAGATTTGTGGAATTTCGAATATTACGTTTAAAGAATATTATTGTGGTCCCATGAGTAAAGTGATGCAAAGTGTGAATTTAGCAAAGTTATGCAGTCATGTTTGGGTACAACGTGTGAAGATTGATATGGTGGTCGTATGATGGAAACAAGCTTGGCAAGAAATTTCGGATGTTGGAATTGGGCCTAATGGCTTATTTGCTTGAATAAAGGAGTATATCTACAGAGTTATCAAGCTAATGTGCTCAACTGAGTTGTGGAAGCACAGGAAGGTGCATGAGCTGTTAAAAAAGTGATTTCAGACTACTTCAGTGTAGTTCTCAGCACGTTCGAGGACGAACGTAAGTTTAAGTGGGGGAGATTGTAACGACCCAACCGGTCGATTTGAGCTCCGGCGCGTCATTCAATAGTCTGAGGCCATGAGCAGCTTCATTTCAGGTATATTGACTTATGTGAATGGTCAGAATTAAAATTCAGGAAGCTTGGAGTCAAATCTAAATGAAAATTCTCATTTGAGAAGATTAAAATTGAAGAAATGAACTGAGATTGGAATTTTGAGAAAACGACCTCGGAATTGGGATCCAAAAGTTCCAGCATGTTCATATGATGATTTCGAACTTGGGCGTATGCCGGATCGGGTTTTGGATAACCTGAGAGCGTTTTGGCGCCTAATGGAAGATAGCATTTTAGAAGTAATTGCATCAGTTTAGCTTAAAATGCATTTCAATGTTATTGATGTCCATTTGGGATTCCGAGATTGGGGGTAGCTCCATATGATGATTATGGATTTGGGAACGCGATCGGAAGTGAATTCGGAGGTCTGTAGGCCATTTTGGAACTGTTTGGCTAAATATAGAAATTTCAAGGTTTTTGAGAAATTTCGACCGGAAGTGGAAATTCAGATATCGGGGTCAAAATGTGATTCCAAAATTTGGGGCAAGTCCGTAATGTCGAATGTGACTTGTGTGCAAAATTTGAAGTTATTCCTGAATGCTTTTGGTAAAGTTTGAGACACTTAGTCTCTTTTAAGGAAGCTTAAGTTGGAAAAGTCAACCGGATATTGACTTATGCGTTAGAGCACTCGCAAAATGAATTTTATGGTCCTGATAGCTTCGTTAGGTGATTTGGTACTTAGGAGTGTGTCCGGAATATTTTCGTGATGACCGGTGTAGAATTAAGCTTGAATCGGCAAAGTTAGTATTTTGGCGAATTCCGATTGATAACTAAGATTTTGATCCGAGGCTCGGAATGGAATTCTGAAAGTTGTTGTAGCTTCTTTATGTCATTTTGGACTTGTCTGCAAAATTTGAGGTCATTCGGACTAGTTTTGACATATTTTGGCATCGGATTTGGAAGTTAGACGTTTCAAAGTTCATAGGCTTGAATCGGATGCGAATTTGGTGTTGTGATATTTTTTTGAGCATTCCGAAGGTTGGAACAAGTTTGAATGATGTTATGGAATATGCTAGCATGTTTGATTGAGGTAACAGTGGCCTCGGGCGAGTTTTGGGTGGTTAAACGGACTATTTCATCTTTAAAAAAAATTGCAGATTTTTTTTTGCTTCAGCTGTGCACCAGATTTCTGGTGCGAGAAGTCCAATTCAGAAGCTTATATCTTTCAATATATAAGGAATCAGAAAAAGTGCAAAATACGAAAGTTGTAGTCCTTTGTGTTTGGTTTCCATAAAGCTAAACAAATCATAATTTGGACATTAGTAGAGAAGGTTATAATCGATTGAAAATAACTAGTGGAGCAGTTTTCTCCAGAATTTTCTGATTTCATTGGCCTACTTTAGAAGCTCATATCTCAGGATATATAAAGCATTATATGGTGTACAACCTATCAAATTAAATATTTTCGAGTCTACTTTCTAAATATTCAAACCGTTTGTCATTTGGATATTTATACAAGACGTTATGGATGTTTAAACAAAAGGTGTCCGACAAAGAACAATTTTAATAGGATGTACAACTTGTATAGCACAAGTGCAAGGTACAACTCGACGAAGCACGGACAGATTCTTTTAAACACGAATTTGGTTCATTTCTTTCATTTGGTTTGGATTATTTTGGAGAAAATTTCAAGGGGGATTTCATCAACCATCAAAGGTGAATTATTTCTACTTATTTCCAAGTTAAATACATGGATTATAATTGAAAACTCAAGTAATTTATGGACAAAAATGGTGGTTTAGGGCTTGAAACTTAAGAGAATTAAATGGAGATTTAAGGGTCGTTTGAACTCCGATTTTGGTAAAATTTATATGTACGGACTCGTGCCGAGACGAGGAATCCGATGGTATAATTTTTGAAATTTTTTTAGAAGTGGGCCCGGGGCTCGGATTTTACCAACTTCGTGATTTTTAGCATTTTTCGAATAATTTCAATTGAATTACATTTATTTAGACTAAAATGACATATTCGTTGTGGTTTTGGCTAGATTCGACGCGAGTAGACGGAGATTCAAAGGGAAAAGGCATTGTGGATCAGTCTGCGATCGGTTAGAGGTGAGTAGTTTGTATAGATGATGGCCTGAGGATTTGAAACCCTGATATATCACATCGTGACGCTATGTCGCACCTCATGGAAGGTGAGGGATCGTATATGATTGGGGATTGTGACTTGGTCTATCCCGAGAACTAAATATAATTATTTGCGGCTGATACACACATTGTATTATTGTTAATTGGGCTTATTGCGATGTTTGGGGCCCTGTGTCGATCTGTAGCATCCGTCTAGGATGAATATCTTTGTGATAACATGATTTGCATAATCATTGATCTCAGTCATGTATTTTATCACTGTTATTAAATGCTAAGTCACCTTTTCTAAAATTAATTAACTAAATTACATTCACCATAATAATTGGAAACTGGAGAAATTATAACAAATCTGTTATGTGACTCATATGCATATTGTGGACTGAGTATGAGTCGAGCTGCACGCCTTAACAGTGATATGATGATATTGCGCTTGGGCTGAAGGAGCCCCTCCAGAGTCTGTACACACCCCCAGTGAGTGCCGTCGACGTTAAACGGATCGGGCTGCACGCCGCAGCGGGTTCATGTGCATTGCATTGCATCTGTACATGATACTTGACTGCTATATTTGATATTGCTTTGTTGTTAGTTCGTAGTTAAGGTATAGGATTGTTTTAGCTTTGCTTTGTGGTATTTCGTGGATTTCTTACCTTCAGACATTATATATGCTTATTACTTACTGAGTCGGTAGTACTTGCCCCTACTCCTTGCACCTTGTTGCAGATTCAGGTACACCGGAGGCTTAGTTAAGCACTCGTAGTCTTCAGATATTTTCCAGAGTCATTGAGGTAGTTGTTTGACGTTCACAGGACCTGCTGCTCTTCATATTTCAGTTTATTACTATTATATACATTTCTAAACTTTATATTTTTATTCGGCTATTATTATCCAATTTTTGTTTAGAGGCTCTAGATTCGTCACCCAGATCTTTTGAGAGTGTTTATACGGATTTCTTATTATCTTCGTATTATTCTATTAATATTATTGGATTATTATTTAGAGATTATTACATTTTTCCTTAAACTGTTGAATCGAGAATTTATTGATGAATAGTGAGCGAATGTTGGTCAGGCTTGCCTAACTTTCAGGTTGGGCGCCATCACGACCGGGTTTGGGTCGTGACAGGTTGGGGGGTATTTGTGAATTAAGAAAAAGGGGGAATTGTGGCCGTTGATCAAAATGATCAACGGCTTGGATCAAAACGGGAAGCCGGGGCGGGTTAGATTGATTGGGTCAGAGGCGGGTTAAATTGACCGGTCAATTTGGGATTTGAAATTGGGTTAGCTGGGGGATTGATTTGGGCTACAATTGAAATGAAATAGGTCTAGTATTTAAATAGTCACTTTTCCCTTTTATTTAATAAAAAATAGTAAAATAATTTTTGAAAATAAACTAACAGTATTAAATTAATTAATAATATAAAAGTATTAAATTAAAAATACTGAAATCAATTTTATAATTATAAATTCAATTAAATCTTAAAATAGACTAGGATTGCAATTATATGAGATTTTGCTTTAAAAATACTAAATAAATTTGTAAAAATTACTTTAGCTATATTTTGGTATAAATATAAGAATAGAATAAATTACTCACCAAAATAATAATTTTAAGAACAACTATTATTTTTGTACTGCTAAAATAGGGCACTAAATTGGGTTAAAAATTAGAAAAATACTAAAATATTTGGACATATATATATATATAAAAGTATTTTGCATATAAAAAAATATACAGAGAAAACATTGGGTATCAACATAAGTATATTCCAAGGTCCTATTATTTTTCTGAATTTTAAAAGATTTTTAAAACCAATTTTATTGCCCTATTTTATCAAGAAAATCCAATAAGTATTTATAAAATTATTATTTTAGTAATTTAGTTGTTTAATTCTCATACTTATGCTAAACTATATCTCAGATAATTTTTGCATATTTTTATAAATTTATTTAGTATTTTTAAAACTAAATTGCATATAATTGCACTATTAGCCTCCTTTATGATTTGATTGCATTTTTATTTGTAAAAATTAAGTTTGGTATTTTTATATTGATATTTATATGTTTAAATCATTTTATTAGTTTCAATTTATTTTTATAATTTGATTTGCTATTTTTTAAAAATAAATGGGGGAAAATGGCTATTTAAAATCTAGCCAGATTTTATTTCAATTGTAGCTTAAATTATACCCCAATTAAACCCCCAGCCCAATCCCTAAAATTACCCGACCCACAACCCATTTGAATGACCCGCCCAGCTCCCTGTTTAATCCAGCTCGTTAATCAAAATGATCAACGGCCATATTTCAACCTTACCTTTTTAATTCACCAACCCCCAACCCTAATCATTTTCACCTACCAGCAGCCTCTAAAGCCTCCAGTCTCTCAAACTCTCTCGAAGCTCTTCTCAAACCTTAGTTGCCTCCTACCACCTCCGCCCTGAAAGCCACGGGAATCCATGACTTCCAAGGCTATGAGAGTCCTAAACTTGCCCCCTATGACTCCCACGTGCCTGATTTTTTAAGATTCAAGGCCTGACCACAATGAGGTTTGGTCTAGGCTTCATTCAATTCGAGTTCCACGGCCATCTCCGGTCTTGCTCCGGCGTGCCATGGTTGTTCGATCCTGATTTGGACTTTTTCAACTTAGATCGGTGACCTTTCAAAGTCTTTCTCACTACTAGGGTTCTTCTAAAACCCTAACCCTTCGAGGTTTTCTCCGACTCCTTTAGATTCATTCTGTATCTATGCTTTTCCTAAGTTTTCAAACGATTTCTCTGGCTTTTCTTTCAAAAACTACTTTCAAAACCATTTCTTTTCCGATCTAGGGTTTTTTGAAAGTATTTAAATGTTTACATGACTTTCTTTTTCCTCTTTGTGTGTATTTGCCTCTATTGTATTCTTGTATTTTCTTCTACCATGTTCTTACATGCTTCTTCTGATGTATTTTCCTATACTGTGTTCTCGTATGCTTTTCTATTGTATGCTTTCTCTACTGTGCTCAGGTGTTCTCCTACTATATTTTCTTATTAAGTTCTTAAGTTTCCTTATTAAGTTCCATCTAATGAGCTTTGTTTAAGTTTCTTCTAAAAACTTCTTAGCATGCTTCTTCGACTGTTCTTATTAGTTTTTTTCATTATGTTTCGTATTAGCTTCTTCTACTCTATTTTCTTTGAATTCTTCTACTATTTTCTGAGTGTTACTTGCTATCATTATTTTCTCATAAGTTTTTGTCGTTGAAAGAAACATGCAAGAAGTTTCAGTTCTTCTCTAAGACCTCTGAGCCTGTTTTAATCACTTGCCTTCTCATCTCTAGAATTTGGGGGTTCTTCCAAGTTTGGTTATGTGATTTGCTTGAACTAGGGTTTTATTTCAAAAACCCTAACTCTTTCATACCAACTTCGAGTCTCTAGACTGAGTTTGAACATCCTTGTTTTCATATGATTCTGACTTTTTGCTAAACTCTTCTACACTGGATTTTTCTACTGATTTTACAATGACACGACAATCTTTTTCATACTTAACATATTCGTATGCTCCTTATATATGATGAACTTCCCTCTAAAGTGGCCTTCAAATTTGTGATTGGTTCATATTTCCCTCTTAATATGGTCTGATTGATTTCTTTCCATTGTTTGTTGATTTTCTCTATGACTCGACCTAAGTTAAAACCCTTCTCAGCTTTTGCGACTTGGTTCATTCATGGGTCAGTAATTACAAGATCCCTGAATTTTTGATTTAGTGGCTGTTAATTAATTATGTTACATTATTTGTACAATCATGTACTTCAAAACCCTGTCTTTAAATAACCTTTTATGTATTTGCCCTAATTACATACTATGCACAAATTGCTTATTCAATTTCTTTCCTTAAATTGTTTTTACTTGTTTGAATCTGAATTCCTTAATTAAGGAAAATCTTGTATAATTGATGCTTAATTGGCAATCAGTTCCTTATCTATTTTCTTACCTTAATTCTGCCGGATTTTTACACTATAAAAGGCACGACACTATCCTTCTGAACTCATAGTCTCACAATAATATTCTCATCTTGTCTGCACTGTGGCCTGTTTACAAAAATTGCTGCTTTTTTTGTTTGCTTCTCTGAAACTGGTATGTCCGGATTTAATTTTTAGCACCACAACAATGTATATTTACTGCTTTTGTGGGTCCATGTTTGCGTGCTGTTTCTGTATATCTAAACACTTAAATTGGCATGCTTATTTCCTTCTGTTTGTTTGTTATGAACCCTCATTCCCCTATTACCCCTATGTGTTCTGAGTTGTGACTTAAGGCATGGCAATGTAAGTTGTTGAGAATGAATTAAGTTTGATCCATGAGGGTTTTAACCTCTAGACAATATGTTCTAACAGGCTTATGGGTGTGCCAGCATCTCCCATTGCTAGGTATGCGCACCAGTATGCTTTTGCCTCTTTGCAAATTCCTCATTCCCCTATAACCTTATGTGTACTGATTTAAGCTGTTTCCCTTTTCCCTTTTCCCCCTTTCAGAATTCTATTTGTGCACTTGCACTCTTGCTTAGTCCCTAGGTTCTGCCCCCTCTTGTGGGCCTTGCCTTGGGACCTTGAGCTCCCCCTGAACTTGGAAACTTGAGGGCTGGCTCTTCCACACTGCACTATATCTTAGTCTGGTGATATATTTGGGTGTAAGCACTGCCGAAGTTCATATGAGACTCTTAGGGAACTTTGACACACCCTAAATGGGAGAAAGGCTTTGAAATATGATTTCTTAGAGTTGGTTTACTTCATACTTCAGACAGAGAGTCTGAGTTAGGCTCTCTTTGGTTGTACTTTTTAATTTCTGATGTATTTTTCTTTACTTTACTTTTTCCTGGGCTGTAATAACTTTGTAAAAAAATTCTTGGGGATGGCTAGTGGAAAAAAGGGAAGGGTAACCATGTATGCAAAAAGGGGTAGATACCTTGCCGACAGGGATTTATGAATTTCTGCACTCTCACACATATATACCATGTCTATAGTAATCCTGCATTCTCTCATAGAGATATCCTGCCTATAGGAATTTTTGAATTTCTGCACGCTCATATATAGATACCATGCCTATAGCAATCTTGCATTCTTTCATATAGATATCCTGCCTATAGTTTATCTCTGAATTTCTGCACTTTCATATGGATATCATGCCTATTGGTTATTCCTGAATCTGCATCTCTTATATAAATACCATGTCTGTAGGAATTCTGCATTCTTTCATACCATTCCCATAAAAATCTGAATACTGCATATGCATATAGAAAATATGCATACATGTCTTTCTGAATATTGCATATTTATTCTTCATTAGGCAATCATGTTATAGGCCTTAAAATAATCAACTACAATTAGATATCATGTTCATAGGCTTCAAACGAAATTCAACACCTAGATATCATGTTTATAGGATTTCTACATTTTATTATGTCTTGTAAAAGTGTTTAAAATCAACAACGCATGAAACATGCCTATATGAGCTATTAATCAATTCTGAATTGTTTCACTCGCTTACAAGTCTAACACTAGTGACAACTACGTACTATTAGTTGCAGAACTCATGATCTCTTGCTAAAACTTGCTTTTCAACTGACAACTTTCTTAAATTAGTATGTAATCAGCTCATACCATTGTTTTTGAAATCAGTAGATATCATGCCTATTGGGTTTTCGTCCAACACTTAGGCAAGCCATAGGGTAAAAGTTTATAAACTAAATCGTATTTTTATCAGCTACAACCAGCAGGCAGGCCTGATTCGGGTTTCTTATCTGAACTATGTAATAATCAGCTTGCCTCAACCTTTTAAGTTTTTAACCAGACCCTAAACAGTATGTGTAAGCCATACGAATTACTTGTTTTCTCTGTTTAAAGAAGGTGTATCTGAGCCTTCCTACTTGTTGTATGCTTTCCCCAATTTGTTACATGTTTTGTATGCCGCCTTAGTATTTTCCTTTTGAAACAACAAACAAGCCCAATATCTCCTCCCTTTAGGATTAGTAGTCCCAAGTACCTCCGGGGTTGATAGAATTGGGGTGAGTAATAGCATGCAATAAGTAAATGAGACCATTACACGCTTTAATACCTTAACAGGGTGGGAATGGTAGATATGGATACGATGACCACATGATAATGTCACGTGTAACTCCTCATCGAAGAGCGATTACTGTGCATTGTGTGGGGTGATCCATATTATTAATAAACCTAGGACCCATTTTCCTTTGTTTCTTTCTTTTAAATCTTTTAAACTGTTTCTTTAAAGACGGAATCAACTCTTTTTAGTTTCTTTTTCTTACTTTTACTTATTTATAACCATTATGTGAAAAATCCCCTCTTATTTGAAGTCCTACCTGTCTATATGTTACTTGTACCTAAAGTTATAATAATAGTTTAGTCGGGAACCACACTAGTAGATTCTGAAGGGTGCCTAACACCTTCCCCTTGGAATAATTTCAAGCCCTTACCCTATCTCTGGTTATACAAGTCAAACACTTCTAAGTGTGCTAATGCACTTAAATCATTAGGTGGCTACTCTTCAATGTAAAACCCAATTCCCGAAATGGGATGATTTGTCTTCCCAAATGTCATAAACTCGATTTGGCGAGAAAAAGGAGGCATGATACATAGAACACGTATTCTAGAAATTCATACCCTCAGTACCAAATTTAGAAATGTTACTTAACTCAAAGTGCGCAACTCAACGCTCCAATAAACCCTTGCCTCACAAATCTACTTCCGAGCGACTCGAATCTAGTCACAAACAACTTAATATAATCAATACAAGTTGTAGGGATCGATCACATACGATAAAGATAAGTTCTTTAACCAAATTCAAAAAGTCAACCCTGGGCCCATGCCTCAGAATCCAATAAAATTCATAAAATCTGAATACACATTCAATAATGAGTCTAACCATAACAAAATCATCCAATTCCAACCACAATCGACCCTTAAACCCCCAAATCTTGCTCTCAAATCCCTAGTCTAAAATCTCCAAATTTTACCTTAAAAACACATAATCTAGGTGTAGAAATTTATGTGTATTCAATATTATTAGACAAAAGTAATAAAAAATAGCTTACCTCCTGATTTGTAGTGAAATCCCTCACAAAATTGTCTGCCAAGCTCCCTAAGTTAAAATATGATATAATCCTCTAGCCCTCATTTTTGAGATTTAATTGTCTGCCTAGTTGCCCTTCTTCGTGAACGCATAAATTGCATCGCGTTCGCGAAGCACAAAAATCCCCAGCTACCAATTCCTCTTACACGAACGCAAGACCTTCCTCGCGAATGCGACAACCACTGGTCCAATGCCTACGCGAAAGCGACCCCTCTCCCACGAACACGAAGGTTTACATGCCTATTGCCCAATCATCCTCATCCTTCTACGCAAATGCGAGTCCCATCTCGCGATCGCGATACACATACCTACTAGACCTTCGCGAACGTGTGGATTTATTTGCGAACGCGAATAACAAAATCCTCCTTCACTGGAGCAACTCTACGCGAACGCGATCAATTCATCGCAAACATGAAGAAGGCTGTACCAAACACCAGATCAGCAATTCCAAAAGACCGAATCTTACCCCAGGACCTCGGGACCCTATGCAACAACAAATCCTAAAACATCATACGAACTTAGTCGGAGTATCAAATCACATCAAATAACATCCAAAACACAAATCGCACTTTAGTTCAAGTCTAATGAACTATTAAACTTCCAACTCTTAAAACCAATGCTGAGACACACCAAATCAACTCTAATTGATCTTACATTTTGCACGCAAGTCATAAATGACACAACAGACCTACCAACTTTTAGAACTAAAATTCGAACTCAATATCAACAAAATCAACTCTCGGTCAAATTTCAACTTTCCAAACCTTCAACTTTCTCCAATTCAAGCCAAAACGTCAAACTGACCTCCAAATCAATATCCGGACATACTCCCAAATCTAAAATCACCATACGAAGCTATCAAAACCATCAAAACTCCATTTCAGATTCGTTTACGCATAAGTCAATATCCGATCAACTCTTTCAACTTAGGTTTCCAGCCTTGGAACTAAGTGTCTCAATTTTGTCCGAAACATTTCGGAACCGAAACAACCACTCCGACAAGTTATATAATAACAAACAAAACCTAGAATAAGCAATAAATAGGAAAACAAAGCTACAATACTCAAAACAACCGGCTAGCTCGTTTTAAAAGTCGTAAAAAATAAAAGATGAAGGGATCAGTGAAATTCCATTGGCGGTATTTCAAAAGGATAAAAGAAAATGAAAACATTGAAAGAAAATATTGAACCGGAATCAGACCGGAGAAACAATTAACAAAACCCGACCGGTTATCCAGCAAAACCCCAACCTAAAACCGTACTACTACTATTGCTGCTGAAAAGTTACGCCTACGCACCCCCCATACCCCTAAAACTCACCCAACCAACCCACCCAACCCACTTCCCACCACCTACCCAATTCTTCTCTCACTTCTACCCATACACTCAACCCCACCCACCCCACTCCCACCACCCACCCCCATCTCTCACTCCTTACACTCTCTCCATGCGTTCTTGTTCATACTTCAACAACAGCTCACAGTTTCATCCAGTAATTGAGGGGTATGCTTTCTCTGTTTGTTAAAAACCTTTGATTTGATGACCACCGTTTTAATTCTCCCCAGAATTAAGGTTCTAAATTCGTTAGATTAATTCTTTTTTGATTTTGTGAATACCCTTTACAGTTTCTCTTAAATTTTCCACTTTTATGGATTTTGAAAGTTATATTCTTCAAACTGTTTAACCCCTTTTCAGCTGAGTCTTGAGTTGTATGCTGACATATTTTTTAGGATATTGACTCAAAGTTTTATTTTTGGTGCTGAGGGAAGAAAAATCCTCCATAATGTTCTTGTACCATTAAGCTGTCTGTGATATGTGTTGTTATGCAATAAAGGCGTAAAAGAAAATAAAAATTATTTTTTTCAGGAGAAACTATAAAACAAACAGAAAATGAGTGATTTAGTGCTCAGGGGAAATATCACACACACACACACACACGCGTATTTGATGAGCTGAAGAAAATTCTTTCTTTCATTTATGGTTTTTGACTTTTGGATTTTCTGCGAGTTTCCTTTACAGTTTTTCTTTCTCTTGATTTCCTCCATTTTATTTGGAACTGCAGCTTTTGATCTTGGAACTGTTTATTCTCTTTGCAGCTGAGTCTGATTAATGGCATAAAAGAAAAGAAAAGTTAAAATCACACTCCAAAGGAAAAAGCTTCTCATTTTCTGTCTTTCAATAAACAAAAGAAGCAGAAAATGAGTATAAAATAGTTATTATCTGTTAGACTCCCAACTGAATGGAGTTTATATTAGAGTTGCACTGAATTGGAATTCTTAAGTGCATGCTTTTCACTTGGTCATGTGTTTTTGGAAGTGGAACAAAGGAAACAGTACATGAAAAATAAGTATATTTTCCTTTGTTCATATGCATACATATATGTATTAGGTGACTTAACAAAGTTATGATCTTTTTGTTTTTCAGAAACTGGTGGAGCCTGAGGGAAGTACGGTGGAATGAACAGCTTGTTTCATGCATGTTCTACCGCAATATTAACAAAGACTAGCCGCCTTGTCGTGAAGAGTTCGCTCTGTGGATTTCCAGCTATTTCATGGAAGAGAAGCTTTGGTCATGCTAGAATTAGAAACGTTGATTCTGCCTCGTATTTGAATAGAGTTTGTGTTCGCTGCTATTCGTCTAAAAAGCATAGTGGAGATAGCTCTCAATCACAGAATTCTGATTCTACTCCAGTAATGAAGGAAGAGAGAGATGGTTTCTTTGTTGTCAGGAAAGGAGATCTGGTTGGAGTGTACAAAAACTTGAGTGATTGCCAGACTCAAGTCGGATCATCGGTAACTACTGTGATTTCTCTCATTTATTGATCTGTTGTTGAATAGATCTATTGTTTGAAGATGACTTTTAATCCTGAGCGAAGATATAAAGACACCGATACTATTCATTAAAATTGACCCAATATGTACTGACTTACTTGTGCATTTTCTTGATTATTAATTGAAATAGGTAGAATCAGTCAAAAAGTCAGAACCTTGTGTTTTAATGAGATTGACCTTATTTATTAATTACAACTTCACGTAAGCACTTTGAACGAGTTACAGACTTACACTTGCTTAGGAATGCCTCAATTAGAGGAGGGTAGTGAAAGCTATTATGTATCCTATATGTTATTCTTTTGTCTCATTGTAATTGTAAAACAATATCTTTGAAGATTCAGATAGATCAAATAAAGAAGTAACTGAATTTATTGTTTATCCTTCAATTAGAAAGTTCTTTTTTTTCTTCCTAACTTCTCTGTTCAAGTTCTGCAACTATGCCTTCTCCAAAGTGTTCCAATTTCTCTGCCACTTCATCTGCCTATTTTCAAGTAGCATAGTCATACAATACAGATGGATAGGACTTGCTATAGTCATTGGATGATGCTTGTGAAATGAATTCCCATTTGATTCTTTTTTATGAAGGTATTTCAATAGAAAGGCATCAAGTAGATGCAATAGTTACAAAATCAGGAGACAAAAATACAGAAAAATTTTGTAAGCCCCTTTAGGATGTGCTAAACTATAACTAAGGAGCTAACAAATTCCAAAAAGAGATCAGTGCTAATTAAAAGGGTGAGCAAACAATTAGCTTTAAGAGTGTGATTTGGAGTTGAGATTCTATCAAAGCATCTTTGGTTCCTTTCATTCCACAAACTCCAAAAAATTAACTGCAGGAATCATTAACCAGATCTCTTTGATGGCCTTATCAACTTCCCAAAGGCTTCGGCTTGTATATGCCTCTCTAATATGCGATGGCATGACCAGTTCAAACCGAAAAGACAGAAAACCATGTTCCACACATCAGTAGCAACTGGGCAATGCAATAGCAGGTGACTGACATTCTCTGAGCTTTCCTTACACATGTAGCATCTGTTGACCAGTTGGAAGCCTCTTCTATTGAGATTATCGTGGGTTAAGCAGGCTTCATATAGAGCAGTCCAGCTGAAACAAACAACCTTGGTGGGTAGTTTGGTCTTCCATATAAGTCTCTACGGCCAAGGGTCTGCGTCAAATACCTGGTTCTGAGTACAGATGTGCTTATAGCATTTTTTCACTGTGAAGATGCCCTTGTTCCCCTACTTCATAGTGTCAGTTAGATTCTCATCGATGGTGAAGACCTCCACTCTGGCTAACATGTCCATCAAGTTGTCCATTTCCCAATCTTGTATAGATCTTATGAGGTGCCAGTTCTGTTCTGGGCAATGGAGGAATCCTTATCAAGGGCAATCTTGAAAATGGTGGGGGTATTCAAACATGAGGGGGGTGTTGCTCGTCCATTTGTCTTTCCAAAATTTGACATGTGCTCCATTCCCTGCTTTGTAGTGAACATTCTGGACAATGTCCTGTCCAAGTTTGCTGATGTGCTTCCATGGCCCAACCCCATAAGGTGCAATGGCAATTTTAGTGCTCCAATTATCTCTCTTCTCATGCTTGGCGTTGATGACCTCCTTCCAGAGGCTTGAATCACTTGTGCTAGATCTCCATAGCCATTTCATTAGCAAGCTTTCGTTGTGGATGGTTAAGTCTCTAATACCCAGCCCTCCTTTGGATTTTGGTTGCATGACCTTGTTCCACTTTATCAAGTGGAACTTATGAGAGTTGTTGTTCCCCTCCCATAAGAAATTCCTCCTGATCTTGTCTAGTTGATTTAGCACCTTTTTAGGAATGGGGAACAAAGACACGTGATATATAGGGATACTATCGAGCACACTATTTATGAGAGTTAACCTACCACCCATTGATAGGTATTGCATCTGCCATGATGCGAATCTCTTCTCAAATTTCTCAATGACTCCATTCCATACCTCGCAACTCTTGAATTTAGCCTCCAATGGGAGACCTAGGTAGGTCATAGGAAGTGCTCCATTAGTACAACCCATGATACTAGACAACTCCTCTAAGTTTGGCACATTGTTTACCTGATAGATGATGCTTTTCAATTTGTTGACATGTAGCCCTGGTAAAGCCTCAAATAGCAGAAGAGTTAGATTCAAGTATAGCATTTGAGATCTTTCTGCCTCACAGAAAATCAAAGTATCATCGGCATACAGTAGATGTGATACTTTGACAGTGTTCTCAGCATTTGAACCAACGCTGAAACCCTGGATCCATTGCATTTGTCTGGCCTTCTCCAACACTTTGCCCAATCCCTCCATGGCTAGGATGAAAAGGAAAGGTGAGAGTGGATCTCCCTGCCTTATCCCTTTGTGCGGAGAGAAAAAGCCCACAGGTCCTCTGTTAACAATAATTGAGTATTTCACTGTTGAAATACTAAATCTGATCCACTTGATCCACTTTTCCCCAAATCCCATCTTCCTTAAAATGGAGATAAGGTAAGACCAATTAAGTTGATCAAAGGCCTTCTCGATATCTAGCTTGCTCATAACCCCAGGTTCACCGCTTTTAATCATCCAGTCTAATACCTCATTGGCAAGGAGAGCTGCATTAGTTATTTGTCTGTGCTCAATGAAGGCATTCTGATGGTTGGAAACTAGCTTCCCAATTACCTTCTTCAGACTTTCTGCTAATATCTTCGCCGTAATCTTGTAAACACTTCCAATGAGACTAATTGTCTTATAGTCCCTGATTTCAATTGCTCCTTTCTTTTTGGGAATCGGAGTGATGAAAGATGCATTACATGATCTCACCATGTAACACTGCTGGTGAAAGTGGTTGAGTGCTCGCATCACCTCTGGCTTGATAAAGTCCCATGTCTTTTGAAAAAAGGCCATAGTAAATCCATTTGGACCAGGTGCTTTATCTGGAGCGCGTGACTGGACAACGGCATGCACTTCTTCTTCCTCAAAAGCTTTTTCTAACATTTCTCTGTCTTCACTCGATAATCTGGCGACATCATCAAAATTAGCACTGGGCCTCCAGGTTTCACTCTCAGTGTACAGGTTTTGGTAATAGTTCAAAATCTCTTCTTTGATCACATCCTTATCATCTGTTATTTCATTATCCACTTTGAGCTTGTCAATATTGTTGTTCCTCATGTGTGAGTTTGCAATTGTTTGGAAGTATCTTGTGTTCCTGTCTCTTCTTTGAGCCACAAGCATCTTGATTTTTGCGTCCATGAGATTTCTTCAGCTTTAGCCAATTCCATTAGCTCCGCTTTCAGGTTCACTACCATTTGTTTCTCAGCTTGTGTTAAAGCTCTGTTTTCTGCTGTCTGATCTAAAATTGAGTGCTCCTCCAAGGCCTTGGTTCTTTTTGCTTCCACTTTGCCATAGACATCTCTGTTCCAGTTGCTTATGTTCTTTTTTAAATTCCTCAATTTTTGTACTAGTATAAAATCTGGGCTGCCACTTATGACGTAACTCTGCCACCACTCCTTCACCATGTCAATGAACCCTTCTTGTTGCAGCCACATGTTTTCGAACTTGAAATAAGAAGGTGTTGTGTCCTATTCCCCACTTTCCAGCAGAAGAGGTTTGTGATTAGAGAGAGCTCTTGGGAGGGCCAAGTGATTGATTTCTTTGAAGCTTTCGTTCCACTCCGAGGATATAAGGAACCTATCAATCCTAGAGGCTTGTAAACAATCCCCCCCCCCCCCCCTTGCCCAAGTGTATTGTGCCCCTTGGAGAGGTAAATCTAATAGCTGCTGGTCCATAATAATGTCCGAAAAACTCCTCATAGCCCTGGATCTTCTAGTGCAGTTGAGTATTTCATTTTCAAATCTACATACGTTAAAATCCCCTCCAACCACCCATTGTTCAGTCCATATACCTCTAACAGCTCCTAGTTCATGCCACAATTCTTCCTCTCTGCATTGATGTGTGGACCATACACACCTGTGAAAGCCCATATGAAATCTTCTTGTAAACTTTCAAGAAAGCATGTGATTGAGAAGTTGCCTTGGTGAGAATCATTACATTTCCAAAGCCTTCTGTCCCACATAACTACAATACCACCCCTAGTTCCGGATGCCTTTAGTTCTGCCCATTCAACCCATCTATTCCCCCATATTTGATAAAACATGCTTGCAGGAATGTCTTCCATTTTGGTTTCCTGAAGACACACAGTGTCTGCTCTCCATTCTCGAACTAATGAGCCGAGAGTGCTCCTTTTATTCTTGTCATTAAGTCCCCTAATGTTCCAACTGAGAACTTTGACTTTCATCTGGGTGCTACTTTGTAGTATCCGCCCCTACCACTTCTGCTGCCGCCATCATAGTTGATACCACAAATTAAGTTTTGCACTTCTGTTTCCCCTTTCCTTTTCCCTTTCTTCTTACTTGCTGATTCCCCTTCACTTTGCATCTGAGCCTGACGTCGCTGATCCATTCTCATAATTAATTCAAAAATCTCATGTTCAAAGGCAGTTACATTTATCCCAAAAGCCTTGCAAGCTTTTCCCATTACTAATTTGGTGCATCTCGAGGTCTCAATGACTGCAGGTTACTGGATTTCTTGCAATTGCAGATGCTTATCATCATGCCAGGTTAACGACAACATGTCATTATAAGAAGAAGATGAATAATTAGTGACGGAGCATGCTGAAGTTGTTGAGGCAACATCTGACCATTTTAAACTGTGAGGAGAGCCCCTGGGGTTGCCTATGAAGTTGTCAGCTTCGTCGTCCGCATCTTCATCTACTTCAGAATGATTAATAGTTGTTGCATGCAGTGACGGTGAGATGTTGCTGGTGTTATTGACTTGGGGTTGCTGCAGAATTTCTGGAGAGGTATACAGAGGCTTTGTAGGTCCATATTGTACTCTGGGTCTCCACTCCTGTAAGGGCTTAGTTATAAGCTTTGTGTGGGCATTCTTTCTTGGGCCTTTAGAATAAAATGGGACTATAGAAGCTGGGCTCAAGTTTAATTTCTCCTTGCCCTTACTTAAACCATTTACCTTGGTGGTATCTTTTGAGACCCGGCCCAGATGGTTTGAATTAATGTGTTCTGCAGCCACCTGTCTACCCAAGTGCTTCGAATAGACAGGTCCTTCAACCACCAAACCTGATGTACCCACAGTTTTTTTGACTGACGAGCACCCTGCGTCTTCTTCTCTGACAAGTTTAAAGACTGGGATTGGCTTTGGGGTGGCAGTAACATCTTTTAGAACTGAAATTTTGTACCTCCAGTGCTCCACATCAAGGTCAATCTTCTCTGGGCATTTAGAATCAGAAATGTTGACACAAATTCTCGACAATAATGATGACTGCGATACTTTGTATCTTCATCAATACCCATTTGATTCTTACACTTCTTACCCATATTATAAGGGGTCAAATCCAGTGACTTTAGTAGATGTCACGACATTCTTGGTGCTGCAGGCTTATTTTAGTAAAATTTAGTTATAACAAATAAAATAAAAATAGATATGAAATTATGAATATAGAAATAAAAAGAGAGATGCTTACACAATGAAGTTTGCAGAA
Source organism: Nicotiana benthamiana (assembly GCA_034376525.1). Lineage (NCBI taxonomy): Eukaryota > Viridiplantae > Streptophyta > Magnoliopsida > Solanales > Solanaceae > Nicotiana > Nicotiana benthamiana. Next base: position 51,015,823 of record CM067340.1, on the reverse strand, counting down.
TCGCACTGATATATGAGTTGTTTTTTCTCCCTCTTCTGTTTCTGGCAGATATGTGATCCTCCTGTTAGTGTGTATAAAGGCTACTCCATGCCTAAGGACACAGAAGAATATCTTCTCTCTTGTGGGCTTAAAAATTCTCTGTATTCTATTAGAGCTGCAGATCTTACCGAAGATCTCTTTGGGACTCTAGTACCATGCCCTTTTCAGGTATATTTCTTATGTGGTTCTCTTGGATTAATCTATCTCTTTTTAGTACAGGTGGAATTTTTATATTTCAAAAACTTGTTGATAATGAGATTCGTATTCATATTTCCTGTCTCGGAGTTATTCAGTTTATATCACCGTACAAAGAATGCGTAATAACATTAAAATCAATGAGCTAAAGAAGAGTTGGATTTGTCGCGCATTAGGTGTCTGGAAGTAAAAACATGAGGTGCAATGGTGCATAATCCAACCATGATAACTGGATTGAAGGAATTCTTGCAAGTTTACAATTTGGCTTGTGCCTTTATTTAAGAGAAGGAACGAAAATTTTCTAACACACTTATCCCTCAAGTAAAGAAAAATTTCGCGGATTTTAGTAGAGCACCCTACCAATTAGGTAATGGTAAAAGGAAAACTGTGACAACTTCTTTGAATCATGCATGGTATATATACTTCTTTCTGTTTCTTCTATGTTGTATATCAAGGATTACCCCGGAATGCGAGTTTTGTACTCAGCCTATTTAGTTTTCCTACTGCCTATGTTCATGTCTACATTATAGTTAAGTAAAAAAAAGTAGAAAAAAAAAAACACCCACACAAACACATAAAAAATAAAACATTATAGTTAAGTAAAGATCTATCTAAAACAATCCTTGCTTCTCTATTCTCTATCTATGAGGTACTCTCTGATTCTTCTCTCTGTTTGTTTCTCTCTCTCAGAGTGTCCATCCTTGGTTTCACTCTCCCTACACTCTTTGCTCTAGATGAAATTGCTACTCAGTTGTATGCTCTGATAGTTATCATAATTCATAAAGTTGCAGTACCCAGAAAATAATACATGCTTCATTTTCCCTCCTTTTCTTTTATTACTGGTCAGACATATTTATTAGCATTTCATCTTTTGCAGCAACCTTCTTCTTCAAAAAGTGGAACATCTGATCATTTGCCAAAGAAGAGGTCACAGGAAGCAATGTGGTCAGAATATGCGGTAAGTTAGGGCTGTATATGGTTTTGTTGTTGAAAAGTCTAAAAGGGTTTGTGGCAATTGCTTCTGAAGTTGTTTTTACTTTTCTCTACAATCCAAGTTTAACTATTTTTGCAATCATTCTCGTAATTGCCTTTGAGGTTGTTTACAGTTTTCACTTTACACTAAAATCCAGGTTTATTTGTTTTTGCAATCATTTTCAAAAGATTGTTTGGTTGCGAAGGAACTCAATTTACTTGCTTCTATTTGCTTGCATGCTCTTCAAGTTTATATATTTCTTACTAGAATTTTCCTTGAGATGCCATAACTGAGGGTTTCACAGCTTACAGGAGAACATTGTCAATTATTCGATTAGAAGGCATTTTTCTCACAAGTTGGTCTGCTTTCCAAGTTAAAATTTTGTTCTCATTCTTCATTGGAGAATGTGAGAAAGGACGGTAGAAAATATACTATTGATTGATTAATTAATTGACAATGCTACAATGAGCCCTATATATACACATACGACACATACTACTCCTAATACATATTGGATTAGGGTTCCTATTTGCATGACTATTCTAACACTCCCCCTCAAGCTGGTGCATATCAATCATATGTACCGAGCTTGTTACATATGTAGTTAATACGAGGACCAGTGAGGGACTTGGTGAAAATATCTGCAAGCTGATCATTCGACTTCACAAACTTTGTAGCAATATCTCCGGGGAGTATCTTTTCTCTAACAAAGTGACAGTCAATCTCAATGTGTTAAGTTCTCTCATGGAACACTGGATTTGACGCAATATGAAGAGCAACTTGATTATCACACACAAGTTTCATCTGACTAATCTCACCAAATTTCAACTCATTGAGCAACTATTTGATCCAAATTAGCTCACATGTGGCCATAGCCATTGCTCGATATTCTGCTTCTGCACTAGACCGAGCAATCACATTCTGTTTCTTGCTCTTCCAAGACACCAAATTTCCTCCTACTAAGACACAATATCCAGACGTAGAACGTCTATCAGAAGGTGATCCTGCCTAATCAGCATCTGAGTACCCAACGATCTGCTCATGGCCTCGATCTTCAAATAATAAGCCTTTGCCTGGAGCTGATTTTATATATCGAAGAATGCGGACAACTGCATCCAAATGACTATTACAGGGAAAATCCATAAACTGACACAACACTCACGGGAAAGGAAATGTCAGGTCTAGTCACTATGAGGTAATTTAATTTACCAACCAACCAGCTATATCTTGCAGGATCGCTAAGAGGCCCCCTTGACCTGGCAGAAGTTTAAAATTCGGATCAATCAGAGTGTCAACAGGTCTACAACCTGTCATCCCTGTCTCCTCAAGAATATCTAAGGCACACTTCCGTTGTGAGATCACAATACCTGAGCTAGACTGAGCAACCTCAATACCTAGAAAATACTTTAATCTGCCCGGATCCTTAGTCTGAAAGTGCTGAAAGAGATGTTGTTTCAACTTACTAATACCATCCTGATCATTGCCGGTAGTAACAATATCGTCAACATAAACGACCAGATAAATACAGAGATTTGAAGCAGAATGTCGATAAAATACAGAGTGATCAGCTTCACTACGAGTCATGCCAACTCCTGAATAACTGTGCTGAACTTACCAAACCAGGCTCGAGGAGACTGTTTTAGACCATAGAGGGACCGGCACAACCGACATGCAAGGCCACTAGACTCCCCCTGAGCAACAAAACCAGGTGGTTGCTCCATATAAACCTCATCCTCAAGGTCACCGTGAAGAAAAGCATTCTTAATATCCAACTGATAGAGAGGCCAATGGCGAACAGCAGCCATGGATAGAAAAAGGCGGGCCGATGCAATTTTAGCCACGGAAGAGAATGTATCACTGTAATTGATTCCAAATATCTGAGTATATCCTTTGGCAACAAGACGAGCCTTAAGTCGATCAACCTGGCCATCTGGACCAATTTTGACTGCATACACCTAACGACAACCAACAGTCGATTTACCTGAAGAAAGAGGAACAAGCTCCCAAGTACCACTCATATGTAAAGCAGACATCTCGTCAATCATAGCCTGTCGCCATCCTGGATGAGACAATGCTTCACCTGTAGACTTAGGTATGGAAATAGAGGACAAAGATGACACAATTGCACAATTGGATGATGAGAGACGATGGTAACTTAAACCGATATAATGAGGATTAGGATTAAGTGTGTACCGTATACCTTTTCGTAGTGCAATCGGTTAATTAAGGGGAGACAAGTCCGCAATATTAGCAGGGTCAGGTGCAGGACGTGAATCAGCTGGCCTGATGCTGGGGGCGGACGACGATGATAAGTCAGGAGTGGTGGAGCTGCAGAAGGTTCAACCGGACTAGGTGGTGGCACTTGAGCTATAGTTGGTGGAACTAGGCTAGGTGGTGGCGCTGGAGCTATAATTGGTGGAACTGGACTCGGTGGTGACACTGGAGCTATAGGTGGTGAAGCTGTAACTGGAACAGTAGGCGGTGGAGCTATGGAGGAAGATGAACGGGAGAGAGGGACTGAATCTTCTAAAGAAGGAACATGTAGCACCTCAGAAATATCTAAGTGATTAACTGGACCTATGAAGTATGATTGAGTTTCAAAGAAGGTAACATCAGCAGACATAAGAAATCGCTGAAGGTCAGGAGAGTAACATTGATATCCCTTTTGCGTTCTCGAGTAACCCAGAAATATGCACTTAAGAGCACAAGGAGCAACTTATCTTTTTCTGGAGTAAGGTCATGAACAAAGCACGTACTCCCAAAGACACAGGGTGGAAGGGAGAACAAAGGTAATGGGGAATCAGGACAGAGAATAGAACTTGATTTTGGATAGCTGAAGATGTACGATTAATAAGATAACAAGATGTAAGAATTGCATCCCCCCAAAAACGGAGCGGAACATGAGATTGTATGATTAGGGTACGAGCAGTTTCAATAAGATGTCTATTCTTTCTTTCAGCTACCACATTTTGTTGGAATGTGTACATACAAGATGTTTGATGAATTATCCCATGGGTAAACTGCTGAAATGGGGAAGACAAATACTCTAGGGCATTATCACTACGAAATGTGGGGATAGAAACCCCAAATTGATTTTGGATTTTAGCATGGACGGTCTGGAAAATAAAAAACAACTCAGATCAATTTTTCATCAAAAATATCCAAGTGCACCTGGAATAATCATCAATGAAACTGACAAAGTAGCGGAATCCTAAGGTAGAACTAACCCGACTAGGACCCCAAACATCTGAATGGACTAAAGTAAAAGGTGACTCTACTCGATTGTCAAGACGCCGTGGAAAATGAGAGCGGGTATGCTTACTGAGCTGACACGACTCACACTCTAGAGTGGACAAGTGAGATAAGCCAGGTACCATTTTCTGAAGTTCTGATAAACTGGGATGTCCTAACCGTTTATGTAATAAATCTGGTGATTCAGTAACGGGAGAAGTTATTGGAGGAAGACAAGATGCGAGTCCTTGTGATTTTGCAAGAATAAGGTAATAAAGTCCATATGATTCACGTCCGGTACCAATGATCCGGCCTGTACTGCGTTCTTGTATAAAAACAAGGTCATCAAGAAATAAAACAGCGGATTTAAGTGATTTAGCTAAGCGACTAACTGCTATATGATTGAAAGGACTACCAGGAACATAAAGAACTGAGTCTAAAGGTAAGGAAGAAAGTGGACTTGCTTGACCTATTGCAGTTGCCATGGCTTGAGACCCATTGGCCATTGTGACCGTTTGAAGATATTGAGAATATGATATACTAGTGAAAAGAGATTTATTACCAGAAATATGATTAGATGCACCTGAATCAATGACCCAAGCCTCAGAAGGTGAAGATTGGGAGACACCAGTCATGCTACTGTTTGTTGAAACCACGGAGGTTAATCCTGAAGATGTTTGTTTACATGCTTTATATTGAAGGAACTCAATATAATCCGGTAAAGAAACCATCTGCATTAGATTTATTGCATTTAATCCAACGGATTGTGAATTGAAGGCTTCATATACGAATTTCATTATAATATTGTGCCAGAAAAAGCAGAAAAATTACTGGGAATCACTGTTCACGCCGGAAAAATATGAAAGTTGTCGGAATTTGATTTAAATTGGATGGGTAGGCTCGGAAAAGCTGTACGACCAGGCTGTCCTAAAGAAGCTCGACCAAAAAATGGCCGGAAGAGGGTTCACGCGCTTGCGCGTGGGTGACACGCACTCGCCGGAAAAGTTCTTCTGCCGACGCGTGTGGGCGCGTGGCAGCTTGTCTGCCGGAGATATTTTAGAGGGTTAGTCGCTGGAGGCCGATCTGCTTTGTAGTGGTAATTGGTTTTTGCACAACACTGATAATTGGTTTTTTTTGACGTAATTAGTCACTTAGGTCACCGGAAAATTGCACGGTGACTGAGTGATTTCTTCCCGGGTGTCGTTGGAATGACGCACAACGACAATTATCTCACCAATGCTCTGATACCATGTGAGAAAGCACACGAGAAAATATACTATTGATTGGTTAATTGACAATGCTACAATGAGCCCTATATATACACATACAACACATCCTACTCCTAATACATATTGGATTAGGGTTCCTATTTTACGTCTATCATCTAGTCTTGATAGACGAGACGAGAGTTGGTGTTAACGAGAGGTTGGAGGCCTGGAGACAGACTCTAGAGTCTCAGGGTTTCAAACTAAGCAGGTCTAAGACAGAATAACTGGAGTGCAAGTTTAGCGCCGAGCCGAGTGAAGTAGGCAGGGACGTGAAGCCTGGATCTCAGGTTATCGCTAAGAGGGACAGTTTCAGATATCTTGGGTCGGTGATCCATGGGGACAGAGAGATCGATGCGAATGTCACTCACCGTATAGGGGTTGGGTGGTCGAAGTGGAGGCTTGCATTAGGAGTCCTGTGTGACGAGAAAGTTCCACAGAAACTCAAGGGGAAGTTTTATAGAGCTGTGGTTAGACCTGTCATGTTGTATGGGGCAGAGTGCTGGCCCGTGAAGAACTCGCAACCTTCAGAGAATGAAGGTTGCGGAGATGAGGATGCTCAGGTGGATATGCGCGCTCACCAGGTTAGATAAGATTAAGAATGAAGTTATTCGGGAGAAGGTGGGGGTGACCCTAGTGGATGAGAAAATGCGAGAAGCGAGGCTTAGGTGGTTCGGGCATGTGCAGAGGAGAAGCTCTGGCCCGGTGAGGAGTTGTGAGCGGCTGGCGGTGGTCGGCGTGAGTCGAGGCAGAGGGAGCATTGGGGAGAGGTGATTAAGCAGAACATGGCTAGAATGCGGATTTCCGAGGACATGGCCCTTGATAGGAAAGTCTGGAGGTCTAGTATCAGGATTTTAGGATAAAGGCGTCTAGAATCTATCGTACTCCTTTCCCGAGGCTGGGTGGGATTTGGTAGGGTTCCCCATAGATGATATGTTAGTTACTGTTTAATATTATTGCATGCCATTTTATATACGCTTTTATGTTTAGATAATTATTTATGTGATTTCTGCTGGAGTTATTTTTTTTTTTTTGTTTTGATTTTCCTTTCCTGAGCCGAGGGTCGATTGGAAACAGCCTCCCTGCCCTTTGGGGTAGGGGTAAGGCTTGTCTACATATTACCTTCCCCGGACCCCACTTTGTGGGGTTATACTGGGTAGTTGTTGTATTCCAACAGAGAATTTTAGGGATCTTTCTGTTATGTCTAGGTAGCCCGCTTTTTAAGGGACGCAATGGTCATGCCATAAAGGGGGTAAGTCTCAAACATGGAAGTACTAGGGATAGTGTACCCTGGTGATGCAGGAATATATCTGAAAATACTAATTCGGTTAAATGGTGCCTTTACCAGATACTTAAAAGAAAAGTTCTCATGATGAGAAGCTTCAGAAGCAAGAAAGAAAACCGGTGGTTGTACACGGATCTTACAAGAAGTATCTCTGTAAAAGGGTGATAAAGACGACATATTAGTATCTTCTTCATAAGAAGTTTCTCTGTCGCATAAAATTAATTTACTTCATTTGTGTCTCCTCTTGTTTGTCACGATTCCATTGACCTACACACTAAATCGAGAATCGGATCAACCTGATGTGTTTGATGGGCTGAGATGCTTTACCATGTCGGTTGCTCTTTCCTTTTTTTTTCTTTTTAACTGGAACTATCCTCCATACAATTTTTCTAATGAAAATTTTGATATTAATGAGTTCATGATTGTTTAGAAAGAACTTGAGTACTGTAATTATTCCTTGAATTTTTGTGATGCAGTGTAGCTATATGACTAGATGGGGGATCTTTTACTTTTTTTTTTTTATTGGAGCCGATCGGTGTAATTTGCTAATTAGTGTTATGTGCTCACTTAGAGCCATGGTAGGTGGTTTGACAATGTTTAGTTGAAGCTGAAGAGTATTTGAACTTTTGAAGTTGAAATTGAAAGGGAGTTTTTGGAAATGATAAAGAGAGAGACTAGAAGTCTACTGTAAGTATTAAAGAGAAAATATTACTGCCTATTGGAAATAGAACATCTTGATTGGATGAATTGCAATATCTTACTGTACATGGAGCACATAATGTTGCAACCAGTGGATTGTATTCTTTGCAGTATTGTGTTCTACTATCTGTGTTTTGCAAAGATGGCATGTATATTGGCTTAAAATAGTTGGAACGCTGATCACTTACAGATTCTGCCTGGATAAAATGTGTTTGGCTCCGCACTGTTATGGAAAATATGTTGTTTATTGGCATCTTCATTTGCAGGATGCCGTTGGATCAGCAGTTATTCCAAATGATTCCATAAGAAAGCATGTCAAGATCGAACATCATAAGGGCGACCAAGTTCTAGCTCTACCATCCGGTGTGAGTGGCTAATCTGTAAACATAAATGTTTTTTCTATTGTAATCGACAAAGCAAAATGACATTATACTTATGGCTGAAATCTTATTATTTCTCTTTATGGTTTGTGCTGTTCTGGTGTAAAGAACTGATAGTTATTATCCTCAGCAGCGGTCTTGTACTCTTGAATTTGATGGTGCTTCAAAAGGAAATCCTGGACAAGCTGGTGCAGGGGCTGTTATACGGGCTGATGATGGGAGTTTGGTAATAATTACTATACTAACTTTGAAATTGTACTTTTGCCTTTGATCTCCTAGTTGTATTTACAACCTTTCTTCTAATAGACCTGCAGGCTACGTGAAGGTTTAGGAGTGGCAACCAGCAATCATGCTGAATACAGGGCCTTTATTTTGGGTTTGAAATATGCACTTAGTAAAGGGTTTACAAATATTCGTGTTCAGGGAGACTCCAAGCTTGTTTGTATGCAGGTTTGTTTTCTATAATCATGTATTTGGTCGTGTATTTTTCCTTTCCCTTGCTTGAGATTCTTCCTTTGTGATTCACTGCGGTATCAAAACTTGTCTGATTCTGTTGTACTCTCAGTAACTTAACTATGTTCTCTACTCTTTTAGCTGGATCAAGGGAGTATTTTGCTTCTTTAAAAGGTCCAGGAAGTTGGTAGTGAACTAGTATCTAACAATTTTTTTGACTGTTTGTTCATTACTTCTTGAAGTTATTCACTAATTTCATGCCATAATGCCATCTGTATGGGATAAGGTTCTTCTTCTAACCTCTGGTATATTGTAGTCATAATTTCCTTGCAAACTAACTGAACCACTAGGTTAGAGAAGAAAGAAGAAAAGTTAGATCACTTTGATTATGGGTAAAACAGTACTTATCCCCCAAAAGAAGGTATTTTATGGGTAGATCGGCTACCACTGTCAGCTCTAGTTCGGGTTAAGTGCATGCCAATATATTATTGTGAAGAAATGGGGAATCTTAGTAAAAGATTAGTAATGGTTTTATGCTTTAGCTAACAACACTAATGGAGGATAGGCTGAAATAAGTTTGGCATAATAGGAAAAATACAGAGTAGATTCCTGCTACCGGGAAAAGTTCAAGAGAGTAGAGAAAAGATTGACACCAGAAACTTTAGAAGGAGAATTTCTCTTTTACAAGATTCCTGCTGTTCTCTGTTAGTTTATTATTAGGTTTCTTCTTCTCGTCCATTTTGATCCCATTGATATTATACTAGTGTACTTTCCAAACAGATCCAAGGTCTGTGGAAGGTTAAAAATCAAAACATTGCCACGGTATTTGAGCAGGCAAAACAACTGAAGGAGAGGTTCCTTACTTTCCGCATCATTCATGTTCTTCGGGTAATTCATTAAAAATCCTTCTCTTCTTTCTTCTGCACAATTTAACTCATCAAGACGTTGTCTCACTTTATCTGTCACAAGCATTTTCTATAATAGCCCAAGAACTACATACATTTCTCATTACCTATATCTTCTCCTTGCTGATTTTCTGGAGATTTGATATGCCTCTTACTCCTAATAGGAATCAAACTCCGATGCGGATCAGCAGGCAAACTTGGCTGTCGAGCTTGCTGGTGAGAGTTAAACTTTCTTTCGGACTTGGAGTTTGGCCATTTTGAGTGGTCATCAATGTTTTATCTTAACTACATCTGTTAATGCAGAGGGTCAAATTCAGGAGGAGATAGAGAAATGACAGACACAAAAGAGACCCGTATTAAATTACATGGGCAGAAATGTAGTAATGGTGCAGACAAGCGATTTCTACGCGCTACCCACTAGGTCCAGTGCTTTGCAGAATATTGATTTCTTGAGGGTGATTTAATGTCCACGTTACATTAATCTTATTGCAATTAGGTTATTATGTAAATGTTACTATTGGATATGGGCTCATAGCTGGCACCAACAACAAATGTTACTACGACTAGTTATTGACTTTGAATTCTTATTTGTCACTCAATGATCCCCAGACACTCAAAGAAAGACTCGTAGAAATTATTGATGCAAATCATCTGTCATTTGTAAGGTTATATATCTGTTAATATTGCGAAGGCTTAAACCATAATTAATGTCTTAACCAGCCCATCAAATACGTAGAGGATTCATTGAAGTAAAAATAGCACATGCTAGCTAGTTTTCGGACTGGTTAATCAAAAGAGTCAGCATTTGCAGAGTCATTGAACAATAGTCACTATTTTGCTGCAATACGGAAAGTTTTAGCGTAATATACTGGAGATCGGTGCACATGTATATGAACTTTCAGCATATTATGTTGGAATTTCAACACGCGGAAAATTCCAGGATAATATACTGGAGATTGGAGTATGAACTTCCAGCATATTATGTTGGATCGACATATTATATTGAAACTGAAGTTCAGTTACAGTATATTATGCTGGATTATTTTTCGAGTTCTGAACAATGTGTTTGTTCAGATTACTTTACAAGAAAAGTGATTAAATTTTAATTATTTTTAAAAATATAGTTATTTTTGAATGACCGCTTGTAAATATGGATAATTTTTAATTTCTCATTTAACCCCGTAACAGGTGAGAAGGCTTCTGTAGAGCCATCAGAAGAATTGAGAAGTATAGACAAAAAAAATAGAAGAAGTTGCTTTTAAATAAAAGACTACAATCTAGGAATGACTCACCATAAAGTAGAAGATGAAGAATTCGTGATTATGACTCGCTCAATCAAATTGAAGTAGTTGACTACACAAGGGGTTCTTAAGTCATACTGCAGAGCACATTCAAAAGTTAAACGACTTTTAATGTATATTTTGAAATATACTTATCTATTTCTTTTACACTTAAATATTTTAGAACAAGAAAAGTATTGGTAATAATTATCCTTAGTGAAGTTAAAATAGAAATTTAATATTACCGCTAAAAGAGTATTTAAAAGTTAGAAAGAATGCAATAATGACTTTCCAAATCTCTAGGAATTAGGAAATAAATGTACAGCTACAGATAGAGCTAAATCTCCACCGTTGGATAAGTTCTTTGAAAAACCCTCGATGTTTGCCACGTATGCAAGCACAGCGTCCCGCACTCTTTCCTTTCCATTTCCTGTATATATACTAAACGAAAGCACCGACTTGGAGCTCACGAAAACTGAAACTTCACCACACGAAAACACACAGGAAGCGTGATGATGAAGCTGTTGATGCTGAAAAGAGGTTTACGGCTACTAATGACGACCGGAAATGTGAATTCCTCGTCGCCGTTGATTCACCGCCGGTGTTTTTCTTCCCTCTGGACGTCGTCGTTTCCAACTTCTTCTTCTCCGTTGAATGCTGCTGGTGTTTCTTCGGATTCCGCTTCAGCTGCTGCTGCTGCTGACTTTGACCCAGATGATTTGTTCCTCGGCGATGAATTAGCTCGCTTAGCTTCCAAACCGAAGACTGATCAGAATCTACTTCAGCCTGGCGTCGTTGTCTATGACGGCGTTTGTCATCTTTCTCACAACTGTAATATTCTAATCTTCCTACTCTGTGTGCGCGCGCGTGTATTCGTGCTTTTATCTATATCTATTGCATTCTATTTCTTGCTATAATTGGTCTCAGAAGCTATAAATGAGTAAATGCTAGTGTGTGTATGTGTATTTGTGCATTTAGCTATATATTGCATTTGTGATTTTGCTTATTGCTTTGGTTTCTTACTACAATTGTACCTCAAAGCTGTAAATGAGTACAGGCGTGTGTGTGTGTGTGTGTGTTTATTGGTGCTTGTAGCTATATGTTGCATTTGTGCTTTGTTTTTTTCAATTGTGTCTTAGGTAGCTGTAAATGAGTACAGTATTGCGTAATTGCTACTCTTTTTGTCTTTTTAGTTACATTTGCAATCATCCTGTAGTTTTGGAAGTGAAATTTTCAATTTTACATGTAAATATATAGTGTCTAGCTGTATGTGTAACTTCTGAACTATTTTTAGCATGCATTATTTGAGCTGTGAGAATTTTAATTTTGAGCTGTATTCCACTGACCGAGGCTTCTCAGGCACTAATGACTGCTTTGATGAAACCACTATGCTTATGACATGTCTAATCATACTAAATAGGATTTGAAGAGTTTTCACGATCTTCCACATAAATTTAAGTAGGCAGGAAGGTGGTGGAAGCTATCATTTCGAGAATGCAAGTGAAGGTAGCTTGCTTACTTTCCTAGAGGCGTGTGTTGGCAAGCATTTGGGAAGTGACGAGTCGCTTCTGGCGAAGCTTACTTGTACATATTAGCAAATAGAAAGCTATGTTTTAGTGAACTTTTCAGTAATATCTTATTGTCTCAACTAATTTGGGATTGTAGCATAGTTGATTGATTATCTCATTGGATATGTAGAAATGGTTATCCTGTAGGCCTACACTGCCTTTGGCATAGACATGGGAAAAGGAGGGGTGCATGCATAATAATCTGCCTTAGTTAATATGAGCTTCGTGGCATTTTATATGTAGGTGTGAAATGGGTGATTAAAGCTGACAGAGATAGGAAAATCAAGTTCTGTTGCTTGCAGTCAAAGGCTGCTGAACCTTACATGAGTGTATCTGGTGTTGATCGTGATGATGTTCTTCGTCGCTTCTTGTTCGTTGAAGGCCCAGGTTTATACCATCAAGGTTCCACTGGTTAGAACCATTCCCCCTACGTTACTGTATCAGCTTGCCTCTCTGTTCATTGTGGTTTCACAAATGTTGCCATTATATACTTTTAATTCTTTATTATATTATGTCCAAGTCGCATCTAACATTTTCCACGAGTGTCTGGCCAACTCTAGATGAAGTGATGAAGTGCATGTGACTGCTCTTGAGTTGTCCTTTCATGAGCTATGTAATCATTCTTACTGAGGACAAGTTGTTGGCGAATATACTATGGCCAATAGCCATGATAAAATTATGTTATGCAGTTTGCTGAACATAGCCCTTAAAATTCTGGAAATGTGGATATTGATAGGATATTGTGCTTGATCTCATTGCTAGCATAAAGAGATGTGCTAGCTCCCAGTGTCAGTCCTTTGACCAACTTTACCCCTCCATGTATTAGGGAGTGGCTGCTGTCCTGCTTCTGCTGATATGATCAAAATTTCTCTATATTATTCTACCTTTTGTTTCCAAGTGCATATAAACAAAAAAGAAATATTTAGATTATTTAGGGTCATTTGAACTGGTATTTGTGAAATCAATATGGTTCTAGTCACGGGGAACCACGGATTTGATTTTTGTCATGATTTTGATAGTGGCATGAAGTTGAGAATCATTAGTTGTTATCCTTTCCATGCTCCTGCTGCATAGTGCATAACTGCATACTTTTCTTTTCTCATAATAGAAGACTTAAATCTGTTAGAATTGATTGCTAGTGATTTGATATCTTGGAATATGAATCCACGTCTGATTTAGATTTTTTGTTAGGTAAAAACAGTTGATCAGGGAAGGGAGAAAGGTTTTTTTTTAAGGGGGGGTGTGTAACATTATGCATTGTTCTTCCCTTTACAACTTTATTAAGTAGTTATTTTATTCCACAGCAGAATATCATGGAGTAACTTGTTGGATATTTTAGCAATCATAAATTGAGTGAAAAACACTTTGAACCTTATACTAATCAATTCTCAAAGGATTTAACTATTGGCTAGATTGGCGTCTTATCTTATATTTAATCTATTTGATGCTCCACAATGAAAAAGTAACCATGGTCCATTGAAAGTGGAATACTGAGCCTCGTAGGCTGCTTGCTTTCTGTATGTGGAAATCCAGTCTGCGTAGCAGCTTTTCTGCAGATCCTCTCTATTCTTGCACAATCAAGAAATATGTTGCTTTGATATTTGACTATAGTTAGAATGGTCCTGTTTATTCAGTAGCCTGTATTTCCAAAATTTCTGTGATGAAGCTGTGGAGATAACCAGTCTAATATATCCGGCTTTTGCTGCAGCTGCACTGAGGGTTCTAGCTCACTTGCCATTACCTTACTCTGCACTGAGCACCCTCATGATTATACCTACTCCTTTAAGGGATGTTGTTTACGATCATGTTGCCAAGAAGCGGTATAACTGGTACGGTAAGGGTGATGACTGTTTAGTCCTCTGGGATCAATACTTGCTTTACCGCTTCATTGATAGGGAAGAGTTGCTGGAACGTAGCCGATCAGTTTTTTGAAGTGCTGCTTCAGTGGGTCTGAGAGTGGAGGTCTTGTCATAAGGAAGTTTCAATTGACATTCTTTTGGTCTGCCCAAATATTGGAGTTGTAAATACGTAGTCCATCCATAGTGTACATCTTAATACGCTAGATATATGCTTGAGTGTGGAGCATTGGGAATGCTTTCATTTTGATAAGAATGAAAAAGCTAACAGCTGTCATTTTGTCATTGGTGAAAATACACCACGTTCGAGATAAAGAAATCGACTGTCGAGTTAGTTCCGCATACTTTGGTACGTTGGCTTAGTAGTGTTCGTTTATACATTGAACCTTGTGGCTTTCAAGCGCTTAACCAAGTTTGGCAGTAATATCTTTTGCAGTGCAGAGTGTTGACCTTTTCGTTTATTTCATCTTATGTCATTTATTTGTATTGTCATTCTTCTGCACCAAAGAAACATTTCTTTGCTCAGCCATTGAATACCTTTTATGTCAGCACGCAAGTTCGATAGTAATCACATTCTGCTCGTTAATCTTCTCATCCACATGCTGTTGGAGGAGATTCCTTATAAATAATGGCGGAGTTGGCTTTTTCTGTTGCACCACTCTTAAGTTAAAAATCCAGGTACTCTGACGGGTAAATCGGGTCTTGGAATATAGGTACTCTGACGGGTAAATCTATTGAGTTGGCGAAGGTTCTTCGGCAGAGAAGGGTTAACATAGCGTGTGTCCAGGAGACTAGATGGAAAGGGACAAATGCGCGGGATGCTGATGGGTTTAAGCTGTGGTACTCAGGGTTCGAGAGGGGTAAGAATGGAGTGGGAATCTTAGTGGATAGGGACCTAAGGGAGTCCGTGGTTGAGGTTAGGCGAGTGAATGATAGGTTAATGTCTATTAAGCTGGTTATTGGGGGCAGAGTCCTTAACGTCGTCAGCGCTTACGCGCCGCACGCAGGCTTAGACGAGGAGGCTAAAAGGCGCTTTTGGGAGGACTTGGACGAGCTGGTGGGGAGCATTCCTCAGTCTGAGAAGTTGGTTATTGGAGGGGACTTCAATGGTCATATTGGGGCTGAGGCGGGTGGTTACGACGAGGTGCACGGGGGCTTTGGCTTTGGTGCCAGGAACGGAGGAGGCACTTCGCTGCTTGATTTCGCCAGGGCCTCTGAGCTCCTGATTGCGAACTCGGCATTCCGGAAGAGGGAGGAGCATTTGGTCACCTTCAAGAGTTCGGCGGCGAGGACTCAGATCGACTACATCCTCATCCGAAGGAGCGATAGGGGATTGTGCAAGGACTGCAAGGTTATTCCGGGAGAGTCTCTTTCGACTCTTCATAGACTTCTAGTGATGGATGTCGACCTTTGGGTGAAGAAGAAGCGGAGGGGCGCACAGGGTCAACCACGGATTAGATGGGGAGCTTTGTCTAAGGAGAAAGCACAGGAGTTGGAGAGGAGGTTAGTGGAGGGTGGAGCTTGGAGAAGTTACGGGGAAGCGGACGCCATGTGGTCAGTGACGGCAAACCTGGTTAGGGGGGCTGCACGGGACGTACTCGGGGTAGCTAAGGGATATTCAGGCAGACATCAGGGTGAGTGGTGGTGGAACGATGTAGTCAAAGGAAAAGTGGAGGTAAAGAAGGCGGCGTTTGCTAGGTTGGCAGAGAGCACAGGTGAGGAGGAGCGGAGAGCGAACAGGTTGGTCTACAGGGAGGCGAGAAGAGAAGCTAAGATGGCAGTCTCGGAAGCTAAGAATGCAGCGTTCGGTCGCATGTATGAGGAACTAGGCGAGAGGGGTGGGGATAAGAAGTTATTCCGGTTGGCTAAAGCAAGGGAGAGGAAGGCCCGTGATATAGACCGAGTCAGGTGTATCAAGGACGAGGATGGTAGGGTTTTGGTGGGGGAATCGCAAATCAAACAGAGGTGGCAGGCGTACTTTCGGGATCTTCTTAACGAGCAGGGGGATAGGAGCATAGAGCTAGGGGAGTTGGGGCATTCAGAGCGCCATAGAGACCTTGGGTACTGCAGGCGCTTTAGGGTAGAGGAGGTCTTAGGGGCAGTGCGTAGGATGAGTAAGGGTCGAGCGACCGGGCCTGACGAGATCCCGGTGGAGTTCTGGAAGTGCATGGGTAAAGCTGGAGGGGAATGGCTCTCTAGGCTGTTCAATGTGATCTTCAGGACCAAGAGGATGCCGGATGAATGGAGGTGGAGTACAGTGGTGCCCTTGTACAAGAATAAAGGGGACATCCAGTGCTGCAACAACTATAGGGGCATCAAATTAATGAGTCACACGATGAAGGTTTGGGAGAGGGTGATTGAGGCGCGGGTGAGGGAGGCGACTTCTATATCTGAGAACCAGTTCGGTTTCATGCTGGGACGCTCCACCACAGAGGCAATTCACCTAGTCAGGCGGATGGCGGAACAATTCAGGGACAAGAAGAAGGACCTCCATATGGTGCTTATTGACCTGGAGAAGGCGTATGACAAGGTCCCGAGGGAGGTGCTGTGGAGGTGTTTGGAGGCGAAGAGTGTTCCAGAAGCCTACATCAGAGTGATCAAGGATATGTACAACGGAGCTAAGACTAGGGTTAGGACGGTGGGGGGTGAAACAGACCATTTCCCTGTGGTAATGGGGCTCCATCAAGGATCGGCGCTGAGCCCATTATTGTTCGCCTTAGTGATGGATGCTCTAACCCGACATATCCAAGGGGATGTGCCTTGGTGTATGCTCTTTGCCGACGATATAATATTGATAGACGAGACGAGGGCCGGTGTTAGCGAAAGGTTAGAGATATGGAGACAGACCCTCGAGTCTAAGGGTTTCAAAATAAGCAGGTCTAAGACAGAATATCTGGAGTGCAAATTTGGCGCCGAGCCGAATGGGTTAGGCGGAGAAGTGATGCTTGGTTCTCAGGCCATCGCCAAGAAGGACAGTGTGAGATATCTTGGGTCGGTGATTCAGGGGGACGGAGAGATTGACGGGGACGTCACCCATCGGATAGGAGCGGGGTGGTCAAAGTGGAGGCTTGCTTCAGGGGTCCTGTGTGACAAGAAAATTCCACACAAGTTCAAGGGGAAATTCTACAGAGCTGTGGTTAGACCTGCGATGTTATATGGGGCGGAGTGCTGGCCCGTGAAGAACTCGCATGTTCAGAGGATGAAGGTTGCAGAGATGAGGATGATTAGGTGGATGTGTGGGCACACCAGGCTGGATAAGATCAAGAATGAAGTTATTCGTCAGAAAGTAGGGGTAGCCCCGGTGGACGAGAAGATGAGAGAAGCGAGGCTGAGGTGGTTCGGGCATGTTCGGAGGAGGGCCCCCGATGCCCCGGTAAGGAGCTGCGAGCGGCTGGAGATTGTGGGTGGTCGGCGAGGGAGAGGGAGGCCTAAGAAGCATTGGGGTAAGGTGATTAGACAGGACATGACCAGTATGCAGGTTACCGAGATCATGACACTTGATAGGGGAGTCTGGAGGTCTAGAATCAGGATTGTAGGCTAGGGGCTTCTAGAGTCCGTCGTTCGCATCTCTCGGGGTTGGGTGTGGGATATCTAGGGTTTCCCATAGGGGATTAGTGTTTTAGCTTATGTCTCCTTATGAGTGTTAGTATGGTAGTTACGGCTTGTTATTATTGCATTAATGCATGTGACTGTATTTATGTTGCTTATGCCTTCATACGTATTTACTTTATTTCTGCGGGAGTACCTATGCTTTATTATTTTGTTTTGTTTTGCTTGTGTTTCTAATTTCCCCTTTGTTTTCGTAATGCAGCTTTTCCTCCCACATCCTATACGCCGGGGGTCGTTTGGAAACAGCCTCTCTGCCCTTTCGGGCAGGGGTAAGGCTCGTCTACCTATTATCCTCCCCAGACCCCACCTGGTGGGACTACCTGGGTAGTTGTTGTTGTTGTTTATAATATGGGAGTAACTATTCCTGCTGTATGTCAGCTTTGTGTCAAGTAGGAGCTCCTTGAAAACTGAGTAATCTCCTCTTAGTATAACAGCTAATGTTTGAATGTTGAGCATCTGAAAGAGTAGCAATATATGGAGTTTTAACATTGTGCATCGTAACATGAAACTCACAGACATGCACACAGTAAGATAGCATTCAACACCTGAACCAACCTCAAATACTGAGAAAGAGAGACCTTGATTCATTTATAAGATCCTAAACTTCTAAATCCTATTCTCTATCATGGACTATTGCAATCAAGGTAAATAAGTTCACTCTCCCACCATGTCAGAACTATTAAATAGATATGGTGACTCATACAGCGTGCATCAGAACTAATAGGTCCAAATCTTGATCGTTGATTTATCTGCTGTTGCCACTCTTGCCACTATTCCATTCCTTCCAATTATTGTCTATGTGAGTTTGAGCCCATTTGACTGCAGCACGTGCAGCCTGCGGTCCTCCTGGCAAACCTCTCTCGTTTATAGTATCTGCCATATCGATGAATGGAACAACCATGAGTGTTCCTGGACCGCCATACTCGGCATGCAAGAAATCGTTGAGAATCTGTTTCAAAGCATCATTTGAGCAAACGCATTTCAACATACTTTCAGATCTTGCAATAGTTTCAAGCAAGAAACAAAAAGACGAGCTTGAAAAGTTTCAACAAGCAAAAGCATCTTGGTCAAGGTTATCCTAGGAGAAAAAACTGCATACAAGATCATACAGCATTCAATGAAAATGGGAAATCTTGTGCAACACTGGGGTTCGCTACTTTGGCTATTTTCTCAAAAGTAGATTCTAGTTCCAGTTTAGACGGGTCCAAACAAATCGGAGTACAACGTTCAGTCAATGAGTCTACTACATCTCTATCCTTGTATATGTCCTTCCCACATTAGTTGAAGTTGGCTATATGTATTCTTTCTGTTCTATTCAGATGCAGTTAAAGTAGGATATCAAACATTGAAGAGGGTATACATATGTACAGCATTATTGCAAAACATGCCTACCAGGAGTCACCATTTGGACTCCAGGGTACTTGTTTTATTCCGTGGAAATAAGCAATATATGAAATATTTTTCACCAATTAAAATCTATCTGTTTGACGCATAAAGCGGTTAGTATAGACTGCTGTTATATTAGTATGTTTCAGTATAATATCCCCGTCTATGTGAGTTTCAAAAGGCATAGCTATTCTTAAACCAAGAAAAGGAAGACAGTTTTAGTAACAGCTAGCTCAAGACAGACTTTTGAGAATTCCTAATAATATTGAATTCGGGTATCTGGATAAAGGACTAAGGAGGCGTAGTTGATTGATAAAGTATGTCTCACTGGATAATATTATCTAAAACAGAGGAAATTTTTGGGGTGACAAAGCAAGATTATTGTAGCACCATTAACGAAAGCCAGCAGCAAAGTATACACAGATAAAATGCATAAAAAGTATTGAGAAATTATACTAAAAAACAAAATCCCAGAAAGAAAAAAAACGTAGAGGATAAGAGAAGTACCTCAGTACAGATTCCGACAATTTCATCAATAGAATCTCCATAGACATCCTTCTTTTTTGGGAGTTTCTTCACTAAATGATCCCTGAATTTCTCCGTTTCCTAAAACCCCAAATAAAAATCAAACTCTTTTTTTGCAAACGGGGGAATAAAAGAGACCCAAATAAATACTAAAAAGAAAAAGAAGAAGAAAACTCACAGCATCAGCAAACTCAGGAATGGGGTCAAGGAATTTGTATTCAGCAGCTCTGCAAATGAGGTTTCTACTTTTGCTGTGTTTTAAGGTATTGGAAGAATCCCAAGTGAAAATAGAGGTGTATGAGGAAGAAGCTGAAAACCAATTGGCTGAACTTGTTGAAAATGGAAGATAAACAGAGGGCGACGAAGAGACAACAACTGGTATAGCCGAAGCCATCTTTACTTCTCTGCTGCCGCGCCCAGTGCTAAACAGTCCCCTTTTCTCTCATCTACTCCCCACTATTTTTCTGCTAAATATCTCAACAGTCGAGAGAGTTTAATATCTTTAATTATCTCAACAGGAAAGAAATATTTAGACAAAATCGAGATATTTAAAATGGTTTATATAGTACATGTCATATAACGGCGAACTCCCGTTTAAAATTGTGTATGAGTTGCTAATTTACAATAAGACAATGAGTATTGAGCAGGCAGTTGTCTATTCTATTGTAATCCCTCACAGGCTCACATTACATTGAACATTTTTTTAAATACCCTGAAGAGATAAAACTGAATTTAAACTTGGGTTCTCGCTTTTTTTTTTTTTTTGTTGATATTTTTATATCTGTTCCTAGTAAATTTTCCTTCAACATAATCCTTTTTTTTACAAAAACCAAATGAACCAAAAAGAAACACACACATCGGAGGGATTTGAGGTCCTTGGTCTCCTTATATGGCTTGGACAATCCTCACCTCATAAGCTAGTCATTGGTCTCCTTATATGGCTTGGGCAATCCTCACCTCATAAGCTAGCTTTTGGGGGTTGAGTTAGGCCCAAGGTCCATTCTTATCAATCACTCGTCCTGGTACACCGCACTACTATTATTTTTTTATATATATTTATTTTTGTTTTAGGAGTTCTCTTTCCTTTTCTTCTTTTGTGCTTTCTTCAGTTCTTTGCTTTCCAAACGGGATTATTTTCTCCATAAAAGCATACGTATTTTAGAGTTGGACCTTGATTTAATAAAATATGTTTAAATAATCAAAGGAGATGACAAACAAAAGTGAAAAAAAAAAAAAGAACATTCCCTAAGTGCATTTTGCTCTTTCAAGTACTGATCATGGGTTAGAAAAGGAAGATGCTTTTGCTCCATGGCTGAAAAGATTTACCTATTCTACAAAACTTTACATATATACATGCTCTATGATACATAACCCTTTACATCTCACACATTTTGTTCCATACAATTCAGACATGGAAGTCAAAACTCTGCTTGATCAACTTTTATCTCCCTTGGAGTTGTGGTATCCAGTGTTGATCACCAAAAGCTAGCAAAACTGGCGTAGCAGGAAGATCAAGTTCGCGTTGCAGATCTCACAAGTTCCTTTCATTCGGTTCGAGCCAAGGAAATCCAAGGAAATCAAAGACTTGCTTCTCTGTATCAAGCTTCAAGCTTGCACTACCTTTAGTCTGTGCATTAGAAGTCGAGTTACCAACATGAAAAATGAACAAAAATGAAAGACAGGAACAAAGAAACTTATGTTGCAGCAACCAAGCAAACTATATACCCGTTTTCCACCGGAACTATGAGTAGCTGGAAATAGCCCTGTATCATCTAAATGGAAGCCCTTGGATTCTGCTAATAATCTAAGCCTGTAGAAATTGGAAGATCAATTAGGTTATAGATAAATGGCCAAAAAGAACTGGTATAGCTGGGGTAGCAAGTAAAAGAGGCATACCTTCTATTCAAGACGTCATTCCCAGTCCATGCTATCAGTCCAAATGCATATATATCCCTTGGATAAACCTAACAATATAAAGTCAGAGGCTGCAACTTTTAAATATTAAAATTGCTCTGTGTTTGATGCAGGTTATCTCCAACAGCCTCAAATGAACAAAAGTAGATCGAGATCGTGCACTTAACGTATGACAAAAATTGCAACAGCTAACACTTAAAAGGACTCAAACCAATATGAGCCAAAAGCTATTCACACACCAAGCTACTCTTTCCTGATTATTTTTCAGTTTATTCATGAGAATGAAGACATCTGTGATACTCTGCATCTCAATCATAAAGATTTCTATTTGGCATTGTTTTTGGTAAAATAATTGCAAAGAATTCTGGGAGGAGGATATGCACTCCACATACTTGTCATCAATTAAATTGACCACTACATCTGTAAAGCACCAAAAATATTGAGAAATATATATTCTCAGCCGCTCCCAAAACTAATAGCTGATAAAATGTATATTTTTTGTATATATGTTTATTATACACATATAATATACATATTTATACACTTTATGGCTAGCAAATACAACTAGTTTCTCCCGACCGGTCAATTTTACATTTTGCCCAAAATTATTGTGGAACGAGGATATGAACTCATCATATTTTGTCATCAATTAAATGACCACTAAATCCGTACGCAACCAACAATATCTGACGAATAAAGATCATTGCTTGACTAAACAAATGACATCTCATCAGTATACCTTAAAGTCGATGCGATGTCGCAATTCTCGACCAGGATATGTGCAGAGGCCAAAATATGTGTCAACTCCAGAATCTGTACCCTGTGATCACATGAAACATTACTTTAGTTTGGCACTTGAACAAGAAAAAAATTTAAAGAAGATAGAACTATATCAATTGAAAAAATTAACCTAAATAACCGACCACCCAACTGCTTAAGCTAAAAATATCCGGGGAATGTATACTTTATGCGTAATCCATGTTTAATATGTGTGTATAACCATGTATAATCAGTATTTAATCTATGTATGCCGACTAGGAAAAGTAAATAGTGAATTCAGTCGGTTATTTGTGTAAAGATCCCTATCTATTACTGTATCAATTTTAGTTTCATAAAGAACTCCATGGAAACTACAGCTATGAACCCACAAAATTCTTTGAGCAGAGAACATACTTTGTATAGTATCTGTCGAAAGAACAAAGCAAATGAGTGATATCACATAACCTCTGTGTCTCCCTAGCATCAGTTACAATCTAGAGAATAATAATAAGATCTAAAAGTTGGACTAAACTTAGCTTGAGACTACTGAATTTCATTGTCCCCATCGTCATAGAGATACCACTATGACAAGAAAGGCACAAAAGATGAAACATGGCACCAAGCTTTGGATTGGCAAGATATATGAACGAAGATTTGGATTGATGAGGTCACCCACAGAAGTGGAGTTAATATTGTCTACCTTCCATGCAAAAAAAAAAAAACAAAATAGACTGCCCCAGTGCACCTAAATACACACCTAAACTTTAATAAAAGGGAGAATGAACAAAAGGGATATTGGCAGTTTAAAAGCTCAAATTCGAGAAAACCTACAAGCTCAAAATGAAAGGTTGCAGAAAACCTGATAAGAAAGCATTAAGAGGACAAATTGAAAACTGAAAATAAGTAATTACCTCTGTGCTATGAACACTGAAGACCAAATCTTCTCTCAAAAACTTCATGTCCTTTAGATGTTTTACGAACTTAGGAAGAAAGCCTATATGACTGAAAGAATGAAGTGAAAGTTGTCATGAGAATTAGATTAGTAACAAAATTGTAGGATCTAAGGCAAACATTTACAGTGGGAATCCACAAGCGAGCCAAACAGAAACAAGCAACATGGTGGGTTGTGAGGCTACAAGCGAAAGATAAAAGAGCAAATGGAGGAAATTTGAAAACTGAAAAGGTGAGAGGCATCAAGCACGGGGAAAGACTCTAAATCATATATCAAGTAAGATTCAAATGGAATAATTGTGAAAAGAAAAATGGACTGGATTCTGGTTTCTGATCAAATGAAATCCCACATAGGGCAGGTAAAAAAGTTGCAGAGCTTTGAACATTTAAATACCAGAAGGCATAAACATTCAAGCGCGCCAGCAACCCCAAAAAAATATGCTTTTCAAAACTACAGCATCATACAGAAAATTTATTTCATTTTCATTATGAGTACGAAGTTTCAAGTTTTCTCTATAATTTATGAGGAAAGGAATCAATACAAAAGCAGTTTCGTGCTTCCAATAGAATAATTTGTCAAACTACCTTTGGATTTCTGATTTCATAGACAAAAGTTAACTTTATAAAGGAAATCTATGTGCTAGACAAGCCTTATATTGGGACATGTATACCTAAACAAGAAGTAAAACCAGCACATTTGAGATCAGTCAACAAAAATGGAAGGCATTCTACAAGATTAATCCGAGTGAGCCCTACCTTTTACCATCAGAATGAGTAATAACAATGTCCATATCACCACAAGAAGACTTTCCACGTCTGTATGACCCTCCACACACAACAATCACCTGAAGCAAAGATTCTTGTGTAAAGGTTGCATTTACTTTATTGCAGTTTTACAATGAAACTACATTTACTTATCAAAAAAAAAATGTTGTGTGTTCTTGCTCTGGTGCTTGGACTTTAAAGGAATATGTAAACAAAGTATCTAGCTTGAACAATTGGTGTAAACTTGGCAAGTAAAAGACAATTCACAATAGCTTTTGACTCAATTATTTTTTCTTAATAATCTTTGTTTACATGCTTATTAGTTTGACCAGCATCAACAATCCTTTTGCAAATGGGACCATGTTTGAGACCCTCCATTCCACTAATTCTCAAATACCTTCAAGCTTATAAGCATTTCTTTGCACTTCAAGACTGGAATGAGCAATTTCCAGCAATTGGTACATTAACACGTACACCATCAAGGAGTAGGTGAAGCGCCACCAATATACATGAAGGTAACATTTAACAAGTAATTGGACGAAAGCCTTACACTGGGCAAAATTTCCTCTCCAACTTTCTGTAGTAGACGTTCCATCTCTTCAACCTACATGATCAGTATCACTTTTTAGAAGAACCAGTAAGCAGTCATGATTGAGACAACTGCAAAGAATTATAGGCTACCTCATGCCGTGGAATCCTGGTTTGAATGTCATCAAAATATTTCAACCCTAACCTTTGAGAATGAGTCAATGAATCCTCATTCTTAAGGTCATCAAGAGTTCGGTGTCCTTTCTCATAAAGTTTTAGAGCAGTGGCTGGACCAATACCCCAAACCTCTCCAAATAAGCTGATTGTTTTTACCTGTAAAATCATGATAATGTTAGAAGAAGGGCATCCATTTTTTAGCTTGCTTAGTTCAGGTTACTCTGAGACATTTTGAGTGACAGAGTCATGGAAATGTTGATGTAAATTTATAACTTTAAAGGAACTATACTAAGGATCAGGAGAATAGAGGTTTTCATGGAAATGTTGATGTAAATTTGTAACTTTAAAGGAACTATACTAAGGATCAGGAGAATAGAGGTTTTGTCACAACAGATCCTCATAACAGCACCTTTTCATCCTTCTCAAAATGTTCCAATTTAGACAGCTTCCCTGTGGTGACTATCTCCTGAATCTGCAGTCAAAGAACACTATCCTCTTATCCGGTAGTTTTAACGGGAGTCAAAGGTATTCATGATCCGGAGATTAAAAACCAAGAAAGTGATGATTTAATGGATAACTGGTTCTGCTTGTTATATCAATCTCATTTACCAACAAGGTCCCAATAACTTGGTAACCTCCACGTAAAGAGCTACTTGAAATGGTGTGAAATAAGTATCTTTGTAGTAAAGCTTTCAATAAAGGAGTTCACTTACATGGTCTTGCATCGACTTTCCAATAGCAGGTAGGTGCTTAACCTGATCCACGCTCTCAATTTTGAATGGCAATTTCTCAATAACTGGTATAGCTTTATAATAGCTGAATGATCTCCGGTCATCACCCAGTGCTAAAATCAACTATCAGTCATCGTATCATACTTTGAAAGCTCAAACTTCTAACTCCAAGGCATTTACAAGAGAGAGGCTACAGAAATAGATCATACGAGAAGATATCCTACCTCTATATATGTTGATGAGCTTCCCAAATATCTGAGTGATATTTCGGTTAAAATCCGGAGGCTTATAAAGTGAAGATGAGTCTGATGTTCCAACCTGGTCAACAAATGGTATAAAAATATAGATGAATTACAGTGAGAATCCACCACATGGAAACACATATATCTCTGGCTCCGAAAAACATATTCAGCAAGGGCAATTTGATGCCGGACTTACAGGCTTATTATGAGAATCAATGACCTCAGGACTTGCCACTTCTGGGCTTGAAGAACGTGATGCGAGTGAAGAGGCACTTTTAGTATCTCGCGAATCATCTACAGCAAGGTATTTAGCATCATTCATGTGTCTTGGGCTTGCATTCATGGCATCTTCAGCAGAACTTCGACTTCTCTTTGGTGTAATTTCACTGCTATTAGGATGACTTCCATTATCAGCTTTAGGACTAAGGGAGCCTCCTCCTCCTGATTGGAGGGACAAGACATACAGATCCTCAGATTCTTTCTCTCCTTTTGTCAAGCTGTCCTCTAGCCACTGATATGCTAGAAGTTTCTATAGAAATCCAAAAAACATAACCAAGATAGTTAGGAAAAAAGCATATGTTGTAACAATCATTTGAAAGGCATCATATTGCAAAACAAACAATTCAGTCATTTTGTCTAAAATAACATATTCAGGTACCAAAGCCCATAGAATATAAAGGGGTTTCAGAAATTTGAAGATATATGATTAAATTATAAGCCACTCCTGAAAGGTTAGCAGTAATATAGAGAAACTTCAGAGTTCAGAATCCTCTAGTGTCTCTGAAATAACCACGTGTATTACGGTAAAGCAGCTTATGAAAAAGATTAATGCTTTAACGCAGTAAGATAAGAATGACAGCAGCAAGAAAGATCACAAATCTTTACAACAAAAAAAACCTATATGTGGAAAACAGTAAAATTTGAAGAATCCAAGAAATCAATGAGTGAAGAATAACGATAAGACTAAAATCCCATCGACCAACAGAGGAAGGTATATTCAAAAAGATTAAATTTGGACTTGTTATTAGCAAAGTGTGCATTTACACAAGCTATCACCAGAAATTCTAAAATGTCTCAACCTTATAAAGATCAAGAGTTCAAAAGCTAATGTCAGCAGCATACTAAACACTGTTCAACTCAATCTCAGAATACATCAATGATTTTTCCTTTTTAAAGAGAAATACCTCAATAGTATCTGACCTAACACCTTCCTCCTAACCATTGTGGCAAGCCAATGATTTCAAACTTGTAATACGGCACGTGAAATTCATAAGGAAGAAATACTAAGACTTAACTATAACAACAACTTCTACTACTACTTGTACAGCTCAATCCCAAGCCAATGATTTCAAAGTTCTAACACGGCACATGAAATTCATAAGGAAGCAATACTAAGACTTGACTTAACTATAACAACAACTACTACTTCTACTTGTACAGCTCAATCCCAAGCCCAATGTGTGTGGTGATATGAATCCTCAATATCTGTTTACAACAATTACTAAGACAAATTTAACTATAATAACAACTGCTATTACCACTCATCAATCCCGGACTAGTTTGAATGGCTATATGAAACCCAAAATGTCGCTTATGTTCTATTACTCATGGGAGGTATAGAGGTATTAAGTATCTGGTGGAATAGTCGAGGTCTGCGCAGTTGGCCCGAGCACTCCCCCATAAAAAATATCAATTCTATTTATACTCGATAAAAGTACAAATCTTCTTAATTTGATAGTGCTCTAAACAAACTAAAAACTCCAGTTAGACACCAGTCAGGCAGTCCTGATGTAAAGTTTACCAACTTGACTAAGACCCTTTTAACTATAAATCAAAACAATTAGAAATAAAAAGTCTCAATTTGCAGCAAGCTAAAAAACGCAACGAAAGACTGTAAAGAGCAGAAGAGTTAATAAAGCTCACAGCTTTAGAGCGGGTAAGACGTTCTCGATCAACTTTCTGAAGAAGCGAATTAATTGCAAAAACATGAGTAACATTTTTGGAAAAACGTTCCTCTATTTTAGCCCCCATTTGCACCAATTTCTGCTTCCATATCTACACCCCAAAGAAATCAAACTCAAAAAATTGAAAGTTTAAAAAAAAAGGAAAATTAGAAGAGGAGAAGTGGCTAAGAGTTTATGCTGTTGAAACCTGTAACCGCCTGGATTGGACTCCGGTTTCGATCAAGAACACAACCATACCCGAAAACATTCCATCTGGATCTGACGGTGGAGATTTATCCTTCTTCGACGTAGATTTTGGTGCCATTAGATACAGTGTTCTTGTTTGTGTAAAAGGTTTCAGTTTTGATGTCTTCTGATAGACGCTAGAAATGGAAAGTGGAATGCTCCAGTATATATAACAAACGGCCTAAAAGGACAAAAAGTAATAAATAAAACAAAATAAAATTGGGATAATATCTTTAGCTATAAATACAGAATTTAATGTAATTTTGTAATAATATTGTTTTATTTTAATAAAATTAAGAAATATTTATTGAAGATCTCATTGAAAAATTTCACTTGGAAAACATAGACAAATCCAAGCACAATTTTTGTGTCATTTATGTGAAAGACAAAAACAATTTTTTATAAATAATTAATTGGTATGTAAATAAGTTATACTGGTATTTTAATGTATTCAAATATATGAGTTAATAATAATCGGATTATTATCCCCGGTCATTGTAATCAAATAAGTGTATAGTCTAATAAAATTATTGGTTTCCAAATAAGTTATACTGATACTACAATGTATTCTAATGCATGAATTAATAATAATAATAATAATAATAATAATAATAATAATAGGATTATTATCCCTTGTCATGGTAATCAAATAATTCCATAGTCTTATACTAATAGTTTGAAAATTCCATAAACTATCAATAATATTTAACATTAAGCTGCAATTCTTACCGTAAAAGCGGACCTTATCATTCTTCTCCTTCGAATGAAAAAAAAAAAAAAATCCGTCTACTTCAATTTTGACAAGCAAGTTTACTTGACGCTTGCAGCTTGAAATAAACTATACCAATAAATTAATCAATGTATGATCAAGCTACTCCGAAAATGATTATCATAAATTATTAAAAAAGAAGTATATGTAAGAATTATATATTTTCGTCCGTTTAAACTTGTGTGAACCAATTATATTAGACATAAAATTTAAAAAATAAATAAATACTTTTAAAAGATCACACATAAGGTTGTATTGTGAGTCGGGCCTGGCTCGGGACCGCGGTCCAAATGGTCCTGAGCCCTAGTGGTGCAAAAGGCCGTGGTAGGCCGGTCCAACCATAAAAGCCCATGAGCCCGAGACCGGCAGGCGGGCCTTGGCCGGTTCAACCGGGCCAAACAGGCTCCGACGAAAATAATTAAAAAAAGAAAAAAAATTTATTTAAAAAATGGCCAACTGTCAGATTTTAAAATCTAGCCGTTGGCCTTATTTTTTGATCCGTTGGGAAATTTCAAAAATAGTCATTTCTCCCTCAAACTTTGCTTTAACCCCAAACTTTTTATAATTACATTTTTTTTCAACTCTCAACTATAACCCCCCACCCCACTCCTCATTCTTTCATTTTAACTCACAAATTCATCAATCTCTCTCTAATTGTTTTCTATATTTGCTTACTTTATTATTGCAATTTCGTGAAATATTGTGAAGTTGGTGAATTGAAGTATTCAAGTATGCAACGATATTCATTTTTCAAGAAGTTGTTCGTCAATTCGGTAAACTCATTCCAACTCTTAAGTTTTAATATTATAGTTTTGTTAGTTTTTTTAGTATAATTATAATTAATATGTCATTTTCTTTGAATTTTTTTTTTGGTGGTAAGAGTAGGGGAAAATCTAAAATTGGTGAATCTAGTAATCAAGCTAAATGAGATATGTTAGAGATAATACATAGACTACCATGTAATTTGTATTGTGGCACATCTTCCTTAGTTTTTTTTTTCTTTTTAATGGTGGTATTAGTACCTTGCTATGCTCATTCCAGGGGGGGGGGGGGAAGACTAAGAAATATATTGCCATTCTTTATTAGTGTCGTAATAATAAAATATATAAGACATTCCATTGCATATTTCTTTGCAATTTATTTTATGTTTAAATTTGATATAGTATATAAAAAACTATATATATATATATATAATACATATATAAAATGTACATACATATGTATAAGCAATATATAGTATATAAGGCATAAATAATAATAATATATACACATAATACACCCTTATATATACACTAGTATCTATAAACGTGAGTTGCATATTAATAATGGAACTTG
The DNA here is from genome assembly GCA_034376525.1 of Nicotiana benthamiana. Classification (NCBI taxonomy): domain Eukaryota; kingdom Viridiplantae; phylum Streptophyta; class Magnoliopsida; order Solanales; family Solanaceae; genus Nicotiana; species Nicotiana benthamiana. The sequence continues at coordinate 50,985,814 of CM067340.1, read as the reverse complement.
ATGGTTTAAACATTAATTTACATGAAAAAATAATAAAATTTAATTAATGAGAGAAAATTTATATGTAATACTACAACAATAATTTAAATGACAAAAATATTGTTACATTAGCATAATAAGTAAATTGAAATGAAACGATATCATCGAAACTTACATAAATGATCAGTTTTAGTCATGTTAAGTAGATAATTATATATTATAATATAAATGCACCTAATGTGATGGTATCTTACCGAACACTTCTTTATAGACTCTATTTTTTTGTGTATGTTTCCTTCTAAAACCAGAACACTTGTTGTCGATGTTGATACCTCTCTAAAAAAATGCAACATATATAATTATTCGTGTAAGAAAATATTTTGTGTTAAATATAGTTCAATATTTAGGATGTTTGTCCTTGTACTTTATTTATTATAATACAAAACATAAAAATAATAAAAATTATTTTCACGGATATTCTTTAGTTTCGGAAGACGAATGTTGATTTTGGGGATAAACACATACTTAGACGCACATTATGTGTATTATTACATAAGTTATTTAGCAAATCTAGGTTTTCATTAGCATGACGGGCATGAACCTATATTAAATGGAAGATCAATTTTAACTTAGTCTATTATATATATATATATATATATATATATATATATATATATATATATATATAGTGACACTAACATACGTAATATTAGTTTATCTCATATTTGAATATTTAACCGTGCTTATAATTTTATTCACCATAAATCTTATTTTCAAAGAGTAAAAAGATAGATGACATTCCGCTTTTATATCTTTATGTTTGCAAAATCATTAGTGGTGTTGCCTCCTACAAACATTTTTCTTTCCTTTCTCACGTATCTATATTCCTAACAATTTTCTTAGTTGCTCTTTAATAATTGGGTATAATTTTCTAATTACACGAAAATTTAATAATAATTTTTTTATTTGAATAAGAAAGAACTTCAAATGTAGTATAGTAATATATAATCTTGGGGATTTTTTCTCTCAATTTCAATATTTTATGCCGTCTATTTAGCATTACTTTTATTTTTTTGGTATTGAATATTATAATGTGATAATGTATTACCAATACGGGAAATTTTCCTATATATTTTTAATAAGAATTAAATAGATAAGATTATATTAATTTTAAATTTTTTAACACTAAAAAAATTATATAAGTTATTGTAGTCCAAAAATATAAGTTATCACAACTATGTCCATTCCCTTTGAGTTTTTCTATTTAATATTTTAGGGCTATTTTGTGTTAGGATATACGCTTAACGCTAGAGGGGGTGAATAGCGTTATAATAAAAAACAGCGTAAACTTGCGGAATTTAAAAATTGCAGGAATGAAATAAGTGCGATAAGTAAATAATAAGGAACGAACGCACCGATGTTATCCTGGTTCACCACAACCCGTGGCTAGTCCAGTCCCCGAGAGACTCTCTCGAGATTTCCACTAACTTCGTTAAGCTTACGGGTGCTTAACAAACCGTTACAAACTGTGAACTTGAGTCACACAAGCCTCAACAACCTTTGCTCGAAGATACCACACTTCAAGACTTCAACCAAAGGAATCACAACGTTCCTTCTTACAATACAAGGGATTAACACTTCCCTTCAAGTGTATAAAAATACTTTGCACTCAAAACAAGACTCTCCTCAAGAGTAGATATGAGTAAAATAAATACGCTCAAGAACGCAACAACTCTCGTCAAGAATTTGGCTCTCAAAAACTTATGTAATGAATAGAAAATGATGAATAAGAGAGTATGCAAGCTTTAGCAATAATATGATCAGTTGTTGTGCTTAAAAGACTGATTTTAAGATGTATTTATAGTGTTGAAAACATGCACAACCGTTGCCTAATTGCCAATTAAGAATTGCTGATTTTGTGCTAAAACAATCGATTGTCTAAGTTGCATAATCGATTGTTTTCCAATCGTCCGAAAATCATTCCCAGATTTTACGCATAATAATCAATTATCTAAATCATATAATCGATTATCTGGCAACGTTCAAAAAATCTTTTTCAGATTTTACTTAAAACAATCGATTATCAAAATCATATAATCGATTACTTGGCAACGTTGAAAAAATCATATTCAGATATTACTTAGGATAATCGATTATCAGAATCATACAATTGATTATCAGACAGAGTTTGAAAATATTTTGGCAACGGTCATTTACATAATCGATTATATTACAGTCTTGAAGAATCGAATAGACACTGCCTCAACACAATCGATTGTCATAAGGTGCACAATCGATTATTCTGTAGCTTTGAAAAACCTGATGGACACTGACTCAACACAATCGATTATCATAAGGTACACAATCGATTGTCTTGCAGCTTTGAAAAATCTGATGGACACTGCCTCAACACAATCGATTATCATAAGGTACACAATCGATTGTCTTGCACCTGCCTTAACATAATCGATTATCATAAGTACATAATCGATTATCTTTGTCCAGATTTTAGAGGCATGTTAAAAAATCATTTTGGTTAAAATAAATATGCATGATTTAAAATCATTTTGCCTTAAATTAAATATGCATGATTTGATGAAAATGATTTTACAAGAGAAGCCAAGTCTTGAGTCAATTGTCGGATCAAGATCACAATTAAAGAACTACTCATGTATAATTTTATTTCTTTGCTTAATCTTGATCTTTGTTTGTCTTGTGCTTGAATCTCGTTATGTATCAATTGCGCGCTTATGCTTGGACCTCGTCATATGTCACTTGCGCATCGTTTGTCATTTATCAAAACCTACAAATATGAACACACGTTTAGTTTAGTGCCTTGTGAGAATGTGTTTCAACATTTTGGTCTATTAATATTATACTTGTAGTTTTATAATAATATAGGCTCTCCTATTTCTAAATTACTTTAAATAATATAATACATTTTCAAATTAAATTAGTAATAGAATTTTTAAGAAGTATATCCTAAAAGTAATAGTATTACAAGACTAATATATATGTCCGAGAATAATTATACTAATAGAATTCCTAAAGGTAATCATGTAGGATTACGTGTAGTATTATGTCCTAAAATTAATAGGATTACAAGGCTAATGTCTAGAATTTCGATTATGTTCTTTTATTATATTGTGAGTTATTATGTTTAATAGTAAAATGTTATTTTTCTAATCTAATATTTTATTTATGCCTTTATAATAATATAGATATAGATATAGATAGATATATTTCTATTTTTATTTTTAGTTTTACATTTTCTGCAATGGTTATTGTCCATCTGCAAGCTTGGGGCCGACATGCTCATGTAAATCCTCCACATTCTTTTCATTTTATTCAGATAATCGCTTGTTAAATAAATGAAAAAAATAAAAATAAAAGTGGAATATAATTAGTAAATTAAATTTCTTAATGTACAACTTCGTATCAATAGTTATATTATGATTGTATCATGTTCTATTTTTTTAAAGCTGTAACTAAATAAATATTATTAAAATATTTTTTATGCGTTTGGTAACCATTAACCAATTATGGTTTGAACAACTTGTTATCAATTCCATGGATATTAATTAAAATACATAAGTATATCCTAAAAGTAATAGGATTACAAGGCTAATATCTATATCAGAAATAATTATACTAATAAGATTTTTAAAGGTAATCATGTAGAATTCTTAATGTGTAATATTGTGTCCTAAAACTAATAGGATTACAAAGCTAATGTCTAGAATTCCAATTATGTCATTTTATTGTGAGTTATTATGCTTAATATTTTAAGGTTATTTTGGTAATCCGACTTTAAGATTCATGCTTTTATAATAATTTAGATATAAATAATATACTTACTATGTATGCTTTATATATTTATATAGCTATATATAATCAATTTATATTAGTTTATACATATATAGTTTACAAGAAAGTGTCTTAGATAAAAATAATAAAAAAAATAGTCTGGAACGAAAAAAACCCATTAGGCTCGTTTAGGCCTGTGGGCCCCCTATTTAGTCCAGTACCGTGTGAGCTTAGGACAACCATGGGCTGGTTCCACACTTTGGGACCGTAAAACTCGGGACCGCCAGGACCGGCTCGTCAAAAGCCCAGGCCCATTTGACTTAGCATGTTTCGGCCCGTTTGGCCCAGACCCGTACCGTAATACCACCTTAATCACACATCTAGGCTTTTTGTTAGAAGAGTGGCTCTACCAACTCTTCCACCTTCAAATCGTTTGCAAACTCCTCTTGGAAACCCTTTATATACTCCCCTAATATATAGACCCTAATAGAAGTAGCTTCTCTTCGAGATGCCTTTTTGTTATGACCCATCACGAGGTCACCCATTAGAACAATGAATAGGCTCCCTCCTACTAGTTGTATTACTCTACTTTAATTAATATATCTAATTCTCCTTTGCACCAAAAAAAGTTTGTGTGACTACAACAGATTTTTATTGGGAATAGAATTCGAAGTTTAAGTTAAATTTGAAAGAGTATAGTACTAATTTGTTGGAATGAAGGACAAAAAGGTCAACACGGGAATATAAAAAGTATAAGGGCCAACTTGATATTCCTCCAGACCGGAGTACCTTTGTAAAAATCTTATCTTTCCCCAGTGCTTCCAAGGATTTTAATTAACACCTTAAACCCTTCAAAAATCCCCCACAAAAGCTACCCCAATTCCTCTAAATTGCTACCTTTAACCACAACCTAACTCAATTTTAGCGAAAAAAGAGTAAAAGCTGATGATTTTACAGCACTCAATTTCCATCTGTAAACTATGGAGGTTGTCATCTCCACCAAACCTCTTCTTGTTCCGACCTTCTGCTGCTACTTATACTTACCAACCACAATGTTGTCGAGTTAGAGCATTTGGGTCAGCTATTTCAGCCGCGAAAGTTGCTGATACGAATCAAAATGAGACTTTTTTTGCTGAAGAAAGTGTTTCTTGGACCTCTTTGGGTGTCTCTGACTCACTATCTCGTGCTCTATCCAGTATTGGCCTTCATAGACCCTCTTTAATTCAGGTATTAATTTTTATTTGCTCTTAAATTTGCCTATTATAGGTGAATTATTACTGAAAGTTGAATCCTTTTGGTTTCTTTTATTAAATATGAAATCCTTAAACTGTAGTACGGTGATCTTTTCTAAGTGTTGAATCCTTTTTGTTTCTTTGATTACGTATGGATGTTCTAACTTATGATAACTGTCTAATACCTCTTTAACTCGGGGATTCTTTTTTTTTTTTTTTTTTTCGCTTAAGATTGCTCACTCTAGGAAAACTATGACTAAAAGTTGAATCTTTTTTGGTTTCTTTTATTAAATATGAATTCCTTAAACTGTGTTATGGCGATTCTATCTAATATGTTGCAAACAGAGTAGGTACTACTCTAATCTTAAGGCCTGTTTGTTTGATTTTTCTTACATAATTTAATAATTTTTTTGGAGAAATCAGTTCCTATGGTAAGTGCCTATTTTGTATTACGTGGGGCAACAACAACAATAACAACAACAACAACTACCCAGTATAGTCCCACAACGTGGGGTCTGGGGAGGGTAATATGTAGACGAGCCTTACCCCTACCCGAAAGGGCAGAGAGACTGTTTCCAATCGACCCTCGGCTTAGTGAAGTAAAGAAAAAACAAAAACAAAAACAAAAGAGCATTAGTAAGTCCAGCAGAAATAGCATAAATAATTATCTAAACATAAGAACCATAAATAAAGTAGCATGCAATAATAACATACAGTAACTACCATAAATAACTACCATAAGGGAGACACACTCCAAAACACAAATCATCTATGGATATACCTACCAAGCCTCATCCAACCCCCGGTGAGCAGTACGAAAAACTCTAGGGGCCCATATCCTACAACCCTGATACTAGACCTTCAGACTTTTCTATCAAGGGTCATGTCCTCGGAAACCCGCATTCTAGCCATGTCATGCCTAATCACCTCTCCCCAATACCTCTTAGGCCTACCTCTGCCTCGTCGAACGCCGACCATCGCCAGCCGTTCACAACTCCTCACCGGGGTATCAGGACTTCTCCTCCGCACATGCCCGAACCACCTCAGCCTCGCTTCTCGCATCTTCTCATCCACCGGGGCCACCCCCACCTTCTCTCGAATAACTTCATTCTTAATCTTATCTAGCCCGGTGAGCCCGCACATCCACCTGAGCATCCTCATCTCCGCAACCTTCATTCTCTGAACATGAGAGTTCTTCACTGGCCAGCACTCCGCCCCATACAACATTGCAGGTCTAACCACAACTCTATAAAATTTCCCCTTGAGTTTCTGTGGGACTTTCTTGTCACACAGGACTCCTGATGCAAGCCTCCACTTTGACCACCCCGCTCCTATACGATGAGTGAAGTCCCCGTCAATCTCTCCGTCCCCCTGAATCACCGACCCAAGATATCTGACACTGTCCCTCTTGGCGATGACCTGAGATCCAATCATCACGTCCCTGCCTACTTCGCTCGGCTCGGCGCTAAACTTGCACTCCAGGTATTCTGTCTTAGATCTGCTTATTTTGAAACCCTTAGACTCGAGAGTCTGTCTCCGTACCTCTAACTTCTCAATAACCCCAACCCTCGTCTCGTCTATCAAGATTATATCATCAACAAATAGCATACACCAAGGCACATTCCCTTGAATATGTCGGGTTAGAGCATCCATCACCAAGGCAAACAAGAGAGGGCTAAGTGCCGATCCTTGATGGAGCCCCATAACCACTGGAAAATGGTCTGAGTCACCACCCACCGTCCTAACCCTAGTCTTAGCTCCATTGTACATGTCCTTGATTACTCTGATGTAGGCTTCCGGTACGCTTTTCGCCTCCAAGCACCTCCATAACACCTCCACTGGGACCTTGTCATACGCCTTCTCCAAGTCGATAAGCACCATGTGCATGTCATTCTTCTCGTCCCTGAACTGCTCCACCAGCCTCCTGACAAGGTGGATAGCTTCTGTAGTGGAGCGACCCGGCATGAAACCGAACTGGTTCACAGATATAGATGTTATCTCCCTCACCCTCGCTTCGATCACCCGCTCCCAGACCTTAATGGTGTGACTTATTAATTTGATACCCCTATAGTTGTTGCAGCACTGGATGTCCCCTTTGTTCTTGTACAAGGGCACCACTGTACTCCACCTCCACTCATCCGGCATCCTTTTGGTCCTGAAGATCGCATTGAACAACCTGGAGAGCCACTCCACTCCTGACCTACCCATGCACTTCCGGAACTCCACCGGGATCTCGTCAGGCCCGGTCGCTCGACCCCTACTCATCTTACGCAAAGCCCCCATGACCTCCTCCGCGCTAATGCGCCTGCAGTACCCAAGGTCTCTATGTTGCTCTGAATGCCCCAACTCCCCTAGCTCTATGTTACGATCCCCCTCCTCGTTAAGTAAGTCTCTAAGGTACGCCTGCCACCTCTGCTTGACTTGAGACTCCCCCATCAGAACTCTACCATCCTTGCCCTTGATGCACCTAACTTGGTCAAGATCACGCGCCTTCCTTTCCATTGCTTTAGCTAACCGGAATAACTTCCTGTCCCTGCCTCTCTCCCTAGTTCCTCGTACATGCGACCAAACACTGCGTTTTTAGCTTCCGTAACCGCCAGCTTTGCTTCTTTCCTCGCTACCTTGTAGATCTCCCTGTTCGCTCTGCGTTCTTCCTCGCTTGTGCTCCCTGCTAACTTAGCAAACGCCGCCTTCTTCACCTCCATTTTTCCTTCGACTACATCATTCCACCACCAGTCACCTGATGTCTGCCTGAATAGCCCTTGGCCACCCCGAGCACGTCCCGTGCTACCTCCCTAACCAAGTTCGCCGTCTTTGACCATATAGCGTCCGCTTCCCAAGAACTTCTCCAAGCTCCGCCCTCAGCTAACCTCCTCTCCAACTCCTGTGCTTTCTCCTTAGTCAAAACACCCTATCTAATCCGCGGTTGTCCCCGAGCACTCCTCCTCTTCCTCTTTACCCAGAGACCGACATCCATCACTAGGAGTCTATGAAGAGTCGAAAGGGACTCTCCCGGAATAACCTTGCAGTCCTTGCACATACCCCTATCGCTCATTCTGAGGAGGAGGTAATCAATCTGAGTCCTTGCCGCCGAACTCTTGAAGGTGACCAAATGCTCCTCCCTCTTCTGAAATGTCGAGTTCGCAATCAGAAGCTCGGATGCCCTGGCGAAATCCAGCAGTGACGTGCCTCCTCCGTTCCTAACCCCAAAGCCAAAGCCACCGTGCACCTCACCATAACCACCAACATGAGCCCCAATATGACCATTGAAGTTCCCTCCAATAACTAACTTCTCAGATTGGGGAATACTACTCACCAGATCATCCAAGCCCTCCCAAAAGCGCCTCTTAGCCTCCTCGTCTAAGCCCGCTTGCGGCGCGTAAGCGCTGATGACGTTGAGGATGCAATCCCCAACAACCAACTTAATAGACTTTAACCTATCATTCACTCGCCTAACATCGACCACAGACTCCCTTAGATCCCTATCCACCAAGATGCCCACTCCATTCTTACCTCTCACGACCCCAGAGTACCACAGCTTAAACCCGTCTACATTCCTCGCCTTCGACCCTTTCCACCTAGTCTCCTGGACACAGGCTATGTTAACCCTCCTTTGAAGAACCTTCACCAACTCAATGGACTTACCCGTCAGAGTGCCTATGTTCCACGACCCAATCCTTAATCTATGAGCGTCCGCTACCCTCTTCCCACCCTCACCTCCCGCCCTACCCGCAGGACCACTCTCTGCCCCCTACTCACCCCCGCCACCGCCCCCACCCCCCGAGTAAATTTACTTACGTGGGGCCTGATAGGTAAATTTTTGAATAACCGAGAAATCGTCAAGGGCTAGTGGCACACAGTTCGAAACTTGGTGGATAATGGAGCCACCCCTCTGCTACTCTCTACTTAAGTAACATGCTTTTGTTTGTAGTAGGATCAAACCCGTAATGTGTGCCTAGTCCACACATCACATGGTGGTTCTTACCAGTAGACTAAAGCCTCGGTGGCGATAAACAATTTGCTCTATTCAGGTCAAAGTATTCAAAGGATTGTTATTGTTAGATTATTATGACCCATCAACAGACTGCAACACTCCTCCTTTATCTAAGCTTGAAACCAAGTCTGCTTTTGTAAGCTCGCAACAGGTGATGTTTTTGTTGGACTGGTGCACCAAAAAAATTGAACTTTTAGCAAATAACCAACAGTTGTTTCAGTGAATGAGTAATAATAACCAACTTATCTAAGAATCACTTATACTGACGATCAAAATCACTTTCACAATCCGAATTCAGTATCATAATCTGAACCAAACAGGGTATTATGGTTAAATATGATGTTAATTGTGGACTTTGCAACATATGTATTAAGAGGGAAGTGGAATTACATGTACATTAATACATGCAGACCTAATCAGTTATCTTCTGTCAGCCTGAGATTTTCGCACACTTCTCTTTGATAAGTATTTTCACTTAGGGGACTAGCTTTGTTCAGTTGGCTTATTTGGTAGACCGAAGTTCAGCCAGCTTTTCTTATCTCTTTCCTTGCAAAAGTATCTGCCATAGTTGGGTTAAGTGTAACTGTGTTCAATTAGTAGAACTCACGCCCTAATAAGTGTAATCCGTGGGAAGATGCAACTTTTTATGAGGAACGATCCCGTGGCAATGTGCTACTGTCAACCTGTCATTTCAGAAAACCCAAATGACTGGAATTGGCTTTTTCGCTGGGTGGAATGCCTGAGGAGTACATGGATATGACTAATTTTCAGAATTAGAAGCAGATACTTTTCATAGAGTGTCAATTATCTCTTCGCTATCACTCTAGACTTATCGTTCTGTGGGTAGAGTTAAATGTGGTCGGCCTGGTAGTATGCGTGTACTTGTTATAAAAGTTTCACAGAGAGGTCAATGAACTGGGCTGATGGAAAATCAAGTATAAACTCTATAAACATCAAGTATCTCATTTAAATGATTCAACTATTCAGCTGCAAAAGTCAAGGAGCTAGATGAAGCTGACGCATATTTTAACACTACTTCATATTTACTTCTGAGTTCTGACTGTATCACAGTTCAAATAGCTAGACAATACCCTGTATGCTTTCTTTCTTGTGGGGTCCAAAATTTGTGTCATATAAAGATATAAATTCTTTATTAGTATAAAGTTCCATTTCTTTATTCTTGGAGACAATTTCATCTTTTTGCATAAGTCAGTATCACATGAATATCTTTTTGTGGTATAGTAAATCCAACCGCAAACCCTCTCCCTGGAGTCAACACTGACCCTTTTCCCACTTTGCTCCCTTGGTGACGCAAATTTTCAACTTCTTGCAGAATATTCACCATGTGGAATTTGTAGCATATAGCATCATGATATAAGTTACTTCGGTTTATCATTCGAGTATATCTTTTCAGTTATATTCAGTGTTAAATCTTATAGCAATGATATATGTTATTTTGGTTTATCATCTGAGTATATCCTTCAATTATAGGTCATAGTCTTAAATCCTACTGTAATGATATATAATCTCAAATTCAGGCGACTTGTATACCAAGTATACTTTCAGATGCTGATGTGGTGGTTGCTGCAGAGACTGGTAGCGGCAAGACTCATGGTTACCTAGTGCCGTTGATTGATAAGCTATGCCAATTGTCTGATAATTCAGGGGCTATTGCTGATCAGGATGTCAGGAAGCACCATCGTCTTTCTCTTGTTCTTTGCCCCAATGTTATGTTATGCGAGCAAGTGGTTCGAATGGCTAATAGTCTTTGCAATGATAGTGGTAAACCACTTCTCGGGGTTGCAGCTGTTTGTGGCCGACAGGTGAGCATTCTCATTGTCATTGTTGATCTTTGTTTACCAGAGAACGCACATTCTTTCTTGCTGTCAATCAAAATTCTTTTTGCATAATGATGTTGCTATGGATGTTTATGCTGCTTTTCCTCAAAAACTTGTAATGTCTCTAACAAACGAGAAGTTTAATGCAGGTCTGGCCTGTAAAAGAACCAGATGTAATGGTGTCGACGCCGGCTGCACTTTTAAATTATCTCTACTCTATAGATCCAGAAAGGCGAAGACGTTCAGAGTTTATACGCAGTGTTAAATATGTGGTATCATTTTTTGAATTGCTAAATTTGATCGTTGAGAAAGTGACAATCCAAAATTCAGTCTTAGTAAGTTGTTTTGGTGGTTTCTAGGTTTTTGACGAGGCAGATATGCTGCTTTGTGGAAGTTTCCAGAACCAAGTGGTCCGACTTATAAATATGTTTCGTTTTGATGAGAAGCAGTTATCTCGTTCTAAAAATTCAGAACCGGAGATGTCATCGACCTCAGATTTGGAAGAGTTTAGAGACTTAAAAACAGATTATGGTGAAGATGAAGATACTGAAGTTGGTGAGGATGGTGCAAATTTAGAAGCAGACATGAAGGGGTTAAAGAAAAAAGATTGGCGAAGAGTGAGAAAGATATATGAGCGGAGCAAGCAGTACATTTTTGTTGCAGCTACTCTTCCTGAAAATGGGAAGAGAACTGCTGGAGGAGTTTTGAAGCGGATGTTTCCTGATGCTAGATGGGTTAGTGGAAATTATCTTCATCAGCACAGCCCAAGGTGCCACTTTTATGTTTCTTTTAGTCCTTTATTCAGTTCTCTTTTAGGAATTCCTAGGTGGAGGGGGGTGGCAAGAATCAGCTATTTTCTCTTATTTAATAACAATCTATGTAAGTGTGTGCGTGGGTCGCCGGACCCCCCCCCCCCCCCCCCCCAACCCAAACACACACACACACAAACTTCTCCCATGATTGTGGCCTAGTATGAAAAATCATCCAGGTAGTATTGATGGATTTTGATGTCTTGTTCAGCTTCCATTTACTTAGTGCCTTCGCCATGGAGATTATGTTATCATATGTGGATATTCAAGTTCTTCTTTTGGCCGTATCAGTATTTCACTTCAATGGCTAAACTTGTAATAATTTTCCATGTAGAATTTTAGTAGTATGACTTTTATCACCTCCGTGCTTTACTTTAGGTTGGAGCAGAGGTGGATTGAAGTTTCAGTTGATACCCAAGTAGATGCTCTCATCGATGCTGTGAAAAATGGAGATTCTATGGTAGATAGTGTTCCTGGAGTGCTCGGAACCATGGTCTTTGCAAATACTGTTGAGGCTGTGGAAGCTGTTGCTAAAATCTTGACCGGAGCAGGGCTTGAATGTTTCTGCTACCATAGTGATAGCTCTTTGGAGGAGCGCACACAGAATTTACTTGATTTCCAGCAGAAAGGTGGTGTTTTTGTGTGCACGGATGCTGCTGCACGTGGTCTTGACATTCCAAATATTTCACATGTTATTCAGGTTTGTTTCTAGTGAATAAACTGTTCTTACATAATTTAGTTTCGGCTTGTTCTTTGATGCATGACACTGTGGTCTAAATAATGAAATACGATAATATCATTTTTCTTTATGAAACCCCATACAGACCTTATTGATGCGACTCGTCACCAAACAATGGTGCTTCTGCATTATACTGCATTTGCGTATTGGCTACTTACATCGATTATATTAGTAGAATTACTTAAATGTACTTGTTGGGAACAAAAACTTAAAACATCTTTACCTGAAGGCCCATAAAAATGAAATTGTCAAAAGATTTCATCTCCTTTACAACTTATGTTAATTAGTACTATTTGATAACATGTTTTCCCCCCTCAATTTGTTTTTAATAAGTTTGTTTTTCCTCTCATTTTAGGCGGAGTTTGCCACGTCTGCTGTCGATTTTTTGCACAGGATTGGTCGTACAGCGAGAGCAGGCCAACCTGGCCTCGTTACAAGTCTCTATAGAGAATCAAACCGTGATCTCGTTGCTGCCATTCGTCATGCAGAAAAAATTGATGAACCCGTGGTAAGTTCTGGATCTTATGATCCTTTAGGTCAATAAAATTTAAGCTAGAGAGAAAAAGAAACTAGCTCAGTAATTAAGAGAAGCCTATGTCTGATGGTTAGCAGCTCAAATAGGTGGTTTCCAAAGTATAGCTTTCACATCTTTCAACGATAGAACCAGCGGCGAAGTTAGGATTTTAATCTTATGGGTTCGGCATTATAATCCTTTTAAGTTACTTGGCTAAATTGGTAATTTGCATATTTATTGGATTTCTTAATACAAATACAAGGTTTTGAACAAAAGCTATTGGGTTCGGCTGAAACCGCAACCAACATTGTGGCTCCGCCCCTGAATACATCAACATTGTGCGTTTGATGTATTCTAGTAATGTAATCTTTCTTGATGATGAATTGTTCTCTATTGCTCTAGATAATACATGCAAAAATTGCTTGTGCTTCACAACTTAGGCTTCTCAAGAGATACTTCATGTAATCTTCAAGCAAGAATGAATTCAAAGAGAATTTCTTTTATAGTTGTGAATATTTAAGATTGATATCTTTCCCTGTGACTACAGGAGAAGGCATTTAGCAGAAAAAGGAGCTTTCGCAATAAAATCAAGAAAAGAGGCAGAGAAGCTTCCCCCATGAGGTGAAGATGTTCTGATTTTGAGTTTGTAACATCTTTTTGCATTTGCTTCTCACACAGGTTGTATTTTATTGTAATATCCTTAGACAGTAAAAGAAATTAGTGCAGAGTATTTGAAAGTTTTCACATGATCAGTTCTCTTATTCGTGGTTGTTAGAATATGTAACAGTAGAACCCTAATCCAATGAGTATTAGGAGTAGCCTAATCCAATATTTATTAGGAGTAGGTTAGGTATGTGTATTATATATAGGGCTCATTGTATCATGTTTAATATCAGTTATATTTTTCTCCCGTGCTTTCTCACATGGTATCAGAGCTATTTTGAGATAATTATCGTTGTGCGTCATTCCAACGACATCCGGGAAGAAATAACTCAGTCACCGTGCAATTTTCCGATGACCGAAGTGACTAATTGCGTCAAAGTCACTAATTATCAGTGTCGCGAAAACTAACACCACCACAAGGCTCGGAATATAATTCCGACCAATCCCAAAAAATATCACTTGAAAATAACCCTCCACGAGCCGCCACGCGCCCGCCGGACTTCTGCCGCTGGCAGCGAGTTTATCCCACGCGCCGGCGCATGAGAGACTTTCCGGCCAGAATTTCAAAAAAGTTCTTTCAGGACAGTCTGATCGCCCTCAAATTCCGAGCCTACCCATATTTTTACTTTTTCATTCCAACCACTTTGAAGTTTTTCCGGCATCTACAGTGATTTTTCCGGCATCTACAGTAATTTTCCAGCAAAAACAGTATTTCCTTCATCTGTTTCAGTAAGTTTTCAATGATGTCTTTGGGACTCGATGCTTTCGGGTCTAGAAACCCGGGTTCGATGTTAACTATATATATGTAACAAGCTCGGTACATATGATTTATATGCACCAACTTGAGGGGGAGTGTTAGAATATGTAATAGTAGAACCCTAATCCAATGAGTATTAGGAGTAGCCTAATCCAATATTTATTAGGAGTAGGTTAGATTATGTGTATTATATATAGGGCTCATTGTATCATGTTTAATATCAGTTATATTTTTCTCCCGTGCTTTCTCACATTTGAGTTGTCCCACATCGGAGGGATTTGAGGTCCTTCGTCTCCTTATATGGCTTGGGCAATTCTCACCTCATAAGCTAACTTTTGGGGTTGAGTTAGGCCCAAGGTCCATTCTTTTCATGGTATCAAAGCCAGGCCTGTCCCAATTATTGTTATCGATGTTGGGCCCCATTTATGTTGTCCACGCTCCAGAGATCTGGGCGTGAGGGGCGTGTTGAATTGTCCCACATCGGAGGGATTTGAGGTCCTTCGTCTCCTTATATGGCTTGGACAATCCTCACCTCATAAGCTAGCTTTTGGGGTTGAGTTAGGCCCAAGGTCCATTCTTATCAGTGGTTATGAAGCAGGAAACTGTTTGATCAAGAAAAAAAGAGAGAAGGAAACAGAGGTTGAATAAAAGGGAGACATTCAAAAATAACCAGATTTACAAGTGGTCATTTAAATATAGCCACATTTTTAAAAGTAATTGAAATTTAACCACTTCACATGTAAAAATAAATTTGAAGAAAAACACACTGTTCAAAATCCGGAATATACCACAGCATATTATAATGGAGTTCCAACATAAGTATACTGGAGCTCCAATATATTATAATGGAGTTCAAGCATACGTATGCTAGAACTCCAGCATAATATACTAGAGTTCTAGTATAATATATCGGTCCAACATATTATGTTGGAAGTTCATATACAGGTACTCCAATCTCCAGTATATTATGCTGGAACTTTTCGCGTGTTGGAGTTCCAGCATAATGTTGCAAGTTCATATACATGTGCACCAATCTCCAATATATTACTCCTTCCGTTTCAAATTATGTGAGCCCATTTGACTGAGCACGGAGTTTAAGAAAAGAGAGAAGATTTTTGATCTTGTGGTGTAAAATGAGACATGGTGTGGCTATAAATCATTGTGTAAAAGTAAATTGGTTCCAAATAAGGAAAAAGGTCATTCTTTTTGGCACGGACTAAAAAGAAAATATGTTCACATAAATTGAAACGGAGGAAGTATGTTGGATCGGTCTCTGTTCCAGTAAAATAAAAGCTATTTTTTAATGACTTTGCAAACGTTGATTATTTTTGAATGATCAATCCAAAAACTGACTAGTTCATGCTATTTTTATTGAATAAAAAAGATGAATAAAAGGATCATGCAAACCATTTACAATTTTAGGAATTAAGACATGAAGTTCAAATTCACAACATAACGAGACCAAAATCGCAACGTGATAAAATCTAAGATATACTTTAAAAAAACAATATATGGAAAAACTCCGAAAATTGAGTAGTTAGATCAGAAAATTTGTAAGACCAACATTCTGCCAACCACCAACAAACTATGAACAATTGGATTCGAAAAAAATAAGTGTCAAATATCAAAAGGGTGAGAAAATTTCAGTGTCATATAATCCAACTCCATTGCTCTAAAACAATAACATTATGGGTGAAATTCAAAAATAACCAGATTTACCAGTGGTAATTAAAAAATAGTCACAATTTCAAAAGTAATTGAAATTTAGCCACATAAAATACTGTTTAAAATTTAAAAAGTATTCCACCATAATATACTGGTCCAACATAATATGATGGAAGTTCAATCACAGGTGCTCCAATCTCTAGTATATTATGCTGTAATTTATTTGTGTTACAGCAAAATAGTGACTATTTTTAATGACTTTACAAAAGAGTCAATTCAAAAATTGGTTAGCCCGTGCTATTTTCACTAAAATTATATTCGATTACGTGGCAATCAAGAATTTCTTGCACTTCATCCAGCAGGCTAAATTTAGACTGTCTTCAAATTCATTAGTCAACTCGTCTGAGCTACCTCATTCACTATCTGCTTTTTTAGCTAACACCTTCCATTTCTAGCATTTCTCCTTAGGGGTGTAATGTGGCCCGGGCCTAAACGGGCCGGGCTTCGCAGTCTCGGGCTTCGTATGTCGGGCCTAGCGATCCTGACGGTCCTGGCGGGTGAGACCAGCTCGTGACGGGCCTAAGCCCATAGTGATCCTGGGCTTAGCGGTCTGGCCCGGCGGGCCTGGCGGGTTATTTTTTTAAGGCAATATCTTGTATATTGTTATTAGTATAGTATATAATATATTTTATAATAGTATACTAAGTTATTAGTATAGTATATATAATATATATTTCATTGTATATTGTGTTGTACTAATTAGTATATATTGTGTTGTAGTAATTAGTATATATTGTATATTATGTATATATTATTACCCAAAATGGCATATCTTTCTTAGTCTTCCTTCCCCCAATGGAATGAGCACAACAAGGTACTAATACCACCATTAAAAGGAAAAAAAAACTAAAAGAAGATGTGCCAATGGTGGTACTAGTAATTAGTATATATTGTATATTTTGTATATATATATATATATATATATATTTATAACATATATAGTTATATATTTTGTTGTAGTATATATATTGTATCTCTTATGTATAATGTATATATATTCTTTTATATATATTGTATCTTATGTATATATGTTATTACTTATATATTTTCTTGTAGTTTAGGTTGTATGTTATGTATATATATTCTCGTATATATTTTCTTGTAGTATATATTGTATGTTTTATATATATATATATATATATATATATATTGTAGCTTATAAATAATTTGAAGTAAATACAAAGAAAAATTCCAAACTAATGATGTTTCTGTACGTTTAGCAGGTTGTCTACTAAAAGTTGGAGTTTCTACAGGTGGGTGTGCCGGTGCATTACTTGAGTTATGAACAGGACTAGTAGGTGTATCATCTAAATCTAGTGCTTGGGTTTCATCATCATCATCCTCATTTTCCTCTAAGATAGGTTCATTAGGATAAAGAGCATTCATAATTTCATCATCTAATCTATCACCTACTGCAACATCATGTAGAAATTCACTATCGGTAAATTGAAAACAAGGGTGATCATTATCAAGCATTACGGGAGGCGGAGTAGGACGTCTAGGTTGGCGACTACTTTCAACTTGTTTATATTTTGTAGGTCGGGGAGCCGGGGGAAGGGTAGTATTATGGCCACTACTTTCACCGGTTTTACCTTTTCCTTTACCGGACATTTTTTTAAAGAAAATGCCATACTAATTATAATTATGCAAACTAAACCACACAAAAATATATAATTAAAACGTAAGAGTTGAAACGAGTTTACCGGATTGCCGAACAACTTCTTGAAAATTGAAAATCATTGAACACTTGAAAACTTCAATTCAACAACTTCACAATTTTTATGGATTTTCAACAATAAATTAAGCAATTGTAGTAGAAAGATTGAAAGAGAGATTGAGAGATATTGATGAATTGGTGAATAACAATGAAAGAATGAGGGGTATTTATAGTTGAAATATGGAAAAAATTATAATTATATAAAGTTTGGGGTTAAATTAAAGTTTGGGAACCAAATGACTATTTTACAAAGTTTCAAACGGCTATTTTTACAAAAGTGCCGTTACTGATTTTTTTAAACTTTTTTTTAAAAAAAGAGCCGTTGGGCCCGCCTGGGCCCAGCCCAGACCCATCTGGCGGTCCCAGGCTCACGGTTCTGCAGTTTTGGACCGGCCCGTCGCGGGCCTATAGGACCGGCAGGCCCCGGACCGCCAGAACCGGCCCATGAGGCTCGCCAGGACCGCGGGTCCGGTCCGGTCCGATCCCGGTTCAGGCCCGGGCAAGATTACACCATTATTTCTCCTAATCTCATAACTCCTCTCCCCTCCCATTCTCTTCTATAAATAGACCCCCGGTATATTTCCCTCCAAAAAATTTTCACTTTGCTTTTGAGGAGACTCAAACTCACAACCTCCCAATTGGAAGTGGGGGTTGCTTAGCATCAGAGCAACAACTTTTGTCTAATAGGCCTCACACCAATCTTCCATATATATATTCAGCGTCCGTCAGACCTTTGTGGCATTGCCACCATTGGCACACCAAGAAACAATCCTTCAAGAGTTGGGAAGCAAGCAATGGCTTGATTTGCTAGTATTTCTCTAGCTGATTCCACCATGGACCCAATTAACCCTTTTCCCTTTGTGAGTTTATGAATCCTTGAGGCAGTTTGTGATTTTCGGTTTTTCTTACAACCCAAGGGAAATTCAAGTTGCTGCCTATTTCTTAAATAAGCAATCTGTCGTGTGAATAATTTTCAGAAGCAATTCTAATTATCATTCCTAAATATTTACTTGTTAAAGAGAGTTGTTTTCTCTTCTTGAGCAAAAGAACGTGGAAGGTGGCGGTTGAAAATGCAGCATTTATGAGGAAGTAGGAGGCAATATGGTCCCGATAGTGCAAAATAAATACTTCATCCGGTTCAAAATGAGTGATTTTTTTAATGTTTTCATGCAAATTAAGAAATTCACTTTTTAGTATTAATTAATAATAGAATTAACCATATTAATCTTTAGTATCTCACATAAACACTCCTAATGTTATAAAATAGAAGTCTATTTAGAGTGAATGTCTAAGAGTTTTAGCTTGAAACTAAGTCATTCTCCTCCCTATAAATAGAGGTGCTCTCTACCATTGTAAATCACCCCAAGTATTAATAAGAATACTTCTCTCTCTCCCTATTCTCTCTCTATTTGCTCTTGTTCTTGAGTTATTGTTCTTGTCTTTTATATTATTTCATAACACGTTATCAGCACGAGGCTCTACCGTCTCAAGAACCATTCTCGAGAAATCTGAGGTATTTCCCTCTTCCTAATTTAATTTTCGATTGTCTTAACTTTTGTTTGTGCAAGGTTTTGCTTCAAAGAAAGAATGAAGAAAGAAGGAAAAGAAACGAAAAAAAGGGAGGAAAAGAAACGAAAAACAAAGAGAAAAGGAAGAAAACATTGAAAATATAATTGGTATACCTTAAAGGTAAGTAACTTATTTTTCCCTTTCAAATTCTTGGAATTCTATAATCTAATTTTATATACAAACATAGACAACAAAGTTTGATTATAACTCTAATGGAGTTTGTAAGAAATTATAACCACATGAAGTGGTTAAATCTCTATGTCCTGCCATGATTAAATTCATGTATGATTGTGGGCAAATAATTGAAAATCCGTCCCATTGAATTTGCTCTATTCCCTTTAGAGAATGTGGAAGCAGTATATGATAAGTCTGAAAGAAGACTAAAATATTACCATGAAGGTATCAATGAATGTGGACGTGGCAAAGAATTCCGTCCAATTGAATTTGCTCCATTCCCTTTAGAGAATGTGGTAGCAGTATGTGATAAGTCTGAAAGAAGACTAATTACCGTAAAGGTATCAATGGATGTGGACATGGCAATAGACGAAGTTATAATCGTCATTATTATGGTAATGAGAACAATAAGGATTCTCAAAATAATCTTTCACTTTATGAAAGTAATATTTGACATGAGATTGTGTAAAGCACATGATTTTGATCCATTCCCTGAAGTGAATGTGATAATTGTAATAGAGCCCGTAAGTATGAACACGCTCTTGATGTAATTTTGGTTTATGTCTGACATTATGAAAAGAAAGTTCGTTGCCCTTGAAATTTCGGGCAAGAACTATATGATATGGGTGTTGAATACTTAAATCCATTTTGGATGCTATGGGTCTTGGAGACGCCATTAAAGACAGAAATAATGCATCCACCCAAAACTATGCTAAGGCCTTGATTTTCTTGCGCCATCACCTTGATGAAGGTTTGAAGATTGAATATCTCACCGTCAAAGATCCACCTATCTTGTGGAATGGCTTAAAGAAGAGATGACAACCTGAAGTTGGTCACTCTGCCACAAGCACGATACGATAAGAACCCAAAAGCAAATAGTTTATAAACTATATATTATCGTTGCGGTGAAAACGGGCACTGGTCAAAGGCTTGCCGTATACCATGACTTTTGGTTGACCTTTATCAAGCATCTCGAAAGAGTAAACGCCCTGAAACGAATTTTGTCTCTGACGACAACTTTGACATCACCCACTTAGATGTGGCAGACTTCTTTGAGCAACCCGATGGAAAAATAGACCACCTAATCGGCGATGGATCCGTGATGAAAGAAGATGGAGTTATTTGATTTTGTTCTAATTATTTGTATTAGTTAGTGAATAAACTAATAGTCATTAGTATTAGCTCGTATTAGTTAGTTCATAAAGCAATGTTAGCAGTAGTCCTTTAGAATATCTTCAATATGCTCAAATATCAATAAAACTTTTATTTTCCAGTAGGGGTAATCGACTAGCCTGAAAAACTAGTCGATTATCAACTATTTTCGCATTAAAGTTGAAAAACAATTGATCAACAATCGATTATCGTTAACTAACAATCGATTGTCGTTAGGCAGCGTAGTCTGGAATTTTTCAAAAATCATCCACAATCGATTGTCTTTGGCTAACAATCGATTGTCTTGAAACAGTGTTCTGGAAATTTTCAAAAATAGCCAACAATCGATTGTCCATGCATAACAATCGATTGTCTTGAAACAGAGGTCTGGAATTTTTCAAAAATAGCCAACAATCGATTGTCAATGCATAACAATCGATTGTCTTAAGACAGTGATCTGAAGTTTTTCAAAAATAACAAATAATCGATTGTGTGTGTTTAACAATCGATTGTCTATGTTCAAACAATCGATTGTGTGTTTAATAATCGATTGTCTTATGAAAAACGCTGAAAATTTTCAAACTGCAAAGTAATCAATTATGGATAACATATCTGATTTTGTTAGTCAACTGTTAGCAGCAGATTTTGAAAATATTATGTGACACAAACGAATTGAAGTTGTTTATTCTCATGTTCGTATATTTTCTTTTGTATATCAAACCATGGGAATTAAATTGATTGAAGGCTCCGGAAGAGCAACTGTAACTCTGCCCAAAGGCATGACGTTTATCTTAGAGAATGCAATATTCTCCTCCAAGTCTAAGAAGAACTTGTTGAGTTTTAATGATATCAATGTTCTCCTCCAAGTTTAAAAGGAACTTGTTGAGTTTTGAGAATCCATTTTAGAGAATGCAATATTCTCCTCCAAGTCTAAGAAGAACTTGTTGAGTTTTAAAGATATCATTCAAAATGGATATCATATTGAGACAATAGATGAGAATAATCTTGAGTTCTTCATGAAAACGAGGCTGCCCATTTCGGTTTGGGTTCACGCCATTTTGCATGCAGCAATGCTAGTTTGTCGGCTGCCCACTTTGGTTTGGGTTCACGCCATTTTGCATGCAGTAATACTAGTTCGTCGGCTGCCCACTTCGGTTTGGGGACACGCCATTTTGCATACAGCAATGCTAGTTCGTCTCTGACTGACGAATTGACACAAATATTCCCCGTTGCAATTGGTTTTGGGTCATGGACCCAATATATCCCATTTAAGAATTTTTGGATGCGCAGTATATGTGCCTTTAGCACCGCCATCCCGCACCAAAATGGGTCTGCAAAGAAGGTTAGGAATATATGTTGGGTTTGAATCGCCCTCCATCATTCGCTACCTCGAAACATTGACAGGCGACTTGTTTACTGCACGATTTGCAGACTGTCGATTTGATGAGACACTTTTCCCAAAATTAGGGGGAGAAGTTGGTGAAACCAAACGGGAAATTTTGTGGAAAAATGCATCATTATCTCATCTTGATCCACATACCTCTATTTGTGAGAAAGAGGCACAAAAGATTATCCATTTGCAAAGAATAGCAAATCAAATGCCTGACGCATTTATAGATTTGAAAAGGATAACAAAATCACATATCCCCGAAGTGAATGTGACAACATCTGATTCACGAATACATATTCATTATTGGAAGAATATGAACATGAAATTGGTATTAAATATACCACACTCACCTCTAGAAGGAGGTTTGAGATGATACCACACTCACCCCTAGAAGGAGGTTTGAGATGATATATGGCATGAATGATCGTTGGTCACGTACCTATTGTACGCCAAAGTATTTTGGAAATATGACTATTAAAGGACAACGATAATGCAAGAAACATATCTTGCATATAAGTTTGACATGACCATAATGGTATAACTTTCTCTTTAAGAAAGATATTCACCACATGGATGTTGATGAATCTGTGGTAGTACAAAATTAATTGAGAGCTCTAGAAGAGCCAATTATTACTATGTTGGAGAAACACAATTGAGTATTGTGCTGTAGAAAGTCTCAAAGAAACTTATTCAGTTTCCAAAGTACACGCGAAAGCGATTGATTATATTGAGACTATAAAAGGAAGGCTTTGATATCTCCTATTACTACAACTTGTAGCGGGGTAATTTGCATATGAAAAGCTACCCGCCTTGTTCTCCAGTTTGTACTACACAAACGAAAGAATGCCACAATAAAGTGGATATCTATTGGTATAAAAACCCATGTCATAATAAACCTGAACTTTATTAATAAGTGCACATGTCATGGTGTAAATTTGAAGTTTACCAATATTGATAATTTATTCAGTTGGCATTCGTGTTAGCCATCTCATTTTAAGTATGATGTGCAAATTCACATGGGTGAATATTAAAGAACTAGAAAGTTCTTTACGAATTCTCTTGTATCACTTGTTCTCATTAATGAATTGACCAACTAAAGAGTTCGGGTTGAAGCCCAAAAATTCTGGAAATATAAAAGGTGAATATGGGCCCATTCACCTGCCATGTATACCACATATGATGCATCTATGATATGGTTACATGCGCAATTGTTATTAACCCGGAGCCTGGCCGGTGCTTGCGAGGTAAATTGCTCAGTAATCTAACTTCGAGCATAATTTTCAGATTTTCTACTCAAGATAGTTCATCTTGATAAGTTGGTTTATATCAAAGTAAGTTTAGCAAGATAATTATTGAGTGCTTCCACTTAATAGCTAAACTGTTTCTTATGAGAACAAAGTTATATATATTAGTTTGATATACGTTGTATACGAGAGTATATTCTCCCCTCACAAGTGGTTCAAGGTCAGGAACCAAATAATCTCATCTTATTATTAATGTGTTGTGTATATTGACATGATAATGCACAAAGATGATTTCCCAAAGTTGAGGAAACAAGTTAGCTTTACTAACATGAGGGGGAGACATGATAAACACTTGAGAAAAGGTTACATGGGATGAATTATCATTTGTATATGTATATCCCCGAATATCATGATATGAACCTGAAGTTCATAAAAGGGATAATTCAATTGCAACATATTGCAAAGCATGCTATACGCATTTGCTGACCCAAAGAAAGTAACTAAATGGAAGAGATACAATTCAAGAAGAATTGATTCCATATGAAAGACATGTAGTTTTGAACCTATAGTTCAAATGCTTGAAAGTATAAAGTCAAAGGTATGTATAGTCAGTTTTCGATATCTTATTTGTCTAGCATGACATGGAAAACTTGATATGCATATAAAGTCTATTATATGGCTTATATGACTTAACTTGAAAGATTTAAGTTGCTTGAAGCATATGCAATTCTTGGTCTTGAAGTACCACATCCTTAGTACAATTTGTGTGCATATGTATCTTGCTATAACTATAAGCATGATGGCATTGAGAATGCATCTATGGAGATATTGAAGAGTTATTCCACGACATTATATGAAGATGTTCATATCTATCAAGAATGATGATTTCAAGGTATGGAATATTTACTCAAGTCAATATGGTTGATTTATCAAATCTCTATCAAAGATCGTTTTGAAGATGATGCACAAGATTGGAATGCAAATGCTCAAGGATTTAAATTGATGTACTCATTAGGGGGAGTTAATGCGCGTTGCACTCTTTTTCCCTTTCAAGGTTTTGTCCCACTGGGTTTTCCTTGCAAGGTTTTTAACGAGGCAACCAATAGGCGCATATTCAAACATGTGTACTCTTTTTCCTTTCTTTAATTTTTCCCAATGGGTTTTGGTTTTAAGGTTTTATGAGGCACATTATTGAATAGACATTCAAGGGGGAGTGTTATAAAATAGAAGTCTATTTAGAGTGAATGTCTAAGAGTTTTAGCTTGAAGCTAAGTCATTCTCCTCCCTATAAATAGAGGTGCTCTCTACCATTGTAAATCACCCCAAGTATTAATAAGAATACTTCTCTCTCTCCCTATTCTCTCTCTATTTGCTCTTGTTCTTGAGTTATTGTTCTTGTCTTTTATATTATTTCATAACACCTAACACATATTCCAACACTATTTACTTCAAGGATAGTGCAGGAAAAAAATAATAAATTTACTCTTGAAATCTGAAAAAATCACTTATTTTGGACCAAAAAAAGACAAAAATTACTTATTTTGGATCAGAGGGAGTAATCAGTAAAAAATATACTCAAAAAAATTGCAAGTTGCAGCGGAATCTCTCGCATTACTCCTCTAGTTCCAAAGCAACCTCATTTGTTTGCATTTAATGGATGCCTGACTTCATTAAATTTGTTTATTTTATAATTATTAATCTGAACTATTCAAATTTTGATCATTAAGCATGTTTGTTTTTTTAATTTCACAACCACTTAATGTGTCAGAATAGGTCTGAATGATTAAGATCTATAATAAAAACTTAATTTTATTAAGATGTTATTATAATATTCACAATTAATTACTAGTAGTGCTCATAACGATCAACTACCACTATGCACTACCCAGTAACTCCACACTCAACCACCATCATCCTCAAGTATAAGCATCACCGCCGTCATTATTGACTACCACCACTGACTACCCCTACAATTAACAACTACCAGCACCATAATTCTCAACCATAACCATCCACCCACCCACCCACCACCATCCATCCCACCGCCATTATTAACCAGCAGTACGCACCATTTGAAGTACCACCACCACAACCACCATTATCAATTACATTCCACCATTTTCAACCATAATCTCCACTACCAATCACTACTAACTACTACCTCGAACTACCACTATCAATCAAAAGAACTACCAACTACCGCCTCTAATCGACATCCACAAATACTACTGTTACCCATCAACTACCATTTATTAAAATATTTTTTTGATAAAATATTAAGTAAATTAATACTCCATTCGTTTCAATTTATGTGAACCTATTTGTTTAGGCATGGAGTTTAAGAAAAAAGAGATTACTTTTGAATTTGTAGTACAAAATGAGGCACATATAATTTGTGTGACTATAATCATTGAGTAAAAGTAAATTATTCCCAATTATAAAAAAATGGTCATTCTTCTTGGCACAAACTATAAAAAATAGGTTTACATAAATTGAAACAAAGGGAATATTTTATTTTAATTTTACATTTATTAATTTCAAAATAAAGATAAAATTTATTCATTCAGATCTTGAAAAAACAAACAGTCTTAATCATTTGGTATTCAGATCTTAATATACATTTTAACATTAAGATATTTTAATCTTAATACACATCTTCATATTAAAAAATGTATTTCGATTCAGACGTCTTAGTGGGCGTTTGGACATAAGAATTGTAAAATTCTGGAAAAGTTTTTTTAAGTGAAAAATTGTATTTGAATGTTACGGTTGCGTTTGGACATGAATATAATTTTATATTATTTTTAAATTTTTGTAAGTAATTTAAAGTGAAAAGTTTTGAAAACATCATTTTTAAATTTTTGAAAAATCAAAATTCATCTTCTAAGTGAAAATAAAAAATTTCATGCACAAACACCGATTTCGGAAAAAATAATTATTTTTTTCTGAAAGAAAGTGAAATTTTTTTATCGCCAATGACACCTTAGTATTAAAAATAACAAATGAGAATCTCAAAAGATCGTCGTCCTACTGAAATTTATTGTCGTCTCGTCCATTTTCTACATCTAGTCTTTTTATAATGACCCGGTCGGTCGTCATGAGAGTTGTATCCTTGTTCCCCCCTCCCCATTTATTTCTTATTTTATAGTTTACAGTTGTTATGTGACGTTCGGAGTAGTTGGTTCTGGTCCGGAGAGATTTGAGAATGAATTAAGACACTTAGTCTCAAGGTTAGAAGCTTAAGTTAAAAAGACCAGATATTGGCTTGTGCGTAAATGGCTCCAGATTGGAGTTCCAATGATTTCGTTAACTCTGTTGAATGATTTTGGACTTAGGAGTATGTCTGGATTGTGATTTAGAGGTCCGCAGTTGAATTAGGCTTAAAATGGCGAAAGTTGAAAATTTGAAAGATTGAGTAAGAGTGGACATTGTTGTTAACGGGATCAGATTGCAGTTTGGGGATTTGGAGTAGGTGCATGATATCATTTACGACTTGTGTGTAAAATTTGAGGTCAATCGGAGTTGATTTGGTAAGTCTGACATCGATTGTAAAAGTTGGAATTCATTAGTTTTCATTAGGCTTGAATTGGGGTGCAATTCATGTTTTAATGTTCTTTGATGTGATTTGATGCCTCGACTAAGTTCGTGTCATGTTTTAGGACTTGTTGGTGTGTTCGGTGTAGGTTCCGGGAGCCTTGTGTGGATTTCAGATGGTTAACGGATTGGAAATGGTCTTTGAAGATTGTTGAAGTCTGCTGATGTTCTATGTTATTGTTTCCTTCTATGTGATCGCGAGGATGGTCTGCGGTCGTGAAAGTTATTTGAGGGTTGTTGTATTTTTCCTCTACACATTCGCAAAGTAAGGGACGCAATTGCAGAATTTGAGAAGCTTGTGCTTAGCGAACGCATACAGTGAAGTGAGACAACTAGGGAGGCATGCAGTGTTCTTTGCGTTCGCAATTGGTGGATCGTGATAGTTTAAGCTTCGGAAGGTGGTTCTCCGTGTTCGCGATTGGGCTCACGCGATCGCAAAAGAGGACTTTGTGAGCTGGGAACAATTGTTCTACGCAATCATGATTGTTGTTCCGATTGCGAAAGCTAATAACTGGGCAGTATAGTTAAATTACAAAAACGAGGGTTTGAACCAATTTTTCATATTTTTAACTAGAGATCTCAAATTTGGGCGATTCTTGAAGGAATTTTCAAGGATTTGATTGGGATATGTGATTCTTACTTAGTTTTGTTTAATTCCATGTTTATTTCTTTGATTTCATAATTAAATTAGTGATTTGGGGTAGAAAATTGAGGAAAATAGAGGAAAGTTCTTAGCCCGAATTTGAGGAATTCATTGAGGTTTTGATATCGGATTTGAGTATTTTGTTATGGTTGGACTCGTGGTCAAATTGGTGTTTGAATTTTGGGACTTTTATCCGATTCTGAGACGTATCCCCCGGGGCCGACTTTTGAGTTGACTTTTTGAATTTGATTAAAAACCTAGTGTTTTCTTATGGGCTTGATTTCTTTAGTTTGTGTTGATTGTATCGAATTGTTTGTGGCTAGATTCGAAGCATTTGGAGGCCGTTTCGCGAGGCGAGGGCTTGTCAGAGTAGGGATTTCGACAACTTGAGGTAAGTAACAGTTCTAAATTTGGTTATAAGGGTATGAAACCCTGTATTACGTGTCATGTGCTTGGTGTTGAGGTGAAGCACATGCCAGGTGACGGGCGTGCATCGTAGAAATTGTGCCTTGGTTAATTCCATGGAACTATATAGTTGAATAATCTGTTGTTATCCGTATATTCTCCATGTGTTATAGAAATTGAGTTGCAAATCATGTTTAGGCTATATGTTGGCATTGTAGGGACCCATAGAGGTCGTGTTACATGTTGACTTATTTGATAAATTACTATTTTGTACCCAGTCACAGTTTTACTTACATATTATATCTAGTCTCTATTGTCCTTTATTGATCATTATATTATCGTTTTTTGGGCCGATTATCATGATTATTGAGAGCCTGAAAGACAGGAGAGATTGATGACTGAGTGAGGCTTAAGACCTAGTTGTGAGGATATTTATGGGATTGGGCTGCACGTCACAACATGTTTTGTTAAGTTGTGCAATCATTGACTTATTATAGCGCTTGGACTGTAGGAGCTCCTCTGGAGTTTGCACACCCCTAGTGATTGCAGGTACCTAATGAGTACGAGTGCAGGTGCCGAGCGAGAGTTCCGAGCTCCTGGGAGAAATGAGAGGATGTGAGGAATGAGTGACTATGAGGTTGGAGTGAGAGGAGGACCGAGTGACTGTTACTCTGAGAATATGCACTTGATTTCATCACCGTTATGCTTTAACCGGTATATATCACTATCATGTAATTTCTGAGAGATATCATATCCTATTTCAATTGAACCTAGCATGAATTAACTATTTTGGCTTTAGCTGTCGAACTTGAAAGCATGCCTATTTTCCTGTATTGTAATTTTTGTGATTGAACTGTATCCGTTAAGCTCGTCACTACTTTTAGTCCAATACTTGTTACTTACAAAGTTGATTGAACTCAAGCTACACCCTGCACTTCCTATGCAAATATAGGTATTTCTAGATACTATGGGTGTTAATTATTTTAGCAGCTTTATCATTCGAAGATTTCACACCTATTACCTTACTATCCGCCCAGCCTATCTGGTGGGGGAGGGGGTGCAGGCGGCTAGAGGACGCCTTAGAGGGGAGGCCGATCAGGTGGCGGTCAAGCCCGATTCTATGATATTCCTACTAGGCCAGATGTTGTTGCTTCAGATGTAGTGATCAAAGGTATTGTCTAAGTATGTCACAAGGATGATTCTGTATTATTTGACCCTGATTCCACTTATTCGTATGTATCATCGTATTTTTCTCATTATTTGGATATACCCCGTGAGTCTTTAGTTTCATCTATTCACGTATTTACGCTAGTGGACGATACTATTATTGTGGACCATGTATATTGATTGTGTGTAGTGATTATCGGGGAATTGGATACTAGAGTAGATCTCTTATTGCTTAGTGTGATTGATTTCAACGTGATCTTGGGTATGGATTGGTTGTCTCCATGTAATACTATGATGGATTGCCATGCTAAGACTGTGACATTGGCGATGCTGAAGTTGCCAAGGATAGAGTAGAGAGGTGTTCTATATTATGTTCCCAACAAAGTGATTTTATATTTGAAGGTCCAACTGATGGTTGGGAAGGGGTGTTTGTCTTATTTGGCCTTTATGAGGGATGTTGGTGCCGATACTCCTATTATTGATTCTATTCCGATGGTATGAGATTTTTTAAATGTATTTCCTGCATACCTGCCGGACATGATGTACCGTAGGGATGTTGACTTTGGTATTGACTTGGTACCGAGTACTCAGACCATTTCTATTACTTTATATCGTATGGCACTAGTTGAGTTGAAAGAATTGAAAGAGCAGCTTCATGAACTTATTGACAAGGGGTTTAAGAGGCCTAATGTGTTGCCTTGGGGTGCATCAGTTCTGTTTGTGAAAAAGAAGGATGGTACTATGCGGATATGCATCGACTATAGGCAGTTAAACAAAGTTACAATCAAGAACAAGTATCCTTTATGTGCATTTGATGATTTATTTGACCAGCTGCAAAGAGCGAGGGTGTTCTCTAAGATTGATTTGATGTCTGGGAATCATCAGTTGAAAATTCGGGACTTGAATATTCTGAAGACAACATTCAGGATTCTTAATGCTTATTATGAGTTCCTTGTGATGTCATTTCTGACCAATTCCCTAGCAACATTTATGCATCTGATGAACAATGTATTTCAGCCTTATCTCGACTCATTGTCATAGTATTCATTGATGATATCCTAGTTTACTTTTGTAGCTAGAAGGAGCATGCCTAGCAGTTGAGGATTGTGTTGCAGCGGTTGAGGGAGGAGAAGCTTTATGCCAAGTTCTCCAAGTGTGAGTTTTGACTTAGTTCAGTGGTGTTCTTGGGCCATGTGGTGTCTAGTGAAGGGATTCAGGTGGATCCAAAGAATATAGAAGCAATTCAGAGTTGGGCCAGACCGCCCTCAGCTATAGGGATTCAAAGCTTTTTCGACTTGGATGATTATTATCATTTCGTGGAGCTTTTATCGTTTATTGCGCCGCCTTTGACCAAATTGACCCAAAAGGGTGCTCCTTTCAGGTGGTTGGATGGGTGTGAGGAGAGCTTTCAGAAGCTCTAGACTGCCTTGACCACAACTCTAGTTCTAGTTCTACATTCAACTTCTGGTTCTTCTAAAGTGTATTGTGATGCTTCTTGGATTGGTATTAGTTGTGTCTTGATGAAAGGGGTAATTGCTTATGCTTCACGTCAGTTAAAGTACCATGAGAAAAACTACCATGTTTATGATTTGGAATTGGCTTCCATTGTTCATGCATTAAAGATTTGGAGTCACTATCTCTATGGCATGTCTTGTGATATATTTACATATCACTGGAGTCTGCAGTACTTATTCAAACAAAAGGATCTAAATTTGAGGCATTGGAGATAGTTGGAGGTGCTAAAGGACTATGATATCACTATTTTTAATCATCTCGGGAAGGCGAATATGGTGGCCGATTCCTTGAGTAGGAAGGTAGTGAATATGGGTAGCCTTTCATTCATTTTTGTTGGTGAGAGACCACTGCAGTAGATGTTCAGGCCTTGGCCAATCAGTTCATGAGATTAGATGTTTCGGAGCCCAGCCGGGTCCTAATTTGTGTGATTTCTCTATCTTCCTTATATGATCGCATCAGAAAGTGCCAGTATGATAATCCTCATTTGTTTGTCCTTAAGGATACGATTCAGCATGGTGATGTCAAGGATGGTACTATCAGGGATGATGAGGTGTTGAGGATGTAGGGCCGGATATATATGCCACTACTAGAAAATACACCTATGGCAATAGTATTTTAGCCACAGTTACTTAAATGTTGCAATAAAATACATATGGCAACGGTTATAACCGTCGCATAATCTTCTCAGACTGATTAAGATAGGTAGTAAAACAAACCGTTGCATTAGGACAAAAATCATCACTATAGCTTGACATATTGTGACGGTGTCTTAATCCAATGCAACAAAGTCATCGTTGGCAACAGTTCCTGAAAAAAACGTGCTACTGGGTCGGTTTTACTTTCGCTCCCTATTTACCCTCTTCTAACTTTTTCGCGCCTTGTTTTCACAAAAGAGAGACTAAATGTCTCAAGCAAAAAGAAAAAAAAAGTAAAAGTCCTAATACAGATACAAAAAACAAAAAGCCTAAATTTGATACAAGCCCTAGGAGACTTGTCGTCCACATCAAACTACCACGGAGAAACACTTATGAAAAAATACAAGAGATTTGTTCATCCCTAAAAGACCTGCCGTCCCTAGAGGTTCTAATCTCTATCCAACTTGGTTTTTTCTTGAAACTGATTTGTCTTCTAATATTTTTGCTCTCATTCATCAACAGAAAGCTTGTTGAGGCATCTCCAGCTTGAAGCTAACTTAAGTCTCATTTCCTTTACACTAGGTAAGATTCATGTTATATACTTGTTTACTAATTTATTTATTTGTCAAGTAAAAGACAAATTGGGAATAAATTATTGGGGTAGCTAACTGGCGGTGCAACTCTAAAAATTGGGTTTAAGCAAGTCAATACACTTGTGTATGCTTTAGGATGGAAGATACGTCCTAAACCTTACCCTCGTTATTACTCAATTTGTTTTCTTGAGTTTATTTCTTCCCGAGAAAATTAGATCAATGGTGGGGCTACGTTTATGTCCAAGAGAACAATATTTTATGAATAGAATTCCATGTCCCAACTAGTGCTTTATAGTTAAAGTGAAGAAAAATCTTTTACCTTCTTCGGTTATGTTGCTTGGACTCTTCGAAAATATCGTCCGGTGCGTGTCGGATACTCCAAAAGCAGCTGTGTTTGGAGAATCCAACATGGATGCGGTAACATTTTGGAGAGTTCTCGCAACATAGTTCTCCGATATTCTAATTTGTTGCCTAAAGTTCGAAATGGATTTCAGATATGCCATGGCATACAAAGTCTCATATCTCTTTTCCCTTATATGTTTGAGCAGTTAATTTTTGGTTAAGATTGTGGAGTCTTCATTCTTGAAGCAATTCTCATTAGATGTGATTGGTTCCATAATGAAGTAGATGAATATGGCTTATCTCAGGTATACTTCAATAGATTATGTAGTGTCGATGACCCCTTTGTATTGACATATCAAGTGCATCAAGTTATTTATGTGGAGGATCCAATTGAAAATGATGTTTGTTACTTAAGAAACAGAGTGCTTGTTGACTTGTTTGATTTGAAGGAAGAGAATTGTGATAATAATGCGTACGCATTTTGGAGGGAGCTTGATGATGACATTAGTTCATCAGTTAGATTACCTGATATTGATGTTATATGGTCGAGAGAAGATGTTCCTAGTGATGTCATTGATATGCCATATCATGTAGAGCTTTTACAAGATAAAAATATAGAAACATTGGAAGAAGAGGATGATATTGATGATATTGATTGAGATCGGATGGATGCTAATGATTGAAGAGTAATTTCTGAACTTTTTTTAAATATCCAAATATGAAAACTTCAGAAGAGTTCTCTTTTGCATTTTCTTCTATTCTTCTTTGTACCATCACTTTGAAAAAAAAATGAAAAAGAATGTTATTTGATATTGCTTCTTTGATTGTTCTATAGTTTTATTTGAATATAGTTTTCTCTTTGTGTAATAATGGATCGTAAATCAAGTATTTTTCTTCATGTCATTATTGATTTCAGGTGTTAATTTTTTGGTAGATAGGAACGATGTTTAGATTGTTTTCTTATATACTGATTTTGACTATAACTGTTTTATATTTTATCATTTTGGCAGAGTTTGATAGTCTCGAGACAAGACGAAGGTCTGAAACAAAAGAAAAAAAATAAAAAACTCGACATGTATTAATGTTGGAACACTTGCTTATTTGGCATACCAAAAACAATTATCGCTGACAAGAAAAATAAAGGTTCTGGCTAGCTGTATACGATCAAGTGAAGAGCGTGAGCATCTTCAAAAATTAGTTGAAAACCATCAGATACTAACTTAAACAACCACCCCTACAGCAAAAATATTAGAGGAGCAAATGCAATTGAATTCAACTGTTGAAGAACACGAACAATGTGAACAACAAGGGAAGAATTTTCGTACAAATACTGCCATTCTTTTTCAATTAAAAATTGAATTATATGTAATTTTATGATTATCTATGGTTGTATTATTGTAGGGTCTTCTGCTCAAAAAGGAAAAGAGGTAAAACAAAGATGTTAAATGTACATGGAAGGCATGACCGAAAATTGATCATAGTAAATGAGTAAAATCAACCTGTTGGTCCTACTAAAGATATTGTGATAGAATTGGGCAGTTTCCTTGGCACATTGGCAAGGAATGCGAATCTTTTCCCTCTTGATATATATGATTGGAGGAAAATGGACAGAAAAGACGATTTGTGGGCATATACGAAGGTTTGAAGTTTTTAATTCAACTTTTGTTTGAATATATTTAATACTTTTTTACTAACTCGTTAAAAATATTTATAGGAGAAATATGATATTCCTGATACTGCAAAAAAATGGGTTTTGGAGAGAATTCAAGCTGCTTGGAGAAGACACAAGAGTAATTTTAAAAAAAACACTTTGAAGCCTACGAGAAAGATGAAATTCGAATGCAAAATAGGCCCGAATATATTCCAACATCTCAATTTAAGGATATCATCAAATATTGGAACTCTAAAAAAGTCTATGTAAATTTTACTACTTGTAGCAACTAAAACTTATAACTTACAAACAATGGTATTATTTGCATTTAAATTAAAAAAAAGGCCATCATATTTTATATTTTGCGAGTAAAGTAAAACAAGAAACAAATGGTACAACTAAACTAAACACTTCTTTTTCTGGTCTTGTTGACTCCTTTATTTTCAGAAAATATCAGAGATCAATACCAAGAATCGAAAAAAATTGAAGATCCAACTGCTGGCAAAACAAGCTTTGCTGTAGTCCGCAATGATTTGGTGTGCGCTCTTATTTATCAGTAATACGATCATGTTGTCATTTTTAAGAATATTTTTGATACCCACTCTTAATGTATCTAGGAAAAAGGGAAGAACACTTCTGAACCTTTATCTCTTCGAGAATTCTTTGTGGCTACAAGAGCAAGAAAATCTGGAAGGCCATACAAGGAATTTGTGAAGATACAACTATTATAATTGTGCGAATTATATCTTATTGATTTTTTATTGAGATGAATTATTTGTTTTTACTGGCTTTTATTTACTAGGTTTTCATTTTATAAATTTGTATTATAGGCTGAAATGGAAAGAATTGAAACACAACAAAGTGAAGATGGTAGCAGTTCTGTTAATGCATTAGCTGTCATTATGGGACCTAAACATTCGGGACGTCTTAGATTGTATAAATGAAAGAACTTCTTTGAAAGGAAAAATGGGAAATTTTGAATCCTCTTCAAATGCTACAAATGATCTGGTGCAACAAATGGAAGAAATGATCACAAGAATGTCTGAGGAACAGAAGGAACAATTTGAGAAATAGAAGGAACAATATGAGGAACAAAAGAGAATGATGCGACAAGAAATTCTAGGAGATATCTTTGTACAACTTCAACGTTCAGGATTGCAAATTGATCCTAATATTTTAGCAAACTTGTGTGCTCGTTCACCAGGAGAAGCTTCGTCCATACAACAAGTAACTATTCAACCAATAAACCAGACATCTTTTGGTAGCAACAATCAAAATTCGATTTCTTTTCAAGATTAGTTATAGATTGGTTGTGTCCGCAATCTGTCTCACTCAAAAACAGAGACTGATTTCTCAGAAATAAAGACCGGTCTCTCTTTTCCTCTTTGTTGTGTGCGCAATTTGTATCTCGTAGAGACAGAGACTAATTTCTCAGAAACAGAGATTGATCTATCTTTTCCTCTTTGTTGTGTGTAATATGTATCTCTAAAAAATGGAGACTGATCTCTCTTTTCCTCTTTGTTGTGTGTGCAATCTGTGTCTCTCAAAAATAAAGACTAATCTCTGTTGCATACTCTTTTGTTGTGTGCACCATTTGTGTCTCTCAAACTACTATCGTTTGTTACTTCTAATTAATTGATCTACTAGTGTTTCATTGTGCTAATGAAATTTTTAAACAAATAAGCAAGACAACCATATGGCAATGGCTAAAGCCGAAGTTTTAAAAACAAAATGCTATTTCTTAGTCGTTCTGATGGTTTAGCAGTCTCTTTTTCAGAAATGCTCATTACATATATTGCTAAATTTACAGAAAATACTTAATGTAGTAGAATAACCAAAATATACTGTTATGATCATGCCTTGGATCCTGCTAGGCAGTGCCTCCACTTGTATCTGTCTGCTTCAGTCCTTGCCCAACTCCACACATCTGTGTTGATCATGCCTTGTCTCTTGCTCTTTTTGACTGCGATCCTTACATGTAAATGATTTTTGCCTCTTCTCTTGTGTGCCTGATTTGTGTTGTTAGCTGCGTGTGAAAATTTCCTTAGGTTTAACTTTAGCACAACTTCACTATGTCCAGCTAAAAGTTTTTGTATTATCAAGAAGTTTCCCTGTATGTACTCCCGCTGATAGCATTTCCTAGCTAATTTCATGCCTTCCTTTTGATTCTATGGATTCCACTATGATATTCCTGATGCCTGACTCTCTGCATGTGTATATGGATTCCAAGAGTAGAATATCCTCCTACAAGTCTGTTCTATATCATTATGGTTATTGTGATCATCTGTGATCCAACTACTTTTGATCTCAATGTCATATTTTCTTCCTTTGTGTGTTGTTGAGATTCTTACACTATTTGGTATCTCCTGTGTTAAACTATGCTGCAACAATAAGGCGTTGTTCATATTTTCCTCCATTTATCCCATAATTGATTGCCAAATCAAGTAAATGATAAGGCCAATTCTTATGGATTTCCTGTAGTGTTTCCTCACATTTATGCATGTCACCTTTCCTTCTTCAAGGGAATGAACCCATAAAAGTCGTTGTAAGTGACGAGGCATGAGTACTAATTACCAGAGCTTATGTTTATAGTTTTTACTTCTTTTTATTCTTTTTATTTTTTCTTTTTGGCGTGAAATGGTCCTGTATAAAACAAAAAATACAACTGTTTGTAGTTCTGGTTGATTGGAGAGATTAGAAGTACAAAAATAACAGGCAAACTTCCAGCTTAAATAATTTAACTTGACTGATTTGGAATTGAAGCATTAATTAATCGATTGAGTTTGTATAACTGACTAACTCTAACAATGCCACTAACTGCATATATGCTGATGTATTGGCGCATATCAATAGACAATCAATCTGTATGTGGAGAATGCTGACTTAGTTTAATATATTTGCTATATGTTTATGCATATCACATTAACAACAAAGAACTACTTTCATCCTTTGCCATCTGTATAAAAGTGTGTCATTTTGCTACTGAAATTTTGGTGTTGTGGTGCATAATTTTGTAGTTGTTATTGCTATCCTGGTGTATGAAATCATGATGTTGGGGATATGTGTTGCAGTAGTTTGGCATAACCGTTACATAAGCTTGTAATGACCGTTCCAACATGTAAAACATAATAATATATAAAATGTTGTAGTGTCTAAAGCAACAGTTCTCAGTCATCGCAATACACAACTAACGACGGTTCAAAGCCGTTACCATACATCACTATTAATTGTTGATTTCGATCATAATAAAACTGTCGCAGTAGATGTGTCTAGGGCAATGGCTATGAAACCATTACTTGAAAATGTTGCAATAGACCAATAGCGACGCAAGTTCCCGCAACAGACGCTAAATCGTGGCACTAGCTTTATCGCAACAAATTTTTTTTACTATGGCAACAGGATGTGTGGCATTGCCTTAGGCCTATTTTCTAGTAGTGTTCCCAATGTGGATGTTGCGTGAGTTGATTCTTGAGGAGACCCATAGTTCATGGTATTCCATTCATCCAGGTGTCGTAAAGATGTCCCAGGACTTGAGGCAACATTATTAGTAGAGGAGAATGAAGAAAGATATAGTAGTGTTCATAAATCAATGCCTAAACTATCAACATGTGTAGTATGATCATCAGAGACCAGACAGATTGCTTCAGAAGCTTGAGAGTCTAGAGTGGAAATGGGAGCATATCACCATGGTTTTCATAGTTATACTCCAGCAGACTTCGAAGAAGTTCGATGCTATTTGGGTGATTATGGATCCGCTGACCAAGTCCGTGCACTTTATTCCAAGTGGGACTAATTATTCTTCAGAGCGGTTGGCTGAGGTTTACATTCGCGAGATTGTTCACCTTCACAATGTGCCAGTGTCCATCATTTCAAATCGGGGCATGCATTTTACATCGCAATTTTGGAGAGCCGTAAAGTGAGATTTGGGC
This sequence comes from Nicotiana benthamiana, assembly GCA_034376525.1. NCBI lineage: Eukaryota > Viridiplantae > Streptophyta > Magnoliopsida > Solanales > Solanaceae > Nicotiana > Nicotiana benthamiana. The sequence goes on along the minus strand of CM067340.1, from coordinate 50,948,037 downwards.
ACCCATGTTGAGTTGAGTACAACATTTCTCCCTCATACATATAGACAACCTGAGCGTACCATTTAAATATTGGAGGACATGGTACACGCTTGTGTCATTGATTTCGGGGGTTTCTAGGATCAGTTTTTGCCGCTCGCGAATTTTTCATACAACAATAACTACCAGTCGAACATTCAGATGGATATATATAAGGTTTTATATGGGAGGCAGTGTCGATCCCCGGTAGGTTAGTTTGAGCCGGGTGAGGCAAGGCTATTGGGTACTGACTTGGTTCATGATGCTTTGGACAAGGTTAAATTGATTTAGGATTGGATTCTTATGGCACGGTCTAAAACAAAGAGTTATGCCGATATGAAGGTTACTACTCATGGTTTCACCCATGACGGTGTTATGTAGTTTGGGAAGAAGGGCAAGTTGAGCCCTTGGTATATTGGGCCGTTTGAGGTGCTTTAGGGGATTTTAGAGGTGGCTTATAAGCTTGTCTTGCCACGTAGTCCGTCGAGTGTGAATCTAGTATTTCATGTTTCTATGCTCCGGAAGTATGTCAGCGATATGTATCATATTTTTGATTTCAGCACGGTTCAGTTGGATGGTGATTTTACTTATGATGTAGAGCTGGAGGCCATTTTAGGTCGCCAAGTTCAAAAGTTGAGGTCAAAGATATAACTTTAGTGAAGGTGCAGTGGGGAGGTCCGCTAGATGAGGAGGCTACTTGGGAGACCGAGCGGGAGACGTGAAACAAATATCTACACCTATGTGAGACTCCATGTATGTTTCTAGATCTGTTCGAGGATGAACGTTTGTTTAAGAGGGGGTGGATGTAATGACCCGACCACTTGTTTTGAGTGTTGTAGATCTATTCTCCCATTTACTGCTCATTTTATGCTATACTGTTGTTATGTGACTTTCCGGAGTTGTTGGTTCGGGTCCGGAGAGGTTTCAGAATAAATTGAGACACTTAGTCTCAAGGTTGGAAGCTTAAGTTGAAAAGGTTGATGGAAATGTTAACTTGTGTGTAAAAAGCTCCAGATTGGAGTTTGCGATGGTTCTATTTGCTTCGTTGGGTGGTTTTGGACTTAAGATTTTGTTTGGATTATGATTTGGAATTCGAAAGTAGAATTAGGCTTGAAATGGCGAAAGTTGGAAATTTAGAAATTTGATCGAGAGTGGACTATGTGATTACAGGGCTTGGATTACAGTTACGGTAGTTGGAGTAGGTGCATGGTGTCATTTACGACTTGTGTGCAAAATTTGAGGTCAATCACAGTTGATTTGGTAGGTTTCGACATTGATTATAGAAGTTGGAATTCATTAGGCTTAAGTTGGGGTGCGATTCATATTTTTGATGTTGTTTGATGTGATTTGAGGCATCGATTATCATATTTAGGACTTGTTGGTATGTTTGGTTAACAGATTGGAAATGGACTTTGAAGATTGCTGACGTCTGTTGATGTTCTACATTCTAGTTTCCTTCTATACGATCGTAAGGATGGGACCACGATCCTGAAGGGTCTTTGAGGTCTTTTGGATTTTTCCTCTACGTGTTCGCAAAATGAGGGACACAATCGCGAAAGTTAAGAAGCTTGTGCCTCGCAAACACGTATAGTAGTCGTGTTCGCGTACAAGGAACTGAGGCAAATGGGGAGACATATAGTTTTCTTCGGGTTCGCGAGTGACGGATTGCGATCACATAAGTGATTGATGCCGACTCAACGCTATACCAAGGTAGCAAGAGTGGGTCGCAATAGCGTTTACCCGGTATGAGGGTCGGGATAGAATTCCTGAGGGAGCTAGTAGAGGAGTTGGAATATCTATCTAGTTTAGAAATGTGTAATTACTCCTATTGTTATTTCCAACATATTTTGGGTTTTCAATTATAACTACTGTTATTTAACTATTGATTGCAACTAAATTATGCTACGAGATGATTTCCAAGTTTTATCTAATGGGAAGAAGGGCACTAGGGTCATGACGTCACCTAGGTGGTGTCACGACCCAAATCGCGATCGTGATGGCGCCTGGACGCAAGGCTAGGCAAGCCCGACCAAACAACTCCCACCGAACGGCATACTAGCCCAAAGAGAGGCAATTTAAGATAAAACAACAAACTTAGTTATAAATCTCCCAAAGAGGGATAAACAACAGGAATGAACTCCCACAACAGAACAAAAACTCCCAAGACTTGGGGTCACGGGTTTTAAAGCCTTTAACGATACTGAATACAAGTCAGAATGAGTGAAATACAAGTGCGTGAATAACTAGAAAATAACTGGAAGGTCAGAGAGAAGGGTCCTGCGGACGCTGACAGCTACCTCAATACTCTGTCAAACACATAAGCAGCAGCATCACGCGCAAATCCTGTGGAACACCTGAATCTGCACACAAGGTGCAGGGAGTAGAGGGTGAGTCTACCAACTTAGCAAGTAATAACATTACATAAGGTTCCAAAAGTTTGAAACCACAGTAAATGCACAAAGTAAGCTAAAGAACAATATACAACAATATCTGAAACTGAACAACTGAGCAATAAGTAAGATGCAAATGCAGGAATGCTATGCATTGCATATGATGGTACAATCCAGTACCAACTGCGGAGTGCAACCCGCGCCAACTATGCATATGATTTATCATCGACGGTGCTCACTAGAGGTGTTTACAGACTCCGAAGGGGCTCATATAGCCCAAGCGCAATAACCAGCCATCTCGTGGCGAATAATCAAAACCAGGTCAGTCCAAGTTACCTGACCGCTCATATCATACAGTGTCCAAGTTACCACTGTTTCCAATCACCGCTGCGGCGCGCAGCCCGAGCCACCCAATATCAGTCTAGAAAGTATATCAAAAGCCCCTTGGGTAGTTATCACAATGATCCTCATTCGAGATATATTTAAAGATAGCATATGAGTTTGAAACTTTAGAAAAATGTGGGTGGGTTTGAAAAACAATGTTTAAAACCATGGACTGATAGTCAATGATATGCAAATCATGCTAAAACAGTAATATCAACTCCCGAAGGATTCTACAGGTCGGCACTAGGCCCCAAACACGGCATAAAGCCCACTAATAATCATCACATTGTGCGTATCATACGCCAATATAGAATAAATCTCACTCGGGATGGACCAAGTCACAATCCCCAATAGTATCTGATCCCACACTTATCATGGAGTGCGTGTCACGCCTCAATACAGCGTTACAATGTGATAGTCCGGGGTTTCAAATCCTCACAATAGCATTTACTAGCATTACTCACCTCGAACCGATGAAATCTAAAGATTGTGACGCCTTGCCCTCTCATTTCGGCCTTCTCGCACGTTGAATCTAAACAAAAAATAGGGCGAATACATCACAACATGCCAATGGGACAATACCCAATCAAAAACAATCGAGAAATAGCAAAAATCTCGAAACTAGCAAAACCCGAGCCTCGGGCCCGCTTATCAAAAAATTACGAAACTTACATCTTCGGAATTCTCGTCTCGCCACGAGTCCGTACATATAAAATTCATCAAAATCGAAATCCATTTGACCCCTCAATTTCTCACTTGAATCTCACTTGGGTTTCAACCCCTAAACATAATTTTTTACATTAAAAACCTTGATTTCTTAGTGTTTAATCTATGATTTTGCACCATAATCACATATTCAAGGTCTAAGGGTCCATACCTGATGATATCTCTCAAAATCCCCTCCAAAATCGCACCAAAATTCGCCTTTGCCGAAGTCTAAAATGTTCTTCTTCTCTTCTCAATCACGAAGCTACTATTCATTTAAAATCTGCCCAGTTTGCGCTTATGCGGTCCCTATGTCACCTAAGAGACTTCCTCTTCCGCGCTAAAAGTCCGCTTCTGCAGTCCTTCACAAAAAATCCAAGACCGCTTCTGCGGTCATCTGCCGCTCCTGCGGACCCGCTTCAACGGTCGACCTTCCGTTTTAGCGGTCCCTGCCTTCACCATTGGCCGCTTCTGCGGCTACTCGTCTACTTCTGCGGACACTGCTTAAACGGTCCCAATACCGCTCCCGTGGAACTACCAGAAGCAGCAAGTATGCTTTCATGCAAAACTTCCAAAATTACTCGCAAATTCTCCAGAATCACCCCGAGGCCCCCGTGGTCCAAACCAAAAATACAATTATGACCAAATACCTCATTCAAACTTCCTCGAGACCTGAGAACACCTACATAAATACTAAAAGTTACCATTTTCTTTAAATCAAGGCCTAGGATAACTTAGGATTCTCCAAATTCATATTCGATGCCGAAACCAACCAAACGAAGTCCGAATGATATGAAAATTTACATAAATATCCAAATTTACTTAACAAAGATACTGAAACTTTTGGAATCCTATTTCGACCCTCAGATCAAATTCTCACCTACCAACCGGATTTCTCCGAAATTCCAACTTAGCCAAACTAGGCTAACTTTCACACCGGTCCTCCTAATTCACTTCCGTTTTCTCTCCTAAACCAAAAATCATCCCCTGAAACTAGTCGAACCATCGGAAATCCGTTCCGAGCTCTCTAACTCATAAGTCAATGTTGGCTTGACTTTTCCAACTTAAGCTTTCCGCAAAGAGACTACTTGTCCCATTTCTATCCAATTTCAACCCAAACCACTTCAAGCTCATATAACACCTATAATCACACACGGGGAAGCATATAACGGGAATAACGAGATGGAGATACTAGAGACGACGGGTTGGGTCGTCATATCCTCCCCAACTTAAACAAACGCTCGTCCTCGAGCGTACCTAGAGTTGTACTATAAGAATCCAACAGTCGAATGACCTTACGAATATATTCCCGGAGTAATCCTATGTCACACTAGCTCACATAGGTTTCAATAACACCACACAGCTATAATTCACAATCCATCTAGCCCATAAACTGTAGAACCACACTGCATTTTCCGAAATCATACACTTGATCACCACCTCACATCTATACTCAGAATCAACCCGAACCAGCTGTAATAACCCACACCTGCAACCTCAGGTAAATTCATACAATATTCCACACATTCTAACACTCGAAAAGATAGTCTCTATTCATAGCCGCTGCCCATAATACTCAATTACCAATAAAAAACCTCTTATTTAGCTAAAGTCTGATTCCAATACTCTGGTATACTGACAATGATAACTCAAACACGCAACGAACTGTAGCAGTTCTTCAGATCAACCATTCATGAAGTCACTTCCATGTTAACTATTACTACAACAGATTTTGGGCCAAACCTCAATTCTTATCCTTCTATCCAGCTGAAATCAGTTATGTTTATATTCATCAATGACCCCAAAGACCACCTCGAATTAAACACACCACTTCTAGTTAGGAGATACCTTAATACAGGCCTAAGACATAATTGCACCGTACACGCCCACAAGAAACGGTCTACACATACCCAAATCGGGGCAAATGACTCATCCGGAAGAGTTACACCTCAACCCATCAATACCTTTTCAAAACAAAGCTGAGACCGCATCTCATATCATAGAAATAAAGTACCTGAATCCTCCTTGAGAGGTCATAACTTCATGTGGACTTGCCACAACGCGCGATCCTATCCCAACACTGTTACACATGAAGCACCTCATGTTACCATGCTCAAAGTATACAGCCATGCACAGATATATGCCTGAAACCAAATCACCCATCACACTCACGGTGAAACAAATAATGTACACCATTCAATCCTGAAAGGACACATCCGATATGCTATTCACCAAGCAATCCTCAATATGGGCTTTCCTCAGAAGCCAGGAAGCAAGGAATACAAATTATCACATGGAAAGCTATTCTCAACATCACACTTTTGCGGCGCACAACCCGATCTAGATAATATACTCGTGGCGGCGTGCCACCCGATCCACACAACATACCCCACATAGGGAGGTGCACATCGAGCCAAATTTGCTCATAATAACAAAATACCAACATCGGTCGAAGCAACTGAGTGCATAAAGATATTCATTTAAGTGTTGTAAGCTACAGATTCCACTTCCACTACTATACTCATACTGGAGCCGTACGACATGGTGCCCGGCACCAAAAAATTACTGAAATCCACAGGCTCTCCCGGCGACATGCCCGTACACAAGGACGCATCTGAAAAGTCCCTCAATACTGAGACCGAAATCAATGGTTGAAACCTCTATACTGAAATCCACCTAGAAGGCCCAATTAAGGAATGCAATTTTTTCCAGCTGACCGCTAGTTTCTGGAACACAACCATCCAGCTACAACATAGCCCGACACACCCCGACACGCAACCTGTGGCATTTTCCAACATGACTCGTAGCACAATCGTTTAGAATATTCCGACACTGAGACTATCACTTTACATCCCCATAGCATATCCAGAATTTAATTTACTAAGGAAGGAAAGATCCACTCGGCTTTCAAATTCCCAATAGCCACTGACAGTGCCAATACAACACACGATCCACAATCCGCATAGACTACACCGGGGAACTCCCAGTCTCCGACTACTCATACTACGCAAATCGTTGGACATGTTCTAAATTTCCACAATGCGAAAATAGATTACACCTAAAGTACCCAATCATCCCACGAGGGATATTTTAAAACTCCCATGCGCCATCAAACAACTCAGATATCTGCAGTCGATCCCGTAAGGAATTGCCATAACATTACTAATGTATCATTTTCGGGATTACCCTATTTCCGAAACATATGCCATCGTCAAATCACATCCAATAAACAGTACCAGTTCCTTGATTACCTGAAGCTACTCATTACCTAAGACATAGCCAAATCCACCATACCTTTCAACTGCGTCAAAAACTCGCACAGACCCACCTCGGTCCTTAACAGCATACCACATGCACAATATCCTCCAAGGATAGAATGAGAACGTTCATCTCCCTTCTGCGCCGCAGAGATCGACACACCCAACTAGTCTAGAACTTTCATTGATCCCATTTAGAAGAAAAATTATTATACCCTCGTGCCATTTCACATCCGTAGAAATGCATCGCTTCAACCATGTATTAATCAATAAGAACTCTCCCGATTTCCATCTGCACAACTAAACCGCCGTGGCCAAATCCTTTTTAGTTACAACACACTGAGAGAATCGTCAACACCCAAGAGCATTACTGCAAAAATTTACATGTGCTAACCCATTACCTCGAATACATAACGAGAACTAACCATACCCTTAACATGCCAAATCCGGTTCGTTATCAAGTTACTCCATCTGTCCTAATTTCCTCTAGTCTGCCTTCCACTTGATTTCCCTTTTGCTGTAGCACCACGATTCTTCAACTCAGATTCACTATACGAAACCCAAACACCAGACCATACTGTCTAAGACCCATAGGCCACTGAATACATTCTCAAACGTTCTCAGAAATACCTCATTCCAAAAGTAATTTACCCAAAGAACTTCCTGCGACACTGGATTAGTTACCATACCATTCCAAATGCTGATACAAAATCACGTAATTAACATAAATATACCATGAGTTTGACCTGTTCTAATGAAAACATTGACTTAGTCACATACTCAACCTTAAAACACCTGCGCGATACACATGGAATCTTGATCGCATCAAAACCATTCTCAAACGTCATCCACTCTTATATACACTGCAAAACACTTGACTTAATGAATCGAACCACTCGTGCCTTATCAGCACTTTGACACCACAGGACGTGATCTCATTCCGATACAATCCAACAAATTCCTTCTCTTTACATTAAGCATTATTTATCCGCAATTCAATACATTCCCTTATTTCCTCACATCCACCAAGCACCATATATCCTTTGACAAAATTTTGCTTCACCCGTGCCACCCTCTGCTCACTTCCTGAAACTAGAGCTAATTCTCTCACTTGCATTAGATCGGAACTAACACAGTACATAACCATACCACATCCTCATCATAAGCGACCTCCCAAACTTAGCTCGAAGCCATATATATATATATATATATATATATATATATATATATATATATATATATATATATATATATATATATATATATATATATATTAAAACAGACATACTCTATAGCCATCGTAATATCATGGAGAGATTAAACTCACTATTTCATAAGCTTGAGGAAACACGGATCATCAAAAATTCTAACTCTTCTGCAATTCTTGCATTCATTCCCACGATCGTTAAGCCCACTCTTAAGGCGACATAATTTTTACTTAGTCCCAAATTCTCCAAAAATTTTGGCAGAGTTTCCTTTGTAATTGAGCCTATCCACGTGCAAAACCATCCTAACAACGCGTTCATACTCAAAGCATCACAATGTACATCAACAACATTAATCTCAATACTACATGTGTTATATTATCAAAATTGATACTTGGACATGCGTTGCACCTTTTCGAATCATAACATATAGAAAATACCTTTTAATTACACATAAGATCTTCCAACATACGCATAATGATCATACCACTTCAGAATAACCTGCAGAAGCTAACCCACCTGCTTGTTTCAATGTAATATTTAGGTATGTCATCCACTGTCATACACCTCACACGATTTCTTAGTCTTCTTGAGTCTGAACTCATGCCGCAACATGCAATTTACCTCACTCCTATTTCGGAGACTCGAAAAGACTCTTCTCGCGCCCATAACTCGGGGCAACACATCCGATCGCAATGGAAATCAAACACTTAATGGTTCATTTATCACCTAGCTGACCTCCTTCGACACTACCAAGTCATAGAGACGCATCATGAAGCTACCCATCCGCCATCACCACACTTAGGGACCATACTGAACTCATAAGCTCATAACACTAGCTCGCGCAATTAGCACCTCGGTGCTCCAACTATAGACAAAGATTAGGCCTCAAGTCCTCCAGACTAGCTCAACATCAACTCATAGAAAATCATCACTCGCCCCTCGATCGGGGAATCATCAGCCATCAAGCCACATATATCACTGGGCACTCACGGGCGCATACAAATGTGAGCAAAGGAATTTCAAAAGTCATATTCCATGCTGAATCAAGTACCACGGTAAGAATTTCCAAGAATGTGAAGTGTTTCCTAAAAGTTCTGTAGCCTCCCGAGGATAGATACGGATGTCCCCGTACCGATCTGCGAGACTCTACTAAACCGACTCATAACTCGTGAGGCCTAGTAAACTAGGCTCTAATACCAACTTGTCACGACCCAAATCCCGGCCGTGAAGGCGCCCGGCCGCAAGGCTAGGCAAGCCCGACCAAACAACTACCACCGAATGACATACCAGCCTAAAGAGAGGCAATTTAAGATAAAACAACAAACTTAGTTATATAACTCCCAAAGAGGGATAAACAACAGGAATGAACTCCCACAATAGAACAAAACTCCCAAGACTTGGTGTCACGAGTTTTAAAGCTCTAACGATACTGAATACAAGTCAGAATGAGTGAAATACAAGTGCCTGAATAACTAGAAAATAACTAGAAGGTCCGAGACATGGGTCCTGCGGACGCTAACAGCTACCTCAATACTCTGTCAAACTGATAAGCAGTAGCAGCACGCGCAAATCCTCTGGAATACCTGAATGTGCACACAAGGTGCAGGGAGTAGGGGGTGAGTCTACCAACTCAGCGAGTAATAACAGTAAATAAGGTTCCGAAAGTTTGAAACCACAGTAAATGCACAAAGTAAGCTAAAGAACAATATACAACAATATATGAAACTGAACAACTGAGAAATAAGTAAGATGCAAATGCAGGGATGCTATGCAATGCATATGATGGTACAATTCAGTACCCACTGCGGCGTGCAGCCCGAGCCAACCATGCATATGATTTGCCGTCGACGGCACTCACTGGGGGTGTGTACAGACTCCGGAGGGGCTCCTACATCCCAAGCGCAGTAACCAGCCATCTCGTGGCAAATAATCAAAACCAGGTCAGTCCAAGTTGCCTGACCGCTCGTATCATACAGTGTCCAAGTTACCACTGTTTCCAATCACCGCAGCGGCACGCAGCCCGAGCCACCCAATATTCATCCGGTAAGTATATCAAAAGCACCTTGGGCAGTTATCACAATGATCCTCAACCGAGATATATTTTAAGTATTGCATATGAGTTTGAAACTTTAGAAAAATGCGGCTGGGTTTGAAAAAAGGTGCTTAAAACCATGGACTGATAGTAAATGATATGCAAATCATTCTAAAACAGTAATACCAACTCCTCAAGGATTCTACATGTCGACACTAGGCCCCAAACACGGCATAAAGCCCAATAATAATCATCACAGTGTGTGTATCATACGCCAATATAGAATAAATCTCACTCGGGATGGACCAAGTCATAATCCCCAATAGTATCCGACCCCGCACTTATCATGGAGTGTGTGTCATGCTTCAATATAGCGTTACGATGTGATAGTTTGGGTATTCAAACCCTCAGAACAACATTTACTAGCATTACTCACCTCGAACCGACGAAATCTCAAGCTCGCAACGCCTTTCCCTCTCATTTCGGCCTCCTCGCGCGTCGAATCTAAACAAATAAATAGGGCGAATACATCACAACACGCCAATGGGACAATACCCAATCGAAAACAATCGAGAAATAACAAAAATCTCGAAACTAGCAAAATCCGAGCCCCGGGCCCGCTTCTCGAAAAATTTCTAAGCTTACATCTTGACAATCCTCGTCTCTCCATGAGTCCGTACATATAAAATTTGTCAAAATCGGAGTCCATTTGACCCCTCAATTCCTCACTTGAAGCTCACTTGAGTTTCAAGCCCTAAACATCATTTTTGACATTGAAAACCTTGATTTCTTAGTGTTTAATCCATGATTTTGCAACATAATCACATATTCTAGGTCTAAGGGTCCATACCTGATGATCTCTCTTGGAATCCCCTCCAAAATCGCACCAAAAATTGCCTTAGACGAGGTTTAAAATGTTCTTCTTGTCTTCTCAATCGCAATGCTACTGTTCATTTATAATATGCCTAGTTTCCGCTTCCGCGGTCCCTAATTCGCCTAAGCGACTTCCGCTTCCGCGCTAAAAGTACTCTTCTGCGGTTCTTCACCAAAAATCCAAGACCGCTTCTGTGGTCATTCTTCCGCTCCTGTGGACCTGCTTCAGTGGTCGACCTTCCGCTTCAGCGGTCCCTGCCTTCACCATTGGCCGCTTCTGCGGCTGCTCGTCCGATTCTGCGGACACCGCTTACGCGGTACCAAGCCTGCTCCCGCGAAAATACCAGAAGCAGCATGTATTCTTTCATGCCAAACTTCAAAAATTACTCGCAAATTCTCTGGAAGCACCCTGAGGCCCCCGGGGTCCAAACCAAAAACACAATTATGATCAAATACCTCATTCAAACTTTCTCGAGCCCTGAGAACACCTACATAAATATTTAAAGTCACCATTTTCTTTAAATCAAGGCCCAGGATAACTTTGGATTCTCCAAATTCACGTTCGATGGCGAAAACAACCAAACAAAGTCCGAATGATTAGAAAATTTGCACAAATATCCAAATTCACCTAACAAATTGCAACTTTTGGAATCCCATTTTGACCCTCGAATATAATTCTCACCTACCAACCGGATTTCTCCGAAATTCCAACTTAGCCAAACTAAGCTAACTTTCACACTGGTCCTCCGAATTCACTTCCGTTTTCTCCCCTAAACCACAAATCATTCCCCGAAACTAGTTGAACCATCAAAAATCCGTTCCGAGCTCTCTAAATCATAAGTCAATGTTGAGTAGACTTTTCCAACTTAAGCTTTCCGCAAAGAGACTACTTGTCTCATTTCAATCGAATTTCAACCCAAACCATTTCAAACTCATAAAACACCTATAATCACACACGGGGAAGCATATAACGGGGATAACGAGACGGAGATACTAGAGATGATGTGTCGGGTCGTTACATGTGGCTAATTGACGGGTAGATGTTACTAAGATTCGATTGACATAATTGGGGTTTATGCTATAATCGTTGCACAATTTTACCCACTCTTACATCTCTCGGTAGAGAGAGTGATTTTTTCCAATTGACTCTCTCGAGACCAAACGGGTAGGCAAATTAGATCAAGCAATTATGGTTCAAGTAGGGTGATTACTCTCTCAAGGTTTAAACCGTTAATTGGGACTATCATTTCTCACAGTCCATCCCAACTCCTTGTTGGGTCAATTTTGAAGACATAGACTCTCTTTCTCAAGAAGAGTCAAGTCTACAAAGCTCAAATCAGTATTTGCAACCACCGATTCTTAGATTAAAATATAAAATCAACTCAAATAGAAAACACCCATAGTCAATCTAACCCTAAATGGAAACACACATCAATTACCTACACTAATGTTGAGCCACAACCCTAGCTAATGGATTTAGTTCCTCATGCTTGACAAAAAAAATAAAGAAATACATTAAGAACAAGACATATTAATTAAATACTAAATGAAAGTACAAGAATCTAGTGTTAATTTAAAGATAAGGTTCCAAAAATGGCTACAAATCGAGTTCCCATGAGCGGCTCAGTACCGAAGATAACACATGACCTAAAAATGGTAAAATATTCTATTTACACTAAGCTTGAAAAATTGGATAAAAATACCCCTGCAGGGTTAGTGCGGGCCGCATAAAATGGACCACGGCTGCACTAGGCTATTTGACTTCAATTCTTGCTTCTTTGAACTTGGGTTCCACGGACCATATAGAATGGACGGCAGCCACGGAGGCAGCTGGAGCAGTCCGCACAATCATGACGACGGACCGCCTGGCCTGGGCTTGGCATAATTCCATCTCTCTAAATCTCTTGTCTGCGGACTGCACCAAAGGGTAGTGCGGCCGCGGAGCCCTTCACCACGGACCTTTAAAACTGTATCGCAGCCTCATTGCCTAAGCCTTTTTTTGCCAACTCTCTGAACCATCTAGTGCGACCGTATTCGACTTTGCGCTGTCTGCACTAGGCCTGCTTGCCCTCATATTGCTTGGTCTTTGATACTTGAGCAAGTGAAAGAACTGATATTTGAAATTTCATCACTTTGTCGATCAAACCTGCAGTCAAGCACAACTTATGAGCCTTTTGGGACTATTTTGTAACAATTTATAATCAAACTATAGGAAAGTAGGAGCATAAAACACGTTAAAATCCCTACTTATCAACTCTCCCAAACTTAAGCCTCTGCTTGTCCTCAAAAAAACAAAATAAGACCCACCCCTTAAGGGAAAATCTAAGTATTTCCAGCTATCCTAAAGTAACCTTAACAACTATCAATTGGGACTAACAATTGCTCTCACTACGAATTGATTATTAACACCATTTAAACTTTGAAAAACTATGAATCAAGTGTGAAACAAGAGCATCAAGAATTGACTCATTACATCAAAGAAGTCTCTCAATTACTTTGGTCGCTGTGGTACCCAAACTCACACATCCTCAACTCTCACTAAGCAAACCTTACTTTTTAGAGTATAAGCACACAAACCAAGGTTAATGGGTATTCACTCGTCTCTCTAAAAGAAAGGTCACAAGTCCGGATCTAAGCACCATATGTTTGGCCCTCATGTAAGTATCCACTAATGTAACCATCATTCAACTCAAGATCATATAGGGCTTTTGTGGAGTCAATGTGAAGGCTTTTGGTTTAGGGTAGGAAAAGTTGTTGGTTTAAATGGGTTCCATCTTCCCTTAAGCATTTCTTTTGATTCATTTTGGCATAATTTTCTTGACTCTTTGAGTATCTCACTTCTTTTCAAGGGGTTAGAGAGTCATAATTTCACTCTTTCTTATGAAATTCAAAAGAACCGTGGTATTAAGAAAACCAAAGACATATTGAAAGCACCAAAAACAAAACAAAAGGCTACGAGCCTATCTACGAAGTTAAAATTGAATTTTTTTTACAAAAATAGAATTAATATTTACAATAGGCGATTAGAATATACAACGGGGGTTGAATATAAACAATAATGTAACTTTATACAAAGACCAAAGAGAAGATAAAAAGTACGATAAAAGTAACTAAATTTAAAGTTATATACAGACCAATAGAAAATAAAAAATAAGCATAAACTAAATCAGTCTAAATATACAGTTATTCAATTGATAAAATGTAGAGCGCACCCCTTCAAATAAAAGCTGGCATTGTCCCCAATGCCAACCAAGCAAATAAGCACCAAAAAACATAATGAAAGGATATGGGAACTTCCTAAGCCTCATCAGTCTGCATGGGAACATGAGTGGTCCCCCGGTCCTTTGTATGTGCGGGAACCTTAGACTGGTTCCCGAACTCCTACTGCTCAGCTTCTGGGCCTGGGGCCTAGACCTGGACGAGCTGAATATCAGCAACATCCTGTGGTTGACTGGAAGAGGCCTCTGGTGGGTCCGGGAACTAGATGATCGCCTCATATGCATTATAGAGCTTCCTCTTCTTGCTTGGAAGCCTCTGTATCTGCTCCTGCTGTGGCTCTGGTGCTGGGGCTGGATCCCCGAATAGAAAGTCTAAAGGCACATAATCCGCCTTCATCTTGTCCACATCCTCTCTGAGCTCCTTCACATACTCTTTGGAATCCCGTGTTTTCCGCATTTTGTTGTGCTCCTGGGTAAGATGCTTTAGAGCCTTGCCATGTGAATCCATTACCTTAGACAAGCCGGTCTTAGTACTCATGATCTTTTCCTGGTTCTCCAAGATCTTCTTCAGCGTATCCTCAATGGACTGTGGAATCTGAGATTTTTGTGGTGCTGACTAAGCCTCAATAGTAAAAGGCAGAGTAGACAACTTGGATGACGAAACTGACATCCAGTTGTTCAAGCTATGCAGTGTCTGGCTCAGCTGGTGGGCGGTGATAGGATGGGCCCGGGAATATGGAATCCCTAGTCTAGCTGAAGTAGAGGGACCGACAGTAGTCGAAGGTCCAGGAGGCCTGTCAGCAGTAGTGGATGCAGGCTCAATGGAAGGCTCTACCGCAACTGGCTCCTCAGAATGGCCAGTTGGGGCAGAGGCAGGTGGCTTGTATTCTTGTCTTTGGGGTTGTCTGGCCCCTTTAAGCTGTACCATGGGAACGGAGCCAATGGTTTGACCTTGATATCAAAGGGTTTCTTCTCCACCTATATGTCCGGGAAGTACATTTTGAGGGTGTTGGGAAAAGGGTTGTTCTGGTCATGCTCAACCCCCACTGCAGAAATCACACGGGATATCACATTGCCCACGGTTGTAGGGTAGCCCACCATAATAAAAGCAATCCGAACAACTCCTTTCTTTTTCCATTTAGCTTTTATTGTTTGTTTGGGTTTGTAACTATGTGACCATTGGAAGTGGAAGAGCTATTTGATGAGACTTCATCAGATGACTGTACAAGAAGGAATTAGATAGATTAGAGAGAAAAAAGAACAGATGAGAAAAAATGATAATGATAAATAAATAAAGGAATTTTAGATTGGGCCAGGAATCCAAGTTTGGGACGGTATGGATAAAAGAACTTCCTATGTTATACTATTCAATTTCGACGACGAATTGATTTGATAGTTCAGATATTGTTATTCATGATACTGATCTGATTCAAGATCATCGAGAGGTAATATTCATTCATTGAATTTACAGGCCCAGCCCAGGCAAGTGGAATAGTATGATCATGGGAAGTAGTGTCAAGTCGACAGCATACGAAGGTCAATCCTAGCCTCAAATTTTAAAGTCCTCCGAAGTATTTTGACCCCTGTTGTCAACCACTTTGGAACAATACCCGGGATTTCCAGGTATGCAGCTAGCCGCAGACGAGTCTCCTTTCCCATTTCCAACTTCTCATTGTACATGGTCTCATACTCGTCATTGAACCCCAAGTACTCATTTAGTGCCTTCCCAGTAGACACCATATTTTGTTCCGCACTTTGATCACTTTTATGCCCTTCGCAACGTGGGCCAAATTGCTATAGAACTCCTTGACCATATGTTCATTTGCCTTTACGCGATCGTCCTTAAAATGTTCCTAATCCACTCGAGCTCGAAACTATCTATGTACATTTGGATTAAGGGGTAGCAAGTCTCGGTCAATAAATGTTCTTTCACGAATCAGCTTCCGTAATGGCCACCATACCCTGAATTTATGAAAAGCCACCTAGCTAACAAATCTGTCTTCCCAGAGTGCGAGGTTTCTAGACAGGTCAACACCCCCAACCTGAGGTACACTACTCCGGGGCACCTCCTCATCACTACCATCACCTCCGCCTGCACTCTTCCCAGATAGTGAAGCTGTGGGGGAGGTAGAGTACTCATCGCTGCCGACTACTGAGGCCTCAAATGACTCAGAGGATATACGCTGCGGAGCTTGGGTAGTCGGTGAAGCTGGAACTGAGTGAGCTGGCACTGAGTCAGAGGAGATGTATTTAGAAGGCATGTATTCACTCCCCAATTGATCACTGACTGTATCAACAGCCTTGGTTGGTTTCTTTATGTTTTTTATAGGTTGGGGAGTGAGTTTTACTTGTTTTCCTTTGCCTCCCCGGGAGGAGTCACCTCGGCCAGGTTGTTTGGCACCTCTACCTCTTTGTTTGAACAATGTATACAAGCACACACATCTAACATTGTTAGTTTAAGCACGTGCAGTAAAATAATTGATGAAAATGGATTGCAGAACAACAGATCAAAGGTTGCATAACTTGCTGCAGAGGCAATGTACCACGGCCCGCATAAAAAGGAGTATGACCGCATTTGTTGCACCGCAGACCACACAAAAGTCGTCTCGGTCTGCATTGGGGTAGGTTCTAGAAAACTCCCTCTCTGGATCTCTCCACAGTGGTCCATACAAAGTGGTATCGCGTCTGCAGTGGGCCAGCACGGACCGCACAAAGTGCAATGTGGCCATGTTATGCACATGTTAACTTTCAGACATATGAGCATCGCGGTCCGCACAAAATGGTACGCGAACAACGTCAGGGCACCGTGGACCTCACAAAGGCGGCTGTAGTCTGCGGAGGATGCTTCGATGAGGCACTGAGTTAGAGTTTCAATTTTTGCAATTTTCGTTCAAGTTTTTCACCTAACTTGTTCCTACTCAATTTACCCAGCCATTATGCACATCAAGAACTCAAAATACATAATTTAAAACTAACCTAAGCTATCAAATAGATAAAAAAAAACAGCAAGGAGAAAAAGCTATGGATACTGGTCATTAAATTAAAAAATATATTATAAAATTAAACAAAGAAAGATGGATGAAATGTTACCAGATTGTGAAGATGGTATGCAAATAATTAACGCATGCAAGGATTTACACTAAAAGAGATGATGAATAGAAGATTTAGGTCTCTGAGAGTCAAACGTTCGAAAAGTGTAACTGGTGATCCTTGGGGTTTATTTATAGAATAATAGTAGGACCCGGCCTTACCTACCAGAGCGACCACACTAAATGGACCGCGGACCGCGTTAGGTTTATTCAAAAGAAGTTTGAGCAGGCAACCTCCGCGGTCGGCACAAAACCAGACCGCGATCGCAGAGGTCCACCGTGCACCGCACTAAATGGAATGTGGTCGCGGTGGCAAGCTTCAGAGACTGTTCAACTTGCCCAAAATATTTTGCACTGCATCAACATAATCCGTGCAATATTTCACAACTAATTAGCTCAAAAATAAAACCTAAACTACAGAGAAAATAAAAAAAAAACAAGAAGAACAAGACATGGGTTGCCTCCCAAGAAGCGCTTGATTTAACGTTGCGGCACGAAGCATCTTACCAGCATATCACATTAGATGGAGAAGTGCCACCATGTGGCCGTCATCAAATTTCCCAAGATAATGCTTGACCTGGTGACCATAACTCTGAAAACCTCACCGTTTTTGTTCCTTAGATCAAGAGCACCGAACGGGGTCACGAACACAACATCAAATGGCCCACTTCACTTTGACTTGAGCTTACTCGGAAACAGACGTAACCGGAAATTGAACAAGATAACCATATCTCCAACCTTGAACTCCTTACCCCGAGCATATTTGTCATGAAGGTACTGAATTTTGTTTTTGTACAAGGACGAACTAGAGTAGGCATGGAATCAAAACTCATCGAGCTTATTAAGTTATTCAACCCAAAGATTTGCCACAACATACCATTCCAAATTTAGCTTCCTCAAAGCCCACATGTCCTTGTGCTCTAATTCAACCGGAAGATGGCAAGTTTTCCCAAACACCAACCGATATGGAGACATACCAATCAGAGTTTTGTAAGCCGTCCGATAAGCCCATAGAGAGTCATCCAACTTTTTCGACCAATCAGTCCTATTAGCATTGACAGTTTTAGACAAAATACTCTTAATTTCTCTGTTGGAGTCTTCCACTTGACCACTAGCTTGAGGGTGATAGGGGTAGAAACCTTATGATTGACACCGTACTTAGAAAGAAACATGTCAAAAGCCTTGATGCAAAAGTGAGACCCCCCATCACTAATAATCGCACGAAGAGTGCCAAACCTTGTGAAGATAATCTTTTTAAGAAAAGCCACAACACTCTGGGCTTCATTGTTCGGAAATCCATAGCTTCAACCCACTTCAAGACATAATCAACCATTACGAGAATGTAAGTCTTCCCATAAGATCTAACAAATGGACCCATGAAATCGATGCCCCAAACATAAAAAATATCCACTTTAGAATTGTATTGAGTGGCATCTCATCCCTTTCTGAAAATCCGCCGGCTCTTTTGCATTCATCACATCTCTTGACAAAATCACCCGCATTTTAAAACAAGATAGGCCTATAGAATCCACAACTAGGTACTTTAGAAGCTGTCCTCGCCCCGCCGTGATGGCCACCATAAGGAGAGGAATGGAAAGCCTCCAAAATACCCAATTATTCTTCCTCCAGGACACATCGTCGAATCACACCATTCGTGCAAATCTTGAACAAATATGGCTCGTCCCAATAAAAATCTAAGCTATCGCGCTTGAAATTTTTCCTTTGGTTAGAAGAGAGCTCAAACACGATGATTTCGGTCACAATATAGTTAGCGACATTGGCAAACCATGACATTCCATTCATTGACACTGCAAGGAGTTGCTCACGGGGAAATGAATCATTTATCTCAAGGCCGTAACAAGGCCTCCTCTCCTCCTCCAAATGGGACAAGTGGTCCACCACTTGATTCTCAATCTCCTTACTGTTAACAATTTCTAAGTCAAACTCTTGGAGAAACAATACCCAACTCATCAATCTTGCCTTTGAGTCCTTCTTGGTCATCAAATACCTAAGGGCGGCATGGTCGGTGTACACTATGACTTTGGCCCCAATAAGGTAAGGTCGGAACTTTACCATAGCAAAACCAATAGACAACAACTCTTTCTTGGTGACTGTGTAGTTCCTTTGAGCTTTATTCATGGTCTTGCTTGTGTAGTACACCGGATGAAATATTGTGTCGATCATTTGGCCCAAAACAGCCCCAACCGTAACGTCACTAGCATCTTATATGAGCTCGAAAGGCAAGTTCCAATTTGGTACAATAATGATGGGGGGTATAAGTCAACTTGAGCTTAAGAAGCTCGAATGCTTGCATATAAATCTCATCGAACAAGAACTTTGTCTTTCTCTAGCAACTTGCACAACGGGTGTACCACTTTAGAAAAATCCTTTATGAACCTCCGGTAGAAGCTCGCGTGCCCAAGGAAACTCCTCACCCCTTTGACAAAAGTAGGGGAGGAAGCCTCGAAATAACCTCAATCTTATCCTTATCTACTTCAATTCCTTACTTTGAAATTTTGTGACCCAACACTATACCTTCTTCTACCATGAAATGACACTTTTCCCAATTGAGAACAAGGTTGGTGTCTTCACACCGGGCCAACACTCTATCAGTGTTTTTAAAGCACTCCTCAAACGAATCCCCAACCACGTTGAAATAATCCTTGAAGACCTCCAAGATATCCTCCACCATGTCGGTGAAAATAGATATCATGCAACATTGGAAGGTCGCCGGAGCATTACACAACCCGAATGGCATTTGAGAGAAAGCGAAAGTGCCATAAGGACATGTAAAGGTAGTCTCCTGTTGGTCCTCCAGTGCAATTAGAATTTGATTGTGCCCCGAGTAACCATCTAGAAATAAATAGAAAGCCCGCCCCGCAAGACGATCTAGCATTTGGTCAAGGAATGGAAATGAGAAATGATCTTTTCGAGTCACCTTGTTCAGCTTTCGATAATCCATACATACTCTCCACCCGGTGACCGTCCTAGTAGGAATGAGTTTATTATGTTTCTTGGTTACCACAGTCATACCACCCTTCTTCGACACACATTGCACTAGCGAAGTCCACGAACTATCAGAAATAGGATAAACCACATCGGCGTCTAACCACTTGATAACCTCTTTCTTCACCACTTCTTGCATCACCTCATTTAATCTTCTTTGATGCTCCAAGTAAGGCCTTTCATGCTCCTCCAAAATGATCTTGTGCATGCAGAATGCGGGGCTTATACCCCGAATGTCGGCCACTGCTCATCAAATTGCCTTTTTCCGCTTTTGAAGTACCGCCAAAGTGGTGTCAACCTGTATGTTAGTTAAGCAAGATGAAAGAATAACAAGTAAAGTAGAATTTGAACCCAAAAATTTATACCTGAGGTGTGGAGGAAGTGGATTCAACTCCAACATCGGTGGTTTCTCAATCGATGGCTTTGTTTATGGAGTTTTGCAATTTTCGACATCCAAAGATAACTTCCCAGGATCATATGAATATGAACCCATACCATGCAATGCATTAACGCACTCCACTCTATTAGCATCATAATTGCCATCTATATTAGGAAGCACGACCTCAAGGGGATCTTCAACATTGATCATGGAACTTGTGTCATCTACTATAACAGCTGTGACAATGTCCACAAATGAACACATCTCGATGCTATTGGGTTGTCTCATGGATTTGCAAACATGGAAGACGACCTTCTCATCCCCCACTCAGAAAGTCAACTCACCCAATTCAACAACAACCAACGACTTCCCCGTAGCAAGGAAATGTCTACCAAGGATAATTGGGATTTCAAAGTCCATTTCACAATCTAATATGACAAAGTCAGATAGCAAAATAAATTTATCCACCCGGACAAGTACATCATCAATTATGCTTAAAGGTCGCTCATCTACCAACCCGCCATTTGAAGTCTTATTGAGGTTGGTTGAGGTTGTCCAATTCCCAAGGTCTTGAAGATCGAGTACAACATCAAATTTATTCTAGCCCCCTAGTGACAAAGGGCCTTTGCAAAATCCACACTTCCGATAAGGGATAGTAAAAGCTCCGGGGTCTTCAAGTTTTGGTGCCATCAAATGCACTATGGCACTCACTTGATGAGTCATTTTAATTGTTTCACACTCCATCGACCTCTTCTTGTTACCAAATCCTTCATAGACTTGGCATCCCCCGACATTTGCTCAAGTGCCTCCACCAAAGTCACATTGATTGTGAGGCTCTTCATCATGTCAATTAACTTTTTGAATTAATTGTCACTCTTTTGCTTTGCTAACTGTTGAGGATAAGATAGAGGTGGCATAGGCAAGGGTGACTTGGCCTTTGGCGCAACCGGCTCGATCATGTCAATCACGTGTTCCCTAGACGGGTTCACGATATCTTGAGTTTCTACCTAGGCCTCATCATCAATATCAGTCCGCACATCACTGTTCATATTTGGTTCAACCATATCTTCAATAATCAAAGGTACATCATCATCACACAACTCAATATCATCCTTCACGACTTGTCTTCTCTTGAGGCATGCACATCACTGCCTCTTCTACTTCTAGTTGTAACTTCCATCACATGGTTGTTATTCTCACCCTTCAAGTTTACTACCATATCACTTGGTAGAACATCCTTGGGACGAGTGTTCAAAGCTTGAGAAATTTGACCTAGTTGCACCTCCAAGTTCCGGATGGATGTATTATGAGAAACCAATTGCGCATCGAAATCTTGGTTCCTTTCCATCATTTGCTCAAAAATATTTTCAATTCTCCCCATATCACTCCCGGAAGAACTCGGACCTTGAGAATGAAAAGGGGGTGGATTTTTCAGTTGTTGGTACATGGGGGGCCTTTGAAAGCCTTGCCCCGGGTTGCCTTGGTTTCCACTATTGTTCCACCCTCCTTGATTGTTGTTTTTTCTCCAATTATTGTTATTTCCATTCCAATTTCCTTGGTCGTTACCTTGATTTCCCCAATTGTTGTTGTTCAAATTGCTACCACCTTGTTGTTGGTTGTTATTATTCCAATTACCTCCGCTTTGTTGTTGATTTCCCCAATTTCCTTGGGGACGCCATTGTTGATTCGAAGAGTTTCCTCTATTCCCTTGGTAGTTATCTACATATTGGAGCTCTTCGTTTTGATCATCATAGCACTCATTTGAAAAACCACCACCATCATTGTTGTCATATTGGTCACAATTTCCTTGAGGTTATTTCCATCTTTACCTCCTTTTTAACATAGAAACACGTTCCATGTCATTGACTTGGCACGGATTTTGGACTTGATTCAATTGCTCCTTCGCCAATCGGTTCATAGTTGTAGCAAGCTCGGAAATAGCTTGGCCATGATCGTGCAATTCCTTTTGCAAATGGATGACCGTGAGGTCACCTTGGGGCACATTTGCTGGGCTTTGCCACGCCGAAGAAGTGTCGGCCATCTCATCAAGTACATCACATGCCTTTTGGTAAGAAAGTTTCATAAAATTCCCTCCGACCAATTGGTTCACAGTGTATTGATTTGTGGTGTTGATGCCCTGATAAAAGGTTTATTGAATCATCGCCTCGATCGTGTCGTTATTAGGGCACTCTTTCACCATTGTTCTATACCTTTCCCATATCTCGTGCAAAGGTTCTGTTGGCTCTTGCTTGAAGGCTAAAATTTCATCCCGAATTGCCGCCATATGACTTGGAGAAAATAAGTTGGCAATAAATTTGTACGCCAATTCATCCCACGTTGAGATGGAATGATTGTGAAGCCTTTCTAACCAATCCAACGCTTTACCCCGAAGAGAGAACGGGAAATGCCTCAATCTATGTGCATATTCGGACACGTTCGTCTGTTTGCTCCCCTAGCATGTATCTACGAACCCCTTCAAGTGCTTGTAGGCCTTTTGATTGGAGGAACCCGTAAAATACCCTCTTTTCTCAAGCAAGGTCAACATGACATTTTTGATTTGAAAGTTCCCCACCTGGATTCGGGGAGGAACAATAGCACTAGCGTATCCTTGATTTGGTAAAACTCTGGGAGCCACTCTTGGCGGTGGCAAAGGAGGGTCTGGAATATTGTTGTTCTCATTTGCATTGGCCCGACGACCTGTAAGTTTAGCTTGAGGTAAGACCTCATCTTGTTCAAGGCCATCTACCTCCTCCCCCGCAATCACGTTTCCAAGAGGGTCATTTGCATTGAGAGCCATTTGTACATGATATGATCGATACAAACAAAATTAGTAGACAAGAAGGAAGAGAAGCAAAACACAAAACTAACTAAACAGATTGTCAACATCGCAAGCTCCCCGGCAATGGCACCAAAAAATGATCGCTGACAACTCAACGCTGCACCAAGGTAGGAAGAGCGGGTCACAATAGCTTTTACCCGATATGAGGATCGGGATCGAATTCCTCTGGGAGCTAATAGTGGAGTTGGAATATCTATCTAGTTTAGAAATGTGTAATTACTCCTAATGTCACTTCCAACATATTTTAGGTTTTCAATTATAACTAGTATTATCTAACTAATGATTGCAACTAAATTATGATACGAGATGATTGCCAAGTTGTATCTAATGGGAATAAGGTCACTAGGGTCGTGACATCACCTAGGTGGCTAATTGATGGGTAGATGTTACTAAGGTTCGATTGATATAATTGGGGCTTATGCTATAACCGTTATACAATTTTACCCACTCTTATACCTCTTGGTAGAGAGAGTGATTTTCCCAATTGACTCTCTCGAGACCAAATGGGTATGAAAATTAGATCAAACAACTAGTGTTCAAGTATGGTGATTACTCTCTCGAGGTTTAACCCGTTAATTGGGACTATCATTTCTCATGAGTCCATCCCAATGCCTTGTTGGATCAATTTTGAAGACATAGACTCTCTTTCTCAAGAAGAGTCAAGTCCACAAAGCTCAAATCAGTATTTTCAACCACCGATTCTTAGATTAAAATATAAAATCAACCCAAATAGCAAACACTCATAGTCAATCTAACCCTAGATGGCAACACCCATCAATTACCCACACTAGGGTTGAACCACAACCCTAGATAATGGGTTTAGCTACTCATGCTCGACAAAGAAAATAAAGAAATAGATGAAAAATAAGACATATTAATTAAATATTAAATGAAAATACAAGAATCTATCGCCAATTTGAAGCTAGGTTCCAAAAATAGCTACAAATCGAGTTCCCACGAGCGCAACTTAGTACTAGAGATAACAGATGACCTAAAAAATGGTAAAATGTTCTATTTATACTAGGCTGTAAAAATTGAACAAAAATACCCTTGATGGGTCAGTGCGGCAGCATAAAATGGACCGCGGCTGCACTAGGTTCTTTGACTTAAATTCTTTCTTCTTTGAACTTGGGCTTCGCGGACCACGTAGAATGGACGGCAGCCACGGAGGCAGCTGGCACGGTCCACACAATCACGACCGCGGACCGCATGGCCTGGGCTTTGCATATTTCCATCTCTCTGAATCTCTTGTCCGCGGACCGCACAAAAGTGTAGTGCGGCCGCAGAGCCTTCACCGCATACTCCTAAAACTATACCGCAGCCATGTTTCCTTAGCCTTGTTTTGTCAACTCTCTAATCCACCTAGTGCGGTCGCATTCGACTTTGCGCAATCCGCACTAGGCCTGCTAGCCCTCAGATTGCTTGGCCTTTGATACTTGAGCAGGTTTCACTCATTTTGAACCAATCTTTGAAATTTCATCACTTTGTCAATCAAACATGCAATTCATCCCAACTTATGATCCTTTTGGGACTATTTTGTAATAATTTATAATCAAAGCATAGGCGAGTAGGAGCATACAACACGTTAAAATCCCTACTTATCAATAAGCTTGGGAATGTGGTTATCCGCGTTCGCGACTATTCTCACGCGATCATGAAAGAGGATTTTGTGAGCTGTGTAGAATCGTTCTATGTGATCACCATTGTTGTTCTGTGATCACGAAAGCTAATAACTAGGTAGTAACGTTAAATTTCAAAAACGAGGGTTAGAAACTGTTTTTCATATTTTGAGCTAGAGACTTCGGATTTGGGCGATTCTTGAAGGGATTGATTGGGGGAAGTTATTCTTACTTAGTTTTGATTAAATTCCATGTTTATATATTTGATTTCATCATTAAATTAGTGATTATCTGAGCAGTTTGATCATTCAGATATTTCAAGGTAGATGTCTGATGTCCGAAGACCTTGACTCTCCTCCCCTATTCTTCAGCTTTATGTATTTAGTTTCAGTTTTTCATATATAATATTTTCAGACTTGTGTTGTATAACTGCTCATATGCTCAGTAACACCATTGAGTTTTGATTTTTTATCCAGCTTATGAGAGCTTTAATTATCTTAAACTATTTTAGCTCTCTCTCTCTCTCTCTCTCTCTCTCTCATCTAGATTCTCAGTCCTCTCTTTTCTCAATCAAATCAATAGAATTATCAATGTCATCATCGTGTTCGTCATCAGAATTGTCAGTGTCATCATCCACTATTGGCTTAGCCTCATAGGCGAACAGATCTGGCTATGGCTACGCCAGAGAAGATTTGAGGGCCTGGTTTTTTCTCGTTTCCTTCTTTAGTTCTAATACAATGTATATAGTATTTCGCTTTGCTGAAAAATGTCATCTCCGATGAATTTTTTTCTCTTTTTTGCTACTTTAATCACATACAATGATACGGATATATTATATTCCATACAAATATGCTCAAATATATTGTATTTTTGTATAAATATATTATTTTTTCCCCTGTACTTATGTATTTCGAATGTCTATAGTTTTTAATACAGTCAAATATCATTGTATTTTATGATTTTTTATTGTTTAAATATAAACAAATTTAATACGGTGAATATCTGTGAATTGAATACAATATATACAGTCGAATTGAATAGTATACAATATGAATTGAATAATATATCAAGTATAAACCCTATTCCTTGATTACCTCACTATATTTATAAATACGGTCGCGCGAATACATGGAATACAATACAGTAGCAACGAAATTTATGTTAAACTGATTTAGTTAAATTATATTTGGAGTGATACACGCTAGCTGATCATTCATGTAAAACAGTAGCGCGAACACAACGAATACATTAGCATAGATGCATAATTTATGTATAATTAATTTTTTTGAGTTAAATTAGGAGTGATACATGTTAATTGATTATCTTTCCATTATTAAACAGTTGGATTCCCCCTTTTTAAAGTGAATTGCGTGAATATAGCGAATACAATCGCAAAACTAGAATCCCATATTTTTGGACGAATTTCGCTACTGTATTCATGAACATAGTAGCGCGAATATAGCGAATACAGTCGCGTGAAATAGATGGAATACAATACAGTAGCAGCGAAATTTATGTACAATTGATTTTGTTGAATTATTTGGAAACAACCTCTCTATCCAAGGGTTGCTCTTATGGTAAGCAACCCCCACTTCCAACCGAGAGGTTGTGAGTTCGAGTCTCCCCAAGAGCAAGGTGGGAAGTTTTTGGAGGGAAGGATTCCGGAGGTCTATTTGGAAACAGCCTCTCTATCCAAGGGTAGGGGTAAGGTCTGCGTACACACTACCCTCCCCAGACCCCACTAAGTGGGATTATACTGGGTTGTTGTTGTTGTTGTTGATTTTGTTGAATTAAATTAGGAGTACTACACACTAATTGATTATCTTTCCGTTATTAAACAGCTGAACTTCCCCTTTTTTATGTGAATTCCGCTTTTGTATCATGAATAAATTTGTGTGAATACAATGAATGCAGTCGTGTAGCAACATAATTTATGTAGAATTAATTTTGTTGAGTTAACTTAGGAGTGATACATGTTAATTGACCCTCTTTTCGTTATTAAACAGCCAGATTCCCCTATTTTTTAAGTGAATTGCAAATACATCGAATACAGTCGCACAACTGGATTTCCCCGTTTTAGGCGAATTTCGCTACTGTATACAGTAGCGCAAATAAGGTCACACGAATACATAGAATACAATACAGTAGCAGTGGAATCTATTAAATTAGGAGTGATACGCGCTAATTGATCATCTTTCCGTTATTAAACCATTAGGCTCCCATAATTTTTAGGCGAATTCCACTATTGTATTTATGAATACATACAATCGCATAGCATTATAATTTATGTAGAATTAATTTTTTTTGAGTTAAATTAGGAGTGATACACGTTAATTGATCCTTTTTCCGCTATTAAATAGTTGGATTTCCCTATTTTTAAGCGAAATGCACGAATAGAGATACAGTCGCACAACCAGATTCCCCTCTTTTTTAGTAGATTCCGTTACTGTATTCATGAATACAACAACGCGAATACAGTCGTATAGTAACATAATTTATGTAAAATTAATTTTGTTGAGTTAAATTAGGAGTGATACACGTTAATTGATCCTTTTTCTGATATTAAACAACCGGATTCCCCTATTTTTAAGCGAATTGCGCGAATACAACAACTACAGTCGCACAATTGAACTTCTTTATTTTTAGGCGAATTTTGCTACTGTAAATATAATTGCGTAACAACTAAATATAGCTATAGAAAATAATTATATACTGTAACTATTAAAAGTTAATAGTCACTAAATAATAGTGACTTCAAAAATTCCTCTTTATTTATTGTCTATTCTACAATAACAATAATCGGATCAAACAAAAAGGAGTCGTGTGAGTAAACATATTATACCCACGTGGTATATAAATTCTGTCGATATCTTTTCGCCTGTATCGAAATAATTGCATTGAGATAAATTATAGTAGTAACTTCTAAACTCAGGGACTGATTTAATAATATTATTGAGTGAGGACTGATTTAATAATATTATTGAGTATCATTGTGAAGATTTTTTTATAATAGTTGCTCATTGAATGCTGTTTTTTTCAATTGATATTCTTCTTTCAGATTTTCGACCTTGGTTTCAGTATTTTCGGAACTCACTTAACACCGATCACATGTTCGGTGCCATACTTACTGACTCATATCTTATTTGACTTCACTACTATATGTCATAATAAGTACAACAACATACCTAATATTATTCTACACCGTGGGATTTGGGAAGGGTTGTGTATACGCAGACTCTACCCTTACCTTGTGATGATAGAGAGGTTGTTTTCAATAGACCATCGACAAAGGCAGCCCGATGCACTAAGCTCTCACAATGCGCGGGGTCCGGGGAAGGGCCAAACTACAAAGATCTATCATACACAACCTTACTCTGTATTTCTGCAAGAAACTATTTTCACGACTCGAGCCCGTGACCTCCTGATTATATGACAATAACTTTACCAATTACGTCAAAATTCCCTTTCATGTGTTATACAGTAGTAGGTTCCCATATCAAGGTCCAATTTGAAATAAAATCAACTTAAGCCTAAGAGTTAGATCACTTTTAGTTCGGCCTTTGAAATAATAATTAAAGTAATGAACCTCCAAAACACGCAACCCACACTGAACAAAAACTAGAACCCAGGTGTTTAATGACTAAACGGAAGTAAGTTGTAGATAATCCGTCACTCAGGCTATCGACATAAAAAAGTGAAAGCAAATTGGAGCTGAAGTTTTAACAAAAATGCTAAACCAATAGCATGAAATTGATGAATGGCGGGACCCGACCCTATTTCACTCTTTTAGAATTTGTGTAGGACCAGAAAATAACTTCAATCGAAACAAATACCAACCCTTTTTGGCCCAAAATCAATACGTGATTTGCAAACGTCATTAGCCTTACGTAAACAGTGACTTCATGCCACCATACAGCCTATAAATCTTGGTTACATTACATTTTCTTTCAAACGCATACACATATCTCACAGTAGAACATAGTTGTAAGAGTTTAATTTTGTTTCTTCTTCCTCACAAACAAAAATGGTAGGCAAAAGAAATGAACCTCATGTCATATTTGTACCATACCCAAGCCAAGGTCACATTAACCCACTTCTCCAATTTGCTAAACGCTTATCCTCAAAAGGTGTAAAAGCAACTTTAGCCACTACAAAATACACAGTCAAGTCTATTAATTCACCCAACATTTCAGTTGAAGCAATTTCTGATGGATTTGACGAAAATGGTTTTTCCCAAGCCCAAAAAGCAGATATTTATCTCAAATCATTCAAAGAAAATGGCTCAACAACTCTATCGGAAATAATAAAAAATTACAAGAATTCGACACATCCAATAATTTGCATTGTTTATGATTCGTTTTTACCATGGGCTCTTGATGTTGCTAAAGAACATGGGATTTATGGAGCTGCGTTTTTTACAAATTCAGCCACTGTTTGTGCAGTTTTTGCTCACATTCATTATAAAACATTTTTATTGCCGGCGAAGATTGAAGAAAATGAGCCATTGTTATTGCCTGGTTTGCCTAGTTTGTACCCAATTGATGTTCCTGGATTTATTAGGGAGCCTGAAAGTTACCCTGCTTATTTAGCCATGAAAATGAGTCAATTCTCCAATGTGGAAAATGCTGATTGGATTTTTGATAACTCCTTTCAAGAACTAGAAGGAGAGGTACGTCTTCAATAATATCACTATATGTCCGACCACTACTTCATTAATGCTATTTTGTCGCATGTTAATACGGAAATTATTTATGGTGAAAGATGTTTTTCAAGAAAAAATATTTTTTTAGAAAATAAATAGGAATCTTATTTATTTTTGGTGTTTGATATACAAATTAAAGAAAAATAATTTTTCAAGATAAAAAAATATTTTTTTGCGGTGGCGGAGGAGGTTAGCAGGGTGTGGTGTGACGGAAAAAAAAAAAATATCCCAAAAAAAACTTTTTGGAGGGATGAGGTGGGGTGGGGCAGAGAATAGGGAGGTGGTTGGGGTTAGAAAAAATGTAATATCTAGAAAAACATCTTTCTAACTATTTTGCGCAACCAAAAATTGCAAAATGAGAAGATATTTTCTATCATACCAAAAGCACCCTAGGTTTCGTACCTTTTTACTTAGTGATCTTTTGTGGGATCACTCAGTTCTTTCCTATATTCTCTACTGGGGGTGTGCATTCGATTTATCAATTCGATTTTGACCCTTATCGATAATTTCTTATCGATTATCGATTTGTATATATGCTTATCGTTATCGTTTCAATAAGGTTTCGATTTTTTCGATTTCGATTTATCGATTTTGGGGTCTTATCGATTCGGTTATCGATTACACCAATAAGAAAATTTGCGGGATTTTACGGAAAGTATATCCCTATAAACGCGCCTAACTTATATGGATAAAAAGAAGCTAAAACAAGATGAAACCATTTATAACATAAAATTTGTATTAACAAGCACATGCAAGAATACTAAAGTAAGGAATCAAATGTATGCCACCAACACTCCAACGGTATAAATATATAAAACAAGACAAAATACATCATCATGACTAATTTTATTCTCCATTAATTTGAACTTCATTCCCTTGATCTTTAAATATAATTATTCCTTAAATGTGGTAGAGAAAATAATAGGGTAATGGACTTAGAGTAAATGAAATGGTATACATTAGGGAAAATGATATTGTATAGCCGCTTTCAAAATAGTAGCGGAATATATATACATTCTGTATGTTATATTAATCTACACAAATAGGTAATTATTCATTTTATAAGTGTCTACAGTGATAGGGGTGTGCATTCGACTTATCGATTCGATTTTTACCCTTATCGATAATTGCTTATCGATTATCGATTTGTACATATGCTTATCGTTATCGTTTCAATAAGGTTTCGATTTTTTCGATTTTGGTTTTCTCGATTTCGATAACAGATAATCGATTCGATTTATCGATAAACCGATTCGAATGCACACCCCTATTCTCTACACCGAATTCCTTTAACAATGATCAAATTAATAAATCTTGTTGATATGTTTCTAAATAATTTGGTATACGTATTAAATAGAATTTGGATCATGGGTCAAATTTTATAACACTGACCAACTTCTTAAATTAAAACACACAAGTGGCCACTTAACGCAAATTACACGAATGCCACCAAGTTTAAACGTTGAATTTCTTTGAGAATAGTAACTTATGAAGTACAAGTAAGCCATGGTAAAAAAAGAAGACCATTGGCTGTAGAAAATCAATCTTAAAAGTAGTGAAAAAATAGGAAATAACGTATTTTATGATGTTAATTTTGAATTTATTTTTTGGCGTGCAAAATTTCAGATAGCAAGTGGAGTTTCAGAAATCTGGCCAGCAAGGTTAATTGGGCCAATGGTGCCATCATCCTATTTAGATGGCAGAATAGAAGGTGACAAAGGGTATGGAGCAAGTTTATGGAAACCACTTAGTGAAGAATGCCTCAAATGGCTAAAATCAAAGCGAAGTAAATCAGTAATCTATATTTCTTTTGGTAGCATGGTATCACTCACACCACAACAAATGGAAGAACTGGCATATGCTTTAGTTGACAGCAACATGAATTTCCTTTGGGTTGTAAGAGAAATCGAAAAATGCAAATTGCCAAAAAAATTGACAGAATCCACAAATGGAAAAGGGTTAATTGTGTCGTGGTGCAACCAGTTAGAAACATTAGCAAATCAAGCCATTGGTTGCTTCGTGACACATTGTGGATGGAACTCGACTCTCGAAGGACTGAGCCTTGGCGTGCCAATGGTGGCAATGCCACAATGGTCTGATCAAATGACGGATGCTAAATTTATAGATGAGATTTGGGAAATTGGTGTGAGGCCTAAGTTGGATAAGTATGGGATTGTTAGAAAAGAAGAGCTATTGTTTTGTTTAAAGGAAGTAATGGGAGGGGAGAGGAGTTATGAGATTAGGAGAAATGCTAGAGATTGGAAGAATTTGGCTAAGAAAGCAATTAGTGAAGGAGGTAGCTCGGACAAGTCTATTAATGAATTTGTGAACAGTCTTAGTCTAGCATGTCAGATGAAGAAGTACGAGAAATAATTCGTGATTGTCTTTTTCAAAAAAAAATAAAATATATATATATATATATATATATATACCATAAAATCAAAATACACGTTGACTTTAGTTTTAATTTGATTTGATTGAGTTTGGTTTATTCGATATTTCTTAAACAGCATCCCTAGTTGTCGTAAGTGACTACTCCCTGTATTCCATCGGCCACTCATAGTAGAGCCTGTTTGGGCATAAGAACTTTTTACTTTTTTCGAAATGTGTTAACTTTTTTTTCTAAAATTAGTATTTGGTTATAAAATTTTTAATTTTCATGAAAATACGCTGCCTGCCACGATTTTACAGCGATCGCGAAACAACCGCGGCCAAAGAGGCTCTCTGAGTTTGATTGCAGGCTCTCGCGACACAACCGCGGCCAGCGAGGCCCTCTGAACTTTCAGCAGGGTTCTAGCGTATTTTCAGCAGTGATTTGACATTTAATTAATTATTAAATAATTAAATAAATTTTGTCCAACTAATTTTCACATAAATTTATCATGTGCACCACCGTCAATTATGGTATCCTAGCTAGGTAAAGGGAGAAGGGTGAATTGGTGGTAACCCCTCAATTGTCGACTGCCGACCAACATGCACCGTCAATAATTCCTACTATGAGCGAGCGTTACTGTGTTAAACAAAAAAACAAAAAAATGGTTAGGAGAATTAAAGAAATTTAGAAAATAGTAGAGAATTAGAATTATTCCGAGTCCACAAGTCTCTTGTGTGTCCTTAAGGAATTTTAACCCCCTCACACGTTGCCAAGGTAATGGATTAAACCCTCCCAAGACAAAACGGAATAAACCTTCCTGCAATAGTATCAATACAAACTGCAGGATACCAACGAACTCAAAGAACGGAGCAAAATCACACTTGTGAATTTGAGAGAGAGAGACTGCGAATTAAGATGCACTATATTTAGAAGAAAGAAGTTCTGGAGTGTTTTCGTATCTAGAAAATGCAGTCTTACCTCAGAATTTATAGGCATATATCAGAAGATGTGTCTGGAAAAGGTGCATTTTCAGAAAATACGTTGCCTGCCATAGTTCTACAGCGATCGCGGCAGAACCGCGGCCAGAGAGGCTCTCTAAATCTGACAGCAGGTTCTCGCGACAGAATCGCGGCCATCGAGGCCATCTGAACTTTCAGCAGGGTTCTGGCGTATTTTCAGCAGTAATTTGACATCTAATTAATTAATTAATTTTATTTAAACGGCATCCCTAGTTGTCGTAAGTGGCTACTCCCTGTATTCCATCGGCCACTCATAGTAGAGCCTGTTTGGACATAAGAATTTTTTAACTTTTTTTCGAAATGTGTTTGCTTTTTTCCAAAATTAATGTTTGGTTACTAAATTTTTTAATTTTTATCTAAAGATGAATTCTGGATTTTTTTCAAAAAATTAAAAAATTTCAAAGTTTTTCAAAATTTACACTAAAATTATTCAAAAAACTTCAAAAACAACGAAAATTATACTCGTGTCCAAATACAACTCTAATTTTCAAATATAATTTTCGCTTAAAAGAAATTTCACTTTGTTTTTGGAATTTTACATTTAGTATGTCCAAACGACCACTAGATGTACAACTCTCTAAAACATTTGTCTTATACTCTAATGTCGTTTTCAACTTTTTATTAATTAGTCCGATACGTAAGTAATATTAATAGCAAAATAGAATTTAACATCTTTATTACAGGGACAGCTCGTAAGTTTCATTTTCATACTAACCAAACAAAAAGATGGTCAACGAAAAGTAAGAAGAAAATTTTTGTTTAAAAGCGATGTAAAAGAGGAAAAATCGACTAATCCAACTAATTTTAACATGAATTTATCATGCGCACCACCGTCAATTATGGTATCCTAGCTCGGTGAAGGGTGAATTGGTGGTAACCCCTCAATTGTCGACTGCCGACCAACATGCGCCTTCAATAATTCCTACTATGAGCGAGCGTTATTGTGTGAAATAATAAATCAAAAAAACAGTTACGAGAATTAAAGAAATTTAGAAAATAGTAGAGAATCAGAAATATTACGAGTCCACAAGTTTCTTGTGTGTCCTTAGGGAATTTTAAACCCCTCACATATTGCTAAGGTAATTGATTAAATCCTCCAGAATAAAACGAAATAAACCTTCCTGCAACAGTGTCAATACAAACTACAGGAAACCAACGAACTCAAAGAACGGAGCGAAATCACACTTACGAATTTGAGAGAGAGACTTCGAAATAGGATGCAGTATATTCAGAAAGAAAGAAGTTCTGGAGTGTTTTTCGTATCTAGAAAATGCAGCCTTGCCTCAGAATTTATAAGCAAATATCAGAAGAGGTGTTTGAAAAAGGTGCCTTTTCAGAAAATACGCTGCCTACCGCGGTTCTACAGCGATCGCGGCAGAACCGTGGCTAGAGAGACTCTCTGAATCTGACTGCAGGCTCTCGTGACAGAACCGTGGCCAGCGAGGCCCTCTGAACTTTTAGCAGGGTTCTGGGTATTTTCAGCAGTGATTTGGCATTTAATTAATATTAGATAATTAAATAGATTTTGTCCAACTAATTTTGACATGAATTTATCATGCGCACCACCGTCAATTATGGTATCCTAATTAGGTAAATGGAGAAGGGTGAATTGGTGGTAACCCCTCAATTGTTGAGTGCCGACCAACATGTACCTTCAATAATTCCTACTATGAGCGAGCATTATTGTGTTAAGCAAAAAATTTAAAAAATTGTTAGGAGAATAAAAAAAATTTAGAAAATAGTAGAGAATCAGAAATATTCCGAGTCCACAAGTTTCTTGTGTGTCCATAAGGAATTTTAACCCCCTCACACGTTGTAAAGGTAATTGTTTAAAATCCTCACAGGATAAAACGGAATAAACCTTCCTGCAACAGGTGTCAATACAAACTGCAAGATACCAATGAACTCAAAGAACGGATCAAAATCACACTTACTAATTTGAGAGAGAGGGACTGCGAATTAAGATGCAGTATATTCAGAAAGAAAGAAGTTCTAGAGTGTTTTTCGTATCTAGAAAATGCAGCTTTGCCTCAGAATTTATAGGCAAATATCAGAAGAGGTGTCTGGAAAAGGTGCATTTTCAGAAAATACATTGCCTGCCATGGTTCTGCAGCTATCGGGGCAGAACCGCGGCCAGAGAGGCTCTCTGAATCTGACAGCAGGCTCTCGCGACAGAACCGCGACCAACGAGGCCCTCTGAACTTTCAGCAGGGTTCTAGCGTATTTTCAGCAGTGATTTGATATTTGATTAATTATTAAATAATTAAATAGATTTTGACCAACTAATTTTGACATGAATTTATCATGCACCACCCTCAATTATGGTATCCCAGCTAGGTAAAGGGAGAAGGGTGAATTGGTGGTAACCGCTCAATTGTCGACAGCCGACCAACATGCACCGTCAATAATTCCTACTATGAGCGAGCATTACTGTGTTAAACAAAGAATCTAAAAAACTATTAGGAGAATTAAAGAAATTTAGAAAATAGTAGAGAATCAGAAATATTCCGAGTCCACAAGTTTCTTGTGTGTCCTTAAGGAATTTTAACCCCCTCTCACGTTGCCAAGGTAATGGATTAAATCCTCACAAAGCGGAATAATCCTTCCTGCAACAGTGTCAATACAAACTGTAGGATACCAACGAACTCAAAGAACGGAGCAAAATCACACATACGAATTTGAGAGAGGGAGACTGCGAATTAAGATGCAGTATATTCACAAAGAAAGAAGCTCTGGAGTGTTTTTCGTATCTAGAAAATGCAGCCTTGCCTTAGAATTTATAGGCAAATATCAGAAGAGGTGTGTGGAAAAGGTGCCTTTTCAGAAAATACGATGCCTTCCACGGTTCTACAGCGATCGCGGTAGAACCGCGGCCAGAGAGGCTCTCTGAATCTGACAGTAGGCTCTCGCGACAGAACCGCGGCCAGCGAGGCCCTCTAAATTTTCAGTAGGGTTCTGACGTATTTTCAGCAGTGATTTGACATTTAATTAATTAATTAATTTTTCTTAAACAATATCCCTAGTTGTCGTAAGTGACTACCCCCTGTATTCCATCGGCCACTCATAGTAGAGCCTGTTTGGGCATACGAATTTTTTTTACTTTTTTTCAAAATGTGTTTACTTTTTTTTCCAAAATCAATTTTTGGTTACAAATATTTTTAATTTTTACTTGAAGATGAATTTTATTTTTTTCAAAATTAAAAAAATTCCAAAAAATTGTATTTTAAAATTTTCACTCAATTTTTTCATAAAATTTCAAAAAAAACAAAAGTTATACTTGTGTCCAAACACAATTCTAATTTTTAAATATAATTTTCGCTTAAAAGAAATTTGACTTTGTTTTTGGAATTTTACATTTAGTATGTCCAAACGACCACTAGATGTACAACTCTCTAAAACATTTGTCTTATACTCTAATGTCGTTTTCAACTTCTTATTAATTAGTCCAATACGTAAGCAATATTAATAGCAAAATAGAATATCTTTATTACAGGGACAGCTCGTAAATTTCATTTTCATACTAACCAAACAAAAAGATGGTTAACGAAAAGTAAGAAGAAAATTTTGTTTAAAGGCGATGTAAAAGAGAAAATTCAACTAATTCAACTAATTTTGACATGAATTTCTCATGCGCACCACCGTCAATTATGGTATCCTAGCTAGGTAAAGGGAGAAGGGTGGATTGGTGGTAACCCCTCAATTGTTGACTGCCGACCAACATGCGCCGTCAATAATTCCTATTATGAGCGAGCGTCACTGTGCTAAAAGAAAAATAAAAAAAACAGTTAGGAGAATTAAAGAAATTTAGAAAATAGTAGAGAATCAGAAATATTCTGAGTCCACAAGTTTTTTGTGTGCACTTAAGGAATTTTTACCCCATCACACGTTGTCAAGGTAATAGATTAAATTCTCCCAGGATAAAACGGAATAATCTTCCTGCAACAGTGGAAACACAAAGTGCAGGATACCAACGAACTCAAAGAACGGAGCAAAATCACACTTACGAATTTGAGAGAGAGATTGCGAATTAGGATGCAGTATATTCAGAAAGAAAGAAGTTCTGGGGTGTTTTTCGTATCTAGAAAATGCAGTCTTGCCTCAGAATTTATAGGCAAATATCAGAAGAGGTGTCTGGAAAGGTGCATTTTCAGAAAATACGCTGCCTGCCGCGGTTCTACAGCGATCGCGGCAGAACGGCGGCTAGAGAGGCTCTCTGAATCTGACTGCAGGCTCTCACAACAGAACCGCCGCCAGCGAGGCCCTCTGAAGTTTCAGCAGGGTTCTGGCGTATTTTCAGCAGTGATTTGACATTTAATTAATTATTAAATAATTAAATAGATTTTGTCCAAAAATAATCTTATCGTTCGATCGTTTGAGGGTTTATTCTCTTCAACTCTTTTTAAGAGCTTTAAGAAGTGATTCTATATATAAGCACATAAATATGGCTGTTCCTCAACAATGAGGAACAAAGTGTAAGACAAAGGTTCACTTGTTCAAATTTTTATTTTCCCTCCATTTCCAATTCACACTTCTTCTACTTTAAAGCCCAATGGCTTAAAGTCTCCAACACTACCTTTAAAGCATGGGATTTACGAGTCCAAATTAATCGAAATTCTCAAACAAATACCAAATACCCCGTGGAAAAAAAATTAACATCGATTGACAATATATAATAAAGATTGACAAATATTTGGCCTTATATTAGATTTGGCAAAGACAATCAAATACCAGACATTATGTAGTTAAATTCCAAAAAACCAAAAAATCAAAACCTACAAACTACTTATACTCTCTCCTCGTAAGCCCAACTCTACTTCTTTTTGTCGCTCCCTCTCTCTCTCCCTCCATATTTCTTCTTACAACTCTCCTCTCTCTTTCTCTCATGGTAATTTAGGGATCTTGATAATACGCAAAATTG
Organism: Nicotiana benthamiana; assembly: GCA_034376525.1. Taxonomy (NCBI): domain Eukaryota; kingdom Viridiplantae; phylum Streptophyta; class Magnoliopsida; order Solanales; family Solanaceae; genus Nicotiana; species Nicotiana benthamiana. The sequence goes on along the minus strand of CM067340.1, from coordinate 50,910,010 downwards.
TTATTCTTTTACTAACGAGAAAAATTATTTTACTTATTATTTTCTATCTCTCCTCTCTCTTCTTTTATTTTATTTTCTTCGAAAAAATATCTTTTCTGATTATTCTTGTATAGGGTCAAATTTGATCCTTAACGTCTCTATGCTGATGGGTACGCCTTTGAGCATATGTCGACTAGGTCAAGGGCATGACCTAGACGTGGCAACAAAAGCAACGTCGTTTAATACTCAGCGGCTTCACTAAGAATACGTTACCTACTTTTGTACCTTTTAAATTATTTCGAGGAAGGTTTCCTATTATATAAAGGAGACCTTCATACTGTAAAGGGGCATCATTATTATTCTCGAATAATACAATTCTTATCTCTCTCTACCTCTGTCTCTATCTCTAACGATTACTTCTCTCTCAAGTTCATATTATCTTTTTTATCTTTCAGATCTACAATAACAAGATCGTTCTTTTCATCTCTAGGTCATATTATATTTAATTACGATTTAGCCTCGTTTAATTTTGATTGTTTTTAAGCATACAAAGTATATCAATAACTTTTGAGCCAAATAATTTGGCACCGTCTGTGGGGATTTCGAGAATCAAAATCCTAGTTTGCACCTAGAGAACAACCGAGGTAGTCAGGATGCTGAACCAGGATACCTGAGGGAATTACTTAGTGACATAGAGAAAACCAACTTTGCGCGCAGACGCGAACAACCCCACTGGCCGCCGAAGCCGCCTTCCCCAACACGCACGATAAATATGATCGTCGGAGGCGGCGACGACTTGGCGATAAATCACGTCAAGTTCACCACCACGCACAAGCTAAAATGGACCATTGCCCATGAACGGTATGACGACTTCGAAGATAGTATCACCTTCGATAAGTGTGATGCCGACAATTTTCTTTTCCCTCATTACGATGCTTTAGTTATTACTTTTCGTATTACCGATACATATGTTAAAATAATCATGGTTGACGACGAAAGTGGCACCTGTATTATCCATCCAAGGGTCCTTATACAAATGGGACTTGAGGATAAGATAATATCGTGCTGCATAACACTAACTGGTTTTAACAATGCAGTGTAACGGACATCCGGAGAAATATTACTGCCAGTTTTAGCAGGAGGAGTCACGCTGGAAAAAACTTTCCACGTGATGAGTCAGGAATCGACGTACAACGCCATCATAGGATGCCCATTGATACATGCCATGCGAGGGATCCCTTCTAGATTTTACCAAGTGGTCGAATTCCCTACCCCATGGAGAGTATTCAGCATTCGAGGCGAGCCATGCATCACACAGGAATGCTACAAAATAGCTCAAGACTGCGCCTACACCAAACAACTAAAGGGGGCGAGTGCAGAGGCATAACAATCAGCCGTGTCGGTGACTAAGGTCAATCCGATAATGGAAGCCACTAGAGATCCCGACATCGCGGAGACCTGTGGAGCAACGGTCGAAAATCTCGACCCAGTCCAATTGGGCGACACCAACCTTACAAAGTAAGCCTACATCGGGCACGACCTCACCAACCCAAGTAAGTATCGTGAATTCCTAACTAACCATGCAAATTTATTTGCTTTTTCCCATTCAGATATGTCGGGAATCCCGCGAGACATCGCCACCCACAAGCTGAATGTCAATCCAATACACCCGCCCGTGCGACAGATGAGAAGATATTTCAACGCCGCTATCAACGAAGCGGTCAGCGAGGAAGTAGATAAGTTACTGGTCAATGGTTCCATCAAAGAATGGAAGTACCCCAGTGGGTCGTCAATGTCGTTATGGTCAAAAAGAAAAAAGGGAAGTGGAGAATGTGTGTGGATTTTCACGATCTGAACAGCGCATGCTCTAAGGATTTGTTCCCATTGCCACACATTGACCTATTGATCGACGCCACTGCGGGACACAAACTATTGAGCTTCCTAGATGCCTACTCCGGCTACAATCAAATCATGATGCCGAGGAGGACCATGAGATAATGACTTTCATCACACCCTAGGGAACATATTGCTACAAAGTAATGCCCTTCGGGATAAAAAATACAGGGGCTATGTACTAAAGACTGGTCACTAAAATGTTCAAAGAACAGCTCGGTAAAGCCATGGAAGTCTATATCGACGATATGCTGGTAAATTTGACAAGGAAAGAGGACCAAATCGACCATCTGAAAGAAGCTTTCGGGATATTGAGAAGGCACGGAATGAAGCTGAACACCGAGAAATGCGCCTTTGGCGTAGCCTCAGGAAAATTCTTAGGATTTCTCGTATCACAAAGAGGTATCAAGGTCAACTCAGATCAGATCAAGGTGATAGACGCAATACCCAAAAAGGACAATGCCATAAATTTTATGGCACTTATCCAGATTCATCTCACGATCCTCCGACAAGTGCCATAAATTTTGCAATGTGTTCAAAAGGACAATGGGTTACAATGGAATGAAGAATGCATAGAAGCCTTGAGAAAATTGAAAACATATCTATCTTCGCCACCATTGCTAGCCAAAGCACAGCAAGATGAGCCGTTGCTGGTGTATTTGGCTGTATCCGAGGTCGCCGTCAGGCAGTCTTGGTTGGAGAAAATAAAGGTACACAATCTCCTATTTACTATATTAGAAAAACCTTAGTGGACCCCAAAACACGGTATCCACACCTTATAAAGTTAGCTCTAGCTTTGGTCGTAGCTTCAAGGAGTAGAGATTGCAAAAATACCAGTCGAAAATCCATAAGTTAATGGCTTAATTCGAGAGTGCCACTTCGAACAAATTCAAAGGGCACAGAACGTTGAAGCAGACGGTTTAGAAAAACTGGCCGCAGCCAATAAAAACTTCAACAAAGAAAGCTTGGTCACCCTCCTTCATTCAGCCATTGATCACACTGAGGTACTCTCTTTAAATTTAACTTGGTACTGGTGCAACCAATTCGTGTCCTATTTGCAGGATGGGACACTCCCATTCGACCAAAAAGAAGCAAAGAAGCTCCGCATACAGGCCGCCCAATATTTCCTGATAAATCACGAGCTCTATAAAAGAACATTTGGCGGACCCTTGTCCAAGTGCCTAGGCCGCACCAAACAAGAACAGTACTCAAAGAGGTACACGAGAGTCACTGCAGTGCCCACATAGGTAACCGTGCCATCGTGCACTGCATAATACGGGCCGGCTATTACTGGCCCACTATGAAGAAGGAGGCTGCAGAATACGTTCGCCGATGCGAATCGTACCAAAAGTATGCCCCTATGATACATCAACCAGGAGAACCCCTCCACTCAGTCACTTCCCCATGGCCTTTCATTAAATGGGGTATGGACCCAGTAGGTCCCCTATCAGCGGGATGAGGAAAGGTACGATTTATGTTAGTTTTAATTGACTATTTCTCCAAGTGGGTGGTGTTGACGCCCCCCTTTTTACCTCCTTAAAAGAAAGCAAAATCGGGTTTTACGACATTATGGGCAAAACAACTTTATTTCCCGTTTCGAAATTGGGTTATGAAATTGGAAGATTCACCACCTAATGATTATAGTGCATTAGAACACTTAAGAGAGATTATCTTGAAAAGGAAACCAGAGTTCGGGTAAGAGCTTGAGATTATCTCGAGGGGAAGGTGTTAGACACCCCTCAAGATCCACTAGCGTGGTTCCCGGCCATGTTAATCGTGACTTTATAAAAAAATAAAATAATTAAAACAAATAAGGTTCACACATGTAACATTCGCACGACTTGAAAAGCTTTAAAGAAGGAAAAAGGACGTAAATCTAAAATAAAAGAGAGTTGATTTGGAAAAGCATTACTATATTTAGATAAAGAAAACAAAAGAGAGAAATGGTCCTAGGTTTAACTATAATATGGATTATTTGATGCAATATCCCACACATATTCCCAAAGAGGGGTAGCTTTATGATATTATCACATCGTCATCATCTCCATATTCTAGCCTTCCCACCCCTTAGAGGTTATTTAAGCGTGTGAATTGATCACGAATGATTATTGCGTGCTACTGCCCGTCCCGTCCTATAGATCCTAGAGGGCACTTCGGATCACTATTCCTATGAGGTAGGAACTAGGTACAAACCCTTAAGTTTTAAGGTTAAAATACTAGGCGACATTCAAAAACAAATAGGACTTGCACGTAAGGGAATCATATAGATCATATAAAAGGCTCAAATAACCCTCTATAATAGAACACGTAAGTAGCACGACTCAAACACATGCAAGGTCTAAGGAAGAGAGAGTTCTAAAAGTTGGAGTGTTGACAAATATATTTAAGACAGCAGCTGAAACAGTTTTAAAAAAAAAACGGAATTCGTATAAAAGGTTGGATGGAAATATTTGGGACTTGAGAAAGGCAAACGGGTGTGTGACAGTTTAGAAATCGGAGGGAAAACCTTTCAAACACACTTGAAAATACATAAAACGTATGATGAACCAATTTTCAGACAGGAGAGGTAAAGCAGATGTAAAACTATTCAGGGTTGCAGAAGATACAATATGCAGACAAGTTTTAGAAAATAGTAATCCAGTTCTAGACTAGGAAAAAGAGTAACTTAGAAAAATACTTGCGCATAAGGGATTGAAATAAGGCAGAAGTTTAGTGTAAAAATCAGCGGACCTTAGAGAGGCAAAAAAAAAATCAGCCGGTTTGAAAGGGGTGAATAGCCTAAGCAGGATTTAAGGCGAGTAATCAATTTCATTTAACCTAAGGTTTGCCTAGGAGTCGCTTAACCAGTTTTATATTTTGTTTAGCAAGATAAGTGAGGCAATCAACAGTTTCAAAAGAGAGACCCTAAGTACATGATTTCTAATGCATATAAAGGCCCTAAAACATGGTATCTAAATGCAAAGCAGTAATTTGGTTACTGATTGTAATTATAAAGATAACAATCTGAAAATAAAATCCCTAAGAACATGATTTCTATATGTGAGATGCATGTCCTATACATGGTTTCTATTACGCAAATAGGTAAATAAAACCATAGAAGCATGTTTTCTACCCATTCCCTTAATAATCATGCATAACCCTCCCCAATTTCACTATAATCCCCATTACTCTTTACAAATTATTATAGCCAAGTAATAAAAATACAACAGTTATAAAGGAAAATAAGAAGTTATTCTATAGAGAGCCTTCAGCCAGGCCCAAGCATCTCCAACCTCACTCCTTTAGAGTTTCACAGCCATTACCAAGGCTTGGGTGCGGCAAAGTTACCCAAGGGTGGGTTTGAACCCCTGGCCAATACCAAGCACCCAAAATGTCCCAATTAGACAAGTACAAGCATGGAAGTGCCAGCCATATGCATCAGAGTTCCATGGGTGCCCAAAGCTCCCATGGCAATGCTTGCACTAAGGGGAAGACCCTAAAGCTCTAAGAATGAGATTATAATTGAAAGAGTTGAAAACAATTGAGAGACAGTTTAAGAAAATAGTTCAAAGAATTGAGAGAGTTAAGAAGAGAGTTGGAAAAGTTGAGACAGTTTAAGAAAATAGTTGAAAAAGTTTTTTGAAATTATTTTAGACTGGCCAAGTTTAAAACTGCAGGGCATCACACAAATAGGGGGGCAAGGGAAAAGGGGACAAATAAATAAAGTGAACTACAAACATACAGAAATATGTTGGAGGAAAATAATCGGACATGATTGTAAGCCAATGGTTCAATTTCTTACTGCACCAAATTCTAATACACTTAGCTACAAACAGAGATTTTAGGTTAAACAAGTAGCCAAGCAGACATGGATGCATGGTAGTAGCACACAGGGAAGGGTATACATTCATTGAGACAGGGAGGGGAAAAGGGAGCAAATAAGTAAAGTGTACAGTCAACATATTTGAGGAAAATAATCAAGCATGGTTGTAAAACAAGGATTGAATTCTTACTGCACCAAATTCCAAATATAATCAACCCCAGGGAGAGGTTTCAGGGCTGTTAAGTAGCCAAGCAATAGTGCACATGGAAGAAGAACATGCATTGAGACAAGGAAATGGGAATAGGGGAAAACATGCTAAGTTAGACTAGTAGACTGACAACTACATGCTAGTGGCAATAAGATCAAATGAACCATAGGTAAAAGCACACAAGAAATAATATGAATTGCAAAACTAATAGGAGCATGTTGTTGTGGAAACTGTATATTAAATAGGTGACATATCAATTGCAGGTATAGGATACAATAGCAATGTAATAATGCAAAAAGGGAGAGCAAAGTGTGCAAAGAATGAGAGCAGCAATGTGAGTAACAACAGTAGGAGAATAACAACAACAATATGAGAATAGCAGCAACAACCGACCCAATGTAAACAAACAAATAGAACCCAATAGTGAAAAGTAATCAACCCAAGTTACTCAATCTTGGCTGTTAGCCGATTGAGTGTTCAAAGAAGAGAATAAGAGAGTATAGTAATAGCAGAGAAAGAGAGAATTTAGAGAGTTTTAGATTGTGAGAGCAGTATGTGTTGGTTGTCTTCAAAGAGAAAAGGAGGGGGGGAGTATTTATAGTATTGAAAACGAGTAAACAAATAAGGTATCAACCCATATTTATGGAACTGATATCAATCATAATTAAATAAGTATAGGGACTCCCCTTTAATTAAGGAATAATAGTCAAACGGTAATAAGCAGTCATTTTTAAAAGGAAAGGAATCACAAAGTATGGCACGGTCACATAAGAAAACAAAAAATAGTATAAGGTATACAATGAAGACTAGGTGCATAAGACTTTAACGAGGGAAATATGTCAAGCAAATAAGTAAACATACTAGTGTACACATATAAGGAAAAGTACCACTTTAATTCTGGAAAATAATTTTCAAGATTGAAAACCTAGGAAATCAGTTATTAGTTGGGGAATGTATCCCACTGATTGAGGAAGAAAATTCGAAATCAATACCAAAATTGTAAGGAGAAAACACAAATCACAATTTAAGGCTAGTAATCACAGTCTTAAAGAGAGCTTTTAAGAATCACTATAAAATCACCATGTAAACAGCCAGAAAAACCTTAAGAGAAGAACAACAACATGGCATGGGAATGAAACACTAGCAACAAAAATCAAAGTAAAGAGCACGGAGCTCATTGAAGGAACCAGAAGAAACATGTAAATAGGCAAATACAGATACAAACATGTAGGGTTAGGGTTTTTATCAGGTTTTAGCGTAAGTGTTTATAAGTAGTATAGAGAGTTACGGATTAATACTCAAAATCAGAGAAGTAAAGTGTTTTCAAAAGGGGTTAAGAAACTCTAGCAATAGAAATAACAGTATGGAACCCAAGTTAATAAGGAAAACAAACAAACAAGTGAAATAAAAAAACACAAACGAATATATAGCACTCAGAATACTAGAAGAAACAATTTTGAAGAAGGAGTCCGAAACCCTAATTTGAAAGTGTGTAATCATCCGAAAAAATTAAAATAACCGGAAACGCTATGTAAAAATTGAGTAGAAAACAAAACTCAGACTAAGAGTTGTCTTAAAAGAGTAGAGATTAAAGAGAGAAAAAATTAGGGGTTTTCAAACAAATTAGGGAAAATGAAGAACCTGGCTGTGAAACTCGTATACAATGCCATAGAAGGCATCATGTCGGACCCAAGTGAAGCTTCAGTGGCCTCTTTCATGGCGGAAGCTGCTGGCTTCAAACTATAGAGAGAAAACTGCGATACAAGGACTCTATGGTTGCTGGAAGTTGAGAGAAGTGAGGGAGAAGCGAGCCGGAGATGCGATGATCTTCATCGGAGAAGGAGGAGAAAACCAGAAGGTTCTAGAGAGACGAAGGGTTAAAGAGCATTTGGAAGTGAAAGGGAGACTGATCTGTGAAAATTGAGGGTTTTGGGGGATCGTTTGTTTTTAATTATGGTAATGAGATCTGGTCCGTTGATCTTATTTGATCAACGGCTCAGATTAAATTAAAGGAGGGTCGGGTAAACTAAAAGGTGTGGGTTATTGAATTGGGTTAAAAATTTTGGGCTGAAATATGAGCTGATTTTGGCTATATTTTAAATAAATCTTGGCTATAGTTTAAATAACCAATTTTTAACAACTGCCCCTCTTTACCCGAGGAAGATGAAAGAGTTGTCGGGTAAAGACAGGATGGCCAATTTTGACCGGAAATGACGATTGTAAGAGAAGTTTGACCGCGCACTAGATTTTGAGCAGCCTACATATCCTTGGTTTTGCAGGAATCAGGCCGTATGTAGTTCAGGAGCCATTGGCGGAATATGCCAGTGAAAATTTTGGAAGAGGCGGACACAAACGGGGTTTGAAATTTTGTCAAGGGTTCGGAGATCGGACAGTTACGAAAAACTGGAGCGGGATTGCTCCCGCTGAGACGACCATGCCGGTACCTGAAAATGAAACGTGTGCGGATATATTGCATAATTTAAATGTGATGCAAGTTCCCTTTGGACCATGAATGCTGTCTTCGGACGATTAAGATGGCGTCCTCAGACTATAACGTCCTGGGCTATGAAGAGCATAAAAGTAAAGATTCACAGACCATGAAATGGTGCTCTCGGGCTATGCGGATGGTGCCTCTAAACTATGACGCCTTTGAATAAGTTGGCGATATTTCAACCCATGAAAAGGTGGCAATCTTTTAGCCGGATGAATGCAAGGGTGCGATTTTTCAGCAAAAATGTAAAATAAAGGAGGTGGAGCTTAACCTCGAAAGGCAGAGAATAGCCTTATGCAATGTGGGATGGAGACAGAGCTTAGTCTCGAAAGGAAGAAAATAGCTTTATGCAATATGGAGGTAGAGCTTAACCTCGGAAGGCAGAGAATATCCTTATGCAATGCAGGATGGAGGCAGAGCTTGCCTCGGAAGGCAGAGAGTAGCCTTATGCAGGATGGAGGCAGAGCTTAGCCTCGGAAAGCAGAGAGTAGCCTTATGCAATGCGAGATGGAGACATAGCTTAGTCTCGAAAGGCAAAAAATAGCCTTATTCAAGATGGAGGTAGAGCTTAACCTAGGAAGGCATAGAATAGCCTTATGAAATGCAGGATAGAGATGGAGCTTAGCCTCGGAGGGTAGAGAGTAGCCTTATGCAGGATGGAGGTAGAGCTTAGCCTCGAAAGGCATAGAGTAGCCTTATGCAATGTAAAATGCAGGATGGAGGCAGAGCTTAGCCTCGGAAGACAGAGAGTAGCCTTATGCAGGATGGAGGCAGAGCTTAGCCTTGGAAAGCAGGGAGTATCCTTATGCAATGCAAAATGTAGATGGAGACAGTGCTTAGTCTCGAGAAATGCAGAAATATAAAGGAGAGGACGATGGTGATTTTCTTAGTTGGTAGATGATTGCGCTATCAATGACTGCTAGGGGAATCGTTGAATGTAGCGAGCCTTTGCGAGGTATGTAGTGGTTTCGGGAACTTCAATTTCGTAAAGCTCCTGCATTGCCTATTTGTACCCTGGATTCCTGCATCAAAAGAAAGATCGTGAGTTCTGTAAAGAGGGAGGTTAGTTGGCATCCCTCTGTTGTTAATAACGCTTTACGCTAGAGGGGGGGGGGTGAATAGCGTTTTAAAATTATTAAGCGTTTTAGTGCGGAATTTAAAAACTTTGCAGAAATTAAAACAAGTGCAGTAAAATAAACTTACACAAAGATGTATCCTGGTTGGCCACAAACGTGGTTAGTCCAGTCCCCGAGAGACTCTCTCGAGATTTCCACTAAACTTGTCAAGCTTACGGGTGCTTAACAAACCGTTACAGCTGAGGACACAAGCCTCACCTAGGTGCTCGGGGATCACAATCCCAAAGACTTCAATTGCTCGGGGATACCAATCCCAAAGACTTCAATTGCTCGGGGATAACAATCCCAAAGACTTCAATTGCTCGGGGATAACAATCCCAAAGACTTCAATTGCTCGGGGATAACAATCCCAAAGACTTCAATTGCTCGGGGATAACAATCCCAAAGACTTCAATTGCTCGGGGATAACAATCCCAAAGACTTCAATTGCTCGGGGATAACAATCCCAAAGACTTCAACCGAGGAAACACAAGTTCCTCAACAAACGAGAATCGCAATTCTCTTACAAACACAAAGACACACTCACTTTACAAAGTACTCCTCAATGAGTAGATATGAGTAGAAATAGTACGCTCAAGATCACAACAACTTAGCTCAATAGAATGGTTCTTCAAAAAGCTTTATAGATGAATGAAAATGATGATCAATGTAAGAAAGCTTTTAGCAATGAAAATACTTAAATTGTATGTGTTGTTGTTGTGAAAACACTGAGTTAAACCTGTATTTATAGGTGAAAAACTCAGTCTTACCGTTGTCTAATTGCCAATTAAGGATTGCTGAAATTACTCAGTGACAATCGATTGTCAGGACTAAACAATCGATTGTTTGCCTATCAGATCAAAAAATCAATCCCAGATTTTACGTTAACAATCGATTACTTCAAACCAATAATCGATTAATTATAACGTTAAAAAATCCTTTCCAATTTTTGGCATAAAACATCGATTATCAGGAAATCAATAATCGATTATTTTAACAACGTTCAGAAAATCTTTTCCAGATTTTACGCTAAAACATCGATTGTTAAATATCACAATCGATTACCTGAAGGTAATTTGAAAAAAATATGACAACGGTCAGCTTCAACAATCGATTATCAAATAGAACAATCGATTATTAATTAATTTCAAAACTTACTGTCTCATATATAATCGATTATCAAAAACCACAATCGATTATTAATTAATTTCAAAACTTACTGTCTCATATATAATCGATTATCAAAAGCCACAATCGATTATTAATTAATTTCAAAACTTACTGTCTCATATATAATCGATTATCAAAAGCCACAATCGATTATCATTTTACTTAAAATCACTGGGAGACATTTTTCTCATTCCAATCGATTACCATTAGTTCATAATCGATTTTTATGAGTTTTGAAAACTTTGCCTCAGTTAACAATCGATTATCGAAAGTACACAATCGATTGTTATGCAGTTTGCAAAAACCTGATGTTAACTGGCTTACTCACAATCGATTATCATTAATTCATAATCGATTGTTATGTAGTCTTGGCTTAGAGATACTCGATTATCATAAGTACATAATCGATTATCTTAGCCCAGATTTTTGAGGCATGTTTGGAAAACATTTTAACAAATGTGAATATGCATAGTTTAAAATCATTTGACACTTACTTTAAATATGCATGATTTTGGAAAAAATAATTTTAGTAGAGAAGCCATGTTATGAGCCAAGATTGAGGAATCAAGATCACAATTAATATTGACTCAATTATAACATTTCCAAGCATTGTCTTGAGCTTCTTGTAATGCATCCATTATGTGCTTGTCCTTGAGCACTGCTATATATCGCTTATTGCTTTGTTTGACATTCATCAAAACCTACAAAAGAACACACGTTTAGTGTATTGCATTTGAAACGTGTTTCCAACAATTTCCCCCTTTTTGATAATGGCAAACATAGGCGGGATATATGCAATAATTATTTTGATAAACCAAGACAAGTGTCATGTTCCCCCTCAATTCATGTTCCCCCTCACTTTAAGCATGAATGAAGTTGAGAGCATATAGCATAATATAGCATACTTCTTGATATCCCGTTTCTTCCCCCTTTTGCCATTAGCAAAAAAATGTACACAAGGGAAGAATAACAAATATGAAATAAACACAAGTTTATTTATTGGAAAAAAATTATAACAGTACAAGGGTGGAACAAAACATGACTAACCAACAAAAACAATAAACCAATAACAATTTCACATTCATCATTCAACAATTTCACATAGATAAAATAGCAATTTCATCATTCATCACCCCCATCCCCTTCATCATCATTTGGAGGCGCTTGATATGGCACCATCTGAGCATAGGCATAATTCACGTGATCAAAGTAACCATGGACCTCACGTGTTAATTGAGTAATTTGGTCAGAAATGGTCCGGAGGGTAGGCTCCTGAGGAGGATGAGCACGACGGGCTTGTCGATTTTGAGGAGGAGCGGGAGCATGATCACCATCATGCGGAATGCCGGCAATGAGGTGGAGGTTATCTTCAGAAATTAGAATGGGAATGCCGTTAACATTGGTAACAAGTTCACCCTCATCATTTTTGTGAAGGTTGGAGTAAAAAGCTTCAACCAAAGAAATGTTGTAGTAGGGGTGAGTAAGGAGTAGGAAGTTGAAAAGATGGCACTCTCTTAGCATATTCGCGGCTGGAATGAATGGTGCAATAAGAGCGTTTGTTGAAAAGCGAGGAGGGAGAATAAGGCGTTTCTCAAATTTGGTTACGAACCGGGTGAGCTCTTCATTGGATTCAAAAAATAGAACCGATCCATCTTGATATGGATGGCGAGAAGAAGAGGCACCTTGTTTGGAACGAGCACGTTTGGAGTTGCGGCTTGACATTTTTTTTTTTTTTTTTGAAAAGAATGTGCTAGGATTTTTCAAAGAAAACAAGAGAATTTGATGCTTGGAAGCTTGAGTGAGTATACAAGAGCATATGTGCAGCCTATATATAGAGAAGGAATGAGTCTTACATTTATTGGAAAAGATTTGAAGAGATGTGAAGTCTGAAACGGTAAAAATAAATTCACTGACCGTACGACAATCGATTGTTTGAATGGAATAATCGATTGTCATTAATGAAGATGATCTGACACATCGATTACACGCCAGAACGGTAAAAATTTGAAAGAGATAGTCGATTGTCAAACTTGGTAATCGATTGTTTGTCATATTTATGACCTGACAGGAATCGATTATAGAGCCAAAACGGTAACAAGTTTAAAACAGATAATCGATTGTCAGTATATAGTAATCGATTGTTTACTCACAGAGAGTTTGAATTTTGGCAAATAATCGATTGGCAGAACAAATAATCGATTGTTTGGAAGGAGGATGCTAAAATGATGAAACTTAATTCTATCAGGCAATGTAAACAGTCAACAAGATTTCATGGCAGAAAATTGAATCAACAAATAATCGATTATTGATACTGATAATCGATTGTAAGCATAAATAATCGATTATGATCGATTTTTCTTGTATCAAGATAATTCATACTTTCCTCTTACCTTTTTGGGGGGATGCCTGCAAAATAGAATTAAACATCTCCGACGCTCAAGTCAATAATCTATAAATGAAATGATAACTTTGAAACTTGTGTAGTCGGGTGAAGAACGTGAACTCTTAAGAATTTTGTCCTAGGATGTTCTTAAGAGGGTTTAGGGTACTTACCTTCCCTTCGACTTTGCCAATTACCTGATTTTGAGCATCCTCCGTTCATTTTGGTCCTTTGGCTCATTCTTCAATTTGAGAAGCTTCTTTCACAATTTTGCCTTTGTCTTCCTTGTATTTTGTCTTTTTTTTAAAAAATTCGAAAATACTTCCGATTTAAAGAAGTCTCTAAACCGACTTTTCGTCTCTTCCTCCTTCTTTGTGCTTTAATTGAAGGAATTTTGAATTCGTCTCCCGTCAAGTGTTTGGAGCATCCACTACACTTGATTCCTTCAAGCACACCTGCAAAACAAATCAATGCTCTTTTGGTACCCATGCCATTTTGGGTCCTTGAGGGTTATGCATACTATAATGATATGTTTGAGTAGCATGTCTATGTCTAGTAAAGCATGCGGGAGCAATATGACCAATTCGTCTACAATAATGACATGTCACATTTGGATTATGCATGCGTCTAGGCTCATAGTAGCTGGAATAATGCACATTGTTTTCTCTATTTTCATTTCTCCTAATTTGAGCACCATAATCATTTCTAGGTTGAACATTTCGGGATCTTCTAGCATGATCACTGTTGTGCCTAAAATATGCATCATGTCTATGGTGACGATTGCTAGGTGGAAGGTCATGTCTAGGTCTCCTAATATTTTGTCTAGCATGCATGTTAGTTTTAGGAAAGACATTTTTGTTATTAATCCTAGGTTGAGCTCTAGGTGGTTGGGTTTTTGCATCAACCTCTTCTTCATTTATGAAGCCTATTCCATGCTTGGTTGATTTCAAGTTATCAAGCACCACATTCAAGTTTTTATGAGAGGAGTTGAATTTGTCTAGTGTGCCTTTTAATCTACCTACTTCATTCTTAAGGACTACACAAGAAGCACAATTTTTTGTAGAACTCTCGGGCTTGTCAGAACTTCTTTTCCCATAAAACTTATTTTGTTCTAGTAGCTTCTCATTTTCCAAAACCAATTTTTCTAATTCTTTTTCTTTTAATGAAAACTGTTTTTGAAAATCTTGTTCTTTTAGAGAAGCACTTTCTCTTAAACTAGTGACGGTTTTTGTAACTTTGAGAAATTCAGCATACAATTCATCAAAGGCATTTCTCATGTCATCAAGAGTATAAAAATTTTGAGAAGAGATTTGACTTACTTCACTTTGATTTTCTTCCTGTGCCATGAGGCAGAGATTTGCCGCTTCTTCATTTTCTTCTTCACTGGATTCGTCTCCGGAATCTCCTCCCCAAGATATGTATGCTCGTTGCTTCTTGAAGGGTTTCTTCTCCTTTTTAAGATTTGGGCAGTTTGTTTTGATATGCCCTGTTTCACCACATTCATAACATTTAACTTGCTCACCTTGCTTTTTCCCTTTGCGGTCATATTCTTTTCGCATGAATTTTTGGAACTTTTTGATGATGAGTCCAAATTCGCTATCTCCATCCTCTTCAATCGGTGATTGACTTGTGCTCGCCTTTAGAGCAATCTTTTGCCTTCTTTGTTCATCAATAACAGGGTTAAAAATAGTGGATTCATAAGTCTTAAGATTACCTCTAAGAGCGTCTATGGTGACGTTCGTGATTCCAATTGACTCTTGAATCGCATCAGCCTTTGATCGCCATGCCGGTGTTAGGCTCCTAAGGATTTTTCGAACTAGTTCTTTGTCTGTGAACGTCTTCTTGAGCGCGTGGAGATCATTCACTATTGATGAGAACCGCTCAAACATCTCGTCTACCTTTTCGCCTTCATTCATATGGAACAATTCGTAAGCATGAGTTAAAAAGTCAATTTTAGCTTCTCTTACCTGGTCAGTCCCTTCGTAAGTGACCTCAAGCTTGTCCCACATTTCTTTCGCTGTTTTGCAGCAGGAGATTTTCCTGTAATCATTAGCATTAACAGCACAAAGTAATAAGTTAATAGCTTTAAAATTATTTTGGACTATTCGATTATCCTCGGCGTTGAATTCCTCTTCTGATTTTGGCACCCATACTCCTTCCACCTGTTTGACAGGAACCTCATTTCCTTTGGTGTATACCTTCCACAAGTAAGGGCTGTTTGATCTGACGAATATCTGCATCCTTTCTTTCCAATATGAATAATTTGTCCCGTTGAACAAAGGAGGTCTTGTGGGGCACTGTCCTTCATCAATACCTGCAAAAGAGTCTAGAGTAGAAGCCATGGAAAGATTCTCTCAAACGGTTAAGTCTTTCAGAGAGTATGGCTCTGATACCAATTATTGTTAATAACGCTTTACGCTAGAGGGGGGGGGGGGTGAATAGCGTTTTAAAATTATTAAGCGTTTTAGTGCGGAATTTAAAAACTTTGCAGAAATTAAAACAAGTGCAGTAAAATAAACTTACACAAAGATGTATCCTGGTTGGCCACAAACGTGGTTAGTCCAGTCCCCGAGAGACTCTCTCGAGATTTCCACTAAACTTGTCAAGCTTACGGGTGCTTAACAAACCGTTACAGCTGAGGACACAAGCCTCACCTAGGTGCTCGGGGATCACAATCCCAAAGACTTCAATTGCTCGGGGATACCAATCCCAAAGACTTCAATTGCTCGGGGATAACAATCCCAAAGACTTCAATTGCTCGGGGATAACAATCCCAAAGACTTCAATTGCTCGGGGATAACAATCCCAAAGACTTCAATTGCTCGGGGATAACAATCCCAAAGACTTCAATTGCTCGGGGATAACAATCCCAAAGACTTCAATTGCTCGGGGATAACAATCCCAAAGACTTCAACCGAGGAAACACAAGTTCCTCAACAAACGAGAATCGCAATTCTCTTACAAACACAAAGACACACTCACTTTACAAAGTACTCCTCAATGAGTAGATATGAGTAGAAATAGTACGCTCAAGATCACAACAACTTAGCTCAATAGAATGGTTCTTCAAAAAGCTTTATAGATGAATGAAAATGATGATCAATGTAAGAAAGCTTTTAGCAATGAAAATACTTAAATTGTATGTGTTGTTGTTGTGAAAACACTGAGTTAAACCTGTATTTATAGGTGAAAAACTCAGTCTTACCGTTGTCTAATTGCCAATTAAGGATTGCTGAAATTACTCAGTGACAATCGATTGTCAGGACTAAACAATCGATTGTTTTCCTATCAGATCAAAAAATCAATCCCAGATTTTACGTTAACAATCGATTACTTCAAACCAATAATCGATTAATTATAACGTTAAAAAATCCTTTCCAATTTTTGGCATAAAACATCGATTATCAGGAAATCAATAATCGATTATTTTAACAACGTTCAGAAAATCTTTTCCAGATTTTACGCTAAAACATCGATTGTTAAATATCACAATCGATTACCTGAAGGTAATTTGAAAAAAATATGACAACGGTCAGCTTCAACAATCGATTATCAAATAGAACAATCGATTATTAATTAATTTCAAAACTTACTGTCTCATATATAATCGATTATCAAAAACCACAATCGATTATTAATTAATTTCAAAACTTACTGTCTCATATATAATCGATTATCAAAAGCCACAATCGATTATTAATTAATTTCAAAACTTACTGTCTCATATATAATCGATTATCAAAAGCCACAATCGATTATCATTTTACTTAAAATCACTGGGAGACATTTTTCTCATTCCAATCGATTACCATTAGTTCATAATCGATTTTTATGAGTTTTGAAAACTTTGCCTCAGTTAACAATCGATTATCGAAAGTACACAATCGATTGTTATGCAGTTTGCAAAAACCTGATGTTAACTGGCTTACTCACAATCGATTATCATTAATTCATAATCGATTGTTATGCAGTCTTGGCTTAGAGATACTCGATTATCATAAGTACATAATCGATTATCTTAGCCCAGATTTTTGAGGCATGTTTGGAAAACATTTTAACTAATGTGAATATGCATAGTTTAAAATCATTTGACACTTACTTTAAATATGCATGATTTTGGAAAAAATAATTTTAGTAGAGAAGCCATGTTATGAGCCAAGATTGAGGAATCAAGATCACAATTAATATTGACTCAATTATAACATTTCCAAGCATTGTCTTGAGCTTCTTGTAATGCATCCATTATGTGCTTGTCCTTGAGCACTGCTATATATCGCTTATTGCTTTGTTTGACATTCATCAAAACCTACAAAAGAACACACGTTTAGTGTATTGCATTTGAAACGTGTTTCCAACACCCTCGACCCGTGGCATCTTGTACCATTTGGGTAGCGTTGGTGAACGACAGTGACCCAAATGATTTTATGCAAAATTTGGCAAATATGATGCAAATGTATATATATATATATATATATATATATATATATATATATATATATATATATAAGCAAAAGATAGTTTTTGTTTTATGATGAACCACAACTGCAACATGGTTCAAGGCACGGCGACCTCGCTGGCTTGGAATTTTGAGGGTACTCCTCAAAATTCTGCCCCAGTTTACTGGGCTGGTGCTGTTGCAGCGGTGTTGAATGACTGAAAGCGGATTGACATTAGAATTTTGAGGGTCCTCCTCAAAATTCTGCCCCAGTTCCAAATGCGGGGGAAAATGGAATTTATTAGAGATGTGACCGAACCCATAGGGTTGGCTACGTATCCCCTCTTAAACGGGAATTAGGTCAGACGTAGTTCAAATTACATCATAAAGAAAATCATACTGATTAAATGTAATATCTATTTATTGCATCTGAGTTGATCAGTTTTGGCCAAACTTCTCCGTCCATTTCTGCAAGAATAAGGGCTCCTCTAGTTAGAACCCGGTGAACCATGTACGGACCCTGCCAGTTGGGAGAGAACTTCCCTTTGGCTTCGTCTTGATGTGGAAATATCTTCTTCAACACCAGCTGCCCTGGTGTAAACTTCCTTGGTCGAACTCTCTTGTTGAAGGCTTTGAACATTCTGTTATGATATAACTCACTGTGACAGACAACGTTCATTCTCTTTCCGTTTATAAGGGCTAACTGTTCGTATCGAACCTTGAACCATTGTGCGTCATCTAGCTCAGCTTCTTGTATGATTCTCAAGGACGAAATTTCTATCTCGGCGGGAATTACCGCTTCTGTGCTGTAAACCATCATGTAGGGAGTGGCCCCGGTTGATGTGCGAACTGTAGTACGGTAACCCAATAAAGCGAATGACAACTTCTCATGCCACTGCTTATGCCTTTCGATCATTTTCCTTTGTATTTTCTTGATGTTCATTTTGGCTACTTCAACGGTTCCATTCATCTGAGGTCTATAAGCTGTAGAATGTCTGTGCCTGATCTTGAAAGTTTTGCACATCACTTTCATCAAGTCGCTGTTGAGATTGGAACCATTATCAGTGATGATCGACTCTGCAACACCGAACCGACAGACAACCCGATCTCGGACAATGTCTTCCACGACTTTCTTGGTTTCTGCTTTGTATGATGCTACTTCGACCCATTTAGTAAAGTAGTCAATTGCCACTAGAATGAACCTGTGCCCGTTTGATGCGGCAGGCTCAATTGGTCCAATGACGTCCATTCCCCAAGCGGCGAACATCCATGGTGAGCTCGTTGTAGTGAGCTAGTTCGGAGGTACCTTTATCGTATTCGCATGTATCTGACAGCGGTGACACTTTAAGACATACTGAATGCAATCTGTTTCCATAGTCATCAAGAAATATCCTACCCTGAGTATCTTCTTTGCTAGAGCAAAACCGTTCATATGCAGCACACAAGTCCCTGAGTGCACTTCTTCCAACAACTTGGTTGCTTCCGTCGCATCGACGCACCTTAATAATCCTAAATCGGGAGTCCTCCTTTACAGGATTCCTCCGTTGTGAAAGAAATTGTTGGACAACCTTTGAAGCATGCGCTTCTGAGTAGCATTAGCAAGCTCTGGATATTCCCCTGTTGTCAGGTACTTTTGATGTAGTGGAATCAGGGTTTTCCGTCGGCTTCTTCCTCAACATGTGCACAATATGCCGGTTAGTCATGAATATTGACCTGGATAGGGTCGATGAAATTTGTGTCTGGATGCTGAATCATGGATGATAAAGTGGCAAGCGCATCTGTGAATTCATTCTGTATTCTTGGAACATGATGGAATTCCGTTTTTCTGAACCTCTTTCTCAGCTCCTATCTGTGGTGCAGATAAGGGAGTATCTTGGAATTCTTAGTTGCCCATTCTTCTCGAACCTGGTGTATGAGTAGGTCTAAATGCCCAATCACTAGCAGCTCCTGAATGTTCATATCAATGGCTAGTTTAAGCCCCAAGATGCAAGCTTCATAATCGGCCATGTTATTGGTGCACAGGAACCTGAGCTTGGCGGATACCGGGTAATGTTGATCGGTTTCCGATACCAGGACTACTCCAATTCCAACTCCTTTGAAATTTGCGCCCCTGTCGAAAAACATCCTACAGTCATCATAGGATTCTGCAATATCTTCTCCTATGAAAGCTACTTCCTTATCGGGAAAACACGTCTTCAATGGTTCGTACTCTCCTTCCACAGGATTTTCTGCGAGATGATCTGCCAAAACCTATCCTTTAAGTACCTTCTGGCTGACATAGAAAATGTCAAATTCACTCAACAAAATTTGCCACTTGGCGAGCTTGCCCTTGGGCATGGGCTTCTGAAAAATATACTTTAGTGGATCCATTCTTGATATAGGGTAGGTAGTGTAAGCACATAAATAATGCCTCCACTTCTGAGCTATCCAAGTCAAAGCGCAACAGGTGCATTCTAACAAAGAATACCAAGCCTCATACGGGGTAAATTACTTGTTGAGTTAATAAATAACTTGGTCCTTTCTCCCTGTCTCATCATATTGTCCCAAGACACAACCAAATGCTCCGTCCAAAACTGCGAGATAGAGCAATAAGGATCTCTAGGCTCAGGCAGAACCAGGAGTGAAGGCGTAGACAAGTATTCCTTGATCCTGTCAAAAGCCTTTTGGCAATCATCGGTCCAATTGGTGGCGGAATCCTTTTTCAACATCTTGAAGATAGGTTCGTAGATGACAGTAGACTGAGCTATGAAGCGGCTGATATAGTTGAGTCTCCCTAGGAAACTCATTATCTCTTCCTTGCTCTTCGGTGGTGGCAACTCTTGAATAGATTTGACCTTTGATGGATCCATCTCTATTCCTCGGCGACTCACGATGAAACCCAATAACTTTCCCGCCGGGACCCTAAATGCACACTTAGCAGGATTCAGTTTCAAGTTATACCTTCTTAGTCTGTTGAAAAACTTTCGGAGGTCCTCTATGTGATCTGAAGCCTTCCTAGACTTAATGATGACGTCGTCCACATATACCTCAATCTCCTGATGTATCATGTCATGAAAGAGGGTAGTCATGGCCCTCACGTAAGTATCTCCCGCATTCTTCAACCCTAACAGTATCATTCTTTAGCAATACATTCCCAGGGCGTGATAAACACCATTTTCTCTGGATCTTCCTTATCCATCCATATCTGATGGTACCCCGCAAAACAATCAATGAACGACTGCAACTCATGCTTGGCGCAATTGTCGATCAGAATGTGTATGTTTGGTAAGGGGAAATCGTCTTTGGGACTGGCCCGATTGAGATCCCGGTAGTCAACACAGACTCTAACTTTCCCGTCCTTCTTCGGTACCGTCACAATGTTAGCTAACCAAGTTGGATATTCTACCACTTGAAGAACTCTGGCTTTGACCTGCTTGGTGACCTCTTCTTTGATTTTTAATCTTATATCTGGCTTGAATTTTCTAAGCTTCTGTTTTACCGACAGACATGCAGGATCTGTCGGCAATTTATGAGCGACGATGTACGTGCTGAGGCCAGTCATATTGTCGTAAGACCATGCGAAGATATCCTCATATTCCCTCAAGAACTCTGTGTATTCCTCTTTCTCTGTCTGTGAAAAGTGCACACTGATGCGTGTTTCTTTGACATTCTCTATATCTCCCAAATTGACTACTTTGGTTTCATCAGAGTTGGACTTAGGTTTATTTTTCAAAATTCTCGGCCTCTCTGACAACCTCTTCTGGTATATAATCCTCCTCTAAGTCTATGTTCGTTTGTTGCATATCCGTGTTGCAAGTTATAGGTTTTGGTTCATCATCAAGATACGTAATAGTAATGTTGTGTGAAAATAAAGTAAATAACAGAGAAAAGTAATGAATAGCGAGATATTTTATATAACTGAAAATGCTTTTGACTAAATTCATAAGTGTTCAAAACATCGGAGCTCTTTTGGAAAGTAAAGACATATGCGGAAAATAAAGAAAACAATTAAGACAAAGATGCATAATGCTTGTTCAGCCTTGCTACCCCGAAGATTTCTAGGTGATGGTGGTCCTGATTGACCAGTTGGTGAGGCGCTCCCCTCGATTTACAGCCTGAATGCAAGGGCCTTCCTCTCCTTCCTCTTCAAAATCACATAGCAGTCCATGTCCTTCATAAACATGTTCTTCATTGCCGCAAGAGCGTCGTCTTCTTCTGACCCGTAGAGAGTGTCGACTGCTTGAAATTTCTGCTCCAACTGAGCTACAGGGCGTTCCAATGGGTAATATGGGCCGTGCAATGGTGGTGACCAGTTCTTGAATTCTCGCCAAGTGTACTCGTATCCTAGTCCGAAGGTAGTACTATGTTTCTTCAGCTGGACAGGTTTGGTGATACCTTGAAGATTCTTACCAAGTCCTTTCCATGGTTCCAATTAAGAATGCTCTCAACCTTATTGCTCCACCATTTGTCCTTGTCCACTGCGTTGACCCGCTCAATATGATGATATGTTTCTCCGTCTATTCTTCTTCTACTTTCGATCATTGGAATGGTCTGGCGATTGTATATGGGGTTGCTACCGTCGCCATGGATGATTACTTCCTGATGGTTCCATTCGAACTTCACAGCCTGATGTAAGGTTAATGCCACAGCCCTAGCAGCGTGGATCCAGGGTCGCCCCAGCAGTAAGTTGTAAGATGCTGGTACATTGATGACTTGGAAATCGACATCAAACCAAGTGGGTCCCATTTGCAAACACAGGCTAATCTCCCTGAGAGTGGACCTTTGAGAACCGTCAAAAGCCTTAACGTTAATAGCCCCATATTTTATCTCATGCAATCCTTTTTCTAACTTCTTGAGGGTGATCAGTGGACAATTGTTGAGACTGGAACCTCCATCGACTAAGATTCTGCTGATGAAATGATCCTTGTATTGCACAGCGATGTGCAGTGCTTTGTTATGACTGAGCCCTTCAAGTGGCAATTCATCCTCGTGGAAAGTGATTTTATGACTTTCCAGTACCTTTCCTATCATGTTTGCCATCTCTCCTCCTGTTATGTTGCTCGGGACATAAGCCTCGCTCAGTATCTTCATCAAGGTGTTCTTATACGCCTCGGAACTCTGTAGCAATGCTAAAATGGAAATCTGCGCCGGAGTCTTGTTTAGCTATTCAACAACTGAATATTCCCTAGCCTGTATCTTTCTCGAGAGATCATCAAGTCCAGTTTCGATGGGACGCCCAGAGGCCTGCTTGCTGGACTCAGTTAGGTTCTCTGGTGTGTATACCCTGCCTATTCTAGTCATACCTTGTGCGGCAACTGCTTCACCAGTGCGCGCTTTTCCTTTCCTTCTTGCCTCGGCTGTGTAGTCCCAAGGTATGGCATTTGACTGAAATAGGGTTATGTCCGACATGGTGACCGGAATGGGCACCCTTGGAGGCAACATAGCAACTTCAATTGCTGCGGCGCCTTTGGAATCCCAAACTCCACCTCAATTGGTTTTGGCACTTTTGTAGGAGGTGCCTCAAACTAAAATGGTACAGATATATTCACCACGTTTTCCTCAGATGGCTGGATTTGCACCATATTAGGATTACGAGTGACCGCCGATTTCTTGGGCCCATAGCTCTCAGATATCAAACCAATCGACCCTTCAGGGTCCCAGTCATCTTCTACCTCAATCATGTGGGTGCCTCCACCTTTATGGTCTGGTAGAGGGTTGTTACGAACATTAGGAGCAGGCTCCTTAGCTATGATGACCTTGTTGTCAATTAAGGTCTGGATTATGTCCTTCAACGAGCGGCACTCATCAATGGTATGGCCCTTCATCCCTGAATGGTATGCGCGGGTTTTATTTGGGTTGATCCATTGGGAAGGGTTTTCTGGGGTTATGGCCGGGATAGGTGTAACATATCCAGCGGTTTTGAGCTTCTCATATAGTTGGTCAATGGGTTCAGCAATAGTAGTGTACTGTCTGGGCGGTTCGCGGTCAAAGTTTAGTTTTGGTCGTGGGAAGTTTTGACGGGTATGTGGTGATGGATAATGAGGAGGTTGGGAGTTGTAAGCTTGGCATACGGGTGCGGGTTGGGAATATACTGGCGAGGTGGGCTGATATGTTGGTGATGGAGATGTTTGGTAGACGGGATGTGGGTTTTGATAGGTAGGTGAAGGTGCTTGGTAATTTAGAGAGGGTTGGTATGTGAGTGGAGTTGGAGGGTATGGTTGGTATTTCATGGGAGAGTGGTTTCTTTGCGCAGCCATTACAGAGTTTACATCCTTTTTCTTTGACGTACCACCAGATTGCAAGGCTCTGTTGGTGGCCTGCAATGCCTCAAGGTTAGTAACCGTACCATTTTTGATCCCCTTTTCAAATCTTTCTCCCAGTTTGATGATATCAGCAAACTTCTGCCCCTCTATCAGCATCAATCTCTCATAATACTATGGGTTCTGACCACGAACGAAAAATCTATTCATTTGTTCTTCTTCCAAAGCTGGCCTGACTTTGGCAGCTTCCGACCTCCAACAAGTAGCATACTCGCGAAAGGTTTTAGTAGGCTTCTTCTTCAAATTCTGAATATAGAACACGTCCGGCGCGTTCTCAGTGTTGAACCTGAAACGGTCCATGAAATCGGATGCCATGTTTACCCAACTGGTCCACTTCTTTGCATCTTGGCTGATATACCAAGATAACGCATCACCTTTCAAGCTTCGCATGAACAGTTTCATGTGGATCTTTTCATCTCTACTGACTCCCACTAACTTGTCACAATACATCGTGAGGTGAACCCTGGGATCACCCGCACCATCAAACATTTAGAACTTAGGAGGTTTGTACCCCTCTGGGAGTTCGACATCAGGCTAAACACATAGGTCTTCATAATATAGACCCTCTACACCTTTATTACCTTCCACGCCTTGAACCCTGCTAGTGAATTTCTTAAGTTCAGCAGCCAAGTTTTGAATGAGTGAGTCTGATTCTGACACATCTGATATGGGATGTGTATAGTATGGCACAGTATCTACAAAGATAGGGGTATCCTGGTGGATTGGAGCATTTTGAGGCTCAGGGATGAGCGGTGGAGCATTATTGCGAACCTGGGTTGGAATCTTCTGTGGAGGTGCAGAGACCTGGTTGTTGACATCTGCAGCAACAAGGGAGATGGACAAGCTTGCCAAACTCTGGACCTGGTCCAGTTCCTCTCAAAACCTTAGCAAAGTTTTCTCCAAGTGAGCATCAGTTTCTTCTGTGATCGGGGTGCCCTGAGAAGTTCCTTCAATTTCCTTCCTTGCTTCATTATCTCCTATGTTTCCTTTGTTCCTGTTTCTGGGAGGACTCGGAGGAGGAGAAGGAGGATGACCCTTTGATCTTATTGAGTATGCTGATGGTGCCAGAATGCACGAAACAACGTTTGGGTAGGGGTGTCGACGCCCCCTTTTTCAACTACTGGAAAGAAGCGAAATCAGGTTTACGACGTTATGGGCAAAACAACTCTATTTCCCGTTTGGGAATCGGGTTATGCATTTGGAAGTGTCGCCATCTAATGATTATAGTGCATTAGGACACTTAAGGTGAAGAGAGTATTTTTAAAGAAAAAACCAGAGTTTGGGTAAGGGCTTGAGATTATCTCGAGGGGAAGGTGTTACGCACCCCTCAAGATCCACAAATGTGGTTCCCGGCCGTGCTAATTGTGACTTTAATAGAAGATGAAACAAGTAGACAAATAAGGTGCACATGTATAACATTCACATAACTTGAAAGCTTAGAAAAAAAAAGAGGAAGGACATAAGTTTGAAATAAGAGAGGACTAGTTTGAAAAGCATTACTAGAAGAAAGCATTTAAATAAAGCAAATGAAGGAGAAAGAAGGGTCCTAGGTTTAACTATAATATGGATCATTCGATGCAATATCCCGCACATATTCCCAAAGAGGGGTAACTTTATGATATTATCGCATCGTCATCATCTCCATATTCTACCCTTCCCACCCCGTTAAGGTATTTAAACGTGTTGGTATTGTTTACTTATTGTATGCTAATACCCGTCCCAACTTGTTAGTCCTGGGGTATTAGGACTTCTAACCCTAAGAAGGGGGAAGAGAGAGATAGGATATATATATATATATATATATATATATATATATATATATATATATGTGGAGTTTTGAAAGGTAAAAACACTAGAGCGACAGTAAAAAACAAGTAGCATATAAGAGGTATGCAAATAAACAGTTAAAGGCACAATTACATACAACAAATACTTTAGCATGACTTTAATTACTGATTTGATCTTTTAAAAGAGATTAGAAGAGAGGGAAGATTAGTTTAACACATAAGAGTTGGATAGAAAATCCGCTTCGAGCTCCCCGAGCCCATTTTAGGAGTTCAGAGGATTTAGAAAATCAGTTGATTTAGAAGAAAACAAAGCTTCAGAAAAAGGTCTGTTTAAAAGATTTAAAGTTGCAGGCAAGTTTAGAAAAGGCCTAATAAGTTAGCCGCACTGATTAGAGTAAAAAGGGAGACGCGAGAAAAGAAGTTTAAATGATCTTAGAGCATTTAAACTCAAGAAGACAACAATTGAAAGCACATATCAGTATTTAAAGTGGTTTGCAGGTTCAGAGCATTACGAAAGGGGCAGACTGGGCCCATTTCAGAGTAAACAGAGTTAGGACAAGTTGAACCAAAACGTTTGAAAAATTAAGCGGGCCTGGACTTATAACATACTTATTAACCCATTAGTTACTGCTTTTAAACAACCTTCTGTTTTGCCTAGCATTTATATAGTTCCTATAGGCATGCTTTCTAGGCGAGATTAAAAATGCGAAACTATAAGCATGATTTTTATATGAAGTTGATGTTATAACAAAAACCTATAGCCATGACATCTATTTGGTGTCGATGCAATAGTGCAATATAGGCATGGTAACGATATGGCATGGATGTAATAAAGTAAGGTCCTAATACATGGTTTCTAACTGATGCAAGAGAAAATAAACATGTAGTCATGATTTCTATGAGGCAAGAAAAGTAAATCCTTATAGGCATGCTTTCTATATGATAATAAGAAGCCTATAGACATGGTATCTATACTAACAAGTGATGCAAACCTATAGGCATGGTTTCAAATAAATGCAAGAAAGTAAATCCCTCCCATGTCCCTTTTCACTATACCCCCGAGTTCTTTTATACAAATTATTACAAATCTAGGCAGGAAAGGTAAATAACATTAAAAGAAATAAAAGTTAAATACATCAGCAGCTATAACAGGCCCGAGGAGTCTCGAAGCATCTTTAATGTCCAACATATGCCTTTTACCAAATCCGAGCTCCCAAGGTCCGAGGCTTTTCTCTTTTTAGAGTGTTACAAAGTTCCAAGGGCTTTAAAAGAAACCCAGGCATTGCTTACACTCTAATTGGAATAGTGCAATGTGTGGAATTACCAACCCTAAGGCATCCAAGTTCAGAGGAGACTCCAGTG
Source organism: Nicotiana benthamiana (assembly GCA_034376525.1). Lineage (NCBI taxonomy): Eukaryota > Viridiplantae > Streptophyta > Magnoliopsida > Solanales > Solanaceae > Nicotiana > Nicotiana benthamiana. Next base: position 50,883,089 of record CM067340.1, on the reverse strand, counting down.
TCCCTAAGCATGGCTTACCAAAGGGGGGTAGGAACTTAAAGGACTAAGAATAAGCGCAAAAGTGAGGATTAGAAGGAAACCAACATATGAAGTGGTCATACCCAGCCTATTAAGTGAGACTGGCACACCCAAGACTTCTTACAAGGGTTAACAAACAAGAGCAGACTTGTGAACAAGTCAGACAAGGGTCTGCATGGTGATTAGGACACCAACAGGCCTTTGTCAAGGCTCAAACACATAAGATAGGGGATGTGGGCGGGATTGCTTTGAGTAGAGGCTGTTGACAACCTTAGTTCTAGACTAGAAGTGGCAATGAAGTGCCACCCTTATCCAGAATAAACTCACATACAAACAAGGGACAAAGGGAGAGGGGAATCATGTAAAAACACTTAACAGGAAAGATTAGATTGAACAGATTCAGGGGAAGGAAATAGTAATAATGAAAAATACACAAGAAAAGGAAAAGGACTTAACATGCTGGACTTAAATAAAATACTGAATGTAAGCAGCCAAAGGGAAAGGGAATAGGGATTGCCATGCTGCAGTTTAAACTTAAAGTATAAGCAGACAAGGAGCAGGGTTAAGGATTAACCTGATGAACTTAAGCACAAACAGACAAGGGAACAAGGGGAAGGGAATTAACATAAAGCTTAACTGAGATACACAAAACATGTGAGGGAACCAGGGAAAAGGGAATAAAACATGTTAGAGCTTAAACTGAAACAGCATAACAGCCTAGGGAAAGAGAGAGGGAATTAAACATGCTAGAACTCAAATGAAACACTGAAATAAACAAACAGACAAGGGGACAAGAGGAAGAGACTAAACATGCAAGAGCTTAAGTTGAAATAACATAACAGAGTAACAAAGCAAAGAGAAACCTTGTAATTAGCCTTGGCTTTCAGCCGGCTAATCCTTAGCTAAAGAGAGAAAGTAACATAGAAGAGAAGAGATGAGTAAGAGTAGAGAGAACTCGTGTCTGAGTGTCTGCTAGTGAGAAAAGAGAAGGCCTATTTATAGTTTTGAAAAGATGCAGCACTAAGGCAAGGAAATATTCAGCAATATCAATCAGTATCCATCAAGGAGAAGGGAACCCCTTCAATTAAGGAACCAGATGGAAATAAATAAACCTAGGTCTAAATTTGGAAAGAAAATCGAGTATTAATCGCAGAATATAGGGTAAATACATATAGAAAATTTGAAAATTACACGGGTAAAGCATATAAGGCAAGTAATCACCCGGGAAATCAAGAGATGCTACTTGCATTCGAACTTAGTCGGAAAACAGGGAGCAATTAGAGAATCAAACAGCTGTACCAAAATCAATTAGGGTTTCAGAGAAAGGGGAAAATAGTACTATAAAAGATGCATAGGTTTTGAACATACAAAAGACTGGAAATAGCAGAGTAAACATATGGTAAACACGACAGAACAACCAGAGGCGGCCAGGGTTACACATAGAAAGAAAATGGAAAATCCCCTTAGAGCTTTGGGTTTCCACTACAAGTTAGAACGTAATAAACATCGTAGACGAAGATGAACAAGAGCAAAACAAACCCTAGAAATACACAGTAAAGCAAAACACTTTAGAGCCATAGTAGAAAACTTTTAAATTCATGGAGAAGAACACAAAGTAGCAAAAATAAACTACAAAATCAAAGAAATCAGATAAGTCATAGAAAACCCTAGGTTTAAAAGATGAACAATTTCGAAAACACAAATAGGCGAAGAAAGGATGAGAGATACTTGAAACTTTTAGAAATAAATAGAACTCAGAGAATATCATGCGATAAACATAGAGAAAATAAATGGAAAAGAACCTCGAACATTATGGTTTTCATAGAAAGGTCTAGAAATGGAGAGAAAAAGCCTGGAAAGGACTCGTCGGAGTCGACAAAAGGCTCAGGCTTCAAGGCTTGCCGGAGAAAGGGCTGGACATGGCTGTGAAAACCCATCAAAGGACCTCTGGTCCAGTCACCTTTCCAATAATATCCCGATCTTCGAACCCAAAGGCTAGGAGAGGTGATGAGTGGGCGAACACGGAAGTTTTAGGTCTTGGACGGCCATTAACGCCGGTGAAGTGAGCAGGAGGCGACTAGGGTTTTCAGAGAACTTAGAGAGCATTTGGGAGTGAAGGCGGCTGGTTTATAAAAGGGATTGTAGGGTTAAGGGTTTGGGGTTTTAATTTGGTAAGTTAAAATATGGGCCGTTGATTTGTGAGATTAACGGCCAGGAATAGAAGAAGAAGTGGGCGGGTTAAGTTTAGTAGGTTTGGGGCGGGTGTTTAAAATTGGGTCACTTCAATTGGGAGAGTTAAATTGGGGTTGATATTGGGTTTCAATTTGGGCTAGAATTGAAAGATTAAAGGGCTACATTTTAAATAGCCATTTTTTCCAATTTGATTTTATAAAATAGTAAACAATTTTGTACAAATCCAATAAAATTACTAAGTTAATAAAACATATTTAGGAAGCAACTAAAAAATATCAGGAACGATTTTGTATTTCAAATACTTATTAAATCAAGATATATGCTAAAATTACAATTTAATGCAATTTTAGTTTAAAAATAACTAATGGCTTTGTAAAATTCTGTAAAAATTGCATAAATTATATTTTTTATGAAAATGAGAGAATAAAATATATTATTTATTAAATAACAAGATTTGAGGTTAAATATTGGATTTATAGTACAAAATAAGTTGTAAATTGGTTTTAAAATGCTTGAAAAATTATAGAAAAATACCAAACCTTTTGTGGATGCTTATATATGCATTCACAAGCTATTTTGAAAGTATTTTGGGTATTAAATATATAGGGAAAAATTGGGTATCAACACGGGGAATAGAAAATAAAAGAAAAACAAAAGGTAAAAGTTAGTGCAGACTCTAAGAAAGAAAACATGTCGGTATTTAAACACATTGTTGCAGGAACATAAGTTGTTTCATATTTGGGTGCCTCATTATGCCTGAGGTAGGCCTAGCGACAAATATGATTTGGAGAACTCATAATACCAAATGACTTATTTTATCGATAGAAAATAGAACGAGTCAAAACAAACTGAAATAAAAAAAAAATTGTCTTTAATGGCCAAGGGCCTTATTAAATCAAGAAAGTAATAAAATCCTAACTACTTGGTCCCGGAAGGACCTTCCCCAGATTCAAAATCTTTACCCCCTCATATAGTTTCATTAGTTTGCGTAGTCCCAACAACAAGTAAGCTCGAGCCAAGTGCCCACCTTCGTTACCTTCAGCTTCCTGACAGTCGTTGATCCTTTTCAGAAACTTACCTTCCAGCTCCACTAGACCCCGTTCAAAGTATCCTAAATGATTTTTGCGCGGACAGCCATGTCCTTCCATTCATTGATTTCCTTCTCTTGAGCCTCTAGATCCTGATGTTCACTTTCACACTCTCGCATCCGCTTGCGCAGCTGATAATACTTGACCTTTGCTGCAGCTTTGTCATCAATAACCCTTTGACCATGGATGAAACCTGTTTTTCCCAGGCCAATGTGATCATCTTCTAACCACCCCGGATAAAGCGGCGCATGCCCCGCCTGATACCTGTCTGGCTCTATAGATTCCTTTTCCAAAATGATTTTGGAGTGCCACATATGCTGAGCTCGACACCTGTGTGGGCTATCATCATCCTGGAAATCAGCCCAGTAGTGAATCATCTTTTCCACTCTTGGTATAATTTGCTTCATTCCCGCTTGCCTCATGACTCGGAGAGGGACATAATGGTAAGTTCTTCTTAAGCCGATGATTACAAGGAATGGTGCATCCCTAGACCTAATGATAAACTCTCCAGTTTGAAACCACTCGCACATACATTGTACATGCTCTTCTCTCAGATTCCCTAATAGTTCCACCCATCCATTGGTGTCTTCTGGGTGAGCAAACATATCCGGCATGAAGTGCATTCGCTTTGGATGATGGGAAGCAATATGGTCATCCCAATCTCATCGTGTGATCTCATGTCTATACTCTCGTTTCTGGAGATGCTCAATGAGCCAGAGTTGTAGTAGCAAATTGCACCCTTTAAAATGCGGTGCCCCTTGTTGACATTTTTCTAAGGCTCGGTACAGTTCAGCGAGGATCATGGGTGCTATGCTAAATGTCTACCCGTCGATACCCTCCATTACGGCTTTGGTTACCATGGCTAGTCTTGTATGGATTCTAGCCTTCTTCATCGGAAAAACTATCATGCCCAGAAAATAGAACATGAATACAAAGGCCCTCCTATGTATGTGCCCCAAAGAGGTGAGGGCGAACTCGTCCATGTGATTGCGGTATGGTTTCCTATGTCTGAACCTTTCATACATGAAGTCGAAGGATATGTAAGAGTCCTTCAAACTGGTCAGATTAAGACACTTCTTGAGCCCCATCATTTTCAAGAACCCTCTACCTTTGCGGTTTTCCAGCATAAGCAACCCTGGGCTATCCCAAGGAATTCCGGCTAGACCCTCAATTTCTTCCAACAGCGGTGTCATTTCAATACACCCCAAAGCGGAAGACGGGTTGTTCACTATCCCAAAACATAGTAGCAGCTTCCACAATCTTGTTATATGGCCTAACTTCCAGAAGTGAAGGAAGATTTCCTAAGTGCTTCCGGATAAGAACCCGATCAGTACCATGCAAATCGTCTCACCAGATAGCTACTTTGGATGAATGTTTGATACCATACCGAATCTGGGGACCTCGTGCCTTATTTTCTTGCAAAATAGGAAGTTAGGCCCTTAACTCCACCAGACTTGACTATTTAAATCAATAATTAGCAAAAGGTATTTAATTTTCCAAATCAATTCACATAACGTGATTGATCGTTTGGGTTTCAAGGAAACCCGATGAACTTTGGTTTAGGCTATCCTCATGAGTCATTATGCGGACAACATAACTGACTTATCTAAGATCGACCATGATACATGAACATTTAAACAGAGTAAGGCTTTTATTTGAAGTGCTAGACAAGGTACCCTTGACCGGACAACTCAAGAGGGAAAGGCATGGAATCGTCAACTACACCGTTGATCGACTAGTTCTACCGCAAATATGCCTTTGCCAAATTTAGGGGGTTTGTAATAATGGAAGAGCGCAACCACTCGTTATAAGTGTTGTTATGGCATTTGTTTGGCATGAGTGAAAAATGATGTTGAAGGATGCAATTACAACAATGGATGCATTTTCACGTTCATACAGTAATGACTACAATAAATACTCGGAACTTAACACAAAATTGAAGTAAAATGAGGTAATAAAGCGGTAAAATAGTTAGAGAAAAGAAAGACACGAAGAAACAAGTTAGTAATTGTGAAAAAATAATTAAAGCAATAATGTCACAAAACACGTAGTGGTAAAATCCTAAAAGAAACTCCCCAGCAGAGTCGCCATGCTGTCGAAGCCCCCCTTTTTCCCTCCTTAAAAGAAAGCAAAATCGGGTTTACATTATGGGCAAAACAACTCCATTTCCCGTTTGGAAATTGGGTTATGGAATTGGAAGAGTCACCATCTAATGATTATAGTGCATTAGGACACTTAAGAGAGATTATCTTGAAAAGAAAACAAGAGTTCGGGTAAGGGCTTGAGATTATCTCGAGGGGAATGTGTTAGGCACCCTTCAAGATCCACTAGTGTGGTTCCCAGCCGAGTTAATCCTGACTTTATAAAAATAATAAAAGAATCAAAATAAATAAGGTTCACACATGTAACATTAGCACAACTTGAAAAGCTTGAAATAAGGAAAAAGGACGTAAATTTAATATAAAAGAGAGTTGATTTGGAAAAGCATTACTATATTTAGACAAAGAAAACAAAAGAGAGAAAGGGTCGTAGGTTTAACTATAATATGGATCATTCGATGCAATATCTCTCACATATTCCCAAAAAGGGGTCGCTTTATGATATTATCGCATCGCCATCATCTTCATATTCTACCCTTCCCACCCTTTAGAGGTTATTTGAGCATGTGAATTGGTCACGAATGCTTATTACGTGCTATTACAAGTCCCGTCCTATAGATCCTAGAGGGCACTTAGGATCGATATTCCTATGAGGTAGAAACTAGGTAGAACCCTTAAGTTTAAATATTAAAATACTAGGCGACATTCAAAAACAAATAGGACTTGCACATAAGGGAATCATATAGATCATATAAAAGGCTCAAATAACCCTATTTAAGAGAACACGTAAGTAGCACGACTCAGACACATGTAAGGCATAAGGAAGAGAGAGTTTTAAAAGCTGGAGTGTTAACAAATATATTTAAGACAACAGCTGAAACAGTTTTAAAAAAAACAGAATTCGCATAAAAGGTTGGATGAAAATATTTGGGACTTGAGAAAGGAAAATGGGTGTGTGAAAGTTTAGAAATTGGAGGGAAAACCTTTTAAACACAGTTGAAAATACATAACACGTATGATAAACCAATTTTTGAACAGTAGAGGTATAAACGGATGTAAAACTAGTCAGAAATGCAAAAGAACGTGTAAGTATATTAGTTTTCAACTATAGTTTTAATAGTTTCAGAAGATACAGTATTCAGACAAGTTTTAGAAAATAGTAATCCAGTTCTGGACTAGGAGGAAGAGCACCTTAATAAAATATTTGCGCAGAAGGGATTGAAATAAGGCAAAAGTTTAGTGTAAAAATCAGCGGACCTTAGAGAGGCAAACAAAATCAGCCAGTTTGAAAGGTATGAATAGCCTAATTAGGATTTAGGACGATTAATCAATTTCATTAAACCTAAGGTTTGCCTAGGCGTAGCTTAACCAGTTTTACATTCTGTTTAGCAAGATTAGTGAGGCATTCAACAGTTGCAAAACAGAGACCCTAAGTACATGATTTCTAATGCATATAAAGGCCCTAAACATAGTATCTAAATGCAAAACAGTAATTTGGTTATTAACTGATTGTAATTATAAAGATAACAAGCTGAAAATAAAAGCCCTAAGAACACGATTTCTATATGTGAGATTCATATCCTATACATGGTTTCTATCACGCAAATAGGTAAACAAAGCGCTAGAAACATGTTTTCTACCCATTCCCTTAATAATCTTGCATAACCCTCCCCAATTTCACTATAATCCCCATGATTCTTTACAAATTATTACAGGAAAGTATTAAAAATACTACAGTGATAAAGGAAAATAAGAAGTTATTCTATAGAGAGCCTTCAGGCAGGCCCAAGCATCTCCAACCTCACTCTTTTCGAGTTGCACAACCATTACCAAGGCTTGGGTGCGGCAAAGTTCCCTAAGGGTTCGTTTGAACCCCTGGCCAATACCAAGCACCCAAAAATGTCCCAATTAGACAAGTACAAGCATGGAAGTGCCAGCCTTGTGCATCAGAGTTCCATGGGTCCTCAAGGCTCCCATGGCAATGCTTGAACTAAGGGGGTAGACCCTAAAGCTCTAAGAATGAGATTGTAATTGAAAGAGTCGAAAAAGTTGAGAGATACATTAAGAAAACAGTTGAAAGAATTGAGAGAGTTAAGAAGAGAGTTGGAAAAGTTGAGACAGTTTAAGAAAATAGTTGAAAGAGTTGAAAAAGTTCTTTTGAAAGTATTTTAGACTGACCAATATTAGAACAACAGGGAATCACACAAACAGGGGGCAAGGGAAAGGGGGACAAATAAGTAAAGTGAACTACAAACATACAGACAACATGTTGGAGGAAAATAATCAGACATGACTGTAAGCCAATGGTTCAATTTCATACTGTACAAAATTCTAATACACTTAGCTTCAAACAGAGATTTTAGGTTAAACAAGTAGCCAAGCAGACATGGATGCATGGTAGTAGCACATCGAGAAGGGTAGACATTCATTGAGACAGAGGAGGGGATAAGGGAGAAAATAAGTAAAGTGTATAGTCAACATATTTGAGGAAAATAATCAAGCATGGTTGTAAAACAAGGATTGAATTCTTACTGCACCAAATCCCAAATATAATCAACCTTAGGGAGAGGTTTCAGGGCTGTTAAGTAGCCAAGCAGTAGTGCACATGAAAGAAGAACATGCATTGAGACAGGGAAAGGGGAATAGGGGAAAACATGCTAAGTTAGACTAGTAGACTGACGACTACATGCTAGTGGCAATAAGATCAACTGAACCATAGGTAAAAGCACACAAGAAATAATATGAATTGCAAAACTAATAGGAGCATGTTGTTGTGGAAACTGTATATTAAATAGGTGACATACCAGTTGCAGGTAATAGGATACAATAGCAATGCAATAATGCGCAAAGGGAGAGCAAAGTGTGCAAAGAATGAGAGCAGCAATTTGAGTAACAGCAGTAGGAGAATAACATCAGCAATATGAGAATAGCAGCAGCAATAGACCTAATGCAGACAAACAAATAGAACCCAATAGTGTAAAGTAATCAACCCAAGGTACTCAATCTTGGCTATTAGCCGATTGCGTGTACAAAGAAGAGAATGAGAGAGTATAGTAATAGCAGAGAAAAAGAGAATTCAGAGAGTTTTAGATTGTGAGAGAAGTGTGTGTTGGTTGTCTTCAAAGAGAAAAGGGGGGAATATTTATAGTATTGAAAACGAGTAAACAAATAAGGTATCAATCCATATTTAAGGAACTGATATCAATCATAATTAAATAAGTATAGGGACTCCCCTTTAATTAAGGAATCATAGTCAAACGGTAATAAGCAGTTATTTTTAAAAGGAAAGGAATCAAAAAGTATGGCATGGTCACATAAGGAAACAAAAAATAGTATAAGGTATACAATGAAGACTAGGTGCATGAGACTTTAACCAGGGAAATATGTCAAGCAAATAAGTAAACATACTTGTGTACACATATAAAGAAAAGTACCACTTTAATTCTGGAAAATAATTCTCGAGATTGAAAACCTAGGAAATCAGTTATTAATTGGGAAATGTATCCCACTGATTGAAGAAGAAAATTCGAATCAATACCAAAACTGTAAGGAGAATACACAAATCACAATTTAAGGCTAGTAATCACAGTCTTAAAGAGAGCTTTTAAGAATCCGTATAAAATCACTATGTAAACAGCCAGAAAAACCTTAAGAGAAGAACAACAGCATGGCATGGGAATGAAACACTAGCAACAAAAATCAAAGTAAAGAGCACAGAGCTCATAGAAGAAAATAGAAGAAACATGCAAATAGGAAAATACAGATACAAACATGTAGGGTTAGGGTTTTTATCATGTTTTAACGAAAGTGTTTAGAAGTAGTACTGAGAAATACAGATTATTACTCAAAATCAGAGAAGTAAAGTGTTTTCAATAGGGGATAAGAAACCCTAGCAATAGAAATTACAGTATGGAACCCAAGTTAACAAGGAAAACAAACAAACGAGTGAAATAAACAAACACAAACGAATATATAACACTAAGAAGAGTATAAGAAACAATTTTGAAGAAGGAGTCAGAAACCCTAATTTGAAAGAGTTGTAATCATCCAAAAAATATGAAATAACCGGAAACGCTAAGTAAAAATAGAGTAGAAAACAAAAATCAGACTAAGAGTTGTTTTAGAAGTGTAGAGATTAAAGAGAAAAAAAAATTAGGGATTCACAAATTAGGGAAAACGAAGAACCTGGCTGTGAAACTCGTATACAATTCCATACAAGGCATCATCGTACAAAGACCACCGGAGAAAAGCTGGAGAACAGACCCAAGTGAAGCTTCAGTGACCTCTTTCATGACGCAAGCTGCTGGCTTCAAACTTTAGATAGAAAACAGCGATACAAGGACTCCATGGTTGCTGGAAGTCGAGAGAAATGAGGGAGGAGTGAGCCGGAGAGGCAATGATCTTCACCAGAGAAGGAGGAGAGAACCTAAAGGTTCTAGAGATACGAAGGGTTAGAGAGCGTTTGAAGTGAAAGGGAGACTGATCTGTGAAAAATGAGGGTTCGGGGGTCGTTTGTTTTTAATTATGGTAATGAGATCTGGGCCGTTGATCTTATTTGATCAACGACTTAGATTAAATTAGAGGCGGGTCAGGTAAATTAAAGGGTGTGGGTTATTGAATTGGGTTGAAAAATTTGGGCTGAAATAGGAGCTGTTTGGCTATATTTTAAATAAATCTTGGCTATAGTTTAAATAGCCAATTTTTTCCAAATAGTTTTATAAAATGGATAAAATCATTTAAAGAAAAATTAAAACATGGAACTAATTAATAACATATAAATACTAATACAAAAATGATAGAAATAATTTTATAACTATGAAACACAGTTAATTACGAAATAGGCTATAATTGCCATTTCGTGTAATTAGCCTTAAAAAATCCAAATAAATTCGTAAAAAATGTGAATAAATTCTATAAATTATATTTTGTTGTAAATATGGGAGTGAAGCACATTATTCACTAAAAATAATAATTTGAAAAATAATCTTGGCATTCGTACTGTCAAAATAAGCAGTAAATTGATTTTTAAAAATCTCAAAAAATTAAAGAAAAATACCAAAGTACCTCGGCCTACTTATATATGCATAAATATGCTATTTTGAAAGTATTTTGAGTATAAAAAATATATAGGAAAAAATTGGGTATCAACAAGTGGAAGCAGGTGCGTATGCCCAAATACGCGAACAGGAAGTCATCACCTTCATATGGAAGAATATTATATGTTGATTCGGCATTCCCAAAGAGTTTGCTGCGACAACGGGCAACATTTCATCGGCCAGAAGACGATAGAGTTCTTCAATAAATGGCATATTAAGCGAATACTCTCCACGCCATATCACTCCGCGGCCAACGGCCAAGCAGAATCTTCCAACAAAACAATACTGAACATACTGAAAAAGAAACTCGAGGAAGCCAAAGGGCTATGGCCCGAGCTACTACCAGAAGTGTTGTGGGCATATCAGACCACACCCAAATCCAACATAGGAGAAACATCGTATTCACTGGTCTACAGAACTGACACGGTCATACCGGTCGAAGTCACCGAGCCGAGCTTGAGGTATTCACGTACCAGCAGAGCAGAGAATGACATGAACAGACTTCAAGACCTCGATGAGGCCGAGGATAGAAGACAAATGGCCCACATTAGAATGTTGGCTCAGAAACAACAGATCAAAAGATACTACAACAAAATAGCAAAATAAGACCACTCAAAGTGGGAGATTACGTACTCAAAGCCAAAACATTGGCGTCGAAAGACCCAAGCGAAGGAAAACTGGGCACCAACTGGGACGGATCTTACAAAATCATAGCAGTAGCGAGTAAAAGAGCATTTCAATTAGAAACAATGGAAGGAAAAACGCTCCAAAACAATTGGAATGTCGCCCACCTCAAATATTTCCATTTCTAAAAGGCGTCTCCCGCGTCGTACTCTTTTTCCCTCACCCGAGTTTTTTCCCAATTGGGTTTTCTCGGGAAGGTTTTTAGTGAGGCGGCGAAGGGGACACCTAGAGATATTTGCAGAACATATTTATCATACCAACCTCTCCATCCACTTTCCAGACAGGCATGATAAAAGGACTGGACTAGCATGATCTCCAACGTGTAAACGGCTACGACCATTTCCAATGTATCAAATGTCTAAGTCCATCTTCAGTGTATAAACGGCTAAGGCGATCTTCAGTGTATGAAAGCCTAAGGCTATCTCCAACGTGCAAACAGCTACGACCATCTCCAACGTATCAAACGGCTAAGGCCATCTTCAGTGTATAAACGGCTAAGGCAATCTTTAGTGTATAAACGGCTAAGGCCATCTCCAACGTGCAAATGGCTACGGCCATCACCAACATGTTAACGGCTAAGGCCATCTCCAATGTACCAAACGGCTATGGCCATCGAGTGTATTAACGGCTAAGGCCATCTACTAAAGTGAATTACAATGCATGTTAAGAGTAGAATAAAGAACTTGTAGTTGCATAGGCAATTTGTATAGAGGGCTGGGTGAATTTTTCCGTCTTTGATCGCTCCTTCTTATACTGTTTTTGAAACCTTCTAGCCGTTATGCTTCATAAACGCAGTAGCATTTTTGTGATCTTGTGGCCTGCTTGATTTATGCAAATTGATACTTTCTCCAATGTTTCATTCTTGCTTTTGACAGCTTGCACTTCCTTGACCATGTTCGTTTGCCTTTTATATCTAAAGATGATTAGATATGTCCAGAAAGATACTTTCATAAAGAAGCCTTTCGCATGCTTTTAAATAATACAAGGAATTACTTTTAGATCTTGCAATTCAATAATCCATAGAGATTTGAGATCATTTCCATTATAAATCCTTAATCTTGGACCTTTAAAAATATCATTCCTTTTATAACAATATTTTCTTTATAGGCCCTTGCTAGATCTTTCTCCATGTGCTATTTCAAAACACATGAGAGTTTCCTTAGTACCGTTGCAAGATTTTATTTAATCATGTCAAGTCTTCTTTTAGAATCCTTGATTTTTGCTGACTTGTCTCCTAAAAGTGGACTTGAAAATGTTCTAGTGTATCATTGCATCTTTTGTCAAAAGATATTTCCTTTTTAAAAGGTGCTATTTAAATCTCAAACTTCATCCCATAAAGTCTTTTTCAGTATCCCCTGTGATTGATTTTTTTTGTGGCTTTCATTCCGGATATGATAATTCTTTATAGTCACTGCCGATCAACTTCTTCTACCAATCCATGAAATATTCGGTACAAATATTCTTGCCAATAAGATCTACTTCTTCCTTTTATATCTTTGACTCCTTTCTTGAAAAATAATCTCTTTCCATACTATAGAATATGATATACTCATAATATATTTCTTTCCATATAAAATATATTCTTCCTTGGCCTTGAAACATCTTTCTTCTATAAAATAATATATCTTCTCCATAATTTTAGCAACTTTCCTTCCATAATTTCCATTGATTCTTCTTCCAACATTGTAGTAAGTTATCCAATATTTGAAACTTGACTTTCAAATATTATTCCTTCTATGATGCTTGCAGATTAACTCTCTAAAAATAATCTTCCTTGATAAAATCTTCACATGATATTCTCTTTCCCGTATTTGTCTCGATCTTTAGCATCATCTTCTTTTATGAATAAACCTGTGCAGAATTAGAGAAGCGCAGAATCCATCCTCCAATAAAATCTATGAATAAACACTAAGCAATCAATACCAAATAGTTGATTCCGATGGAAAAAAGTAATCAAATCATTGGTGACCATTCGAAACGTGAGAAATTTGTAGTTTATTTCAAATATTTGAAGAGAATTATTAGACTTCTAAAAACAAAAAGCGGGACGATACAATTATGAATCTACTGAAAATTATTCTAATCGAACTGCAGTCATGCTATTATGGACTTGAAATCACACAACTGATAAGCATAAAGAAGGTAAGATGATAATGAATCATTTTTACCAAAAAGAATACACGAGGATATCATTTCCATACCAACTTCTTTCGTAAATGAGAGAAAATGTCTACACGATGATGGTCAATGTCCTCCAGGCAGATTTCCAAAAATACTTTTTTGTCACAAGCAATCTAATGACACATGTTTTGCCTTATGCTCTATTTTGTCTTTTCATGAGAATTAAAGAAGTCTCCATGCCATTGTTTTCGATTTCAGTCCATGTTATTTGCTGCATCTGAAAATATTCTACTAGGTCAAGGCAATTAGTTCTTGCATATAAGAATTTATAATTTAGAATAAACCAAAAATCTTTTGTGGCACTACAAGTAGATATTATGGGATCAGGTATACCAAAAAATTTGTCATAAAAATACAATAGAGAGCCGGTCACACCTTGGTACTTTAATGGATCATTGGACTTACTAGTTTTATCCTTGGTTCGCATTATTTGGAATGTGAAGATAAGTTAAATTCTCCATTATGCTCATTTCCAACTCGATCATCTACTAGAGGCTTGAAAATGCTTGACATGCTTTTGGTTAGTATTACAAAAAGAATATGCTCTTGTAAATACATCTTTGGAAAGAATAATCGTCAGATGATGAACATGAATTTGTTTCAAATGGTAACTGGTCTTAGTCACATAAAAAAACTTCCAGTTCCAGAGAGAGGCTAGAGAATAATGTTATGCAATTTTCAAACAATTTAAAAAATATTTCAACATCCATAAAAATACTTTACAATCTTTGTATTAAGCACATGAAAAATGAGATTCTAACAAAACTCTCAAGGAAGAAACATATCTTATTGTTGTAAACCTTGGGCTACACATAAATTTTTTTACGACCTTACCAGTCTCATCCACTTTCGATATCCATGATTGCAGCTCATTTGCTGGATTTTCATACTGTTGATTCTTTCGGCTTTACTCAACAAATCTTGTATTACTAGAATCCAGCAATCATGCTTTTTCATGACTATCTAGTTCAACTAGTATAGATATGTCACTTGCAATTTATTTCAAGCTATCCACTGTAATTCTACTTCCTTATTCACAAATTTCATAGTAAAATATTAGTATAAAGAAAAGCACATAATGAGATTTTTTTATGACTGATAAGTAAGAGTTGTGCCAAGAGTCTTACCAAGACATTTGCAACCAAAGGAAATAAGATAGCCAAAAAAATATTTTTTCTTCCTTCCCATAGCTTAGACAGAATTTCATTCAAGATAAGATCCAATGTAAATATTAAAGCACATATAAGCCAATGATGACAATTTATGCAAAAATGATGCTTTCTTTGCAAGTATGTATTCAAGAAAATGTCAATATATACTATTAAAACTCACATTGATAATCATAGAAAAGGCGTTATCTTCTTATTAAAAATATGACATTTCGTCTTCAAGCTTTTGAGTATTGCCCAAAATATTTCATGTGCAGAAGTGGCATCAAAGTTAAATTACATTCTCGGTCTTGAGTGAAGTATTAGTATTCTTACCAAGAAATTACTATTACACAAATAATTCACTTCTAGAATAATTTAAGATGCATATAAGCATGATTCAAGTTCATACGATATTAATATAATTGCATGCTTGCTTGTCCTAATATCTTATGCAATTTAAAGTCTCTAATTCAATTGTATCAGATAGAATAATAATGTAATGTATCTAGTGGACTCGAAGGTATGTAGATTACTAATATGCATATACTACGCTATACCAATAGTTGAATATGTATTACCTAATGCAGTGAGAAGAACTTGAATAAACCTCACTGATATCAGTCACTCTTCTAGATCGTACATCGTATTTCCTTCATCCTCTGTGAACGTATAAGAACTTTGAAGTATTTTGCTCGACCCGCCAATATGCAAACATCTTTAATCCTTTTTATGGGGGGACTTAGAAATTCCTGCAAAACAAATTAGTTTGTTTTTGGTACCCAATTCTTTTTGGGTCCTTCATGGTTAGTATCTTGTATAATTGGAGATACATGTAACTGTTTAGGTATCCAAATGAATTTTGATCTAATATGACTTTTGGCATAATTACATGCAAATACTTTATGTCCAGAATTGCCACAATAGTGGCATGTAATATGAGAATAAGAGTGTTTACCTGCAACTGCCTTATTAGTTGACTTGGGTCTTTCCTCAGTCAACTTGTTCAAAGTAGGACGTTTACCAGTAGATCCTTTTTTAGTCGACTTATAATATTCTTCAAGTTGAATCTCCCAATCTTTCTTCTCATGTGTCAACTTCTTATATTCTTCAAGTTGGATCTCCCAATCTTTCTTCTCATGTGTCAACTTCTTATATTTTTCAAGTTGGATCTCCCAATCCTTCTTCTCCTTCCTCAACTTATGATACTCATTTAGAACTTTGTTAAAGTCCTTGAAAATCAATTCCATATCGTCTTGCAATTCTTCACAGTTATCGCAATACGTAATATGAGTGTGACATACCTTGTTAATTTCTCATATTGCCATGAAACATTGATTTTCGTGATTGTTTTCTTCTTCAGGTTCATCCTCATCACTCCATGATTTGTGAGTATTTTTCATGAGATCACAATCCAGAATACCATTAAAGCACGCATTGTCAGTTTCTTCTCTTTTCTTGAGACATACGTTTTTCATTTCTTCTTGATCATCCTCGTCGCTCCAAGTTGAGATTCTATGCTTTTTCTTCTTGGGGCAAGGAAATTTTAATTTCATATGTCCAGGTTTACCACATATGTAGAAGCATATATTCTCTTGTTATTGAACCTTATTCTTCTAAATATTCTGATGATTCTGGATGGATTGAGATTTTCTATTCTGCTTCTTTCTATTCTTCCTTTTTCTTGTCCTAGGTATCACGGCCAAGTCTTCTCGATTTTCACCATTTTCGGATTTTTCAAGAGTTTACATGGATTCAATTTCCTTAACTTTGTTGGTGTCCCCATGGATATTTTCCCATCTGTCCCATATATCTTTAGCAGTCTCACAGGTGGATATTCTCTTATATTCTTCTTCACTAATCACACAATAGAGCATGTTGATTGCTCTAGCATTTGTTCGCATAATATCTAACTGTTCTTTTGTGTAGACAAATATGGATTCCCGCTCTACAAGCTTCTTTCCATCATTGCTGTTCGGAATAAGTCTTGGTCCATTGTGAATAACTAACCAGGCTCGATAATCTATTAGTTGAATATAAACCTTCATTCTTTCTTTCCAATGGCTATAGTACTGACTATTGAAGTTCGTTGGCCGTCTTGTTGAGTATCCCTCTTGAAATACGGTTCCAAAAATTTGATGATCTGCCATGGATCTTTTATCACTTGCTGTTAAGAAAAAAATAAAGATGTAAGACCGGCTCTGATACCAATTGAAAGTACAAGAGGGGGCGAATTGTAGCCTTTTTAAATTTCTAGTCGACTACTCTTTAGATCTAGTCGACTACTACTTAGAACAAGTTGACTTATGCGGAGACAGCCTGCAAAGAACTATTAATCCTTTGGATTTAAATAAGTGTTAATCATAATAAACAGTAAAAGAATAGAATATAGCATAAGAGCGATAAAGTAAATGACATCGGGATTTTTATACTGGTTCGGAACCAATATGGTATCCTAATCCAGTCTCCTTGGGTTGCAAGGATGTTATCTCTTGAGCTCTTTGTAATTTGTGTTGAGTACAGATTGTGTGATTTTCAACGTTCACCACCAACGTATACAAGGTTGGTTTTAACTCGCTCACCAACAACGACCCTTTGGTGTTCACTCGCTCACCAAAGAAATGAACAACGACACAACCTCTCCGGACACACTGCCTCTCCAATTTTTCTCTCTTCTCTCTTTTATGTACACAGTACATCTACTAAAGTGAATTACAATGCTTGTTAAGAGTAGAATAAAGAACTTGTAGTTGGATAGACAATTTGTATAGAAGGCTGCGTGAATTTTCTTGTCTTTGATCGCTCCTTCTTATACTGTTTTTGGATCCTTCTAGCCGTTATGATTCATAAATGCAATAGCATTTTTGTGATCTTGCGGCCTGCTTGATTTATGCAAATTGATACTTTCTCCAACGTTTCATTATTGCTTTTGACATCTTGCACTTCCTTGACCATGTTCGTTTGCCTTTTATATCTAAAGATGATTAGATATGTCCAGAAAGATACTTTCATAAAGAAGCCCCTCACATGCTTTTAAATAAAACAAGAAATTACTTTTAGATCTTGCACTTCAATGATCCGTAAAGATTTGATATCATTTCCCTTAAAAATCCTTAATCTTGGACCTTTAAAAATATCATTCCTTTTATAACAATATTTCTTTGTAGGCCCTTGCTAGATCTTTCTCCATGTGCTATTTCAAAACCCATGAGAGTTTCCTTAGTACCGTTGCAAGATTGTATTTAATCATGTCAAGTCTTCATTTAGAATCCTTGATTTTTGCTGACTTGTCTCCTAAAAGTTGACTTGAAAATCTTCCAGTGTATCCATACATCTTTTATCAAAATATGTTTCTTTTTTAAGAGGTGCTATTTAAATCTCAAACTTCAATGCCCATAAAGTCTTTTTCAGTATCCTCTGTGATTGATTATTTTTTGTGGCTTTTATTCCGGATAAGATAATTCTTTATAGTCACTGCCGATCAACTTCTTCTACCAATCCATGAAATATTCGGTACAAATATTCTTGCCAATAAGATCTACTTCTTCCTTTTATATCTTTGACTCCTTTCTTGAAAATAATCTCTTTCCAAACTATAGAATATACTATACTCATAATATATTTTCTTTCCATATAAAATATATTCTTTCTTGGCCTTGAAACATCTTTCTTCTATAAAATAATATATCTTCTCCATACTTTTAGCAACTTTCCTTCCATAATTTTCATAGATTCTTCGTCCAATAATGGAGTAAGCCATCCAATTTTTGAAACTTGACTTTAAAATATTATTCCTTCTATGATGCTTTCAGATTAACTCTCTTAAAATTATCTTCCTTGATAAAATCTTCACATGATATTCCCTTTCCCGTATTTATCTTCATCTTTACTATCATCTTCTTTTATGAATGAACCTGTGCGGAAATAAGATTACCACAAGTAAGTGTTCTTTGATTAATAATTATGTTGGTTTGTTATCATCAAAATAAATACGTGAAACCTTCAAGCTAACAAAAGTCAAGCATATGGCTAAAGCTATCGACACTACGTGGCTACAGCCATCAATGCGAAATGGCTAAGGCCATCAACAATATTATGGCTAAGGCCATCGCCGTCAACCGTTGACCTAGTTTGACTATGGAAAGCAAGTGATTCGATGACAGTCGAATTCACGCATAGGGATAAGGCCATCTACACTACATGGCTTTGGCCATCACCACGAAATGGCTAAGGCCATCGACAATATTATGGCTAAGGCCATCGCCGTCAACCGTCGACCCAGTTCGACTACGGCAAGCAAGTGATTCAACGACAATCGAAGTCACAGCTTGTGAGGTACAGCAATTATTAGGAAATAATCGAGTTAGGGCTGTAGCTATGAGTGCTACAGACGGTCTAACGAGAGGAATGGAAGTGATTGACACAGGAGCTCCTATAAAGAAATAAAAAAATAATTGTTTCGTAAAATCTCGTCTAATACTAATATCTAATCACTAACAAATCTAAAATCTAAAAAAAAAATAAGTAATAAATTAAGGTTCTATTTCAACACGGAACAAAGGGGACAATACACAGTCGATCTTGTTCAACAAAATCATCACGCAGTAAATCAACAAAGCCCAAAGTTATGTCTCTTTCACCTTCAAGTTTACCTACTACGGTACCAGAGTGAATATGATCTCCACCAGACATACGTAACGCTTTTGCTAATACCCGGAAGTGGATACCATGATTCTTCTGTCTATCAATAGCCGCATGCATTGCACGGTGGATGTGAAGAAGTAGACCATTATCTCGGCAATAATGAGCCAAGCTAGTATTTGCGGTGAATCCCCCCGTTAAGTAGTCATGCATTGGGTTCCAATAAGTCTATTGGAATTGGCTCTGTATCAATGGAATCTCATCATCCATACATAACGAATTGATGTGGTATATTCATATCATAATATATGAACAGTAAGAACTAGCATTCTTATTGAGACTATAACTCATAGGGAAGAAAATCGATTTATGGATGGAATCAATAATTATTAGGAAATAATCGAGTTAGGGCTGTAGCTATGAGTGTTACACCTTAAAGTTCATATCGATATGGCTAAGGCCCCCGACACTACACGGCTATTACCATCGACATTATTTTGGCCAAGGCCACCGTCGCTGATCGTTGAACTAGTTCGAACATGAAAAATAAAGCAAGCTCCCGCTCATAGAGACGAGATACCAAAAATAAAAATACAAAAATAAAGAAATGGCTCCAAGAGTATGAATTTCATTATCGTCCAAAAATACATGTACATCCGACCTTACAAAAGGTCCTCGTTATATTCCAAAATACAGGAAAACTAAAATATATACAAGTTCTAAGGGGCTTCGCCGCTTCGCCTGGAACCTCCTACGTGACCGCCATTCTCCTCATTATCCCCCGCTTGGCCACCATCTTGTCCTTCACCGCCCCCGAGTTGGTAAGTTGCAGAAATCCAAGAGTCAGAATCTAGACGGTTGACGTCTTCGGAGTTATAACCCCCCGATCTGGAGAATCAGAGCTATACCCACAAGTTTTACGGGCAACACGGTCTACGCGTCGTTGCTCTTGAACCTCTACCTCAGTGGATCAACCCGCAGATAAGTACTCCTCGAGTACGACTACTCTGGCTTCGGCGTACACCCACATCTCATGCACCTCACGATGCCCATCATCGGGATTTGACGAAGCGGTCCGCTTGTGGACCTCAATCTCAGCCGCCTTGGCATCGAGTTCAATGGTCAGCCATCGACCCTGGTCTAAAATTGAGCCACCTCCACTGCTACCCCGCGGCTAATCTCCAACTCTTTTTCCTTCGACTGACGAAGAGTATCTAACTCGATGCTCCGAGGCAAAGCAGCCATCAGCTGCTCATCGACCTCCTCCAACTCGGCCACCCTCCATTTCAGCTAATCCTCTAACTATTCAAGGCCCTTACAGAACACTCGAAACTGAGGGTCTTGTTTAAGCACTTCTGTCAACGCCTGATGCTTGGCACGACATTGTTTGTACTTCTTCGCCATTTCGTTGAAGGTGGTCACATTCTTTTGCTCACGTTGCCTCCTCTCCAGCTTCAAAATGAGAGTATAAAAAGGAAAGGAAAAAGAGGAAAGACAAGTCAGTACGTATCAAATTCGCCCCCACGGCCCACAAAAGAAAAACTGAAAGCTACCTGCAAGGCTGCGCTAGCGACCCTTCAAGATAGATCCATGTCATTAACGCCCTTTAACATTTCACGCTCTGCGTCCGCACATAGCAAGGTCATATCCTCTACGGACTGGTCGCTGCTCTCTAATAAATTATACCCTCCCGGGATCAGGATTCAGCAGTTAGACCTACCTGTCATCATCCCTACGCGGGATGGATCCCTCGTTACGTCTCCAGGAGCGGCCTCAGGGCCCTCCCTCTCAACATCAACGCCCACTTCTCCAATTGCATACAACGAACTGCCCTACGGAGCAGGGGCTGAGCTGGTATCGATGGCAGTTCTCTTTTGAGGAGCCGACCTCCCTGAACGGATGGCCTCGGCCATGAAAACTGGATTCGGCTCTTGACGAGGCTTGCTAATCCTCTCATCTTCAGTAGCTACCCTCTTACCTGTTATCAACAACCGTCTCTTTCTCTCCAGTGGCTCCTAACCATCTAAAGTCTCTTCCACCGACTGGTGAGGCGGTACCAAATGAAGTGCTTCACTTACGGGCGCCGCCACATGTGTAGCCTCCTGCTGATGGACCACAGGAATGTCGTCGTGGAACGAGCCGCAGGGTATGTCTTCACCCTCAGAATCAATCTCCGCCCTGGGCGAGGTAATAACAACTACTCTCTTCTTGGGGAAGTTGCGACCTGCCAGCGCGAGTGAGTCAGGTACAAAACCTAAGAAGTATCCAAATCAAAGCCGAAGAGTTATCTAATGGGCTATACTATTGACAAAATGTGGCCCAGGTGCGACACTCCACTGCATAAGGTATCAATTTCTCCACCCACGGTTGTCATCTATGGGCTGGGGTGGAGAAGACCTCACTACAAAAAAAAGAGAAGAAGAAGTCACAATATCCGAGCGGCCAAAACAATATACAACCAGGAATTCCACATACAAAGATACCTACGTTTAGAGTTCCACCTTTCAGGGAACCCATTAGGTTTCGACAACAGGTGCTCCGTTTGGATATAGAAGTACCTGTGCCAGAAGCCACGATTGACCTTGTCCTCATCCTTAGCCACCAAGACCTTCGTATCGCGGCTCTTCAATTGCAACATGGTACCCCTCAAGTATCCAGTACTGACTAACTGTAAAAGATGGTGGATTGAGATTTCACACTCAGCCCTGGCCGCGTACATGTTAAGAATCCTACACACCTTCAAGGTGTAAGGAGTAAGTTGAGCTGGGAATACGTTGAAAAAATGGCAAACATCCTTTGCTAAGGGATAAATTGGAAGGTTATAACCGATCAAGAACGAATACTCATAAAAAGTGCAATATCCAGGTTTATGCACATTAGCATAATCCATTCCAGCGGAACCATTTCCACTTGGCCCGGAGTGTTATGCGTAGCTCGGAGATTGTCCAAATGGGGCTATAACAACTCACTATGCTCCTAAGGGAGAGCTGAGTTCATCATTTGAAAATCCCGTCGAATGTCCATTTCTTTGGGAAGAACAATTTTCACCGAGAGGGGAAAGAGAGTCCTTTCTACCTCTTCCTCTTAGTCGCTAGGGGAAGGCGGAACCTTAGATGGGGCGGTGTCCTTGTTCTTTTTACTACTAGGTGGCGTTTCACCATGATGTTCCGTCTAAAAAATAAATCACCTCCTGAACCACCTCGAGAATAAGTGTAATAATGATGCATGCGGGCGGTGATGTCATCCCAAAAAGAAAGCCACACGTTAATGGTTCAACAACGTTAAGCATTTCACATTGTTCCTGTCGCCGCCCAAGTATGAGGTCAAATTCTCCAAAGACGAGGTTTGCAATACGCCTATTGAATGCGCCTCCAATGAACGGAGGGACTAACTGTATAGGGTCAAATTTGATCCTAGACGTTTGTGCGCTGATGGGCACGCCTTTGAGCATACGCCGACTAGGGCAAAGGCATGACCTGGACGTGGTGACAAAGGCGACATCATTTAATACTCAGCGTCTTCATGAAGAAGACGCTAGCTACTTTTGTACCTTTTTTATTATTTCGATGAATGTTTCCTATTATATAGAAGGAGACCTTCACACTGTAAAGGGGCATCATTATTATTCTCGAATAATATAATTCTTCTCTCTCTCTCTACCTCTGTCTCTATCTCTAACGAGTACTTCTCTTTCAAGTTCATATCATCTTTTTATCTTTCTGATCTACAATAACAAGATCGTTTTTTCACCTCTAGGTCATATTATATTTGATTATGATTTACCCTCGTTTATTTTTGATTGTTTTTAAGCTTACAAAGTATATCAATAACTTTTGAGTCAAACAATTCTGTTTCTACAACCAAAAACCCTAGTCCATGTCCGTACTACAAAGGTTATGCTTCTGCTTTTTTGATTTTGATTTTCACGCTGTTTTTGGCTGCTGAGTAAATTGCAAATTTAATTTGTTCTCAAAATTTCAACAATTTTGTATTATTCACTAAGAGGTATCTGTTGGTATTTTGTGTATATCGCAATGTCTACTTATATGTATCATATTGTGTATCATGACATATAACAAATACATTCATAACATATATAATAATGCATTTGTAGAATATATATTGTGTATATCCACAAGAAATTATGTTATGTGGTATACACTTAGATATACAAAGAAGAAGAAAAAAATTTGATTTTATATCCAAGTATATAAAAAAATAATATATATATATATATATATATATATATATATATATATATATATATATATATATATATATATAAGTAATTATTTTTTTATATACTTGGATATAAAGACAACAATAAATTATAAACAACTATACTTCTAATTTCATATCTTTGATATACGAAGAAGGAAATGAAATTTGCTATAGAATGTGATATGCACAAAGAAGGAAAATAAAGTTGTGATATACGTGTGTGTATATATATATATATATATATATATATATATATATATATATATATATATATATATATATATATATATATATATATATATATATATATAATAATAATAAATTACAAAACAACTATATTTATAATTTCATATCTTTGATATACGAAGAAGGAAATAAAATTTGCTATATAATGTGATATACACAAAGAAGGAAAATAAAATTATGATATACGTTTTGATATACGCATTGTTATTGTGATATACAATTATCCGCAAATAAAAATGGGAATTTTACATACCTATACCACATATGAAATCTTATTACCCTTAATGTTTAAGGTTTGTATTTAAACATATCAAATTATCATTTATATACCATAATTCACATTAGGAATATAATGAAGAGTTCATTTATATTAGGCATTAATTTAGGAGCATATCTTCCCAGAAAGAAACCATTACCTATACTTTTAGTATCGGTTACTATCGTCTTCCTACTTTTCACTTGATTAACTCATCACTTCTAATAATAAAAAAAATACGTTAGTTAAGTCTATTGCCAAACCATGCAGACACACACAATAAACAATTAAACAAACAAGAAAATAAAATATTCATTTAGCAGTGGTTTCGTCAATGCAAGCGGTTTACATTTCATGCCAACAATTCCTCTTTCCTTACTGTTGTTGTCTATGCTGATCCTGTTACATTTACATGTACATGTTCATCTTTCCTTCCTTGTTTTGATTGAATGTTGTTATAAATAATTCGTAATATGTTTAGGAGTTTATATCTCAATTCTAAGAGGTTTTAGTAAAGATTTAAATTTGGTTCTGATTGAATTTCAGATTAAAACTCGAAGAAGAAGAAGATGACATATTTCTAGAATTTGTAGATATTTTATAGTTAGATTGTAGTCAAATTATAAATTGTACACTGTTTTCTGCAGAAGATTTTGTAGAAGTTTTAGTCATTTGGGATTTGTAAAAACAGAAAATAATGCATCTACAATCAGAATACAAATAATGTACAATTTATCTACAAGATATCTACAAAATAGATACATTGAATTTTAATATCCAAATTCTCATTTCAATTGTAGTATAATTGGCATTTTCGACATAATTGTAGAAGTTTTAGTCTTCTCAACAATTCATCTACAATTTATCTACAATTCTACAATTTAACTACAATTTCTGAAAATATATCTTCTTCTTCTTCGAGTTTCAATATGAAATTCAGTCAAAACCAAGTCTAATCTTCACGAAAACCCTCAAAATTGAGATATAAATTCCTAAACATATTCAGAATTATTTACAACATCATCCAATCCAAATAAATAATGATTTTTGAAAACCCAAATTTGAATTCAAAACTTTCAAGCTTTTTAATGGCTATCAGTGATGGAAAATATATGAAAGAACAGATTTTTTCAACTTTGAGATCTCTTTCCGCTTCAAATTTCGTATTTACTGTTAACAGAATCACAAGCATATTTGGTGCCTTCATTTTAGCGCGTTTTTAATGATGAAATCTACCTATTTTTGGATTAGTATATAATTTGTAGTAGAAGTGTGGACAACACTGGTAATTAACAAATTATGAACATTTTTGGTAATAAGGTTTGATATATGACATAGATAGGTAAAAATCCCAATAAAAATGGGTAAATTCTAGCGTCTTAGGCCATCTCCAAGGGCCACTTTATTTTTTGCACTAATTTTCACTCTAAAATGGTGCAACACCAAATCTACTCCAACCATTACACTATTTTTCATATCAAATTTTTTCTCTTTTCTATATTATATTATTATCTTCTACTCCAACCACTCTATTTCTCTCTCTTATCTTATATTTACTTTACACCAAATAAATAAAATATTATTTAAGCAAATATAGAGTAATGAATAATGTTGCACCAAATTTGGTGCAACACTATTCATTCTCTATAATAGAGCAAGAAATAAAGTACCATTGAAGCAAAAATACTCTATTTTTTACACTAAATTTAAATTTGGTGCTAGAATCTTAGCAGCCTGAGTTGGTACGCAGTTCTAAATTATCCCCAAAAAGGCTTGTTATTAGTCAATAGCAGAATTCGTGTATTAGTCAACATAAAAGCATTATCCGAACATGCAAATATTTCTACGTGGAAGGATCAATCAATGAAAATAACAATTAATATGAATAATCGCACACCTAACTGCTTATACTAGAAATAGCTAATGAATATATAATTATACTATAACAACAATAAGAAGCATAGTGAAATTTCACAAGTACGATCTTGAAAAGGTAAAAAATACGCAGACCTTATCTTTGTCTAATGAATATATAGAGGCTGATAAATATATAATTATATAGAATAAGTGTTATATTTATGTATATCGACTAAAAAAGATAAATAGTAAATCCTACTGGATATTTGTGTAATGATCCCGGGGGCTTCGACTATCAGACCCTATGGACCAACGGTTTGGCCTTCTTTTAACTGATAGCCCGCCCACTATAGAAATAGCACGGTCTAGCCAGTTTTCGGACTAGTCACTCAAAAATAATTAGCATTTACCAAATTAATAAAAAAATAGTCACTATTTTACTGCAACAAAGACCAGTCCAACATAATATACTGGAGTTCAGTGCACCTGTGAATGAACTTTCAGCATATTATGTTGGATCGTTATACTTTGTTGGCTCAAGTATAATATACTGGCGACTGGAGCACCGGTGCTCCAAACTCCAGTATATTATACTTGAACTCTAGTATATTATGCTGGAGTATTTTTTCGAATTTTGAATAGTGTTTCGTTCAGAAATATCTTTACATGAAAACTGGCTAAATTTTAATTACTTTTGAAACTGGGCTATTTTTGAACGACCACTTGTAAATCTGACTAATTTTTAATTTCTCCCGGTCTTAAATTGTTTGTTTGCATGGATAATATCTTTTTTCACTACTATATAGATACATGCTATGTCCTATTAGCATAGCATATGTATGTAAAAATAGCACGAGTTAGCCATTATCGGATTAGTTATTCAAAAATAGCCAGAGTTTGTAAAGTCATTAAAAAATAATCACTATTTTGATGCAATACGGAAAGTTTAAGTATAATATGCTGGAGATTGGTGCACCTATGTATGAACTTCCAGCATATTATGCTAGAACTCCAACATGCGAAAAGATCCAGCATAATATACTGGAGATTGGAGCATCTGTGTATGAACTTCCAGCATATTATGCTGGATTGGTATATTATACTGGAACTCCACTATATTATGCTTGAGTATTTTTCGGATTTTATACAGTTTTTTCGTTCAGATTTATCTTTACATAAAAAATGACTAAATTTCAATTACTTTAAAACTGTGGCTATTTTTAAATGATCATTTGTATATCTGACTATTTTTTAATTTCTAGCGGAATGTATCGACGCACCCAATCAACCAAAACTTATGTTTTCTTTATACCGATAACCTTACAAGTTCGCCGAATACTGGATAGCCAGTAAAAAATATCTTCTACTATGAAATAGTTTAAGAGCATTACTTTAGACTTGGATTGCAAATTATGAGCTGTAATTCAAGAACAATAGACTAGTCAGACATGACAACTAAAAATGTCTTTGTTATTTTTTCTTGGGGGTAGTAAAACAAACTTGGAAAATAGAAAAAACAAGATTGAGTAGTACTTAAGATCCTACATGGGTGGCGTGTTTTAGTCCGAACACAAGTTGGGATCGGTCATATGAACCTTTAATTCTTCCCGTAATTAAGGTCACTTGGTCCTGTTGCCATGAGCAGTCATATCTGTATAGCATTTGCCGCACACTTCTCTATTACCAGAAGTGCCAGGAGGAACACATTTGCACCTCACACAACAAGTCCCACAGGTGCATACATTTGGCCTCGAGTGTGAGCTGCATCTCACTTTGCACAGTCCTCCACAATCTGTACTTCCCAACCAAAAAGAGCCATCAAAACTCAAATTTATCTTCTTTGTTCTATTCCTTTTGAATTGAAACAGATTGAGAAAATTGATGCTTACCTACATATGGTAGGAGCCTCCTGTTAACTCCTTTCACCACCTAATAAAGTTTTACACACACAATGTGAAACAAGTAGGTAAGAGAGATATTGATACTTAAAATTCATCCACTTTGTTGTTAAGAAAATAACATTCACTTAACCCAACCCTAAAAGATAGATACTGACATAAGCATTGTGAAAATAATACTTGGCTAATTTCAACTGTAAAAAGAGACAAAATATTGTGGTATAGCCAGTTTTCACATTGGTCAATGAAAAATAACCAGCGTTTATCAAGTTAATGGAAAATAGCCACTATTTTGTTGCAACAGGGACCGATCCAGTATAATATACGGAGATTTTGGTGCATTTGTGTACGAACTCCAGCATATTATGCTGGACCGGTATACTTTGCTAACTCCTGTAAAATTTGCGGGAAACTGGAGCACCAGTGCTCTAAACTCCAGTATATTATATTGGACAATTATACTTGCTTTAACTCCCGTAAATTTTACGAGAGTTCCAGCATAATTATGCTTGAACTCCCATAAGCATATTATGCTAGAACTCCCGGGCGCATTTTTCCGAATTTTGAATAGTATTTTCGCTCAAATTTAAAATGGTTAAATTTCGATGAATTTTAAAACTCGACTATTTTTTAACTACCAGTGATAAATTTGACTATTGTTAAATTTCTCGCCTAAAAAAATAGATCATGATGTAAGCAGTGTCGAAATCATATAATAAACCTTTGGCCAAACTCAAATTTAGAAGCTGGTTAGTGAGGGTTGTCAAAAATTATGTAACCTAGACATCCTGAACATTTGAAGCGTGAATAATGTAGCATGAGGGACCAACGTTAGTAAATCAAGAAGGGCCAACTTTGATACTATGTTAAAAAGGTGAGTTTTGAACCTAATACTAGTCCTAATAGTCAGTGGCGCATCTAGGAATTTAAGTTTGTGGGTGCTGAATTTTTTTTGTACATAAAATTAATGGGTGCTTTTGTAAATTTTTATATATTTTCTCAAATTTTCTATATAACTATATTCTATATAATTATACATACTCTGCGTCGAGGTTAATGGGTGCTCGAGCACCCAATTTCAATGAGTAGATCCGCCTCTGCTAATAGTTGTTTTTCAACCAATATCGAAAGTATCAATTTTGGGTTAAATGATGGAAAAAGAGTAAAGAAACACCTGAGTTTGGTTTTCATCAATACCAATATCAGAAGAGACCTGCAAAGAAAATAACATTAGACTAATTACACAAAAGAAAAAAATCGTATGGGAATAATTAGGTAATGGTTTAAAACTTTACATGAGCAAGTAGGCAGAAGAGGAAAAGAAGAAGCAATCTTGAAGTCATTTTTGTTGAGTTTTTTGAATGAGACAGAATGTTTTCTTGGTATTTGCCTTAGTTTCTTGTAGTTTGGGGATGTGACTACTTTGGAACTGTTTTATGGGCGTAAGAAACTCAGTGCCTACAATTTATAGGAATCTCGTGATATAGTTGCCCCTAGTTTTGCTTTAAATAACAGCTTAATTCATGCACCCAACATGGATCATCAAAGTGGAACAGTCAATCCTGGTCTTCCCTTCTTCTTCTTTTTCTTTTTGTTGTTATTCATGTATTGGGCAAATTTGATTTCTTACGTTCTCATGTTTTCTATGTACGCCCTTGACGTAGAGAGTGATGTAATTGAGGCCGACTCGAGTAAGGTCAGCCCCAGTAAGTGACGGACCGAGTGACATGACTCAAGACGACATCGTTTGAAGCTCTGACTCTCCCGTACACTGAGACCACCAACCCTCGTACTTTTCTTTGATTATTTCGAGAAAGGTCCCTTAATATATAAAGGGGATCTTCCCTTTGTAAAGGCTAAGGTGTATTTTTCTATTCAGAATATACAACTCTCTCTCTCTCTCTCCTGCGAAAAGATTATTACTTGTCTTATTGTTCTTACATCTCAAGCTATCTACACTATTATCCTAGATCTTAGCTATACGATATTCTCTAGTTCATATTACGCCTAATTCCGATTAACCCTTATTATTTTCGATTGTTCTTGAGCTTAATAAGTATTTACATGACTTTTGAGCTAAACAATTTGGCGCCGTCTGTGGGGATTTCGTGAATCAAAGTTGTAGTTTACTTCTAGAGATCCTTCAAAAAATCACTATCTACCACCCAAAATGGCTGAAAACTGTTAGGATTTATGCCCGTCACTAGAGGGGGGTGAATAGTGCGGCACGAGAATATTGATAAATATTGCGGAATTAAAATTGCAGGAGTAAAGTAAATGCGGAAATTAAAAGATTAAGGAAAGGACACACCGAATTTATCCTGGTTCACCACAACGTGTGGTTAGTCCAGTCCCCGAGAGACTCTCTCGAGATTCCACTAACTCCGTTAAGCTTACGGGTGCCTAACAAACCGTTACACTTGCTCGTAGATGTACACTCTACAAGACTTTAACTTGCTCGAGGATACCGCACCTCAAGACTTCACCTTGCTCGTGGATACCGCACCACAAGACTTCACACACTAAGATTGAGGGTACTTAGCAAACCCGACAATCAATGAGAAGATATGATCTTCTCAAACACCTTTCTCTTTTACAACAAGAACTCTCTCAAAAGAGTAGATAAAGAGATACAATATTACCACTATAAACAACTCAAAGTTGTCTCTCAAATGGCTCAACAAAAGCTCTATAATGATGCACAAATGATATCAATATGTATATGAATAATGAGAGGTGTTGTGTATTACAATTCAGCTCAAAAGACCTCTATTTATAGGTGGTAGAAGTAGTATGTCCGTTGCTTAATTGGCAATCAATTATGCTGATTTTATGCCAGGATAATCGATTATCAGATTTGGATAATCAATTATCAGCTTACCGTTACAAAATCGGAAGCTGATTTTATGCAACATAATCGATTATTGTGATATGCATAATCGATTATTTTAATACAGTGTTCAAACACTGGCAACAGATACAAGATAATCGATTATGCACTTCTGATAATCGATTATTTTGCTGTTTTATAAATTCCGGTTTACACTGTCTTAACATAATCGATTATCACAATAAGCATAATCGATTATTTATGTCCAGCTTTGAAAGACATGTTTAAAATTCATTTTGGCTAAAATGAGAATGTTTGAAATCATTTTGTTTGAAGTATTTGAAATATGATTTGACAAAATAATTTTATGCATATTTATGATGACCTATGTTGAGCCAAAAGATGAGATAACTTTAAACGTTGCTCTTACATTTGTTCTACCTAACGATCTACGCCTTGGGTCTTCGGTCTTGAACTTTTGAGCTCGTCTTTGGCTTGTCTATGCAATTTCGTCATCAATATGCTTCTCGGCATTCAATCTTGATTGTTTGTCATATAATAACATTGTTTGACACTTGACTTCATTGTTTGTCATTCATCGACTTCGTTGTTTGTCATTCATCAAAACATATACCTGAAAATCATGCTAATATAACCAAAGCACACATATCATGGATAGAATAATTTTCTACGATTTCCCCCTTTTTGATAATGACAAACAACAGGAGATATGCATATCGGATTCCCCCTAAATTCATGCTATATCTCAACATACAATTCATGCAAACAATTCCCCTTAATGATAATTCCTCCTCAAATAAGGCATACTATAACGTAGATACATTCCCCCTTATTTGATGCATATTGCCTAAACTCTTCCCCCTTTTGTCATTAGCAAAAAGAGAGTATACAAAGGCTATTATCCCCTTTCGACACTTCCCCCTTTTGGGTATATCAATTGTTAGTGTCAAGAATAAAATGGGAAATATAATGAGGAATATACATTGACGATATTTAAAAAATCATACCAACATGAAATAATACCAAATGTTAGTAAAAATATAACAACCATATCAAAGGTTACTTTTAGCAAATCATATATCAACTGTTAATTTTTAACACACCAATAGTTGTATTAAAAAACATGAATTATTTATTTTTCAGAATATACCAACTGTTAATTAAATCAAAAAAATATTCATCAAAACATGAGTCAATCATATTAATACCAATTGTTATTCAAGGTAAAAGTTATCAAAACATGAATCAACAAAAATAATTAATATCAATTGTTAACAAAGATATATTAATTGTTAACACATATCAACTATTATGTTTTTATCAAAAATATGATAACTAACCGACATTCCCCCTCGATGCAATAAGGTTTCGTGCTTGGTGCATTTACTACGATATTGTAGTCTTCAAGCACACCAGCAAACGTACCTAAAAATAGGTTTTCGGTACCCAACTGCTTTTGGGTCCTTGGGGGTTAGGCAAATAATAATCATAGCCAAAAGATAAATCTCTATATTTTGCAAAACATACGAGTGCTATGTGTCCTACCCGGTTGCAATAGTGACATATAACATTCGGGTTGTGCATATGTCTTGGTTGAGCCAAAAACGTTCTAGGTGATCTAAAATCGTTATTCCTAGAAGTGTTGCGATTCCTAGAATTATTTCTAGGTGGTCTAAAATTATTCATTCTAGACTCATTAACAAAATTCCTAGAGTTGTTTCTGGGTGGTCCAACTTCATTTCTATCATCCTTTTTAATTACTTCAATTGTTTTAGGATTATCAACACTACGTTTTTCTAGTGTGTTCCTAAGTTCTATGTTCTCTATTTTCAAAGATTTACAAGAAGAACAATTTGAACTTTGATCAATTGAAGAGGCTTCATTCATCTCCTTAATTTTATTCTAAGATCAATATTGTCATTTTCCAAAAAATTATTTTTCTCTTCTAAAACTTTAATATTAGCCTTGGCCTCTTTGGAGATTTTTGAAGTCTTTTTCAATTCACCATATAAGTCATGAAAATCTTCTTGTAATTCTTCAAAAGAATAAGAGTTAGAATTACTTACCTCTTCTTCCTCGTTTGCCATGAGGCATAATGCGGCAGTTTCATCGCCTGAGCTGTCCGAATCCCATGTCACGCGCCTTTGGTGTTTCTTCTTTTTCTTGTCCTTGGGTTTTGGACAATGTGACTCGGTGTGGCCAAGTTTTCCACACTTATGGCATGAAGGACTTGGTTCTTCCTTCTTTAATTCCTTTTTCATACACTTATAAAACTTTTTGATCAAGGCATTGGAAATATTATCATCATCGCTATCCGAATCACTTACCTCTTCTCTTTTAGAGGATGAGGCTTTAAAGGCAATATTCGAACTTTTACTTCTAAGATAGGGATTAAGAATTGTGCTTTCATAAGTTTCGAGGTTACCTCTTAGTCCATCAATTGTGACATCCGTGATTCCTATCGACTCTTGGATGGCATTGGCTTTGGAACGCCATTCGGGAGTGAGACTCCGTAGGATTTTTCGAACAAGATCTTTGTTCGTGTATACTTTCCCGGGAGCATGAAGATCGTTGACGATTTTTGAGAATCGTTCGAACATAATACCGATGGGTTCCTTCTCCCTCATTCTAAAGAGTTCATATTCATGTGTTAGAAAATCAACTTTAGATTCTCGGACTTGAGACGTACCTTCATAAGTGATCTCGAGTTTATCCCACATCTCCTTGGTGGTTGTGCAACAGGAAATCTTCCGATAGTCATCCGGATTCACCGCACAATATAATAAGTTGACGGCCTTTGCGTTATTTTCAACTTTCTTGATGTCCTTGGCATCATATTCATCTTCCACCTTTGGAACCGTGGTTTCTCCAACTTTCTTTGTTGGCATTTGTTCACCGTTCTTGATGATTTGCCACAAGCGAAAGTTATTTGATTGGATGAAGATTCTCATCCGCTCTTTCCAATATGTGTAATTTGTTCCGTCAAGTAGTGGAGGCCTATAGATGGAGTGTCCTTCGTTCATCATTCCTGCGTTCAATATTCTCAACAAAAAATTATATATCGTTCTCTCAACCGGTTAAGGCTTTCAGAGAGTTAAGCTCTGATACCAATTGTTAGGATTTATGCCCGTCACTAGAGGGGGGTGAATAGTGCGGCACGAGAATATTGATAAATATTGCGGAATTAAAATTGCAGGAGTAAAGTAAATGCGGAAATTAAAAGATTAAGGAAAGGACACACCGAATTTATCCTGGTTCACCACAACGTGTGGTTAGTCCAGTCCCCGAGAGACTCTCTCGAGATTCCACTAACTCCGTTAAGCTTACGGGTGCCTAACAAACCGTTACACTTGCTCGTAGATGTACACTCTATAAGACTTCAACTTGCTCGAGGATACCGCACCTAAAGACTTCACCTTGCTCGTGGATACCGCACCACAAGACTTCACACACTAAGATTGAGGGTACTTAGCAAACCCGACAATCAATGAGAAGATATGATCTTCTCAAATACCTTTCTCTTTTACAACAAGAACTCTCTCAAAAGAGTAGATAAAGAGATACAATATTACCTCTATCAACAACTCAAAGTTGTCTCTCAAATGGCTCAACAAAAGCTCTATAATGATGCACAAATGATATCAATATGTATATGAATAATGAGAGGTGTTGTGTATTACAATTCAGCTCAAAAGACCTCTATTTATAGGTGGTAGAAGTAATATGTCCGTTGCTTAATTGGCAATCAATTATGCTGATTTTATGCCAGGATAATCGATTATCAAATTTGGATAATCGATTATCAGTTTACCGTTACAAAATCGGAAGCTGATTTTATGCAACATAATCGATTATTGTGATATGCATAATCGATTATTTTAATACAGTGTTCAAACACTGGCAACGGATACAAGATAATCGATTATGCACTTCTGATAATCGATTATTTTGCTGTTTTGTAAATTCCAGTTTACACTGTCTTAACATAATCGATTATCACAATAAGCATAATCGATTATTTATGTCCATCTTTGAAAGACATGTTTAAAATTCATTTTGGCTAAAATGAAAATGTTCGAAATCATTTTGTTTGAAGTATTTAAAATATGATTTGATAAAATGATTTTATGCATATTTATGATGACCTAAGTTGAGCCAAAAGACGAGATTACTTTAAACGTTGCTCTTACATTTGTTCTACCTAACGACATACGCCTTGGGTCTTCGGTCTTGAACTTTTGAGCTAGTCTTTGGCTTGTCTATGCAATTCCGTCATCAATATGCTTCTCGGCATTCAATCTTGATTGTTTGTCATATAATAACATTGTTTGACACTTGACTTCATTGTTTGTCATTCATCGACTTCGTTGTTTGTCATTCATCAAAACATATACCTGAAAATCATGCTAATACAACCAAAGCACACATATCATGGATAGAATGATTTTCTACAAAAACAATGCAAGAATGAAAGCTATCGTGGATGTTAGAGCCTATCTCATAGGCCCTCTCAATGCGGCTGCTGAGGGAGATGCTTTACGCGCAACCCCCAGTACCTTGATAAACGTGAAAAACTCATTTCCCCTTCTGAAGATCTGGTGGTTCCACGAGGAAAAGAGGCTTCAACATCTACAACTAAAAAAGCACCCTCAGAAGTAAAAAGGTTACTGGAAGAGTGGTTGACAAACACTCTGAGTAGTTTAGCTAATAAGCCACCCCAAAACGCTAGATGCACTTCGGCAACAGACCATGCTGCAGCCGAAGATGAACTCGAGGTCACGCGAACGAACAACGTGCCCGTCGATGCTCAAGCCCACGGCAGCACACTCACAGCCATCCTCTAAAAGATGGAGGAAATGGAAAACGAAAAAAAGTCCCTTCGCGACCAGATGAAGGAGCACCAAGAAAGAGTGGACAAGATCCCGTGTGCGCCTAAGCTGCTACCAAAGCGAGAAGTGGGGACGTTTGTTGAACAACCCTACACAGAAGGAGCTGCACCATACCCCATCCCAAAGACCTTCAAAATGCCCCCTACTTGAAAGTATATGATGGGAGCACAGATCCCGAGGACCACCTGATTCACTATGTCACAGCAATCAAGGGTAATGATCTATCGAAGGAGCATGTACTATCAGTACTTCTGAAGAAGTTCGGCAAAACGCTAACAGGAGGGGCCCTAACGTGGTACTCCCAGCTACCGGTCAAAAGCATCTCCACGTTCAAGGAGATGGCAGATAAATTTATCACCGCTCATACAGGAGCCAAGAAGGTGTAAGCGCGGGTTAACGACATCTTTGCTGTCCAAAAAACCCCAGAAGAAAGACTCAAGGAGTTCTTAGCAAGGTTCAACAGTGTCAGAATGAGCCTACCAAACGTGTCTGAAGGCATGGCAGTCGCAGCTTATTAGAACGGGCTCAGAGACACGGCTCAAGGGCAACCAAGAAACTGCTTAGCCGCCTTATGAAAAATCCCCCCACCACCTGGAGGAGATCCACAACGCCTATTGTGACGAGGTACGTGGAGATGATGACCACCTTAACGGTCCAAACCGGTGGTTGACAACAGTGCACCCAGAAATCCAAAGAGACCGACGCCACGAGGGACGATGGGAACAAGTCCCATGCATCAACAGGGAGAGGAACCAACCATATATCAGGTCCTCGCATCCGCCACCACCAAGGCACGCACACGCCTTATAACGACTTATCGCCCCACTGAGGAACGACAGAGGTATGCCTCCTTCATTATGTGCACATAACTTTTTTGTTTCTCCTTCAGAAGTAGTGTACGCACTGGAGAAGCTGGGCAACAAAGTACAATGGCCAGCAAAGATGAAGTCCGACCCTGCCACCAAAAAGTCAAACGCCCTATGTGAGTTCCACCAGAAATAGGGGCACAGAACCGAAGACTGCATAGGTCTCCGGTAGGAAGTGGTCCGGATGGTGAACCAAGGGTTCTTGAAAGAACTGCTCAGCGACAAAGGAAAACTTAAATTCGCACGCGGGCGGGAACAACCTAACGGCCCGTCAAGGCCGCCCTCGTCAACACGCACCATCAACATGATCATTGGGGAAGGCAATGACTCAGCGATCAACCATGTCAAATTCACCACCACTCATAAACTAAAGCGAACCATCACTCACGAACGGTATGACGACTTCGAAGATAGTATCACCTTCGATAAGTCTGATACCGACGATTTGTTTTTCCCCCATTATGATGCTTAGTTATTACTTTATGCATAGTAGATAGTGACGTTAAAAGGATCATGGTCGATGATGGCAGCGACGCATGTATCATTCATCCAAGAGTCCTTACAATAATGGGACTCGAGGATAAGATAATTTCACGCTTTATAACACTAACTGGTTTTAACAGTGCAGTGGAAAGAACCTCTAAGGAGGTAATGCTGCCCGTTCTGGCAGGAGGAGTTACGATGGAAACCGCTTTCTACGTAATGAACCAAGAAACGGCATACAAAGCCATCATCGGACGTCCGTGGATACATGCCATGAGGGCATTCCCCTCCAATTTCTATCAAGTGATTAAATTCCATACCCCCATGGGGGTATACAACATATGAGGTGAGCCGCGCACCGCCCAAGAGTGTTATAAAATAGCTATTACACTCACACCAAACAGCTCAATGGAGCGAGTGCGGAGGCATCTCAATCAGCCCTGTTGGGGACTAAGGTCCACCCGACAAAGGACGCCATCAGAGATCCCGATGACATTGAGGCCAACAAGGCCACGGTCGAGGATCTCGACCCCGCCCAGCTGAGCAACAGCGATTCCACAAATAAGGCTTATATAGGCCACGACCTTTCAAATCCAAGTAAGTATTGTGGATTTCTATCTAAACACGTAGACCTGTTTGCTTATTCCCATGCAGATATTCCAGGGATTCCACGAGAAATTGCCTCCCACAGACTGAACGTCGACCCGATACACCCGCCCGTGCGGTAGGTAAGGAGAAAATTCAATGTCGCCATCAAAGAAGCAGTAAGTGAAGAAGTAGACAAGCTACTGGCGAACGGTTCCATTAGAGAGTCCAAGTATTCGGAATGGGCCGCCAAAGTTTAAATGGTCAAAAAGAAAAATGGAAAGTGGCGGATGTGCGTAGATTTCACCGACCTAAACAAAGAATGTCCAAAATATTCGTTCCTACTGCCCCACATCGACCAATTGATAGACGCAACGGCTGGGCACGAGTTGTTAAGCTTCCTGGACACGTACTCCGGCTACAATCAAATCATGATGGCCGAGGAAGATCAGGAGAAAACGACCTTCATCACTCACCAAGGAACATACTGCTACAAGGTAATGCCCTTCAGGCTCAAGAATGTGGGAGCTACATACCAGAGGCTGGTGACTACGATGTTCAAAGAGCAACTCGGCAAAATGAAGGAGGTCTATATTGACAACATGCTAGGGAAGTCGTCAAAGAAAGAGGACCACCTTGATCACTTGAAAGAAGCCTTCGAAATATTAAGAAGGTACAATATGAAACTAAATCCGGAAAAATGCGCCTTCGGCGTAGCCTTGGGAAAGTTCCTGGGGTTTCTGGTGTCACAAAGGGGCATCGAAGTCAACCCGGACCAGATCAAGGCCATATAAGCCATCCCAGAAATATTAAGCAGCAAAAAACAAGTGCAAAAGCTGACGGGTCGAATACACGCCCTCTCTAGGTTCATCTCGCGCTCCTACGAAAGGTGCCACAAATTCTTCAGTGTATTGAAAAAGGACTAGGGACTGCAATGGAATGACGAATGCATCGACACCCTGAGGAGTTTGAAGGCATATCTTCCATCGCCACCCCTACTAGTAAAAACAAACCCAAGCAAACTGTTGTTGGTGTACTTGACCGTATCGGAAGTCGCTGTCAGCACCGTCCTAGTATGCGAAAATAAAGGTACGCAGTCTCCTATTTATTACATTAGTAAAACATTAGCGGATGCCGAAACCCGGTACCCACACCTTGAGAGGCTGGCATTGGCACTCGTAGTAGCTTTACGAAAGCTACGACCCTATTTCCAATGCCACCCTATAAGGGTAGTAATGACCTTCCATTTAAGAAGTGTCTTACACAAACCCGAACTCTCAGGACGAATCGCTAGATGGGCCGTTGAGCTCAGCGGAGATGATATCATATACCTTCCGAGGACCGCCATCAAGTCAGAAGTCTTAGCTGACTTCATTGCTGACTTCAGTATGAAAGTCCTACCAAAGGCAGAACTCGAGGCACAACGCGCATCCTCCGAAAATGACCTATGGGTCCTTTCTACGGATGGCGCCACCAATGCATCGGGATCGGGACTGGGACTAGTTCTTGAGGTCCCCATGGGCGAAACAATTTTCCAGTCCATACGATGCCTGGAAATGACTAACAATGAGGCTGAGTACGAGGCCGTTATTGCAGGCATGAAACTGGCCACCAAGTATGGAGCTCGCCGAATCCTCCTCCACTGCGACTCCCAACTTGTGGTAAACCAGATCACTGGGACTTATCAAATCAAAGAGCAAAGGCTACAAAGGTACCAGACAGAAATTTCCAAACTGATGGCTACATTCGACGAATGCCGCTTCGAAAAAATTCCCAGAGCACCGAACATCGAAGCGAACAGACTGGAAAATTTGGCTGCAGCCACCAAAAACATCAACAAAGAAAGTGTGGTCACGCTCCTCCACTTGGACATTGATCACACTGAGGTACTTTCCTTAAACCTGACTTGGGATTGGTGCAACCAGTTCATATCTTATCGAGAGGATGGGACATTACCCCTGATAAAAAGGAGGCGAAGAAGTTTCGCATACAGGCCGCCCGATACTACATGATCAACACAAAAGGACGTTTAGTGGCCTCCTAGCCAAGTGCTTAGGGCCGCACCAAACGAGGCCAGTACTCAAAGAAGTGCATGAAGGCCATTGCGGCGCTCACACTGGCAACCGCGGCCTTGTACAATGCATCATACGTGCCGGCTACTACTGGCCCACCATGAAAAAAAGAGGCAGCTGAATATGTCCGCCGATGCGAGCAATGCCAAAAGTACGCCCCAATGATACACCAGGAGAACCCCTCCATTCCGTCATTTCCCCCTGGCCATTCATCAAATGGGGAATGGATATAGTCGGCCCGCTACCTGCAGGAAGAGGAAAGGTATGATTTTTACTTGTTTTAACTGACTATTTCTCCAAGTGGGTGGAAGCAGGTGCGTACGTGCAAATACGCGAACAAGAATTCATCGCCTTCATATGGAAGAACATCGTATGCTGTTTCGGCATCCCCAAAGAAATCAGCTGCGACAACGGGCGCCAGTTCATCGGTCAAAAAACGACCAAGTTCTTCGAGAAATGGCGCATCAAAATGATACTATCCACGCCGTACCACCCCGCCGCCAACATCCAAGCAGAGTCCTCCAGCAAAACAATTATGAACATACTGAAAAAGAAGCTTTAAGATGCCAAGGGGCTATGGCCCGAACTAGTGCCCGAAGTCTTATGGGCAAACAAAACTACACCCAAGTCCAACACCGGGGAATCCCCGTACTCACTAGTTTATGGAACCGACGCAGTCATACCTATCGAAGTAGGAGAACCCAGCCAAAGGTATTCGCCACCAGTGGAACAGAAAATGACACCAGCAGACTTCAAGATCTTGATGAAGCCGAAGAAAGAAGGTAAATGACCCACATCAGGATGGTAGCCCAAAAACAATAAATCGAAAGATATTACAACAAAAGGGAAAAAGTAAGGTCACTCAAAGTAGGAGACTATGTCCTCAAAGCCAAGACGTTGGCCTTCAAAGATCCAAACGAAGGAAAACTGGGCACAAACTGGGAAGGACCCTACAAGATCACAGCGGCAACTGGGAAAGGAGCGTTCCAGCTAGAGACAATGGAGGGAAAAATGCTCAAGAACAACTAGAACATCGCTCACCTCAAACATTTCCACTTCTAAAAGGCGTCCCCTAAGTCGTACTCTTTTTCCTTTACCTAGGTTTTGTCCCAATTGGGTTTTCTCCGGAAGGTTTTCAATGAGGCGGCGAAGGGAACACCCTGAGATGTTTGCAGTACAAGTGTATCATATCAGCCTCTTCGCGTACTCTCCAAGACCAACATGATACAGGGACTGGATTACGGCCATCTCCAAATGTATGAAAGGGTTACGGCCATCCCCAAATATATGAAAAGGCAACGGCCATCTCCAAATGTATGAAAGGGCTACGGCCATCCCCAACTGTATGAAAGGGCTACAACCATCTCCAAATGTATGAAAGGGCTACGGCCATCCCCAAATATATGAAAAGGCAACGGCCATCTCCAAATGTATGAAAGGGCTACGGACATCCCTAACTGTATGAAAGGGCTACAACCATCTCCAAATGTATGAAAGGGCTACGGCCATCTCATAATGTATGAAAGAGCTACATCCATCTCTAAATGTATGAAAGGGCTATGACCATCTCCAAATGTATGAAAAGGCTACGGCCATCTCCAAATGTATGAAAAGGCTACGGTCATCCCCAATGCACGAAGAGGCTACGACCATTGTTTTTACACGGCTAAGGCCATCTAATTTTACATGGCTACAGCCATTGTTTTTACACGTCTAAGGCCGTCGAATATTACAAAACTACGGCCATTGTTTTTACCCGGCTAAGGCCGTCGAATTTTACATGGCTACGGCAATTGTTTTTACACGGCTGAGGCCGTCGAATTATACATGGCTACCACCATTATTTTTACATGGCTAAGGCCATCAAATTATACAAGGCTACAACTATTGTTTTTACACGGCTAAGACCGTCGAATTTTACATGGCTACGACCATTGTTTTTATACGGCCAAGGCCGTCGAGTCTTACATGGCTAAGACTATGGCTGTCGAATTTTACATGGCTACAACCATTATTTTTACACGGCTAAGACCATCGAATTTTACATGACTACGGCCACTGTTTTTACACGGCTAAGGCCGTTGAATTTTACATGGCTACAGCCATTGTTCTTACACGGCTAAGGCCGTCAAATTTTACATGGCTACGGCCATTGTTTCTACATGATCAAGTCCACCGAATGACCCACTTAGCTTCAACTACGACAAAAAATACAACAATGTTCCGGAAAATAGAAAAGATTAACTATGTCAAAAGTCATATGTCTTTATCCTCAAAAGGGTCAACACCCATGATACAAAAATCGGTATTTACAAACAAATTTACAAAAATCCTAAAGGCCTCCGCCACTTTGATTATCCTGCCCCGCCTGGTCTTCATGTGGCCCATCTTCATTCCAAGGAGGATACGCCTTGGAAATCTAAGCGCTTGACTCCAAACGGTTGACATCTGCAGAGTTATCCCCCACCCGGGCCGGTGTTTCGGGACTATAGCCGGCCGTTTCACGGGTAGCTCACAACTTCCACCTCAGATGCTCGCCTAACCGCCAAAAATTCTTCAAGTACGACCAGTCGGGCCTCCGCATACACCCACATCTCGTGTGCCTCACAATACGCATCGGCCTGTGCAAGAGCCCTCTTGAGGTCCTCCACCTCGACCTTCTTGGCATCAAGTTCCACCGTTAAGGCCGCAACCCGAGTGCGCAATTTCGCCGCCTTCTTTTTCGCTATGCGGCCGAGCTCTGAGCAACAGTGGCCATGAGTTGTTCGTCGACTTTCTCGAGCTCAGCCACCCTCATCTTCAACTGCTCCTCAGACTGCACGAGGCCCTCACGGATCACCCTGAAGTTAGGGTCCTGTTTGTACATATCGGCCAAGGTCTGGTGCGCCTCACGCGTACTGTTGTATTTCTGCACCAACCTATTATATTTGGCCACCTTATTCTTCAGGCGTCGACCCCTCTCCGCCTCCAAGATAAGAGTCTAGAAAAAGGAGAAAAGTAAGTGCAAGGAAATCACCCTCCACGAATGCAAAAGAAAAAATCATCAATCAAGACAAAAGACATACCTGCAAGGCCGCACCCGCCACTCTTCGGGTCAAGTCCTTGTTGCTGAGCTCCGCCAGGGCCGCGCTCTCAGCACCCGAACATAAAAGTGTCATGCTGGTGACTGCCTCCTCGTAATTTTCCAACAAATTATAATGACTAGGAATCACTATGCGATGGGCAGACTGGCCTGCCACCATCTCCACTTGGTCCAAGGATCCGCCTTCTCTACCCGCGTCCTCAACGGCGATCTCTGGGCCCGCCACGTCCGCACTTTCGCCCTTTCTTTCCACGGCCTCCCGCTACCTTCCATTTCAAGCATGTGTCGAGTGGAGGTTAGTAGCGGCCTCCCTCCTAAGAGCGGACCTCTTCGAGCAAATGGCCTCAGCCATAAAGACCAGCCTAGATTCAGGGCGGGGTGGTTTAACCTTCTCTGTCTAAGTGACCACCGCCTTACCAGTAAGAATACGG
The DNA here is from genome assembly GCA_034376525.1 of Nicotiana benthamiana. Classification (NCBI taxonomy): domain Eukaryota; kingdom Viridiplantae; phylum Streptophyta; class Magnoliopsida; order Solanales; family Solanaceae; genus Nicotiana; species Nicotiana benthamiana. Next base: position 50,840,204 of record CM067340.1, on the reverse strand, counting down.
TGTCTCCTCATCTCCAACGACTCTTCCTCTTCAAAGTCCCCATCCGTGTGACGCAAGTCAGGCTGAGATAGTGCCGATTCGATAGTGGGCGTTCTTATGGGGGCAACCTCGGGGACGGTCCCAAGAACAACTGCCAATATCTCCTCGGGCGTCGTTTCAAGTATGGCCCCAAGCACTGCCTCAGACACTAACTCTGGAGCCGCCTCTGATGCGACCTCTTGTATCGAGGGGGGAGAAGCACTGCCCCTAGACGTACCTACGAGGATCATATCCTTCCGTCAGAATTAGATACCGCCCTAGAGGGCGCGTTCACAGTTTTCTTCTTCTTCTTCTGCACCTTCTTAGGAGCACCCCAACCTACCAAAACATGTATGAGTTGAGCAAGGGAAATTATGGGGAACCCCCAAGGCAGAACGGAATGGAAAAATCAAGCAAGGCCACTACCTGTCGGGACATAGAGCCTGAGGAATTCTGGCCAGGTACGGCATTCTTCCGCAAATGGTATCAACACTTGCACCTACGACCTAATGCCATCAATCCTTCGAGGAGGGCGAGCTGTCACTGCATAAAGGTAAAAGGAAATCTACAATGGTTAAAGCCAGCAAAATAAGATTGCCGAAAAAGCTGCGCACAGGAATGCTTACATGCTTCGTTCCATGCCTCCGGAAACTCTTCAGGGTTAGATACCAAGTTTCAGTACGCACATAGAAAAATTTCTTCCAAAATTTACGACTGGACTTGTTGTCAACTTGCACCACAAGACTCTTCTTGCCCCGACGTGCTAACTAGAGCATGGTGGCTCTCATGAAACTCATGTTGAACATTTGCAGGAGGTGGTGAATAGAGACCTCCCTCTCAACCTTAGCCGCGTAGGTGGTAGAATCCTACACGCCTTCAGCGCATATGGGGTGAGTTGGGCCGGACACGCCCCGCACAGACGAGAAATCTCCTCCACCAGAGGATTGAGTGAGAAGCTATACCCAATCCAAAAAGCATACTCGTAGAATGTGCAATATCCAGGCATGTGCACGTTAGCATATTCCATCCCAGCAAGAGCCATCTCAACGTAATCAGGAATATCATACGACTTCCTCAGAGCAGCCAAGTGAGATGGAGTCATTCCGCTGAGTTCCCAAGGAGGAAGTTCACACTTGTTCTTAAAATCCTTCCATGTACCTATGTCCAATGGGAGTATGTTGGCCGTTGATAGAGGAACGAGAACCTCCTCGGCTTCCCCATCATCTGAAGACGACGAAACCCTAGAAGGGGCATCATCCTTGGTCCTGGTACTATTGCAGCAACGGTTAACCATGATGGAAGTTATAAGAGAAAGGCGCTCCGGGGTCACAGGGTTCGATTCCTAGGAATGAAAGTTGTAAAAGAAAAGAGCAATGATTACCAAAAAAGACAAGGAAAAGATTGAGGAAATACTCTCCGAAAAAGTTCGAAAGATGAATTGGGTTCAACCTCCCCTCTATTTGTAAGAAAATGCACATGAAAATCGAAAAGGCATGATTCGAAAACCGGCGCGGGAAACCAAAACGTCACGTCATGACCGGAACCGGCTGGGGAGCAAAAGTAATGATCACGCACGTGATCGATGATGTCATACTAAAAAGGAGCTCTAGAAGGAGGTTATATGTCAACGGAATAACACCTGCGCATATGATCACGCCCTTTTCCGCAGTATCTATAGGTACGGACAAATTTCTAGAAAGGACGAGCACGCATATCCATTCGTTGAAGACGTCTCTCGGCTACATCCCCAACAAACGGAGGGACTATCTATATTGGAAAAAATTGGTTCCCTATGTTCTTATGTTATCTACGCACGCCTTTGACATAGAGAGTGGCCTAATTGAGGCCGACTCGAGTAAGGTCGGCCCAGTAAGTGGACGAACCGAGTGACATGACTCAAGACGACGTCATTTGAAGCTCTGACTCTCCCGTACACTAAGACCACCAACCCTTGTACTTTTCTTTGGTTATTTCGAGGAATGTCCCTTAATATATAAAGGGGACCTTCCCTTTGTGAAGGCTGAGGTGTATTTTGCTATTCAGAATATACAACTCTCTCTCTCTCTTTCTCTCTCTCTCTCTCCCCCTCTCTCTCTTTTGAGAAAAGATTATTACTTGTCTTATTGTTCTTACATCTCAAGTTATCTACACTATTATCATATATCTTAGCTATACGATATTCTCTAGTTCCTATTACGCCTACTTCCGACTAACCCTTATTATTTTCGATTGTTCTTGAGCTTAATAAGTATTTACATAACATTTCAGATAAACAATTCACTTCTGAATAGGAGTATTATTTTATCATATTCGAAATTTGAAATTTACTAGCCCGATTAATTCGGTTCATTAAACTCACGGAGGAAGTAGCAATGGTCCTGCAACAAAAGCTCTTCATTTATAGAGTTTGAACCTGTGATCTGTTGGATATTAATATATCTTTTATCTTTGTGTATTTCCTACATTTTTTATATTGCTGTTATTTTATGTTATATTATGTATTTTATGTTATTTTATTATGAGCTATTGATAGTACTAATATATGGTCTCTCGTTTTTTCTTGAGCCGAGGGTCTTCTAGAAACAACTTTTTTGCTCCTCGTGGTTAAAGTAAGGTCTACGCATATATTACCCTCCCCAGACCTCACTTGCGGGATTATACTCAATTGTTGTTATTGTTGTTGTTGAGATCTCAATCAACCCACCACTTCTTTTATTTTATTTATATCGTAATTTGTTATTTTTGGATAGCAAAAACATTATTGCTAACTTCAAAAGATAGTAAGTAGTAATTTATTACTTATTATAATTGATTATATTATAGTGATGGTATTAAATCTAGTTATACACTATACTTATAGAAGTTTGTTAGGAGTCTTGTATCTATTAACTTATCAAAACGCTTATCAGAGTGCTGAACATATAGGATTAATTGTCTTTTAATTAGCACTAGGGGTGTTTAAATCAAATCGGAAAATCACATCAAATCAAACCGATTAAAAAAATTTGATTAGATTTGGTTTGGTTTGGTGTTGAGTAAAAACATCTGAACCCTAACCGACATATAAATATATAATTTTTATATATACTTTTAAGACTTTATATAGAATTTTCAATACAAAATATCTAGAAATATTTGGGATTCTCTCAGGGGATGTAATATTTCATAGAATTATGAAGTGCATTTATTTTTATTTACTTTAAATAGGGGATTGTATCACTTTTCAATCAAGTATTATTGAAATGTGTCAATCATCTCTTTGTTCTTTCATATTCATATATCTAGATTTTTCATATCTTTTTTTGAATTTGAAATGGTATTTCGATAATTTAGAATTAAATAGAACATATTATTATTTTGGTATCATATAGGTTTTTATGTTTAATTATTAAATTACCTCAAAAGCATACATAAAATAGTTATTGGTAGACGATTAAGAAAATAACTATTATGTGTTACAAAAAAAAATTCTCCCATATGAATAATTTAATAGACCATATGTTTGTCAATTTTTTAAATTTTTACTAAACATATGTCCGCTTATTAAAACTTTATCTATATCATTGACAAAGTAAAATTAAAATAATATTCATTTAATTAAAAAATCAAAAAAATTGGAAACCCCGATAACTGAACCAATCCAAACTGATATAATTGATTCGGTTTAATTTTGATAAAAGCTTAATCATCCCGATCCATAAACATCCCTAATTAGCACATATGCAACCTTATACGTAGGAAATGTTACTCTAATTATGTGAGTTGAAAGCCAAGGTTTCCAACAAACTTTTGGTGTTAAGGTAGGAGTGTGACCATGAGAATTCGAACTTCGAACTACTAACTAGAAAATTATAAATTTATTGGAGTCGATTATATGATTCCTCTTATTCATTTTATTTACAAAACGTGATCAGACAAGCATTTTTTTAACGAATTTTACATTAAGAAGTTTTCTTTTCCATAATTAAACTATTTTTAACATTTGAATGTAAACCTACAATAAACCTTAACCTTACGCGTGCTTAAGCTCCTGTTTGGTCATAAAATTTGGCTAATTATTTTTAAAAATAAATTAAAACATTGTTTGTTCATGAAATATGGTCAGTTTTCGAGAAATTTTTGAAAAAATATTTCAAAACAATTTTTGGGTGAATTTTTTTTCACTCACAACACATAAACTTTTCTTCAAATAAAATTCATGTTCAAACACAATTTTAACTTTTAAAAGTTATTTTTCAACACAATTTTAATTTTTTTTTTTTTTTAAAGTTTCAATCAAATGAAGTGGAGAATGGTGATGTGCCTATTCTTTGTTACTATACTATTGCTTCTGTGTTTGGCCAATTTTGGAAAGTTTCAGTAGGCTCGAACCTCGAAGCATGGTCCAAAAATAGGATTGAGGCAGAATTTAAAAGGCAGTAGACAACAAATAATGTTGATGATGTTCCATGCCTAAGGCTGTATTCTGTCCCCGTTCCTGCCCGGGACTTGATCGTGACCGCGTGTCTGGTGGGCCTATCGGTCCTGTTGGGCCGGTCCCGGCAGTTCGGTTCTGACGTTTCTAAAAATCGTGACGGACCGATCCCTTACGTCGAACCGTTATGACCGGGACCGCAAGACCCGGGACCGGCTGGCGGGCCTGGACCGGTTCTGGCGGGCCTGAGCTGGTTCTGGCAGGTCCAACGGATATTATTTTTTTAAAAAAAAAAATTAGAAATTCAATAACGGCTCTTTGCAAAAAGTAGCCGTTTGGAAGTTTAAAAAATAGCAATTTGGCCCCCAAACTTTAATTTAACCCCAAACTTTATATAATTACACTTTTTTCCATTTCTCAACTATAAATACCCCCTCATTCTTTTATTTTTATTCACCAATTCATCAATATCTCTCAAGCGCTCTTTCAATCTTTTTAGTACAAGTGCTTAATTTATTGTTGAAAAATCGTGAAAAATTGTGAAGTTGTTGAATTGAAGTTTTCAAGTGTTCGAGTTCAACAATTTTCAATTTTCAAGAAGTTTGCATAATTCTAATTAGTATGGCATTTTCTTTGAAAAAAATGTTCGGTAAAGGAAAAGGTAAAACCAGTGAAAGTAGTGGTCATAATACTACCCTTCCCCCTGCTCCCCGACCTAAAAAAGATAAGCAAGTTGAAAGTAGTAGCCAACCTAGATGTCCTAATCCGCCTCCCGTAATCCTTGATAGTGATCACCCTTATTTTCAATTTACCGATAGTGAATTTCTACATGATGTTGCAGTAGGTGATAGATTAGATGATGATATTATCAATGCTCTTTATCCTAATGAACCTATCTTAGAGGAAAATGAGGATGACGATGATGATGATGATGAAACCCAAGCACCAGATTTAGATGATACACCTACTAGTCCTACTCATAACTTAGGTAATGAACCGGCACACCCACCTGTACAAACTCCCACTTTTAGTAGACAACCTGCTAAACGTCAAGAAACATCATTAGTTTGGCATTTTATTACTCAAGTAAGAGAACAAAATAAGGCTAAGTGTAAAACTTATGGGAAATTACTTGTTCATAGGTATACTGGAGACCGTAGCGGCACGGGTAGTTTGACTAAGCATATAAAATTACACCCTAGAGATACGGCTAGATTTTTGCAAATGAAAGCGCAACAAGAGCGGGGGACAAGTGTAGATTCTCAAGTTAACCCAAGTACTGGTTCAAATCTAGTTCAACCAGGAATAAACACTGTCACCGGAGGTACTTTATATTACGATCCAAATAAGGATCATGAAGAATTAGCGAAAATGATTACTGTTATGTGCTTGCCTTATACTTTTGCTTCTAATCCTAATTGGATTCATTATATTAGAAGAGTCTTTAATCCTACTTATAAAGGTTGGACTCGCGCAACAGTTAAGGCCGATATTTATAAATTCAAGCATGAATATGAACAATATTGCGCTATTTATTTACTCATATACCTAATCATATTTCTATTAGAACTGATATTGGTAGAAGTAATAATGACTGTGATTATCTAACTGTAACAAGTCATTGGATAGATGAAGACTGGATAATGCAAAAACGCATAATTGCATATAGAATAATTAATTCACGGCACATGGGTAGGTTTATAGCTAACACTATTTCAGATATATGTAGATATTTTTGCTTTAGTGATAAAACAATGGCAATTTCTATGGATAATGCTTCTAGCAACACTAGTGCAATAGGCATGCTAACACAAACCCTTAATCCTGCATTTAGTAATATTTTCCATGTTAGATGTATTTGTCATATTTATCATTTAATTGTTGGTGATGGTATGCGAATATTAAACACAGAAATTGAAAAGGTGAGAATGGCTCTTAATTGGCTATTTATTCAAACCGTAGAACTAGACTTAGAGAATATTTTAAAAATGTGACGAATATGGCCTTAGAGAAAGAAAAGTTCCTAAGCCTTGCCCGACTAGGTGGAATTACTTGTACGAAAGTTTAGTAGTAGCATATGAATATAGAAACCCAATTAATGCTACGATTAATTCTCGGGTAGGTGGTGAGGATGATGATGAAATGCTAACTATCCAAGATTGGACTAATGTTAAAATTCCTTAGATTTTTTAGAACATTTTCAAGTGGCTACAAATGCTTTTTCTGGACAATATTATCCGACTATTTCTATCTGTTTAGTTTGTATTGCCGCACTAGCTGATTTGTTTGTTGAATTTAGCGATGGTGGGGATATTTATGAACTTGCAATAAATGAAATGAAACAAAAGATTAAAAAATATTTTTTTTCCAATCCCTCCTATTTTTGGTGTAGCTGCTATGTTATATCCAACAATGAAATTAGGAGGTCCTCACTTTTGGTATTCTAATATTTATAAAACTTTAGATCTTTCAGAAGACGAAATTGCTACACTAGCTGATGCGAAAGCATCAATTAAAATTAATGATCAAACTGTTTATAATGCTTATAAACAGGCGTTAGAGCATGCTAGGCCAAATATTGCAACCCCTACTTCGTCTACATCACAATCGTCTAAAGGAGCTGCTGGCTTAACAGCTCTTAAATCGTGGACGGGGTTCAGGGGTACTCAAGGTGATAATTTAGATGAAATTTCCCATCTAAATGAGCTTCAAGTTTAATTGTCACAGGGACTAGAAAAGAAGAATCCAGACGGCTCTTTCGACCTTTTGTAATGGTGGAAGTCAAGGGAAAGGCATTTTCCCGTTCTTGCAAGGATGGCTCGGGATGTTCTGTCAATTCAAGCATCAACTGTTGCATCAGAGAGCGCTTTCAGTCAAGTAAGACTACAAATCGTTGATCACAGAGCGCCGATGCGGGAGAGCTTGGAAAAATCAGTGCTTTTTAGAGATTGGATCCGCGCAGAAAGAAGGAACTTTGGCATAGCTGAATCACAACCGGCAATAGATGAGGTATATGAAGAAATGATAGCAGAACTTGCTGAGGAAGCGACTTCACCCGGAAGTGGTGATGAACAAACTTCATTTCCACCACCGCCAACACAACCTCCTCCCAACCTTGACGGATTTATGAGATTTGTTAGAAATACAACATAAATTATGATGTAACTTGTACATTGGCACGTCTTCTTTTAGTTTTTTTCCTTTTAATGGTGGTATTAGTACCTTGTTGTTCTCATTCCATTGGGGGAAGGAAGACTAAGAAAGATATGCCATTTTGGTCAATAAATATGCTCTTTATCATATCCTTGAATATCTTTTTTCTCAATATTTATTTGTCTTTACTTCGATATCAATCCTTGAATATTTATATAACATACAACACAATATACTAATTACAACATTCTTTTATATACATTATATACAATATATACTACTTACTACAACACACTATATACATAATATACAATATAAACTAATTACTACAACACAATATATACATAACATACAATATATACTAATTACTAATTTACTATAACACATTATATACATAACATATATCCATATATACATAACATACAATATATACTAATTACTACAACACAATATATACATAATATACAATATATACTAATTACTACAACACAATATATACTATACTAATAACTTAGTACACCATATAAAATATATTCCACACTATACTAATGACTACTATACAAGATATTGACTTAAAAAAATAAACCGTCAGGCCCATTAGGCCCGCCAGTCCCGGCCCACCAGACCCAGGACCGCATGATGCTTAGGGCCATCATGGGCCGGTCCCAACCTGGAGGACCGCCAAGCACGCCAGGACCGGCACACCAGAACCGGGACCGCATGCGACTTAGATAGCGGCCTAATCGGGGCCGACTCGAGTAAGGGCGGCCTTAGCAAGTGGACGGACTGAGTAACATGACTCGAGACGATGTCGCTTAAAGTTCTGACTTTCCCGTACACTGAGACCACCAACCCCTTGTACTTTTTTTCGTTTATTTCGAGGAAGGTCCCTTAGTATATAAAGGAGACCTTCCCTTTCTAAATGTTTAATGTGTATCTTATTACTAAGAATATACAACTCTCTTTCTCTCTCTCTTTCTAGTGCAAGGACTTCCTCTTACTTTACCGTTCTTATCTCTCAAGACAGATCTTAACAAAGTAGTTTCCTCTAGTTCATATTACACTTGATTCCGATTAACTCATACTATTTTTTGATTGTTTTTTGAGCTTAATAAAGTACTTAACTTTTTAGCCAAACAATTTGGCGTCGTCTGTGGGGATTTCGTGAATAAAAGTTGTAGTTTGTTTTTAGAGATCTTTCAAAAAACCACCCCCTACAATCCAGAATGGCTGAAAATGACGCAAGAATGAGAGTTATCATGGATGCTAGAGCCGATCTCGTGGGTCCTTTCAATGCAGTTACCGAAGAAGATGCTCCACACGCAACCCCTAGCACCTTGATAAGCGTGGAAACCTTCCCCCTCTGAAGATATGGTGGTTTCATAGGAAAAAGAAGTCTCTACATCTATAACCAAAGAAGCACCCCCAGAGGTAAAGACGCTATTGGAAGAATGGTTGACAAGTACTCTAAGAAGCCTAGCCGGAAAACCATCCAACACCAGATGCACACCAGCATCAGTGACAGATCACGCCATAACTGAAAGTGAGCTCGAGGTCACACGAACAAACACCGTGCATGAACTAGCTCACGAGGGGACTCTCACATTTATCCTAAAAGAGATGGAAGAAATGGAAAACGAAAACAGGTCGCTTCGCGACCAGATGAAGGAACACCAAGAAAGGGTGGACAAGATCCCGGGGGCACCTAAAATGCTGCCAAAGCGAGATGTGGGGAGGTTCGTTGAACAACCCTACACAGAAGGAGCTGCACCTTATCCCATCCCAAAAACCTTCAAAATGCCCCCATATTTGAAGGTATATGACGGAACATCAGATCCCGAGGACCACTTAATCCACTACGTTACGGCGGTTAAAGGTAATGATTTGTCAAAAGAACAGGTACCATCCGTGATTCTGAAGAAGTTCGGCGAAACATTAACAGAAGGGGCCCTAACATGGTAATCCCAGTTGCCGGCCAAAAGCATCACGTTCGAGGAAATGGCCGACAAGTTTATCACCACCCACGCGGGAGCCAAGAAAGCAGAAGCTCGTGTCAACGACATCTTCGTTGTCCGACATGTCTGAGGAGAGGGCTCAGAGAATTCTTAGCCAGGTTCAATAGGGTCAGGATGAGCCTGCCCAACGCGTCCGAGGCCATGGCAGTCGTGGCCTTTCAGAATGGACTCAGCAGGGACGGCTCACAGGCAACCAGAAAATTGCTTAGTCGTCTTATGAAATACCCCCCACCACCTGGGAAGAAATCCACAACGCCTACTTCGCCGCGGTACATGGAGACGACGATGACCTCAATGGCCCGACCAGGCGGCTAATAGCAGTAAACCCAGAAATCCGAAGGAACCGACGCAATGAGGGACGATGAGAACAAGTCCCACGCCTCAACAGGGAAAGAAATCAACCCTACATCAGATCATCACAACCGTCGAGAATGTGGATGCCTTGTAACGGCACGTCGCCCCATTAAGGAATGAAAGAGGTACGCCTCCCTCATTATCTGCACATAACTTTGTGTGTCTCCTTCAGATGTAGTGTACGCACTGGAGAAGCTGGGTAACAAAGTGCAATGGCCAGGAAAGATGAAGTCCAACCCCGTCAACAGAAAATCAAACGCCCTGTGTGAGTTCCACCAGGAACGGGGGCACAAGACTGAAGATTGCATAGGCCTCTGACAGGAGGTAGTCCGGTTGCTGAACCAAGGGTTCTTGAAAGAGCTGCTCAGCGACAAGGGAAGGCTCAACTTCGCGTGCGGGCTAGAGTAACCTCACGGTCCACCAAGGCCTCCCTCACCAACGCGCACCATCAATATGATCATTGGAGACGACAATGACTCAGCGATCAACCATGTCAAATTCACCACCTCCCACAAATTGAATCGAACTATCGCTCACGAACAGTATGACGACTTCGAAGATAGTATCACCTTCGATAAGTCTGATACCGACGGTTTATTTTTCCCTTCTATGATGCCTTAGTTATTACTTTATGCATAGTAGATACTGATGTAAAAAGGATCATGGTGGATGACGGCAGTGGTGCGTGTATCATCCATCCAAGAGTCCTCGCATTAATGGGACTCGAGGATAAAATAATTTCGCGTTGCATAACACTAACTGGTTTTAACAATGCAGTTGAAAGAACCTCCGGCGAAGCAACACTGCCCGTCCTGGTAGGAGGAGTTACGACAAAAACCATCTTCCACGTAATGAATCAAGAAACAGCATACAATGCAATCATAGGACGTCCGTAGATACATGCTATGAGACAGTCCCCTCCAGCTTCTATCAAGTGATCAAATTCCCAACTCTATGGGGAGTGTACAGTATACGGGGTGAGCCACGCACCGCCCAAGAATCACAAAATATCCCAGGATTACACTCACACCAAGCAGCTTAAAGGAGAGAGCACAGAAGCATATCAACTAGCCATGTCGAGGACTAAGGTCTATCCGACAGAATATGCCATCAAAGATCCCAATGATGTCGAAGCTAGCAAGGCCACGGTCGAAGACCTCGACCCGTCCAGTTGAGCAGCAGCGACTCCACCAAGAAAGCGTACATAGGACACGGTCTCTCAAATCCAAGTAAGTATCGTGAATTTCTGTCTAACCACGCAGACCTGTTTGCTTTTTCCCATGCAGATATGCCAGGAATCCCGCAAGAAATTGCCTCCCACAAGCTGAATGTCGACCCTCTTTTCCCACCAGTGCTACAGGTAAGGAGAAAATTCAATGGCACCATCAATGAAGCGTTGAGCGAAGAAGTAGACAAGCTGCTGGCTAATGGCTCCATCAGGGAATCCAAGTATCCAGAGTGGGTCGCCAACGTTGTAATGGTCAGAAAGAAGAATGGGAAGTGGCATGTGCGTTGATTTCACCGACTTGAATAAAGCATGTCCAAAGGACTCATTCCCGCTACCCCACATCGACCAGTTGATAGATGCCACAGAAGGACATGAGCTGCTGAGCTTCCTCGATCCGGTTACAGTCAGATCATGATGGCCGAAGAAGATCAAGAGAAAATGACCTTCATCACCCACCAAGGGACTTACTGCTACAGGGTAATGCCCTTCGGGCTCAAGAGTGCAGGGGCTACATACTAAAGGTTGGTGACTACCATGTTTAAAGAGCAACTCGGCAAGAAAATGGAGGTTTATATCGACGACATGCTAGTAAAGTCGTCGAAGAAAGAGGATCACCTCGACCACCTGAAGGAAGTTTTTGAAATACTGAGAAGATACGGCATGAAGCTGAATCCCAAAAAATGCGCCTTCGGCGTAGCCTTGGGAAAATTCCTGGGGTTTCTGGTATCACAACAGGGCATCGAAGTCAATCCAGACCAGATCAAGGCCATAGAAGCCATCCCGGAAATACTGAGTAGCAAAAAGCAAGTACAGAAGCTGACGGGTCAAATAGATGCCCTCTCTAGGTTCATCTCGCGCTCCTCCGATAGGTGCCACAAATTCTACGAGGTATTGAAAAAGGACCAAGGACTACAATGGAATGAGGAATGCGTTGACGCCATAAGGAGTCTGAATGCTACTTGTCGTCACCACCCCTGCTGGTCAAAGCTAGCCTAGGCGAGCCACTGTTGGTTTATTTGGCTGTATCAGAAGTTGCCGTCAGTGCCGTCCTAGTGCACGAAAATAAAGGTACGCAATCTCCTATCTATTACATTAGCAAAACCTTGGTGGACGGTGAAACCCGGTACTCACACCTTGAGAGGCTAGCATTGGCGTTCGTAGTAGCTTCACAGAAGCTTCGGCCCTATTTCCTATGCCACCCCATAAGGGTAGTAACGACCTTCCCTTTAAGGAGCGTCTTACACAAACCCGAACTCTCAAGGCGACTCTCCAGATGGGCCGTTGAGCTCAGCGAGCATGATATCACATACCTCCCAAGGACCGCCACCAAGTCGCAAGTCCTTGCCGACTTCAGCACGAAAGTCCTTCCAAAAGCGGAACTCGAGGCGCAACGCGCATCCTCCAATAATGACCTATGGGTCCTTTATACGGATGGCGCCGCCAATGCATCGGGATCGGGATTGAGACTCGTTCTTAAGGTCCCCATGGGTGAAATAATTCGCATGTCTGTACGATACCCGGAAATGACTAACAAAGAGGCTGAGTACGAGGCCGTTATTGCAGGCATGAAACTGGCAACAAAATACGGGGCTCGCCGAATCCTCCTCCACTACGACTCCCAACTTATGGTAAACCAGGTCACTGGGACTTACCAAGTCAAAGAGCAGAGGCTGCAAAAGTACCAGGCAGAAATTCACAAACTAATGACTACATTCAACGAATGTCGCTTCGAACAAATTCCCCAAGCACGAAACGTCGAAGCAGACGGCCTGGCAAAAGTGGTTGCAGCCACCAAAAATTTGAACAAAGAAAGTGCGGTCACACTTCTCCACTCACCCATTGATCACACTGAGGTACTCTACTTAAACTTGCCTTGGGACTGGTGCAACTAGTTCATATCTTGTTTGCAGGAAGGGATATTGCCCCCCCCCCCCGATAAAAAGGAGGGCGAAAAAGCTTCGCGTACAGGCCGCTCGATGCTGTGTGATCAACAAAGACCTTTATAGGAGGAAGTTTGGTGGCCCCCTAGCCAAGTGCTTAGGGACGCATCAAACGAGTCTAGTACTTGAGAAAGTACACGAAGGTCACTGCGGCGCTCACACTGGTAATCATGCCCTCGTGCGGTGCATCATACGTGCCGGCTACTACTGCCATACTATGAAAAAAGAGGCGGCCGAATATGTCCGCCGATGTGAACAATGCCAAAAGTACACCCCAATGATACATCAACCTGGAGAACCCCTCTATTCCGTCACTTCACCCTAGCCATTCATCAAATGGGGGATGGTTATAGTTGGCCCACTGCTAGCAGGATGAGGAAAGGTACGATTCTTACTTATTTTAACTGACTATTTCTCTAAGTGGGTGGAAGCAGGTGTTTACGCGCAAATATGCAAACAAGATGTCATCAGCTTCAAATGGTAGAACATCATATGCTGCTTCGGCATCCCCAAAGAAATTAGATGTGACAATGGGCGTCAACTCGTTGGTCAGAAAACAACAGAGTTCTTCGAGAAATGGAGCATCAAAAGGATACTATCCATGCCATACCACCCCGTCGTCAACGGCCAAGCAGAATCCCCCAACAAAACAATCCTAAGCATACTGAAGAAAAAGCTGGAAGATGCCAAAGGGTTATGGCCCGAACTGCTACCTGAAGTCTTGTGGGCACACAGAACTACACCCAAGTCCAGCACCGGGGAAACCCCGTACTAAATAGTTTATGGAACCGACGCTGTCATACCCGTCGAAGTAGGCGAACCCAGCCTAAGGTATTCGCACATCAGTGGAACAGAAAACGACGTCAACAGACTCCAAGACCTTGACGAAGCCGAGGAAAGAAGAGAAATGGCCCACATCAAGATGGTAGCCCAAAAACAACAAATTTAGATGTATTACAACAAAAAGGCAAGAATAAGACAACTCAAAGTAGCAGACTACATCCTCAAATCCTAGACATTGGCCTCCAAAGACCCAAACGAAGGAAAACTGGGCACAAACTGGGAAGGACCCTACAAAATCACAGCGGCAGCCGAGAAGGGAGCATTCCAGCTCGAGAAAATGGAGGGAAAAATGCTCCAGAATAACTGGAACGTCGCTCACCTCAAACATTTCCACTTCTAAAAGGCGTCTCCCTAGTCGTACGCTTTTTCCCTTACCCAAGTTTTGTCCCAATTGGGTTTTATCGGGAAGGTTTTTAATGAGGCAGAAAAGGGGACACCTGGAGATGTTTGCAGTGCAAGTGTATCACATCAGCCCCACCATGTACTCTCCAAGACCGACATGATACAAGGACTAGGAGTACCATCTCCGGATGTATAGAAAGGCTACATCCATCTCCAGATGTATAGAAAGTCTACGGCCATCTCCATATGTATAGAAAGGCAAAGGCCATCTCCATATGTATAGAAAGTCTACGGCCATCTCCAGATGTAAAGAAAGGCTACGGCCATCTCCAAATGAATGAAAAGGCTACGGCCATCTCCAAATGAATGAAAAGGCTATGGCCATCTCCAAGTGAATGAAAAGGTTACGGCCATCTCCAAGTGAACGAAAAGGCTACGGCCATCTCCAAGTGAACGAAAAGGCTACGGCCATCTCCAAATGAATGAAAAGGCTACGACCATCTCCAAGTGAATGAAAAGGCTACAGCCATCTTTAAGTGAACAAAAGGCTACGGCTATCTCCAAGTGAGAGAAAAGGCTACGGCCAACTCCAAACGCACGAAGGGGCTAAGGCCATTATCTAAACACGGTTAAGGTCGTTGAGTTTTGCATGTCTAAGGCCATTATTTTAACACGGTTAAGGCCATTGAGTTTTACATGGCTAAGGCCATTATTTTAACACGGTTAAGGCCGTCAAGTTTTAACATGGCTAAGGCCATTATTTTAACACAGTTAAGGCCGTTGTGTTTTACATGGCTAAGGCCATTATTTTAACATGGTTAAGCCCGTCAAGTTTTAACATGGCTAAGGCCATTATTTTAGCACGGTTAAGGCCGATACCCTTACACGGTTATGGCCGCCGAACCTTATTTTGCTACGGCCATCACTTCCACGTGGTCAGGACCGCCGAACAGTCCACTTGGCTTTAACTACGACGAAGGAAAAATAAAAAAAAAGGGAAGTATATAATGCTCCACAGAAAAACAGAAAGAATTGCTACGGCAAAAATCGTATATCTTATCCACAAAAGGCTCAGCGCCCACTGTACAAAAATCAGTATTTACAATCATATTTACAAAGGCCCTAAAGGCCTCCGCCTCCCTGGTCGTCCTGCCCCGCCTGACCTCCATGCGGCCCATCTTCGTTCCCAGGGGGATACGCCTCAGAAATCCAAGAAGTGGACTCCAAACGATTGATATCTGTAGAGTTACCCTCCTCCCGGGATGGCGATTCAGGACTGTAGCCAGCCGCTTCACGGGCAGCTCTAACCAATTGGCGTTGGCTCTCAACTTTGGCCTCAAACGCTCGCGGAGCTGACAAAAACTCTTCGAGCACGACCAGCCGAGCCTCCGCGTAAACCGACATCTCGTGTGCCTCACATGACGCGTCGGCCTGCGCCAGGGTCCACTTGAGGTCCTCAACCTCGGACTTATTGGCATCAAATTCCACCATTAAGATCATAACCCGAGCGCGCAACTCCGCCGCCTCCTCCGCAACCACACGGCCAAGCTGCAACTCTTCATCCTTAGCCTGAATGAGGACCTCCATCTCAACAGTCCGAGCAACGGCGGCTATAAGTTATTCATCGACTTTCTCTAGCTCAGCCACCCTTCTCTTCAGTTTCTCCTCGGACTGTGCAAGGCCCTCGCAAGCCACTCTGAAGTTAGGGTCCTTCCTGTACATGTCGGCCAAGGTCCGGTGCGGCTCAAATGTTCTATTATATTTTTGCACCAACCTATTGTATTTTTCCACCTTCTTCTTCAAGCATCTACCCCTTTCCGCCTCCAGGATGAGAGTCTACACAAGAAAGAAGAAACGAGCGAAAAGTGAGTACAAGGGAAATCGTCCTTCATTAACGCAAAAGAAAAATCACCAATTTAGGCAAAAGACGTACCTGCAAGGCCGCGCCTGCCACTCTTCGGGCCAGGCCCTTATCAATGAGCTCTGCCAAGGCCGCGCTCTCATCGCCGGCACAGAGGAGCGTCATGCTGGTGGCCGCCTCCTCGCAGTTCTCCAACAAATTATAGTGACTAGGAATCACTATGCGACAGGATGACCGGCCAACCACCATCTCCACTTGGTCTATGGACTTACCTTCTCTGCCCGCATCCTCCACGGTGATCTCCGGGCCCGCTGCGTCCGCACTGTCGTTTCTCCTTTCCGCAGCCTCCCTCCTGAGAACAGAACTCCTCGAACGAATGGCCTCAGCCATAAAAACCGGCCTAGATTCAGGACGGGGCAGTTTAAATTTCTCCTCCTGAGTAACCACGGCCTTGCCGGTCAAAATCTGACGTCTCCTCCTTTCCATAATCTCTTCCTCTTCAGCGTCTCCCTCAGCGGGATGCAAGACAGGCTCATATGGGGATGGTTCAACAACTGACGCTCTTGTGAGAGTAACCCCGAGGACAGTTCCAGGCACAATCACCGTTATCTCTTCGGGCGCTGCTTCAGGCACGACCCCTGGCCCAGTCTTATATTCCGAAGCCGCCTCTGATGCGATCTCTGCCTTGAAAGAGGAGAAATACTACCCCTGGGCATGCCTACGAGGATTATATCCTCCTCACCAAGGCTTGGTGCCACCACAGAAAGGCCGGCCACAGCTCTCTTTTTCTTCTTCTTCTTCTGCGCTTCTTGGAGGAGCCTTGACCTACCATAACATGTATGAGATAGGTAAGAAAATTATGGGAAACCCCCAAGTCAAAACGGAAAGGAAAAATCAAGCAACACCATTATCCGATGGGCCGTAGAGTCTGATGAATTCCGGCCTGGTACGACATTCCTCCTTAAACGGTACCAACGCCTAATGTTGTCAACCCTTCGACGAGGGTGAGTTGTCACTGCATGAAGCTAAAGGGAAAATTACAATGGTTAAAACCAGTAAAATAAGATTGTCGTAGTAAAAGCTACGTACAATAATACTTACATGCATCGTTCCACACCTCCGGGAACCCTCCAGGGTTGGACACCAGGTGATCGGTGCGCACATAGAAAAATCTCTTCCAAAATTTGCGATTGGCCTTATCATCCGCCTGCGTCACAAAGCTTTTCTTGCCTCGGCGTACCAACTAGAGCATTGAGCCTCTCATAAAGCTCACGCCGAACATTTGCAAGAGGTGATGAACGGTAACCTCTTTCTTAGCCTTCGCCACATAGGTAGTGCGAATCCTACACACCTTCAATGCGTACGGGGTAAGTTAGGCCGGGCACGCCCCGTACCAGCGACAAAGCTCCTCCGCCAAAGGGTAAAGAGGGAGACTATACCCGATGAGGAAAGCATATTCGTAGAACGTGCAACACCCGGGCCTGTGTACGTTGGCATAGTCTGTCCCGGCGCTAACCAGCTCGATATAGTCAGGGATATTGTATGACCCCTTGAGAGTAGCCAAAAGAGATGGCGTCAGTTCGCTGAGTTCCCACGGGGGAAGCTTACACTGGTTCTTAAAGTCTTTCCGTGCGGCCATATCCAGTGGAAGAATATTAGCCGCTGATAAGGGAGCAAGAACCTCCTCGACTTCCCCATTGTCGGAGGACGACAAGGCCCTGGGGGCGTCAACCTCAGTCCTGACACTATCATGACAACGTTTAGTCATAATGGAAGTTATAAGAGAAGGGCGTTTTAGAGAAACAAGGTTCGATTCTCAAGAACGAATATTTTAAAGGAAAAGATCAGCGGGTGCTAGAGAAAGATGAGATAAAGGTTGAGAAAGTGCTCTCTATAGAGTTCGAAAGATGATTCAGGTTCAACCTCTCCCCTATTTATAAGGAAAGGTACACGAAAATTGAAAGAGCTTGGTTCGAAAACCGGCGCGGGAAACCAAAACATCACGTCATATCCTGAACCATCTCGAGAGAAAAAGTAATGATCACGCACGTGATCAATGACGTCATCTTAAAAAGGGATCCCTAAAAAGAGGTTTTGAGTCAACGGCTTAGCCCTTCCGCATAAGATCACGCCCCCTCTTCTACAGCATCAACGGGAATGGCCGAGTTTGTAGAGAGGACGAGCATGCATGTCCGTTCATTGAAGATGTCTCTCCATTACGTCTCCAACAAACGGAGCGACTATCTGTATTGGACAAATTTAGTTCCCTATGTCCTTAGGTAACATATATGCACGCATGCGACGTAGATAGCGGCCTAATCGGGGCCGACTCGAGTAAGGGCGGCCTTAGCAAGTGGACGAACCGAGTAACATGACTAGAGACGACGTCGCTTAAAGTTCTGACTTTCCCGTACACTGAGACCACCAACCCCTTGTACTTTTTTTCGTTTATTTCGAGGAAGGTCCCTTAGTATATAAAGGGGACCTTCCCTTTGTAAATGTCTCGTGTGTATCTTATTACTAAGAATATACAACTCTCTTTCTCTCTCTTTCTAGTGCAACGACTTTCTCTTACTTTACCGTTCTTATCTCTCAAGCTATATCATCACAGATCTTAACAAAGTAGTTTCCTCTAGTTCATATTACGCGCTATTCTGATTAACCCATACTATTTTTTTGATTATTTTTTGAGCTTAATAAAATACTTATCTTTGCGCCTAGCCTTTAGTTCATTTGCAAAAGAGAAGGCGTAGAAAATCAGTCCACTAGCAGTTTCATTGACCCTTTTGAACCCTAGCTTTTAGCCAAACGTATATATATATACTTTTACCGACAATCATAGAAAGTAGTCTTTTATAAACTTCTAATAAATATCTCTTTTTGGGTTCGGCAACTTTATGTTGTTGTGGCTATATGATATGTCATTTAAGGTACATAAGAAAAAGAGAAGAGCATAAGAATATATTTCTTACTTGATTAAAGGCTTATTTGGACCAAGAGATTCGACTTACCAACTGCAAGCTAAGGCATGAGGAAACTATCCATTGCCAGCTAACCTTTTAAATTCTAATTAAAATCTTGAATTCGTCTCTAGCTCATGCATATCCCTCTGCCATTTGGCTTTGAATTGCGAACTTGTATATGTGTGGGGTTCTCTGTTGTCTTCCCCCATTACTTTGTGGAAGTAGTTACCCGCACACCCAAAAATCTGGTGATGCTCATGCAGATATGTCATTTAGAGAGCTTCGCCGCATTTCGTGTTGTTAAGCTCTGTCCTGAAAACACTCTGTTCCAAGTAACCTTGAATTGTTATCTACCGAGTAATCTGCCTTGCAGATTTTGAAAACCCCAGCTGTCCACCTTATCCCACAAAATTCCAATTTGAAAACTTTACAAGCTCAACGTACACAAGATGCCAACTAAAATAAACAAGCAGTTTCTGGATTGTATCCGAGCATGTTATGCATATAGTTAATGATTTTTTTTTAAACCCTTACCGGTATGAATTTTAATTACACTTCCCTTTCTGTTTCTTTATTCATGGTTTTTCTCTGCCCCCTATTTTTTCAAGGGGAAGGATAAGCATTAGAACGCAGCACATTTATCAGAATGCTTCAGAAAAGTTTGAATGACTATAAGGTAGCTCGTTTCGTCCCTTACCATCGAATAGGCTCAAAGATGGAGAACCAAAAATAACTCAAAGAACTTAAAAATGAATCTTAAGTACTAAAAAAACCAACCAAAAACAATCTGAAGTTCTTAATGAATACCTCGCTGGATCTGTTATGTATTACAATAACCTAACAATTAATATTGAAGAATTGTCGTATACATGCCACTTACATTATCAAATGAGAAGACTAAAAGAAGATATCCTCGACTATATCAGCACATGGCTCAACACCAAAATTCCCACCCTTACCCACTCAAGAATTCAGATCCAAAAGGGAACTAAAGGGTAGACTCGAGATCCACACAAGTGGAAATAATATCATGGTCGGCTGTGATTCTATTCCCTAAAAAAACAGCCAAAAAAAAAAAATGACGGCAAAATTTTCCATCTATGCACCCATGCCCCAACCTCAAGAATAGAAAGTAGGAGAAAAATATATTTGATCAAAAGAGTGTAGTATTTTAGAACATAACAGCAAGCTCCTTCTCCGTCATCTCAAACACATGGTCTCTTGCATCTGTGAGAGCTGTCTGAAATTTGGAAATCCATCCAGATGTTGTGAGGATCTAAATATTGTGTAAAACAGCTAAAGATGAGAATAAGATAGGGTGCCATTTGAAGATACCTGCCCTAGTTTGGTGAGGAAGTTGCTGGTAAGATTTATGGATGTGAGTCTTACATCTTCGTTAGCCTTCAGTGCTTGAGCGATGGAGAAAGCTCCTTCATCCTGTGCACAAGAGAGACTAAGTTTGCAAGAAGCTAAGTTTATCGAGACAGGAGGTTGTGCTTAAAAGGAGTTACATACTCTAATTTCATTGAACCCTAAATTGAGTGTTGTCAAGGCTTCATTGACCACCTTTAAACTCCGAGCAAGGCAGATTGCACCCTGAAAAGGAGATCGTTATTGTACTTTGAGGGAAATTGAAGATTGTCACAGGATGAATGAACTATAAACTATGAATTAAAACCTCGTTTCTAAGTCCATTGGCTCGCAAGTCTAGATTAGAGATGGTACTATTGTACTTCAACATATCAGCAATAGCCTCCGCACCTTTGGCTCCAATCTGCAATAAAATTAGGTAAGCATGCTAAAAGAGTTGAATAAATAGAGCTTATATGAAATAATCCATCGATTACCTGACACCAACCAAGCATGAGATCTTTCACATTTCCATGAAACTTGAGGACCTCTGCTAATGCCTTTGCCCCCTCTGGTCCAATGGGGTTGTAACCAAGCTCTAACTGTGTGTAAGAAATTTTAAGTACCTCTTTTTCGAGACATCGGTAAAAGGAAACATTTTGATGAAACTCACTGAGGTAATGACAGAATTATCTTTCAGAACTTCTGCTAAGGCACTGATACCCTTAGCATGTATGTCGTTGCCTCCCTGTAAAATTTTCATAGAACTTCAGTCATCAAAGGGTACGCAAATACCAGTATGAAAACAATTCTTGACTAAGAAACAACAACCTCCTCCCTGAACAAACGAGAAATATTAAATAAAATAGAAAAGAAGAAACAACAGCTTACTAGATCTATGTTAGTTATTGAGCGGTTCTCCTTCAAAGCTTCTGCAATTTTTTCACCTCCCTGACGGATATCAATTGGGGAGGAAAAAATGAAAAGTCAATGCATATCGAGAGATTAAAGTCCGGACCCGCTCACCAAAAAAAAAAAAAAAGACCTCAGTTCATTCAACATCTCCCCAGTTACTACCATGGACCAAGCAAACCTTCTAATTTTTTTTGGCCATCCCAACGTGATAAAACCCAGTCGGAAATTATCTTCTTTAATGTATGGAACCATTAAGTTTTTTTTTCGACCATGCCGTCTAACCCTATGCTCTGCTTTCAATAATGAACAACTCTCACATTCAGCTCCAACCAAGTCATACTCTTCATTTTTTCTCTGTCAATCAATCATTAACTTTCCCCAAAAGAACATGTGAAAGTTCTAAGTGATTCAATTACCTCATCTTTGATGTCGTTCATATAGAGGTTCAACCATAGAAAGCTTTTGCTTTTTTTGGCATATTCTGCTACATGAAATGCACCTCTAGCAGTGATTGAGTTGTTGGCCATGTCAAGTAAGACAAAGTTCTAAGTGATTCAATTACCTCATCTTTGATGTCGTTCATATAGAGGTTCAACCATAGTAAGCTTTTGCTTTTTTTGGCATATTCTGCTACATGAAATGCACCTCTAGCAGTGATTGAGTTGTTGGCCATGTCAAGTAAGACAAGTTTCCCTGCCGACATATAATGGTGACGCATGTAACTCCACGAATATGCACAAAACACAACAGGAATATGGTAAAGAAAATGGTTAATGATACACCATAAGCAAACCTTTACGCGAAGATAGGCCAGCAATTAATGCCCGTACTCCTTCATCACCAATAGAGTTCCCTTGCAAATAAAGTTCCTGCACATACAGAAACATTTCAAGCATAGTAGAAGAAATGAGGGGATTTTTGGATATATAGTACTAAATAGGTAAACAGACAAAGTTTCTTTAATAACATTAAGCGCATTAGCATGCTATCCTAGTGTCAGCAGAAACAGAGAAAATTAAAAATGGTAGCAATCGAAGATTTTGAAAACAGCTCTTTTATGCGATCAAATTGAAACATGAGAGCAACAATAACGAATCCAGTGAGTTCACACAAGTGGGGTCTGAGGAGGCTAGGATGTACACAAAATATCCCTACCCTGTAAGGGCATGAGGGCAGAAAGTAAAATTCACAAAATACCCACAAATTGTCCAAGGACACAGAAGCAAGATATCAAGGTTACGAGAAGCTCAATAATTTGCCAGGTCAAGATTTAAAAAAAAAAATCTGAATAGGATAAGGAGGTGGGTATGGGAGGGAGGAATTGATCGGAAACGTACCCTCAAAGATTTATTGCCCTCCAGGCCTTTAGCCAATGCTGAAGCACCTAAAGCACCACCATAGTTGCCACTGAAAAGTAAATTGAAGCACATAATTGAAGTATATAAGCAAAATCAAAGGTTTTTTTCCATTTAAAAAAAATAAAATAAAAGTTCACATGCCTTCACAATTCAAATCCCTCACCCCAGACCCCGTAACCACAAAAAAAAAAACAAATCGGAAACTGCTAAAATTGGACATACGACAAATGGACAAGCAAAGACAAAAGCATAGTGGAAGAAATTTTGCTCACTTGAGATGCAATGATTGTAAACTTTTATTCTGAAGAAGTGATCCAGCAAGACCTGAAAATCCCTATCTCCATATTCAAATCAAACAGGTTTTCCTTCAGAAATTGAGATGGTAAAAAAATTAGAACAATACAAATTACAAGTTCCGCTTAAAGAAACATACAGAATAGTCAATCTGATTATTGTTTAGTTCAACTACACGCAAAGTTGAATTTGTTTTCAGCATTTCACCAATAGCTTTAGCTCCCTGCAAATTTCAGATAAACCATTGCCAAAAACATTTTTTAGGGATAGTTGATAAGCAGAAAATATATAGCAACAGGGATTTAAATACTAAAAGCATATGCTAACCTCATCTCCTAGGCCGGTGCTGTTTAGCTGGAGCTTTTGAATACCAGAGTTATTTGCCAGTATATCACATAGACACTGTGAATGTAAATTTTTATTAATGAACTTCAGAATATTACAATTGAAAGCTCAGGAATGACAAACTGGAATAGAAAGAATTGTGAGGTTAACCAATCTCTCACAAGTTGTTTGCATAAAGTAATAGTAAGGAAACGAAAACTGCTCCAGGTAACCATTTAGCAGCTTCTAAGCATGATGTTTCTGGACTTGAGAGAAACAAATCAGCTAAAGGCCTCAGTTTGATGCTTTTCCTTAAGACCAAGAAACTCAGGGGCTATGCAAAAAACTCTTCACCCAGACTAACATGAAATATGGTAACATATGCACAACTATAAACACCAAATATTCATGTTGATCCTGAAGTGCCTAGAGACACATAAGAAGTAGAATAGAAAAATGGGTGCAAATATGCATGTTAAATTGGAATGATAGTCAAGGACGACAACAACAACAAACCAGTGAGATCCCTCAGGTGGAATAATAGTCAAGGAAGCGTACAGATAAAGTTAGGATCAGCTTAGTAGCCATCTGTCTTGCAAGAATTTAATGCTTTAAAATTCCACCTATACTATCTGTGCATTACCTTGGCTCCTTCATCTCCAATAGCATTTCCAGATAGGTTAAGAGTCTTTAGTGCATTATTTGATTGCAAGATGCCATCAAAGGCCTTCAATCCTTCAGCAGTTATTCCATTAGCAGCAAAATTCACTTCCTCTGCTGTCTGGAAATAACACGCAAAGAAAGGAAGCGTACATTGGTAAGGAACCAAGCTTAAAATTATTCAACGATAATAATAAGGTTTTCGTTGTTACTTGTCTACATTACAATCATCATGGCTTCATCCTCTTAGATTAGCAAGACAGACCATGGTGAAACGTCTTGTACTAATAATGTCAAACTCAATACCGATAAAGGATGGAGGAAGAGGGGGGGAAAAAGAGAGAGGCAAAAATACATTACCTGATTATACGCCAAACTCTCTGCTAGGAAAATTAGCCCGTCATTTCCAAAGTTTCGACCTGCCAAACACTAAAATGTTCAACCAAGCACCTTGCAACTAGAAAAATATAATGTCATAATCAGTAAGTAAACCATGTCTAGTCACAAAACAAGGAAAATGCAGCAAAGATTTGAACATGGTGTCTTGAGCTTGGGGTTGGGCGTGTGTGTATGTGCGGGGGGGGGGGGGGGGGAGCTTAAACTTGCAACAAGTCTAGGAAATATTCTTAAGACACTACATGCTTTATCACAAAACAAGGAAAAAAACAGCATCTTCAGTATTTGTTTGTTTTCTTTCTGGGCTTGAGGTGGGTGCTCAAAATTAACACGTTTAGGCAAATCTTTTGCAGACATCAGCACTTTCCTGAAAACTATAAATAATTAAAGTTCCTGATCTAAGCTTTCCAAAAAAAGAGTAGATATCTTTTACGCCAGCACTTAGCATAGTTTGAACACCAATTTTAATATGTAAAGCAGCCGAACCAGTAACTGAGTGCAATTTTACCTGACATGTCAACAATGCTGAAAGATCTAAGCTCTTTAGCAAACTCATTAAGCCTTAGCTTGGATTCCCTTTCAATCTTTTCCCCGAAACCAGGCAACAAGTTTGTCCCAGGGGCGATGAACCACTTTACTCCTTCAGTAGATTTGCTTTCTTCTGCTGAAGTCTTGGCTGGTTTGGGTTGAAGAATTTTCTCCACCAGTTTCCACAAAACTGTCAACTGAACACATAGATTAGCAAAACACAGAGAATCCTCCTTTTGTTTAAGAATACTATTTCTGGTCACATTTATAGGTAGAAATATTGTTCAGTCAAACTGCCATGTTCATATAAGACTCAACCTCCAGAAAAAAATCACAGGCTAAAGAAGAAAGGATACTAGTTGTAACGAGTACAAAGAGAAGGGAGCAGCAATAGAAGATGGCAAGGGCCTATAGTCAAGGGTGGAACCAGTGAAACAATGTGGTAATACTACAAACTTTATTCTTTCTGAAGAAGCAGAGTTAAGCAGCTTCATAAATTCTTTTTTGAAGAAAGAGCTCAGGGGAATTTAAACCTCTTTTTCGATAAAGTTGAGAATGTAAAAACTCTAAAAGCAAGAATTAATCAGAAGGGCCAAATACAAATGCAACAACTGAAACTTGCCTGGATATTTCATTTAGACACCTAAACTCAAGGTGGTACCTATTGAACGCTTAAACTCATCCAGAAGTATATCTATTAAACACAATTTTGACAGCTTACAAACAAAACAAAGCACGTGTATTAAACGTGCCAGACACAGAGAATGGCACCAATAAGAAATATACAACAACAACAACCCAGTATAATCTCACTTAGTGGGGTCTGGGGAGGGTAGTGTGTACGCAGACCTTACCCCTACCCTTGGGTAGAGAAGCTGTTTCCAAATAGACCCCCGGCATCCTTCCCTCTAAGAACTTCCCACCTTGCTCTTGGGGAGACTCGAACTCACAACCTCTCGGATGGAAGTGGGGGTTGCTTACCATCAGAGCAACCCCTCTTGTCTAACCAATAAGAAATATACATGTCGAAAATAAATATGACTTGTCAGGCGAAGTCCAGTCCTAAAAATATCCCCCCCCCCCCCTCCCCGCGGCACAGCTCTACCTCCCCTCCTAATCTTCTTCCACCATTTTCATCAATTTTATGAATGAAGTCCAGTCTTATCGGCCGATTCCTCTTTGCCTCGAAGATTTGCATGGAAAATGGCACCAATATGAAATATACATGTCGCAACCGGTGATCGGTCATGGTATCTATAGCCTTGCTTCTTTCTCGGACAAATCCTAATTTTGTTTTGCTTCTCCCGATTGTCGAGCCTGATCGACTCGACTCTTTTCATCCCCTCATCCCCCCCCCCCCCCCGCGGCAAAGCTCCCCTCCTAATCTTCTTCCACCACTTTCATCAATTTTATGAACAAAGTCCAGTCCTATCCCCCCCCCCCCCCCCATTCCTCTTTGTCTCAAAGAGTTACACAGAAGCTCATCTAGCTAGATGTTTGCTGGAAGAGTGGTTGTGTTTTTTGACAGGATTGGCCAGTGGGGTGTTGATGATATTGACCAATAAGGCAGAAAGCGGCGAGGAGCTGGTGGCGATAGTCATTTGTTGCCACCTTTTTGCTTAAATCAATGTACAGTTAATACATCGAACCACATGAAAAATTGGATTCTTATGAAGCAGAAATTGGGATAGAACTGATAAAAAAGAAGAATTTGATGCTGGGTACTGGGACATTAATGGCGAAAGACAAGCTTGTGAGTTTTATTATTCAGGGACTCAAGCTTAATTGTAACGCACTTAGAGAAGAATGGTAGGAGGTGAGAAAGATTATGTTAGAATATGTAAATAGTAATAAAATAACCCTAATCCAATATGTATTAGGAGTAGGATAGGTTATGTGTATATATAGGGCTCATTGTATCATCTTTAATATCAATATATCATATTTTTCCCGTGCTTTTTCAAATGGATCAGAGCCTTAGTGGTGAGATACATCCGGGAACCAAAATACAAAGCAGAAGTCCTTATTTTTCCGGCGACATTTTCAAAGTTTTTTACGTTATCTCTCTCCCGTCAGTGTTGTGCAAAATCCAACACTACCACAAGATCCGTCATAGTCCGGCGACCAAACCCCACTGAACAGCTCCGGCAGACACATCCTCACGCGCCTCTAGATCCTCTGACGCCGGCGGCGCGTCAGGCCCACGCGCCGGCGCGTGAACCACTTTCTGGCAATTTTTTGGAAAACATTTCTTGAGACAGCCTGTTCGCCCGAGAATTCCGAGACTACCCATATTTTTCTTTTCAATTTCGACCACTTTGAATTTTTTCCGGCATCTACAGTGATTTTTTCCGGCAACTACAGTAATTTTCCAGCAAAAACAGTATTTCCTTCATCTGTTTCAGCAAGTTTACACGATGTCTTTGGGAGTCGATGCTTTCAGGCCTAAAAACTCGGCTTCTGGCAATTTCGGTGTTATGATTACCTCAGAACCTTTAATGGGAGGTTCCAACTACTTAGCTTGGGCTTCGTCTGTCGAGTTGTGGTGTAAAGGTCAAGGTGTTCAAGATTATCTAATCAAGGAGTCTAGTGAAGGAGATGAAAAAGCCAAAGCACATTGGGAGAAGATCGATGCTCAATTATGCAGTATTTTGTGGTGATCTATTGATTCCAAGTTGATGCCCTTGTTTCGTCCATTCCAGACATATTATTTGGTTTGGGAAAAGGCTCGTACTTTATACACTAATGACATATCTCGTTTCTATGATGTGATATCGCGGATGACAAATTTAAAGAAACAGGAATTAGATATGACTACTTACTTGGGACAAGTACAGGCAGTTATTGAGGAATTTGAGACGTTGATGCCAGTTTCTGCTAGCGTTGCAAAGCAGCAAGAGCAACGACAAAAGTTGTTTCTAGTTCTTACTCTTGCTGGGCTTCCTAATGATCTCGACTCAGTACACGATCAAATTTTGGCTAGTCCGACTATCCCCACAGTTGATGAATTATTCTCTCGATTACTTCGCCTTGCTGCAGCACCAAGTCACCCAATGAGCTCATCACAGACACTTGATTCATCTATCCTCGTATCCCAATTAGTGGACAATCGGGCATCTCATACTATGGAGAATAGACGAGGAGGAGGTCGTTTTGGAGAATAGATGGGATTTACTAATGCTTTATTGTTTTGTTTTGTCTTGTTTTTGTTTTTGTTTTTGTTTTAATGCAGCTTTTTATTTTATCATATGCGCCGAGGGTCGAATGGAAACAGACTCTCTACCCTTTCGGGTAGGGGTAAGGCTCGTCTACATATTACCTTCCCCAGACCCCACCTGGTGGGAATATACTGGGTAGTTGTTGTTGTTGTTGGTCACACTCGTGACGTGTGCTATTCTTTACATGGTCGACCACCCCAAATGCTTATGTTGCTCAGACCGAGACTACAGGTAACCAGGGATTTTATGTATCTAAAGGGGAGTATAATGAGTTCCTTAAATATCGAGCAAGGAAGCAGGCATCTCCACAAGTAGCCTCTGTTGCTCAGACTGATACTTCTGTTGCTGGTAATTCTTTTGCTTGTGTTTCCCAGTCTAGTTCTCTTGAACAATGGGTTGTGGACTCAGCTGCTTCTGATCATATTTCTGGTAATAAATCCCTTTTGTCAAATATTGCGTGTTCACAGTTTCTTCCCAACGTTACTTTAGCCAATAAGTCTCAAACTAAAGCAAAAGGAGTTGGACAAGCGAATCCCCTACCCTCTGTCACTCTAGATTCCGTTCTTTATGTCCCTGGCTATCCTTTTAATCTTGCATATGTTAGTCGTTTGACTCGTGCCCTCCATTGCGGTATATATTTTATTCATGATTCTTTTATTATGCAGGACCGCAGTACGAGACAGACGATTGGAACAGGACTTGAATCAGAAGGACTCTACTACCTTAACTCACTAAAACCCTCCAAGGCATGTCTAGTTGCAGATCCTCCAGACCTACTTCACAGTCGTTTAGGACATCCTAGCTTGTCCAAGCTTCAGAAGATGGTGCCTAGTTTGTCTAGTTTATCCACATTAGAGTGTGAGTCATGTCAGCTCGGGAAACATACCCGAGCCTCCTTTCCTCGTAGTATTGAGAGTCGTGCAGAGTCTGTTTTTTCTTTAGTTCATTCGGATATATGGGGTCCTAGTAGAGTCAGTTCAACCTTGGGATTTCGTTATTTTGTTAGTTTCATTGATGATCATTCAAGATGTACTTGGATTTTCTTAATGAAAGATCGTTCTGAGTTGTTTTCTATATTGTGCTGAAATTAAAAATCAATTTGGTGTTTCTATTCGCACTTTTCGCAGTGATAATGCCTTAGAATATTTATCCTCTCAATTTCAGCAGTTTATGACTTCTCAAGGAATTATTCATCAGACCTCTTGTCCTTATACCCCTCAGCAAAATGGGGTTGCAGAGAGAAAAAATAGGCACATAATTGAGACTGCTCGCACACTTCTAATTGAATCTCATGTTCCGCTGCGTTTTTTGGGCGATGCAGTTCTCACATCTTGTTATTTGGTATTGTTTCCCCAGTCACCCTTATACTCTGTTCCCCCTCGTGTTTTTGGGAGCACTTGTTTCGTTCATAACTTAGCCCCTGGGAAAGATAAGTTAGCTCCCCTCGTGCTCTCAAGTGTGTCTTCCTTGGTTATTCTCGTGTCCAGAAGGGCTATCGTTGTTATTCACCCGATCTTCGTAGATACCTTATGTCAGCTGATGTCACATTTTTTGAGTCTAAACCTTTCTTTACCTCTTCTGACCATTCTGACCATCTTGATATATCTTAGGTTTTACCTATACCAGCCTTTAGGGAGTCTACTATAGCTCCTCCTTCACCTTCCGCTACAGAAGTCTTACCCATTCCAACCGTTGGAGAGTCTAGTGTGGCTCCTCCTAGACTCCCTGCCACAGAAACTCCACTCTTGACATATCATCGTCGTCCTCGCCCAGCATCTGGCCCGGTTGATTCATGTCCTGCACCTGACCTTGCTCCTACTACGAACTTGTCTCTTCTGATTGCACTTCGGAAAGGTATACGGACAACCCTTAATCCTAATCCCCATTATATCGGTTTAAGTTATCATCGTTTGTCATCAACCTATTATGCTTTTCTATCTTCTTTGTCCTCTGTTTCCATCCCTAAGTCTACAAGTAAAGCATTGTCTCATCCAGGTGGCGACAGGCTATGACTGACGAGATGTTTACTTTACATACCAGTAGTACTTGGGAGCTCGTCCCTCTTCCTTCAGATAAATCTACTGTTGGTTGTCGTTGGGTATATGCAGTCAAGGTTGGTCAAGATGGTAAGGTTGATCGTCTTAAGGCTCGTCTTGTCGCCAAGGGATATACTCAGATATTTGGGCTTGATTACAGTGATACATTCTCTCCCGTGGCAAAGATAGCATCAGTCCGTCTTTTTCTATCCATGGATGTTGTTCGTCATTGGCCCATATATCAGGTGGACATTAAAAATGCGTTTTTACACGGTGACCTTGAGGATGAAGTTTATATGGAGCAACCACCTGGGTTTGTTGCTCAGGGGGAGTCTCGTGGCCTTGTATGTCGCTTGCGCCGGTCACTTTATGGTCTAAAGCAGTCTCCTCGAGTCTGGTTTGGTAAGTTTAGCACTGCTATCCAGGACTTTGGCATGACTCGGAGTGAAGCTGATCACTCTGTATTCTATCGGCATTCTGATTCGAGTCTCTGTATTTATCTGGTGGTCTATG
The DNA here is from genome assembly GCA_034376525.1 of Nicotiana benthamiana. NCBI lineage: Eukaryota > Viridiplantae > Streptophyta > Magnoliopsida > Solanales > Solanaceae > Nicotiana > Nicotiana benthamiana. The sequence continues at coordinate 50,809,481 of CM067340.1, read as the reverse complement.
TTAACGGCATTATTATTACCGGCAATGACCAGGATGGTATTACTAAATTGAAGCAACATCTCTTTCAACACTTTCAGACTAAGGATCTGGGCACACTAAAGTATTTTCTGGGTATTGAGGTCGCTCAGTCTAGCTAGGTATTGTGATCTCACAACGGAAGTATGCCTTAGATATTCTTGAGGAGACAGGAATGACAAGTTGTAGACCTGTTGACACTCTGATGGATCCGAATTCTAAACTTCTTCCAGGACAGGGGAGCCTCTTAACGATCCTGCAAGATATAGGTGGTTACTTGGTAAATTAAATTATCTTACAGTGACAAGACCTGACATTTTCATTCCTGTGAGTGTTGTGAGCCAGTTTATGGGTTCTCCGTGTGATAGTCATTGGGATGCAGTTGTTCGCATTCTTCGGTATATAAAATCAACTCCAGGTAAAGGTTTATTGTTTGAGGATCGAGGCCATGAGCAAATCGTTGGATACTCCGATGCTGATTGGGCAGGATCACCTTCTGACAGACGTTCTATTTCTGGATATTGTGTCTTAGTAGGAGGAAATTTGGTATCTTGGAAAAGCAAGAAACAGAATGTGGTTGCTCGTTCTAGTGCAGAAGCAGAATATCGAGCAATGGCTATGGCGACATATGAGCTAGCTCGGATCAAACAGTTGCTCAAAGAGCTGAAATTTGGTGATGTTAGTCAGATGGGACTTGTGTGTGATAATCAAGCTGCTCTTCATATTGCGTCAAATCCAGTGTTCCATGAGAGAACTAAGCACATTGAGATTGACTGTCACTTTGTCAGAGAAAACACAATCTCGGGAGATATTGCTACAAATTTTGTAAAGTCAAATGATCAGCTTGCAGACATTTTCACCAAGTCCCTCACTGGTCCTCGTATTAACTACATATGTAACAAGCTCGGTACATATGATTTATATGCACCAGCTTGAGGGGGAGTGTTAGAATATGTAAATAGTAGTAAAATAAACCTTAATCCAATATGTATTAGGAGTAGGATAGGTTATGTGTATATATAGGGCTCATTATATCATGTTTAATATCAATATATCATATTTTTCCGTGCTTTTTTACAGAGATTAATTCTAATTCTGCAACATTGCAATTAGGAAGGTACTGGCTAGGTGAAACAGATGAGAAAGTAGTTTTGCAAGCAAGCCATGGAACTCGCCGACGACAAGAAAATTTCCGACAAGGCGGGTCAACAGCTTCTAAGAAAAGAGAAGCAAAAGGGAAAAGAGAAAAAAGAAAAAAGTTGACCATTTTTTAGATACTACACGCGCTCAGAGAGAGTGCAAACACACATTCTGCCACGTCAGCAAAATGTGTTTAATAAAACACAAATTTTCTAGCTTTTGGAATTCTCAAAATATTTTTCACAATTACTAATGATTCTGGTAAGAACTCCACATTATTGAGGGCATGGGCTATAGATGAAGTGATAATATGGTCATTATATTAGAGCAGCCAAAGATACTGAGCTAGAAGGGAAGCCTTGGCATTATTGGTAAAGTTGCTGCCATGTGACCAGGAGGTCACGTGTTTGAGCTGTGGAAACAGCCTCTTGCAAAATGCAGGGTAAGGCTGCATACAATAGACCCTTGTGGTCCGGCCCTTCCCCGGACCCCACACATATCGAGAGCTTAGTGTATCGGGCTGCCCTTTTTTAGCAAAGGTCCTTAGTTCAAGTTTCACCACCACTTGTATCAAAATGAATTTTGATGTACCTGGTTCGTGAAAAAGAGCCGGTCCCGCACGTGTGGGGACATGTTGCAGATATATAAAGATAAATAAATATGTTGTCTCTAAAAGCTGTAACAAAATTTAACAATTCTATTAACTTTTAGCAATTACACAATTAATAAGAATACTCCTCTTCCTGATTCTCTTGACTTTCAGGAGACAGTCAAATGAAGACTGCATAAAATACAGGACAAGTCATCACACACTACATGTCCGGTCAAGAATAGAACTATAGTTGACAACTAAAAGATGACAACATAAACAAGCCTCATTACAAGAACAGATCTAGTTCAAAGAATGAATTAGTGAAGCTGTTGCATCATCTCTTCCTCAAAGCCGTAAGAGAAATCGCTAACTTAGAGGGGATATACATTTTCCAATGGCTAATCTATTTAGATAATTAAGAATAGAATCAATTAAATGATTGCAACAGATTGCCAACTAAATAGTAGGTGGGTCAAAATGTCAAAGTACATGATCCATTCATGGGAATAAACGCACTGAAACATTTAAAATGAAACAAAGTGCTAAAAATGAAAACGGTAATCCTGTTTCGCTGTAACGAGCTAACTGCAACCTTTTTTTAATCAAGTAAGATCTATTTCATAAAAAAAATGCACCCAGTAGATGCTGCCAACTACAAGTAAAAGGATAGAAAAAAACAAGAAATAGCTCCTGAAACAGTGATCACCCTATATGCCTTCTAAGGAGCTAATAAAGACAAAAAGCTGAACAAAAACATCTATGGTATGATGTTTACTCCAGCAAAAAGTATTTGTAAGACATCTGCACTTCAAAGCATGAATAGGAGAAGAGTTTCCTTCAGAGCATCTGCTATTCCTTTCTAGCCATAGACATCAAAAATAGAAGACACCAAAAATGAGCTAACTGGAATTAATGAAGGTAAGTTCGAGTTTGAACAAGTGTGCTGCACTTCTAAGTTCTAAATGTGAGCCAATGCTAAGAACAATTACAAGCTCTTGTCTGTTTACTCATTTTTTAATCATAAACAACTTAATAAAAAGAGGGTGATTTAACGCAGGATGTTCTGTTCTTATCAAAAAAAAAACGCAGGATGTTCTGCTTTAAAGACTTTAGTTCTGCTTCATACTTGAACTACTGAGTCTGGCCCATAGCGCCAAACACTCAGATAACTTGCAACTTCATTATTAAGTTGAAACTTTTCTCACAAGACCTCATGAAACCCTTCCTTTCTTTTTGGGTACCGCATGAAGCCTTACCTATTCAAGCATCAATGATTGTTTTTACTTTTGGGAGAATGGTAAGGATTCTATTGGGACAATGATGGTGTTCGGGCTAGCTTGTGCACACATCGATTATTCAACTAGGTACCTATTACCTTCCACCAGCACATGTACTGAGTAACTCTATCCACTTACGCAGATTCGAAGAAACCACTTAATGTTTGTTGTCTTTGCTGAGATTCAAAACTTAAAAGTTTGCACTCATTTCCTTGACCACTAAGCCACACCCTTGGGTGTAAGAATGGTAAAGATATTATAAACATCAATAGCATAAAGCTAGAGCAAATTCCAGCATCTGCCTAAATTGGAATACCATTTACATCTTCCCTCTACCCTAAATATTAAAGCCTTGCCTAGACCACTAAGTTGGCACTGCAAAGAGGAAAAATGCAAGAACAACAACGAGCAAATTTTATTTAGTTTGCAAAAGTTATAGGGTGCATTATATTGAGTTTAAACTGATGCAAAAAGATGGAACAGTAATCTCAAGAGATTAAACTGAACATAAAAAGAGAATAATAAACAACTACACAATGGAAAACATAGACTTGAGCTTATTATTTTGTAATCCTGCTTCAAGAATCCAATAGCTATCTTCCATTGAAATTTTTTCCAATACTTCTCAATTCTCATTACGGCATCCACCACACCCACTGTATTCTCCACAAAGTTGTGAGGTGTAAAAGTTGGATAGAAAGGAAAAAGTAAGAGAGAGAGAGAGAGAGAGACCCTATTAAAAATTTGAGTTAGACGAAATTCATACTCTCAGAAACAATAGATACTTCTCATCTTAATGAACTATATTTAAACTTCTGTAAATTGTGATTCTTGGGATATACTAGTATTAACTAAAAATAAGAGTAGACAAAAAACCAAACTACTCAAGTAAAGAGTTTAAGTTCGTTGCATTGATGGCTTAAAAGATATTTACACAATCAAGACACTTATTAGATTATCCGACCAAATCTCTATGCTAACTATCAGTTGGTAAAAAGGTAAGTAACCAACAATCACAGGTTAAACTCCACTGATAGTTGGCGTAGAAGATATTTGCTTACTATTTTTGTTTGAGGGAACCATTTTGATGTAGATAATCCTATTTTATTTCTTGATTTTCTAAGCTCCATGAGTAGTTAGGTGGATATGGTTGTATGTTTTGCAGGGAGATATATCTCTTTTGTAGGGAGATATATCTCTTTTGTTATCAGTTTTTGCATCCTCTGGATGCCTCTAGTTATAAAATATTACTATACCTGATCAAAATCTAGACTGAGTGTAAAAACTCCTTACACTAAATGAATCTTCTATATCCATTCCGCTTCACTCCAGTAGTCTTCATAAAAGATTAGAAAACAACAAATTCATACAAAAAAGTTAAAAAGAAAGCAAAATGTGAATACCAAAAGAGATAATCACAAAAGCACCGGCGGGCACAACAAAAGAAGCAAGTTGATCAACAGGTAATGTTGGCGGTTGAGCTTGTGATTCCTTGTAAACTCTCCGAGAACTCGAAGAACGTCTCGAACCAGTACTACTAGACGAGGCAGCTCGAACAATTACGCGTTTCAATTGCAAGCATTTACTTCTATTACTACTACTACTGAAACGCGAAATAGGAAGCAAAACATAGCTGCTGTCTGAGCTGCTTACTGTTTGGTCCCTTCCAAACCCTAGTTTTCTCCGATGAAATTCAAAATTCACCTAAAAATTACCACCAAAAAAAGGAGAAATTAGATATTTATTTTTGTTTGAGAATTCAGTTTAGTTATAGTAAATGGATGAGGTAAAAGGTGGAGAACATGGGTACCGTAGAGTGAGAGCATAGAGAGAGTGTAGAAGCTGAGCCCATGGAGTTAGTGCGACTCAGTGAGGGAGTAAAAGAGAGAGAGTTGCAGAAGAGGAGATAAAGCGCGGCGTTGCAATGATGATGATCTGAGAGAATTTTGGGCCAAGACGACATGTCATAGTGTACTTGAATTTGTTGGGCTTGATTCCAGACTATTTGCTGGGCCTCTCTTGGAGACATACATATAAAGGAGAAATTTACCCGAAATATAACGTTTTGAAGAGTTATTTATAAATGTTACAACTATTTTAAAATAATTATAGTATATATAATTTATACAACTTCTTAATTAGATTATATATTATTTTTTATTCCTTAAATATCCCATTTTAAAACCTAAAAATAGGGATTATGGTTACAATTATGAGAATTCTAAGTGGATAATCATCTAAGATTCTCCTAAAAGTACACCTCCACTTAACATAAAATTAGGGATTTTTTTATTTAAAATTTATCAAATTTTCTATCTCATTCAATATTTACTTCATAATTGAATCCAATTAACACCAACGTGGTGCTGCTGCCAACAATCCCTTCAGTTGGGATTTCAAGGTTTTTTTAGAGCTTGTCGATGGGGGCTTCATTCTTGTACATATTAAATTTGATTTTCCATTTACTTCAAATAGTGATAGTTTCAACTATTTTCATGATCTTTTCCATCCATGGAATAAAAAATTTTAGGACTTAAGGATTCGTTTAAGTTCACTGGCGGAGGATGAATATAATTTATTCTTCAACTCTCCATCTCCTTTATTCTAGAATATTAAATTGTCGTTCAATAAATGATATCTTCTATTACCTTATTTATATATGGTATATAAATACATATAATATATTTATACATACCGTAGTTATAATATATTATATAGTTATATTATACTAGTAATATATATTTGGTATACAAATATAATGAATAAATGTTATATATTGATGCTAATATAAATTTTATATATTATGTATACTACACGTATGTAAATACAATATGTGATATATTTACTTCAAATGTATAACATATATTAATGACATATACGTATATAATACAAATATACCCGATCATTTTAAGGAGAAGGAGATATTGGAGTTGAAAAATACGTATTACGTAGAACTATATCTTGAAAAGGCAGCAAATGAGAAAATATTTGACTGCATTTGATATTGATTTCCTTCATGTTACCCTGAATAAGGATACTCCCTTATTTTTAGATATTTGTTTTAATTTCATATATTTTGAATCAGTTTCCTAATTAATAGGGAACTACCATGAGGGTTAACTTCTATACATTTACCATGGTTATGTTGTAGAATATGTTATTTAATAAATAGTTGTAGATTGTGGAATAATTTTTCATTTCACTAGTAATTATGAAAATTTTCCTACATGAAGAGCCCAGAAACCCATTAGACTTTATGGCTAAAATAGCACGGTCTAGCTAGTTTTCGGACTAGTCATTCAAAAATAATTAGCATTTATCGAGTCAATAGAAAATAGCCACTATTTTGCTATAATAGATACCGGTCCAGCATAATATACTGGAGTTCGGTGTACTTGTGTATGAATTTCCAACATATTATGCTAGACCGGTATACTTTGCTGGCTCTAGAGAGAGAGCCTGGAGCACCGGTGCTCCAAACTCCAGTATATTGTGCTTGAGTATTTTTCGGATTTTGAAAAGTATTTTCGTTCAGATTTATTTTTACATGAAATTGACTAAAATTTCGATTACTTTTCAAACTGTGGCTATTTTTAAATGATCACTTGTAAATCTGACTATTTTTAATTTCTCCCAACTTCATGGGATGGACTAGGGGTGGCAATCGAACGGGTCGGGTCGGACATGGGGCAGGTTGAAAGCGCGTAATATAAAAACGAATAAATTATCAAATCTGACCATATTGAATATGATTACATTTGGGAGAATTCCTAGTCCACTAAACTTAAGAAACCCCGATTTGAGGCTTTACAAATATAAAAGTTAAAGGGAATCTTACATAGATGTCCCAAATATGTCCCAACATACCAACCTCTAGCAATTAACCATAGACTTGCCCAATACCAGCCAAGCACTGAAAGTTAAAAATCCAAATAAATAAGGTTCTTTCTTTCTAAGAATCACACGCAAAGATCTCCATCTATATTTTTAAACGGGATTAGCAACATTAGATGCAAGATGGAAAGGAACATTCATGGATGATGTAGCAAATAAGGTGATATATATATATATATATACCTTTTTTAATGGACATAGTTGAAATTCATTAAAAACATATAGATGAGTCAATATACAAAATTGAGAAAGATTGGAGGTGATTTTGACTAATCTAGTATCAAAATTTGTAGTTAAATCGAGTTCAAACAATTCTTCTGCGATATATATATTAAATGTATCATACATGTAGCTCACACATAGGTATACATAGATGTGATATATATTTGATACAAATATGATGTATATGTGATACACAAATGATATACAGTATGATACGCATATCATTTTTTTCATGTGCATCTTCTACTTCGGATTTTCAATTCAAGTCACCTTAAAACTCCATCAAAGCATCTCAAAACTGAGATTCAAGCTCCTTAAAACATACTCAATCTATTCCGTAAACATCCACTCAAATGAAAGAAAAAAATTTAACTTTTTTTTGCTACAAATAGCTAATTGGCTAATATTAGTAGTATTTAATAAATTGGTCGGTTTTCGTACTAAGCTATTTATACATGAACATAGCTGGTAATTTTTCAAAGTTAAACCCATTGGTTATCCATTTTAAGTGGATAATATGGTTATTATCCATATTTGATCCTTTTTAAAAAGGTTCATTATCCAACCCATTTTTAATGGATAATAACAATTTTTTTATAGGAATTTTTACCTCCTATAGCAAAGGTCAATACCTTATTTAATTTTAATAAATACCATTTAAAAAATTACATTCTATAGATACATTTTAAGGTTTATAGTAAAATATTTCATTTTGGTTACCTCCTAGCCCTAAGCAACTGAATACGCTAATCAATTACACTTTTTTCTCTTAATCTACTTTGATACATCCCATTCTCTTTCTCTATCCCATTAAAATTTTCGATCTACTCCTCCTTCCACCGAAATTCTTCGACTCTTTACGAATTTTAGATCAGAGTAACTGCTTTTTTTTGGAAAAAAAGCTTCTAGCTGGTAGGGATCGTCCACGAATGAATGGCAAGGACTCAGGTTCGAGTGTAACATAGCAGAACACAATGAAGGTGATGCTATCTTGCACGGATTGGACATCAGCGCCATTGCTTCCTTGTTAATTAACTTCTCTACTCTCATACAACAATCTAGCAGTTCTTTTTTCTCTCACAATGCCAACAGGAATTGGGATTGGGATCGGAATATCGAGGGTGTATAATGCCCATAGCTCTATTTCTCTAATAGTCGAAGGAATTTTGAATTCTGCTTCTTCAGGGATTTTAATCTACATGGCCCTCGTTGATATACTAGTATCAGATTTTATGAAGGAAATTTCAACTCCTATATTCACTGTATTTTATTGTATTCAATGTCTTTTTTTCTCATTGTATTTCAATGTTTCCAGCTGTATTCTATGTATTTCATTGTATTCACTGTCTCGCTATATGCCATGAATGTATTCATAAGTTTTTCTTAATTAATATAATTTATGTATTCAATGTATTCAAATGTTTTTCGATTGATTATTGCTTAAAACTTTTTTTAAGAGCATTTCCATACTTTTGTCGGTAAAATCAGTGTCTGAATCTGAAGAAATATCACAATTATCACATTAAACTTGATGGATCATACTTGAAAGAAAATTTATAGCAAAACTTCCTATAATCTCTGTCATCATAGAGTCCTATGATCCCCATTTTATGGGAACTGCCAGGACCAACGGAACACATTTCGTCTTCATCAACCTTGTCACTCTCAATCAAACTTCTTTTCCTCATGGAACATGAAGTACATAACCACTCTATAAGATCTTCTTTTATCTACTTAGGAAATACTAAATTCCTACCTATACCATCACTATTTAAAACACATGTCATTGCTTTCTCATCATCATTGTCGCTATAATGAGAAGAACAATTAAAGGCACATTCTATCAGGTACTGTATCTTAGTTATTCTTGGTGGAAGTTCCATTGCATTTCTAATAACGTTATCAACTTCTTCGCGGTACTCTTACTCAGGATGAGCTTGGATACGAAGAATAACTTGGATACAATACCTGATAGGGTGTATCTTTGATCAATTGTTGATCTCATTAGCTACAATGATAATGAGAAGACAACAATATGTGTTTCAAAAAAGTGATGGTGAAGGTAGGATTTAACATTTCCTAAGTAGATAAAAGAGGTTATAGAGAAATTCTCTACTTCATTTTCCAACAGAAAAAAAAAGTTTGATTGATAGCGACAAGGTTGATATAGATGGAATATTTTCCGTCGGTCGTGCTAGTTCCCATAAAACGTGAATCATAAAACTCTATGATGAAAAAGATTTTAGGAACCTTTTTACTCTACTTTCTTCCAAGTTTAATAAATACAAGCTTAATGTGATCTTGGTGACAGTTCGTCGGATTCAGACGACGATTTGACGGACAGAAGTGTGGAAATTTTGATAAAAAGAATTAGAGGTTAACCTTGTATTTATTAACCTTGGAAGAAAGTCAAGTACAAAGCTTCCTAAAATCTTTGTCATCATACAGTCTTATGATCCCCTTTTTATGGGAACCATCATGACCGACGGAACATATTCCATCTGTATCAACCTCGTCACTCTGAATTAAACTTCTTTTCCTCATGGAAAATGAAGTAGAGAATTATTCTGTAAGCTCTTCTTTTATCTACTTAGGAAATACTAAATCCCTACCTACACCATCACTTAGTGCAACATATGCCATTGCCTTCTCATCATCAATGTCGCTACTTAGAACAACAATTAAAGGCACATTCTACTAGGTACTTTATCTTAGTTATTCTTGGTGAAAGTTCCATTGCATGTCTAATAACGTCATCAACCTCTTCTGACCGTTTACCTCCCGCAATCTAAAATTCCAATTCATATCCATAAAAGTTCAAATCATATCCTAAGAGTTCAACTCACACATAAATGCTTCAATTTATATCCTAAAGCTTCAACTCATACCTAAATGGCTCAAGTCATATCCTAAAAGTTCAACTCATATCCTAAAAGCTTCAAGTCATATCCTAAAATTTCTATTAATAACTAAACAATCAAGACAATACAAAGATTCAAGGTTCAATTTATATCCTAAGAGTTATATTCATATACTACGAGTTTAAACTTAAACGAAAAAGTTCAATTTATATCTTAAACGCTTCAACTCATACCTAAAAGGTTCAATTCATATCCACAAAAGTTCAAATCATATCCTAAAGGTTCAACTCATACATAAATGATTCAATTTATATCCTAAAGCTTCAACTCATGCCTAAAAGGCTCAAGTCATATCCTAAAAGTTCAACTCATATCCTAAAAGCTTCAAGTCATATCCTAAAATTTCTATTTATAACTAAATTATCAAGACAATACAAAGATTCAAAGTTCAATTTATATCCTAAAAGTTATATTCATATATTACGAGTTTAAACTTAAACTAACAAGTGCAATTTATATCCTAAAAGCTTCAACTCGTATCCTAAAGGTTTCAATTCATATCCACAAAAGTTCAAGTCATATCCTAAAATTTCTATTTATAACTAAACTAGTTTTATACTAAAAGTTCAACTCATTGGTATTTCAAGCATTATTACGCGGGTAATGTTAGTTATCCTCTATGTGGGTGACTCGTTGTAGTCAAACAAGAGCCACTCATCGATTCACTTAAGGCCTTAAACATTAAATTGTCTTGAACTTTAAGAATAAACCTAAATATATACACTACCATGTGTCTACATTAAATATCTACCTATGAACTAATCAATATTAAACTAAAAGTTCAATTTATACCCTAAAAGTTAGATTCACAAGAAAAAATCATAAACCCTAAAAGTTTAGGGTTTCTTCTCTTCAAACCATTTCTTGCCCAAATTAATAGGTAAAATCAAATATTTTAGCTACTAAAAATTATCATAGATTTCATTTAGCTAAGAGCAATTAATTTTTAGGTTCAAACTAGAAGGAATTAAATAAATAAAAATAAATCTATTTTGAAAAAAAAATAAAGGAGAGAGAAACCTACCAGCTGGGCAGTGGAGGACACCGACGAAGCTACTGCTACCGCCGGCGGGCGTCGGTAGCGCTGCTGCTGGAGGGAGATGGAGGGGGGGGGGGGGTTTAAGTGTGAGAGAGAGAAGAGAGCGTTTGGGGAATTTTTAGAAGAAAATAAGAGAATGGGAGGGGAAACCCGTTATTAATTCTGTTTTTTCAAAAAGCGACCAACTATGGTCGCTATTTTTTGTACCAAATATGTTTTGACTATTTTGACCAAAATAACGACCAAGGTTGGTCGCCAAAATTCAAAAAAAAAATCAATTTAACTATAATTCAAAAAAATTAAATTAATTATAATTCAATATTAAATTTATATTTATTTAATTCAATTAATTTTAATTAAATTTAATATATATATATATATATATATATATAAGCTGTATTCGATACTGTATTACCTCATACACTAATACTTAGTGCATAGTATATCATAAATACATATATTATATACATATAAGCTGTATTCGGTGCGGTAATACCTCATACACTAATACTTAGTGCATAAAATAGCGTAATTACATATATTGTATATACAAGCTCTATTCGATACGGTATTACCTCATACACTTATACTCAGTACATATATTGTATATATAAGCTGTATTCGATATGGTATTACCTCATACACTTATACTTAGTGTATAGTATAGCGTAAGTACATATATTATATATTTATAAGCTGTATTCGATACGGTATTACCTCATGCACTTATACTTATGCATAGTATAGCGTAAATATATATATATTATATAAATATAAGTTGTATTCGATGCGATAATACCTCATAGACTAATACTCAGTGCATAATATAACATAATTACGTATATTGTATGTATATAAGCATTATTTGATACAGTATTACCTCATACACTTATACTTAGTTCATAGTATAGCGTAAGTACATATATTATATACATATTAGATGTATTCGATACAGTAATACCTCATACACTAATACTTAATGTATAATATAGCGTAAGTACATATATTATATACATATAAGTTGTATTCGACACGGTAATACCTCATACACTAATACTTAGCGCATATAGCGTAATTACATATATTTTATACATATAGGCTCTATTCGATACGGTATTACCTCATACACTTATACTTAGTGCATAGTATAGCGTAAGTACATATATTGTATATATATAAGATGTATTCGATACAGTATTACCTCATACACTTATACTTAGTGCATAGTATAGCGTAAATACATATATTATATACATATAAGTCGTATTTGATGCGGTAATACCTCATACACTAGTACTTAGTGCATAATATAGCGTAATTACATAGATTGTATATATATATAAGCTGTATTCGATACGGTATTACCTCATACACTTATACTTAGTGCATAGTATAGTGTATGTACATATATTATATACATATTAGCTGTATTCGATACGGCAATACCGCATACACTAATACTTAGTGCATAATATAGGGTAAGTACATATATTATATACATATAAGCTCTATTCGATATGGTAATACCTCTTACACTAATACTTAGTGCATAATATAGCGTAATTACATATATTATATACATATAAGCTGTATTCGATACGGTATTATCTCATACACTTATATTTAGTGCATAGTATAACATAAGTACATATATTGTATATATATAAGCTGTATTCGATACGGTATTACCTCATATACTTATACTTAGTGCATAGTATAGCGTAAGTACATATATTGTATATATAGACACACACGCCTGCTTCGTAGTACTATTCATCCCTTGTATTACAAAAGTATTAACGACATACATTTATATTATTTACATAGTAAACGCAAAAGTGATTTTTAATTTTGACCATTGTTGTTCGCTATTTATTCATGAATTTAGATTAGCGACCAAAGTTGGTCGCTAAATTTAAATCATATTTAATTATATTTTATATAATAAATAAATTAATAATATAATTATTAAAATTGAATAACTGGGACCTAGTTAAGCGACCAAAATTGGTCGCTACCTTTCGTTCTTTTATTTAGCGACCAACGTTGGTCACCAATTTTATATTATATATATTTATATTTTATAGTTTTTTCAAAATTATAATATAATTACTAAAATTTTGTAAGCGGGTCCCACTTTAGCGACCAAGTTTGGTCGCTAATCTCAGTAATAGTTTGACCAAGCAAGTCTGACCAAGCCAGTCAATATTTTGACTATTTTAGCGACCAACCTTGGTCGCTATTTTTCACAATTTATTTTATTATTTTTGCTAGTTTTGCGACCAACTTTGGTCGCTTTTTCCCTTAGACCAAATACCATGATAGAGTGTACAATATACATAATCAACATCTAATCGCCTATTCAACTAGACAAAATATTACCGAGTTTTCATGGCAATCCCAAGTTAAATACCATAATAGAACTTACTAACTCCACCCAGAACTTATTCAATCAAAATGACAACATCAGATTTTAAAAGAAAAATCAGAATAAAACATTTGGATCAACAAAATAAAGCTATGCTTTAAACTTCTGCCTTGCATTCTCATTCCTCAAGTCAAAACTTCACAAACAAATAATGTGCAGGAGCATTTACCTGAATAACAGCAAAATAAACCAAAATTTAGTCCGAAACTAAGAGGAAGCAATAGCAGTAGACCAATAGCACCAGAATTAGCCAACAACTTCTAATTCAACATAAAATTACAGCTGGACAGATTATTGTATTTGACTGTCACTGCTAGTTGGGCAGGCATACAGTCGAATACACTCGAATACAATAACCGATTAGCTGGACTTCCCTAATTCACGTATATTTTTGCTACTGTATTCATGAATACAATAACTTAAATACATCAAATACATCTTATAATCACATAAAAAGTATATATAATCCATAATATAGCAAATGATATCTATGGATGACTAATTACTAAAAAAATACTAGTGATTTATGAAAATTTCGCTTTTTAAAACTATTTTGCCACCTAGCCTCCCAGATCAGAGGCATATTGGGTCAAAACTTTAGTAGACTCGATAAGATAACTTTCAACGCATACTTTCTCAGGACCGTTTGGTTCACGTACTAAACCTTAAAAACTTACTCACATTCGATATTCACGCAAAACTAAGGATAGTATGGCACTTATTTATCACCTAACTATATTTAATAATTAATTACACCAGGATTTTACTCGATTAGAGAACTTAAGTTCAAACAACTAGTTGCTAATAAGAAATACGTTAAGAACAAATATCCTACTGCGCTACCTGCATGCATCAATTTTGACGACGTAGATTAGATATCATAAGTTCAGCGACCATTAAACATTTTTTTTTTTTTTTTTTGACCATTAAACATTAACCCATGTTTAAACCACTACCGTATGAATGTAGATTTGTTAATAGCAGGGTGTAGGAAGCTAATTAAAAGATTGGAGTATTAGGAAATATTGTAAATATTTTTTGTGTATCTTTTTATTATTGGTAGAATATTCTCTTATTAATTGTATAATCCTATAGTTGGTAGGTTTTGACTTTTCCTTCATTATTGTACAATCCTATAGTTGGTAGGTTTTGATTTTCCTATACTCTATATATACCTTTGTAAACAATATCTTTTAATGAGAAGCCTCAAACCAATTAACTTCTCCAAAACTCTCTACATCGAGAATCTCTAATATGGTGGTATTCGAACATTATACAAGGTAATCCTAGTAGTTTTGTTGACCAGCTACCTCACTTTTACCTTATTGATGCCGCTACGATTCTTCACCTTATAATCTCCTCTCGTTATACACTATCTTTTTTTGTACAAAGTGATATAGAGAGACGTTTTAACTATTAATTATGTGGTTTTTGGAAGTGTTGAAATATAAAGGAAAGAGTTTGATTTGATCAGAAAGTTGAATATATAGTTACCGATATCATTGAGACAATTAAGCCAAATAAAATCTCTTGAAATTTGAACAATTATCACCTATTACTATTCTCTAATAATACACATTTATACATTTGGAGATTCTTATTTGAATCCACGTTCTTAGGCATATTAGTTGGGCAGGCATATCATATATATCCCACGACCTAACCACGTTAGGTATTTTATACATATACATTTATTAATTTAAGTAACGCATAGCATCATCAGCAATCAAAATTGGTTCAAGTAAGAGGTGTCATGATCAAGGTTGTTACAATATATAAAATATAAAAATCAAGCCGAAAACAATAGTTTAACCAAATTATATTATATTTTGGAACCTACTAGGGAAAAATCGATGGGTCATTTCTCTACATTATTCCTATATAAGCATGGAGCTTTGTTGGAATCTGAGTAGAACTTTCAAAAAGAAATTAATCATCAACTTTTGTGTAATTAAGGTTGCAACTTAAGGAGAGCGTAAGCATGGGTTTTAGGGGTTCAGTTGCAATTGTAGTTATTTTTTTGGCCATGATTTTGGCTGTTGCAACAGCACAATATGGAGGAGGCAACTATGCTGAATCTTCTCCCTCAAAAAATATTGGCTCCACCAATTCTTCTCCAGCATTTCTATTAGGATTTCTTGCTTTCATCGTTTCTTTCTTTGTAGTCAGGAAAAGTATTTGATTCGAGTCTCTCAGTTGCAACTGATTTGAAGATGTTTCATTTGATGTCATTTTATCTTCTTCTTTTTTTCGCTTTTCTTTTCCTCATTGGTGTGTAATATTCTTGTATGTTATTTTTCCCCTTCAAATTTTTCTCTTTCGATTGCTTTGTGTTTTAATCAGCCAACGTTATTTTATTTACTTTACTGGTTAATTAATTTACCTTCTTCTTAATACTAGCTAGGCTGTGAAGTTGGTGAGATGTTATTGTCACGTTATTCGTTAATTTTCAGCAAATAAACTTGGGTGTGCGTGGAATTAATATTTTGTTGGCTTTTTCTATAGACTAAGGAGAATTATTTCTTGAAAGGATGTTAAGTTCCTTTAGTGGACTTCAAATATATATGGCAACATTGCATCAGACATAAAAAAATGTGGTCTAAAGCTTAAATAAAAAAAAAAAGTCAGTGAAACACATAATAAAGCGTGTATTAAATGATTGGGCAGATGTAATTTTGGCAAATTGGTTAAACATATTATCTATTAAAAAATGAGTTTTATAATAAATTTTCTGAAAATGGATCAAATATGGATAAGAATCATATTATCCACTTAGAAAATAGATAATCAATAGATAAGTAACAAGTTTAACTTTTTGTTAAATTGGTGAGCACGATGAAGCTTTTATTGCACCATTAATGGAATAGTGAAGCTAGGGCACATGCAGTGAACTTTCTAGAATGCGATATCTGAATTGAAGAAGAAGAAAAGTACAAGGACAGCTTCCTTATATATTATCGGAAGCTGTGTATATTAAAAGTGCAACTAACTAACTTCTAATTGCAATATTAACTACCACTATGATAGCTAAGCAATAGCTAATCAAGTAACTAACATCAGCTACTTCAATACTCCCCCTCTAGCTGGAGGGTGGAATACATCAAAAACTCCAAGCTTGGATAAAAAGTGATGTGTTGAGTAGTTCCCAAACCTTCAGTTAGCAAGTCTGCCAGTTGATGCTGAGTACTGACATGCTGAGGCATAATTAGCCCTTCCTTGATCTTTCCTCTTACAAAGTGGCAATCAATTTTAATATGCTTCATCCTTTCATGAAAGATGGGATTGGAGGAAATCTGTATGGCTGCCGTACTATCACAAAACAACTTCACAAGTGTGGTAACAGATACATTCAGCTCATTCAGTAATCTTGTTAACCATATTACTTCTGAGACTGCAGCTGCCATGCTCCTATACTCTGCCTCTACTGAGCTTCGACTCACATTGTGCTGCTTCTTTGACTTCCATGACACAATAGAGTCTCCTAGCTTTATTATGTACCAAGTAACAGATCTTCTAGTGTTTGGGCAGGCTGCCCAATCACTGTCACAAAATGTAGTTAGTTCTGAGCAGGGACTGTTCTTCATCAAAATCCCTTGACCTGGTGAGCCTTTCAAATATCTAACCAGTCTAAGTGCAACTTCCCAATGTGAAGTCTTAAGCTGCTGCATGAATTGGCTTAGGACTTGTACTGCAAAACTAATGTCAGGTCTAGTAATGGTTAAATAAAGCAGTTTCCCAACTAGCTTCTGATAAAGGGTAGCCTCAGGAAGTATAGGATCTTTTATACTCCCAACATGCTCGTCATAGTCCATAGTAGTGAACTTAGCATTTACCTCCAAAGGTGTATTCATTGGCTTAGCTCCACTCAAGCCTACATCAGAAATTAGCTCAAGAGTGTGCTTTCTTTGATTGGGCAATATGCCATCATGTGATCTCAAAACTTCAATTCCCAGAAGTACTTTAACTCACCCAGGTCTTTGACTTTGAAATTGTTGTGCAATGTATTTTTTGCTTGATCAACTAGTCTTTTGTTGTTCCCAGTGATAAGCAAGTCATCCACATATACCAGAATAATGACTATCTCTTCACCTTCCTTCTTTGTGAACAAGGAATGATCATATGGACTTTGGAAGAATTTAGCTGATTGTAAGGCATATTTGAGTTTTATATCCCACTGTCTTGAAGCTTGTTTCAGACCATACATAGACTTCAACAGCTTACACAGTTTATACGCCCCCTGCTTTTGAAACCCCTTAGGTAGGTCCATATAGACTTCTTCTAATAAATCACCTTGTAGAAAAGCATTATTTACATCCATCTGAAAGAGAGGCCAATTCTTTGAGGCAGTAACACTGATCACTGTTCTTACTGTAACCATTTTAACAACCGTTGAGAAAGTCTCATGATAATCTAAACCTTCCTGCTGAGTGTACCCTTTTACCACAAGTCTGGCTTTGTACTTGTCTACTTCACCAGTAGGTTTGTACTTGATTTTGTACACCAATTTGGAACCAACTGTCTGCTTCCCTTTGGGGAGATCCACCTATTCCCAGGTTTGATTATGTTCCAAGGCATTGACTTCTTGCTCCATAGCTGCAATCCAATTTTTGTCTTGAGATGCTTCCTTAAAATTCTTGGGCTCTGTGAGTGCTGAGAATAAACTCAGGTATTCTTGATATTCTGTTAACAGGTGATCATATTACACATAGTTGCTGATGGAGTGTGAACAAGTAGGGGTACCACTCTTAGTGGTGATATAATCCTTAAGCCATATTGGTGGCACGGTGATCCTCTTACCTCTTCCAGTGTCTTCAACTGATGTAGTACTGGTAGCTTGTTTTGTGATATGGGGTTCCTCTTCCATAGTTTCAGCTTCTTGTAATGAAATATCATGTGCTTCTATTAAATAACTAGTATTAACATCATCATCAACATCTCGAGAAGGGAATGGGCCACCTACTTCATTTATCTCATAAGTGGAAGTTACATCTTCTGTTTGCCCTGTTGAGTCTCCTACTGCTGGCATCATATGGGAATGATTTGGTGATAATGTTTCCTCATGTATTTGCATGAACAAGACTTCCTCTTCATGTTCAACTGGCATAGCTCTGAAAGGAAGGATTTTTTCCCTGAAACTTACATCCCTGCTAACAAAAAAGGTTTTGGAATCTAAATTAAATAGCATGTATCCCTTTTGGACCTCAGAGTATCCCATCATAACAGTCCTCCTAGCTTTTGGGGACAGTTTGTCTCCCTTTGGTAAGCTGCTTGCATAACATAGGCATCCAAACACCCTTAGGTGATCCAGCCTAGGTTCTTTACCATAAGCAATGTATAGGGGTTTTCCTATCCAGTATTGTAGTGGGTTTGTTTATTAAATATACTGCAGTTTTCACACACTCCCCCCAAAATTTAGTAGGAACTGAACTACTTGCTACTTCTAAGATATGTCTATGTTTTCTCTCAACCACTACATTTTGTTGAGGAGTATAGACACAATTGCTTTGATGAACTATGCCAAAAGAAGACAATATCTCATTACACCGTGAACTAAAGAATTTAGTGCCATTATCTGATCTCAATGTCTTTCACAAACACCAAACTGATTTTTGACCATCACTAAGAAGTCTTTAAGTACAATAGCAACTTCACATTTAGATTGAATCAGACAAGCCCAGGTGTATCTACTATAATCATCTACCATAGTAACATATTATTATTTTCTGTCAAATATTGGCCTTCTATAAGAACCCCATACATCTACATGAATCAATTGAAAACTGCTACTAGATCTACTCTTGCTAATAGGAAAGCTTAACCTGATATGCTTTGCCATTGGGCATACTGAGCAATTCTATTGTATTGTAGTATTGACCTTATTCCTTAAGATAGGAATATGCTGCATAGCAACTGTTGATGGATGTCCCAACCTGAGATGCCATAGTTCTGCTTCATCTACTTCTCCATTTATTGCTGCTCCTACTATGGGCTTGAATTCCTTTTGTAGAATGTAAAGACCATTACTTTCTCTACCAATCCCCATTACCTTGACATTTTAGAGTCCATGAAACATACAAAAGTTATGGAAAAAGGTGACTCTACACTGCAACTCTTTGGTTATCTTAGACACTACAAGCAGACTGAATTTGAAATCTGGGACATGCAGTACATTTGTGATCTTTTGACCTCCTAAAATCTTTGTACTTCCTGCACATGCTATAGAAGATCTACCTCATGTCAGTACTTGTACTCTAGTGTCTTGTTGTTTCTCTAAGCTTCTTAGTTCATCTAATAGTTCCTTGCATGATGTAATATGATGAGATACTCCAAAGTCAATTATCCATTCACAGGCATATGTACTGGATAACAATGTAATAGTACCTGCCATCACATTTGAGATGATATCATCTGCTGGTGACTTGTTCAGAAGGCCCATCAACTGTGAGTATTCCTCCTCAGTGAAGAAGTGTCTTTGTTGCTGAACTTCAGTGGTTGCATTATTAGCATGTGGTTTGAGTCCTCCACCATGATGTCCCGAAGCTCCACCATTGTCTAGATTTCTTTTTACTCTTGAAGTTTGGGAGATAACCTACAATTTTGTAGCAATTCTCTTTCAGATAGCCTTTGTACCCACAATATTGACAAATCAACCATGCGCCTTTAGGTTTGAACTCTTGTGTCTTTCCTGCCAACATGGTGAGTGGATCTCTCTGTGTATCTACTACACCAAGCATTCTTTGGCTCTCCTCTTGTGATACAATTGCATAGGCCTCATTAATAGTGACTACTGGTCTCCTTGCTAGAATGTTACTCCTTACATTTCCATAAATTTCACTCAACCCCATAAGGAACTACAACACATGCTGAGACTTTAAGTGTTCAGCTGAAGGTCTCGACTCTTCACAGTCACAACAAGAAATTGGGGCTAAACATCCAATTCATCCCACAAGTCCTTCACTTTTGTGTAATAATTTGTCACTGATCTGTTCCCTGTCTCATCATAGCAATTTCAGTCCAAAGGTAATAGATCCTTGTGAGATTTGAATAAACTAATCTCTCCTGAAACTCGTTTCATACCTTCCTAGCATCTAAAGCATTGACTATCCCAGACACCAATTGGTTCGAAACTGTACTTCCTATCCAAGAGAGAACTATTGCATTGCACTTTTCCCAGTGTTCAACTAATTCACCTCTGTACCTACTTCTATAACAAGTTCCATCTATGAATCCAAGTTTACCTTTTCCTCTCAGTGCTAGTTTCATTGCCCTGCTCCATATGTCATAATTTTCTGGCCCTCTGAGCTTAATTGGGATTAAAACTAGTCCTGGAGTGTCTCTTGGTTGAATGAACAAAGGGTGATTATGGTCAAGTGAGCTTACCTCGTCTCGTGCCATGGCTGACCTAGAATTACCTCGTCAAGTTTTTAACAACATAACCTCGTCTAGCTTCTTCAACATTGACATCAAGCCAACCGATATGGCACCAAAAAACTGTTTCTATCACCGGATTTTCCACCCCGAGAGTCATGATATCGCATACTAATGAAAGCTAGGCAAACCAGCTGTTTGAACAAATTATAATTATTCCATTCTAACCCTTTAACAATTAGGAAACAATAGCTTATAAACAATTGACTTTAAACAAGCAGAAGAAACAATAAAACCATTTAAATATATCCAATACAAATTCTTAAACAAAGACTATCCAGAACTGGTACCGCAACTTCACAGACAGTCTAGGAATACCACAAGCAAGGTCCGAAAAGTAAATGCAACATTGTTTCTGAATTCATAAATGAAATAGGAAGAAAGCATAGAGGGAAAACGCCAGGGCCTGCGGACGCCTGCAGGACTACCTTAAATCTTCGTATGGACTGAAGGCAGCCACCCAAGCTAAGGTCCAAAAGCTGCTGCGTCGGGATCTGCACACAATGCATAGTGTAGTATCAACACAACCGACCCCATGTGCCGGTAAGTGTCTAGCCTATCTTCGGCGAAATAGTAATGAGGCTAGGACCAAACTACCAAATAAACCTGTGCAGTTAAATCATATACAACATAAGAACAGTAATGTACAATTAAGTATGGGAGGGGGAAACATGCTGCGGGGCAACATCAATTAAGAATATAAAGACATCGGGTAAATATAAGGAACACCATATCTCAATTATCAGCAAGAATCAGGAATCAAACAAGTGCACGACATCACCCTTCGTGCTCTTACTCTCGTCCTCACCATAAGAATCAATATAAATTGCACGGCATCACCCTTCGTGCTGTACTCTCGCCCTCACCATAGAATCAATATAATCTGCATGGAATTGTACATTGTGCGACACGGCATCACCCTTCGTGCCTTACACTCTTCTTATAAAGTTATACGTGGTATCACCCTTCGTGCTTTAATACTCTCTTACCAAAATAATACACAACATCACCCTTCGTGCTTTAACATTCTTCCTTACCCAAACAATAATCATAAGCAATAAGGCAAGGAAATGAATAGAATTATAATAAAATTCCAGCAAGGGAACAATAGTTCAACATCCAAATTCCGTTAAGGGAACAATATCAAAGGCATCAACATTCCGACAAAGGAGATAGCATTAAATGCAGCAACATCCCGACAAGGGAGATAATAAAGTATTTCTCTTCTCTTTTTTACTTTTACTTTGCAATTCACTTCACAATTTGAGCCAATGCTCAATAAGGTTCATCTGCCAATTATACTTCCACAATTCATTATACAACTTGAGCCAACGCTCTTCAATACACAAATACCACTATTACTTCAACAAACTTTACTCAACAATAGAAATCATCATAAAGGGCATGAACAATACAAACGAAGTCAAAATAATCATAATATAAGACTACGGGCATGCTTGACACCAACATATAGATAATCGTTGGTCACGCTCAACTGAGTCTCGTAAAAGACTATGAGGGCGTTGTAAATATAATTTGAGTATTATTGCCCAGAGTCGTACCACAGGGAATAAACTTATCAATTACTACTGTCAGATTCACTAAATTGACACAATCTATTTTCCCAAACTTTTTGATTCACAATGGTTAATTTTTCTAACAACTAAAGACTGAACGTAATTAACATCTGAAAATTAACTAAACTTGATGTGTAAACAGTTGGAATAAATTCTTAGGCAATAGTTTTCCCTGTTGGTAATTTCCTTGGTTGTATATGTCTTATAACTACGATTTGGTTGTCTTTATCAATCATGAACACTCCACCTATCATAATTTTTTCTCAAGTAATTATGATAATTTAATAGACTCACTCTCTCAAGTTACGCTAGCTAGATTCTCAATATAGTTCAGTTAGATTGCACCCGAGGTATTGTTATCTCTAATCCAACCTCTAAATCCTCGGTTATGACTCTCGTCTATACTCCGGGAGTTATGTTGTTCATACAATTTACCTAAGTATGTACTCTCTCTCAAGTAGATACATACTAAATAGGAAAGATAATTGAGGGCCCTTTCAACTAACCACAGTCAAAACATAGATGAACTGATGTTTTAAACGTCAATACCACACGAGAGGGGGGGTGATTTGTATGGTACTCAAATTTTTGATTAAGAAGAACCTGGTTCTTCTATGTGTTTTAACTACTATTTGAGGAATTAAAATAAAAAAATAAAAGAACACAAGGATTTTACGTGGAAAACACCTAGCTTAAAAGGTGAAAAAAACCACGACCTACTACTCAGTAGGATTTTCCCAAACTTCCACTAAAATAACTGAGCCAAAATAGTATTTACAAACTCTTGCAAAACCTTAGGATTAACTCTAATCCCAGTGTGGCACATTGCCTCAAATGTTGCGACACTTTCAAGTTAACTCTAACTTGAATACTCAAAGTACCTAATACAATTGCTTCTATGAAAGATGGAAAGGTACAAGTTTTAAATCACCTACTACAATTGAATTAGAATAAGAACAAACACAATGGAACTGGTTCTTTCTATCTTGTTCAAGTAGCTACAGGCGTGCACACTCAATCCCACATAAATTGCTTGCAAAATAGCCTTGCGCTGCTCTCAATTTTTCTTTACTTCAGCGTATGTGCATACCTGTAAAAGAGAACAACTCGGTTATTTATTAGATTAGTAATTAGAGTTGGATTGTGACTCAATTTGTGATACCCCATTGAGTTTGAGTCCTAGACCCATCCAAACTCCAAATCTTATCCATATATGTTCTCTTCTCATAAGGAGACATCTTCTCCTTATTCCATATACAATCTTTTCAATCAGTTCAGAAGATATTCAGAAGATATTACTGCTTGATCCCCAAGGACTTATCTTCTTCACGTGCATCTCATGTGTATGGGCCATAACAACTATGTCTCCTAAGATGGACCTGGTCCTTCACTGAGTTCATTTGTCATTCTTCAAAACTTTAACTGATCTTGGGCTAAGAAATTCCCCCTTTTTGATGATGACAAATTCTATGCTTTTACTGATCAGAGAACTTGTGGAACTCAGCTAAAATATCATCACTTCAAAATTTTGAACTTATCATTAAGGGCCAGATTTAATTAGGTCATAAATATCACTGTTCATAAAAATTGACACAACATCTTTTAAGCACAATACACAATATTTTCCCCCTTCTAGAATCATCAAAAAGTTGCATAAACATGTGAATCTCAGAATATTAATCATTACTCATGGCCATAGGGGAAACTGTAAGTGAAAGCATGATTTAGTTAATCAAAAATCAACTTGACAAATATAACTATTAAGAGCAGAATCATCATAAAACAAGAGAAATCCAAATTGTCATTGATAAGGCAGTGCTTCTACAAGCCAGTCCACAAAAATAAAGAACAAAAACAACCAACCATGAGCAAAAACAAGAAAAATCCCCAATCCGGGTCACTGGGGGTAACTGAACTGGTTCAAAACTAGGACAAAGAGGGCTAAGGCTTTGAGGAACTAGAGGTTTGGGATTGCAGTAGGTTGAGCATTGTTTGTAGCATCCGTTCACTCTTTTCCTTTTCTTTTGCTAGTTCTAATTTCAGCCCATTCCTTTCTTCTTCGAACTCAGTCACACGAGCCTGAAGCCTAGCAATCTCAGGATCTTTGGTCCCACATTCTTGAACCAAAGCCCTAACTTTTCTATTCACTAGGGTCTTCACAGATGAACCAGGTTCAACGGGGGTTACACTTAGCAAATATTCATAGGCCTGGAGAGTCTTGATTCCACAGTGTTCCTTACTTGAGGTCATTTCCCATTTCTTCAATGGAACGTTCAACCTGTCCAGTAGAGTTGTCTGAATGAATCCATAAAGAGTAGCATGAGCCTTCGAACCATTGATGACTCTGTCCAGCAGCTTGACTATGAAGGAAGACCAGTTAATATGCTTACCCCTCCCAAGCACTCCATGAGAACCAGGTTTATGTAATTTTTTGTGTGCCTCCTCTCCTGTCTAGGCAGTAGGCACTTGTTCACAAACTCAAAGATCACTTTATGCTCCGGCTTCATTTCACTCTTTTGAACAAATCTTGCCTCAGGCACCTCTTCATCATCCTTTGTATCACTGAAGTTCCTGGTGATTTGGAGTGTTGTGGGCAGATCATCTAGACAAGCCACCTTTTACTGGTGTAATTATCATAGCCCTCACTTTGAATGTCTAGAATCCTGCCCAATTCAGCTGCATCAAACTTCACCTTCATACCTTTCACCACACTGGTCACTAGCCCATTTTTCACAGACCCATTTGCCATGAATTCAATCAGCTCTCTTATAGTCTTCCATCCATCCGAAGGACCATTTCCTTCCAACCCTGTGTAGCTAAAACATCCAACAACCTAAGCATGCATGGCTTCTCCGGGTCTTTCAGTAGCCTTCCCTTCAGTATCTTCATCCTACTAAAAATAGCAAAGCAATCTTGCTCTTGTTCAGAATCCTCCTCTTCTTCTTCTCCACTCCACTCTTCATCTTCTTCTTGAGTAATTTTCAATTGTTTTCCCTTTTACAATAGACCTCGTTCTTTTAGCCAAAGAAGGTTCAGCAGGCACATATTTTGAAGACTTTTTTGCATGAGTCTTGGTTCTTTTTGGTTTGACAGTGGGAACCTCTACAGTTGTACCTCTCTCTTGATGGACCAGTTCCATCTCCTCCCCTCTTCTTCAGCAGGCTCAAAACTCTCATCTTTTCCCTTTTCCTTCTTCTTTTTCTTACTCTACTCTAATGCTTCCTATAGTTCTGCTTCACTTTGCCTTACTTTTCTCCTTGTGGCTCTTCCCCTAGGTACTGAAGTAGCAGCAGTCTTTGGAGATGTTACTTTTCTTTTATTTGTGGGTTTAGAAGCAACCGGGGTCCTTTGTGAAGACGCCTTGCGCTTCTTTGGGTTATAACTGGCCCCCAGTTTCTTCAAAATATCTGCTAAAGTCTCCTCCATAGAAGAACCATGTTCTTCTTGTTGGTTACTCATTTGAATAAGTCCCTCAGCAGCCTCTCCTAATCCGTTTCTCCATGACTTCAAGCCACATTCTTCACCACTACCACATATAGCAAAAACCTCCCCTTTCTTTTTCTTTCTCCTTCTACTGGACTCAACCCTTTCAATATTTTTCACATAACCCACCAACACAAACCTACTATCTTCCTTCTCAGCTACATCAGAAAATGCAAAACAGGTGTTACCTCACTTGGGGTTTCTTTACTCTTGTCATTATTAGAAGACCCAGGTTCTTCTCCTTCACTAGCAGAGATAAATTTTTCAGACTCAGAGCTTGAGTCAGATTCTTCAGCCGAAACCTCTTTCCTTTGATTGACCTTTAAATTTTCATTCAAAGCTTTTCTGAGACAGCCGGATGCTACAGTTTTTCTGGCTAACATCTTTTGCCGGTGAAATCTAGGTTTTGGGGTTTCAACTGGAGGTGTTGATGATGAAGTATTAGGGGAAACATGTGGGGGAGTTCCAGGATTGTCTTGAGGATTAGTCATGGCGAAGAATTTCTGGAAGTCTTTTGGGAATTTTTGGTGAAGAAAGGGGTTTATCAGAAGTATTAAAGAAGTGAATGACGGTTATGAGTGATGATAGAGGGTGTGGAGTGTATTTAACGAGAGATCATGCTTAAGCCTGTAACGACAACTTTTTCAGCAGTAAATTAGAAGTCTAATCAAATTAGAATTCCGATCACATTAGAGATTAATGAGCGACACTAGTTTTTAGGGAAAAAAATCACATTTTAGTTCGACTCCTAGGATAATGAAACTGGTTCAACGCTCAACTGATAGAATTTTTCAAAATTTGGTATAATTAGGACTCCTGCTTATGATTGGTAATTTTATCTTTCTAATTATGCAAAGTATAGAAACATACCTGAACTTTCTCATGAGCATATACCGATGAACCAGGTTCTTCAAGTAAAACTTCTCTTGATCAAGCCTCAAATGTCAGAATAGAAAGACTTTGTAAGAGTTAAAGATTCATATAAACACATGTCACGGGAGTATACTAATTAAAGTATGAAACTGAGTAAGAATTAGTCTGGATATTTACAATGAATTAAGAACTCCTAACCAAAATAATTTTTTTCATCATTTTTTTTTCATTTTTTAATTTTTTCATTGTGCATTCTGAATTGGACCTTTTAGGTGATCTTAATCACCCCTAATTCCAACTTGTTCCTTTTAATGTTTTCTCTACTCAATGTTTTAGTGAAAATGTCATCTATTTATTTATCAGTAGCACAAAATTCTATGGAGATTAACCCTTTCTCATAGTTATCTCTTAAGAAGTGGTGTCTAACATCTATGTGCTTGGTCCTTTTATGATGAACATGGTTATGTGTCATACTTATAGAACTAGTGTTATCACAAAATATTGGAATCCACTTCAATTCCAAAGTCTACCAGCTGTTGTTTGATCCCTAGCAATTGAGCACAACAAGAGTCAGCAACAACATATTCAGCTTCAGCAGTAGACATGGCTACTGAATTTTTCTTTTTGGTAGCCCATGGCACTAGACATGACCCCGGGAAATGTGACACACCTGAAGTACTCTTCCTGTCCACTAAGAAACCTGTATAAGAAACATAAGCATATCCTACCAGATCAAAATTACTACCTTTGGGATACTAAAAACACAAATCTGTTGTGCCTTTCAGATATCTCAGTATCCTCTTGACAACATCCAAATATGACTTCTTTGGATTTGCCTGGAAACGAGCACAAAGACCTACATTGAAAACAATGTTAGATCTGATGACAGTAAGATACAAAAGTAAACCAATCATACCCCTATACAACTTTTGATCAACTGGTGAACTAGGTTCATCAGCATCTAATTTAGTGGCAGTTGCATTAGGTGTATCTATTTCTTTGGTGTCCTCCATTTTAAACTTTTTGATTAGTTCTTGTGTATACTTCTGCTGATGGATCACAGTCCCATTTAGACTTTGTTTGATCTGTAAGCCTAGGAAGAAATTTAGTTCACCCATCATACTCATTTCAAACTCACCTCCCATTAATTTTGCAATGTCCTTACTCAACCTATCAGTAGTGTCCCCAAATATTATGTCATCAACATATATTTTTACAATACGGAGGTATTTATCTTTTCCCATAGGAATAAAGTGCTGTCAATTTTACCTCTTTTGTACCCATGCTCCAGTAGGAATTTTGATAGTCGTTCATATCAAGCTCTTTGGGCCTGTTTGAGCCCATATAGAGCTTTGTCCAGCTTGTACACATGCTCAGGACATTCCTTGCTTTCAAATCCTGGAGGTTGTTTCACAAACACTTCCTCCTTGAGGTAGCCACTTAGAAAGACACTTTTGACATCCATCTGATGGAGAGTGAATTCTATAAGTGCTTCAAAGGAAATGAGGAGTCTGATTGCCTCTAGTCTTGCAACTGGAGCAAAGGTCTCATCATAGTCAATGCCTTCCTCTTGGTTGTAGCCCTGAACCACCAGCCTTGCCTTGTTTCTTGTAACAGTTCCATCTTCATCAAGTTCGTTCATGAAGACCCATTTAGTGCCAATGAGTGACCTGTCCTTGGGTCTAGGAAATTGATGACTAACTTGACCTCTTTCAAATAGATTGAGTTCCTCCTGCATAGCATGGACCAAGTCTGCGTCCTGCAAAGCCTTAACAACATTTTTAGGTTCAATAAGAGATAGAAAAGCATCACATATACACAGATTCTTTAAATGTGATCTAGTTTTGACTCCAGATGTTGGATCATTAATAATGTTCTCAATGTACTTTGATACTTGTGAGATTTCACTAACAACTGGTTTCTATTAGATGGTTCTCCTATGTTCTGTTGATGAGGAACAGGTTCTTGTAAAGAGTTTGTTTCATTTTCTCTGTGATTAATTCCCCCTGTCAGGTTTGCCCAGACTGGAAGAACCTGTTCTATCACCTGTTCCTTCTTTTGATGCTACTTCAGTCAATTCTCTTACCAAGCCAATGGCTTCATCTTCATGTTCCTGTCTCTCAGAAAGAATGTTAGTTTCATCAAATATAACATGCACACTTTCTTCTACAAAGAATTCTTTTATTAAATACTTTATATGCTTTGCTATGTGAAGAACATCCCAAGAATACTCCCTCATCACTTCTGGATCAAACTTACCTAGGGAGTCTTTTCTATTATTGTGCATATAACACTTGCAACCAAATGCCTTGAGGTGGGATATGTTTGGTTTTATCCCTTTAAGTAACTCATAGGGAGTTTTCTCAACAAGAGGTCTAGTCATGCATCTATTGATTATGTAACATGCAGTGTTTACATCCTCTGCCCAGAAGCTGTGGGGTAATTTTCTAGAGAGAAGCATGGTCCTTGCCATATCCTAAAGGGTCATGTTCTTTCTTTCAACTACACCATTTTGTTGAGGAGTTCTAGGGGCAGAGAAGTTGTGATCTATACCATTTTCATCACAATATTCAGCAAATTTTACATTTTCAAAATTCAGTTCCATGATCAGACCTAATGGATGCAAGTTGATTTCTTAATTATTTCTGAGTTTTTCTAACAAAGGCAGTAAACATTTCAAATGCCTCATCTTTGGATGTTAGAAATAGTACCCCAGGTAAATCTAGAATAATCATCATTAAGCACCATCACATATTTCTTTCCACCTATGCTCATGGTTCTCATTGGACCACAAAGATCCATATGAGACAGTTATAACGTCTTAGACGTGCTAACCATTTTTTTGGATTTGAAGGATGACCTACCTGCTTCCCCCTTGCAATGCCTCACAAACTTTGTCTTCCTTGAACTTGATATTAGGTAACCCTATCACCAAGTCCTTGGAGACTAATTTGTTTAGCTGATTTAGACTGGCATGGCCAAGTCTTTTGTGCTACAGGAAGGGATCATTGACTAGCACACTTAGACAAGTGATTTCATTTTCTAAAAGAGTTGACAAATCTAGAATATAAATATTGTTAACTTTTTTTTCCTGCAAAACAATCTTGTTACTGGAAGGTTAATCACAAAATATTTGGTAGAGGTGAAAGCTACAATGTTACTTCTGTCACATAGTTGTGACATATTGATTAAACTATATTTCAAGGCATCTATCAAGTAGACATTCTCAATGGAATGAGAGTTTGTCTTACCTTACTTTCTAACTCCAATGATCTCACCTTTATTTCCATTTCCAAAGGAGATATTACCTTTTCAGGTCCTCAAGTGAAAGAAACTGGTCCTTGTTCCCAGTCATATGTTTTGAGCAGCTACTATACATGTACCATATTTGGCTACTCCCTTTCACTTGAACCTGCAAAAAGAAATAAGGGGTTAGTCTTAGGAACCCAAACTAGTTTGGGTCCCTTTCTATGGGAAAAAAGGGTGAATCAGATTCTTTCTTGTCCAGCTAGGTAGTTTGTGTTTTTCTTGAACAAAAGCTTTGTTCCTTTGATTGGCCTTTTCCTTTGCATTGCATTCATTTTCATAATGGACAGTCTTACTACAGTGTGTGCATATCTTATTTTCAGGAAGAGTGAGGTACTAGTTTTTGGGTCCCATTTTGGATCTCGAATCTCATAGCCAAGTCCTCTTTTATTGCTATTGTGATGCTCTTGCAACCATGAGAGAGCACCAGAAGCTTTGTTCCATTTGAAAGTTCTATCTAGTTCATGTTTCACCTTTCCTAGATCTTGTTTTAGAACCTTATTCAATTTATCTTTCTTATACATTTCATCTTCCATTTTTCCTAGATTTTCTTCTAGAGTAAGAAATGAGTCATCGACTTTCTTCATTCCTATTCCTAGTTTCAGTTTTAGATTTTTTGACCTAAGTTCTAAAATACGATTGTCAAGATCAAGAACCTGGTTCTTCAACTCAGTATTTTGTTATCACTCTCATCAGCCCTAGATTCTAGACTTTTGCATTTTGCTTTTAGGATAACATATTCCCTAGACAGAACTTTCGTTTCATTGTTAACTATTTCAGACTCATCAATGAAGTCTAATAATAGCTCAGCCGACCTTTCTTTAGACAGAAATTTAATTTTGTCCTTGAGATGCAGAATACTTACCTCCTGCTCATCACTCAAATGGCCATAATAGCTTGCTCTTCTTCAGCTTCATCTTCTGAGTCTTCATTAGAGGTTTCACCCCAAGCAACAACCATAGCCTTGGTTGAACCTTTCTTTCTCTTAGGTTGAACATGTTCCTTATTGGTGTTTCTCTGTTCAGACCTTTATTTCTTCCACCCAATCTCCCATTGAGGGTAATTCTTAATCATGTGGCCAGTTTTACCATAATTATAACAACCATCATTTATATGTTTCTCAGGATCTCTTGTCTTGTTGAAGTTTGTACCTCTTGATGAACCCTTTCCTCAAATCAGGTACTTTTTGAAATCTCTAGTGATCATAGACATATCATCATCTTCTATGTTTGAACCTTCTGTTATTTTGAGATCCAAACTTTCTCCTTCTTGGGTGTATCCATCTTCCTGGTTGCCTTCTCAGTTCATAAGCAGTAAGATTCCCAATCAGTTCATCCAGCCTGAGAGTGGCCATATTCTTGTACTCCTAAATGGTAGTGATTTTACTTTCCCAAGCAACTGGAAGAACTCTTGTTAAGATCTTCTCGACCTCCTCTTTTTCAAGAATAACTCTTCCAAGAGGCTTAAGTTCATTTGTCAGAGTAGTGAACCTAGTGTACATCTCTTGAATGGTTTCTCCATCTTTCATAGTGAAATTATCATATTGAGAATATAGCAATGTTCCTGGATCTCTTCACTCGAGGTGTTCCTTCATGAGCCACTTCCAAAGTGTCCCATATCTCTTTTGTAGTAATACAACTTTGGATCCTGCTGCATTCATCTGGACCCAGTCCACATACAAGCCA
This sequence comes from Nicotiana benthamiana, assembly GCA_034376525.1. Classification (NCBI taxonomy): domain Eukaryota; kingdom Viridiplantae; phylum Streptophyta; class Magnoliopsida; order Solanales; family Solanaceae; genus Nicotiana; species Nicotiana benthamiana. The sequence goes on along the minus strand of CM067340.1, from coordinate 50,777,601 downwards.
TTTCTTGGCCTTAGCATTTTTCTCCCACTTTTTTAATTCTTCAGCAATGCAGTCACCCCTTGTCTTTGGAACTTCCACTCTTTCATCAATTTTCATTGTATTTGCCAGAGGACCATTAGTGATTCTGTCCCAGAGTTCATAATCTTCTCCTATGATGTGATCCTTCATCCTATTCTTCCACCATGAGTAATACTGTCCATTGAACAGTAGAGGCCTGGCAGTGGATTTCCCTTCCCAGTTCTCAGGTGGTGCACTCATGTTGATCTTTTCATAAGGTATTAGTCTCTTCAAGGAAAACCCGCTCTGATACCAATTGATGTTCCAAATATAAATACCACACAAGAGGGGGGGGGGGGGATGATTTGTGTGGTACCCAATTTTTTGATTTAAAAGAACCTGGTTCTTCTAGGTGTTCTAACTACTACTGTTTGCGTAATTAAAATACAGAAATAAAAGAACTCAAGGACTTTACGTGGAAAACACCTAGCTCAAAAGGTGAAAAAAACCATTACCTACTACTCAAGAGGATTTTCCAAAACTTCCACTAAAATCACTGAGCCAAAATAGTATTTACAAACTCTTGTAAACCTAAGGATTAACTCTAATTCCAGTATGGCACATTGCCTCAACTGTTGCGATACTTTCAAGTTAACTCTAACTTGAATACTCAAAGTACCTAATACAATTACTTCTATGAAAGATGGAAAGGTACAAGTTTTAAATCACTTACTAAAATTGAACTAGAATAAGAACAAACACAATGGAATTGGTTCTTCTATCTTGTTCAAGTAGCTGCAGGCGTGCACACTCAATCTCACATAAATTGCTTGCTGTTGGAAACACGTTTCAAATGCAATATACTAAACGTGTGTTCTTTTGTAGGTTTTGATGAATGTCAAACAAAGCAAAAAGCGATATATAGCAGTACTCAAGGACAAGCACAAAATGGATGCATTACAAGAAGCTCAAGACAAAGTTTAGAAATGTTATAATTGAGTCAATATTAATTGTGATCTTGATTCCTCAACTTGGCTCATAACATGGCTTCTCTACTAAAATTATTTTTCCAAAATCATGCATATTTAAATTAAGTGTCAAATGATTTTAAACTATGCATATTTACATTTGTTAAAATGTTTTCCAAGCATGCCTCAAAAATCTGGGCTAAGATAATCGATTATGTACTTATGATAATCGAGTATCTCTAAGCCAAGACTGCATGACAATCGATTGTGAATTAATGATAATCGATTGTGAGTGAGTCAGTCAACATCAGGTTTTTGCAAACTGCATAACAATCGATTGTGTACTTATGATAATCGATTGTTAACTGAGGCAAAGTTTTCAAAACTCATAAAAATCGATTATGAACTAATGGTAATCGATTAGAATGAGAAAAATGTCTCCCAGTGATTTTAAATAAAATGATAATCGATTGTGGCTTTTGATAATCGATTATATATGAGACAGAGAGTTTTGAAATTAATTAATAATCGATTATTCCATTTGATAATCGATTGTTGAAGCTGACCGTTGTCATATATTTTCAATTACCTTCAGGTAATCGATTGTTGATATTTAACAATCGATGTTTTGCTTAAAATCTGGAAAAGATTTTCTGAACGTTGTTAAAATAATCGATTGTTGATTTCCGGACAATCGATGTTTTATGCCAAAAATTGGAAAGGATTTCTTAACGTTATAAATAATCGATTATTGATTTGAAGTAATCGATTGTTGACGTAAAATCTGGGATTGAATTTTTAATCTGATAGGCAAACAATCGATTGTTTAGTCTTGACAATCGATTGTCACTGAGTAATTTCAGCAATCCTTAATTGGCAATTAGACAACGGTAAGACTGAGTTTTTCACCTATAAATACAGCTTCAACTCAGTGTTTTCACAACAACAACATATACACTTTGAGTATTTTCATTGCTAAAAGCTTTCTTACATTGATCATCATTTTCCATTCATCCATAAAGCTTTTTGAAGAGCCATTCTATTGAGCTAAGTTGTTGTGATCTTGAGCGTACTATTTCTACTCATATCTACTCATTAAGGAGTGCTTTGTAAAGTGAGTGTGTTTTGTGTTTGTAAGAGAATTGCGATTCTCGTTTGTTGAGGAACTTGTGATTCCTCGGTTGAAGTCTTTGGGATTGTTATCCCCGAGCAGTTGAAGTCTTTGGGATTGTTATCCCCGAGCAGTTGAAGTCTTTGGGATTGTTATCCCCGAGCAGTTGAAGTCTTTGGGATTGTTATCCCCGAGCAATTGAAGTCTTTGGGATTGGTATCCCCGAGCAATTGAAGTCTTTGGGATTGTGATCCCCGAGCAACTAGGTGAGGCTTGTGTCCTCAGCTGTAACGGTTTGTTAAGCACCCGTAAGCTTGACAAGTTTAGTGGAAATCTCGAGAGAGTCTCTCGGGGACTGGACTAACCACGTTTGTGGCCAACCAGGATACATCATTGTGTAAGTTTATTCTACTGCACTTGTTTTAATTTCTGCAAAGTTTTTAAATTCCGCACTAAAACGCTTAATATTTTTAAAACGCTATTCACCCCCCCCTCTAGCGTAAAGCGTATTGTCCAACACTTGCAAAATAGCCTTGCTCTTTTGCTATCAATTTTGCTTTACATTAGCGTATGTGCGTACTTGTAAAAGAGAACAACTCAGTTATTTATTAGATTACTAATTAGAGTTGGATTGTGACGCAATTCTGATCCTCCATTGAGTTTGAGTCATATACCAATCCAAACTCCAACCTTTATCCAAATGTGTTCTCTTCTCATAAGGAGACATCTTCTCCTTATCCCATATGCAATATTTTTGATCAGTTCAGAAGATATTTAGAAGATATTTCTTCTTGATCCCCAAGGACTTATCTTCTTTACGTGCATTTCATTTGTAGGGGTCATAACAACTGTGTCTCCTAAGATGGACATGGTCCTTCACTAAGTTCATTTGTCATTATTCAAATCTTCAATTGATCTTGGGCCAACATGAACAAATAGAGATTAACAACAAAATCCAACTATATTAATAAAACATCCAAGTCATCCCAACGGGTTCCACCAAAATCTTAGATTAAGATTTTTAGCTACTCATAACAATGGGGAAATAAACTACGAAAAGATTCATAATTGTAAATTGCCAGAAAAATAAAAGAGAATAAGGACAATGATATTTTGGTGATCTCTCACACTTGTTTCTCTTGCCAAAGTAATCTCAAGACAAGCTTAACCTAGCATTGGGCGAGTTTCCTACATATTATAAGAATTTTACAAAAGTTTTCCCTAGTTGACGCTTTGACCCCTCAAATTCTGAACTATGCATGTGACACCACGGCTGCGGCGCCGACGGCGGCTCCAACCACGAAAGGGTCTGCTGCAAATCGTGGTGCCATCCGTGGCTCTGACCGCAGGAACCCCTGAGGGGTCTTTTATCTCCGTGTTACTTCTCTTATTTGCTCTTTTGCGCTCGGGTGCTTCTTAAGTGGGTGATTTCTTCACCTTATTGCCTCTAAATACTTCATTTTGCTTCCTCACATCGCGTATTCCATGTAAAACCAAATAGCATCAATTAAAGCATTTTATTGGCGACTTACATTGCAAAACAACAACTAAACATGGGCAATTATGGCGTAAATAAAAACTATATAGCATAGTATCAGCACCCCACACGTAAATTATTGCTAGTCCTCGAGCAATTCACCACACTCCATATAAATTCATTCCCTATGCTTTTCCCTCAATGACTGACACCATGAATGTTTTACAAAAGTTACACCTACTATTGAGTAGCTTTTACCTCAAGAATCAAGTTTTTCGTACCGTACAACATTTGCACTTACTCAAATCACTCTACAGAATAGTCAAGACGCATCTTTCCTTCGTGAATCACATGCCCTCACATCACACAAGAGAGTAGTTACATACTTCCATACATAATGATGGTGATAACAACTAGGAACTCAAATAGATCGAATTCACTCACTCTAAAAAAAAACATTCACATGCAACAAAGATGCACTATAGGCTTGCCCCTAGTGTAGTACTCAGCTAATCGAGCCCCACTCAGTCTAAGATCAATAGGACTTTATTTGGTTGTAATGTAGGCAAAAGGATGGGTAGGATACATTTGGATATAGTGACTAACCTCCCTAAGCACTTTTAATGCAATTACATTGAACTTCGAGATCGTTATTTCCTAATCCAACACTCCAAAATATTTAAAGCATCCCCATACATTAGGTTCAATATATACAAGATATCACATACTAATCAGTACAAAATATTTGAATTTGTTTTGTGGTGCTTCTCTTTTTACACTTCACATTTCGCACCTTTTTCTCTATTATCACGTTTCCACTTTGAAAACCAAACCACCACCCCACACTTTTGTTTTTGCATATTCTCAATACTATTCTTGTGCTTAGTGAGAGGGAGGAAAACTGGTTCAAACAGTAGGCTGTTCAAACAATTGGGTAAGGTTTACATTGTGATTGCCAAAGAAACATGCTTATAGGCTCAACGGGGTTAACTAAGATGTAATGCATTCAGGTGGGTTCTTTATATGTCTGGCTCAACAAATTAATGCCTATATCACTTCTAAAACTGAATGAAGCTACTATTTCACTTTGCAAACACACATGGCAAGTTCTGGGTATCAAATGTACAACATGGAATACAAATAATACTCACACTCACTTGGCACATGACTCACTCCGCATTAGTTTATCAACGCATTCTCTTTCGAGTGTTCAAATTAGGTACAAACATACAATTTTTATGGCACTCAAACAAGATTCAACCCATGAAGCTAAGCGCTACACTCTAGCGTCTATCGTGTTCAGGTGTAAGAACGCTAAAGGTTTTTCTTCTTCAAATTTCAGCTCTTCGTCCATTAATCCTAACCTAAAAAAAATCTAACTATACCCGGTTCAAGCTAAACACTTAGAAAAGAACCGTGGCCCAAAGAAAAACAAAGGGGTAGTTACTACACTACCTAAAAAATAAAAATGTTACTACACTACCTAAAAAATATAAAAATCTTTTTGGTATTTTCTGTAGACTAGCTTCCCTCAAGAAAATTGTCTAAAGCATCCGTCATTAGGAAGAGTCTTTATATTTCCAAAATATTTTTTTTCTCGAATTATTCCCTCAAGAACCCCTTAAAGAGATCCATCATCTGGACAAGTCGCTTCTAATTTAACTTCCTAAAACACAACAACTGCTACTCTATTCCTAATCAACTAACACAAAACACAAAGCAAAAACCAAGAACAAACAAACTAATAATATCCACATGTACAACAGACAACGAAATTCCCCCACCCCACACTTAAAAATAAGACATGTCCTCGTGGCTTAACAATATAAAAATCAGTAAAGTAAAGAAACTTCCCTGAGGGGTCACTCTTGATTTGAAACAGTGTCCGGGTTCACGCTGCAGGCGCGACCCAGAGCTCTCAACCAGCCCATGAACTTCTTTTCTGACTTCACTTTTTTGTCAGCCACAACATCAATGCGGGCACCCAAGTCGGCGACGAAGGTCTGCAGTCCCGTTATCCGCTGCTACAAATCATCCAGGCGAGTGATTCAGCATGGCTGTGATGATCCTGACTCATCCCTTCTAGGAGGGGCGGTGATCACAGTAGCATCCTCAGCATCATCATCATCCTTAGACTCAGACTCATCAGACGAGTCATCATCGCGTCGTGCTAGCTAACGTCCCTCTTGACCAATTTTGGTTTACATGAACAAGGTTTTTATAGGTAATTTCCCATCAACTCAAGAGTTCTCAGGGACATTAGAAAGGTGGCAGAGACGGGTGACAAGTGAAGGGAAGTAGTGAACTTTGACTAGTTAGGGCGATCGGATGAACATTTCTTCAGAAAGGACTCGGGTGATATCAAACCCTTGATGAGTCATGAAGTAGTTTATCATAGCAGCCCGTGGCCTATATAGATTGGTGGTATTACTGGAAGGTAACAACCAAGTGTTGATGACAGTGAGCCAACATTTGGCCTCCCAAGAAAGAGACTTAGAATGCAAAGTCGATGGTTGTGCCACCCGTTTGGGTTGTTTGTTAGGTATACCAATGACCTCAAGAAGTTTGTCCCAATTAACTGCCAGGCAACTGAATATGAGGTAGTGATCGGTACCCGTGAAATCGGGGATGTGATACACCATGCGGATTACCTCTGAAGAAGCATTAACCCGGGTATTGCGCACTGTCACCACCATGTCCTCATGTTATGGAAGGTTGGCGTAGAACTCCCACACGAACTGAATATTAGCTTCCCCGGGAGTCTCAAAGAAGATGTCCAGCTGACACCTCTGTAGCTCCTCAAACATAGGGGGGCATTCCCTTAACAAGTCATTCCAATCAATATGAACTTCATGTAGTAAATTCTTGGTAATCTTTTGATTGTACCTTGTCTCAACCTCTTTAGAGACGACTGCTCTATCAAACTCTGGTGCACTAGGTTGGCTCCTAGCTCGTGAAGAGCCTCCTGGGCCCCTAACATAGGACCCAATGTTCCGTCTCATACGTGAAGAACTCATATTACCTGTTAAAACGAAGAAACACATATTAGTATGGGCCTAAAATGGTGACTATGAGTGGTTACTCATACTTCACCACAACTATGTCACAACATCCCCTTATATCTCTGCCATTGAGGCAATTTCACAAACACATTCTGGGCAAGACATTGTTTTTTTATATTCATGGACCAAGGAGATCAAGAAAAACTTCCCCACACCAATTATTCAGACACCCACACATCCCATACTTGCTCAAAGCCATCACCCACCAACAACACCATTCCAAACATTAAAAAACAGCCCCTTCACCAAACAATTTCTCAAAACGAAATTATCACTAAAATAAGAAGAAAAACTAAAAAAAAAAACAAAATTATATCATTACACTACATTAGAACAACATTACTAGCATAATACAACAACAAAAATAGAAAGAAGAGAGAAGGGGGTCGGAATCATACCTTTGGGGGGGGGAGGGAGAAGATGGGAGTGATTGTGAAGGAGGAAGAAGAAGAGAGTGTGGATGGGGATTAGGGTTTAGAGAGAGAGGGAGAGAGAGAGATTTGGGGATTTTATAGAGGGGAGAGGTCGTTCGTTACGTTTTGATGAGGGGGGGGGGTGTATTTTTTGTTTTATTTTGTTAAAATTAAAAGAGTATTGAAGAAAGATAAAGAAAAAAGAAAAAAAGAAAAAAAATAATAAGAAAACGTTCAAACCTGGTTACCCGACTGCGGTGGGCGCCACGGTCTATGCCATGCCCGCGGTGAAATTCTACGACTCCTATTATTCCCGTGCTTGGGACCGTAGTCTACGTTGCGGTCGCGGAGGGCACTGATTTTTTTATCTTCTAAACATGAAGTACATACTACACTTACAACACATCATGGGTTGCCTCCCACGTGGTGCCTGATTTAACGTCGCGGCACGACACAAGTAGTTGAGCCCTTACTCCTCATTCGCGTACTGGGCTTCTTTGAAATTAGTCACTACTGTATCCCCTTTTTCTTCCGCTATTCCAAGGTAATGTTTCAAACTTTTCCATTGACCGAAAACGTATTGTCCCATCTTCCAACTCTATCTCAATAGCTCCTCTTGCAAATATTTTCACCACTCTAAATGGCCCTAATAATCGGGACTTTAACTTATCCAGGAACAATCTCAACCGTGAATTATACAATAATACCTTGTCATCGGCTTTAAAGTCTCTGTCGACGATATGCTTGTCATGCATCTTCTTCATTCTTTCCTTGTAGAGCCTTGTGCTTTCAAAGGCTTGATATCTAAATTCTTCCAACTCGTGCAACTCCGTCAGCCGATTTTGTCCAGCTGCTTCAAGATCCGTGTTCAATTTCTTCAATTCCCACCAAGCTCGATGTTCTAGCTCCATAGGCAGGTGACAGGCCTTCCCAAATACCAACTTGTGTGGTGACATACCTATTGGTGTTTGAACGCAGTTCTATAGGCCCAGAGTGCGTCATCAAGCTTCTTTACCCAATCAGCTCATTTGGCATTCACAGTCTTCACTAGTACACTCTTTATTTCCCTGTTGGACACTTCAACCGGCCCACCGGTCTGCGGATGGTAAGGAGAAGCCACCTTGTGGCGTACATCATACTTAGCGAGTAATTTCTTGACGGCTCTATTTCAAAAGTGAGTGCCTCCATCACTGATGATCGCTCTTGGTGTCCCAAACAGGGTGAATATGTTCTTCTTCAAAAACTCGACCACCACTCATGCATCATTAGTGGGCAAGGCTGCAGCTTCCACTCATTTATACACGTAATGCACAGCAACAAGTATGTACTTATTACCAAATAAGCTGACGAAGGGCCCATGAAGTCAATCCCCCACACATCAAACACCTCTACTTCTTGAATTGGTTTCATTGGCATCTCATGGCGACGAGAAATGTTTCCCATCCTCTGGCATTCATTGCAGCCCGTTACCCAGAGGTGTGCATCTCTAAACACAGTTGGCCAAAATAATTCGGCCTCTAGCTCTTTCAAAACTATTCTGACCCCTCCAAAATGTCCTCCATAAGCTGATGCGTGACAAGCCTGCAAAATCGAAGATTATTCGATCTCGGGGACACACCTCCGTATAATATTATCAACCCATATTTGAAACAAATAAGGTTCATCCAATAGTACATGCAAAAATCACGAAAGAACTTTTTCTTTTGGACAAATGAAAGGTCATAGGGAACAATATCGCAGGCCAGGTAGTTTGCAACATTTGTATACCATGGCGCATCCTCAGACTGGTGCGAGCAGCTTCTCGCCTGGAAAGGTTTCCAGAATCTTTTCGACCTCGACTGATTTTTAGCTCCTTCAAGTCGTGATAGATGATCAACGACTTGATCTTGTGTGCCCTCACGATCACGAATTTCGAGGTCAAATTCTTGCAACAGTAGCACTCAACGAATCAGGCGCGACTTAGACTCCTTTTTCTCAATTAGGTACCTGATAGCTGGGTCAATATACACAATTACCTTAGAACTAATTAGATATGATCAGAACTTGTCAAAAGCAAATACAACTGCCAACATCTCCTTCTCCGTCACTGTGTAGTTAAGATGTGCACCGCTTAGCGTTTTGCTTGCATAGTAAATCGGGTGCATAAGCCTATCTTCTTGCTGCCCTAAGACTGCTCCTATAGTATAGTCGCTGGCATCACACATGAGCTCAAATGGTTGCTCCCAGTTGGGTGAAACAATGATGGGTGCAGTTATCAATTTCTTCTTCAGTTCCTCAAATGCCAACCTACAATCATTAGAAAATAAAAAGGGCTGATCCTTTTCTAAGAGTTTGCATAATAAGTTAACAATTTTGAAAAAATCTTTTATGAAACGCTAGTAGAACCCGGCGTGTCCAAGAAAATTTCTCACTGCCTTGACTGAAGTAGGCGGTGGTAGCTCCTCAATCACGTCGACCTTAGCATAGTCGACCTCAATTTCTTTCCTGGACACTCGATGTCCTAGGACTATCCTTTCTTGTACCATAAAATGGCACTTCTCCCAGTTTAGCACTAATTTTGTCTGCACACATCTTTTTAGCACTCTGGTTAAGTTGTGAAGATAGTCTTCGAATGAATCTCCCACCACAGAGAAATCATCCATAAAGACTTCCATAATATCCTCCAGCATATCTGTGAAGATGGCTAGCATGCACCGTTAAAAAGTCGATTGTGCATTTCTAAGCCCAAAGGGAATTCTTCGAAAGGAAAATATTCCATGCGGACAAGTGAATGATGTCTTCTATCTATCTTTGGGGGCTATTGATATCTGATTGTACCCCAAATATCCATCCAAGAAACAAAAGTGCGATCTTCATGCCAGCCAGTCCAAAATTTGGTCAATAAAAGGCAAGGGAAAGTGATCTTTTCGGGTGGCGGTGTTCAATTTCCGGTAATCCATGCAAATTCATCACCCCGTGACTGTACGAGTTGAGATCAACTCATTGTTGTCATTTTTCACAACAGTCATTCCCCATTTTTCGGAATACGTTGGACAGGTCTGACCCAATTACTATCAGGGACGGGGAAAATGATTCCCGCATACAACCATTTGATCACCACTTTATGTACAACCTCTTTCAATATTAGGGTTCAACCTTCGGTGATGTTCCCTGGAAGGTCTGTTTACCTTCTTGTAACGACCCAATCGGTCAATTTGAGCTTCGGTGCGTCATTCAATAGTCTGAAGCCATGAGCAGCTTCTTTTCAAGTATATTGATTTGTGTGTATGGTCAGAATTAAAATTCAGGAAGTATGGAGTCAAATATAAATGAACATTCTCATTTGAGAAGCTTAAAATTGAAGAAAATGAACTGATATTGGAATTTGAGTAAACGACATCGGAATTGGGATCCGAAAGTTCTAGCAGGTCCGTATGATGATTTCGGACTTAGGCGTATGCCCGTATCGGGTTTTGGATAACCCGAGAGCATTTTGGCGCCTATTATGGAAGATAACATTTTAGAAGTAACTGCATCAGTTTGGCTTAAAATGCATTTTAGTGTTATTGATGTCCATTTGGGATTCCGAGACTTGGAGTAGCTCCGTATCATGATTCTGGATTTGGTAACACGATCGGAAGTGAATTCGGATGTCCGTAGGTCATTTTGGAACTGTTTGGCTAAATATAGAAATTTGAAGGTTTTTGAGAATATTCGACTGGAAGTGGAAATTTTGATATCGGGGTCAGAATGCGTTGGGGCAAGTCTGTAATGTCAAATCTGACTTGTGTGCAAAATTTGAAGTCATTCCTGAATGATTTTGGTAAGGTATGAGACACTTAGTCTCTTTTAAGGAAGCTTAAGTTGGAAAAGTCAACCGCATATTGACTTATGTGTTAGAGTGCTTGAAATGCAAATTTTATGGTTCGGATAGCTTCGTTAGGTAATTTAGGACGCAGGAGTGCGTCAGGAATATTTTTGTAATGACCGGTGTAGAATTAAGCTTGAATCGGCGAAGTTACTATTTTGGCGAATTCCGGTTGATAGGTAAGAATTTGATCCAAGGCTCGAAATGGAATTCCAAAAGTTTCTTTAGCTTCGTTATGTCATTTTGGACTTGTCTGCAAAATTTGAGGTTTCGGACTAATTTTGTCGTGTTTCGGCATCAGATGTGGAAGTTAGAAGTTTCAAATTTCATAAGCTTGAATCAGATGCGAATTTGGTGTTGTGATGTTGTTTTGAGCATTCCGAAGGTCGGAACAAGTTTGAATGATGTTATGGAATATGTTGGCATGTTTGGTTGAGGTCCCAGTGGCCTGGGGTGAGTTTTGGGTGGTTAAACGGACTATTTCATCTTTAAAAAAAAAACTTCAGTTTTTTTTGCTTCAGCTGTGCACTCGATTTATGGTGCGAGAAGTCCAATTCGGAAGCTCATATCTTTCAATATTTAAGGAATAAAAAAAGTCCAAAACACAAAAGTTGTAGCCATTCGTGTCTAGTTTCTAGAAAGCTAAAGAATTCGTAATTGGACATCTGTAGAGAAAGTTATGATCAATTGAAAAAGACTGGTGGAGTAGTTTTCTCCAAATTTTCTGACTTCATGGGCCTATTTTAAAAGCTCATATCTCGGTATATATAAAGAGTTATATGGTGTACAACCAATCAAATTAAAAATCTTCGAGTCTAATTTCTAAATCGTCAAACCGTTTATCATTTAGATATTTATACAAGACGTTATGTGTGTTTAAACAAAAGGTGTCTGAAATGGAACAATTTTAATAGGATGTACAACTTGTATAGCACAAATGCAAGGTACAACTTGACGAAGCACGGGCAGATTCTTTTTAACACAAATTTGGTTCATTTCTTTCGTTTTTGCATTTGCTTTGGATTATTTTAGAGAGAATTTCAAGGGGGATTTCATCAAGCATCAAAAGTGAGTTGTTTCTACTTATTTCCAAGTTAAATACATGGATTAGAACTGAAAACTCAAGTAATATATGGACAAAAATGGTGGTTTAGAACTTGAAACTTAAGAGAATTAAATGGAAATTTGAGGGGCCATTTGAACTCCAATTTTGGTAAACGTTATACGAATTCGTGGCGAGACGAGGAATTTGATGGTGTGATTTTTGGAATTTTACGAGAAGTGGGCCTGGGGCTCGAGTTTTACGAACTTCGTAATTTTTAGCGTTTTTCGAATAATTTCAATTGGGATATATTTATTTAGCCTATAATGACGTATTCGTTGTGGTTTTGACTAGATTCGATGCGCGTAGGCGGAGATTCAAAGGGAAAAGGCATGCGGACCAGTTTACGACCGGTTAAAGGTGAGTAGTTTGTATTGATGGCCTGAGGGTTTGAAACCCCGGTTTATCAAATCGTGACGCTATGTTAGGGCGTGACTCGCACCCCATGGCAGGTGCAGATTATGAATGATTGGGGATTGTGACTTGGTCTATCTCGAGTGCTAAATATAATTTATTGGCGGCTGAAACGCACCCTGTAGTGAATATATCTGAGTTTAATGCCATGTTTGGGGCCTTTTTCCGATCTGTAGTACCCATCTAGGGTGAATATCTGTGTGATAACATGAGTTGCATAATCATTAATCTCAGTCTTGTGCTTAAACACTGTTAGTAAATGCTAAGTCACCTTATTCCTGAAACTAATTAATTAAATTACATTCACCTAAAGAATTGGAAAAAATGGAAAATTAGATTTAATCTATTATGTGACTCATATGCATACTGTGGACTGAGCATGGGTCGGGCTGCACGCTGCAGCGGTGATATGATAATATTGTGCTTGGGCTGAAGGAGCCCCTCCGGAGTCTGTACACACCCCCAGTGAGCGCCGTCGATATTAAACAGATCGGGCTGCATGCCGCAGCGTGTTCATGTGCATTGCATTGCATCTTTATCAGATACTTGACTGTTATATTTCACTACAAAAAAATGCCTTATCTAAGACCAACTTTTAGGGACGAGTTAATAATCCCGTCGCAAAAAATATATTTATTGGGACAAGATTATATTCTGGTCCTTAATGCTTTATTTTATTGGGAAGGTATTAAATCTGGTCCCTAAAAAAATTAGTAGATGGTCCCAAATTAATTGAGGGGCCTTGGAGGTGAGAAAGTGCCACCAAAAATATACCAAAATATTAGAATCGAAACTAGGTGAGAAAGTGCCGCTAAAAATTAAAAGAACAGGCACCAAGTTAATTAATTTATGGAAACAAAAGTTTAACAAACAAAGAGCTTTGTATTTTTTACCAAAAAAAATCGCGCAGATTGCCCTAATTCTCCGCCTAGCTCTAGAGCCCCCATCCGTTATCTGCATCTTCTCCAAATTGATGTGAATTTATGCCCTAATATCCATCTCGCCTTTGAGATTAATCCAAGGTATGCCTCCTCTAGATCTCCTGCGTCTTCTCCAAATTGTGATTTGCTCTTTCTCTCTCTCTAAGTTGTTCTATATCGCTGATTGTTGTTCCAGTTGTTGTTGTTGTTCTTAAACTAATACTTCTCTAACATCAAATAAACTTTTAAGTTGTTCTAAATTGCTGATTGTTCTTCTTCTTCTTCTTCTTCTTCTTCTTCTTCTTCTTCTTCTTCTTCTTCTTCTTCTTCTTCTTCTTCTTCTTCTTCTTCTTCTTCTTCTTCTTCTTCTTCTTCTTCTTCTTCTTCTTCTTCTTCTTCTACAACTCTTCGAAGCATATCACTACTTCTCTAGTACTTTTTCTTTTGTATAATCAATGGAAAGATCTGTCTATCTAATGTTTAAGTTGTTCTAAATTGCTGATTCTTCTTCTTCTTCTTCTTCTTCTTCTTCTTCTTCTTCTTCTTCTTCTTCTTCTTCTTCTTCTTCTTCTTCTTCTTCTTCTTCTTCTTCTTCTTCTTCTTCTTCTTCTTCTTCTTCTTCTTCTTCTTCTTCTTCTTCTTCTTCTTCTTCTTCTTCTTCTTCTTCTTCTTCTTCTTCTTCTTCTTCTTCTTCTTCTTCTTCTTCTTCTTCTTCTTCTTCTTCTTCTTCTTCTTCTTCTTCTTCTTCTTCTTCTTCTTCTTCTTCTACAACTCTTCGAAGCATATCACTACTTCTCTAGTACTTTTTCTTTTGTATAATCAATGGAAAGATCTGTCTATCTAATGTTTTGTACTTTGGTATTTGAGTTGGCTTCCTAATTAGATAATTCGATGTCTGAAGTATTTTCAAGTTTGTGGCATATTAGTTTTATGTATTCAGTGATAGATTTACCGAGCCAAAACATGGACTAGCATGTATACTGTCATATTGCAATGTTGATTTAAATCTGAAAAAGTACTATCATATGTGATGGAACAGCGTGTATACTGTCATATGTATTTTAGCATACCTGAAAAATAATAGCATCTAGAAAGAAGCAATCTTTCAGTTGCGCACAACTGATTTGGATGATAAAGACTATATGTTGATAAGATAAGAAAATTTATAGGTTGACAAGAAGTTGCAAGAACTTGGTATGTGGTCACCACAACAAGCATGTTATGATGGCTTTTGATATATGGTTCTTTTAAAATAGATGATGATAGTACTAATTCCTGTTATATACTTCTATCCCTGATTCAGCTTGACTTTTCTTTCAAAGATATAATGTGGAATTGAAGGTGTTTCAACGTTATTTCTGTGAACTTGCAAGAACTTGGTATGTGGTCACCACAACAAGAATGTTATGATGGCTTTTGATATATGGTTCTTTTAAAATAGATGATGATAGTACTAATATCCTGTTATATACTTCTATCCCTGATTCAACTTGACTTTTCTTTCAAAGATATAATGTTGAATTGAGGGTGTTTCTATGTTATTTCTGTGAATTACTTCTGTTACTTTGTTTAGTATACTAACTTACAGTGGTTATATGGAATCCTTAGAGCTTTCCCCCATTTTCCTTTGCGTGGATCCGCAAGGACAAAAAATTATAGTGGTGCTAAGCTTGAAGGTGTAGTCAAAAGTGTTGTATCCTTTGCATTGAACAGGCAGCTAAGCATAGATGAACTTACTAAACCAGTGGATGAGGAGAGTATAAAGGTCACTATGGATGACTTTTTGCATGCCCTTGGTTAAGTAAGACCTGCATTTGGTGCTTCCACTGATGACCTTGAATGTTGCAGGTTAGTTTTCCTGTTCCTAGTGTGCAGCCAATTGGTAGTATTTCGTGAAATTGTTAAAAATAAAATCTATTTCCAAAATTGTACATAGTCCTTTTTTCTTTCTCCAAGGTTAGATCTCATGCAATGCTTGTACAATTATTGGGCTTGACAGTACAAAAAGAAGAAAAAAGATTTAGTACCAAATTTTCCTGATAAAGGGACTATAGATTACTCGAACGAAAACCTTCTCCTGTTTTTGTGTTGTTGCAGCATGCATTGAACTCCTAGTTGCAGTTACATCCAAATTCTTCACCTGTTAATGCTGGTGCCCAGTTATTGAATTTGCTTCTGTTTGATCAGTTGCAGCTGTGATTGCTGCAGTTCCCTATGTTGCTTCCTGTTGGAGAGTTTCTGGGCAAAAACACTTCTCCTTAGCTCCTCCACCAGGTTTTGAAGCTGTATATTTGGACAAACTAAATTGCCCAGAATCAGCTACTGGTCCGTATTTAATGTGGCATTTAGGCGTTAGTGGAAATTGTCGAAATTGTCTGCTCAGCATCATGGATTAGTAAAGTGGTTTTCCAGAATCATGTGTCACCTCATTGAACTTACAAGTTGCCTCTTACTCCTTATCTTAAAGATAGAATGCGCTTAGAATGGTTTTCCAGGATCATGTGTGACCAATATATTGTTTTCGATCCCTAGAACAACTTTGAAATTGTCATTCCCGCGCTATAAGTTGGATCAGTCTTGACCTAAAATATGTGAAATAGTTGAGAAACTCAGACCTATTCCTAATAGCTTGGTTGTATTATGGGAATTGCCTTCTGTAGGGAAAGTGAAAATCGAACTATGCCTATGCCTTGGGTGTTCTGTTATCATAGATTCGTATGCCTTGTTATTTGTTCCTTGTTATCTGTTCCTTTATGCCTGTTATCTATTCCTTTATGCATATGCCTTATGTTGGTGTCTATACAAGATTATGTACTCCTAACAGAGTATAAAAATGCGACAGATTCAGTTTAATATGCTCCTAACACAATATCATGATTATTTACTAAAACTGAATATTTAACTCTAACTCATGTTTTGAATATTGTAGGATAAATTTGAGAGTGTTGACATGAATGATTATCGCGAACATATCTTCGGATGGATGAAAGAGTTCGGGAACAAATGGAGAGGACACTTTCATGCAAAATATGTGAAGGATAAGCCACTCCAACATGCTCTTAAGAATATTCCAAAGGGATTAGACAAGAAAGAATGGGAGTGGTTAGTAAAGGGACATTTTTCTTCAGAAAGTTTTCAAGTATGCCTAGTGATTTAATAATTTATTGAGTAGCTAGTATCCCAAGAGTCCACTATAAATAGCTTTATATGATCCAAAACTAGCACTTCTTGAATGAGTAGCTAGCCTAGTTCAAGATCAGATAAGCAACACATGCTGAAAACTAGCACTTCTCTCATCAGGGGCCAATTTCTTATATTTAATCTTAATGTCTCACAAATATAGGCTAGAAGCAACAGGAATGCAGCAAATCGAGCTAAGCTGAAGATGCTTCATCATATAGGTAGCAAGCTAATTCGTGAGATCATTTATCAAAAGGTATTATCGTAAAATTTTGATTTTTTTAAACAAAGACTATAGTGTTTGGAAAACACAGGTTTAAGTGCTACTTAAGATCCTTTAGTTGGAAAAAGTAGATTACTCGAACGAAAACCTTCTCTTATTTTGGTAGGTATGAACCAATTAACTCTTTCACCCCAGACACAACAACATTTTGTAAGCGAAGAGCCAGTACTTAGTTCCTATATTCAATCATCTATACTCTAAGGCCTTAAGTTTAGGTTAAAACTTCTCGCTTTTTTTGAAGGCAGATGTTTTTGAATATTGTGCACTTCTTTTGATGGTTATTGATTTACTGAAACAGATGACTCAAGATGCTGATTTCTGTTGTTTATGGTGCCATTTTCTTTATATATCGTTGGTTGGTTGTTCTTTATGTCCGAGGTTGCATCCTGGCACATTGAATGAGATTCAAAGTGGTCTTAGATTTAAAAATATTTGTGAAAGCACAGGGTCAAGTTCCTTGCTGCAGCTTCCAACTGTAGCAACAACTGCCTCTCCGCGTTCGGGTAGATCGCAACCCAGGAGCAACAGCTGAACCCACAATAATTCAGTCCTTTTCAATTTCCTTGCTGCTGCTTGCAACTGTACTGTCAAAATTTCCAGCTGCTGCTGCATTTTGCTGAATAGCACTTGGAAGCTTTGCAAGTGTTTTTTGGCTGGTTGGCTGCCCTGATATCAACGCTGCTGTTGGTCGATCCTTCACAGCTGAAACTATCTCCTGTTTTTGTGTTGTTGCAGCATGCATTGAACTCCCAGTTGGAGTTACATCCAAATTCTTCACCTGTTAATGCTGCTGCCCAGTTATTGAATTTGCTTCTGTTTGATCGGTGTTGTTGCAACTGCCTAGTGTTGTTGCATCATGCATTGAACACCCAAATTCTTCACCTTAGCTCCTCCACCAAGTTAGCCTTTGAAGTTGGAGATTTGGACAAACTAAACTGCCCATAATCAGCTACTGGTTTGTTCACTAAATCAAACAAGTGCAACTGTTGATTTAGGAGCCCCAACATTAGGTTGTTTGCCAGTTGCATTCAGTGCAACAGTAGCCTTTGAACTTAAAGAAGCTGTTTCAATTCCTGATTTCTCACGATTGCCCAGGAGTTCAGAAACCTGAACTGCTTCTTCCTTCTTTTCCTCTATCTTCAACCTATGTGCTTGGTCCGTATTTACTGTGGCATTTATGCATTAGTCAAAATTGTCGACTAAAGTATCACTTCCTTGACTAATTTTTTTACTGGTAGAGCATGGAACAAGTTGCTTGTTCATCACATCTTCATGTATGCTTATTGCATCAGTTCCACCCTCATCAGATGTACTGGAATTTATTAAAACATAGTAAGATTTACCATTCCAAATCTTTTCTATTAATTTTTCTTATATTCTTGTAGCCTTGTTGATGTTGCTGGATAACACCTCATGAATTTAGACTGCTTTTGGGGTAAGCTATTTAACTATTGCTCATTTTAAATTATATATGTTATTTTACCAATAGTTGTTTATCATTTTTTTTCTATCTTTTGTAATTACAGGTTTTGTGGATTAAATTTACAAGTCAAGATGCAAGCTTAGAAAATGCACAAGCTCAATATGATTTTGCTAAAAATGTTATGCAAAACTTGATATCTTAGTGTAGCTTAGGATGATAGGTAAGTTTTTTTAAGGTGTTGAGAAAACATAGAAAGTAACATCATTATGGGATTTGACCTTGATATCTTATCTTTTTATATCTATATTTTTCTATAACAATTTGATATTTATTGATAAAAATAACTTTTTGTTACATTGAGCATTTAGCACTACTCATGGTTATTAATAGACCATGAATATCTCGCTAAATCAAAAAATTATTTTAAATAGGGACGTCGTCTCTAAAAATAATCTAGGACCAGTTAAAGGTTGGTCGCGAAAATGGTTTAACGACCCGATGTTTTGCCGGTCTCTAATAGATAATTTAGGACCAGTTTATGTTAGTTGCTAAAGAGATTTAACGAAGGGTATATATATATATATATATATATATATATATATATATATATATATATATATACACACACACACACACTTACTTTCATCGTCTATTAGGGACGACAAATGTAGTCTCTAAATGTTATTCACGATTTTTATATATATATATATATATACTTACTTTTCATCGTGTATTAGGGACGACAAATGTAGTCTCTAAATGTTATTCACGACCAGGTTTTCTTTCCGTCCTAAAAGGTAATTTAGGACCAGGAACAGTTGTTCGCTAAAACGATTTTACGGCAGTGATAAATATTTTTTCATCGCCTACTAGGGATGAGAAATCTGGTCTTTATAGGTATTTAGGGACCAGTATTGTTTCCCGTCACTACAAGGATTTAACGACCAGCTATTACAGCCCGTTGTTATTGACATTTAGCGAAGGAGCCTATTATGAAGGGTTGCGACCAGACCTTTCCCGTCGCTATTAAATCTTTTAGGACCAGATTTTTACTTTTAGGGACCAGATTTCCCTTCCTTAAAGGATGTTTTTCTTGTAGTGTTTGTTATCGCTTTGCTATTAGTTCGTAGTTAAGGTATAGGACGGTTAGTTTTAGCTTTGCTTTGTGGTATTTCGTGGATTTCTTACTTTTATACATTATATATGCTTATTAATCACTGAGTCGGTAGTACTGACCCCTACTCCGTGCACCTTGTGTGCAGATTCAGGTACATCAGAGGCTTAGCTGAGCACTCGTAGACCCCAGATATTATTAGAGTCGTTGAGGTAGCTGCTTGACGTTCGTAGGACCTGGCTACTCTTCATATTTCAGTTTACTATTATTATATACATTTCCAGACTTTTATATTTTTAGTCAAATATTATTATTCAACTTTGTTTAGAGGCTCTAGACTCGTGACCCCAGATCTTATGGGAGTGTTTACCGGTTTTCTTATCATTCAATATTATTCTATTAATATTGTTGGATTATTATTCTAAAATTACTATAATCTCCTTAGATTGTCGATTTTGAGACTTATTGCTAAATTGAGAGCGAGTGTTGGTCCGGCTTGCCTAGCTTTTAGGGTTGGGCGCCATCACGATTGGGTTTGGATCGTGACAAGTTGGTATCAGAGCCTATGTTACTAGGCCTCGCGAGTCATGAGCCGGTTTAGTAGAGTCTCGCGAGTCATGAGCCAATTTAGCAGAGCCTCGCGGATCGGTACGTAGACGTTCGTATCTATCCTCGGGAGGCTATAGAACCTTTAGGAAACACTCCACTTTCTTGAAATCTTATCGTGCGTCCTTGATTCAGGTTGAAAGAGTAACTCTTGAAATTCCTTCCTCATTCCTGTATACACGCATGAGCGCTCGGTATTATATGTGCTCCAATGGCTTGCGATTCCCCGATCGAGGGGCGAGATGAAATCTTCGTGAGGTTGATGTTGGGCTAGTCTTGAGGACATGAGGCCGGATCTTGCCTATGGCTTGAGCACCGAGGTGCTAGTTCTGCGAGATAGTGTTGTGAACTTATACGTTCAGTATTATCGGTAATGGTGGGAATGGCGGTGTATAGGTGTGTGATGAGTATGTTATGATGTGCGGTGTGTCTATATGACTTGGAAGTTTCGAAAAAGGTTTGCTAAGTGAGAGATGAATCATTAAGTGTATGATCTTCAGTGTGGTTCGATGTGTAGCTCGAATAAAGGCGCATGAAGAAAATCTTCAAGGCTCCTAGTGGGAGTGAAGTAAATTGCATAATACGAGATGAGTTCAGACTCAGGAAGGCTAAGTAGCTGTGTAATGCGTATAATAGCGAAAGGTATACAGAGATGTTATATTGCGGCGAAGCAGGTTGGTTATCTCCTGCGAAGTGTTTTGAAGAGATGCGGTTTCTATGTATATTGTGAGAAGAATTCATGTGTAATTTAAAGGTATTTTTCCATGTGTTATGATTTAAATAAGTGCAACACATGTCCATGTATCAATTTTTTATAATATAATACATGTAGTATTGAGATTAATGTTGCTAATATACATTGTGATGCTTTATCAAGTTGTAGACGTGTTGTTGGGATGGTTTTGGGTGATTCTCTGGCAGGTGGATAGGCCCAATGAAAAATGAAACTCTGCCAAAATTTTTGGAAAATTTGGGACTTAGTAAAAAACTTTGGTCGCCTAGAGAGTGGGCTTAATTGTTGTGTGAGAAATTGCAAGAATTGCAGAAGAGTTAAAATTCCAGATGACTCGTGTTTCCACGAGCTTATGATGGAGTGAGTTTAATCTTACCATGATATTACGATAGCAATAGAGTATATGTGTTGTGATCTATGGCTTCGAGCCAAGTTGGGGAGCTTGCTGTTGATTAGCTGATTGCACGGTTTATTACCTGCGTGAATTGTGGTTATTGGCGTATTGGTGGGCTATTGCAGCTACGGAAGAGGACCATGAGTGGTAATTTGAGTAAATGAATTGTTGGATGCATGCTATGATTAGCCTTATTGGCTTATGTTCAGACTTGAGGGAAGATTCATGATTTATGCCTCGTATAGGTGCAGGCTTCGAGGGAAGTGATTCCATCGGGTGCTTTATCGAGATGGTATTCATATGTTATTAAATTCAGTAGAGTTGGTTGCATTCGGGGACAAGTCAGAGCTGGGTGGCTCTCAATAGCGGTCCTAGTTAATTCAAGAGGTAAAGTGTGGTGCCTAATGATTTTGATTCTATAAGTACGGTTAAGAGTCAAGCTTTTGAATCAACTTATGAAGAAAGGCACATAATGTTCTATGATGTTTTGACTTGCGATGTAGCATTTGAGAGGCATGAAATGGTCATGGAATTTGAGAAAGCATGGTCTCGTGATTTAAGGTCAGTCGGGGTGAGTGCGGTTAAAATAAGTTAGATGTTAAAGGGAGATATTATTATTTCTAAGGCAATCAAGGATAAATTGGAATGAAGTAGATTGATTAGCCATAGTTGAGTTGGCATATTGGTGTTAGTGATCAGTTCGTTCAGCGTGATCGAGTTATGCATGTGATTGTGGCGGAGCATGTGAGGCTTGCCGACCGTAGTGATTGATGTTATTCTGAAGCATTCTTTTGTTAGGGTCTATTATGAGTAGGCAGATCCAAGAAAGTGCTATGGTGGCTTGCAACTACTTAGAGATTGGCATATTTGACGATTATGAGAATTCGCCTGTATGCCGCTATAGTTCTCCCGAAGTGAGTTAAATAGAAAGTCTTAAGTGATGAAGTATTAGCTTATCGGTGGTTCCAGAGTTGTGATGGAAATCGCGTCTATCATATATTGGCACGTGAGGTGCAGTGAGTGGTATGGAAATTGAAGTGAGGACTAAGGTTGTAGTTTGGTCAATGACTGTGATGTTACGATCTCGGATGAGCAGGATATGAGTTTCAACGTTTTGAGTAAGACGAGTATTGATGTCAGTATCACCTGAGATCGGTGTTATGTGAGAAAGGCTTTGCATCCTTGTTAGGTATTCTTGATCGCTTTTCTGCTTTAGTGCAGCCGAAAGTTTAAATGTACAGACCCCTTATTATTTCGGAAGATGGTGGGAGCTTGTCCCACAGGAATATTGTATAAGTGTGACATGTAGTCACTTGATTAATTATAATGTTAAACCAAGTGTGAGGATTTCGGTAATATCATCCATTTAAGAATTTATGCTTGGAGGACACTCTGCTTATTGGGTTATGGACCTGTGAAATATTATTGGCCTAGCTTGGAACGATCAGGATCGACTTGAGGTCGATGGATAGATTTAAATGTGGAAGTGAGCCTTACGTCAGGCCAGTTGTGTTTATTTCAGCAACACGCTCTTTATGAATGGATAGTCACGGTCTTATTTCGTGGTCAGCTAATTTATGTAAAGATATATTGCATCGTATGAGTGTCACGACCCAAATCCCAAACCCGGTCGTGATGGCGCCTCTCGAAAGACAAGGCCAGCCAACAAAACAGATGCTTCCTTTTAAGAGTTATTTAACATTTATAAAACTAAAACATGATTAGCATAACCAAAAGTGCAAAAAATAATAATACCAACTGGGAACCATCCCGTCACAACCCTATATCGGGGTGTCACTAGTCATGAGCTACTACAGAATTCGCTAAAGAACTACGAGTCTGAAATTAATATGAACAAAATAAAATAAGGGAGAAGATCCGGTGCCGCGGACGGTAGCGGTCACTTGGCTCAGCTACGATAACAATTCTTCAATCCGCTAATAACCCGCTACCGGGTGAAAATTACATGCAACTGCACGCGAGGTGCAGGGAGTAAAGTGAGTACTTCCAACTCAGCGGTAATAAGTGTAAATAATAACTGAAGGCAAGAAATCACGTAGGAACACTTCATCATGCTATATAAGACGGTACCACCCTTTTATAAAACAGTAATTCCATAAAAAATCTTTAGAAATATCCGGCTCAGTTTTAAACCTCTTTTGAAAATAATCTTTTTAATAGTTGCAAAATAATTCCAGCCATCAGTGTCACTATGCACAGAAACCGGCCCCTCGGGCAATATCTTCGTTCCTGGTCAGCCACTCGGGCCCCAACACTCAAGGATCAGATACCACCAGCAAAAAGCAAATAATATCTCCAGAAATATCATACACAACAATTAATGAACAAATGCATGAATCCAATGCAATGCAATGCATACGATGGTACATTGCAGTACCCACTGCGGCATGCAGCCCGAGCCATCCATATTTATTTATCGTCAACGCCGCTCATTGGGGGTGTGTAGGGATTTCGAAGGTTCTCCTACAACCCAAGCACAATATCAACCCATCTCGTGGCATCACTCAAATCCTGGTTAGTTATTGTTACCTAACCCATTTGCATCATATAGTGCCATTGTTACCATTGTTTCAAGTTTCTGCTACGGCGCGCAGCCCAAGCCACCCATAATATTTCAAGTCACATCACACAATGCCATTGTTACCACTGTTTCAAGTTCTTGCTGCGGCAGCAGCCCGAGCCACCCATAATATTTCAAGTCATATCACACAGTGCCATTGTTACCACGGTTTTAAGTTCTTGCTGCGGCAGCAGCCCGAGCCACCCATAATATTTCAAGTCACATCACACAGCGTCATTGTTACTCAAGTTCTTGCTGCGGCGCGCATCCCGAGCCACCCATAATCAGTCCAGAAAACATCATAAGCCCCTTGGGAATTTATAAAACAGTAGTCTCAGCCCGAAATAACCTTTAAAATATCATTTGAGTTTTCAAAACTTAGAAGCATGCTGAGTTTGCAAAACAATATTAAAATCTTGGACTGAAGTTAGATGATATGCAAATCATGCTAAGCAGTAATATCAATCCTCGAAGGATTTTACAAGTCGGCACAAAGCCTTGAACATGGAAATCAGCCGAAATTATGACAATAACAAGTAATTTAAGTCAAATACGCAATAAAATCAACAACCGGGATGGACCAAGTCACAATCCCCAACGGTGCTCTACCCTATGCTCGTATCCGACGTGCAAGTCACCTCAATATAGCACTATAATATGCAAATCCGAGGTTTCAAACCCTCAGGATATCATTTACAAGTATTACTC
This sequence comes from Nicotiana benthamiana, assembly GCA_034376525.1. NCBI lineage: Eukaryota > Viridiplantae > Streptophyta > Magnoliopsida > Solanales > Solanaceae > Nicotiana > Nicotiana benthamiana. The sequence goes on along the minus strand of CM067340.1, from coordinate 50,753,268 downwards.
ACCGCGAATCGGTGAAATATCTAGCCAGTGACGCCTTTGCCCCTCAAATCGACCTCCACGCGCGTCGAATCTTTCCAAAACCACAACGAATACATCACAATAGGCTAAGGGAATATAACCCAATCGAAAAGACTCAAAAAATATCAAAACATTCACAAAATTCGCAAAACCAGAGCCCCGGGCCCACTTCTTGAAAAATTATAAAAGCTACATCACCGGATTTCTCATCTCGCCACGAGTCCGTACATATAAAATTTATCAAAATTGGAGTTCATTTGGCCCCTCAAATCATCATTTCTATCCAAGAGGGTTTTCTACCCTTTTCAATCAAAATTCTCAAACTAAACACCAAAACTTGCAATAGATTCAAGTTATACAACCAAAATTGAGTCAATAACACTTATCCCATTTCATATTGTGAAAATCGCTTCGAAAATCGCTTCAATCTGAGCTATAGAACTCAAAATATGCCCAAAATACTCAATCTCTCGGATTAAAAACACTGCCCAAATTTTCGGTAAAGTTACTTTTCAGCCGCACAGTTACTATTCACGCGCGGGTACTGTTCACTGTTCATAAAATGCAATAGCTTTTTAAAGAAAATTGCAGCACAATCATTTTTCACTAAAATGGCTCTAACTCCATCATACGAACTCGGAATTCGACGATTATTTTTCCTATGGCTCCATAATTTCGATACGGATCTAATGGTTTACACAAAACTGAATTTGGATCTCATTTGCTCAGTGCAATATCAATTTTGCTCATTAAATAATTAACTCACATTTTGCGCGCAATCGTGACTTGATGGAATTAAACCAAAATTTTCAGATCAGTCCTATAATTCATGACTTAAATTCTCAATGTCTCAAAATCAAGTTTGGATCTCTAGAACTAAAAATAGACCTTTGGATCATTACAGTTATGCTAAAAACGACAAAAATCTTCCAAAAATGGCATGTTGGGAATCCGAAACACACCCGAGGCTCCCGGAACCCCGACCAATAACACCAACCAGTCCAAAAAAACATTACATACTTGCTCGAGGCCTCAAATCACATCAAACAACGCAAAAATTATGAATTAACCTCCAATCCAAGCTTGATCTTTGAAGTTTCCAATGCCGAAACCTATCAAATCAAGTTCGATTGACTTCAAATTTTGCATGCAAGTCCAAAATGATGAAGCTACAACAATTCTTGGAATTCCATTCCGACCGTCGGATCAAAATTTTACCTATCAACCGGAATTCGCCAAAATACTAACTTTGTCAATTCAAGCTTAATTCTATACCTGTCATCACAAAAATATTCCGGACACACTCCTAAGTCCCAAATCACCTAACTAATCTATCTAAACCATAAAAGTAACATTTCGAGTCCATTAACAAAATTTCCGATTCCGGTCAAATTTTCTCAAAAACCTTCAATTTTCTATCTTTAGCCAAACCACTCCAAAATGACCTACGAACCTCCGAATTCACATCCGATCGCGCTCCCAAATCCAGAATCACCATACAAATCTACTCCGAGTTTCGAAATCCCAAACGGACATCAATAACACTGAAATGCATTTTAAGCCAAACTGATGCAATTTCTTCTAACATATTATCTTTCATAATAGGCGCCAAAACGCTCCCAGGTTATCTAAAATCCAATCCAGGCATACGCCCAAGTCCGAAATCATCATACGAACCTGTTGGAACCTTCAGAACCCAATTCCTAGGTCGTTTACTCAAAATTCCAGTCCTAGTTCATTTCTTCAATTTTAAGCTTCTAAAATGAGAATTTTCTTTTAAATTTAACTTCAAACTTCCTGAATTTTAATTCTGACCATACACACAAGTCAATATACATGAGATGAAGCTGCTCATCGCCTCAAACTTCAGAATGACGCACCGAAGCTCAAAACGACGGGTCGGGTCGTTACAATGAGTTGTGAGAGGGCTTGGTAAATTCTTTATGTGTTGAGGTTCCGCTCAGCGATGATATTATGCGAGTAGGATGGCTCTTGAGACTTAGATCATGTATCGCACCTTAGTTGTTCTTGAGTTTGTAGCCTATAGAGCTATATGCTTTCTTGGGAATGGTATTATGCACCTTAGTGTGGTTATGGCCGATATCCAGTGTTTTGATGTGATGAGCTTTTCAGCTCGACGTATATTTCCTTATGTGAGTTCTATATGTGGATCATGTGGCACGCCGCCATGGGTAAGTTGTTTGGATCGGGTTGCGCGCCGCAACAGTACGATGTTCAGTACAGTCCCCATATTTGCTTTTATGTGTTATGTCTCTCATTTTTCCCAGAATTCTAGTTCTAACTGTGAACCCGCATCGCATGTATGATTGGCGAGCGGGGTAATTAGATCTCCTTTTCAGAGTTAGGCTTCCTTTTTGTGTCGCGTTCGGAATGGTAGCCTATTGTCACATTATGGCATCATATGTGACTTTTGATTATGTCCAAGGTGGCTTTTTTCTTGAGCGGTTCATATTAGGTGAAACCAGATTATTGGATTTAGGACCAGTGTAATCTGATTGTATGAAGTATATTTAAGAGCAAGAATCGTTCTTTGGTTCGAGATGAGGTATGGATCGTGTCAGGGGATAGACCAATGATTTGTTGATTCATCAGTTAGATATGAATTTCGGCACGTCTCTTCCATGGTATCGGTGTTGTAAAAGCTAGAGCAAGACCTATGTAGGTCATGAGATGCAATGGGAGCATTAGATTTTTGGAATTTCGACTATTAGGTTTAAAGAATTTTATTGTGGTCCCATGAGTAGAGTGATGCAAAGTGTGAATTCAGCAAAGTTATGCAGTCATGTTAGGGTACAATGTGTGAAGATTGATATGGTGGTCGTATGATGGAAACAAGCCTGGCAGGAAATTCCGGATGTTGGAATTGGGCCTAATGGCTTATTTGCTTGAAAAAAGGAGTATATCTATAGAGTTATCGAGCTAATGTGCTCAACAGAGTTGTGGAAGCACAGGAAGATGCATGCGGTGTTAAACAAGTGATTTCGGACTACTTCAGTTTAGTTCTCAGTACGTTCGATGACGAATGTATGTTTAAGTGAGGGAGATTGTAACGACTCAATAGGTCATTTTGAGCTCCGGCGCGTCATTCAATAGTCTGATACCATGAGCAGCTTCATTTCAGGTATATTGACTTGTGTGTAAGGTCAGAATTAAAATTCAGGAAGTTTTGGAGTCAAATCTAAATGAAAATTCTCATTTGAGAAGCTTAAAATTAAAGAAAATGAACTGAGATTGGAATTTTGAGTAAACGATCTCGAAATTGGGATCTGAAAGTTCTAGCAGGTTCATATGATGATTTCGGACTTGGGCGTATGTCCGTATCGGGTTTTGGATACCCCTAGAGCGTTTTGGCGCCTATCATGGAAGATAACATTTTGGAAGTAATTGCATCGGTTTTGGCTTAAAATGCAGTTCAGTGTTATTGATGTCCATTTGGGATTCCGAGATTGGGAATAGCTTCGTATGATAATTCTTGATTTGGGAACGCGATCGGAAGTGAATTCGGAGGTCCGTAGGTCATTTTGGAATGTTTGGCTAAATATAGAAATTTGAAGGTTTTTGAGAAAATTTGACCGGAAGTGGAAATTTGGATATCGGGTTCGGAATGCGTTGGGGCAAGTCCATAATGTCGAATGTGACTTGTGTGCAAAAATTTGAAGTCATTCCTGAATAATTTTGGTAAGGTTTGAGATACTTAGTCTCTTTTAAGGAAGATTAAGTTAAAAAAGTCAACCGGATATTGAATTATGTGTTAGAGCACTCGAAATGAAAATTTTATGGTTCAGATAGCTTTGTTAGGTGATTTGGGACTTAGGAGTGTGTCCGGAATATTTTTGTGGTGACCGATGTAGAATTAAGCTTGAATCGGCAAAGTTAGTATTTTGGTGAATTCCGGTTAAGGCTGTACGAATATCGGTTCCGAACCGGAACCGTGACCGGAACCGCGGTTCTGGCGGTTCCGCAGTTCTAAACGGTTCCGGTTATATGGTTCCGGTTCCGCGGTTCCGGTTCCGGTTCCGCGGTTCCGGTTCCGCGGTTCCGGGCCCGTTCAACCCTTTAGAACCGTGGAACCGGAACCGCCAGAACCGGAACCGGAACCGGAACCGGACCGGTTCAGGCGGTTCTAAGCGGTTCCAAACGGTTCCGATATTAAAAAATTTTTTTTTTTAAATTCGGACCGTTGGCGGAACCGTTTGGAACCGTTTAGAACCGCCGGAACCGGTCCGGTTCCGGTTCCGGTTCTATCCGGTTCCCAACGGCCATTTTTTAAAAAATTTTTTTTTTTTAAATTCTGAAAATCAGAACGTTGGTATTGCAGAAATAGCCGTTTGGCATTTTTAAAATTTAGCCATTTGACCCCTCAAATTTAATTTAACCCCAAACTTTATATAATTACACAATTTCCCATTTCTCAACTATAAATACCCCCTCATTCTTTCATTTTAATTCACCAATTCATCAATCTTACTCAATCTCTCTCAAGCTCTCTTACAATCTTTCTGTGCAAGTGCTTAATTTTTGTTGCAAATTCGTGAAACATTGTGAAGTTGTTGAATTGAAGTTTTCAAGTGTTCAATTACAACGATTGTCAATTTTCAAGAAGTTGTTCGTCAATCCGGTAAACTCGTTTCAACTCTTACGTGCTAAGAATATTTGTTGTGTGTTGATATTTTCCTTAATTATAATTAGTATGGCATTTTTATTGAAAAAAATGTTCGGAAAAGGTACATCTAAATCCGGTGAAAGTAGTAGCCAAAATCCTACCCCTCCCCTGGCTCCCAGACCTAGAAAAGATAAACAAGTTCAAACTAGTAGCCAACCTAGAAATACTAATGAAAACTTAGGAATACTTGATAGTGATCACCCGTGTTTTCAATTTAGCGATGTTAATTTTCTACATGATATAGCAGTCGGTGATAGAATAGATGATGATATTATGAATTTGCTCTATCCTAATGCACCAATATCAGAGGGAAATGAGGGTGATGATGATGACGAAACCCAACCTCCGGTAGATTTAGATGATACACCTACTAGTCCTGCTCCTAGTGACCCAGAACACCCACCCGTACAAACTCCCACTTTTAGTAGACAACCTCGGAAACGTACAGAAACTTCATTAGTTTGGAATTTTTTTATTCAACTAAGAGATAAAGATAGGGCTAAATGCAAAACTTGTGGTAAAGAACTTGTTCATAGGTATACGGGTGATCGTAGCGGAACAGGTAGTTTAGTTAAACTTATATATATACATCCTAGCGATAACGCTAGATATTTTCAAATGAAAGCGGAACAAGAGGGGAAGTCAAGTCCTGATACTACAATTAACCAAAGTACTGGTTCTAACATGGTTCAACCAGGAATAAACACTGTCACCGGAGGTATATTGTACTACGATCCTAATAAGGATCGTGAAGAATTAGCTAAAATGATTACTGTTATGTGTTTACCTTATTCTTTTGCTTCTAATCCTGCTTGGATTCAATATATTAGACGATATTTAATCCTACATATAAAGGTTGGCCTCGCGCCACAGTTAAGGCCGACATTTATAAATATAAGCATGAATATGAACAGTACTTGCGCTATTTATTTACTCATATAAGTAATCGTATGTCTATTACAACTGATATTGGTAGAAGTGGAAATGATTGTGATTATCTAACCGTGACCAGTCATTGGATAGACAAAGACTGGACCATGCAAAAACGCATTATAGCATATAGAATAATTAATTCACGGCACACAGGTAAGTTTATTGCTAGCACTGTTTATGATGTTTGTAGATATTTTTGTTTTAGTGATAGAATAATGTCAATTTCCATGGATAACGCTAGTAGCAACACAACTGCAATAGGTATTTTAACTAAAAAACTTAATCCTGCTTTTACAAATATTTTCCATGTTAGATGTATATGCCATATTTATCATTTAATTGTTGGAGATGGTATGAGAATTTTAAACATAGAAATTGAAAAAGTTAAATTCGCTCTTAATTGGCTTTTTTATTCAAACCGTAGAAGTAGACTTAGAGAATATTATAAAAAATATGACGAAAGTGGCCTTAGAGAAAGAAAGGTTCCTAAACCTTGTCCGACTAGGTGGAACTACATGTATGAAAGCTTAGTAGTGGCGTACGAATATAGAAACCCAATAACCGCTACTTATAATTCTAGGGATTGTGAGGATGAAGATAATGATATGCTAACTAATCAAGATTGGAATAACGTTAAGATTCTTTTAGATTTTTTAGAACATTTTAGTGTAGCTACAACTGCTTTATCTGGCCAATATTATCCTACAATTTCAAACTGTTTAGTATATATTGCCGCACTTGCTAATTTATTTGCTGATTTTAACGAGGGAGGGGAAATTTATGAAAATGCAATATTTGAAATGAAAAAGAAATTTAAAAAATATTTTTTTCCAATCCCTCCTATATTTGGTGTGGCTGCTTTGTTAAACCCTACTATGAAAGCAGGAGGTCCTAACTTTTGGTATACTAGTATTTATCAATGTTTAGATCTTTCACCAGAAGAAATGGCTACACTATCTGATGCGAAAGCATCAATTACAGTGAATGCTCAAACTGTTTATAATGCTTATAAACAGGCCTTAGAGCATGCTAGGCCTAATATTCCAACTCCTACTTCGTCCACGTCGCAATCGTCTAAAAGAGTTGCTGGCTTAACAACTCTTAAATCGTGGACGGAGTTCAGGGGTACTCAAGGTGAGAATTTAGATGATATTTCCCATCTAAACGAACTTCAAGTTTATTTGTCGCAGGGGCTAGAGAATGATAATCCAGACGGATCTTTCGACCTTTTGGATTGGTGGAAGACAAGGGAAAAGCATTTTCCCGTTCTTGCAAGGATGGCTCGGGATGTTCTGTCCATTCAAGCGTCAACTGTTGCATCGGAGAGCGTATTTAGCCAAGCCAGACTACAAATAGGAGATCATAGAGCGTCGATGCGGGACAGCTTGGAAAAATCAGTGCTCTTCCGAGATTGGATCCGCTCTGAAAGAAGAAACTTTGGGCTAGCTGAATCTCAACCCGAAATAGATGAGTGCTATGAAGAAATGCTAGCAGAAATTGCTCAAGAATCATCTTCACCCGGAAGTGGTGATGAACAAGCTTCATTTCCACCACCGCCAACACAACCACCTCCAAACCTTGAAGGTTTTATGAGATTTGTTAGAAATAATACGTAAATTATGATGTAACTTGTACATTGGCATGTCTTCTTTTAGTTTTTTTCCTTTTAATGGTGGTATTAGTACCATGTTGTGCTCATTCCATTGGGGGAAGGAAGACTAAGAAAGATATGCCATTTTGGTCAATAAATATGCTTTTTATCATATACTTGAATATATTTGTCTCAATATTTCTTTGTCTTTACTTCTATATCAATCCTTGAATATAAAATATTTATATAACATATAATATATAACATACAACACATAATACTATTAATACTAACTACTACACAATATACATTATTTATATACAATATATACTACTTTACTACAACATATACTACTTATATACAAAATGTACACTACTTATTTTGAATATATACTAATTTCCAAACACAATATATGCTATAGTAACAACATAGTACACCATATAAAAATATATTCTACAATATACTAATCACTACTATACAAGATATTTAATTTAAAAAAAAAAAAAGGTCGGAACCGCCGGGAACCGCCTGGAATCGCCAGACCCGCGGTTCCGGAACCGCCAGAACCGGAACCGGGTTGTTCCGGAACCGCCAGAACCGGAAGCGCCAGAACCGAGAACCGCCAGAACCGGAACCGCCAGAACCGGGAACCGCCAGAACCGGAACCGTTTACCCAAATAGACCCAGAACCGGAACCGGATACAGCCTTAATTCCGGTTGATAGGTAAGATTTCGATCCGAGGCTCGAACTGGAATTTGGAAAGTTTTTGTAGCTTTACTATGTCATTTTGGACTTGTCTGCAAAATTTAACGTTATTCGGACTAGTTTTGACGTGTTTCGACATCGGATGTGGAAGTTAGAAGTTTCAAAGTTCAAAGGCTTGAATCGGATGCGAATTTGATGTTGTGATGTTGTTTTGCGTTCCGAAGGTTGGAACAAGTTTGAATGATGTTATGGAATATGTTGGCATATTTGGTTGAGGTCCTGGTGGCCTCGGGTGAGTTTTGGGTGGTTAAACGGACTATTTTATCTTAAAAAACAATTGCAGATTTTTTTTGCTTCAGCTGTGCACCAGATTTCTGGTGCGAGAAGTCCAATTCGGAAGCTCATATCTTTCAATCTATAAGGAATCCGAAAAAGTATAAAACATAATAGTTGTATCCTTTTGTGTCTAGTTTTCAGAAAGCTAAAGAAATTGTAATTTGGACATCCTTAGAGAAAGTTATGATCGATTGAAAATGACTAGTGGAGCAGTTTTCTCCAAAATTTTATGATTTCATGGGCCTATTTTAGAAGCTCATATCTCGGGATATATAAAGAGTTATATGGTTTACAACCTATCAAATTAGTGATCTTTGAGCATAGTTCTAAATCTTCAAACCGTTTATCATTTGGATATTTATAGAAGACGTTATGAGTGTTTAAACAGAAGGTGTCCGACAAGAAACAATTTTAATAGGATGTACCACTTGTATAGCACAAGTGCAAAGTACAACTCGACAAAGCACGGGCAGATTCTTTTATAACACGAATTTGATTCATTTCTTTCATTTGGTTTGGATTATTTTGGAGAGAATTTCAAGGGGGATTTCATTAAGCATCAAATGTGAGTTGTTTCTACTTATTTCCAAGTTAAATACATGGATTAGAACTGAAAACTCAACTAAGTTATGGACAAAAAATGGTGGTTTGGGTTGAACCTTAAGAGAATTAAACGGAGATTTGAGGGGTCATTTGAACTCCGATTTTGGTAAACTTTATTTATACGAACTTGTGGCGAGACGAGAAATTCGATGGTGTGATTTTCGGAATTTTTCGACAAGTGGGCCCGGGGCTCGGGTTTTACCAACTTCGTAATTTTTAACGTTTTTCGAATAATTTCAATTGGGTTATATTTATTAGCCTATAATGATGTATTCGTTGTGGTTTTGACTAGATTCGACGCACGTAGATGGAGATTCAAAGGGAAAAGGCATTCCGGACCAGTCTACGTCTGGTTAGAGGTGAGTAGTTTGTATAGATGATGGCCTGATGGTTTGAAACCCCAGTTTATCACATCGTAATGATATGTTAGGGCGTGACTCGCAACCCATGGCAGGTGCGGGATTGTAAATGATTGGGGATTGTGACTTGGTCCATCTCGAGTGCTAAATATAATTTATTGGCAGCTGAAACGCACTCTGTAGTGAATATATCTGGGCTTAATGCCATGTTTGAGGCCTTGTGCTGATCTGTAGTACCCGTCTAGGGTGAATATCTTTGTGATAACATGACTTGCATAATCATTGATCTCAGTCTTGTGCTTAAACGCTGTTATTAAATGTTAAGTCACCTTATTCCTGAAATTGATTAATTAAATTACATTCACCTTAAAAATTGCAAAAAATACGAAATTAGATTAAATATTTTATGTGACTCATATTCATATTGTTAACTGAGCATGGCTCGGGCTGCATGCCACAGCGGTGAAATGATAATATTGCGCTTGGGATGAAGGATCCCCTACGGAGTATGTATACACCCCTAGTAAGCGCCATCGACGTTAAACGAATCGAGCTGCACACCGCAGCGTATTCATGTGCATTGCGTTGCATCTTTATCTGATACTTGACTGTTATATTTGTTATTGCTTTGCTGTTAGTTCATAGTTAAGGTATATGACAGTTAGTTTTAGCTTTGCTTTGTGGTATTTCGTGGATTTCTTACTTTTAGACATTATATATGCTTATTAATCACTGAGTCGGTAGTACTCACCCCTACTCCGTGCACCTTGTGTGCAGATTCAGGTACACCAGAGGCTTAGCTGAGCACTCGTAGTCCCCCGATATTTTCAGAGTCGTTGAGGTAGCTGCTTGACGTTCGCAGGACCTGGCTACTCTTCATATTTTAGTTTATTATTATTATTATTATTATTATATACATTTCCAAACTTTTATATTTTTAGTCAAATATTATTATTCAATTTTGTTTAGAGGCTCTAGACTCGTGACCCCAGATCTTATGGGAGTGTTTACCAGTTTTTCTATCTTTACATATTATTCTATTAATATTGTTGGATTATTATTCTAAAATTACTATAATCTCCTTAGATTGTCGGTTTTGAGACTTATTATTAAATTTTGAGCGATTGTTGGTCCGGCTTGCCTATCTTTTAGGGTTGGACGCCATCACGACTGGGGTTGGCTCGTGACACTTCTCCAGGAGAATTTTATGCTTATAGAAGGTTGGGACGATACCCTTTATATTTGTTGTGGTCCAACCAATGGCAGTCTTATTATCCTGCAATACGTGTAAGAGTCATTCTACCTGCACATCTAGCAAACAGGATGATGTAATAACAGGTAAGGTCGAATTAGGGCCCAAGAATTCATACTTGAGTTGATTTGGGAGTGGCTTCAGCTCCAGCTTGGTGGTTCCTCTATTGATGGCTTTGCTGGAGGAGTGTCCCTTTTTTCCAGCTCAAGGGACTGGAACTGAGGTTACCTTGACCAAAATCCCCGGCCTTCCACTGCCATAAGCCATTCAGCTAACCTTCACCATCCATTTCTTCTAAATTCGTCAGACATGCCTCCAAGGGATCTTTCATAGTTAGGGTCCTATCATCTTTTGCATAATTATATCCACTGCCTCCACTAGAGAGAAATTAGCATATTCATTAGGTATCCTCATTGATTGCTGAACATTGAATATGACTTCTTCATCGGTCAATCTCATTTTTAGTTCCCCAGTCTCACACTCTATTAGTGCTCTCCCAGTGGCTAAAAATGGTCTCCCCAAAATAAGGGGTATCTCCTCATCCACCTGACAATCCAGAATCACAAAGTCTGCATGGAACACCAACTTCCCCACTTGCACTAGAACAGCATCAAGAATACCATTTGGTCTTTTCACAGTGCGATAAGCCAGCTGTAGCAGCATAGAAGTCGGTCTAGCTCTGCCCATGCCCAATGTAGTATACACTGCCAGCGGCATCAGATTTATGCTGGCTCCCAAATCACATAACGCCTTTGCAAAGGCATAACTTCCAATTGTGCATGGAATAGTGAAGCTATCCGGATCGGACATCTTTTGAGCTATCAATTTTGCCACCACTGTGCTGCAGGTCTGTGTCAGAGTTACGAGGGATAGATCCTGAAAATCAAACTTCCGTGACATTAGATCATTCATCATCATGGCATAACTGGGCCTCTCCCTTAAGGCATTATCAAAGGGATATTTAACTAAATTCGACGCAGCATCTCCATGAAATTTTTGTATTGGTATGCCTTTTTTGTTTGACCAGTCTCTGAGGGAAGGGTGCAGGTATCACCCTTTGTGCATAACTTGCTGGCTTCTCTCTTTTAGGATTTTCTGGCACAAGAGGTGCCACCTGTTCTGCAACTTGATCGTTCTCCTTTTTTTTGCCTTTTTCCTCCTGACTATGCTCAACCACCACTTTTGTAAGTTCTGTTGGTTCTTCTACCTCTAATTGAACTTTAGTGGCTGGTGTAGTATTCTTGCTGGCTTGTGCAATTTCCTGCTCTCTATCTAAGGCTCTACCATTCCTGAGACTAACTGCCATCAGCTGATTCCGGTTTTGCTTCTTGGGGTTAACGTTTGTGTCTGCATGTAAGGTTCGTGGAGGACGGTTTTTTAAAGCCATGGACAACTGTCCCAGTTGCGTTTCAATATTCTTTATAGATGAATCATGCACAACCAATTTTTCCTGCACTATATTATTTGTCCCAATGAGTTGCTGAAGCATACCCCTGATTTCCACCATGTTGTTATCTTGCTGCTGAGGAGGTGGTTGATAAGCTAATTGTTGCTGATTTTGCTATGGATAACCCTGTAATTTTATATAAGGTACTGGCACTAAATGGTTTTAAGGGTACATACCCCCAGGCTGGTGCATATTAGGCCTGTACTGCTGGTTTTGCTGCGGTCTCCATTGATGTGCTCCTTGTCTCTGACCCCCATAGTTGTTGATATAATTCATATCTTCCCGCACCCCTTGATTTTCACCTTCTCCACTCCATGAACACACATAGGACTAATTAATACACTGTGTACATAGTCCTTCATTCGTTGAATAATGTGCACCTATTTTGTACCCACCTCATAAATCTTCTTTGTTAGAAGGCTCATCTGGGTCAGGAGTATGGCCATGTTCTCTTTCTGCGAATTATTGGGATCAAGCGGAACTGAATGCACTATGGGTGCTAGTGTTGTACCTCTAGTCATGCACTCTGCATTTTGTGACATCTTATTAAGAATAATTTTCCACTCAGTTAATATGTTGCTTAAGAAAGCACCTCCAACTGAAGCATCCACATTCGATTTCAAGTTGTCAGCTAGACCCATGTAGAATCTCTGGTGAGCATCTGGTCTGGAATTCCATGATGAGGACATTTCACTAGCATCCCTTTAAATCTCTCCCAAGTTTCTTGCAAGGACTTAGTGGAATGCTGCCTATACTGCATTATGTCATCGATCTGTTGTGCAATGTTGTTAGGCGGATAGAACTTGTTTAGGAGCTGCTTGACTAATTCCTCCCAAGTGGAAATAGAGTTGACAGGGAGCGAATTTAGCCAAGTCTGAGCTGCCCTGGTTATTGAGAATGGGAATATGATCAGTTTGGTAGCTTCAGGGTCACATTTGGCTGTCTTTGGGTCATAAAAATTGATAGAAAGTTTTCAAGTGTTGTTGCGGGTCTTCAATGTGTGACCCGGAGAACGACCCCTTATTCTGCAGCAGATGCAACATATTTTTAGTGATCTAGAATGTCTCCGCTTGAATTACGGGCACAACTATGGAAGTGGCCAGATTATCAGTTGTGGCTTGTGCCCAGTCATAAAGTGCAGCCTTGGGCATAAGAGGTGCCACCTCTCTGACATTTAAGTAAGCTTGCTCATTCCTTATGTTCGTTGGCGTCATTTACTTCACCCATGTCAAATTCGAGTTGGTGTGTTTGTTGAGGTTGTTGAAGTCCTTTGTTGGCATGGTTCAATGCCCTGAATAGTTTCTCGAGGTCTGAGATTCCTTCTAGTAGTTCTTCAGTCCTGGAAGAATTTCTAGGCATACACCTGCTTTCCACAAGATTTCAAACGTTAGAATTTCAATGAAAAGATTGGGTATAGGGAAAACTGACTACACTTAGAATGTTTGTACTACTTTCAATTGCAATTGATAACACCATTAATTCCCTGGCAACGACGCAAAAACTTGATCACGCTTAGCTGAGTCTCTCAAAAGACACACCGTGTGTTGCAAATAGAATATGAGCATTATTGCCAGAGTCGTACCATAGGGAATTAACCTATCAATTACTACTGCCATATTCACTAAAGTCACACGATCTATTTTTCCAAACTTTTTGATTCATAATGGTTGATTTTTCTACAACTAAAGTCTGAAAGTAATTAATAGCTGAAACTTAACTAAACTTGATGTGTAAACAGTTGGAATAAAGTCTAAGGTAATGGTTTCCCCCGTTGGTAATTTCCTTGGTTGTATATATCTTATAACTACGATTTGGTTGTCTCTATCAATCATGAACACTCCAGCTATCATAAATCTTTCTCAAATAATTATGATAATTTACTAGACGCATTCTCACAAGCTACGCTAGCTAGATTCACAATATAGTTCACTTAGATTTCACCCGATGTATCGTTATCTCTAATCCAACCTCTAAACCCCTCAGTTATGACTCTCGTCTATACTTCGGGAGTGATGTTGTTCATACAATTTACCTAAATATGCACTCTCTCTATACTAAATAGGAAAGGATAATTGAGGGTACTTTTAACTAACCACAATCAAAACATAGATGAACAAATAGAGATTAACAACAAAATCCAACTATATTAATAAAACAACCAAGTCATCCCCAACGGGTTTCACCAAAACCTTAGATTAAGGTTTTTAGTTACTCATAACAGTGGGGAAATAAATTATGAAAAGATTCAAATTGTAAATTTCCAGAAAAATAAAAGAGAATAAGAACAATGATGTTTTGGGTGATCTCTCACACTTATTTCTCTTGCCAAAGTAATCTCAAAACAAGCTTAACTCAGCCTTGGGCGAGTTTCCTATAAATTATAAGGATTTTAGAATAGCTTTCCCAAGTTGACACCTTGACCCCTCAAATTCTGAATTGTGCATGTGCCACCGCGGCCGCGGCACCGACCGCGGAAGGGTCTGTTGCAAATAGCGGGACCGACCGAGGAACTGACCGCGGGAACCCCTGAAGGGTCTTTTGTCTCTGCGCGACTTCTTTCATTTGCTCTTTTGCGCTCGGGTGCTTATTAAGTGGGTGATTTATTATTACCTCTAAACACTTCATTTTGCTTCCTCACATCGCGTATTCCCTACGAAATTAAATAGCATCAATTAAAGCATTTTATTGGCAACTTACATTACAAAACAACAACAAAGGATGGGCAATTATGGTGTAAATAATAACTATATATCCTAGTATCACTTATCACCATGCCTATATGTCGTAATCAATAAATAACACATAGAAAATAGGACACAACTCCTAATCCCTCAAGCTAAGGTTAGACCAAACACTTACCTCAATGCCACGAACATAATTCAAGTCTCAACCATCGGTTTACCTCTTGATTTCACCACCAATTCACTTGTATCTAGCCACAAATTACTTAATCCATCAATAAATGCTAATTGAACCAATTCTAATGCATGAAAATAAGTTTTTAAAGTTTTTCCCAAAAAGTCAAAAATCGCCCCCGAGCCTACATGGTCAAAATCTGTGGTTCGAACCAGTACCCGATTATTCATTTTTCCACGAACCCATATATAAAATTTATTTTAAAATCAGACCTCAAATCGAGGTTCAAATCCCCGAAATTTGAAAAAGCTAGGTTCTACCGAAAACACCCAATTTTCCCATAAAAACCTTTGATTTTGAGTTGAAATTATGTGAAAAGATCTAAAGATTGAAGAAAACGAGTTAGAAATGACTTACAATCGATTTGGAAAAGAAATGTTCTTTGAAAAGTCGCCCAAGAGAGTTTATGTTTTGAGAAGACATGAAAAATGGCTGAAAATACGTCTAAGTGTTAATTAAATGGTCTCAGATGTCGCAATTACGAACGAGGTTCGCAAGATCTCTGCTGTTGTCGCATTTGCGACAAAGTATCGCAATTGCGAAGTCGCTTTTGTGACTGGATTGTTGCATTTGCTACCAGGGGGAATTCCAGGCCACTTAGCAAATGCGATGGACCATTCGCATTTGCGACACCGCTTTTGCGATGACGCATTTGAAACCCCAAGGCATATCAGGTCTCTTCGCATTTACGATGAATTTTCTCGCATTTGCGGGCTCGCAAATGTTAATCATGCAGACCTTCAACATACCCGGAAATTCCTAAGTTGAATTCCACTCTGTGGCCTATCTGAAACTCATCAGAGCTCTCGGGGTCCCAAGCCAAACATGTACACCAACCTAAAAATATCATACGGACTTGCTCGTACATTCAAAGTACCAAAATAACATCATCAACTATGAATTTAGCATAAAAATCATGAAATCACTTAAGATCATCAAAATTTCCAATTTTCCTAAATAAGGTCCGATTCACGTCAGTTCAGTTCGTTTCTTACCATATTTTACAGATTCAAGTTAAATCACATATAAGACCTGTACCGAACTCCGGAACAAGAATACGGGCCCGATACCATCAAATTTCAAACACATTTCATTTCCAACTCAGAAAATAATGTTCTTTAAAGATTTATTTCTCTGGCTTAGGAACTCGGAATTCGACTCCGAGCATATGCGCAAGTCCCATATTTTTCTACGAACTCTACGGGATCGTCAAATTACGGATCCGATTCCATTTACTTAAAATGTTAACCGAAGTTAATTTAAATTTATTTTAAAGATAAAATTTATCATTTTTTATATAATAGCTTTCCAGTTACGCGTTTGAACTGCGTACACTAATAGTTGCGAGAGAGAAAGAAGTTTTTAAGACGTCAGAACATATAATTTATTGCTAAATAAAGTGACAGTTTCAGCGCCAAAAGGCAAAAAATATCTTTACAATATAATTAGTACATGGCTAAGGTTGGCACGACGTTCGATGCAAAGTGATATGTACAATTTTTGATCAATTTAAAGTTCATAATGGCTTTCCATAATTCTAAGCTAGCTGCCATGCATACTTACTGCTTGTTTAACAATTTTCGTGGGCTTCTGCTCGGTAAACATTTATATCAAACATTATTAAATAATTACTTCAGTTAAGTGATAAACTGATATGAAAATATGTGTTCGTTATCATTACTCATTGTTTAGTAAAACATGAATGTACGTGAAGAGTGAAGACACACTTTATATGTATTTACTGAGTTAGTGTAAACACAAAAAGTGAGTAATTTTTTTTTTTCTTTTGCTTCTGTTAAACCAATATGGTGGCCGCCCTGCGGCGGCAATTCTGGCATGCAGAATATGTGAGGCATGATTGGCATAGCTGATGGCCCCAAGCGCATCCAAAAGTTGCGCTTCCTGCAACGATCTTCTCCACTGGTGCTCGACGGAATTCTTTCTTTGGTTTCATTCTTTGTGATCAATTAAGGAAATGAAACTGTATAAGCTTAATAATCTGGAGTTGTTTGTGCTGATGGTGTTTATGTTGATGGCTTGACATGGTCTTTGTTTCAATCTTCGCATCCATTATTGTTGTGTCATGTTTTTCCCCCTCAATGTTTGTTGTTGTACACTTAATTGTTGTACTTTCACATTGTACTGTGATCATTCTTTTGAAAATTTAACTATATGTAAAAAATAAAAAAATATCTTTACAAAATAATCCAGCTGATTTGTTTGCTCAATACTTAATATTGTTGCAACCGCAATCCTGTTAGAATGTTATATCCTCGCACTTCGTCGACGTAGCTCGAGAACAACTTTGAAGTGTCTTTAATCCCATCCAAGGACGATGTCGTAGATGATATTAGGCTTAAAAGTATGTATATTCATGTTTCATGGATATTTGGATATATGTGAATGAAATGATTTATTTTAATTCGTGGTATTTTTATGTGTGGTCATCCGGAGACAATGTGTGGAACGAAAGTGCACAAATCGAAGCAAAAAGAAAGCAAAAGAATAGAATGGAACAGTGTAGCGCCTTGGGTAGCGCCCCGCACTACTTGTGGTACAGTTTACAGATGCAAAATATTTTCAGCGCACCGCGCTACCTTGGGTGCTTGGTGACGGAAAGTCTGATATTTCGCTCGAGACAACATCATTTCGGCTCTACACACTTCCAACTCGTATAACAAAGAAGTCTAAACCTAATTTGGAGGAGATCTATCCTATCTTTGGGAGGAGAACGCGCCACTTTGGAGGGGAGAACATAATCATGTTTGGAGGAGGTTTTTAACTAGTTTTTCTTCTCTTCTCTTCGTTTAATCTTATAATTTACTAGTTCTAGAGTTGTTGCTGCTACATGAACACTGTAGTTTGAGCTTGAATTGTTCTTATTGTTTTATCATAGTGATTTATTTATTCAATTTTGCGCTTAACTATTTGATTGTTTGATCACCATTTATATACTATCTACGAATCTAGGATTGAACCTCGGAGGGGGATATCTAGATTGCAATAAAATTGAGTAGAGCCAGATCTTGAACCAGAGTGTCGGGAGTACGGATTTGCGGTTATTAGGATAGGAATATACCTAATCACCTTTCTTTGTTACTGTACGAGAACTATTATTGCATCTTGTTAATCCTAATTTCATAGGAATATAGGTGTTAGGTTAGCTTGAATAGACGAGTATTATTCCTGGCGAATACTACGAGTAATATTAACCTTGCCAATCAATAAACTAGATAAATTAATTAAACAATTTCAGTGGAAGACTCAACATGATTGTTAGTTAACCCATATTTCTGGAATATTTTCTCCCATTGAATTCGTCTCTAAGATTGCAAATTTATTTCGTTTAATTTCTTAGTTTACTAATCTAGATTAGTTCTAATTAAATAATCACACATTAGGAATCACTTGAGTAGATTAATTATGTTAGTTTAATTTAGCTGATAATTAATCATAAGTTCCTATGAGTACAATTATATCTGGACTTACAATCATATATTACTCGTACGCCAATTATATATTACTCATACGACCACGTATACTTGCATGTGCGTTCGGGAGCAACAGTAGACTAACGCCTTTTCCTACTTAATTAGTATTACTAGTACAAGCCGAGTAGTAAATGATTCAACATAAACCTTTACAATTTAATTATTATAATGACTTTGCAAAAATTTCCTGTATTTTATATTATATTTTCAGATCACTTACGTGTAACAATAATTTTTTTTGAGAAATTTGGGATAAAACTAAAAAAAATGAACTACAAAATCAATTGACCCGTATGACAACACAAAAAAGGAAATAAGAAGAAAACTGAATAATTTGTTTGTTAATTATCGTGGAACCATGGAAGATAGTTTCTAAAGTGTTTATAAAGAACGCATAATTTGTTTGTTAATGGCGTCCATGACAAAATAAACTAATCAGAAATAGCTAATTTGACTATGTGCCAGCCCAAATGCTAGTATCGAGTCTTATTCTTTTGCTTAGACATTCATTGTTGAGGGCACGTTTTTTCCACACGTTGAAAGTGTCTTTTTTTTCTTTCTTTCTTTTCCTTTCTGACTTTTCATTAAAAAAAGGAAATTAATCGTTAACCGAAAAAATTATCCTAACCATGAGTCTTCATAAATTTTCTGAAGAGTCATTTTGTCAGGTAGAAGATTTAATATCCAAGTTACCCTTCTTCTTCCTTCTATTCGATCCCTCCCGATCTACCATGAAAAAGAAAACAAAAATTTAGCAAAATATTAGAAGTCGGCGGCTAGCATTGGTGTTTGACTCAAAAGATATTGGAAACTTTTTGAATAAATCAATTAAAGAAAATGAAGGGGTAAATCTTAGCTAAGTGTAATAAACTCTAGAACAAAAGGTATAAAAAATGAACACAATGAATAATATTTCTTGATCTTGTGAAAGCGAGTGAACGAACCTTAAAAATGTCAATCTTTTATGTAGAAAGATGTTACAATCAATGTTCTTAGCCAAACAAGCCAAAAAAAACCCCCTTAACAAGGTTTTTTCTCGCTATATATAAGGGACAACCCCTTTCTGAACCCTAAAAGACATATCATAGGGAATATTCGAAAGTATATTCCTAGTGCCCCCTGTTGGGCCTACACTACTGTAAAAGTTATACGTCCTTTGTTTGCTGTCTATCGTCCTCCACAGGACGTCAAGCTATGAAGATCTCGTCTTTTGTCGTATTCGTCAATAGCCGTGGTCGTCCAAATTTGGAATATACACTTAGTCCCTTCGCTTGTCGAGGTTGCAACTTGGTGCGTCCTTGATAAGCGGACACCGCCCACTCTTGTGGATTGATTTCACGAAGCGTTATAGCATGGTCAACAATGGGAGGTTAGAATGCTCAATAAGACCATGGGCGGTGTATCTTATCGGGAAATGACGTTATTTTCACGCGTGTCATCATTGTGCATATTTTTGAGACAGGAGTTGATGGCTTGTCGCTTCAATTTCGGTGCCATTTTGCAGCCTTCTGCTTCGATTCTGGCAACATACAATCCTATAAATAGGTGGAGAGTTTGTTTTTCAAAAACTCTTGGCCATTTCGTCTCTGGTTATTCTTTCTCATCCCTCTTGTGTTTGCTCCAATGATTTTTCTACTTCATCTTCTCCCATTCTTTGTTCATAGCTTTCCCTGGTATTTTAACACCTTTTTCGCCGAATAGATGCCTAGAAACATTGATCTCGTGAGGGGGTTTCTGACACCACTTTGTTGTCCATGGTGCTCCCTTCTGGTGGTGAGGACATGACGGTGGGGGAGGGGGACAACCTTCCCACCGTGGAGGAGTTGCTACCGAGACATCCTATGCCTCGAAGCGACTTTCTTAAGGATACTGCTCCTATTCCTATCCCCATGCTCTCTGCAACTGAACAAGTTCATATCGTTGCTCTTCGTACAAAATATAAAATCCCTACTCATGTTGATATGGTTCCAGCGGGAAGGGACTTCATGAAAGTCCATCGGCATGGGTACTGTGCTTTTTATGAGTACCCCTTCGTGATCGGTCATTCCTTCCCTCTTCTCATATTAGCGGAAGAATTCTGTCGATTCTATCAGGTTCCCCAGTGCAAATTTTCCCGTACATGCTCAAACTACTCCTGCTGTTGACAAAGTGCGCGGAGTTGGCGAGGTGCGAGGTTATCGTTCACCACCTTCTGCACTTGTTTTCACCCAGCTTTCATAGGGGCACTATGGTGCATTTAAGGCACCCTGGGACAAAAGGGCTGGTGGTTGGGACCGACGACCGAGCGAGTCAAGAATTTTGGAAAAGTACTTCTTCATCAGAATCGAACTTATCGTGTCCGACCCCGCTAGGTTCCCAGAGTTGTGGAATGAGAATCGTAAGTGTCGCCACTTGTTTTACTCTTTCTTTACTTATTCATTCACCTTAGTGTTTGTTTGTTTCTCGTTTGCAGCTATTGGGCTTCCACCCCACCCTATTGCAGGTATAAGGGATTGGGTAGCCCGTCTGCTACCCCATGTAGTGGAGACTCGAGATTGGTCCGCTTTCGTGAAATGCTTTGGGCCGAGAGTTTCATCTGGTAAGTGTATTCCCCTGTATCACTCCTTGACTATATACCATTGTCTATTGATACGACTCTTTACGATGACAGGTCGAGGAGCTTCTAGGCGGAGGGCCCCGATCCCTGCATTTTGATAGGTTGTTGTTGCTGCAGGAATGCAATTCACTTTGAGTGAGTCCGTCCGAGAGGTTCGTGCTCAACTGATACAGATGGGAGATCCTTCTCGCGATATGGTCGTGAGGGAAGAGACATCTTCAGTACCGACCCATCACCTTGTGGACAAATACTCTAATAGGGACGGGTCGTTATTAAGGAATAGGAAGATGGTGGAGCATTGGAAGGATATGGACGTGGACACTGGTAAAAGTAGGATGGGTGCATCGTACACAGTTCCTGTGCCCGCTTTTATGGTTGACGCCATCTTGGCGGGGAGGTCTCCCCAAACGGAAGGGGTTTACCCAGAAGGTGTTTCTGTGCGCTCTGTTGAGGGTGGCGCATCGTCTAACATCGGATGGGGCCTACGCATCGAGGGTGAAATCTCGGGTTCGGATGTCTACCCGAAGGATGGTTATGAGTATTTAGAACGCCATACTCATGTGGAGGTCAATGTCGAGGGTTCTGATCGGCATATAGTTGTTCCTGGGGACTACAACTTGTTGTCGAATTATGATCAGCTGGCGTCTGCTTTAGCCCCTTTATGTGCTTACCCCGAGAGCGAGGCGCTTAGAGCGATAAGCGATATGGAGTTGTCTCGGAACGTCGCCGACATGGCCTTGCGGGTAGATGTCTTTTTCTTCCTTTTCGTCGTTAGGCTTGCATTGTTATTTTCGGCTTGTCATTTTGTATAAATTTTTCTTATTGTGCCACACCCTTATCATGGAGATCGAGAGCAAGCACTGGGAAAGGAAGAGGACGGCCAACTATGGGAAGATGTCCTATAAATATCAAGAATATCGCACCAAGCATCGCATGATGGCGGACATCTACAATCAGGACCCTAACTTCCAACTGTTCCGCGAATGGCTTAAACAGAGGGAGGATCAATTTATGCGCAAGGTCAATGAGATGAGGGAGATAGAAGAGGACCTTATGAAGGCCGTTGCCCATAATAGTGAACTCGAGGCGTCCTTAAGGTGATGTAAGATGAGCTCGAGACAAGTAGAGGGGTGATAGTCGAGAACACCGACATGCAAGCAAAGATGTCTAGTTTGACTGCTGAATTGGGTATGAAGACATTGGAGATCAGTGAGCTCAAGGGTGAGTTGAGCGTGAGTGCCGATAGACTGGCGATTGTTATTTCTGAAGTGATGATTTTGAAAGATTCCCTCGGTGTTTGTAGGTCGGAGTGGCCAAGGAGAATGATCATCCGCGCTTAAGGTAGCGGGGATTGAGGGGCGTGTTAAGGAGTTGCATGCGGAGCTATTCACACTGACCGAAAAAATGGCATCACTGAGAACGGAGGACATGCATCAACACTCTCAACCTTCTATGTCTCGTGCTTTGGCCAATCCTATCGTGCCTCATCATTTAAATTTGTTTTGGATTCACAATGAGTCCCGACTTGATGTGTACAAGGCTTTTTATGTTGACAGGAGGGCATCTGAAGTAGAACTTCAGGGTATGCATGTCAAAGCTCGTGCAGATCATGAGGCATTCGGATACGACCCTCTTACGGCTGACTGGGATTATATCAACTCTGATGATGCGAATTATCTTTCCTCTAACACTTGGTACGAAGATGTGTATGCTACAGAGGATAATGTGTAATTTTTGGTTTGTACTTACTTTTACTTCAGGATTTCTGTAAGGGCGTCTTTGAGCCCATTCTAAAGATAGGTGCTAGTAATATTTTGTTGTAAGGAAAAAAATTATTTTGTAGATTCGATGGTAATCTTTGTTATATTTATGATATCCCAGGTATTCGTCAAACTGTTAAGTCGATTTTGCTTCGAGTGAGGTCGGGCCCTTTTCTTTGATGATGGCCTTAGCCTTTGGGATGTTACTTTCGAGCTGGTGTCAAAGTAGTATCCTGCCATGGTTCGAGTAATGTCGAACTCATATCTTTGATGATGGCCTTAGCCATCTGGATGTTACTTTTGAGCTGTATTAAAATAGTATCTCGTCGTCTTTCGAGTAAAGTCGAATTCATATTTTTGCCAATGGCCTTAGCCATTGGGTTGTTACCTTCGAGATGGATTTGATGTAATATCCCTTCGTGGTTCGAGTAAATTCAAACTCATATTTTAATCGATGGCCTTAGCTATTGGGATGTTATTTCCAAGTTGGCGTCAAAGTAGTATCCCATCGTGGTTCGAGTAAAGTCGAACACATATTTTTGTCAATGGCTTTAGACATTGGGATGCTACTTTCGAGTTGGTGTCGAATTAGTATCCCGTCGTAGTTCGAGTAAAGTTGAGCTCATATTTTTGGGGATGGTCTTCGCCATTGGGATGTTTCTTTCGAGCTGCCATCGAAGTAGTATCCCGTCATAGTTCGAGTGAAGTCAAACTCGTATCTTTGTCGATGGCAGCTATTGGGATGTTACTTTTGAGTTGGTGTCAAAGTAGTATCCCATAGTAGTTTGAGTGAAGTTGTACTCATATATTTATCGATGGCCTTAGCCATTGGGATGTTACTTTCGAGCTGGCGTCGAAGTACTACCCTGTCGTGGTTTGAGTAAAGTCGAACTCATATTTTTGTTGATGGCCTTAGCTAGTGTTATGTACTTTCGAGCTGGCATCGAAGTAGTATATCGTCGTAGCCAGTGTAATTTACTTTCGAGCTGGCGTCGAAGTAGTATCCCGTCGTAGTTCGAGTAAAGTCAAACTCGTATCTTTGTCGATGGCAGCCATTGGGATGTTGCTTTCGAGTTGGCATCAAAGTAGTATCCCTTCGTAGTTCGAGTGAAGTCAAAATCGTATCTTTATTGATGGACTTAGCCATTGGGATGTTACTTTCGAGCTGGCATCGAAGTAATACTCCGTCATAGTTAGAGTCAAGTCGAACTCGTATATTTGTCGATGGCCTTAGCCATTGGGATGTTACTTTTGAGCTGGCGTCAAAGTGGTATCCCGTCCTGAGGGTGGCGCTCTATTTTATTTGTTGGAGTATCATGGATGCTAGTTTAATTCATACATTGGAGATTTGATTATATTCCTATAGGAAATACGCGTTGGCTTTGTACATATAATGGAGTTTGGCTATCTATACCCAGTCCCTTCATTACTCAGCCTGGAGATCATGTCAATGGGCGGGGTAGTAAAAAACACTTCGGAGCTCGAGACGTCTCCCTTGCCGCCTCATTAAAAACCTCACCGAGAAAACCCGATTGGGACAAAACCCGGGTGAGGGAAACAAAGTACGACTTAGGCGGCACCTCTTTTCAGAAGTGGAAGTATTTGAGATGGGAGACATTCCAATTGTTTTAGAGTAGTTCTCCTTCCATTGTCTCTAAGTGGGATGCTCCTTTGTTTGTTGTCGTCGTGATTTTTTATGGCCCATCCTAGTTTGTTCCAATTTTTCCCTCATTAGGGTATTTTACTGCATGTGTTTTAGCTTTGAGAACATAGTCTCCGACCTTGAGTGGTCGTACTTTGGCCTTCTTGTTATAATGTCTTCATGCTTGTTGCTTTTGGGATACCATTCTTACGTAAGCCATATCTCTTCGTTCTTCGACTTCATCCAGGTCTTGTAACCTACTTTCATCGTTACTTGGTCCGCTCTCGTTGGAGTATCTCAGGCTAGGTTCTCCGACTTCGACGGGTATAACCGCGTCAGCCCCGTAGACTAATGAATATGACGTATCACCTGAGCACGTTTTTGGTGTGGTGCGGTATGCCCATAGTACTTCTGGCAACAGATAAGGCCATAGCCCCTTGGTGTCCTCGAGCTTCTTTTTCAATACATTCAATATCGTATTATTGGAGGATTCATTTTGACTGTTGCCGGCGGGGTGGTATGGTGTGCAGAGTATTCGTTTGATGTGCCATTTTCAAAATAAACTCGGTAGTTTTCTTTTTGACGAACTGAGGTCCGTTGTCACAACTGAATTTTTTGGGAAGGCTGAAGCGACATAATATGTTTTTCCATATGAACGCGATAACTTGTTACTCACGTATTTGAGTGTATGCACCTGCTTCCAACCATCTAGAAAAATAGTCACTTAAAACCAAAAGAAAGTGTACCTAACCTCGCCCTACTGGGAGGGTCCGACAATATCCATCCCCCACTTTATGAATGGCCATAGAAAATTGACAGTATGCAGAAGTTCTCCTATTTGGTGTATCATAGGGGCGTATTATTGGCACTGTTCACATTTCCTAATGTAATTTGTGGCTTTTTTTCATGGTAGCCAGTAGTATCCTACGCGGATGAGGCATCTGACGAGGGCATGGTTCCCTGTATGGGCACCGCAGTGCCCCTCGTGTACTTTTTTCTAGTAGCCGCATTGTTTGATTTGGCCTAAGACATTTGGCCAGGGGCCTCCGAACATTCTTTTGTAAAGATCATAATTTACAAAGGTGTATCTGGCCGCCTGTATTAAGAGATTTTTCGCTTCTTTCTTATCTTATGGATGCATTCCTTCCTGCAAATATGTTACGACACAGTTACGCCAGTCCCAATTTAGGTTTATCGAATGTACTTCGATCTGGTCTATCGAGGAATGGAGAAGGGCGACCACAATTTCCTTGTTGATATTTCTGGTCGCTGCCACTAGCTTGGCGAGATCATCAGCTTTGATATTCTGCACCCTGGGTATCTGGTCGATGTGGCATTCATCAAGTTCTGGTAGCAGTTTGTGAATTTCTGACTGGTACTTTTGTAGTCTCTGTTCTTTGATTTGGAATGTCCCAGTGACTTGTTTCACCATGAGTTGAGAGTCGCAATGGAGAACTAGTCGTCAAACGCCATATTTGAGGGCAATCACAACTTTATACTCGCCCTCAGTTTTAGTCATCTCGGGGATCGTATGGATTGGTGAATCACTCCGCCTGTAGGAACTTCGAGGATGAGTTCTAGTCCCGATCCCGATGCATTAGATGCGCCATCGGTGTAGAGTACCCAGAGGTCAGAATGTGCAGAAGAGCGGAGTGACTCCTGCTCTACGCCAGGCAATATTCCATGCTGAAATGGGTGACAAAATCGGCGAGCACTTGCGACTATATAACAGTTCGCAGTTGATATGTTATATCGTGTTCGCTTAACTCTATGGCCCATTTTTCCAACGTACCTCATAGTTTGGGTTTGTGTAGGATGCCTCTAAGAGAGAAGGTCGTCACTACCTTTATGTGGTGAGATTGAAAATATGGTCTAAGCTTTCTTGAAACTACGACTAAGGCCAGAGCTAATTTATGAAGGTGGGGGTACCTTGTTTCGGCATCAACTAAGGTTTTGCTGATATTATAAATTGAAGATTGCGTACCTTTGTTTTCATGGACCAAAGCTGCACTTACCGCGACTTCGGAGATTGCTAGGTACACCACGAGGCATTCGCCCGGGTCTGCTTGACAAGTAGTGGCAACGAGGACAGGTACACTTTCAATTTTCTTAAGGCGTCGATACATTCTGAATTCTACTGTAGTCTGTGATCCTTCCTTAGTACATTGAAATATTTATGGCACCTGTCTGATGATTGTGAGATGAACCTCGACAAGGCGGCTATTCGCCTTGTCAATTTCTGCAACTATTTTTTGCTGGTTAATATCTCCAGTATTCCTTTAATGGCCTTGATCTAATCCGGGTTGACCCAGGTATTCCTTTGTGACACCAAAAAACTGAGGAAATTACCTGAGGTTACGCCAAAGGCGCATTTATTGGGATTCAGTTTCATTCTGTATCGCCTCAATATTTCGAAGGCTTCCTTCAGATGACCAATGTGATCCTCCTTCCTTTTTGACTTCACTAGCATGTCGTCGATGTAGACCTCCATTGTCTTTTCGAGTTGTTCTTTGAACATTTTGGTGACTAACCTTTGGTACGTCGCCCCTATGTTCTTGAGTCCGAATGGCATGACTCTGTAGTAGTACGTTCCATGGTGAGTGATAAAAGTGATCTTTTCTTAGTCTTCTTCTACCGTTAGAATTTGATTGTAACTAGAATAGGCGTCTAAGAAGCTTAATAGTCCATGCCCCGCCGTTGCATCGATGAGTTGGTCGATGTGTGGTAAAGGAAAGGAATCTTTTGGGCATGTTTTGTTCAGGACGATGAAGTAGACATACATCCACCACTTCCCATTCTTCTTTTTACCATGACTACATTAGCGAACCACTGAGGATACTTTGATTCTCGGATGGAACCATTAGCGAGCAACTTATCAACTTCTTTGCGGACTGCATCATTGATTGCGACATTGAACTTTTTGCTTAGTTTCCACACACATGAGTAAAAAGGGTCGACATCAGCCTGTGTGTGGCGATGTCCCTTGGGATTCCCCGCATATCTGAGTGGGAAAAGGAAAACAAATTGGCATTGTTAGTTATGAACTCATGGAACTTACCTGGTTCTGAGAGGTTGTGCCTGATATAAGCTCTTTCGTGATGTCAGTGTTGTCCAATTGAAAGGGGTCGAGGTCTTCTACGGTCGACTTGCAGGCTTCTACGGCATCTGGATCTTTGATGGCCTCTATTTGTATATCGGGTTTGGTTCCTGATATGGCTGATTGCTATACTTCAACACTTTCCCCATTTAGTTGTTGGGTGTATGTGCAATCTTGGGCAATTCCATAGCATTGTTGGGCAGTGCATTGCTCGACCCGGATGCTGAATATTCCCCATGGGGTAGAAAATTTGATTACTTGATAGAAACCTGACGGGACGGCTCACATGGAGTGTATCTATGGATGCCCTATGATAGCGTTGTAGGCTGTTTCATGGTTCACGATGTGATACATCGTTTCCAGAGTGACTCCTCATGCCAGAACGGGCAGCACTATCTCTCCAGAGGTTCGTTCCACTGTATTATTAAATCCCGTTAGTGTTATGCAGCGCAGTACTATCTTATCCTCGAGTCTCATCTGTATGAAAGCTCGTGGGTGAATAATACACGCGCCGCTTCCGTCGTCCACCATTACTTTTTTAAATCCTTATAACCAAAGAATCATAGTGAGCGAAAGACAAATCGTTGGTATCTGACTTATCGAAGATAATACTATATTCGAGGTCATTGTACCGTTCGTGAAAGACTGTCCATTTGAGTTTGTGTGTAGCAGAGGATTTCACATGATTGATTACTATATCATCGCTGTCGCCAATGACCATACAATCGGGATGGGATTTATGAATAATTTTCTTATTTCTATTTGAAGTAAATTCAAGATATATTATAACTATACCTTACGAAAGCTAAGATTAGTTATTTGATATTCATGTGATTGTTGTACATATATTACATATATAAGTGGTTAAGAAAACCTTAAAATATATTATGAGGACACACATATAATTATCCCTACAATTTAATTTTTCACCTATGAAATAAAATTATTATATTATATATATAAGTGGTTAAGAAAACCTTAAAATATAATATGGGGACAAACATATAATTATCCCTACAATTTAATTTTTCACCTATGAAATAAAATTATCCCTACTATTATGAAATAAAAATTCACTTCTTTAGTTGATGATAACAACATATCGTATTGGGGTCATTCGCATCTATACTTATTTTTTGGGTCACGTTTTAATTTGTACCCGCTTTACAAAAAAATTTACAAGAGTACTTACTTTTTCGCGTAATTTCAGCATACGGGGCTAAAGTAGCAAAGACAATCACACAAAACTTTAGCATTCTAGTAGACGGAGATGAAGTAGCAAGTGTGCTGAAGTTTTTGTTCGTAATAGATGAACTTAAGCATAGTAGTTGAAGTTCTGTTCTCTATTTGCTGAAGTTTTTGTTTGTGATTGCTGAACTTAATTAAGCATAGTAGCTGAAGTTTTGTTCTCTATTTACTGAAGATTTTGTTTGTAATTGCACTAAATAAGTTGATTTCTTTTGTCCTGAATTCATTAGTTTTGGCATTAAGTCTTTTCACAAACTTCAGCAGAGATGCTGAAGTTATATAATTCATTTATAAAAACTTCAGCATTAAATAAGCTGAAGTTTTTTTTGTCTTGGATAAGCTTTTTTAAAAATATTAGCAGAAGACGCTGAAGTTATTTAGTTTATTTGTAAAAACTTCAGTACTAAAAGCTGAAGTTTGTTTTTGTCCCGAATTCATTAGTTTTGTCATAAAGCTTTTTCAAAAACATCAGCAGAAGATGCTGAAGTTTTTTAGTTCATTTGTAAAAAGTTCAGCACTATATAAGCTGAAGTTTTTGAAAAAGCTTTCTAATATACTAGAAAATAATCAGATTTCCAACAGTATCCAAATCATATATTTTGGAAATAATAAACGTGAAAAGAACAGAATTATCATTATTTACTAACTTACGTACGTGGAAATATTCATAAATTATTATCTACTAACTTACGTAATTATTCATAATTTATTTTTAAATGATCTGATAAACATATTTATGACAATCATCCCATGAATTGAAGTTTCATAGCAACACCAATAACAATAGAAGAGAGAAGAAGAGGAGGAGGAGGAGGAGGAGAAGAAGAAGGAGAAGGAGAAAGGGGGTTGAAGTTGTTTAAAACTAGAAATTGGGTTAGCATATTTTAATTTTTAAAGCGTAGAGGACAATTACGATAATCCTCGTCAGATTTATTTTGACCTTGATTATTTTTCCTTAATATCATCTTTTCAATTGATAAAACTAATATCCAATCTTCATCACCTGATCTACGCTGCTTCTTTATTGTTCGCACGTTCTTAAGCACCATTAAGGGTGAGGCATTTGGATTTTGTTAATTCTTACAACTCCTTCAATTATTTGATTTTTCTTTCTTTTATTAAATATTGAGAACTTATTGGTGTGTCATTGTACAAATATCATGTACATGTATTAATTAAAAATCAACTTAATTACCAGAATTGTTGAAGTGATCTCCACCATCCAGCTACTTGCAAAAAATGAAAACAAAAAAGTCAATGAAAGAATGATACGAATTAGTCTATGAAAAATACCATCTTGAAAAAAACTTGTATATAAGTGTAGATTTCACAACATAGAATTATAACACAAACACTTCTTACAAAACATTCATCTTCTCACTAACAAATTGAAGGCTACATTTCAAACTTTAAAACACAGACAATGGCTTTGAAAGTTTCAGCTGCTGCTTTCAACTTCATTGCTTGTGTTCTATTCGTGGCGGCGGCCGTGGCGGTCGCCCATGAGGGCCACCACCACGCCCCCGCCCCGGCTCCGTCCAGCGCCATCGTCACTTCAGTCCCTTCACTGATGGTTGGATTCTTCGGTTTGGTTGTTTCTTTCCTTGTTATTAAGGAAAGGGTTTGAAGAGAAGTAAGAATAATCCTCACGTTTATCTTTGTTCCTATGTTTTGATTTATCACGTTACCTTTGAGAAGCCTTGTATTTTTCTTTTTCTTTTTTTCCTCTTTTGACGTTGCTTTTCAATTGTTCTATGTCAAGT
The DNA here is from genome assembly GCA_034376525.1 of Nicotiana benthamiana. NCBI lineage: Eukaryota > Viridiplantae > Streptophyta > Magnoliopsida > Solanales > Solanaceae > Nicotiana > Nicotiana benthamiana. The sequence goes on along the minus strand of CM067340.1, from coordinate 50,722,826 downwards.
TATTTGTACTTCTTTTTCATTGTTGTGAAAGTACTTTTGACATCATCGCTCTAAATAATATAGTGTGACGTATCATTAATTTCAATGATTATTGTCTTAGTGCATCATGGTGATGAAATGTGTGATTTCTTAATTTACTAGCTGTGAAGCTGTTAATTTACAAAAGCTAGCATATATATGGTTTTTTTAACAATATTAGTAGTTAGGTTTAACCAAAAAAAAGTATGTGGATGATTGAGGTCTGGTAATTGTAAGAAGAATTTCTAGTGTTTCGACTTGCCATAGGTCAAACATATTTCAGCCATTTTCTTCTAAAATCTCGATCAAACGGCTCATGAGCATCACTAAGGTGCATCTTGTGGCACTGAATCAACTCTCATTTGATTTTCACCGTCGAATGAGTCAAGTGCATCTCCACCGTTGGATTAATCTCTTCTTGTAACACTTAAAAAATTGAAAATTCGAAATCTGTTATAAAATATTCTATTTTAGGTGAATGTAATATTTAGAGAGATTCTAGGGTTTACTTCTTGGTGGCTAAGTCACCACCTCCCTATAAATAAAGGGGTTCTATTCCATTGTAAACCATCCCAAAGTATCAATAAGAATACTCCTCTCTCTACTTTTCTCTCTATTGTTCTTGTTCTTGTATTATTGTTCTTGTTCTTATATTATTTCATAACACGTTATCAGCACGAGACTCTACCGTCTCAAGAATCCTCTTGAGAAAATTATGGTATTTCCCTTTTTCTGAATTTGGTTTTAATTATGTCTGATATTATGAAAAGAAAGTTCGTTGCCCTTGAAATTTCGGGCAAGAACTATATGACATGGGTGTTGGATGCTGAAATCCACTTAGATGCTATGGGTCTTGGAGACGCCATTAAAGACAGAGATAAAGCATCCACCCAAGACTGTGCTAAGGCCTTGATTTTCTTGCGCCATCACCTTGATGAAGGTTTGAAAATTGAATATCTCACAGTCAAAGATCCACTCATCTTGTGGAAAGGCTTAAAGGAGAGATATGACAACCTGAAGTTGGTCACTCTGCCACAAGCACGATATGATTGGGCTCATCTGAGGCTCCAAGACTTTAAGTCTGTTTCTAAATAAAATTCTGCAATGTTCAGAATTACTTCTAAATTGAAACTCTGTGGAGATAATATCTCTGATTATGATATGCTTGAAAAAACGTTTACAACGTTTCATGCCTCCAATATGGTACTGCAACAACAGTACAGAGAGAAAAGTTTCAAAAAGTACTCTAAACTGATTTCTCTTCTCCTTGTGGCTGAGCGAAACAATGACCTGCTCATGAGAAATCACGAAAGTCGACCCACTGGGTCTACACCATTTCCTGAAGCAGATAAGGTGTATTCTCATTATGCCAAGCATGGAAAAGGCTATGGCTTTAATCATGGTCGTGGTCGTAATCGGGGTCATGGCCGTGGACGTAGACAAGGAAGAAATTTCCCTGATATCCGTCACCCCCCAAAGAGATATAACCACCAAAAGCAGAAACGGGATTATGAGGATCCAAAGGCAAATAGTTCAGAAACTACATGTTGTCGTTGTGGTGGAAAAGGGCACTGGTCAAAAGCTTGCCGTGTACCAAGACATTTGGTTGATCTTTATCAAGCATCTCTAAAGAATAAGGGCCCTGAAACAAATTTTATCTCTCACGACAATTTTGACATCACCCACCTTGATGTGGCAGACTTCTTTGAGCAACCCGAGGGGAAAATAGACCACTTAATCGGTGATGGATCTGTGATGAACGAAGATGGAATTGTTTTATTTTATTTTACTTATTTGTATTAGTTAGTGAATAAACTAATAGTCATTAGTATCAGCTCGTATTAGTTAGTTTATGATATAATGTTAGTATTAGTTCTTTAGAATGTTTCAATATGCTTAAATTTCAAAGATATTTTTATTTTCCAGTAGAGTTAATCGATTAACCTAACAGTTAGTCGATTATCTAATATTTCGCATTAAAACTGGACTTTTCCGCAAGCTAAGTTAGTCGACTATCTGATTTAGTTAGTCGACTAACCTGATGACTGTTTACTAAGTTAGTCGACTATCAACTTAGTTAGTCGACTAACTAATATTTCGCATTAAAACTGGACTTTTCCGCAAGGCAAGATAGTCGACTATCTGATTTAGTTAGTCGACTAACCTAATGACTGCTTCCCAAGATAGTCGACTATCAACTAAGTTAATCGACTAACCTCAGCAGATTTTGAAAATATTGTTTAAATGTGAAACAAACGGATTGAATTTGTTTATTCTCATGTTCGTGTATTTCTTTTGTATGTCAAACCATGGGAAAGCAAATATGGATATCTCACAAAACAAGCTTGGATCAACGTCCAACTGTAAAAATATTTGTTTAGTTGATTCATGTACTACACATACGATACTCAAAGAAAAGAAATATTTCTCTCAATTAAGTATGTGTAAGGCAGATGTTACTACAATCTCTGGTAGTAGTAAATTGATTGAAGGCTCCGGAAGAGCAACTATAACTCTGCCTAGAGGAACAATGTTTATCATAGAGAATGCAATGTTCTCCTCCAAGTCTAAGAGAAACTTGTTGAATTTTAAAGATATACGCCGGAATGGCTATCATATTGAGACAATAGATGAGAATAATCTTGAATATCTCATCATTACAAAGAATGTCTCTGGCCAAAAGAGGGTTATTGAGAAATTCCCGTCTTTATCTTGTGGCCTGTATTGGACAAAAATTAGTGCAATTGAGGCACATTCAACAGTAAACCAAAAGGTTACTGATTCCAATACTTTTGTACTTTGGCATGATCGATTGGGACACCCTGGATCAATCATGATGAGATAGATTATAGAAAGCTCATATGGGCATCCGTTAAAGAATTTTAAGATTCTTTTAAATAATGAATTTTCTTGCACTTCTTGTTATCAAGGCAAGTTAATTATTAGACCATCACCAACAAAGGTTGGGACTGAGTCACCTACGTTTTTGGAACGTATACAAGGGGACATTTGTGGACCTATTCACCCACCTAGTGGGTCCTTTAGATATTTTATGGTCTTAATAGACGCATCATGTAGATGGTCTCATGTGTGCCTGTTGTCATCACGCAACCTTGCGTTTGCAAAACTAATGGCACAAATAATTTGACTACAAGCACAATTTCATGATAATCCAATCAAGTCTATTAGACTGGATAATGCTGCTGAGTTTTCATCCCAAGCATTTAATGATTATTGCTTATCAATTGGGATAAAAGTGGAACATTCTGTAGCTCATGTACACACTCAAAACGGTCTTGCAGAATCTTTAATTAAACGCCTGCAGTTGATTGCAAGACCATTACTCATGAAAACGAGGCTGCCCACTTCGGTATGGGGTCACGCCATTTTGCATGCAGCAATGCTAATTCGTCTCAGACCGACGAATTATCACAAATATTTCCCGTTGCAATTGGTTTTGGGTCATGAACCCAACATATCCCATTTAAGAATCTTTGGATGCGCAGCATATGTGCCTATAGCACCGCCATACCGCACCAACATGGGTCCGCAAAGAAGGTTAGGAATATATGTTGGGTTTGAATCGCCCTCCATTATTCGCTACCTCGAAACATTGACAGGGGATTTGTTCACTGCACGATTTGCAGACTGTCAATTTGATGAGACACTTTTCCAAAAATTAGGGGGAGAAGTTGGTGAAACCAAACGGGAAATTTTGTGGAAAAATGCATCATTATCTCATCTTGATCCACATACCTCTATTTGTGAAAAAGAGGTGCAAAAGATTATCCATTTGCAAAGAATAGCAAATCAAATGCCTGACGCATTTACGGACTTGAAAAGGATAACAAAATCCCACAGCCCCGCAGAGAATGTTCCAATCTGTATTGATGTCCCTGTTGGACAATCATCTAGTGTCATATCCAATGAGTCGAATGCACGCCTGAAGCGTGGCAGGCCATTAGGTTCCAAAGATCGAAATCCTAGAAAGAGGAAAGCAAACGATCAAAATGACATTACGAAAGAATCTCATGAGGAAATTCATGATTTAATAAATTCTGAGATTCATGAAGAATCCATTGAGCCCGAGACTCAAGAAAATAAGGAACTATCAATAAATCCAATCGATATTGAGGCAAATTTTAATCGAGTGGATATAGTGGTGGATTATGTCTTTGCTTTTAATGTTGCATCTAGCATTATGCAAGAAAGTGAGGATCTTGAACCTCAATCTGTTGGAGAATGTCGAAAAAGACATGATTGGCCAAAATGGCAAGAAGCAATCCAATCAGAATTGAATTCACTGGCAAAACGTGAAGTTTTTGGCCCTATAGTTGAAACACCTAATGGTGTTAAGCCCGTTGGCTATAAATGGGTCTTTGTACGCAAAAGAAATGAGAAAAACGAGGTACAAAGATATAAGGCATGCCTTGTTGCACAAGGATTTTCTCAAAGGCCTGGTGTCGATTATGAAGAGACATATTCGCCTGTAATGGATGCCATAACTTTTCGTTATCTCATTAGTTTTGCTGTCCTTGAAAAGCTTGACATGCATTTAATGGATGTGGTTACTGCCTATCTTTATGGCTCACTAGATAATGAGATATACATGAAAATTCCCGATGGACTCAAAATGCCAAACGCTCATAATTCAAAGTCCCGGGAAATGTTTTCAATCAAATTGCAAAGATCCTTGTATGGTCTAAAGCAATCAGGACGAATGTGGTATAATCGTCTTAGTAGTATTTATTAAAAGAAGGCTATATAAATGATGCCATTTGCCCGTGTGTTTTTATAAAGAAAACAACATCGGAATTTGTTGTACTTGCCGTATATGTCGATGACATAAACCTTATTGGAACCCCCATAGAACTCCAAAAGGCAATTGATTATCTTAAGAATGAATTCGAGATGAAAGATCTCGGAAAGACAAAATTATGTCTTGGTTTGCAAATTGAATATTTGGCAAACGGAATTTTTGTTCATCATATTTGGCATGAAGCTGGACTTAAAATATGGCGCCCGCTGATTCATCCTTCACTGCGATTCCCAATTCGTGGTAAACCAAGTCACAGGGACTTACCAGATCAAAGAACAAAGACTGCAAAAAAGCCAGTCAGAGATCTGCAGGTTAATATCCATGTTCGACGAATGCCGTCTGGAACAGATCCCAAGGGCACGAAATATCGAAGCATACGGTTTAGCAAAACTGGCTACGGCCACTAAAAACTTCGACAAAGAGAGCGTAGTCACTCTCCTCCAGCGTAGTCACTCTCCTCCACTTTGCCATCGATCACACTGAGGTATTCTCTTTAAATTTGACTTGGGACTAGTGCAACCAGTTTGTATCTTATCTAAAGGACGGGACGCTGCCATCTGCCAAGAAAGAGGCAAAGAAACTCCGCAGGTACGCCGCTCGGTACTGCTTAATAAACAAAGAGCTCTATAAGAGATTGTTTGGCAGACCCTTGGCCAAGTGCCTAGGGCCGCACCAAATAAGACCAGTAGTCGAAGAAGTACATGAGGGTCACTGCGGTGCTCATACAGGCAACCGCACCCTCGTATGATGCATCATATGGGCCGGCTACTACTGGCCCACCATGAATAAGGAAGCGGCACAATACGTTCGCCAATGCGAGCAATGCCAAAAATACGCCCCCATGATGCACCAGCCGGAGAGCCCATCCATTCGGTCACCTCACCATGGCCTTTCATCAAATGGGGAATGGACATAGTCGTCCCCCTACCCGTAGGACGGGTAAAGGTACGATTTCTATTAGTGTTAACTGACTATTTTTCTAAGTGGGTAGAAGCAGGTGCGTACGCACAAATACGCGATTAGGAGGTAATTGCCTTCATCTGGAAAAATATTATATGCCACTTCAGCATCCCCAAAGAAATTAGTTGTGACAACGGACGACAGTTCATCGGTAAAAAAATGACCGAATTCTTTGAGAAATGGCGCATCAAGATGATACTTTCCATTCCATATCACCCTGCCGCTAACGGCCAAGCAGAATTATCCAAAAAAACAATATTAAACACACTGAAGAAGAAACTCGAGGACGCTAAAGGGCTATGGCCTGAACTGCTACCCAAAGTATTATGGGCATACCAAACCACACCCAAATCCAGCACAGGGGAAACACCATACTCGCTGGTCTATGGAACCGAAGCGGTCATACCCGTCGAGATTGGCGAACCAAGCCTAAGATATTCACACACCAGTGGAACAGAAAATGACGCCAACAGACTCCAAGACCTTGAAAAATCTGAGGAAAGGCGAAAAATGGCCCAAATCAGAATGGTGGCCCAAAAGCAACAAGTCGAATGATACTACAACAAGAGGGCCAAAATAAGACCACTCAAGGTGGGAGATTTCGTCCCCAAAGCCAAGAAATTGGTATCCAAAGACCCAAGTGAAGGGAAACTGGGCACCAACTGGGAAGGACCATACAAAATCACAGTAGTAGCCAGCAAAGGCGCATTCCAATTAGAAACAATGGAAGGAAAAACGCTCCAAAACAACTAGAACATTGCTCACCTCAAGTATTTCCACTTCTAAAGGCATCTCCTGAGTCGTACTCTTTTTCCCTTACCCGAGTTTTGACCCAATTGGATTTTCTCGAGGAGGTTCTTAACGAGGCAACGGAAGGGATACCTGGGGATATTTGCGGAACAAGTTTATCATGTCAACCTCTCCTTATGACCTCCAGGCCGACATGATAAAGGGACTGGACTAGCTTAATCTCAAATATATGAAAGGCTACGACCATCTCCAATGTATGAAAGGCTACAGCCATCTCCAATATATGTATGGCTACGGCCATCTCCAATGTATGAAATACTACGACCATCTCCAATGTATGAAAGGCTACGACCATCTCTAATGAAAGGCTATGACCATCTCCAATATATGAAAGGCTATGGCCATCTCCAATGTATGAGAGGCTACGACCATCTCCAATGAGTGAAAGGCTACGGCCATCTCCAATGTATGAAAGGCATACGACCATCTCCAAAGTATGAAAGTCCACGTCTATATCCAATATATGAAGGGCTACGGCCATCTCCAATGCATAAAAGGTTAAGGACATCAATTATATCATGGGTAAGGCCATCCTCACCAACGCTTGACCTAAGATTTGACCACAGTGAATAAACGACTCGACGACAATCTAAGTCGCCTACATGCCTAGGCCATCAATTATGTCATGGCTAAGGCCATCACCACCAACGGTCAACCTAGATTCGACGACGGTCAGTACACGACTCGACGACAGTCGAAGTCGCATACATGGCTAAGGCCATCAATTATATCATGGCTAAGGACATCACCACAAACGATCTACCTAGATTCGACTACGGTGAGTACACGACTCGATGACAGTCGAAGTCGCCTACATGGCTAAGGCAATCAATTATATCATGGCTACGGCCATCGATTATATCATTTCTAAGGCCATCAATTATATCATGGCTAAGGCCATCACCACCAACGGTCGACCTAGATTCGACTATGGTGAATAAAAGACTCGACGACATTCGAAGTCGCCTACATGGCTAAAGCCATCAATTATATCAAGTCTAAAGCCATCGATTACATTATGACTAAGGCCATCCTCACCAATGGTTAACCTAAGATTCGATCACGGTGAATAAATGACTCGACGACAGTCGAAGTCGCCGACATGTATAAGGCCATCAATTATATCATGTCTAAGGCCATGACCACCAACGGTCAACCTAGATTCGACTACGGTGAGTACACAACTCGACAACAGTCGAAGTCGACTACATGGACAAGGCCATCAGTTCTATCATGGCTAAGGCCATTGATTACGTCATGGCTAAGGCCATCTTCATTAACGGTCGACCTAAGATTCGACCATGATGAATAAACGACTCGACGAAAGCCGAAGTCGCCTACATGGCTAAGGCCATTAATTATATCATGTCTAAGGCCATCACCGCCAACGATTGGACTAGGTTCAACTAGGGTGAGTACATGACTCGACGACAGTCGAAGTCGCATACATGGCTAAGGCCATCAATTATATCATGGCTAAGGCCATCACCGCCAACGATCTACCTAGATTCGACTACGGTGAGTACACGACTCGATGACAATCGAAGTTTCCAACATGGCTAAGGCCATCAATTATATCATGGCTAAGGCCATCGATTATATCATGGCTAAGTCCATCACCACCAACGGTCGACCTAGATTCAACAATGGTGAATAAACTACTCGACGACAGTCGAAGTCACCTACATGGATAAAGGCATCAATTATGTGATGGATAAGGCCATCTATTACATCATGGCTAAGGCCTTCCTCACCAACGGTCAACCTAAGATTCGACCACGGTGAATAAACGACTCGACGACAATCAAAGTTGCCGACATGGATAAGGCCATCAATTATATCATGGCTACGGCCATCACCACCAACGATCAACCTAAATTTGACTTCGGTGAGTACACGACCCGACAACAGTCAAAGTCGCCTACATGGACAAGGCCATCAGTTCTATCATGGCCAAGGCCATCGATTACGTCATGGCTAAGGCCATCCTCACCAACGGTTGACCTAAGATTCGACCATAGTGAATAAATGACTCAACAATAGTCGAAGTCGCCTACATGTCTAAGGCCATCGATTCTATTACGGCTAAAATCGTCGATCTAAGATTCGACCAAGGCCGCCAATACCGGCGGTCAACAACGAGCACAACAAAAGCAGTAAAGAACGAACGAAAAACTGCGGCAAATGGAGGGAAGAGAAAGTATATTTCATTTATCCAAAAAAATATACATACAATGAATCCTACAAAATTTCCATCTACAAAACTATTCATATATAAGCCGTAAGGGCCTTCACCACCCCATCCATCGTGACCCACCTGGTCACCATTAGGTTCGCTGCCGTCCCCAGGCTGATAAGCCCTGGAAATCTATGAGTTGGAGTCTAGGCGGTACATCCTCAGAATTATATCCCTCCCTACCAGGCGAGTCAAAGCTATAACCGGCCGCTTTAGGGGCAACGCGAGTCAAGTGACGCTGCCTCTATACTTCCACCTCGGATGCTCGGCCCCCCGCCAAAAGCTCTTCAAAGAAGACCAATCTGGCATCGTGGTACACCCACATCTCGTGCACCTTACGGTGCATGGCATCTTGTGGGGGCAATCTCCTAAAGGCCTCAACTTCAGCCGTCCTCGCATCCAGCTCGGCCGTAAGGGTAGTAACCTGAGCCAGCAATTCCGCAGCCTCGGCTGCCACCCCACGACTGATCTCCAAGTCCTCCTCTCTTGAGTGAAGGAGAGTTTCCAGCTCGTTATTTCGAGCCAAGGCAGCCATCAAGTGCTCATCCCCAACTCCTTCAGCTTCGCCGCCTTCTTCTTCAAAAGAGCCTCTGATTCCTCAAGGCCCTCGCAGAACGTCCAGAACTGGGGATCCTGATCAAACATATCTGCCAACGCCCGATGCTTGGTGCAGACCTCTTTGTACTTCTTTGACATTTTGGATAAGGTGGCCGCTCTCTTCTGCTCATGCCACCTCCGCTCTACCTCCAAAATGAGGGTCTGAAAAAGAAAAAAAGAAATGGATCAGTACAAACCATAGTCGCTTTGAACGACAAAACAAAGATACGGCTGAAAGCTACCTGTAAACTGAACCAGCTACTCACCTCGACAAGTCCCCATTGCTGACATCTCTTAGCGACTCATGCTCTGCAGCTACACACAACAGGGTCATATTCGCTGCGGCCTGCTCGCTATCCTCTAATAAGTTGTATCCCCTAGGGATCACAATGCGGCGAGTAGACCGGCACTCGGTCATCTCCACACGAACCGAGCTGCCCGATGCTTCCTCGAGAGCTACTTTAGAGCTCGTCCTCTCAGTCTCCACGACCGCCTCATTAACAGCGGAGGATGACCTGATACATCAACCAAACGGGCGGGAGCTGCCCTCTGAGGTACCATTCGCCCAGCACGAATGGCCTCGGCCATAAATGTCGATCTTGGCACTTGGCGAGGCTCAATGGGCCTTCGCACGCCCTCAACGGCAATACCTTTGCCAGTAATCAACCACCGCCTCTTTTTCTTAGGCGGCTCCTCTCCTTCAGAAGCCGCCATCGCTGAAGAGACTTTAGGTGCCGGCACGGGTGCGCTTTCAGGTGTCGTTGCTACTGCAGCCTCTGGTACCTCCACAGAGGTAGCCCCAGGCACCTCATCCGATGCAGCTGGCGATGTAGTCCCTTGGTGGGGAATTGAAAGGGGGCTACCTCTGGGTGAGCCGCCCACAAGTATATCTTCCTCGTCAGAGCCAGGCTCCGCCCTAGATGGGCCGATGTCGGCCTTATTCTTTTTTGTCCTTATGGAAGCACCCCAACCTGGCAAACAAAAAGCATATCAGGTATAAAGGTCTACAAGCTAAGACAAAATATAAGAAAACAGGGAAGTTTATTACCAGTTGTGCCGTACAACCTACTAAATTCGGGCCAAGTGTACATCTCTTTGCATATGGTATCAACCTATCCACCCACGACCTAATGCCGTCAACGGGGCGGGGTGATCGAGCCACCACTACAAAAGGGAAGAAAGTGAGTTCGAAATTATGACAATCAAAATAGAACGTCGCAAAGTTACATACAGAGATTCTTACATCCGGCATTCCACGTCTCTAGGAATCCATTAGGATCAGACACTAAATGGATCGTCCTAACGTAAAAGAATCTACGCCAGAACTCGCGATTAGCTTTCTCGTCGGCCCTCACGACAAAGCTCTTCTTGCCATGACTCCTCGGTTGGATCATGGTACCCCTCATATAACTAGGGCTAAACATATGTAGCAGATGGTGAATGGAAACAACGGCCCTGGCCTCACCCGCAAGCGTGGTAATAATTCGACACACCTTCAAGGTGTAAGGTGTGAGCTCAGCCGACCATACTTGATAAAAGCAGCATAGCTCTTCCGCCAAAGGGTTAAACGGAAAGCTATACCCAATCATAAGAGCATATTCATAAAATGCACAAAAGACGGCTTATGTACATTGGCATGGTCTGTCCCAGTGGGAACTATCTCAACGTGATCAGGAATGTTGTACCTGGTCCTGATGACGTCCAGGTGAGACTGAAGTAAGTTACTCTCCTCCCAAGGATGAGAGGGACTTGCCATATTGAATTCTTTTATCGCACTCAAATCCTTCGATAAAATGTTGTCTACCGTTAAAAGAACTAGGGGTTTTCCCGCTCTTTCCCCTTCTCCATCAGAAGAGGGTGGAACCCTAGAAGGGGAACTGCCTTAGCCTTTTTGCTTTCTTGGAGCTTTGGTATAATAAGAAGTGAAGAATGAAGTTTTGGTAGTGAGTAAGATAATTCTCGGGAAAGGTATCCCTATGAAAACGATATAACTATTACAGGAAAGAAGAATGAAGAAAGAAACAAAGGAAAACTTAAAGATCGAAAGATGAAACTCTTTGAACTACTCTCCTATTTATAGGATAAAGGCACACGGGAATTGAAGAGACTCAATTCTGAAACCGGCGCCGGAAACCAAAAAGTCATGTCGCGTTCTGAACAAGTCTCGAAAACATGTATAATAATGACGCATGTGACTGTTGAAGTCACCTTTAAAAAGGTGCGTCGCATGTCAACGGCCTAACCAATGCTATTCAAGTCCATGTACTGCAAAGGGAGCGCCTACGGGCACGACCTAATTTCTGTAAAAAGCGAATCGTGCATATCCGTCCATTGAAGACGATCAGCGAGTAAATCTCCAATGAACGGAGGGACTAACTGTATAGGGCTAAATTTGGCTCATAACGTCTCTATGCCAGGTTGGCACACTCCCATGATAAGAGCGACCCAAGCAAGGGAGCTGTCCAAACCAGGGACGACGTCGTTTAGAACATGACTCCCTTTACTGAATGGGCCACCAACCTTTGTACTTTTTTTATTTTTCGAGGAAGTTTTCCTACTATATAAAGGAAACCTTCCCGTTGTAAAAAGGACGATCAATGTTATTCTCGAATAATACAATCTCTATTTATATCTCTACTCTCTCTTTCTCTCTCTCGTTTATAACCATTGCTTCCTTATTACGCTAAATATGTTTTTATCACCCATTTACAGGTCAACGTAAACTTTCGAAGGGATAATCTTCTAAGCTTATTATATTTGATTATGATTTACCCCAACATATTTTTGATTGTTTTCAGGCTCACAAAATACGAATATAATTTTTTAGTTAAACGATTCTCCTACTAGTAATTGCGACATGTTAGCTTCTAAGAAATAGCCAAATAAGTACATGGCTGTTATGAAATAAAACGATGTAGCAAAATGAAGTAATCCGTTCATTAATCAACCTATTTATATATAGAAATATCTTATTGCTACAAAATCATCAAAAACATGTTATGCTTTACAAAACCAATTCAAAACTTATCACGAACGAATCAGATGTTGCAGGTTGATGAAGCCACTAGCAGAATTTATAACTGTCACGGTCCAAAAACCGATCCGATCATAATGGAGCCTATCGTGATACTAGGCCAGTCAATTATTACCTATTCACTCCATTTTTCCATTAAAGACTTAGGCCTCATTTTTTTTAAGATGTCTGAATCTGAATACACATCTAAAGGTCAAGACATGTATTAAGATTAAGATATTTGAATCTAAATACACATCTGAATATATTAAGATGTGTATTTAGATCTGAATAGAAATAATTAAGACTGTTTGATTTTTAACATCTCAATGTACAAAATTTATCTTTATTTAAAAATTAATAAACATAAAATTCAAATGAAATACTAACTAATCTAATATTATATCAAAAATATATATAATTTATTAAAATATGATGGTTGGTGGTGATGGCTAACCGGTGAATGCCGACTAGAGGTAGTGGTTGGTGGTAGTTTTGGTTGATGATGGTGGTTCATGCTAGTAGTTAGTAATGATTGATAATGGTGGCAATTATGATTGAGAATGGTGGTGGGTGGTTATAGTTAATAATGGTGGGTGGTGGTAGTAGTTGTGACCGAGGAAGGTGGTGGATAGGTAGTGATAGGTTATAATGATGGGCAGTGTCAGCTGTGGTTGTTGATGGTGATAGGGTGGTCAATTGTGGTAGCTGGGGTGGATGAGTGTTGATTGTGGGTGAGAATGATGATGGTCGAAGTGGTGGAGATAGTAGGTAGTGATAGTCGATAATAGTGACAACTATAATTGAGGATAATGGTAGCGTAATGGTGGTGGAGGTGGTGATGGTGGTGGTTGGGGAAGGGTGGTGGTGGTTGAGTATGGTGGTGATGGTGGTATAGTGGTAGTTGATAATGGTAGGTGGTGGTGACATTTAATAATGAATATATGATAGCATCTTTGTTGAAACACGTTCTCAAGGCACTAAACTAAACGTGTGTTCATATTTGTAGGTTTTGATAAATGACAAACGATGCGCAATTGACATATGATGAGGTCCAAGAACAAGCGCGCAAATGTCACGTAACGAAGTTCAAGCACAAGACAAACAAAGATCAAGATTAAACAAAGTTATACACGAGTAGCTCTTTAATTGTGATCTTGATCCGACAATTTAACTCAAGACTTGGCTTCTCTCATAAAATATTTTTATCAAATCATGCATATTTAATATAGAGCAAAATGATTTTAAATCATGCATATTTATTTTAGCAAATTGATTTTTAAACATGCCTCTAAAATCTGGACAAAGATAATCGATTATGTACTTATGATAATCGATTATGTTAAGGCAGCTGCAAGACAATCGATTGTGTACCTTATGACAATCGATTGTCTTGAGGCAGTGTCCATCAGATGTTTGAAATCTGCATGACAATCGATTGTGTACCTTATGACAATTGATTGTGTTGAGACAGTGTCCATCAGATTTTTCAAAGCTACAAAATAATCGATTGTGAACCTTATGACAATCGATTGTGTTGAGGCAGTGTCTATCAGATTTTTCAAAGATACAAAATAATCGATTGTGAACCTTATGACAATCGATTGTGTTGAGGCAGTGTCTATTAGATTTTTCAAGACTGAAAAATAATCGATTGTCCATATAGCATAATCGATTATGTAAATGACCGTTGCCAAAATATTTTCAAACTCTGTCAGATAATCGATTATAGGATTTTAATAATCGATTGTTTGAAGTAAAATTTGAAAAAGATTTTTTGAACGTTGCCAAGTAATCGATTATATATTTCTAATAATCGATTGTTTGAAGTAAAATCTGAAAAAGATTTTTTGAACGTTGCCAAGTAATCGATTCTATATTTCTTATAATCGATTGTTTTTAGTAAAATCTGGAAAGGATTTTTTGAACGTTGCCAGTAATCGATTATACGTCTTAGATAATCGATTATGCTGCGTAAAATCTGGGAATGATTTTTGGAACCATTGGAAAACAATCGATTGTGCCAATTAGACAATCGATTGTCGTAGCACAAAATCAGCAATTCTTAATTGGCAATTAGGCAACGGTTATGCATGTTTTTGACACTATAAATACATCTTCAAATCAGTCTTCTAAACACAACAACTGATCATATTATTGCTAAAGCTTGCATACTCTCTTATTCATCATTTTCTATTCATTACATAAGTTTTTGAGAGCAGAATTCTTGACGAAAGTTGTTGCCTTCTTGAGCGTATTTATTTTACTCATATCTACTCTTAAGGAGAGTCTTGTTTTGAGTGCAAAGGGTTTTTATACACTTGAAGGGAAGTGTTAATCCCTTTTATTGTAAGAAGGAACGTTGTGATTCCTTTAGTTGAAGTCTTAAAGTGTTGTATCTTCGAGCAAAGGTTGTTCAGGCTTGTGTAACTCAAGTTCTCAATTTGTAGCGGTTTGTTAAGCACCCGTAAGCTTAACGAAGTTAGTGGAAATCTCGAGAGAGTCTCTCGGGGACTGGACTAGCCACGGGTTGTGGTGAACCAGGATGACATCGGTGCGTTCGTTCCTTATTATTTACTTATCGCACTTATTTCATTCCTGCAATTTTTTAAATTTCGCAAGTTTACGCTGTTTTTTATTATAACGCTATTCACCCCCCTGTAGCGTTAAGCGTATATTCTAACAATTGGTATCAGAGCCCAACTCTCTGAAAAACTTAACCGTTTGAGAGAAACAATCCATGGCTTCTACTCGTGATTCTTTTGCAGGAATAGGTTAAGGACAATGCTCCACCCGGCCACCACTATTCGATGGCACAAACTATACGTACTGGAAGGAGAGGATGAGAATATTCATTCAATCGAATAATTTTCATCTGTGGAAGGTTATAATGAAGGGAGAACAAATTCCAACCAAAAAGGTTGAAAATGAATGGGTTCCAAAATCCAAAGATGAATACGATGCGGATGATATCCGAAAAGTGCAGAACAATGCTAAAGCCATCAACTTATTATATTGTGCTGTAAACGCTGATGATTACAGAAAAATATCATGTTGCACAACAGCGAAGCAAATGTGGGATAAGCTGGAATCACGTACGAAGGTACGGACCAGGTAAGAGAGGCTAAAGTTTATTTTCTAACCCATGCATATGAACTGTTTCACATGAAGGAAGGCGAAAGGGTCGATGACATGTTCGAACGATTTTCAAAAATCGTTAATGACTTACATGCTCTTAAGAAGACCTTCAGGGATAAGGAACTTGTCCGAAAAATTCTCCGAAGTCTCACTCCGGAATGGCGCTCCAAGGCCGACGCGATTCAAGAGTCTATTGGCATTTCAAATGTCACCATCGACGGATTAAGAGGTAATCTTAAAACTTATGAATCTACTATACTTAACCCTCTTGTTAATGATCAAAGGAAATAAAGAATCGCCCTCAAGGCAAGCACAAGCCAACCTAAAAATAACGAGGACAGAGATAACGAGTTCGGACTCGTTATTAAGAGATTTCAAAAGTTCATGCGAAAAGAGTATGAACGAAAAGGCAAACAACAAGGAAAGTGCTATGGGTGCGGAGAAATCGGGCACATTAAATCAAATTGCCCAAATGTCAAAAAGGAGAAGAAACCCTTCAAGAAACAACGAGCATACATATCTTGGGGAGGCGACTCCGGAGACGAGTCGAGTGAGGAAGAAGAAGACGAAACCGCAAATCTTTGTCTCATGGCTCACGAAAACAATCAAGAAGAGGTATGTCAAATTTCTTCCAAAAACTTCTATTCTCTTGAGGAAATGCAAAATGCCTTTGATGAGTTGTATAGTGAATTCATTAAAGCTTCCAAAATTGTTAAGAACATTAAGGAAAATGCTTCTTTGAAAGAAAAAGATTTTGAAAAACAACTCTCTTTGAAAGAAAAGGATTTGGAAAAACTGATTTTGGAAAATGAGAAGTTGAAAGAAGAAAACAATTTTTTCGGCAAAAGAAGCGTCGACAAACCCGAGAGTTCTAGTAAAAATTGTACTTCTTGCATGCATCTAAAAGATGAGGTAGAAAGACTTAAGGGCACCTTAGATAAGTTCAATTCTTCTCATAAAAATTTGAATGAAGTTCTTGTTAATTTGAAATCGACCAAACAATGGGATAGGTTTTAAAACGAGCCTAAAGAAAAAGTTGAAGCCAAACCCCAACCACCTACGGCTCAACCTAGGACAAATAAAACAAATGTTCATCCTAGAGATAACAATCCTAGAATCAACATGCATGCTAGACCAAACACTAGAAGAAACTTTGAACATTTTAGGACACTTAGAAATGGCCTTCAACCTAGAAATAACTATTCTAGAAATGCTGCATATCCTAGAACAAATAGTAGGAGAAATGATTTTCATGAAATGCGCAATAGTCATATTGTCGAAAATAGAGTAAACAAATTTCGTCCGTCCAACTACTATCAACCTAGACGAATGCATAATCCTAATGTCATTTGTCATTATTACAATCGAATTGGACATATTGCTCCTTCTTGCTTCACTAGACATAGACACTTAACTGCATGTCAAGCACAACAGCATGTTACACCTAACTCTCAAGGACCCAAAACAGCTTGGGTACCAAAGACTCATTAATTTGTCTTGTAGGTATGTTTGAAGGGATCAAGTGTACTTTGGTACCTTGATAGTGGATGCTCCAAACACATGACCGGAGACGAAACCAAGTTCCTTCAACTAGAACACAAGGAAGGAGGAAGCGTTATTTTTGGAGATAACAACAAGGGAAAAATTATCGGCATTGGATCGGTCGGTAAGGATGAACCTTCTTCCATTAATCATATATTGCTAGTTAAAGGTCTAAAACATAATCTCTTGAGCATAAGTCAATTATGTGACAAGGGAAATCTTGTTTTATTTGATTCGGATGAATGCTTAGTTTTTCGCCGTAGCGATTTTAAAATTATCCTTCGTGGTTTTAGAATGGATAACATCTATATGGTTGATCTCGAAAATTCTTCATCTGAGTATGTAAATTGTCTTATGAGCAAAGAAGATGATATGTGGTTATGGCATCGTAGAGTAGCTCACATCAACATGCATCTTTTAAACAAATTGGTTTCACAAAATTTAGTTATTGGTCTTCCAAATTTGAAATTTGAAAAAGACTCCATTTGTGATTCTTGTCAAAAAGGGAAGCAAACAAAAGCATCTTTTAAATCGAAAAATATTGTTTCAACTACTAGACCATTGCAACTTCTTCACATGGACCTTTTTGGACCATCTCGCATTGAAAGTCTTGGTAGAAATCGTTATGCTTTTGTTATTGTTGATGATTATTCTAGATTTACATGGACACTATTTCTTGCTCATAAAAGTGAAGCTTTTCATAATTTTAAATGTTTTCTTAAACGTGTTCAAAATGAAAAGGACACAACCGTCACTTCAATAAGAAGTGATCATGGGGGAGAGTTCGATCACAATCTCTTCGCGGATTTTTGTGACGAACTCGGTATCGAGCACATCTTCTCTGCTCCACGCATACCACAACAAAATGGAGTGGTGGAAAGGAAAAATAGGTGTCTCGAAGAGATGGCCAGAACCATGCTCGATGAGGCTAAGATTCCCAAATATTTTTGGGCGGATGCCGTGAGTACCGCATGCTACGTTTTAAACAGAGTAGTCATAAGGCCAATACTCATGAAAACTCCCTATGAACTCTACAAGGGAAGGAAACCAAATATCTCCCATCTTAGAGTATTCGGTTGTAAATGTTTTATTCATAACAATGGTAAAGATAATTTGGGAAAGTTTGATGCCAAATCCGATGAAGGAATTTTTATTGGTTATTCTTCACGTAGCAAAGCACATAGAGTATTCAATAATAGAACCGAAGCTGTGGAGGAATCCCCTCATATTGTGTTTTCCGAAAATAATGCTCGCTTGGCGAGAAAGGATTCTGGTTTTGAACTTGCAGGTAGTTTAAACTCAATGAGTCCTCAAGAAAAAGTACAAGAGGAAACTCCTAAGGAAATTCAAGATGAAATCTTGGAACAATTATCGGAGGAAGCGCCACAACTGGAAAAAGAAACGAAACTGCCTAACGCGTGGAGGACAATCAAAGACCATCCTCTCGAACAGGTAATTGGCGACATTGAACAACAGGTAAGTACTCGAAACACTCTTATGAACACCTTAGGACACACTTCTTAAGAGATCACGTTCTCAATTGACCAACATCTTCACAAGGCCTTTTAGCGAAAAAGTTCTTTTCCGAATCTATAGTAAACTCGGAACTCTTGACTTCACATTGATCTAAGTCATTATTTTTTTACAAATTACTAACTTGAGCGTCGGAGACGTCTAATTCTCTTTTGCAGGTATCGCCCTAAAAGGCAATGGTGTAGAACAATCGATAGTTACAGTCAATAATCGATTATCATTCCTTTATGTCTCATGCTTACTGTGCCGGAAAATCGATTAGCAAGTATCACTAATCGATTATTTACGTCTTATGCTTATTATGACGGAAAATCAACATATTGTGCCTTGCAGGTTTTTGATGTTAATTAAATAATCAATTTTTTTTTCGTATAATCGATTACCGTCTCGGATATTCATTACTGCCTTTCTAAAACAATCGATTGTCTCATAAGTAAAATCGATTATTTTCCGAAGTCAGAAAATCACTGTGCACACTGTGTCAGAACAATCGATTACCATAATTCAACAATCGATTATCTTCAGTCAGTAATTCAAAATCTTTGTTACTGTTTGGATCCTACAAGATTCCCACAATCGATTTTGTGTCATTTCCGAGTACAATTCAAAAACTCCATAACAATCGATTGTTTCTATTCCATAATCGATTGTGTAACGGACAGTGCAATTTTTTTACCGTTTCTGACCATTTTTGCCTCTTAAATTTCTGCAGATTGTTACCTTAAATGCAATCTCATCCTTCTCATTATAAATAGGTACCATATGTCTTCAATTTCTTCACTCAAGCATCAATCTTATCTCTCAAACTTTCAAAAATCTCTCAAATTTCTTACAAAAGCTATTACTACTTATTTAAAATGACGAGCAGACACACCAAACGCCCTCGTTCCGGCAGACATGGTGCATCTTCTTCAGCTGCTCCTCCTCCTCCCAGTTTTCCTTACCAAGATGGCTCTCTTTTACGGTTCGACACTGAACCCGAGTTAACTCGATTCATGACAAAATTTGAAAAGCGTGAAATTCTTCCTCCTCGCTTTTCCACCAGCAAATATCTTTAATCCAGCGCCCCCGCTGCAGCTGCAAACATGCTTAGGGAATGCCAACTCCTTGATTTCTATATCTAACCTATCCTCACATTAATCCTCTCTTAATTCAAGCCTTCTATTCCAATCTTCATGAGGACGACGATGGTGATCTTGTGTCAAACATTAATGGAGTTGAAATTCTTTTAACCAACGAAAACTTACATTCTATTGCTCACCTTCCTCGAAGTGGGGAAAACATTTCTCTCTACATTGGAGAAGCCGGCGCCTTATTTGATAACGAATTCTCCTAAACCAAATAGGACTTGGAGCTTATGATCCTAATCTGTCCAATCGTCGTCCTACCATTACGGGCATGCTCCCCGAATATCGTCTAATTTTCTACTTCATAACCCGAGTCCTCAAACCACGCAAACATAATCATACCACTCTCTCCCAAGAGGACGCAAAACTCATGCATGCCATTATAACCCGGGCTCACATCAATTGGTGTAAGTTTATCAAAATCCACATGCTTGATGCCATCGGGGACGATAGACCACTTCCCTATGCCCTTCTTATAATGAATTTTCTTGAAGCCTCCGGGTTCAACACCTCTATCGGTCCGCTCAAAAAGGGCACCAAGAAATGGGAAATTTCCGAATCCTCCTTTCCCCATGACGGCGAACACGCGGCTCCTGCTCCTCCTCCAACTCCTCAAACGCGTCAGCCTCAAGCTCCTACACTTCAAAATATTTCCGACCAACTTGCTTCTTTGTCCACCTCTGTCAATCGATTGACATATGAGATCCATGGATATTTTGATCATATTCACTATCCATATGCTAGACTTGTCCCATATGAAGCAGTACCGGATGACGAGGCGGGAATTGATAATGATTAATGTCTTTATTTGCTTATTGTTCTATATTTTATTATCTCTTTTATGTAATCGCCTTTTTGTTAATCAATAAACATGTTATTACTTATTTTGTTTTTTTGCTAATGTCAAAAGGGGGAAGAATAAGGGCTATGCATTTAATACTTATTGGCACAAATTGAGGGGGAATCCATATGTTGAGGGGGAACTAATTGCATATATATATACTTGTCTTGGATCGTCATTATGGATTACCTAATATGCATATCCCGATTAAGGTTTGCCATTATCAAAAAGGGGAAAATTGTTGAAACACGTTCTCAAGGCACTAAACTAAACGTGTGTTCATATTTGTAGGTTTTGATAAATGACAAACGATGCGCAATTGACATATGACGAGGTCCAAGCACAAGCGCGAAAATGTCACGTAACGCAGTTCAAGCACAAGACAAACAAAGATCAAGATTAAACAAAGTTATACATGAGTCGCTCATTAATTGTGATCTTGATCCGACAATTTAACTCAAGACTTGGCTTCTCTCGTAAAAACATTTTTATCAAATCATGCATATTTAATTTAGAGCAAAATGATATTAAATCATGCATATTTATTTTAGCAAAATGATTTTTAAACTTGCCTCTAAAATCTGGACAAAGATAATCGATTATGTACTTATGATAATCGATTATGTTAAGGCAGCTGCAAGACAATCGGTTGTGTACCTTATGACAATTGATTGTGTTGAGGCAGTGTCCACAGATGTTTGAAATCGGCATGACAATCGATTGTGTACCTTATGACAATCGATTGTGCTGAGACAGTGTCCATCAGATATTTCAAAGCTACAAAATAATCGATTGTGAACCTTATGACAATCGATTGTGTTGAGGCAGTGTCTATCAGATTTTTCAAAGATACAAAATAATCGATTGTGAACCTTATGACAATCGATTGTGTTGAGGCAGTGTCTATTAGATTTTTCAAGACTGAAAAATAATCGATTGTCCATATAGCATAATCGATTGTGTAAATGACCGTTGCCAAAATATTTTCAAACTCTGTCAGATAATCGATTATAGGATTTTAATAATCGATTGTTTGAAGTAAAATCTGAAAAAGATTTTTTGAACGTTGCCAAGTAATCGATTGTATATTTCTGATAATCGATTGTGTGAAGCAAAATCTGAAAAAGATTTTTTTAACGTTGCCAAGTAATCGATTGTATATTTGTGATAATCGATTGTTTTAAGTAAAATCTGGAAATGATTTTTTGAACGTTGCCAGTAATCGATTATACGTCTTAGATAATCGATTATGCTGCGTAAAATCTGGGAATGATTTTTGGAACGATTGGAAAACAATCGATTGTGCCAATTAGACAATCGATTGTCGTAGCACAAAATCAGCAATTCTTAATTGGCAATTAGGCAACGGTTATGCGTGTTTTTGACACTATAAATACATCTTCAAATCAGTCTTCTAAACACAACAACTGATTATATTATTGCTAAAGCTTGCATACTCTCTTATTCATCATTTTCTATTCATTACATAAGTTTTTAAGAGCCAAATTCTTGACGAAAGTTGTTGCATTCTTGAGCGTATTTATTTTACTCATATCTACTCTTAAGGAGAGTCTTGTTTTGAGTGCAAAGTGTTTTTATACACTTGAAGGGAAGTGTTAATCCCTTGTATTGTAAGAAGGAACGTTGTGATTCCTTTGGTTGAAGTCTTGAAGTGTTGTATCTTCGAGCAAAGAATGTTGAGGCTTGTGTGACTCAAGTTCTCAATTTGTAACGGTTTGTTAAGCACTCGTAAGCTTAACGAAGTTAGTGGAAATCTCGAGAGAGTCTCTCGGGGACTGGACTAGCCACGGGTTGTGGTGAACCAGGATAACATCGGTGCATTCGTTCCTTATTATTTACTTATCGCACTTATTTCATTCCTGCAAATTTTAAATTTCCGCAAGTTTACGCTGTTTTTTATTATAACGCTATTCACCCCCCCTCTAGCGTTAAGTGTATATTCTAACAATTAAATTAAGTCTCTGTTATGGATCTTAATCATACAGACCTATTCAGACTCATTAAGTGGTTGTGAAGTAAAAAAAACAAACACTTAATGATTAAGATCTGAATCATTAAGATTCAGACTTTAAATACAAACGCACTTAATGTCTGAGATCTGATTATCCAAGATTCAGACGTCTATTAAGTGCAAACAAATGAGGCCTTAAGAAAAACTATAGTTTTAAAAAGAAATCCAATAAGATAATGGAACTCAAATCCAGCGGAAAGAAATACATAATTGGTACATTATATCTCTTGACGTGTACAATACTCCTTAAACTTTAAGATCCTTTGAGGTGATGATCTCACATACCTAACAATTTTTCTAATACGTTTAACAAAATTTAAAACCATCTCGTATAATTATATTAAGTATGTGAGTCATGCACCTCACATGAAGATGATTTCCACTCATCAAATTAGTTTTTCAGATATCTAAATGTTTAGACAATTATTTGATCGTTACATCATTAGAAGAAGAATTATTAATCTTAACAGTGAATACCTTGTCTAATTTTCATTCAAGTAAACAATTACTAATAACTTTCGCCATCTCCTCACCCTTATGACTAGAGATAAGGATAAAATTTAGTATTCTTTTATGCAATATCCAATCTCTATCAATAAAGTGACCAGACAGAAATATATAATTTATTCGCTGCCAAAGTTCATATGTCGTGATAAGGCAAATTTTTGGTTTTACATCTCTTAAAATTTTCAATAGTTTTAATCTCTCTTCACCATAAACTTGAAAACAATTGCTCATAATTGTTCTACAAGAAGGAACATGAAACAAATGTTGGGAGGTACTAATAAATTTTTTGAAGTTTTTCTTTTCAACAAAATCAAAAGGTAGTTCCGCTGTAATTATCAGCTCAACTAAGGCCATGCTAACTAGTTCTTGATCAAATTTTCATAGAACTCCTCCTTCTGTTGCCCATCTTTTTTTAAAGACAATTGCGTTTGAGTACTATAAATATTATATGGCATTTTTGGATACTTCTTTAAATGAGTATTCAAGAATATTGTTCCATTCAATCGTGCATCGGTCTGATAATTACGACCACGATATTTACACTTTGCTCTAACAGCTCTATTTCTATCTTTGAACTTTTTAATATGATCCCAAGCTTCTGATATTGATTGTGTGAATTTTTATCTTTTGGACCTTGGCTAGTTTCGGTGGCAGTAACAACGATGGCCGACGGATGAGCAGATAAAGTCAGAAGAGAATAAGAATATGGGAGCAACAACTTAGTGTAGGAAAGTGAAGTGAATAAGTGTTGAAACACGTTCTCAAATCGCTAAAACTAAACGTGTGTTCATCTTTGTAGGTTTTGATAAATGACAAACCGACGCGCATGGAACATTGACATATGCCGAAGTCCAAGCACAAGAGAAACAAAGAACAAGATCAAGTAAAGCAACGAAGATATACATGAGTCGTTTTATATTGTGATCTTGATCCAACAATAGATTCAAGTCTTGGCTTCTCTCGTAAAATCATTTTCATCAAACCATGCATCTTTGTTTTAAAACAAAATGATTTTCAAACATTTTCATTTTAGCCAAAATGAATTTTAAACATGTCTTTCAAATCTGGACAGAAATAATCGATTATGTTTTTTTAATCGATTATGTTAAGACAGTGTAAACCGGAATTTACAAAACAGCAAAATAATTGATTATGTCTTTTTGATAATCGATTATGTTAAGACAGTGTAAACCGGAATTTACAAAACAGCAAAATAATCGATTATGTAATATGATAATCGATTATCCTCTTTATTCAAAATATATTAAAAATTCCGCAGAGGTCAATAATCGATTATCCTATATAGCATAATCGATTATCCTATATAGCATAATCGATTATTCACTGACCGTTGCCAAAGTATTTTTAAACGCTGAAAGATAATCGATTATGCACAAGGCAATAATCGATTATGCTAGCATAAAATCAGCGTCTGATTTTTGAACGTTATCAGGTAATCGATTATGCAATTTGAATAATCGATTATTCTAGCTTAAAATCTGCATATGATTTTTGAACGATTTGCAGATAATCAATTATGCAAATCAGATAATCGATTATTCTAGCACAAAATCAGCAATTAGTGATTGGCAATTAAGCAACGGTCTTTGGGTCTTTGAGGACTATAAATACACCTCAAAACCACTTTTTTAAGTACAAAAACTGATTACAATTCTTGCTTAAGCTTACATACTTTCATATCAATCATTGCATATTCATTTCATAGTTTTTGAGAGCCAAATTCTTGACGAAGTTGTTGTGTTCTTGAGCGTATCAATTTTGCTCATATCTACTCTGTAAGAGAGTCTTGTCTTGAGTACTAAGTGTTTGTATACACTTGAAGGGAAGTTCTAATCCCTTGTGGTTGTAAGAAGGAAAGGTTAGTTCCTTCACGTGAAGTCTTGAAGTGTGGTATCTTCGAGCAAGCAATTGTTGAGACTTGTGTTCTCAGTTTGTAACGGTTTGTTAAGCACCCGCAAGCTTAACGGAGTTAGTTGACACTCGAGAGAGTCTCTCGGGAAACTGGACTAACCACACGTTGTGGTGAACCAGTATAAGTTCGGTGTGTTCTCTCCTTACTACTTTATTTACCGAACTTATTTTACTCCTGCAATTTTAATTCCGCAAATTTATCTTGATTTTTATTAAAACGCTATTCACCCCCCTCTAGCGTTAAGCGTATATTCGAACAATTGGAATCAGAGCCTGTCTCTCTGAAAGACTTAACAGTTTGAGAGAAACAATCCATGGCTTCTACTCGTAACGTTAATGCAGGACTAGGTGAAGGACAATGCTTCACAAGGCCACCACTCTTTGATGGTACCAATTACACTTATTGGAAGGAGAGGATGAGGATTTTCATTCAATCAAACAACTTCCAATTGTGGAAAATTATAAAGAATGGAGAACAACTTCCCACTAAAAAGGTTGGAGATGAACTCGTCCCAAAGTCGGAAGACGAATACGATATGGACGATATCAAAAAGGTGGAAAATAATGCAAAGGCCATCAACATAATGTATTGTGCTGTAAATCCCGAAGACAATCGGAAAATCTCATGTTGCACCACGGCCAAACAAATGTGGGACAAACTAGAGATCACTTACGAAGGTACGGATCAAGTTCGAGAAGCAAAAATTGATTTTCTAACCCATGAATATGAATTGTTTCATATGAAGGAGAATGAGAAAATAGATGATATGTTTGAGCGATTTTCACAAATCGTAAACGACCTTCATGCTCTCAAAAAGACATTTACAGATAAGGAGCTTGACCGAAAAATTCTACGAAGCCTTACTCCGGAATGGCATTCCAAAGCCGACGCTATTCAA
The DNA here is from genome assembly GCA_034376525.1 of Nicotiana benthamiana. NCBI lineage: Eukaryota > Viridiplantae > Streptophyta > Magnoliopsida > Solanales > Solanaceae > Nicotiana > Nicotiana benthamiana. The sequence goes on along the minus strand of CM067340.1, from coordinate 50,696,822 downwards.
GAATTGATCGGCATTACAAATGTCACCATAGACGGACTTCGAGGTAATCTCAAAACTTATGAATCTACTATTCTTAACCCTCCTTTGGATGATCAAAGGAAAAGAAGGATTGCACTCAAAGCGTCTACGACTCAACCTCAAAACGATGAGGATTCAAGTGATGAGGATATCGAGTTCGGACTCGTGATCAAGAAATTCCAAAAATTTATGCGGAAAGAGTTTAAAGGAAAGCGGCCAAGTGGACCACTCAAATGCTATGGATGCGGAGAAGCTGGGCACATTAAATCCAACTGCCCAAATAACAAAACAGAAAAGAAATTCGCCAAGAAACAAAGAGCCTACATCTCTTGGGGAGGTGACTCCGTGGATGAATCAAGTGATGGAGAAAAAGATGAAACCGCTAATCTATGTCTCATGGCACACGAAGAAACTCAAGAAAGAGGTATGTGAATCTCCTTCTAAGAAGTTTTTTTCTCTTGAAGAAATGCAAAATGCCTTTGATGAATTATATGGTGAATTTATTAGAGCTTCCAAAACCATAAAAGAATTGAAGAAACAATTTTCTTTGAAAGAAAAATATTTGGAAAAATTGACTCTCGATAATGAGAAGCTAAAAGAGGAAAATAAGTTTTATGGCAAAAGAAGCGCCGATAAACCCGAGAGCTCAAGCAATGGTTGTACTTCTTGCAAATCTCTAAAAGATGAAGTAGAAAAACTTAAGGGTACCTTGAATAAATTCAATTCCTCTCACAAAAATCTAAATGATGTTCTTGTAAATTTAAAATCTACTTAACATGGCATAGGTTTCAAAAATGAGTCTAAAGAAAAAGTTGAGACCATCCCTCAACAACCTAAGGCTCAACCTAGGCAAAATAAAATACATGTTAACATTCATCCTAGAAATAATAATCCTAGAATCAATATGCATCCTAGATTAAGCACTAGAAGAAATGTTGAGCAATTTAGAACACCTAGAAATGACTTTCAAAAATTGCAACCTAGACATACTCAACCTAGAAAAAATTATCCTAGGACCGCTATATATCCTAGAACAAACACTAGAAGAAATGTTGAGCAATTTAGAACACCGAGAAAAGATTTTCAAAAATTGCGTCAAAATTATATTGTCAAAAATAGAGTAAATGAATTTCGACCCTCCAACTATTATCATCCTAGAAGAATGCATAATCCTAACGTCATTTGCCATTATTGCAATCGAATAGGACATATTGCTCCTGCTTGTTTTACTAGACACAAACACTTCACTGCATGTCAATCACACCACCATTTTGCACCTAACACACAAGGACCCAAAACAGCTTGGGTACCAAAAACTCATTAATTTGTCTTGTAGGTGTGTTTGAAGGGATCAAGTGTACTTTGGTACCTTGACAGCGGATGCTCTAAACATATGACTGGAGATGCATCAAAATTCCTTCAAATAAAACCCACGGAAGGAGGAAGCGTTGTATTTGGAGACAACAATAAAGGAAAAATAATCGGCATCGGCTCTGTAGGTAAGACCGAATCCTCCTCTGTTAAGAATATCTTATTAGTAAAAGGGCTTAAACACAATCTCTTGAGCATAAGTCAATTATGTGACGAGGAAAATCTTGTATTGTTTGATTCGGAAGAATGCTTAGTTATACGCCGCAGTGATTTTAAAGTCATTCTTCATGGTATTAGAATTGATAATATCTATATGGTTGACCTTGAAAATACTTCATTAGATTATGTGAAATGCCTTATGAGTAAAAATGACGACATGTGGTTATGGCATCGTAGAGTAGCTCATGTCAACATGAATCTTTTAAACAAATTAGTTTCACAAAATTTAGTAATTCGTCTTCCAAATCTAATATTTGAAAAAGATACTATTTGTGATTCTTGTCAAAAAAGGAAACAAATAAAAGCCTCTTTTAAATCTAAAAATGTTGTTTCAACCTCTAGACCTTTACAACTTCTTCACATGGATCTTGTTGGACCATCTCATATTGAAAGTCTTGGTAGAAATCGCTGTTCTTTTGTAATTGTTGATGACTAGTCTAGATTCACATGGACGCTATTTCCTGCTCACAAAAGTGAGGACTTTCAAAGGTTTAAAAGTTTTCTTAAACGTGTTCAAAATGAAAAGAACACAACTGTCACTTCCATAAGAAGTGATCATGGGGGAGAGTTCGATCATAATCTCTTCGCGGATTTTTGTGACGAACTCGGCATTGAGCATACTTTCTCTGCTCCACGTACACCACAACAAAATGGAGTGGTGGAACGGAAAAATCGGTGTCTCGAAGAGATGGCTAGAACCATGCTCGATGAGGCAAAGATTCCCAAACATTTTTGGGCGGATGCCGTGAGTACCGCAAGCTATGTGTTGAACAGAGCTATCATAAGACCAATACTCATGAAAACTCCCTATGAACTATGCAAGGGAAGGAAGCCTAACCTCTCCCATCTCGAGTTTTTGGTTGTAAATGTTTCATTCATAATAACATAAAAGATAGCATAGGAAAGTTTGATGCAAAATCTGATGAAGGCATATTTATTGGTTACTCATTGCATAGTAAAGCATATAGAGTTTACAACAACCGCACTTCAACTGTCGAGGAGTCTCCTCATGTTGTATTTTCCGAAAATGATGCTCACTTGGTGAGAAAGGATTCTTGTGTTGATCTTGCAGATTCTTTAAACAAAATAAGTCTTCAAGACAAGGTACAAGAGGAAAATCCAAAGGAAATTCAAGATGAAATCTTGGAACAACCATCGGAGGAAGCACCACCACAGGAGGAAGAAACGGTGCTGCCCAATGCCTGGAGGACATTCAAAGACCATCCTCTCGACAAGGTAATTGGTAACATCGAACAAGGGGTAAGCACTCGAAACACTCTTAAGAACACTATAGGACACACTGCTTTCGTTTCTCAAATGGAACCCTCAACCATTTCCGAAGCAATTGGGGATGAGCATTGGACCTTGGCAATGCAAGAGGAGCTTAACCAATTCAAACAAAATGACGTTTGGGAATTGGTGCCAAGACCCGATAATCACACCATAATTGGTACGAAATGGGTTTTTCGAAATAAATTAGATGAAAACGGTATAATCACTAGAAACAAAGCTAGACTTGTAGCTAAAGGATATAATCAAGAATAAGGAATTGATTATGAAGAAACTTATGTGCCCGTAGCACGGCTAGAAGCTATTCGTCTATTACTTGCTTTTGCCTCTTCTATGAATTTTAATTTATATCAAATGGATGTAAAGAGTGCCTTCCTAAATGGGTTTATTCAAGAGGAAGTATATGTTGAACAACCCCCGGGTTTTGAAGACTTTAAATCTCCCGATCATGTCTTCAAACTTAAGAAAGCCCTCTATGGTCTTAAACAAGCTCCCCGAGCTTGGTATGAACGCTTAAGCAAATTTCTTTTGGACAATGAGTTCATTAGGGGGAAAGTTGACACTATACTCTTTATTAAGAACAAAAACAATGACACCTTATTTGTTCAAATATATGTAGACGATATTATTTTTGGTGCTACTAACAATTCTTTGTGCAAGGAATTCTCTGAATTAATGACAAGTGAATTTGAAATGTCAATGATGGGTGAGCTAAACTTCTTCTTGGGGTTGCAAGTGAAACAAATGAAAGAGGGAACTTTCATTTGCCAATCTATATATTGTAAGGAGTTGCTAAATCGTTTTGAAATGAGCAACGCCAAAGCAATGGCCACTCCAATGAGTACATCCGACCATCTTGACAAAGATGAGAAAGGTAAGGAAGTAGACACAAAGAAGTATCGAGGTATGATCGGATCCCTTCTTTATCTTACTGCAAGTAGACCGGACATCATGTTTAGCGTGTGTTTATGCGCTCGATATCAATCATGTCCGAAGGAGTCACACCTAACTGCGGTAAAACGAATAATGAAGTATCTTGTTGGAACTATAAATGTGGGACTATGGTATCCCAAAGGTTCTTCATGCCAACTTGTTGGCTATTCCGATTCCGATTTTGCGGGTTGCAAATTGGACCGCAAGAGCACTAGTGGCACTTGCCATTTGCTCGGTAGCTCTCTAGTTTCTTGGTTTAGCAAGAAACAAGTAAATGTTGCGTTATCCACAACCGAGGCTGAATATGTAGCCGCGGGGAGTTGTTGTGCTCAAATCCTTTGGATGAAACAACAACTCTCGGATTATGGTCTTAGTATCAATCATATCCCTCTTCGATGTGATAATACTAGCGCCATAAGCTTGACGAAGAACCCTGTTCTTCACTCAAGAACAAAACACATAGAAATTAGGCATCACTTCATAAGAGATCACGTTCTCAAAGGTGATGTCGAAATTGAGTTTGTTGAAACCAAATATCAATTGGCCGACATCTTCACAAAGCCTTTAGAGAAAGAGTCCTTTTTCCGAATTCGTAATGAACTCGGAATACTTGACTCCACGTTGATCTAATACATGCATTACATTTTTTCTTTTAACGATCACTAACTTGAGCGTCGGAGGCGCCTAACTATTTTTTGCAGGTATCGCCCTAAAGACAGGGGGAATTCTCGGGCACTGGTGATAAATAATCAATTTTTCTTAGTCAATAATCGAATATTACTTCTTTATGTTTTGCGATTATTCTGCTGGAAAAATAAAATAATCGATTATACAAATACTACAATCGATTATCTAACAATCTCGGCTTTGCAGGAATTTGGCGATCATATATAAAAATCGATTATCAATGTTACTAATCGATTATGTTGAGGTTCAGTTTTACAGGTGTTAAGCCACTGTGTAACAATAATCGATTATTGAAAACTGCGTAATCGTCTTACCGTCTCGATTTTTCGTTACTGCACTTCCTGAAATAATCGATTATCTCCAAAACAAAATTGATTATTCCCCGAGTCCGTAAAACACTGTACACTGTGTAACAATAATCTATTATCAAATTCCAGTAATCGATTATCAACGGTCAGTTCTTCAAAAATGTTACCGTTTTTGACCGTTTGGCACTACAAATCTGCAGCTTTTGTTCAATAAATGCCCTCAATTCCTCAAATCTATAAATAGGTGCTTCCACCCTTCAAATTCTTCACTCCAACATCACTCCTAGCTCCTAATATTCTTCCAAAGTCTTCAAAAATTTCTGCAAAGGCTCTCAAATTTCTTTTTAAATGACGGGCAAGAATTCTAAACGACCTCGTTCCAGCAAACATATTGCCTCCTCTTCCATTGCTCCTCCACCCGTTCACTGCTATAAATACGGATCTTATTTACGGTTCGACAGTGAAGCCGAACTTATTCGTTTCGTCGAAAAATTTGAAAATCGAGAAATCCTTCCTCCTCGATTCTCCACTGACCAATTCCTTAGCCACATCGCCCCTCCATCCGCAGCAAATATCCTCATGCAAAGTCAACTTCTTGAATTCATATATCTTTAATCCCCTTACATTCACCCTTCTCTAATTCGTGCCTTCTATTCCAATCTCGGGAAGGACGAATATGGTGAACTTGTCTCGAGCATCAATGGAGTTCCAATTCTTTTAAATGAGGAAAACATGTAAGTCCTCACTAAACTTCCACGAAATGGGGAAGACATTTCACTCTACACTAGGGAAGAAGGTGCTTTATTTGATGAACAACTCCTTTTCAACCAAATTGGCATTGGCGAATTTATTGCAAGTCCGGAGCATCGTCGCCCAACTATTACGCACATGCTCCCGGAATATCGTCTAATCTTTTATTTCATATCCCGCGTTCTAAAACCGCGCAAATTCAATCATACGACTCTCTCTCATGAGGATTCAAAACTCATGCACGCAATTATCACCGGGGCTCGCATCAATTGGTGCCAGTTCGTCATGACTCACATGTATGATGCAATTGGGGACAATAAGCCACTCCCCTATGCTTTTGTCATAATGGCTCTTTTTCAAGCTTCCGGTATCGACACCTCCGTCGGTCCTCACAAAAAGGAAACATTGGGAAATTCAAGAATCTTCATTTCCCAATATCAGTGAACATCCGGCTCCTCCTCCAACTCAAAGACGTCGTCCTCAGGCCCCGTCCGCTGCTTCCCTCCAAACCATTTCTGAGCAACTTGCCTCTTTGTCCACGTCCATGACTCGTATTGATAGGAATGTCACCCGATTATCCCATGAGCTTCATGGATATTTTTACCACGTCCGCTATCCCTATGCCCAAGTTGCCCTTCCGGAAGAAGTGCCGGATGCGGACGCGGATGTTAATGTTGACAATGAATAATGTCTTGTCTATTTTTTTCTTGCTTCCATTATGTATCGGTTGAATAATATTATGTATTTTTCAATATTGTTTCCTCAATAAAAGTTTATTAATTTTTGCTAATGTCAAAAGGGGGAAGAATAAGGGCTATGCACATTAATACATTTTGGCATAAATTAAGGGGGAACTAATAAATTGAGGGGAAACTCATTCACATATTATAAGTGTCTTGGATTGTCATTATCAATTATTTAATATGCATATCCCGATATTGGTTTGCCATTATCAGAATGCGGGAAATTGTTGAAACACGTTCTCAAATCGCTAAAACTAAACGTGTGTTCATCTTTGTAGGTTTTGATAAATGACAAACCGACGCGCATGGAACATTGACATATGCCGAAGTCCAAGCACAAGAGAAACAAAGAACAAGATCAAGTAAAGCAACGAAGATATAATGAGTCGTTTTATATTGTGATCTTGATCCAACAATAGATTCAAGTCTTGGCTTCTCTCGTAAAATCATTTTCATCAAACCATGCATCTTTGTTTTAAAACAAAATGATTTTCAAACATTTTCATTTTAGCCAAAATGAATTTTAAACATGTCTTTCAAATCTGGACAGAAATAATCGATTATATTTTTTTTAATCGATTATGTTAAGACAGTGTAAACCGGAATTTACAAAACAGCAAAATAATCGATTATGTCTTTTTGATAATCGATTATGTTAAGACAGTGTAAACCGGAATTTACAAAACAGCAAAATAATCGATTATGTAATATGATAATCGATTATCCTCTTTATTCGAATTATATTAAAAATTCCGCAGAGGTCAATAATCGATTATCCTATATAGCATAATCGATTATTCACTGACCGTTGCCAAAGTATTTTTAAACGTTAAAAGATAATCGATTATGCATAAGGCAATAATCGATTATGCTAGCACAAAATCAGCGTCTGATTTTTGAACGTTATCAGGTAATCGATTATGCAATTTGAATAATCGATTATTCTAGCTTAAAATCTGCATATGATTTTTGAACGATTTGCAGATAATCGATTATTCAAATCAGATAATCGATTATTCTAGCACAAAATCAGCAATTAGTGATTGGCAATTAAGCAACGGTCTTTGGGTCTTTGAGGACTATAAATACACCTCAAAACCACTTTTTTAAGTACAACAACTGATTACAATTCTTGCTTAAGCTTACATACTTTCATATCAATCATTTCATATTCATTTCATAGTTTTTGAGAGCCAAATTCTTGACGAAGTTGTTGTGTTCTTGAGCGTATCAATTTTACTCATATCTACTCTATAAGAGAGTCTTGTCTTGAGTACTAAGTGTTTGTATACACTTGAAGAAAAGTTCTAATCCCTTGTGGTTGTAAGAAGGAAAGGTTAGTTCCTTCACGTGAAGTCTTGAAGTGTGGTATCTTCGAGCAAGCAATTGTTGAGACTTGTGTTCTCAGTTTGTAACGGTTTGTTAAGCACCTGCAAGCTTAACGGAGTTAGTTGAAACTCGAGAGAGTCTCTCGGGAAACTGGACTAACCACACGTTGTGGTGAACCAGTATAAGTTCGGTGTGTTCTCTCCTTACTACTTTATTTACCGAACTTATTTTACTCCTGCAATTTTAATTCCGCAAATTTATCTTGATTTTTATTAAAACGCTATTCACCCCCCTCTAGCGTTAAGCGTATATTCTAACAATAAGGGCAACTCCAATCTTGCCTCCATCCCCCATAATGGAGGAAACAAATTGGGGCATTTTGCTCCAACCCTCCCCCATATTTGTAATAGTAATGGGGGATGAATAGTGTTCCCTCAAATATGGGGGTACACTATTCATCTCCGACATAATTATTTACTCATATTTTATTATTATTTTACTTATTTAATCTTTTATTTTAACTCTTTATATATATTAATTATGTTATGTAATATCTCTATAATATTAATATTATATCTTAACTTTAGCGTATTATTTTGATAAACCAATTTTTGTGCATTTATTATTTTTATGTAAAATTATCCTTATATAATATGTATTAATTAATTTTGTATCGCAATTATTGCACTTTTATTTGAATTATCAATTTATTATAATAACTGCTTACAAATTATATTATTTAAAATCTTATGGAATTATTTTAATTATAGAAATTGTAAATGAATAAAAATAAAAGACGGAATTTGTTTAATGGAAATTAAAAATGAAACTGAAATGAAAGATAATAATAAAATACTGAAGATAAAGAAGAATATATATGTAAAAAAGGAGGGAAATGATTGGAGTAAGTTGTCCCCAAATGAAAATTTCCCCATTTTGGAGAGGAACAACGGAGGCAAGGTTAGAGATAGCCTAAAGTACAAAAATCTAATGAATCCTCTTCGATAACATCTATGAGTTCTCATTTCTCAATTAGTCAATTACCTATTAATGGTACTAGGGCCACTGGGCTAGTTGACTAGGGGTCCAAATTGGGTCTCAAGAGTCCATAAATTCCAGTCCATAATACATAATTTTTTGAACACGTTAATAATAATAATAATAATAATTATTATTATTATTAAATATCGCATAGTTTGATTTTTTGGTTAACCGAACAAACGAGGCACCAAAATCATAAACCGCAGCGAATACCAAAATTTAATAATTTGTCAATTGCACGCCGATCGAATAACTGATTAAACCAAAATCAAACAACTAAAATTTACGGTTCGACCGGTATTATGACCATCCGTATCTTCTGGTCTATAATCAAGGAATATGGTTTGTTGATGGAAGACATAGGATACATCATCATAATATGATTTCTAGCTTTAGTATTTGACTCATTTAATCCAATTAAAAATTACAGCAACCTCTGATACTCATACTTTTCCTGGTATTTCCTTGGTAAGGACATCCAAGACAAGGTATGGGTGCATCAAACTTATTCCAAAGATCTCTTAGTTTAAAAAAATAGTCAACAACAATCAGTATTCCGTGAGCCGGAGAGTAAATCTCCTTATGAAGATATTGAATCCTAGCACCATTCACTTTGTCAAACCTCTTTTTCAAATCTTCTCAAACTATGTGTGCACTAGAAGTATAAATTATACTGTTCAACAGACTTGATCCAACAATTCGTAATCCATGACGAGACCACAACATTCATCTTCTCCCAGAGGTCATGATATTTAGGTTCAAACCTAGATTTAAGAAATCGACAATCTACAAATCCTAGTTGACTCTTACCAAGTAATCCAATACGCAAAACTCAACTACAAAACGCATAATTTTCGGAACGAGTCAATTATAGAGAAATTAGAGAGATACCTAGAGCGTTAGTTGGTTGCAGGTACAACAGGTGGTTGTGATCGAGCGCTAAAATGGTACTTATGGACACATTAGCTATAACAGGAGCTTCAACTACAACTATGATAGGAGTAGTACTCGTTTCTATCTCGGGCCACCATAGAGATTTGAAATTGAAGAAAATGAAAGAAACCCTAGCTTCGATCTAACTCACTCGAGTGCAATTCAACTAGCAGATGGAGGAATCGACTTCTACATTCGAGATATCAAGCTACTAGCTGCCAACGATCAATATCGGATGCTTTGATACCATGAAAACTTTCATGGATTAGGGTTCAAAACTTGAACGAGACAAATGAGAGAGAAGAGCTAAGAGTTCATAGAGAGAATACTCAACAATTTGAAAATATAGGCTGCTAGAGAGAATACATATTTATTGGCCAAAAGATCATAACATTGTAATATAAAAATCAACTTAACCATGAATTCTTGAAAAGGCACTTGAACAACTTTTTCCTTCTTGTAGAAGAAAATGGACATAAGGAAAAAATATAATTTCTCTCGACGAGGTATTATAGACAGAAAATGGAGCTAAAGCATGTTATGTCTATATCAGGCTTAATGTAAAATCTGAAATAGATACAGAAAATAAGAAATATAAAAGGGTGCACTGCAAATGCTTTGTGTTAATAATCTCGTATTGATTATTATAAATCTAATGTTCAGTTAATTTTTTTATTGATCATTCAATTTTATTGATCATTCAATATATTGTTCTTGTTTTTCTCTAAGTGAATAAATATATATTGTCCTTAACAACTTTATTTAGCTTTAGAATTGAGAAAATCCAACGGGCAATTGAGCTAGTGATAAAGACCAATTATAATAAGGTGGACATTTAACACTATCAAGGGAATAACGTATAGAGTATAGTAACAAATTGATGTGGTTTGATGTACCATATTTCGTCTCTTTATTTAATTTGAAAGCAAAAAGATTAAAGACAAAATAGAAAAAATCTTTATTTATCTCAATGAAATAATTCTGGCAAACCGAAAAGAGTAAACAATTACTATAAATCCTATATAAGTATTATTTTCCCACCACACTTTACTTTAAACCATAACAATTCATTAGATCCTTCTCCATATAAATCATTTTGCCCGAAACATTATTGTGTTCTATTTTTCTTCAATTGATGAATATACTTTCTTGGTGCTGGCTTGGGTGAAAGTTTTTGAGTCAACCTTGAGGACGACACCGAAGAATGAGGAGCTAATCGCGACTTAGTGCCAATCTTTTCTTTCAAATGCGATGCTAATTTAAAATTATGGTTTAGTTTGGTTGAGATTTCAGGAGCAAGATGTTCTGTTGGTGCAGATTTAGGAGCAATGTTGGATTTAGGAGCAATGTTAGATTTAGAATGAAGTGGTTTTGTTACCTTAGGCATAAGGGTAGTGAATGATATTGAAGGAAATTTACTTAAGATTCTATGAGCCGAATGTGGGGAAAGACGTTTAATTGATGCAGGCCGAGGTGCTAATTTTGATTTAGAAAAAGATGTTTTAGATATCTTAGGAGTTGAAAGTGGAGTTAGTTTTGAAGACACATGAGAATGAGGAGCCAAAGAAGATTTAAATAATGGTTTTGGTGGAAGGCTTTGTTTACATGGGATTTTGGGAGTCAAATGTGTTGGAAAATATCTATTTGGTGCATGCCTAGGAGCAAATTTGGATTTTGATGGAGATGTTATTGTCACCTTAGAGGTTGAGTGAGGAATTTGCTTTGAAGAAAAGAAATGAGAATGAGTAGCCAAGATGGAGTTGGATGTGTGCTTTTCAATTGGCTTTGGTGCTATTTTTGGAGAAAGATTTTGTTTAATTGAACTTTTAGGAGCCAAAAGTGTTGGAAAATATTTTCTTGATGCAAGCCTAGGAGCAAATATAGATGAGTGAGGTATTTGTGTCACCTTAAGGGTTGAGTGAGGAGTTGGCTTTGAGGACACATGTACATGAGGAACCAAGATTGATTTAAATGTGCTCTTTTTAGTTGGCTTTGGTGTTGGTTTGGGAGGAAGGTTTTGTTTGATTGAGCTTTTAGGAGCCAAATGGTCATAAACTTGTTTATTTGGTGATGAGGCATCCTTATATTTAGGAGACAAGGAGAGTGCAATTTCAAATGAAGTTGCAAAAGTGAAGAGAAACAAAGCTGCAAAGATGGAATATATGTAAAACTTTCTCATTTTGCTCTACTATGTAAGATTTCTTGTAATGGCTATATTGAAATGTTATGACTTGTGTGTCATATTTATAGGTAGACAAATACGTGAACAGACAGGCTTTCGAATAAGTCTAGATTAAACTCCCTTAAAATTTAATGAGGTAATTAAGTAACTTTAAGTTTAATGAGAAATGTATTATCATTAATGTTTAACAATTTTAAATTAAAGATGAAAATGAGTTACAATTGACACCAATAATTCGTTACACATAATTTCTAGTTGGGAAATTTTTTTTTTGTGGGGAGGGGGGGCTCAATTTTAGTTTTCCATATTTTATATACCATACAGTTTCATTTATTTGAAAATTTTAATTTTATCATGACACAGACTAAAGAGTAAAAGCTTTAGCTTATATCCATTAATAATGTATTTTTTTTTACACAATTAGGTAACTGATTTTTGTTAGATTTAAAATAAGAATTAGTAACCGGAGAAGTAAAGCAAATAATATGATGTAATAGGTTTATTTGCATTAATTTTAATTTACATTCAATTTAGAATACTGGAATAATAATAAAACTAAGAAGAATGTAGTAACATCAATATGCAAAAAGTCAATCCAGAAAAAGCAGCGTATAATAAATACCTACAAACAACCCAGAAAACCTGACGAGTTAAAAAATTGCTAAACAAAACAGCACAGCAGATTGGGCAGCTAGTTGTCTTGGCTAAGCTGCAATGACTCATTTGCTTTTAAATTGCGTTATGTGCTACCGTTATTTCGATTTAATTGTGCAGTCCGAATGTATAGACGGAAAGGTTAAATATAAAAATATGTGAGAAATGATAAAATTTGGCTATAAAAAGAGTTAATTTAACTTCGGTCAACGTTTTGGGTAAACGAATCCGGACCCGGACCCGTGATTTGGCGGTGCCGGAGGGTCCGGATAAAAGTATGGGACTTGGGCATATGCCCGGAATCAAATTTCGAGGTCCCAAGCCCGAGAAATAAATTTTTAAAAAAATTTATTGTATGAAATTGTTTCAAGGAATTTGAAATGAACTTTGATTAGAACATGATGGTATCGGGTCTGTATTTTGGTTCCGACACCAGATACAGGTTTTATATATGATTTAAGACGTTTCTGAGGAATTTGGTGAAAAACGAATGTCATTTGACGTGAATCGGACCTAAATCGCAAAAACTGATGTTTCACGATGTTTGAGAAAATTCTTTGATTTTGAGGTTTAATTCATTGTTATTGAGGTTATTTTGGCAATTTGGCGATTAAGTTCGTATGATATAATTGAGTTAGTACGCATGTTTGGTTAGGAGCCCCGAGGGCTCGGGTGTGTTTCGGATGTGTTCCGGAAGGTTTTAAACACTTAAAACGTTTCAAGTTTTCAGCTGTTGGCTTTCTGATATTTCCTTCTTTGCGTTTGTTGGAGGACCCTCGTGAACGCGATTTGTTAATTGTGCTGAAAGAAAATTCCTTCTACGTAAACGCGTAACATAGGTCACGAACACGAAGCCTTGGTGGGCCTTCCCTTCGCGAACGCGGTCCTAACCACGTGAACGCGAAGGCTAATTGAGCCTGGACACAGGGTGGGGCGTTTGTCCTGCGCGAATGCGATCCATTGCACACGAACGCGAGGCTCGGGGAGTTTCTTCTCCGCGAATGAAAGAACAGGCCTAACCCATCGCGAACTCGATGGGCCTGTCGCGAACATAATGAGTATTTTTGCCTAGTTATTTTAAAAGACCAGAAACAGTAGCATTTTGGGATTTTAACAAAACCTCATAACTTCTTTATCTTAACTCCAAATTGGATGATTTTTGAAAGAGGATTTCATCATCAATTCATAGGTATGTAATCCTAGACTCATTTTCTTTAACTTTCATTAATACCCATTAAATTTCTAGGCTTAAATTATGTGATTGAGAGTAGAAAATTAGGAATTTGAGTAGAGTTAGGTTTTTTGATTTTTTGAGAATTTGACCTCGTTTTGGGGCCGAGTTTCAAAACAAATTGTATATTCGGGCTCGTGGGTGAATGGATGATCGGGTTTTGGTCCGAACCTCGTATTTTGACCAAGCAGGCCCGGGTCAATTTTTAACTTTTTGGGAAGAATTATTTAAAAGCTACAATTAAGCATTAAAATTGGATTGTTTTGCGTTTATTGATGTTATGAAGTCGATTATGTCTAGATACATTTTATTTGGAGCCGAATTCGAAAGGAAAGATTGTGATTGAGGATTGAATTGGTCGTGGAAGTTCGAGGTAAGTGTTCGGTCTAACCTTAGCTTGATGGATTAGGAGTTGTGTCCTATTTTTTATTTGCTTCTTGTTGAGTATGACGTATAGATATGGCGACGAGTAACTATACGTTGGTGTCGAGCATGACCGTGCTTCTTACATTGATATTTGTTGTATTCTTAAATGATTCTACGAATGCTTTAATTGGTGATTCTCGATATTGAGCAAAGATTTAGTCTATCTCTGTTGTAATTGCTTATGATTGAGCATTGGCGATAATTGAGATATATGGGAGTTGAGTTAAGATTGGTTATAGCTGATTCTATATACTTTTACTATTGAATTCCTTTGACGGGATAGTATAGTTTATTGATGATCCCTTGCCGGGACTCGTGATATGGTTGAGTTTAAAGTATATAAATATATTGGATCAGGTTGCACGCCACAACAACGGTATATATATTGGATCGGGTTGCATGCTGCAATAATGTGATATATATTGGATCGGGTTGCACGCCGTAACAATGTGATATATATATATATATATATATATACACACACACACACACTGCAACAATATTATAAATGGATCATGTTATGCGTCGCAACAGTGTTATTATAGCTTTGATGTAGATTTTGAATTTCTTCTCTCATATTTCTCGCTATTGCTGCTGGATTTGATGCATTCCCTGAAGCATGTACCCCTTCCCATTTAAACTGTTTATTCCTTGTTTACCTTCCGCCAAATATATTATATAATTGCATAGGTTTATCTAGAGTCTGGTCCTAGCCTTGTCACTACCTCGCCAGGGTTAGGTCAGGCACTTACCAGCACATAGGGTTGATTGTGCTGATGCTACACCCTACACTCTGTGCAGATACCTGAGCAGCACTAGGACAGTAGCACTTGGGGAGCCAGCCTGTAGTCCACAAAGATCCCGAGGTAGTCCTGTAGGTGTCCGTGGCCCGGGGTATCTTCTATCTGCTTATATGTTTTGTTTTCATTTGTATCCGTGACAGACTGTATTTATTGTATTCAGAAATTTGTATGTAATATTCATAGACAGTCCGTAAATGTTGTGGTGTTGGTTTCTAGGCAGACGCATGTTGGCATTTTCATATTTATTTTGGTATTATATTAGTCTAAGTCTTCCACCTAATTTTATTTTTCGCTATTATATAAATGTTGATCATCTGTGACTACAAGTTGTTTAAAAGGACTAAACTGCAAAGAGTTAAGATTTCTAAATTTCGTGGCTTGCCTAGCTTCCACGAGTAGGTGCCATCATGACTCCCGAGGTGGGAAATCCAGATCGTGACAAGTTGCTATCTAAGCTATAGGTTATAAAGGTTTCACAATTCACAGACAAGCTTAATAGAGTTGGAAGGGTTGGTACAGAAACGTCTGTATTTTATCACCCAGAGGCTACAACATTAGGAAAAACTTCACAATTGTTCTTTATTGTCGTGCGATTTGGTTTCTTAATGCTAATTGAATTTCTACTTTGTACTTTCGTAGATGGCAAGAACACACACTTCCTCATCCACGGCTCACCAGCCCGAGCCCCCAGCAGCAGCTCCCAAGAGGGAAAGAGGGCGAGGCTGAAGTCGTGCTAGAGGCCGAGGTAGGGGCAGAGTTTAGCCCCGAGCAGCAGCAGCACCAGTATCGAAGCCTCAGGTTAATTTTGATGATGAGGTTCCAGTTTAGCGGTTCTGGTGGGCCCAGCTTAGGTTCCAGATGGGCTTATTGCCACCCAAGTTCTCTAGGATGCTCTAGTCCGTCTAGTGGGCCTTATGGAAAGTGTCACCGAACAGACTTGCTTCTTGTAGCACCAGCTGTCTCTCAGGCAGGACGAGGAGCCCAGACTCCCGCTACCCGCACTCTGGAGCAGATGGCTACCCAGTTTCAAACTCCAGTAGTTTAGCCAGTTGGAGCAGCTTAGCGGGGTGGGGTAGCTCTGTTGGCGCAAGAACAGGTGAAGTTTTGAAGAATGAAAAATTAACTCAGTCATGGACCAGGTGCATCTTGTAAAGCACAGTCATGGTCAACCTATACATGTGAGATGCACGTGAAGGAAAAAAGTCCTACTGATCAAGCAGCAATAACTCATGATCTGATCGAAAAGGTTACATGTTAGATAAGGAGAGAAGGTATCGTTATATTAAGAGAACAAAATCCGGATAAAAGATAGTGTTGGAGTTTGAGATCTTCAAGGACTCAACTACGATAGAGGATCAGCAATTGAGTCCCAATCAAACTCTGATTGCTAACCTATTAAATGATAGTGATTATTCTCTTTTATAGGTATTGCACATACGCAAAAGTTAAACTAAATTGAGAGCAAAAGAGCAAGGAGTTTTTGTAAGCAATTTATGTGAGATTTGAGTATGCACTCCTGAAGCTACTTGAACGAGATAGAAGAACCAGTTCCATCGTGTCTTTCTTTTATTCTAGTTTGATTGTAGTAAAAGGTTTAAAGTTTTACCTTTCAGCTTTCATAGAAGCAATTTATAGGTATTTAGTGTTAAAGTTATAAGCTAACTTGAAGTTGTCGTAACAGTTGAGGCTGTATGCTACAACGAGATTAGAGTTAATCCTTATATTTACAAAGAGTTTTTGTAAATGTTATTTTCACTCAGTGATTTTAGTGGAAGTTTGGGAAAATCCTACTGAGTAGTAGGTCGTATTTTTTTACCTTTTGAGCTAGGTGTTTTCCACGTAAAAAATCTATGTGTTCTTTATTTTATGTACCTATTATTTTGCAAACAATAGTAGTTAAGAAAACTTAGAAGAACCATGTTCTTATAGAGCAAAAATTGGGTACCATCAAATCACCCCCCGCTCTTGTGTGGTATTGACATTTATAACATCAATTGGTATCAGAGCGGGTTATCCTTGAGAGGCTAACACCTTATGAACAGATCAACATGAATGCACCACTTGGGAACTGGGAAGGACAATCCACTGGTAGGACTCCACTTTTCAATGGTCAGTACTATTCTTGGTGGAAGAACAGGATGAGAGACCACATCATAGGAGAAGACTATGAACTCTGGGACATAGTCACTGATGGCCCTCTGGCAACTATTAAGAAGACTGCGGAAGGAGTAGATGTGCCAAAAATAAATGTTGATTGTACTGCTGAAGATTTGAAGAAATGAGAGAAAAATGCCAGGGCCAAGAAATGGTTTGTGTGTGGACTAGGTCCAGATGAGTACAGTAGAATTCAAAGTTGTACCACTGCTAAGGAAATTTGGGACACTTTGCAAGTGGCTTATGAAGGATTACCTCAAGTGAAGAGGTCTAGAGGAACACTACTGTATTCTCAATATGAGAATTTCACTACAAAAGAAGGAGAAATCATCCAAGATATGTATAGAAGGTTCACTATACTGACAAATGAACTTAAGTCTCTTGGAAGGATTATTCTTGAAGAAGACAAGGTTGAGAAGATCTTGACAAGGGTTCTACCAATCTCTTGGGAAAAAAAAATCACTGCTATTCGGGAATCTAAGAATATTGCTACCCTCAAGTTGGATGAACTAATTGGAAACCTTACTGCCTATGAATTGAGAAGGCAAACTATGAAAATGGATGCTCACAAGAAGGAAAGAAGTCTGGCTCTCAGAATTTCCGAAGATTTAGATGTGGAGGATGATGAAATGGCTATGATCATAAGAGACTTCAAGAGAAAAAGGTTCTTCAAGAGGAACAACCTTCAACAAACCAAGGGCTCCTGAGAAACAGACCAATGATGGTTACTTCAAATGTGGCAAGACTAATCACATGATCAAGAATTGTCTTCAATGGGAGATTGAGCAGAAGAAGGAAAGGACTGAACGAAGGAACATGTTCAACCATGAAGGAACAAAGGGTCAACCAAGGCTATGGTTGCTGCATGGGGAGAATATTTAGATGAAGACTCGGAAGATGAAGCTGAAGATGAACAAGCACTTATGGCCATTGGAGAATCAGATGATGAACAAGAGGTAAGTATCATTCATCTCAAAGACAAGATTAAATTTCTGTCTAAAGAAAGGTTGGTTGAGCTATTGCTAGATTTCATTGATGAGTCTGATATTATTAATAATGAGAAGGAAGGTTTGTCTAGGGAATGTATGGTCGTAAAAGAAAAATGCAAAAATCTAGAGTCTAAGGCTAACGAGAGTGATAGAAAAAATGCTGAGTTAAAGAACCAGCTTCTTGAACGTAACACCAGTGTCGTAGAACTTAGGTATGAGAACCTAAAACTAAAACTATGAACATGTAAGAAGGAAGCTTATCACACATATCTCACTCTAGAGGAAAACTTAGGAAAAATGAAGGATGAGTTGTATAAGAAGGATGGGTTGATTAAAGTCCTAAAAGAAGATCTACGGAAGGTAAAATATGAACAAGAAAGAAGATCTACGAAAGGTAACATATGAACTAGACAGAACTTGCAAATGGAACAAGGCTCCTGATGCACTTTCTTCGTTACAAGAATACCACAATAGCAACAAAAGAGAACTTGGCTATGGGACTCAAGTACCATAGTGGGACCCTAAACGCAAGTACCTCACACATCCTGAGAATAAAATCTGCATACACTGTGGAAAGACTGGTCATTATAAAAATAAATGTAATGCAAAAGAAAAGGTCAGTCAAAAGAACAAAGCTTTGTTCAAGAGAAAAATAAGTTGCCTGGGTGGGCAAGAAGGAATTTGATTCATACTTTTGCCTATATAAAGGGACCCAAACTAGTTTGGGTTCCTAAGACTAACCCCTGATTTCTTTTTGCAGGTCTAGGTGAAAGGAAGTAGACAAATACGGTACATGGATAGTGGCTGCTCCAAACATGTGACTGGAAGCAAGGACTAGTTATTTTCACTTGAGGACTTAAAAAGAGGTGATGTTTCCTTTGGTAATGAGAAGAAAGTTGAGATCATTATGGTTGAAAAGGTAGGTAAGACAAATTCTCACTACATTGAGAATGTATACTTGATAGATGGCTTGAAATACAGCCTAATAAGTGTGTCAAAACTGTGTGACAGAAGTAGCCTTGTGGTATTCATCTCTACCAAATGCTTTATGATTAACCTTACCACTAACAAGATTGTTTTGTAGGAAAAAGATTTAACAATATTTACACTGTAGATTTGTCCACTCTTTCAGAAAATGAACTCACTTTCCTAAGTGTGTTGGTAAATGATCCCACCATATGACACAAAAGGCTTGGTCATGCCAGTCTGAATCAGCTAAACAAATTAGTCTATAAGGACTTGGTGATAGGGTTACCTAACATCAAGTTCAAGGAAGACAAAGTTTGTGAGACATGTGCAAGGGGGGGGGGGGGGCAGATAAGATGATCCTTCAAAAACAAGAAAATGGTAAGCACAACCAAGTCGTTGGAACTGGTCCATATGGATCTTTGTGGTCCAATAAGAACCATGACCAGAGGTCGAAAGAAATATGTAATGGTACTTGTTGATGATTATTCTAGATTTACCTGGGTATTATTTCTAACATCTA
The DNA here is from genome assembly GCA_034376525.1 of Nicotiana benthamiana. Taxonomy (NCBI): domain Eukaryota; kingdom Viridiplantae; phylum Streptophyta; class Magnoliopsida; order Solanales; family Solanaceae; genus Nicotiana; species Nicotiana benthamiana. The sequence continues at coordinate 50,677,272 of CM067340.1, read as the reverse complement.
AAGATGAAACATTTGCCATGTTTACAACTTTTGTTAGAATAACTCATAAATAGTTAGGAAATCAACTTGCATCTATTAGGTCTGATCATGGAACTGAATTTAAAAATGCAAAGTTTGTTGAATACTATGATGAAAATAGTGTAGATCATAACTTCTCTGCCCCTAGGACTCCTCAACAAAATGGAGTAGTTGAAAGAAATAGCAGGACCCTTGAAGACATGGACAGGACCATGCTTCTTTCTAGTAAACTACCCCACAGCTTCTGGACAGAGGCTATAACACTGCATATTACATTATCAATAGATGCATGACTAGACCTCTTGTAGAGACAACTCCCTATGAGTTAGTTAAAGGGAGAAAACCAAACATATCCCATCTTAGGGAATTTGGATATAAGTGATTTGTGTACAATAATGGAAAAGACTCCCTAGGTAAGTTTGATCCCATAAATGATGGGGGAGTATTCTTGGGATATTCTTCACATAGCAAAGCATATAAAGTGTTCAATAAAAGAACTTTGTGTGTAGAAGAAAGTATGCATGTAGTAGTTGATGAAACTAACATTATTTATGATAGTTAGGAACATGAAGATGGAGCCATTGGATTGGTAAAGGATTTGACTGAATCCTCAGCACAAGTTAAAGTGGCAACAAAAGAAGAAACGAATGATGGAACATATCCTTCCATTAAGGGCAACATGACAGGGGGAACTAATCAAGGAGAAATTGAAATAAACTCCCTAAAAGAACATGTTTATGACCTTGTTCCTCAGCAACAGAACATAGGAGAAACATCTAGCAGAAACGAGTTGGTGGTGAAACCTTACAAGTATCAAAGTTCTCATCCCATTGAGAACATTATAACTGATCCAACATATGGAGTCAAAATTAGATCACAATTAAAGAATTTGTATGCTTTTGATGCTTTTCTATCTCTTATTGAACTTAAAAATGTTGTTGAGGCTTTGCAGGATGCATATTGGGTGAATGCAATGAAAGATGAACTCAATCAATTTGAGAGAAGTCAAGTTTGGCATCTAGTTCCAAGACCCAAGGACAAATCAGTCATTGGTGCAAAATGGGTCTGCAGAAACAAACTTGATGAAGATGGAACAGTCACAAGAAACAAGGCAAAGATGGTGGTCTAAGGTTACCGCCAAGAGGAGGGAATAGATTATGATGAAACATTTCTCCCGTTGCAAAACTAGAGGCAATCAGACTCCTCATAGCCTTTGCAGCACACATGAAATTCACTTTTCAACAAATGGATGTCAAAAGTACCTTCGCGAATGGATACCTGAAAGAAGAAGTGTTTGTGAAATAACCTCCAAGTTTTGAGAGCAAGGAATGTCCTGAGCATGTATACAAGTTAGACAAGGCTCTCTATGAATTCAAGCAGACTCCAAGAGCATGGTATGAACGACTATCCAAATTTCTACTAGAGCATGGCCATAAAAGATGTAAAATTGACAGCACCTTATTCTTATGGGAAAAAGGTAAGGATCTCCTTGTGGTACAAATATATTTTGATGACATATTCTTTGGGGCCACCATTGATAAACTAAGTAAGGACTTTGTAAAATTGATGGGGAGTGAGTTTGAAATGAGTATGATGGGTGAGCTTAACTTCTTCTCAGGCTTACAGATTAAAAAAATGTCCAAATGGAACCATGATCCATCAATAGAAGTATATAAAAGAGCTAATCATAAAGTTTAAAATGGAAGAATCAAAAGAAATAGACACACCTATTGCAACTACCATTAAATTAGACGTTGATGAACCTGGTTCATCAGTTGATCAAAAGTTGTGTAGGGGTATGATAGGCTCTCTCTTGTATCTTACTGCCAGCAGACCTGACATCGTTTTCAGTGTAGGGCTTTGTGCTCATTTTCAAGCCAATCTAAAAGAGTCTCACTTGAATGCTGTCAAGAGGATACTAAGATATCTGAAAGGCACCACTTATTTGTGTCTTTGGTACCCCAAAGGTTGTAATTTCAATTTAGTAGGATATGATGATGATGATGATTATGCATGATTCCTAGTGGATAGAAAGAACACTTCAGGTATGGCACACTTCCTTGGTTCATGTCTTGTTTCATGGGCTACTAAAAAGCAAAATTCAGTGGCCTTATCTACTACTAAAGCTGAGTATGTTGATATTGTCTCTTGTTGTGCTCAATTGATATGGATCAAACAACAGTTGGTCAATTTTGGCATTGAAGTTGGTTGTATTCCTATATTCTGTGATAACACTAGTGCTATAAGTATGACAAAGAACCATGTTCATCATAAGAGGACTAAGGACATAGATGTTAGACACCACTTCTTAAGAAATAACTATGAGAAAGCATTGATCTCTATAGAAGTTTTTGCTATTGATAAACAAATTGCTGACATCTTCGCTAAAGCATTGAGTAGAAAAAACAAGGGGAATACGTTCGAATTAGGGATGATTAAGATCACCTAATAGGTCCATCTCAAAATGCACAATGAAAAAAATGAAAAAAATTTAAAAAAAGAATTTTTTTTGCTAGGAATTCTAACCTTGTGTAAATATCTAGATTAATTCTTACTCAGTTTCATACTTTAATTAGTATACTCCTGTGATATGTTTATATATGACTCACTAATCTCTTACAATATTTTCTCTATTTTGGCAGTTGAAGCATGTTCAAGAGAGTTCTATATGAAGAACCTGGTTCATCAGTATGAGTTCATATGAAAGCTTAGGTATTTTTTCTATACTCTGCACAATTAGAAAGATTAATAATTCAATCATGAGCAGAAGTATACCCGTCAAATTACTAGAAAATTCTATCCGTTGAGCATTGAACCAGTTCTGTCCATCTAGAACTCTACAACTGTGATTTTTGCCTAATATCTAGGGAAGCCAAATAATCATTTAAATTTTGGAATTTCAGTTGGATTAGACTTCTAATTGACCCCTGAAAAAAATGTCATTACTTAATAAATGTCTAATTCTCTTTAAATACACACCACATCTCCAGTCTTCTTCATTATTCTAGAACCGTAAAAAATACTTCTTCAATTCTAATTGCCTTCTTCTCCAAAATTCTCAAATTCCCTCAAGAAACTAACAATCATGTCTAACCCACAAGATAATCCTGGCACTCCTCCACCACCATCTCTCTCAAATTCATCTTCATCTACTGTACCCAGTGTATCTACACAACTTAGGTTTCGAAGGCAGAAAATTCTTGCTCGTAAATCTGTAGCATATAGGGCTATGAAGAAGGTTCTAATTAAGTCAAGTGAAAGAAATCCCCGCTCCAAATTCTAACTCTTGCCCTAAGTCCGAATCCTTTCAATGCACGACTAAGGGAGATAGACATGGGTGTTCTGACTATGAAAAGACTATAGAATCTCCTTCTGGGGTAAGTTCTTCTGTGGTTGAAATCTTAGATCTATGTTTGTTCTGCCTAGACCCATTGGGGATATTGAGTTGCCTGAGATGAGTAGGAGTGGAGTTAAAAAAAGTTCTGAAAAAGAAAAAAAAAGAGGGGGTGCATGTGTGAAGAGAGAGGAAAAGGGAAGGGAGCAGTTCTTGCTATATGTGGGGTTGCACAAGATAGATTAGATGAAAATGGCATAAATCTAGGGGAAGTGGTTATGGGGAAGCAGTTGAGCGGTTTGTTCATCTTAGCAAACAAAGAGATGAACCTGTTTCATCTACTGAGGAAACCTTGGTTGATCTACTAAAAAGGCTGGGGCCAGTTATGACCCAAAGAAATGTAGAACTCCCATACCAAAACCCCCAAGTGTCCCTAAGACTTCTAAGAAAAGAAAGGCTTCATCCCCTACACCTCCTGCCTCATCATTTCCAAAGGGTAGAGCCACGAGAAGTAGGGTGAAACAAAGTGAGGTTGATCTGTAAAAAGCTTTAGAAGAAAGTAAGAAATAGAAAATTGCTAAGGGAAAAGGAAATATTGCAGAATCTTTAGAGGTTATTGATGATTAGGAGATGGAACTGGTTCATCAAGAGGGGGGTACATCAGTGGAGGTTCCTACCCCAAAACCCAAAAAGCCGAAGACTTCCTCAAAGAAGTTTTCATCAGTGTCAAAGGTTGTTGAACCTAAAGTAGACCAGAGGACAAAGTCAGTAGTGAAAGGAAAGAAAATGAAAATTACTTAAGAAGATGATGAATGGAGTGGAGAAGAAGAAGACCATGGTGACCAGGACAGGCTTGTCAAGTTTAGCAAGAGAAAATTCTGAAGGATAGACGGTTGAAGGACCTGGTGGAATCAGGAATGATGAGATTAGTGAATTCTTTAGATATACAAGGTTGGAAGGACGTGGACTTTGAAATGGATGGTAGGCTGGCCAGAAATGAACTGATTGAATTTATGGCCAATGCTGTTATTAAGGATGGAGTTGTCACTAGCTTGGTGAAAGGAGTCAAAGTGAAGTTTGATGCACACAAACTGGGTGACACCCTCGACATACCTATTGAAGGGTATGATGACTATACAAGGAAAAGGTGGCCATGACTTGATTTCCTCCCTACTGCTATTGAAATCACCAGGAGGTTCTGTGATTCTGATGAAGTGCCTGAAGCCAGAATTGTGCAGAGAAGTAAAATGAGGCCGGACTACAAAGTCTTGTTTGAATTTATCAACAAGTGCTTATTGTCCAAATAGGAGAGAAGGAACACTGCAAATTACATGGACCTAATTCTTATAGAGTGTTTGGTAAGAGGAAAGCAAATCAACTGGCATGATTTCATTGTCAAGCTGCTAGACAGGGTCATAAATGGATACAAGACTCATGCTACTCCCTATTGTTTCATTCTGACTACAGTTCTGGATAGGCTGCATGTGTCTCTGAAGAAATGGGAAATGGCCTCTAACAAGGAACAGTTTGGCGTCAAAACTTTTCTTGCATGTGAGTATTAATGAACCTGGTTCATCTCTGAGGACACCTATCAACAACAAATTTAGGACTTTGGTTCATAAATGTGCAGCTAAGGATGCTGAAATTGCTAGGCTCCAGGCTCATGTGGTTAAAGTGGGAGCTGAGAAGGATGGTCCCCGACTAGAACTTGCAAAAGAAAAAGAGAAGAATGATGGAATTCTTCAGAACATGTTGAATCTTCTCCAAACTCAACCCTCCAGTTCCTCCAAGCCTTAGGACTCATAGGTTCTGACTCCTAAACTAGTTCTAGTACCCCCCCCCAACCCAGATTAGGGATTTTTCTATTTTTGCTCATGGTTTGAATGTTTATTTTGTGTGGTTTCAATGTGGAAACATATCTCTATCAATGAAAACTGTTATTTTCTCTTGCTCAATAATTATTCTGACCTTGATAGTTTAAATATGTTTGTTTGATTATTGATGATTGCACCATGATTGCACCTATAGTTTCCCCGGTGGCAATGAGTACTTATTAAAATCTAGGATTCACACTGTGTATGCAAATTTTTGATGATGCCAAAAGTGGGAAGAGATATTTTGGTTTACTCATTATTCCGAAATAAGTGATATATATAACCTAATTAACTTGGTCCTTGATGATAAGTAAAATTACTAAGTTAAGTGTTATTGGTTAAGCTGAGTTCTTACAGTTTCTTTGATCAGTAAAACGTACAGAGTTTGTCATCATCAAAAAGGGAGAATTTGTTGGCCCAACAACATGTGAAGTTTTGAAGAATGACAAATGAAATCAGTCATGGACCAAGTCCATATTGTGAAGCACAATCAAGATCAACCTATACATGTGAAATGTACATGAACGAGATGAGTCCTACCGATCAAGCAGCAATATCCCGTGATCTTATCGAAAAGGTTGCATATTAGATAAGGAGAGAAGGTCTCCTTATATGAAAAGAACACAATCCGGATAAAAGATGGTGTTAGAGTTTGAGATCTTCAAGGACTCAATTACGATAGAGGATCAGCAATTGAGTCCCAATCAAACTCGGATTACTAACCTATTAAATGACGGTTATTGTTTATATGTATTGCACATATGCAAAAGTTAAACTAAATTGAGATCAAAAGAGCAAGGAGATTTTGCAAGCAATTTATATGAGATTTGAGTGTGCACTCCTGAAGCTACTTGAAAGAGATAGAAGAACCAGTTCTATCGTGTCTTTCTTTTATTCTAGTTTAATTGTAGTAGGTGGTGTTGTACCTTTCAGCTTTCATAGAAGCAATTGTATTAGGTACTTAGAATGTTCAAGTTATAAGCTAACTTGAAGTTGTCGCAACAGTTGAGGTTGTGTGCTACAATGGGATTAGAGTTAATCCTTAGGTTTACAAAGAGTTTTTGTATATGCTATATTGGCTTAGTGATTTTAGTGGAAGTTTGGGAAAACCCTACTAAGTATTAGGTCATGGTTTTTTCATCTTTTGAACCAGGTATTTTACAGGAAAAAAATCTCTGTGTTCACTATTTTATATAGTTATTATTCTACAAATAGTAGCAGTTAGAATACCTAGAAGAACCAGGTTCTTCTAGAGCAAAAATTAGATACCACACAAAACCCCTATGTGGTATTAACGTTTAGAACATCAAGCTCAGACTGGCGATAAAGTAGCCATATCTGTTGATGCTTTGTAGATATTGGACAGGTTCACTAAGCTCTTCACTACTACTTTCAACGATGAATCTACTAAGGATCCCTAGGATTATCCATACAGTTGTTATGAGGTTCTTAGGAACCTGGGGATTGTTGAGAACAACAGGGTCGATTTTGCTACATTTCGCTTGTCTAGATCTGGCAAGACTTGTGGATAGATTATTTCTTGGCTAGACTGGCCGGATCACCAGCCTTGACTTGGGAGCAGTTCACATAGCTATTTCTGGAGAAGTTTTTCCCCATTACTCATAGAGAGGACTATCGGAGGCAGTTTGAGTGCCTCCAGTAGGGTTCCATGATTGTTACCCAGTATGAAACCAGACCAAATATCTCCTTCTGAGGATTTATATGGTAGGTAGTGTCAGACTCCGGTAGGATGGTTTGATCTGGGAGAGGATCGGTAGTTGGGTATAGATATAGTTCAGGAGGCCTTGGACAAGGTCGGGATTATTCCAGACAGGCTTCGTACAGCTCAGTCCAGGGAAAAAGAGTTATGCCGACCGCAAGGTTTGAGATTTGACATTCATGGTCGGTGAACGAGTTTTGCTTCGAGTGTCGCCTATGAAAGGCGTGATGAAATTTAGGAAGAACGGCAAGCTTAGCCTTAGGTTCATTGGTCCATTTGAGGTTCTTGAGCGAGTGGGAGAGGTAGCTTATAGAATTTCATTGCCACAGAGCTTATCAACTGTTCATCCATTGTTTCATATGTCCATGCTCTGAAAATATCATGGCGATCCATCCCACGTGTTAGATTTCAGCATACAAGGACTTGTCTTATGAGAAGGAGCCGGTGGCTATTCTAGACCGGCAGGTTCGTCAGATGAGGTTGAAGATTTTTCCTTCTGTTCGTGTCCAGTGGAGAAGTCAGCCTCCTAAGGAATCGACCTGTGAGTCCGAACCCGATATAAGGAGTTGTTATCCTCATCTTTTCCCCGACTCAGGTACTTTCTTCTTCTGCTCGTTGGAGGAAAAACAGTTATTTTTGAAGTGGAGAATGTTAAATTGAATTCTATGCTCTGAGGCCTTGAAAACCTCATTTAGCGTCACCTGGATTTGCGTACGTAGTCTAGGCACATAGCCTGAAAGTTTAAATATTAAAATATGTGAAAAATGATAAAATTTGGCTATAAAATGAGTTAACTTAACTTCCATCAATATTTTGGGTAAACAGACCCGGGCCCGTTATTTAACGGTCCTGAAGGGTCCGTAGGAAAATATGGGACTTTGGCGTATGCCCGAAATTGAATTCCGAGGTCCCAAGCTCGAGAAATAAATTATTAAATAAAATTATTTTCTGAAATTATTTCAAGGAATTTGAAATAAAATTTGATTAGGACATGATGGTATCTGGCCCGAATTTTGGTTTCGGTGCCCGGTATAGGTCTTATATATCATTTAAAAAGTTTCTGTGAAATTTGGTGAAAAACGGATGTCATTTGACGTGAATTGAACCTAAATTGCAACAATTGATGTGTTAAGAAGTTTGACAAAATTCTTTGAATTTGAGGTCTAATTCGTTATTCTTGAGGTTATTTTGGCGATTTGATCGCACATTTAAGTTCGTAAGTTGTCATTGAGTTAGTACGTATGTTTGGTTAGGAGTCCCGAGGTCTCGGGTGTGTTTTCGATGTGTTTTGGAAGGTATTAAACACTTAAAAAGTTGCAGGTTTTAAGCTGTCAGCTTTCAGGTATTTCCTTCTTCGCGTTTGCCGGAGGACCCTCACAAACGCGAAGTGTTAATTGTGCTGAAGGAAAATTCTTTCTACTCAAAATCATAACCAAGGTCGCGAACGCGAAGCCTTGGTGGGCCTTCGCTTCGCGAACGTGGTCCTGGCCACGCGAACATGAAGGCTAATTGAGCCTAGGCAGGGGGTGGGGCATTTGTCCTACGCGAACACGAGGCTCGAGGAGTTTCTTCTTTGCGAATTCAAGCCGTCTTTCCGAACGCGAAGGCCTAGTAGGACTAACCCATCGCGAATGCGATGGGCCTGTCGCGAACGCAATGAGTATTTTTGCCCAGTTATTTTAAAAGACCGGAAATAGTAGCATTTCGGGATTTTCACAAAAACGCATAACCCGTTCATCTTAACTCCAAATTGGGTGATTTTTTAAAGAGGATATTACCACCAATTCATAGGTATGTAATCTTAGACTCATTTTCTTCAATTTCTATTAACCTCCATTATATTTCTAGGCTTAAATCATGTGATTAAGGGCAGAAAATTAGGGATTTGGGTAGAGTTGGGGACTTTTGATTATTTGGGAATTTGACCTCGTTTTGGGGTCGGGTTTTAAAATAAATTGTATATTCTAGCTGGTAGATGGATGGGTGATCGGTTTTTATCCGAACCTCGTATTTTGACCAAGTGAGTCCGGGGTCAATTTTTGACTTTTTGGGAAGAATGATTGAAAAACTATAATTAAGCATTGAAATTGGATTATTGAGCATTTATTGATAGTATTATGTCGATTATATCTGGATATATTTGATTTGGAGCCGAATTCGAAAGGAAAGGCGCTGTTTGAGGATTGAATTGCTCATGGATGTTCGAGGTAAGTGTTTGGTCTAACCTTAGCTTGAGGGATTAGGAGTTGTGTCCTATTTGCTATTTGCTTCTTGTTGAGTACGGCGTATAGGCATAATGACGAGTATCTATACATTGGTGTCGAGCATGACCGTGAGTCTTAAATTGATATTTGTTGTGTTCTTAAATGATTCTATGGATGCTTTAATTGGTGATTCTCGATATCGAGTAAAGATTTAGTCTATTTCCATGGTAATTGCTTATGATTGAGTATTGATGATAATTGAGATATGTCGGAATTGAGTTAAGATTGGTTGTAGCAGATTCTCCATTACTGGGACGTATATACTTTTACTGCTGAATTCCCTTGCCGGGGTAATGTAGTTTATTGATGACCCCTTGCCGGGACTCGTGGTATGGTTGAGTTTAAAGTATATAAATATATTAGATTGGGTTACACGCCGCAACAATGATATATATATATATATATATATATATATATATATATATATAAATTGGATCGGATTGCACACCAAAACAATGTGATATGTATATTGGATCGGGTTGCACGCGCAACAATGTTATATTGGATTGGGTTGCAGGCCACAATAATGTGATATGTATATATATTGGATCGGGTTGCACTCCGCAACAATGTTATATTGGATCGGGTTGCACGGCGCAACAATATTATAAATGGATCGGGTTGCGCGGCGCAATAATGTTATTATTGCTTTGATGTAGATTCTGAATCGCTTCTCTCATAATTCTCCTTATTGCTGCTGGATTTGATATATTCCCCGAAGCATGTACCCCCTCACATTTAAACTATTTATTCATGTTTACTTTCTGCCATATATATTATATAATTGCACAGGTTTATCTGGAGTCTGGTCCTAGCCTCATTACTACCTCATCTAGGTTAGGCCAGGCACTTACCAGGACATGGGGTCGGTTGTACTGATGCTACACTCTGCACTCCATGCAGATACCGGAGCAGCACTAGGACAGTAGCACTTGGGGAGCCAGTCTTCAGTCCACAGAGATCTCGAGGTAGTCCTGCAGGCGTCCGCATGCCCGATGTCTCTTCTATCTGCTTATATGTTCTGTTTTTATTTGTATATGAAACAGACTGTATTTCTTTTCTTCAGACATTTGTATGTAGTATTCTTAGACAGTCCATGAATCTTGTGGCACCGGTTTCTGGGTAGAGACGTATGTTGGTATTTTCATATTTATTTTGGTATTTTATTAGTCTAAATGTTCCGCCTAATTTCATTTTCCGCTATTATATAAATGGTGATCACTTGTTATTACAAGCTGTTAAAAAAGACTAAAATGAAATAGTTAAGATTTCTAAATTTCGTGGTTGCCTAACTTCTACGAGTAAGCACCATCACGACTCCCGGGGTGGAAAATACGGATCGTGACAAGCTATGGTTTGTAATGTTTACTGTATGGGTCAAAACCTGACCTCATGACGATGAATGAGATCGACGCATCTATTAAAGTCTATTTATGGCTAATAAATGGTATGGCAATTTATTCACAAGATTATCGGGTAATTATCCAATTTGACAACTAAAGCCACGGCCTGGCCGTCCTCAAGAGAGCGTCCCATCTATGTGGTCCCAACTCTTTTGCACCAGCTGGCAGATCTCCTAGCTATAAGTACTAAGAGAAAGAACCCGAAAAGAGGGGCTGCTTCTTCTTCTTCTTCACATCTCCTTCTAAAAGAGGAGTGAATACATCATTATAAGGCTCTGAACCTCTCCATGAAGAGGCAGACCAAACCAATATCATTAATAAAAGATCTTCATCCTCCTCCCTTTAGTCTATAACTGGCTTCTCTTATATTTTATTCCTTTAGTCTTTGGATTTATTTTGATCTGCTATGATTGGCCCTCCATTTATTTTGAGTGTTTTATGCTTCTAAAGTAAATGGAAACTTTGAGCAAAACAAATTGGATCCGTCTGTGGGGATTTCATAGCAGAATCGCGTAGTTTATCCTTAGACCAGAAAGGAAGAATGAACATCCTAGCTCAAACGAGCCCAAGCGGCGTATCGGGTCATAGGAATTCAAAAAACTCGAGAAGAGCTTGCTTCCACACCCTCTCTTCTTCGAGCGAAGGGAAGAAGAAGTAGAAGAAGCAGATCCCCCGTCTCTATGGGAGAAATGAGCTCAAGGTACCTCACCCCATTTCTTTCCATATGGGACCCTGCCGAAAAGGAGGACAACATAAAAGTGTACCTCAAAGCAATTCGTCAATACGAGCGAGCCGGGCAAGAAAAAGCACAAATGCAAGCTAGGAAAGATCTGAAACCAGAAGCAAATCCCAACCCCCAGCACGAAGAGGGTTATGTGGGAAAAATCACAAAGGTTCAACTGCGGTTGAACGTCAGCACGGGCTACGCACCTTCAAATATTATAAAAGTTCAACTACGGTTGAACGACAATTCAGGCTATCCGCCTTCAGTTCAGGCTATGCGCCTTCGACACAGGCTACGCGCCTTCAAATATTATAAAAGTTCAACTACAGTTGAACGGCGATTCAGGCTATGCGCCTTTAGTTCGGGCTATGCGCCTAAGACACAGGCTACGCGCCTTCAAATATTATAAGAGTTCAACTACGGTTGAACTGCGATTCAGGCTATGAGCCTTAGATCAGGATATGCGCCTTCAATTTTTATAAAGATTCAAATACGGTTGAACAACAATACGGGCTATGCGCCTTCAGTACAGGCTATGCGCCTTCGACACAGGCTACCCGCCTTCAAATATTATAAAGATTCAACTACGGTTCAACAACAATACAGGCTATGCGCCTTCAGTTTAGGCTATGCGCCTTCGACACAGGCTATGTGCCTTCAAATATTATAAAGATTCAACTACGGTTGAATAGCAATACAAGCTATGTGCCTTCAGTTCAGGCTATGCGCCTTCGACACAGGCTACGCGCCCTCAAATATTATAAAAGTTCAACTACGGTTGAACGGCAATTCAGGCTATGCGCCTTCAGTTCAGGCTACGCACCTTCGACAAAGGCTACGCGCCTTCAAATATTATTAAAGTTCAACTACAGTTAAACGGAAATCTAGGCTATGCGCCTTCAGTTCAAGCTATGCGCCTTCGACACAGGCGACGCGCCTTCAAATATTATAAAGATTCAAGTACGGTTGAACAGCAATACATGCTATGGGCCTTCGACACAGGCTACGCGCCTTCAAATATTATAAAAGTTCAACTACGGTTGAACAGCAATACATGCTACGCGCCTTCATACAAAGATTCAACTACGATTGAACTGGGACTCAGGCTATGTGTCTTCGACTTCAAATATTACAATGGTTCAACTACGATTGAACGAGAGTTCAGGCCATGTGCCTTCGACTTCAAATATTACAATGGTTCAACTGCGGTTGAACGACAGTTCAGGCTATGTGCCTTCGACTTCAAATATTACAATGGTTCAACTACGGTTGAACGACAGTACAGGCTATGCGTCTTCGACTCAGGCTGTGCGCTTCACATAAAAATTCAACAACGGTTGAACGGCAGTACAGGCTATGTGCCTTCACACAAAAAGTTCAACTACGGTCGAACTGGGACTTAGATTATGTGCCTTCGAAAGCTACAAAGGTTCAACTACGGTTGAACGATAGCTCAGGCTACGTGCGTTCACCCAAAAGCCCGACTACGAGATAGACTAAGTGTCGGGCCAAATGCTTCCACCACTGTGAAGTACAAAAGAATTCAACTGTGAGGCGAACCAAAACTCAGGCTACACGCCTCCATCACAAAAGTCGCAAACTCAACCATAGACGAACCCCAAGTCGGGCCAAGCGCCCCGCCGTTCAAGTAAGTACGACTAACTCAAACTAAAGTCTTGACCCGCGCAAAGTTCGGTCCAAGTCGAATTATGAGGTCATGCTTTACCTTACCACGACCAGTAGTTCAACTAAGCCCTAACTGGGACTAAGGCTATGTGCTGCCACTGCCCAGACACGGCTACAACCCACTCTCCCAAGTGGAGGAAGGTGATGACCAAGAGCGTCAATCTTTGGCCAAGGCCATCCGCATCAATCACCTCCGAAGGCAAAGGGTCGGTCATACAGTGGTGGAAATTACTTAACCGATTGAGACTATTAACATGCCCGCCAGAAGAACTCTAAAGCAAAACCCTTGCAAACGGGCACAAAAAAATATATAATATAATCAACACAAAATAGGCAGAAAAGAAGAAAACCTCATATATTCACAATATTTATACGGGGTTACCCCAATTACATTGGCCCAAGGCCAGTAAAGAAAAAAGAGAAAAAAGAGAACAAAAACTAAACAAACATTACAAATTTTTTCACTCGCTGCCCCCAACGCCCCCCTCGCCATTATCAGCGCCCTCAGCGGCATCATCTCTCCCAGGGGTAGAAGGGTCAAAGCCACAATCAAGGCGGGCTTCACGAGCCTTTTGGCGTGCCTCCTCATAAGTGGCTTTAGACACGATGCCAGCCTCCCACAGCCACCTGTACACGTCAAGCTGAGCCTCGGCATACGTCCAGAGCTCGCGAGCAGAACCAAAATCAGCGGCCTGATCCCTCAGGCGCTGGTTCTCGACCTCCAAGACCGCACTCCGATCCGCCATAGCACGGTCATCTCGATCGCAGACGGCAATACGCCCCTCTAACGATCGGTCTAAAAAAGCAGCGGCAACCCTCTCTAATCCACGCTCCCTTTCCTGAGCACGGTTCGTCGCTTGCAGTGCCAAAACCCTTTCCACGGCGTCCTCTGCCTGCCTCTTTGAAGTGGCGGCCTCAGGTTCAAGGGCAGCCACCTGCCTGGTGTAACCCTCAGCGGCCTCCACCGCTGCAGCTAGATTTTGGCGCACCCTCTCGGTAGTCGCCCTCCTCTCAACATCCACCGCTTCATTCGCCTGGCGGAGCTGCTCCTCAAGAGTGGATACCCTGCTGAGTGTCTGTTGCAAGTGAAGCTCCTCCGTGCTAGCTCTTCTACCAACTCCCGGTTCCGCGGGTCGTTCCTTACACGCTCCCGCAAGCCACGGCACTGGTCACGGTAGCGGCGATACTTCCCCAACAGCCGCGCAAAAAGCACCGAACAAGCATTTGCCCGCCAAATGCTCTCCAGCTCCAGCAAAAATGTCTACAACGAATAGAGTGAATGTTAGCACGATAAGACATGCTAAGAAAGAGAACAAACCAAAGTTTTTTTCACATACCTTTATACTTAGGGCGGCCACCTCGCCCATCAGTCCGACGTCTGAAATGCCCCTCGCGGACGTGCTCTCCGCTTCCGACCACAGGACCCCAAACATCGTCACTAGGTTCTCCTCCTCGAGCAACAGGTTTAGGCCGTTAGAAATCTCCAAATAACGATAATCCCCCTCGGCCTGCACGGCCGAGCGGGTATAGCCCTTTTGAGCAAGACGGATGTCCTCGGGATCCATATCGGACTCTGAATCATCCCCCTCTCCTGAAACGCCCATTATTCCTGCCGCCCTGGAAGTTGAGGCTTCCGCCGCCCGAGACGTCGACGCGCCCATATTCTCCGTGACGTCGACGCCTGCCGTCTCCACCAAAACAATTGCTGAGGAACCACCTTCCCTCGCAGCAACAGGAATAGAAACTTGAGCCGTTGAAGCGACTGTATCACTTTGGCCTAAGGCAACCGGGGCAACCCCCACAGAGCGGTCACCTTCTGGTGCGAGGTTCGATGCGCCCCCCTCCTCCGCCGACGGTGAAGAATCTAAACTGATCACCACCGGGAGGGCTGGGGTGAACGCCACCCTGCGCCGAGCCAGCGGCCTCTCATCTTCTTCTTCATCATTCGGCGATTGCTCCGCCCTGGAACGTACGACCCCTAGAGACTCCCCAACTCGGGGCACGGGCCGTACCGGAGAGTGTGCAGCTGAAGACTCTACCAAAGTCGCCCTCAGAACCGGACGAGGTGCCGGCATTGAGTCATTCGGGCAGTCGCCCCCGGCCTGCAAAAAGCAAGCTGAGGATCCCTCCTGCGTCGTGGTCGTTCTAACCAACCAAAGAAAAAGGGTTAGGTCAGAAGAACTAAGGATTATGAAGAAAAATCAATAATCAACAAATCAGATTCTTACCAGCAGCCGGCATGCGGCCATGGGCCTCCCAGAAGGACGGCCACGTGCGAATCCCCGTTGTAACAGGGAGCGTGGCCTCAACCCAGTCGCGGATGCCTGAAATTGGCGCCGGTGGCGCACCTCCCGCTACGACACAAAAGAAGATCGTTAAGTACAAACATAAAGCAGAACTCTCATCCCAAAAGAAATCAAGGCCAGTATAAGAGAAACTTACGTGCATGGTTCCACTCCGCCGGGAAGTCAGTGGCACTCGCCACCAGGTGCTCAATCCTGATGTAAAAGAAATACTCGAAGGGACAAGTAGCGACCTCATCATCGAGCTCCGCAGTCAAGCCGTCGGTCCCACGAGGAACCAACCGGATCATAGTGCCACGTACCCTCTGAGGAGCGTACAGAGTCAACATGTGCCCAAGTGTAACTTCCCTCCGTGCCGACTCCGCATATTTAATCAGCATCGCCAATAATTTGTAACAGGAAGGGACGAGCTGACCAGGGCATACCCTGTAATAGTGGCAAAGATCCACCACCAAAAAGGGAGAGGAAGCCTAAATCCCAGCCTGAAAGGGTAGGCGTAGAAGACGCAGTACCCTCGGTGGTCAACATGCACCCTGTCGCCGCTCCTGGCCAAGACGATGTCGGCAATGCAAGGAATCTCACATTGCTCCCTCAGTTGAGCTAAGCCAACCCCCCTCCCCCCATCAATGGAGCCTCGTCCACTTGATCTTCTCCCTCAAGGTCGGTAAAATCGGTCACCGGACCGTCGGGAAGGGAAAGGATGTCGCTCACCGACGGGAACCGATTAACGGTCGGCGAATCAGTGGCTCCCACCACTGTAGATGGACCCTCTGCCGCCGCAACCGACACCGGAACTGCACCGGAACGAGAACTGCTCGCCATTATCAATATAACGGAAAGAAGATGGTAAAATTTCTCGGAAAAACAAGAGAATACAAAGATCCGACGAGAATGACGGAGGGTGAATCAACAAGAACTGAAAAACCAGATAATCTAAGAGCAAGAAAGCTTATCTCCCTCAGAATTCCACTTAGACAGATATCGGAAAAGTGTGAACTGAGCAGTACAACCCCTTATTTATAGGCAAAACGTGAATGACCCTCACGAATCCCAAAAGTCATCATTAACTACCTGACCAACCGCAAAACGGCTCAGACCTACGGTAACGGGCACCATCATGACAGAAACCATTGAACTGTCATTCAACCGTCAATCAGTACGTCCCCCATAAAACAGTTGTGACGACCCCAACACGCCCCAAGCGTCACCTTGCATATGATGTTCCCTTTATAACGCGATAAGCGTGATCGTACTCTCCCCATGCACGTACAAAAGGTTACGACCATCTCCGAATCAAAAATGGCTACGGCCATCTCAGAAGTAAAAATGGCTACGGCCATCTCCGACGTAAAAATGGCTACGGCCATCTCCAAATCAAAAATGGCTACGGCCATCTCAGAACGTAAAAATTGCTATAGCCATCTCCAACAGATAAAACGGCTACGACCATTTCTAAATCAAAAACGGCTACGACCACCTCCCAAGTAAAAAATGGTTACGGCCATTTCCAAGGAACTATGGGTTACGATCGCCCTCATCACGTAAACAGCCACGGTTATTGTCGGAATCCGCTCATCGAGCTCGGCCCGAGCCCGACTTCAATAAGTAGAGGGACTATCTGTATGGGTCAAAACCTGACCTCATGACAATGAATGAGATCGACGCATTTATTAAATTCTATTTATGGCTAATAAATAGTATGGCCATTTATTCACAAGATTATCGGGTAGTTATTCAATTTGACAACTAAGGCCACGGCCTGGCCGTCCTCACGAGGGCGTCCCCTCTATGTGGTCCCAACTCATTGGCACCAGCTGGCAGATCTCCTAGCTATAAGTACTAAGAGAAAGAACTCTAAAAGGGGGGCTGCTTCTTCTTCTTCTTCACATTTCCTTCTAAAAGAGGAGTGAATACATTATTGTAAGGCTGTGAACCTCTCCATGGAGAGGCAGACCAAACCAATATCATTAATAAAAGATCTTCATCATCCTCTCTTTAGTCTATAACTGGTGTCTCTTATATTTTATTCCTTTAGTTTTTGGATTTATTACGATCAGCTATGATTGGCCCTCAGTTTATTTTGAGTTTTTTATGCTTCTAAAGTAAATGAAAACTTTGAGCAAAACATTTACACTTGGTAGTTAATAAAAATTACTTAGTTACCCAAAAAATAAATACAGAACAGAGACAAAATCTAAGAAGAAAAGAACAGATCAGGGTTTGAAGAAGTTTCCTTTCATTTTACTTGCACTGACACTCCCACAAGATATTATGTAAATGTCTATATAACCTGAGAAATCGATCATTAACAAACATTTTTCCCTAGATAGTCAACCAGCTATCCTTTTGGGCAGCAAAAATAAAAGGAAATAACAAAGCGAGCAATGAGTTTGAACTGAACTAGTGACTCATATCAAACATATTACGTTTTTAAAGAATTGAAGCCCCAAGGCTTCGGCCAAATGCTAAGAACGCAATGCCTGATGAGTGACGTGGAAAAGTACACCACGAATTTTAACCCTGCCACGCAATAAAACCTCATGGTAAAAGAATTAATCCAAATAGCTGACCGTCTAAGTTTAAACTAAAAATAGTCAGCATATATTTAATTTATATACAATCAATATATAATATGCGTATAATTGTGTCTAATTAGTGGAAAATCTATGCATACCAGCTAAAAAAAGTTAGAAAAGTGAATTTGACCGGCTATTTGTGTAAAAACATGCCCAGAATTTCAAAACATGCGCTAACTAGCCCTTAGTGATTTCTCGGTTATCAAAAGCACTAGTGAGGAGTGAAGTATGAACCTCTTCAGGTTGGGGCGGACAAAAAAGAAAATGAAAAGAGAGCAGTTGGGATATAAAGCACTTGATCTGAGAAAACTGCAAAAAGAAAAGGTTCAATACATTAATTGAAAAGACCACTGATTATCCAACAAAAATGTATCTATAAGGAACTGCTTTGTAATTTCTGAATCCAAGATTGTCCAAAAAGTAAATAAGGAAAACAGGAAGTAACAGCTTGTTCCTCTTCAATACTACAAAAGGTTTACTCTCACAAACATGTCCAAGTCTTCTCTTCCAGTATGTGAAGAGATTCATGGTAACAAGTAACCAAGAGATAGAACTAAGCTTTGTACTCGCGGCTTTCCGGCCCTTTGGGACAAGGGTGATGGGTGCTTAGACAACAACATCTACACGTTCGAACTCAATCAAAGACATGTTAATATCTTGATCCACAGAGAAACTGGCTGGTTGACCAACTTCAATACGGCCAAATCTATCAACAGCAAGCCTCATCGATCCTTTGAACATGTCAACTTTAGCTTTTGTCAAGACTAGTGTGGAACCTTCTTGAATTAAATCCACTACACAAAATGACAGTTAAAAGTTAAGGCATCTTCGATGAATAACTAAAGCAAAATCTTGAATTCCCTTGTGTAAAAGTGGGATTAATACATTCTTGTCCCAGTCAACTTCTTAATATTCTTTTTCTAAATGAATCACAACTTGAGAAACGGACAAGGACAACAAGAGAATAGTTCATATACTTGTTAATAAAGCATTTATCAAACCACAAGCAAACAACAAAACCCAGTAGAATCCCACAAGTGAGGTCTGGGGAGGGTAATGTATACGCAGGCGTTACCTCTACCTTATAAAGGTGGAGAGACGGTTTCCGATAAATCATCGGCTCAATAACAGTGAAAGGAAGCAATACCAATTAATAGCAACAACAAGGAAAAAGGCAGCAAAGCAAATGGCAAAACATGTAATAATCTTGATCAAGGATACGAGAATAATAAGGAACTAGGAATAGGAAAATACAAGAATTGTGCTAATACTGCTTGTAGGACAAGGAGAAACTCTCCTACCTGCCAACCCACAACCTTAATTCTTGACCTCCACAATTTCCTGTCGAGGGTCGGTAAGTTGAAGTAGTGTCATATCCTGCCTATTCTTATCTCCCCAGTACTTCATAAAGAAAATTAGATAGAGCAATATTGGGAGCCACCGATGTAAAGACTTACCCCGTCTTCTACCAATTTTTTCTGGCTAAATTTAAGAGACTAAACAGGTCAAGCCATTTCCTGCTGGTGCTGGGTAAATTCAATAGACCAAGTTTCTTCATCCTTTCTAGTTTATATATAGTCATTACCTTTCTCTTCAATTTTACTATAAATTCGTAAAACCAGGCTCATTTTTTAAAATTAAACCATATACATGTCACCTTGTTACTTCAACCAGGAAAGCACTCAGATATTAAATATTTACGAAAAGGGTGTGCCTTGAGATATGTTATTGAATCTGGTATTTTAGATAGCATTAATTGAAGCTCTTAAATGTGATTAGCGACCAGAATTACTTTTGTAACCAGTTTGGAGGAAAGGGTACTGAATGAGGAGAAGGAATAATCTACTCCTTTTGGAAGAGCCCTTGAAATATATATTGAAACAATGACACAATACTTGTTCAATTACAGCTAATCAAGATACTGACACATTTGTTTCATGTAATTTTTCACTTTCTAACTTAGATAAATTAATAGATAACCCACATACAGATGTTCCCTTTTCCATCCTTGAATTTGGACCAATCACTTTATTCTAATATAAGCCTAGGCGTATCAGAAACCTCAATACACTTCTATCAGAGTGTGATCTTTCCTATCTCTATGTGTTCTCTAAAACTAAAGAAGCAGCATAGGCGAACACGGAATGTGTGGCACTCGCATATACTTTCCCTATTTATATTATGCACTGTTCTTTAATATCTATCCAGAAGTCCGAAAATCAATTAAAAAAGATGAAGTAAGAAGCCACATATTTATCGAAACACAACGAATAGCTGAAAACTACAATCATAATAATGATGATGAGATAGTATGCAACACGAAGACATATTGCTTAGCAAATTATCCGAATACTCTTTTCAGTGAGAACTTACCAAAATACTAGTCTCTACTTCAGAATTCAGAAAATAATAGAATTTGGGAAAATTGTTGTTTTGGAGTTGCATACATGATTATATTATGAAAAGGAAGACCCAGATGTGGGATAAACTTGAATCTTCCAAATGTTGAGGAGCATGAAACCGAGAAAACGGACCAATTAAACATGTAGTTTAACTTTACAAAGACAAATGATTACAGTTAGGAAAGCAGGAAAGTTTAAGTGTATATAAGGTTTAAGCAACTCATACTTATGTTGACATGTCTTGTATTTAGATCTAGGGTAGTTTGTCCTGTTTCTGTAGTACAATAGTTGTAAGAAGCACCATCCATACACCAAATATGACAGGAAGCCAACAAAAGATCATGTCAAAATTCTAAGCCTTAATGATATTTAAAAAGGCTCTAGACAAAAAACCTCCTACTTATAATAAAAGAACCTCCTTTTTACAATCTTTACAAAGGAACAAGCATTTTAAAAAAGGGACAACAACAACAACAACTATCCAGTATAGTCCCATAAAGTGGGGTCTGGGGAGGGTAATATGTAGACGAGCCTTACCCCTACCCGAAAGGGCAGAGAGGCTGTTTCCAATCGACCCTCGGCTCAGTGAAGGAAAGGAACAACAAAAACAAAAACAACAAAAGAACATTAGTAGCGTCAGCAGAAACAATGTAAATAATTATCCAAGCAATAGTCTATAACTTTATATTGCACTCCCTCGTTGCCCAAGCAAACTCATACCTGAAACGTGCCACACATGTAACATCACCAAAATAAATGCTAACAAAAAAGCTATGTTGCGCACAGTCTCCAAAATGTTGCCGCAGCTGTATCGGATACTCCACAAATACACTACTTTAGGAGGATCGGACACGCATCCGGCAACATTTTCCGAAAGTACGAGCAACATAGCAAAAAATAGTAAGCCAATGCCAATGTGTGCAAGTACACCAGAAGACTCCAATATGCATCTACATTGTAAAACCTAAGCTTCTAGATATTCAGCCTCGCGCCCACTCCCCTTTTCCTATCACTCTCTCGTCGAGTTTAGCCAAGATGTCTAAGCTCGTGGAGCACCATTTTCCACTTTCATTCCTCCCTATTCTAGGCAAAGAAAATAATTAGGTATTGCAAATTAGGTAAACATAATAGACCTAAGAAAGAACCACTTATAAATTCCCTTTAGATGCTAAAGCACACCATTGGACAAGAATGGGATCAAACAAAGACGGGCAACAAGAATATTGTATTAGGACCATTATCTCTTTTCCCAAATAGTCAAAACTCCATAAGTACCAAACTTGCACAGCCAACGTAACTATATGCATTCAGATTCTAGTAATTTTCCCCATCTTGATTCGCTAAAAGGTTCACGAGCACTGACTCCCGTCCAGTCAACATGTATTTAGAACACCACAAAATTCCTGATAGCTAAAGCTAACAATTTCCCAATTTTAAAAAGCCTCCCTATGGATATTATTCATGTACATCAGCTAGCAGACCTAACCAGCCGACATTTTTTTCCAAATTTCAAATAAAATTTGATCCTTTACTACACCCATCGAATCCTTTCAACCACCACTATTATAACAAGACATATAAATTCCCACCCAGCATTTCAAAAATATGCCAATTTTAACAATGAAGAGTCAAAAAATCGCAATACGCTCATTCTTCAGCTTCGACGCAACATGCAATACACACAGTAGAAGTCAGACATATGACAACAATGAAAAAAAGCAAAATCATTCAAATTAGTTTACCCCTTCAACCATCAACGGCAAGATCTTAACAATCTTTGTCCTCAATTGATGATACAAGCCAATTCTAACAATAAAGATTCAATTTTTCTCAATCCCAACGGTATTTGGCTTCGAGGGAACATCTAATACAACAATTATAATCTAAAAACAAAAAAATCATTGCAAACCATAAACAAAACCCAGATCAATCCCCACCAAATCAACCAATGATATTAAACTCTTGGTAAAAAAAATTACCTTGATCATTGCGGGCAGTAAAAATAATAATTCCAGTTTCATCACCCACCAAACATTCAGCAAGACGATTTCTCTGTGCAATTGGCTTTTTACTAATAACCTTTACAGTTATATTAACCCCAAAATCTAATGGCCGAAGTTGATTCACTTTTTTAGATCCCACTTGCTGCTTCTTCTGCTCTGCCATTATTTCAACTTCTTTTTCCTGAAAACATTTATTTCCCAGAAAAAAATAAAAAATTGGAAATAATTTCAGGGAATGTTTATGAAAAATCAAATGCAGCAAATCTTAACATAAAGATTGTATTTTTTCTTCTTCATGTTTTTGCATAAATTTAATGGTTTTGACATAAAAATAGAACAGACCTGAAACTCGATTCGCCGGAGAATGATACGAGATTTGTTCTAAGAAGAAGAAAATTCGAAGTTCTAAATAAAATTGGCAAAAATAATTTGCTTGGTAGGCCTAATTAAATGCAACTTGGGTACATATTTATGAAATCCTATTGTATGTTGACAATCAAATTGGTGAAAAGAGATTTGGGCTTGTGATGAGTAGATATAAATTGGGCCTCCAATAGTTCGAAGGAAAGGGATTGTTACCTTCCCTTGCATTTACATTAAGCGCTATAATTAAGGGTGCAATTATTTTCTGACCCTTTCACCATAACTTAAAAAGTTATAAATTTTTTTCTTTGCTTCTTCTTCTTATTTTGGTCATGTCCGATTAATGCAAATCACAGCAAATGAAACAAATTACCTAATTTTGCTTACTTTCGCGGAGATTCAAATATTGGTATTCGAAATTTTTGTGTATTTTACTTTTTATAATGATGGTAAGTTACACATTTGAATGAGAATGACTTCATCACGGGTATGTGCATTCTATCATTTTATCTTCTACTTTCAGGAACTGCACTCGGATATATAGTTAATTTTCATAAACAAAATATATCTTCTTTTGTAGAGAAATTGTAGAAAAATGGTAGATAAATTGTAGACTGTTTTTGTAAAAGATTTTGTAGAAGCTTTAGTCGTTTTGGATTTGTAAAAATAGAAAATAATGCATCTACAATCAGAATACAAATAATCTATAATTTATCTGCAAGATATCTACAAACTGGATACATTGAATTTTAATATCCCAATTCCAATTTCAATTGTAGCATTATTGGCATTTTCGAAATAATTATAGAAGATTTGCAGAAGTTTTAGCCTTCCCAATCTATAATTTATCTACAATTCTACAATTTATCTACAATTCCTCCTCCTCTTCTTCTTCTTCTTCTTCTTCTTCTTCTCCTCCTTCTTCTTCTTCTTCTTCTTCTTCTTCTTCTTCTGAAATTCAATCAAAACCAAGTTTAATCTTCATCAAAGCCCCTCAAATTTGAGATATAAACTCCAAACCATATTCCTGATTATTTTCAACAACACCCAATCCAAACAAATAACGATTTTTGAAAATCCAATTTTGAATTCAAAGCTTTCAAGCTTTTTAATGGCTATCAATGGTGAAAAATATATGGAAGAACAGATGAAGATGAAGATGAAGAACAAAAATCTCCTTTCTGTTTTAAAAATTACACAGCTTTGGGATCTCGTTTCCATTTCAAATTTTGAATTTAAGTGGAATAAATCAATCCCAGATTTTGTGGTTGATTTTTCGCGCGCTAAAAATGACAGATTCTGCCTAAATAAAGAATGGTATATAAATTCTAGATAAACTGTGGACTGGGCGGGTAATATACATACTATGCACATATTTGGTAATAAGGTTTCATATATGGTATAGTTAGGAAAAAATCCTTAGTTCGAAAATTCTGTAGAAAGCCCAATAAATGTATTCTTCTTATAGAAATTAATTTAAGGAAAACTTTCACAAATCTCCCAAATAAATCTTAACTTACCAACCTATAGTCATTAGTCATAGACTTACCAAAACTAGCCAACAAAAATTGAAAAAATAAAAAATAGGGTTCTTTCTATCAAAGAATCACATGCAAAAATCACCTTTCATATTTTTAAGCGTAATTAACAACATTAAATAAACGACGGAAAGGAAATTTCATGGATGGGGTAGCAAATAAGGTGATGAAATACAAAAATCTATACAATATTCTAAAAATCTAAACAAAAAAGAAATTTTTTCAATGGGTATAGTTGAAATTCTTTAAAAATATATAGATAAGTCAATATACAAAATTTGAGGAAGGTTGGAGGTGATTTGGACTAGTTTTGTATCAAATTCGTAACTAAATCGAGTTCAAAAAAGTCTTTTGCGACACATGTATCAAATATGTATCCCGCATGTATCTAACTCACAGGTATACATAGATATATATGTGATCACACTTGATACAAATATGATACATATGTGGTACACAAATGATATACGGTGTGATACACATTTTTTTTTATGTTCAGCTTTTGCTTTGAATTTTCAATTCAAACCACCTCAAAACTTCACGAAATCGTCCCAAAAAACTGAGATTCAAGCTACTTAAGTTGTGTCAATCTATTCTAATAATGCCACAAATAGCTAATTGGCTAATTTGGCTAATATTAGTAATATTTTATCAATTGAATTTTTATAATGAGCTACTTATAAATGAACATTACTGGTAACTTTCCATATAGCTGTCCATCCAATTACTTAAATTAAAAATAGCCGGCGCGTGTATATATATATATATATATATATATATATATATATATATATATATATATATATATATATATATATATTTATATATATATATATATGTTTCACATCAACATTCTCTTACCAAATAACTAGTCTTTCTCGGTAAATTAGTGAATCTAATCTTTGTAACAAAAGTTTAAACTTAGTATAGATTAATTCTTTTTAAACAAAGGAGTCGAAATTCAAAGAGCTTAGCTATCATGAGGTTGCTATGAGCGCCAACACGCAAGTCATGTAAGTCTCATGAATTTTTAAAATTACAAATGTCTTTTAAAAAAATATTTGAAGTTGATAATATCTAAAAGAGAAATGTACGAAATTAGGTTATTTTTAAAATAAAATTTCCTACAGTCATAAGGATGCCTATAAGCTTTTTCTACACGTACGTTAAGAAGACATGCTTATTTTTATCCTTTTTTCCAACTTGATAATAATTTTTTTTAAGACCGAAAAAAAAGAAAAACAAATCAACTTGCAGTCAAGCAAAAAATATATATATTTTTAAACAAATGTATATATAGATCGACAACGCAGCTTTTATAGTAAGATGACAATGGACGACTTATAGAACTCATTTTCCAAACAAAGGTTATATTTATCAAAGTATATAGTATTGGCAAGCGTGGAGTGCCAAATTTTGTTGTAAAAGAACAGAATCGTTAGACTTTTTTCTACTTCACTAATTGAAATGGATAATAAAATATTTGCAAACAAACCTGTCACGCTCAAATTGTGATATATAATTAATCAATCTCATGTTGTTCATACATTACTAGAATATAGTTCCTTCTGGAGCAAAGTTTCCCTTGAAAATTTTTTTTTAGGGAGGGGGGGGGGGGGGGGGGGGACACAAGTCCATTGATAAAGTTGACATCGTAAAAATAACATAAGGCATATATAATTCCAAACAAGTTATTGGAAGAAATATTATATTTCTAATGACTACAACTTTTAACAATAAATCATAAAGTAAAAATCAAACAAAACTGAATTACGACAAATATTCTGGCATATATTGATTATGTTGATAATCAAAAATACTAACTCTATACAAAAGAACAAAAGAAGATTATGTCAACAAAACATCTAATTAATTAAGAAGAAGGAGAAGTACACTTATTTGTTGAATTTAAGAGGTACGAATATGCAAAAGTAGCATGAATTGCTGCACCAATTGGTAGGACATCCTCATCAATGATGAAATTGTTGGGAATAGAACTCCCTATCAAAATAATATTCACAGTAATAAAAGCGGAATAATAATGTAGCACCGAAATACGGTAATTAACAAGAATAAAAGAGTAACAATGACACCAAGATTTTTACGTGGAAAACCCTTCTGAATAAGGGAAAAAACCACGGCCCTGAGATGAGCAACTGATATCACTATAGTAAGGAACTTTACACTTTGTAGTTCCGAGTAAAATACTACAAAGATCACTACAATACTCAAAAGAAATAACCCTCTTTTGATATTCCCACCTTACTACAATATCGCTCACTCTCTATTTTCCTCACAGACTATTTTCTTATACCCTGTCTGTGAAACCTTACTCTTTTTCACTCTTTCTTTTGGTGTATCAAAATGAGAGCCGAAGCTCTCATTTAATAGGCAAAAAATCAGGAAAGAGCAGCACACCCATCTTGACATTTCAGCACACCAAAACTGAAAAACAAAAAAAACATGGGCTGCTTTAGCAGCCATTTTTTACATGAAGAAGGAAGAAATTTTTCTTCCTTGATTAAAGGGGATGGACCCAATCTCCCCCAATCCCATTTATCTAGAGGGAATAACACCGCCTTCTAGTTTGAATGCATGCCGACAAGTTCTTTGCATAGATCGAACTTGTTCCTTGGTACCACCTTGGTCAGCATATCGCAGGATTTTCGCTTGTTTGAATCATTTTGACCTGTAAAGATTCGTCCGTCACTTTCTCACGAATCCAGTGATATCTCACATCTATGTGTTTGGTCCTTGCATGGTACATAGAGTTCCTGCTAAGGTCTATTGCACTTTGACTGTCACAATAGACGACATACTCCTTCTGATGCAATCCAAGCTCTTGAAGGAATCGTTTGAGCCATATCAACTCTTTGCCAGCTTCAGTACTGGCAATATATTCCACTTCAGTTGTAGAGAGTGCAACACATTTCTGCAACCTCGACTGCCTTGATATAGCTCCCCCTGAAAAAGTATACAAATATCCGGTAGTGAATTTTCTGTTATCAATGTCACATGCCATATCAGCATCCGTATAGCCCTTCAAGATTGGATCCGATATTCCAAAGCATAAGCAATCTCCCGTGGTGCCTCTCAGGTACCTGAGTATCCACTTGACTGCTTCCCAATGTTCCTTTCCAGGATTTTTAAGAAACCTGCTGACAACACCAACTGCGTGAACAATATCATGTATAGTACATACCATTGCATACATCAGGCTTCCGACTGCTGAAGAATAAGGAACTTTAGCCATGTTCCTTTCTACTCCTCTGTTATAGGACACATCTTTTTGCTCAAGTTTAGATGACTAGCAAGAGGTGTGCTGACTGGCTTAGCATTTTTCATGTTGAAGCGTTCTAGTACACGTTCAATGTACTTCTCCTGAGATAGCCACAACTTTCTACTTGTTCTCTCTCGAACTATCTTCATCCCTAGAATTTGTTGTGCTGGGCCCAAGTCCTTAATATCAAATGACTTGGACAGATCTCCCTTCAACTTTGCTATCAACCCCTTGTCTTTTCCTACAATTAACATGTCATCCACATACAACAACAATATAATAAAATTATTCTCAGAAAATCTTTTGAAGTATACACATGGATCATCATAGGTCTTTATGTATGTTTGACTTTTCATGAATGAGTCAAACTTCATGTACCACTGCTTTGGTGCCTGCTTTAATCCATAAAGACTCTTATTCAATTTGCACACCATGTATTTCTTTTCAGCTACTTCAAATCCTTATGGCTGCTCCATATAAATCTCTTCTTTCAAATCCCCATGAAGAAATGCAGTTTTCACATCCAACTGCTCCACTTCAAGATCTAGGCTACCTGCTCAGATCAAAATTGTTCGAATAGAAGTCATTTTGACAAACAGGTGAGAAAATTTTGTCAAAATCAATACCTTTCTTCTGTTCGAAGCCTTTAACCACCAATCGAGCTTTGTATCCAACCAGCTTGCCATTTCCATCTTTCTTGAGTTTAAAGACCCATTTGCATTTGAGTGGTCTTTTACCCTTTGGAAGTTCAACCAGCTTGTACGTGCCATTTTTCTATAGAGATTCCATCTCTTCTTGCATGGCTTTCATCCACTGGTTCTTTTTTGGATTGGACAGCACCTCCTTAAGACTTTCTGGCTCCCCCTCATCACTGATGAGAACATACTCTGTGGAAGGGTGCCTGCATGACTCAACCCTTGGCCTCTCCTATCTCCTCAGAGGTTGAGGTTGTTCTTCTTCCTGAGTGGGGTTCTCCACTTCCTCGACACCTTTATCAAGTTGCTCCCCCTGCTCAATAACCTCACAAGGTTTCTCCCCCTGCTCGGCAACCTCGTCGGTCGTACTTTCTGCACTTGTGGGATTGTTAGAAATAGAAGGAATAGTAACAAGGTTAGGAATTATACCATTCTTCGCCTTTTCTAACATATCAGCACCAGTTCCAACTTCACTTTCTCGGAAGACTACATCTCTGCTTCTGATGACCTTCTTCTTTACATGATACCACAATCTGTACCCGAACTCTTCATCTCCATATCCGATAAATATGCAGGGAGCAGATTTATCATCCAGCTTTGTTCTCTACTCTTTTGGTACATGTGCAAAAGCTCTGCAACCTAACACCTTCAGATGCGAGTAGGACACCTTCTTATTGGTCCAAACTCTCTCTGGGATGTCAAACGTCAATGGAACTGACGGACTCCTATTGATCAGGTAACATGTTGTTTGAACTGCTTCACCCCATAATGACTTAGGTAGTTTAGCCATTATGAGCATGCTTCTCACCTTCTCCACGATAGTGCGGTTCATCCTCTCTGCTACACCATTGTGCTGTGGGGTTCCAGGGACTGTCTTTTCATGTCTGATCCCATGACTTGAACAATACTCTTCAAATTCCCTTGAAGTGTACTCACCTCCATTGTCACTTCGGAGATGTTTTAGCTTTTGACCTGTCTCCCTTTCTACTAGAGCATGAAACTTCTGGAAAACTTGAAACACCTGAAGTTTGGTTTTCAAAATATAAACCCACAATTTTCGTGAAGCATCATCAATAAAAGTAACAAAATATTTTTTACCGCCCATTGATTCAATTTTCATTGGGCCACAAACATCAGAATATACTAAATCAAGTATATTCAACTTTCTTTCAGACGATGTCTGAAATAACACCCTATGTTGTTTACCAAATAAACAATAGTCACAAGGTTTTATCGTTGTACCTTTGGCATAAGAAATGAGTGATTTCTTGGCAAGAATCTGCAATCCCTTCTCGCTCATATGGCCCATTCTTTTATGCCACAAATCTGCAGAAATCTCATCTTGTGCCGCATTCAATTCACCTTGGCATATTTCTGCATTTGTCCTGTACAACGTGCCACGAGCAACTCCCTTTGCAATCACCAATGATCCCTTGGTGAGTCTCCACTTTTAATTTGCAAAATAGTTCTCGTATCCATCTCGGTCCAAAGAAACTCCCGAGATTAAGTTCATCCGCAGATCAGGTACATGCCGCACATTCGTTAGAACCAATGTGCATCCGACATTTGTCTTGATACAAATGTCACCAATGCCCGCAATCTTTGAGTAACTCGTATTACCCATTCTCACGGTGCTGAAATTACCTGCTATATATCTACAAAAAAGATCTCTTACCGGTGTGACATGGTAAGATGCCGCTGTGTCAACCACCCATTCCGACTCTAGACCTTACAGGTGCATGCATTCCTCTTCATTGTTTATAATGAGGACAACATTGTCATTGTTTTGCACCATGGCAGTTGTGTTGTCGTCATTCTTCTGGCCACTAGTTTCACCTTTGCCCTTCCTTGGATTTGGGCAATCTCTTTTGAAGTGACCTGGTTGATCACAGTTGTAGCAATTTCTGGCTTTTGATTTGGATCGATTCTTTGGCTTTCCACGAGCTCCGGATCTACCATAGTTGCTCGAACTCCTTTGATAACTCCTGCCTCTACCTTCTGTGATAAGAGTCTATCCTTGATTTTCAGGCTTCTTTCTTATCTTCTCATTGAGTAAAAGAGCCGATGCGATATCTTTCAGCTCAATAGTAGTCTTACCATGCAGGATGGTTGTAGCAAAATTATCGTACGAAGATGGCAACGAGTTCAATAGTAAGATGGCTTTATCTTCTTCCTCGATTTTTACTCCGAGGTTGGCAAGCTGTGTGATTAGTCCGTTAAAAACATTTAAATGCGACAAAAAATTCATACTTTCACCCATGTGTAGGGCGTATAACTGCTTCTTCAGGTACAATTTATTTGTCAGCGTTTTGGACATGTATAGGCTTTCCAACCTTGTCCAAATTCCATGTGCAGTGTCTTCATCAATGATGTTATTTACTACATCATCTGATAAGTGCAACCTGATTGCACTAGCAGCTCTTTCATCCAAGTCAGCCTAATCCTCAGCTTTCATAGTATCAGGCTTTTTGACATCAGCAACTAGTACCTTGTGTAATCGTTGTTGGATGAGCAGATCCCTCATCATTCTTTGCCATGTTAAAAAACTGTTATCTCCGTTGATTTTTGCTACCTCGTACTTTACTCCTGAAATTTTTACTTTTCACCGAGTATAGTACTACCGACAGTGAATAATATTTTAGTGAACGAACAGAACCTGTGCTCTAATACCAGTTGTTGGGAATAAAACCCCCTACCAAAATAATATTCACTGTAATAAAAGCGGAATAATAATGTAGCACCGATATACGGTAATTAACAAGAATAAAAGAGTAACAATGACACCAAGATTTTTACGTGGAAAATCCTTCTGAATAAGAGAAAAAACCACGGCCCTGAGATGAGCAACTGATATCACTATAGTAAGGAATTTACACTTTGTAGTTCCGAGTAAAATACTCCAAAGATCACTACAACAGTCAAAAGAAATAACTCACTTTTGATATTCCCACCTTACTACAATATCGCTCACTCTCTATTTTCCTCACAGACTATTTTCTTATACCCTGTCTGTGAAACCTTACTCTTTTTCACTCTTTCTTTTGGTGTATCAAAATGAGAGCCGAAGCTCTCATTTTATAGGCAAAAAATCAGGAAAAAGCAGCACACCCATCTTGACATTTCAGCACACCAAAACTGAAAAACAATAAAAACATGGGCTGCTTTAACAGCCATTTTTGACATGAAGAAGGAAGAAATTTTTCTTCCTTGATAAGGGGATGGACCCCAATAGAAATGTGGAGGGTAAATAGCACCAAT
The DNA here is from genome assembly GCA_034376525.1 of Nicotiana benthamiana. Classification (NCBI taxonomy): domain Eukaryota; kingdom Viridiplantae; phylum Streptophyta; class Magnoliopsida; order Solanales; family Solanaceae; genus Nicotiana; species Nicotiana benthamiana. The sequence goes on along the minus strand of CM067340.1, from coordinate 50,645,831 downwards.
CTTTTCATTTTTTTGTTCCCAAAAAGAAGAAGGAACCTGGAATTTTCTCTAAGAATACAGCAAAATCTTCACTTCCCGTGAAACTAGGTGCTATTTTGAAATTTTCTTCCCCAACAATCATTTTTGAAACTTTTCGAGCATGTTCGTATATTTTCTCATCGTATATTGTTGGAGGAAGTGTTGGATTTTCTCGACCATCAAAGTCAATCTCGACCGTACATCTAATTAAAAGTTAATACCGAATATTGTCAAGGAAAAATATGTTGTAAATATAATATGGATATTTATTCCTAATTAGGTCATGTTTAGTAAGTTATTTCATTTTCCGTAGTTGGTTAGTCGATTACTAAAATTTTAGTCCAACTAATTCTCGATAAGTGAAATGTATCATTTAAACTGAAAGATAGTATAAAGGAATTTACCTCTTCAATTCTTTTTCTAAAACCGTAGAAACTCTTCTTACTGAATGCCCTATAGGTTCCTGAAATTGTAGCTGACTCTGGTATTATGTTAAATGCATGCCCCCCTTCAATCATTGCAACTGAAACTACCTGAAAATTTCAAAAATTCAAGAGATAAGACTTGAAATATAAAAATTAAAATTTGTTGAATAAGTTTGAAACTGGAAATTATTACTTCCTGAGATTCAAGAGGGTCAGTTTCTCTAGAGACAATACTTTGCAAACTAATAACAGAAGTAGAAGCAGCCAAAATTGGATTAACAGAATCTTGTGGATTAGCAGCATGACCTCCTTTTCCTCTAATTGTAGCTTTAAAGCTTCCACATCTAGCGAAGAATTCACCAGGTCTAGATGCAATTACTCCACTTTCATACTTATTAACTAAGTGCATTCCAAATATCTTTAGCCCCATGACTCTTTCTTCTGCTGGTTGAAAAATAACACCACCGTTCCCTGCAATATTGTTATACAGTCAGACTTCTCTATAACAATCATTCACTATAAAAGTTAAGTTTCTTTTGAAACGAATTTTTATATTATATTATAATATATGTTCTATATAATAACACTTTATTATAACAATAAAAAAAATTTGGAGCAAACGAAGCTGTTATAGAGTTAAGGGTTATTTACCTGTAAATTGTGGCGGAGTTGTTGCAATATCTTGGCAGCAGCAAGAAGCATGCTAGTATGGGCATCATGAGCACACGCATGCATTTTTCCATCAACTTTGCTTTTGTGCTCCCATTTCGCTAATTCCTACATTAGAAGATTTTCACTTTGACTCGTGACTTTTTTATTGATCAAATTATTCACTGATAGATCTTTTGAAGAAAATCCTGTAGAGAGTTTTGGAGAAGTTAATTGGTTTGAGGCTTCTCATTAAAATATGTTGCTTACAAAGGTATATATAGAGTATAAGGAAAATCAAAACCTACCAACTATAGGATTGTACAATTAATGAGAGAATATTCTACCAATAATAAAAAGATACACAAAAGATATTTACAATATTTCCTAATACGCCCTCTCAAGATGGAGGGCCGGAGGACACGCCAATCTTGGACATCAACAGAGGAAGCCGAGGACTGCCGGTTAGGGCAGCGGCCATGGAGCGCGAGGCAGAGGAGACGCTGATCGACGTCGAGAGAGAGGGCTGCCGGTTAGTGCAGCGGTGGCGCGGTAAGATGCCGGAGAAAAGGCGCTGAGAGAGAGGGTTGTCAGTTAGTGCAGCGGCAGCGCAGCAAGAGGCAGGAGAGGACCGTGAAGGTCGGCGGCTGATCTTCTTTGCCGGAGAGGGGCGGCAAGATGCCGGAGACGGACGCCGGAGAGGGCTGCCGATTAGTGCAGCGGCGGCGACGACGGGCTCCGATGAGAGGAGCTACGGCGGCGACGGGTAGTATGTAGTTAGGATTTGTTTGGCGATAAGCCACTGGCGCTGTGATACCATGTAGAGAGTTTTGGAGAAGTATTGGTTTGAGGCTTCTCATTAAAATATATTGCTTACAAAGGTATATATAGAGTATAGGGAAATCAAAACCTACCAACTATAGGATTGTACAATAATGAAGGAAATCAAAACCTACCAACTATAGGATTATACAATTAATGAGAGAATATTCTACCAATAATAAAAAGATACACAAAAGATATTTACAATATTTCCTAACAAACCCGACGTATGATCTTTATTTTCTTTTTCTTTTGTCTAGATTACAATTGATATTTGATGTTCAAATTGAATGTTTTAGCGGTATAATATTACTTCACGTACTTTCGGCCACCCTATCCAATTTTACTATTCCTTCCGTTTTAATTTATGTGAATTTATTTCTTTTTTTGTCCGTGCCAAAAAGAATGATCATTTTTTTATTTAGAAATAATTTACCTTTATGCAATGATTTATCGCCATACAAAATATGTATGCTTCATTTTACATCACAAGTTCAAAAGTCTTTTTTTTTTTAAACTTCGTGCCCAGTCAAATATGTTGACCCTTTATTCCACAACATATGAAATTAAAAGTAAAAAAGAGATGGTCTCTGTAGAAGAAAACTAGCTAAGGTATATACCTACCAATTGAAGTGTTTTCTCTTTCCCAATGAAGTTTCAAAATTCAAGAATCTCTTTGTTGTAGGTATAATAGTATACAGTAATTAATTAATGGGTTGGTAGTCCAACTAAGCTATTTCGAACTCTATACTTAATTCAATATTAAGATCCTTTGACTATTGAGCAATGTTTTAATAAGTAATTGGAGATAAGTGTGTCGAGATTAACTATATGAATTATATGGAAATTTATGTGGTTCCAGACTAAAAAAAAGAAAAGAACAAGGAAGAGAGGTCTGACTTATTAGTTTCCATTCATAACTTAAATATCAAATCCGCCACCGCCATTTCTGACAAAATGGAAAGTTAACTGCCACAAGTAATTTCTTCTTCTGCCATAGTTAGTTTAGTCGTCCACAAAATTTAAAAAAAATGACTAAATTTACTGCCTACACCCTAGTTCGGACCGAATAACATTAGTATAAATGATCTCCGTACCGTTGTCATTACAAATATTCTTAATACTAACAATCTCCAAAACCATTATTAATGAAATACAGACAATTAAAGGTAAGAAGGAAATTGAAGATATGTAGTATAGTACTATATATTAGGCCTTTATATAGATCTACCTCCTCAACCCCACAAATATTCAAGAACTTGAGAAATTAAAGCAATACAAAATAAATAAATAAAAATTGATGTTTAAAGTGAATACGTAAAACATTTAAGGAGTTTGTACATTATTTTTCATGCTACCATATCAAACTTTAGATATGAAGATTTATCCGTGGTTATAAATCAACTAAACTTGATAGTATAAATATTCTTACGGTTTTTTGTTTTGAACATAATAGCAGGATTGAGAAAATTTCCAAGCAGACTACTTACCTTAATAGGCAAAGCATCATCCATGTCTGCTCTGAGAGCCACAAATGGCGGCCTACCGGAGCCGATGGTGGCTACAACTCCGGTGTTAGCCACCGGCCACCGGTAGTTTACTCCCATCCGATCAAGCTCCTCTCTGATCAAACCACTAGTCTTAAATTCTTCATAGCCAAGTTCAGGGTTCTCGTGAATTTGTCTCCTTATTTTTAACATCCACTTTACTGTCTCCGTATCATTTGCTAATTTTGAAATACAATCTTTTACGTAAGAATTTTGATCTACCAAAAACGGATTCAAGCACTCATCTTCGCCGAGGCACGAAGGAAAAACAATGAATATACATAGAAGCACCAAGATTAGATCTTCCTTAGCACCCATAGTTTAAAAAAAAAAAAAAAAGGAATGAATTCTATGAATAAAGTGAAAACTTCTGGGTATTATTTTGTTTATTGGTTTTAGAGTTAGCCATCCACATAGGACATAAAATTAATGGTGCACTATGGTCCGGGCCTGAACCAGATCGGACCGGGCCCGCGGTCCTGACGCGCCTAACGGGCTTGGTGGTCCTGGGTTTGGTGTTACCTTTAGGCCCGTGACGGGCCGGTCCGAGACCATTAGCCCGTGAGCCCGGGATTGTCAGTCGGGCCTGGCCGGTCCTGGCAGGCCTAAACGGGCCCAACGGCTATTTTTTTTTTTTTAAAACTGTTTTAAAAATGAGCAACGGCCATATTTAAAATATAGTCGTTTGGGCTGAAAATATGGCCGTTTGAAAATTTACAAAATGGCCATTTGGCACCCAAACTTTAATTTAACCAAAAACTTTATATAATTACAATTTTCCCATTTCTCAACTATAAATACCCCCTCATTCTTTCATTTTTATTCAACAATTCATCAATCTCTCTCAATCTTTCTACTATAATTTCTTGATTTATTGTTGAAAATTCGTGAAAATTTGTGAAGTTGTTGAATTGAAGTTTTCAAGTGTTCAACGATTTTCAATTTTCAAGAAGTTGTTCGGCAATCCGGTAAACTCGTTTCAACACTTACGTTTTAATAATATATTTTTGTGTGGTTTAGTTTGCATAAATATTATTAATATGGCATTTTCTTTAAAAAAAATATTTGGTAAAGGAAAAGGTAAAACAGGTGAAAGTAGTAGCCATAATACTACCCTTCACCCGGCTCCCCGACCTACATAAGATAAGCAAGTTGAAAGTAGTCGCCAACCCAGATGTCCTCCTCCTCCTCCTCCCGTAATGCTTGATAGTGATCACCCTTGTTTTCAATTTACCGATAGTGAATTTCTACATGATGTTGCAGTAGGTGATAGATTAGATGATGAAATTATGAATGCTTTTTATCCTAATGAACCTATCTTAGAGGAAAATGATGATGATGATGATGATGAAACCCAAGCATCAGATTTAGATGATACATCTACTAGTCCTGTTCATAACTCAAGTAATGCACTGGCCAACCCACCTGTAAAAACTCCAACTTTTAATAGACAACCTGCTAAACGACAAGAAACATCATTAGTTTGGAATTTTTTTACTCAAGTAAGAGGACTAAATAAGGCTAAATGTAAAACTTGTGGGAAATTACTGGTTCATAAATTTACTGGAGACCGTAGCAGCACAGGTAGTTTGACTAGGCACATAAAAACACACCCTAGAGATAAGGCTAGATTTTTTCAAATGCAAGCGCAACAAGAGGGGACAAGTGTAGATTCTGCGGTTATCCATAGTACAGGTTCAAATCTAGTTCAACCAGGAATTAACACTGTCACCGAAGGTATTTTATATTACGATCCAAATAGAGATCGTGAAGAATTAGCAATGAGGATTACTGTTATGTGCTTACCTTATACTTTTGCTTCTAATCCTAATTGGATTCATTATATTAGAAGAGTTTTTAATCCTACTTATAAAGGTTGGCCTCGCGCAACAGTTAAGGCCGATATTTATAAATTCAAACATGAATATGAACAATATTTGCGCTATTTATTTACTTATATATCTAATCGGATTTCTATTACTACTGATATTGGTAGAAGTGGTAATGATTGTGATTATCTAACTTTTACAAGTCATTGGATAGATGAGGACTGGACAATGCAAAAACGTATAATTGCGCATAGAATAATTAATTCACGTCACGCAGGAAAGTTTATAGCTAACACTGTTTCAGATATTTGTAGATATTTTTGCTTTAGCGATAAAATAATGACAATTTCTATGTATAATGCTTCTAGTAACACTAGTGCTATAGGCATGTTTACAAAAACACTAAATCCTGCATTTACTAATATTTTCCATGTTAGATGTATTTGTCATATTTATCATTTAATTGTCGGTGATGGTATGCGAATTTTAAACATCGAAATTGAAAAGGTTCGAATGGATCTTAATTAGATTTTTCATTCAAACCGTAGAACTAGACTTAGAGAGTATTTTAAAAAATGTGATGATATGGCCTTAGAGAAAGAAAGGTTCCTAAACCTTGCCTGACTAGATGGAATTGTATGTACGAAAGTTTAGTAGTTGCATATGAATATAGAAACCCAATTAATGCAACGTTTAATTCTCGGGTAGGTGGCGAGGATGATGATGAAATGGTTACTACCCAAGATTGGACGAATGTTAAAATTCTTTTAGATTTTTTAGAATATTTTCAAGTTGCTACAAATGCATTTTCTGGCTATATTATCCTACTATTTCAAACTGTTTAGTTTATATTGCCGCACTAGCTGATTTGTTTGTTGAATTTGGCGAGAGTGGGGATATTTATAAACTTGCTATAAATGAAATGAAACAAAAAATTTTAAAAAAAATTTCCCTATCCCTCCTATTTTTGGTGTTGCTGCAATGTTAAATCCTATAATGAAATTGGGAGGTTTTCATTTTTTATATTCAAATATTTATAAGGCTTTAGATCTTTCAAACGAGGAAGTTGCTACCCATGCAGATGCAAAAGCATCAATTAAAATTAATGCTCAAACAGTTTATAATGCTTATCAACTTGCCTTAAAGCATGCTAGGCCAAATATTCCAACCCCTACTTCGTCTAGCTCACAATCGTCTAAAAGAGCTGCGAGCTTAACATCTCTTAAATCTTGGACGGAGTTTCGGGGTTCTCAAGGTGATAATTATGATGAAAATTTACATCTAAATGAGCTTCAAGTTTACTTGTCTCAGGGATTTGAAAGGAGAATCCAGACGACTCTTTTGATCTTTTGGAATAGTGGAAGTCAAGGGAAAAATATTATCCGGTTCTTGCAAGGATGGCTCGGGATATTTTATCAATTCAAGCTTCAACCGTTGCATCGGAGAGCGCTTTCCGTCAAGCAAAACTGCAAATAGGTAATCATAGAGCGGCGATGAGGGACAGCTTGGAAAAATCGGTACTTTTTAGAGATTGGATCCGCGCGGAAAGAAGAAACTTTGGAATTGCAGAATCACAACCGGCAATAGATGAAGCTTATGAAGAAATAATAGCGGAACTTGTGGAGGATTCGGCTTCACCCGGAAGTGGTGATGAACAAGCTTCTTTTCTACCACCACCAACACAACCTCCTCCCAACCTTGACGGATTTATGAGATTTGTTACAGATACAATGTAGATTATGATGTAACATATACTTTGACACATCTTCTTTTAGTATTTTTTTCTTTTAATGGTGGTATTAGTACTTTGTTGTGTTCATTCCATTGGGGGAATGAAGACTAAGAAAGATATGCCATTTTGGGTAATAAAAATTATAAGACATACCCTTGAATATCTTTTTTCTCAATATTTCTTTGTCTTTACTTCGAATTATTTATAAGCTACAATATATATATATATATATATATATATATATATATATATATATATATATATATATATATATACACACACACACACACACATATATATATATATATACATATACATATATAACATACAATATCTACTACAAGAAAATATATAAGGGAACATATATATACATAACATACAACCTAAACTACAAGAAAATATATAAATAATAACATACATACATAAGATACAATATATATAAGAGAATATATATACATTATACATAAGAGATACAATATATATAGTACAACAAAATAATATATATACATAAGATACAATATATATACTACAAGAAAATATATAAGAGAATATATATATACATAACATACAAGAAAATATATAAGGGAATATTTATATATATACATATCATACAATATATACTAATTACTATAATACAATATACAATAAAATATATATTATATATACTATACTAATAACTATCTACCTATGGTAGGGGTAAGGTCTGCGTACACATTACCCTGCCCAGACCCCACTTAGTGGGATTATACTGGGTTGTTGTTGTATACTATACTAATAACTAGTATACTATATAAATATATTATATACTAGTATATTATATACTATATTAATAACTACTATTCAAGATATTGCCATAAAAAAAAGTCCAAAAAAAGCTCGCCAGACCCGCCAGGCCCACCAAGCCCGGCCCGCTAAGCGCAGGATCACATGGGCTTAGGCCCGTCACGGGCTGGTCTCACCCATTGAGCCCACGAAGACCGGGACCGCCAGGCCCGTGACCGCCAGAGCCCAGGCCCGCGAAGCCCGAGACCGCGAAGCCTGGCCCGCGAGGCCCGTTTAGGTCCGGGCCCTGGACAAAATACAGCCCTACTCCGAGATGTTCAGTCGCCCAACATATATACATTTATAATGCTTGAAACGTTAAGAACGAGCATGCATCACATTTCTCAAAAAATATATGTCATGATTGCTAGTATTCTATATTCAAAATCAAAAAATCAAAAAATGTTAGTTTAAGAAAACAAAAACAGAAAAACTGAGCCTATAAATTTCTTGTGTCTCCTTATGGAATTTAATCCCCTTACAATTGACTAAGGTTTCGGATTAGTTTCTCCCAAAATAGAGCGGAATAACTATTCTATAATAGTGGTACTTTAAATTACAGAACTTCGGTAAACTCAAATGGCGGAGCAAACCACACGGAATACTTACATTTTTGCTTTAAAAAATAATATAAAATACAGAAGATAGAGGGGAGAGATTTTCATATTTGATGGTGAAAATTGAGGCTGAGCCTCTCTATTTATAGCTAATAAAGTTGAGTCCCAACAAGTGCAAAGGTGCCTATTCATTGATAAGGTGTCTATTCAACAGAAAGTTTGAATTTATGAACAGAATATTTGGCCGCGAATTTGATCATTGGAAAACAATGCCCCGAAATTCCAAATTATAGTTTCCGCGCAAAAATATTAGGAAAGGAAATATTAAATGATGGAAAAGGAAAATAAATTTGGTCCAAAAAATTATCAATCAATCAGTTGACCGAAGCGGAGCTACGATGACGATAACGTGCTTGCTCTCTTCTCAACTCTTTATGAGCAAGAAGAAGTGTTTCTACATATAAGCACAAGAATTTTCCTCTTCCTATCCAATGAGGGCAATGGTTCATTTGTAACAGGGACTAATTCAAAATCTTATTTTTCTTTTTCCACTATTTTTCATTCACACCTCTTTTGTTTCAATTAATAAAATCTAACAATGATAAGAGAATTAGGCTTCTAAAAAGTTTATTAAGTTTGTTGTTTACCTTGACCTATTGTCACGATCCGAATTTTTCACTTTCGAAACCGTGATGACGCCTATCATTGCACTCGCTAGGCAACCCAACGTTACAAGATATTACACCTTATTCCTTTATCTTTTTATAATTAGAATTTAACAAAACTAAATCAGCGGAAATACATAATTTGACTGATTACTCATATACTATTAACGAAATGGAAAATAGATACCACCCAGAAACTGGTGTCATAACTCACGAACATTCTATGAATACTAAAGTAATGGTTTGAAAGAAAATGCATATGCCTTGATGAAAGTAAAACAATAATGAAGTAAAGATAGGAGGGGACGCCAGGGCCTGCAGACGCCTGCAGAACTACCTCGGGTCTCCTGTCTGAAGTATCAACACCCAACCCCTCGATTAGCCACTACCAGCTCCGAAATCTGCACAAAATATGTAGAGTGTAGTATCAGTACTATCGACCCCATGTACTGGTAAGTGCCGAGTCTAACTTCGATGAAATAGTGACGAGGCTACAGCGGGGCATAAACAATATATATCCTATAACATTTTATAATAGGGCGAAAGAAGATACAAAATGAAATAAGACAGTAACTTGCATTTAATAAATACGGAACCCAGTCGTTCTACCAATACTCAACTAAAATCATTCCTTAAGAGAATTTCGACGCCACAATAGTGAATCCCCGCAGAAGAAGAATACATAACTAACAAATGATGTGGCGCGCATCCCGATTCCACAATATAATAAATAACAATATGAGCATTTACCCTTATTACTCCTTGTTGTGGCATGGAACCCGATCACACCAGTACACCCTTATTACTCCTCAATGTATATACCTTTATTCCTCATGTTGCAGCGTGCAACCCGATCTCACATGTCCACCTTTATTACTTATTGTTGCGGCGTGCAACCCGATCCTACCAGATGATCACATTTCACCCTTATTCCTCTTGTTGCGGCGCGCAAACCAATCTCAAAATATCAGTACCGCTCACAACATTTATACCTCAAATCATAGCAACGTGAGGCATATAGCATTATGAATCTTCAACAGTTAATACTACACAACGAGACCAACCAAAGTGTACCATGAAACATCAATAACCAACGTAAACCAACAATGTAGTATAATTAAACTACGAAACAAGTAATACCTTCGATAGAGGAAACAACATTTAACAAGAACCAATTAGACATGGAAGCATCAATAGACAAGTAGCAGTTAAAACAGGAAACCAATATATACAAAAACGGGGAAGGGAACAGACGAAATAATGTTTTGGTAGCGTATAGGTACTCGTCACCTCACCAATACGCCACACACATAGAATTTCACATAGAAAATAAGTTGAGGATCCCTAATCCCTCAAGTCAAGGTTAGACCAAATACTTACCTTAAGGCAACGGGTATTTCAAAGCTCAAGTACCGCTTTAGCTCGCGATTCCACCACCAATCCACTCGTATCTATTCATAATTAACATAATAATATCAATTAACGCAAAAGAAATCAATTCCAATGTATAATTATAGACTTTCCAATATTTTTCCCAAAAAATAAATATCAACCCCGGGCCTGCTTGATCAAAACTCAAAATTCGGATCGAAAGCCGATTACCTATTCACTCTCAAGCTCGGATATACAATTGATTTTGGAATCCGACCTTAATTTGAGGTTTAAATCCACAAATTTCAAAATTCCTAAGTTCTACCCGAAGACACTCAATTCCACCATGAAAAACCATAGATTCTGTTAGAATATACGCTTAACGCTAGAGGGGGGGGGGGTGAATAGCGTTTTAATAAAAATCAAAGATAAATTTGCGGAATTAAAATTGCAGGAATAAAGTACGTGCAGTAATTAAAGTAGTAAGGAGAGAACACACCGAATTTATACTGGTTCACCACAACGTGTGGTTAGTCCAGTCCCCGAGAGACTCTCTCGAGTTTTACACTAACTCCGTTAAGCTTACGGGTGCCTAACAAACCGTTACACTTGCTCGTAGATATACACTCTACAAGACTTCAACTTGCTCGAGGATACCTCACCTCAAGACTTCAAGTCAAGGAACTAAACTTTCCTTCTTACAACAAGGGATTAGAACTTCCCTTCGAGTGTATGCAAACACTTAGCACTCAAGACAAGACTCTCTTATAGAGTAGATGTGAGTAAAATTAATACGCTCAAGAACACAACAACTTCGTCAAGAATTTGGCTCTCAAAAACTATGAAATGAATATGAAATTATTGATATGAAAGTATGTAAGCTTAAGCAAGAATTGTAATCAGTTGTTGTACTTAAAAGAGTGGTTTTGAGGTGTATTTATAGTCCTCAAAGACCCAAATACCGTTGCTTAATTGCCAATCACTAATTGCTGATTTTGTGCTAGAATAATCGATTATCTGATTTGCATAATCGATTATCTGCAAATCGTTCAAAAATCATATGCAGATTTTAAGCTAGAATAATCGATTATTCAAATTGCATAATCGATTACCTGATAACGTTCAAAAATCAAACGCTGATTTTATGCTAGCATAATCGATTATTGCCTTGTGCATAATTGATTATCTTTCAGCGTTTTAAAAATACTTTGGCAACAGTCAGTGAATAATCGATTATGCTATATAGGATAATCGATTATTGACCTCTGCGGAATTTGTAATATAATTCGAATAAAGAGGATAATCGATTATCATATTATATAATCGATTATTTTGCTATTTGTAAATTCCGGTTTACACTGTCTTAACATAATCGATTATCGAAAAGACATAATTGATTATTTTGCTGTTTTGTAAATTCTGGTTTACACTGTCTTAACATAATCGATTATCAAAAAAACATAATCGATTATTTCTGTTCAGATTTGAAAGACATGTTTAAAATTCATTTTGGCTTAAAGAAAATGTTTGAAAATCATTTTGTTTTAAAACAAAGATGCATGGTTTGATGAAAATGATTTTACGAGATAAGCCAAGACTTGAATCTATTGTTGGATCAAGATCACAATATAAAACGACTCATGTATATCTTTGATGCTTTACTTGATCTTGTTCTTTGTTTCTCTTGTGCTTGGACTTCAGCATATGCCAATGTTCCATGCTCGTCGGTTTGTCATTTATCAAAACCTACAAAGATGAACACACGTTTAGTTTTAGCGATTTGAGAACGTGTTTCAACAATTTCCCCCTTTTTGATAATGGCAAACCAATATCGGTATATGCATATTAAATAATTGATAATGACAATCCAAGACAAGTATATAGATATGTGAATGAGTTCCCCCTCAATTTATGCCAATATGTATTAGTGTGCATAGCCCTTATTCTTCCCCCTTTTGACATTAGCAAAAATAAATAACCTTTTATTGAGGAAACAATATTGAAAATACATAATAAAGCAAGAAAAATAGACAAAATATTATTCAAACGAGATGGAAGCAAGAAAAAAATAGACAAGATATTATTCATTTTCACATTAACAACCGCCTCGGCATCCGGCACTTCTTCCGGAAGGGCAACTTGGGCATAGGGATAGCGGACGTGGTCAAAATATCCATGAAGCTCGTGGGATAATCGGGTGACATTCCTATCAATACGAGTCATGGATGTGGAAAAAAGGCAAGTTTCTCATAAATGGTTTGGAGGGAAGCAACGGACGGGGCCTGAGGACGACGTCTTTGAGTTGGAGGAGGAGCCGGATGTTCACCGATATTGGGAAATGAAGATTCTTGAATTTTCCAATTTTTTGTTGCCTTTTTGTTCATCAAATAAAGCACCTTCTTCCCTAGTGTAGAGTGAAATGTCTTCCCCATTTCGTGGAAGTTTAGTGAGGACTTCCAGGTTTTCCTCATTTAAAAGAATAGGAACTCCATTGATGCTTGAGACAAGTTCACCATCTTCGTCCTTCCCGAGATTGGAATAGAAGGCACGAATTAGAGAAGGGTAAATGTAAGGGGATTGAAGATATATAAATTCAAGAAGTTGACTTTGCATGAGGATATTTGTTGTGGATGGAGGGGCGATGTGGCTAAGGAATCGATCAGTGGAGAATCGAGGAGGAAGGATTTCTCGATTTTCAAATTGTTCGACGAAACGAATAAGTTCGGATTCACTGTCGAACCATAAATAAGATCTGTCTTTATAGCAGTGAACGGGTGGAGGAGCAATGGAAGAGGAGGCAATATTTTTGCCGGAACGAGCGCGTTTAGAATTCTTTCCCGTCATTTGAAAAAAAATTGAACCTTTGCAAGGATTTTTGGAGAGTTATGAAGAGTATTTGGAGCTAAGAGTGATGTTGAAGTGAAGAGTTTGAAGAGTGGATGCACCAATTTATAGGGTGAAGGAGATGAAGGCATTTAATTGTACAATAACTTCAGATTTTAAGTGCCAAACAGTAAAAAACGGTAAGAAGTTTGAAAAAGTGAACGTTGATAATCGATTTTGTTGGTCAGATAATCGATTTTGGTGACCCAGTCTGAAAACAGATGCAGAGAATAATCGATTATCATTTTGAGATAATCGATTATGGCAGGAAATGTACTAACTAATGGAAAGTCGAAGCGGTAAAGGAAAATCGATTACGAGGTTGCCGAGAATCGATTATTTTAATCTTTAGCTTAGACCTGCAAACCAAAATTAGTTAATAATCGATTGCGATAAATAGATAATCGATTATTCTATATGTTCACTATCATTTGACAAACAGAATGTTAAGATAATCGATTATGGCTATTGGGATAATCGATTATATTATAAGTTTGCTCAAAAATCTGCAAAACAGAACACAAATATAATCGATTATGAAATATTGATAATCGATTATTGCATATGGTCGCCAAAATCCTGCAAAACGGAAATGTTAAATAATCGATTGTTGTATTGTAAAAATCGATTATTGCATTTGGTCAGCAATTATGTGACTGTATTCCCCCTGACTTTGGGGCGATACCTGTAAAAAAGAATTAGGCGCCTCCGACGCTCAAGTTAGTAATCGTTATGCATGTATTAGATCAACGTGGAGTCAAGTATTCCGAGTTCACTACGAATTCGGAAAAAGGACTCTTTCTCTAAAGGCTTTGTGAAGATGTCGGCCAATTGATATTTGGTTTCAACAAACTCAATTTCGACATCACCTTTGAGAACGTGATCTCTTATGAAGTGGTGCCTAATTTCTATGTGTTTCGTTCTTGAGTGAAGAACAGGGTTCTTCGTCAAGCTTATGGCGCTAGTATTATCACATCGAAGAGGGATATGATTGATACTAAGACCATAATCCGAGAGTTGTTGTTTCATCCAAAGGATTTGAGCACAACAACTCCCCGCGGCTACATATTCAGTCTCGGTTGTGGATAACATAACACTTACTTGTTTCTTGCTAAACCAAGAAACTAGAGAGCTACCGAGCAAATGGCAAGTGCCACTAGTGTTCTTGCGGTCCAATTTGCAACCCGCAAAATCAGAATCGGAATAGGCAACAAGTTGGAATGAAGAACCTTTGGGATACCATAGTCCCACATTTATAGTTCCAACAAGATACTTCATTATCCGTTTTACCGCAGTTAGGTGCGACTCCTTCGGACATGATTGATATCGAGCGCATAAGCACACGCTAAACATGATGTCCTGTCTACTTGCAGTAAGATAAAGAAGGGATCCGATCATACCTCGATACTTCTTTGTGTCTACTTCCTTACCTTTCTCATCTTTGTCAAGATGGTCGGATGTACTCATTGGAGTGGCCATTGCTTTGGCGTTGCTCATTTCAAAACGATTTAGCAACTCCTTGCAATATTTAGATTGGCAAATGAAAGTTCCCTCTTTCATTTGTTTCACTTGCAACCCCAAGAAGAAGTTTAGCTCACCCATCATTGACATTTCAAATTCACTTGTCATTAATTCAGAGAATTCCTTGCACAAAGAATTGTTAGTAGCACCAAAAATAATATCATCTACATATATTTGAACTAATAAGATGTCATTGTTTTTGTTCTTAATAAAGAGTGTAGTGTCAACTTTCCCCCTAATGAACTCATTGTCCAAGAGAAATTTGCTTAAACGTTCATACCAAGCTCGGGGAGCTTGTTTAAGACCATAGAGGGCTTTCTTAAGTTTGAAGACATGATCGGGAGATTTAAAGTCTTCAAAATCCGGGGGTTGTTCAACATATACTTCCTCTTGAATAAACCCATTTAGGAAGGCACTCTTTACATCCATTTGATATAAAATAAAATTCATGGAAGAGGCGAAAGCAAGTAATAGACGAATAGCTTCTAACCGTGCTACGAGTGCATAAGTTTCTTCATAATCAATTCCTTCTTCTTGATTATATCCTTTAGCTACAAGCCTAGCTTTGTTTCTAGTGATTATACCGTTTTCATCTAATTTATTTCGAAAAACCCATTTTGTACCAATTATGGTGTGATTATTGGGTCTTGGCACCAATTCCCAAACATCATTACGTTTGAATTGGTTAAGCTCCTCTTGCATTGCCAAGGTCCAATGCTCATCCCCAATTGCTTCGGAAATGGTTGTAGGTTCTATTTGTGAAACAAATGCCATATGTCTTACAGTGTCTTTAAGAAGGTTTTCGAGTACTTACCCCTTGTTCGATATTGCCGATTACCTTGTCGAGAGGATGTTCTTTAGACGTCCTCCATGCTTTGGGCATCATCGATTCTTCTTCTTGTGGTGGTGCTGCTTCCAATAGTTGTTCCACGACTTCATCTTGAACTTCCTTTGGATTCTCCTTTTGCACCTCGTCTTGAAGATTGATTTTGTTTAAAGCATCTGTAAGACCATCACAGAAATCCTTTCTCGCCAAGCGAGCATCATTTTCACAAAATACTATATGAGGAGATTCCTCAACAGTTTTGGTTCGATTATTGAAAACTCTATATGCTTTACTACGCGATGAATAACCCAGAAAAATTCCTTCATCAGATTTCGCGTCAAATTTTCCCAAGCTATCTTTTCCGTTGTTATGAATGAAACATTTACAGCCGAAGACTTTAATATGGGAGAGGTTAGGTTTCCTTCCCTTGTAGAGTTCAAAGGGAGTTTTTATGAGTATCGGTCTGATACCAATTGTTAGAATATACGCTTAACGCTAGAGGGGGGTGAATAGCGTTTTAATAAAAATCAAGATAAATTTGCGGAATTAAAATTGCAGGAATAAAGTAAGTGCAGTAATTAAAGTAGTAAGGAGAGAACATACCGAATTTATACTGGTTCACCACAACGTGTGGTTAGTCTAGTCCCCGAGAGACTTTCTCGAGTATTACACTAACTCCGTTAAGCTTACGGGTGCCTAACAAACCGTTACACTTGCTCGTAGATATACACTCGACAAGACTTCAACTTGCTCGAGGATACCTCACCTCAAGACTTCAAGTCAAGGAACTAAACTTTCCTTCTTACAACAAGGGATTAGAACTTCCTTTCAAGTGTATGCAAACACTTAGCACTCAAGACAAGACTCTCTTATAGAGTAGATGTGAGTAAAATTAATACGCTCAAGAACACAACAACTTCGTCAAGAATTTGGCTCTCAAAAACTATGAAATGAATATGAAATGATTGATATGAAAGTATGTAAGCTTAAGCAAGAATTGTAATCAGTTGTTGTACTTAAAAGAGTGGTTTCGATGTGTATTTATAGTCCTCAAAGACCCAAATACCGTTGCTTAATTGCCAATCACTAATTGCTGATTTTGTGCTAGAATAATCGATTATCTGATTAGCATAATCGATTATCTGCAAATCGTTCAAAAATCATATGCAGATTTTAAGCTAGAATAATCGATTATTCAAATTGCATAATCGATTACCTGATAACGTTCAAAAATCAGACGCTGATTTTATGCTAGCATAATCGATTATTGCCTTGTGCATAATTGATTATCTTTCAGCGTTTTAAAAATACTTTGGCAACGGTCAGTGAATAATCGATTATGCTATATAGGATAATCGATTATTGGCCTCTGCGGAATTTGTAATATAATTCGAATAAAGAGGATAATCGATTATCATATTACATAATCGATTATTTTGCTGTTTTGTAAATTTCGGTTTACACTGTCTTAACATAATCTATTATCAAAAAGACATAATCGATTATTTTGCTGTTTTGTAAATTCCGGTTTACACTGTCTTAACATAATCGATTATCAAAAAAACATAATCGATTATTTCTGTCCAGATTTGAAAGACATGTTTAAAATTCATTTTGGCTAAAATGAAAATGTTTGAAAATCATTTTGTTTTAAAACAAAGATGCATGGTTTGATGAAAATGATTTTACGAGAGAAGCCAAGACTTGAATCTATTGTTGGATCAAGATCACAATATAAAACGACTCATGTATATCTTTGTTGCTTTACTTGATCTTGTTCTTTGTTTCTCTTGTGCTTGGACTTCGGCATATGTCAATGTTCCATGCTCGTCGATTTGTCATTTATCAAAACCTACAAAGATGAACACACGTTTAGTTTTAGCGATTTGAGAACGTGTTTCAACAGATTCAACGATGAAGTTTTGTAAAAAAATGAAATAGATTGGAAAAATGAGTTAGGAATTATTTATCTATGATTTGGTGAAAAACTTGCCCTAGGAAAATCGCCTCTTGAAGTTTAGGTTTTGAAAAATGGGAGAATGAATGAAAAATCTCATCTAAGTTATGTTTTAAATAGTTGCAGATCACATTTTTGACCCGAGCTTCGCAAATGCGAAGAACCATCACATATTCAAGGTACCCCACACTTTTGTTTCCTTCGCAATTGCGAAGGTACGACAAAAAGATCGCATTTGCGATCATTCCCCTTCCCAGACTCTCTTCGCAATTGCGAAGATATGTTCATATTTGCGAACTCTGATGGCCTAAGACTTATTCACAATTTCGATAAAGACCTCGCAATTTCCATACCTTCTTTGCTTGCATTTGCTAAGCCTAATCTAGCAATTGCGAGATCAGATGTCTACAACAGATACCAGTTACACCAGCAATTCTCTAAGTTCCAAAATCACTCTGTAGCTTATCCAAAACTCACTCGAGCCCTCGCGGCTCCAGACCAAACATTCATACAAATCTTAAAACATCACACGAACTTGCTCACGCGATCAAATCGCCAAAATACCATTTAGAATTATGAATTCAACACCAAAACACATGAAATTTTTAAGATAGCTTCAAAACTTTTAATTTATCAACCAAAGGTCCGAATCACATCAAATCACTCCGCTTTTCACCAAATTTCACATATAATGCTTAAATATCATAACGGACCTGTACCGGGATCCGGAACCAAAATATGAGCCTGATACTAACATGATCAATTCTTTTGAATTATTGCATTTTAAGTCTTATCAATTTCTTTCAAAAATTAATTTCTTAGGCTAGGGACCTCGAAATTCGATTCCGTGAATATGCTCAGGTCCCATATTTTACTAATGATCCTCCGGGACCGTCGGAATACCAGTCCAAATCCGTTTATCCAAAATATTGGTTGCACGTAACTAAAATCAACTTTTGAAGGCAAATATTATTATTTTCTCGAATTTTCACATAAATTCTTTACGAAACCGTGCATGTACTACACACACAAATCCAGGAATTAGAACACGAATTTGACTTCTAAAACAAGAGATACCTTTTGAATCATCACATTTTCTACCTCTAAAATAATGGTTTGTCCTCGAAAGGACATAGAAAAGTACCTGAGTCGGTGAAAAGATGGGGATATCTGCTCCGCATATCGGAATCGGACTCCCAACTAGTTGCCTCAACAGGCTGACCTCTCCATCGCACACGAACCGAGACGATGGAATGCAATGGGATAGATGGTAGAGAAGGATAACTCTTCGATCTCAACTAACGAACCTGCCGGTCTAGAATAGCTATTGGCTCCTCCTGGTTGGTCAAATCCTTGTCCAACTGGACAGTGCTGAAACCTAACACGTGGTATGGATCACCGTGATACTTCCAAAGAATGGACACATGAAACACTGGATGCATTGTTGATAAACCTATAGGCAATGCAAGTCTGTAAGTCACCTCTCCCACTCGATCAAGGATCTCAAAAGGTCCGATAAACCTAGGGTTTAGCTTCCCTTCTTCCCAAGTCTCATCACTTCCTTCATGGGCGACACTCGAAGCAACACTCTCTTTCTGACCATGAATGGCACATCACAAACCTTACGGTCGACATAACTCTTTTTCCTGGACTAAGCTGTACGAAGTCTATCCTGAATGATCTTAACCTTATCCAAGGAATCCTATACTAAATCTGTATCTAGCAACCAAGCCTCTCCCCGCTTAAACAACCCAACCGGCAATCGACACCATTTACCATATAATGCCTCATATGGGGCCATATGGATGCTCGATTAATAACTGGTGTTGTAGGAAACCGCTAATGGAAAGAATTGATCCCAAGAACATTCAAAGTCAACAACACATGCACGGAGAATATCCTCCAAAATCTGAATGGTACGCCTGAGGATGAAATGATGTTCTCAACTTGACCCCCGTACCCAAATCATGTTGTACTGCCCTCGACAAATGTGAGGTAAATTGCATACCTCGGTAAAAAATGATAGACACAGGCACACCATGAAGACGAATAATTTCACGGATATAGATCTCTGCCAACCGCTCCGAAAAATAGGAAATTGCCACATGAATGAAATGCACTGCCTTAGTCAGCCTATCGACAATAAGCCATACTTAATCGAACTTCCTCTGAGTCCGTGGGTGTCCAACAATGAAATCCATAGTGATATGCTCCCACTTCAACTTAGGAATCTCAATATTCTGAAGGAAACTACCCGTTCTTTGATACTCGTATTTGACCTGTTGATAATTCAAACACGAAGCTACACATGTAATAATATCCTTCTTTATCCTCCTCCACCAATAATGTTGCCGATGTCCTTATATATCTTCGCAGCGTCTAGATGGGTAGAATACTTGGAAATTTGATTTCGGGCATACGCACAGGTCCCATATTTCAATACAGATCCTTTGGGACCGTCGGAACATGTGTCCGGGTCCGTTTACCTAAAATAATGATCAAACTGAATTAACATAAACTTTTCAAGGCAAAACTTATTATTTTCTCAAATTTTCACATAAAGGCTTTTCATAATCGCGCCAGGACTGCACACACAAATCGAGAAAAGATAAAAGAATGTTTTTATGCCCTCGGAATATAGATTCAACTTCTAAAAGAAGAGATGACCTTTTGGGTCATCACACCTATCTATTAGTCACGTTAAGTCTGTTGCTCAGGCTATGAATTTCACTACAAATTTGGGGTAAGGCCACATTAACTAAAGACAACGCTTAATCAGTGATGGATCAAGGATAAAGTCATGGGTGTTTACTGACAAAAGTTCTAAAAGAAGTGGAAAAATGAGTTTATTTGTCGATGCTCACTCAATATATATATAAATATTTTTTTGTAATTACCTATACAATTTATTAAATTTGGTCAAAGATAATGGGTGCTTGAGCACCCACAAGTGACCACGTAGATCCACCACTCCGCTTAATAAGTGTTGCCTGAGGTATTTGTATGAATGCTTATTAAGGAGTGTCTTTTGATCAAAACTCACACTTTTTGATAATCAATCAACACAATTTAGGTGTGATTAAAGATTGTCTTTATTCAATTTGGGTCTCACTTTGATGATTTCAGGATTACAGGTGCAAGACCGAAAAAATTACTGAAAGCCATCTCCTTCCGGTCGACTATATTGACCATGATCGAAGAGTTCAGCTTAAAAAAGGAAGAAAGACCTTGATAACTTTTGTTTTGATAAGTGTAGATATTTTTTATTTGTTTAACCTTTTTGAAAATTGTAACCTAAAGGAAGGTAGAAGGAAAAATTCAATTTTATTTAGAGACTAAATAAAAACATATTAATTATGCCTTCAATTTATTTTCTTATATTTTTAGGAAACTCATAATTCATATATGTCACGACTCAAAATTCCAACAATGGGACGTGATGGCCCCTAACATCCGCTTAATAGGCTAGTCAACATTAGCTAAAGAATTAATCAATTTAACAATTAAAAGTGAAATATTAAGAAATTAGGACTGAAATACTTTGAATTAGGTAATAATCCAATACCATTGTGGTCTATCATAATCCTATATTGATCATGCTCGGAGAGTTCAGCCAAAAAAGGAAGAAGGACCTTGATAACTTTTGTTTTTGATAAGTGTAGATATTTTTTATTTGTTTAATCTTTTTGAAAATTTTAAACTAAAGGAAAGTAGAAGGACAATTTCAATTTTATTTAAAATCTAAATAAATAGTATATTAATTGTGCCTTTAATTTATTTTCTTGTATTTTTAGAAAATTCAAAATTCATATATTTCACGACTCAAAATTCCAACAATGGGACTGTGATGGCCCCTAACATCTGTTTGATAGGCAAGTCAACATTAGCTAAAGAACTAATCAATTTAACAACTAAAAGTAAAATATTATGAAATTAGGAGTGAAATACTTTGAATTATGTAATATTCCAATACCATCGATGTCAAGACTAATCCTACAAAATTGGCACACAATCCATGAGCTAATAGAATACTATAAACAGAGTTTAATACTAATGTATGTTACAAAATAAATAGCAACAGAGATAGGAAGGGACTTTAGGGTCTGCGAATATGTACAGCTCCCCAAGAGTAAGGTGGGAAGTTCTTGGAGGGAAGGATGCCAGGGGTCTATTTGGAAACAGCCTCTCTACCCCAGGATAGAGGTAAGGTCTGCGTACATACTACCCTCCCCAGACCCCACTATGTGAGATTATACTGGGTTGTTGTTGTTGTTGTTGTTGTTGAATATTGTACAGCTCTACCTCAAGTATCGTGAGAGGACGGGTCCGAGCAATCACTGCTACGCACCACTGGGACAAACACTGGGATATGCACAAGAAACGAATTGAGATTATGAACTAGCCCTTGATTTACCGTGACGTAAGCATCGTGACATAAGCGGCAGAGGTGACTGAAATGTCCTGTCGGTTTGTATATCAAGGCATTAAATGTGTGTCAGTTACTATCGCTCACTATTTGTTCTGAACCGTCACCTTCATCCTATAAATGTGTTTTCCTTCTCTTTGCCCAAACTTTACTCTTAATCTTTGTTCTAAATTCAAAGATATTCAAATCGATTTATCGATAAATTGAATCGATTATTTGTTGTCGATTTCGATTTCCAAATTTTCCTTATCGAGTTATCAATTTCGATTACGATTTTGTCCTTTTCAGTTATCGGTATATCAATAAACCGATAAGATATACTAAAAAATATTTACCCTTATTCTATAATACCCTTTCCTTTACCCTAAGTCCCTAATCCCTTTATTTCATCTACCACATTTAAGGAATGATCATATTTAAAATTTAAGGGAATGAAGTTCAAATTAATGGAAAATAGAATTAGTTGTGATGATGTTTTTTTTAATAGCGGTTGAGTGTTGGTGGAATATATTTGATCCATTAATTTAGTTACTTGCATGTGCTTGTTGACACAATATTTATGTTATAAACGGTGTTTGTCTTATTTTAGCTTATTTTTGTCCATATTAGTTAGGCGTGTTTATAGTGATATACTTTCCATGGAATATCGCAAATTTTTTTATTGGTGTAATTGATAACCGAATCGATAAGCCCCAAAAATTAATAAATAGAAACCTTATTGAAATGATAACGATAAGTATATGTACAAATCGATAATTGATAAGTAATTATCGATAAGGGAAAATCGAGTCGATATATCGAATCCACACCCCTATTTACATCTTTTATGTTTTTTTGTTCTGCATAATCTCCAGGTTTTGTGATCAACCTTCTCTCAGAATATCAAGTCTTATTCTCTTCTTATTTCATTAAACTCGGACCCAAAATGGTGAAAACATCCAAAACTATGTCACAGAAGGAAAAATCTTCCTCGTCTAAGCCAGCTGGTGAACAACCTTCTTCGAAGGTGGTATTTTTTTAGCTCGGATGAGGACATGGACCAGGTTTGGATGGGCCGATTTGTACGAGTGAAGAACTCAGACCTAATCCCAACCGAAAGCATTCCATTTCTAGAGAAATGTAATATGTAACATGAGTATAATTCCTCCTTTTAACTTCTGTTTACTTTCTCTTCTTTTTTCATCCTTTCTTCCTGGTGTTTTACTTAGTGCAACTGTTGTCTAGATGTCGAGTGTGATTCTGCATCTAGAGAACTAGGTCAGGAAATTAATATCAACGTCTACACACGATGAGCACCTATGGAGCGAATTTTGAAGGTACGATGGGAGGACCGAAACCATGGTAAGTTATCATATATCTCGATAATCTTGATCGATGTCCGAATTTACTCCACATACTTGTTTTTTTTACAGGTCTCGGCAAGGATGTGCCGTTGAGGCCTCCGACATTCCTTCTTCTGAAACCAACACTTTTGATGTTATTTGACGTACAATAATTTCTAGATGCCTATTATGAATCTGCACCCCCTGGGAGCGATAAACCTGTAGGATTTTATTAACCAAAGAGATTCGGCTTTGCGCTATAGTTAGATAAGCACCAATCAAGAATCCCCAAGGAATTCCAAGAATTCTTGTTATACATTTGTTCCAACCCTCAATCCTCTTTTCTGTTTGGTGAGGAGGAGACCCGGTCCCAAAATCGGTGAAGGATAAGAAAAGGAAAAGAGTCTGAACTTTCGAGGATCCAAAGCCCCAGAAAAACCTGTCTCATAAGACAAATAAAGACATCGTCATCCTGCCTACGGAGGTGCTTCAGTAGCTAAGAGAGGAAGAAGAAGAAGAAGAAAAAAAAAATAAAGACGAAGACTCCGAGCTAGTGGCCCAAGTCAAGAGGAACACCGAGGCCCCAAAGGCCACTAAGTCAATGAGGGTTGGAGATATTTAGCCTCAAACTGAGGGGATCTTGGAAGAGGACCCGAAAAAAATCCTCGAGCTGTTGGAGACTAAAGATGTCTCCTGCCTAAATGGACAGTCGGCGATATGTCCGAAAAGGCCGACTCCGAGGCCCTTTGAAATAAAGAGAGCACTCCAAGTGATTTACTTGGGGGAAATAGAAATCGAAGACCCCCCGCCGCTTCCTTCATTCTCGTAAGGGGAAGTTCGGGAGGCTTAGGCCATGAAGGCCCATCAAGTAGAAGGCGTCATCGAAGGGGAGGACCTTTTCCAAGTTGTTTTGCTGGGGTCGACGATGTCGCTGGCTTGAATGACTTGGACATACTGAGGAGCAGCTTCGGCAAATCTTCCTCGAGTTTTAGATATACCAGCCAATTTCCGACCCCCAGTGTTGATCCTAAGTGCAAATGGACTATCATTATTACAATCCCAGAGGATGCACGAGTTTTTGCTACCTTCGTATGGGTGGCTAGTTACTTCAAGGTCTGTCACTGAAGAAGATCAAGATCTGATGGATGAGGTGGGAGCATCATGTCTTTTTAATGATGCCCAGAAAGCTTTGAATCGGGTAATCCCTAACTTTCTTTACTAACACATGTATTCTTCATACTTGTATTTTTCTCTCCTTGACTAATTTTCTTCTCTTCTATTTGTGTAGGACTCTGTACTTAATTATAAGGCTTTATTTAAGTCTCGAAGAGATTTGAGACGATATGAAGCTAAAATTCAAGGGCTTAACGAGAAGAAAAATACTTTCAGGCTTCTCAGTGAGCAAAATGAAAAAGAAATCAAAGGCCTCCGAGCTGAGCTGGTCATGACCTAGAAAGAACAAAGAAAACTGACTGAGCAGGTAAATAAGGTCTTAGACGCTTATGGAATCTATTTGGAAATAATGGCTAATGATTCGATCTCACAGGTCCAGCAACTGCATAAAATGATCGTGCAACTTCTAGGAAAGGTAGATGAGGTAAAGGCGACGACTGTAGTGTGGAAGAAATTGATGGACCGCCTTACCTCAAGGAAAAAGGCTACTCGAGCTCAGTTATCCTCAACCGAAAGCCAACTCCAAGGCATGAAAGAGAAGAACTTGGAGCAAGCCAAGAAAATTGAGAGCTACAGGCTCGGTTGGACACAGAGCTTGCAGTGGAAAAATCTGGGTTCAGACGGCTAAGATTGATGCTGAAACGATCGTGGTTGTCTACTGATCTGACGTCGAGACCACTCAAGTTCGAGCTAAAGAAGTTGCCTAAGCTTCTCAAACTTGAGCATACTGGGTTGTCGAGCATGTCAAGTGCTAGGCTTGAAGAGAAAATTTTGAGGAGATTCATGCCCATGGCTTTAACTTTGCTGTCGAGATCGAGAATACGAAAGAGCTTGATCCTGAAGCCAAAGTGCTGCTCTCTTATGATGATGATGATTTCGAGAATGTGAGTGGATCTGAGAGCGGAGAAGATCCCGATGACGAAGGTGTAGCTCCAAAGGAAAATTAGGCACTTAGGATTTTTCTTTTTTGAATTTTTCTATAGGATCCTGATCAGTCCTTCTAAATATTTTCATATATAAAAGATCTATTTTCTCTCTGATTTTTCTTTATTTCAATTTCTGCCACGTGAAATTCTTTTTCGTTCATGTCTTGAAAACTTTCATAAGTACAAGGTTGGCAATTTGATCGAAGTCTGACTAGAGTAGTCTTTATAATTGAGCGAGTACGTACTCAAACTCGAAGTAGGATGACCCTTAGGTTTTATTTGATTGAGGATGACTTCTCAAACTCAAAAAATGAACGGCCTCTAGGCTCTTTAATTAGGTCTATATGGCCTAAAAAGTAGGGCTCGAGTAATCTACATGGGCACGGTTTGTTTGACTGTTTGTCCCTAAAAAAGTTTTACCTATCCAAACCATGTCGACAGGAAGTATATTCTTTATAATAAAGCCGACAGCCGAGGGTGATTCCCCCTAGTATTCAAGTCTTATTATAATGAAGCCTCTGATACTTTTGAATTGCTCTAAATCAGCACAAATAATGGTCGCCTCATTAAAAACCTTACGGAAAACACCGCTTTGGACAAAAATCATTTTAAGCAAAAAAGAGTGCAATACATGCCTTCATACCTAAGGACTTTGTGATGAAGAATCCTTTGATTTCTTTGATATAACACCTGCAATTGATTAGTATAGAATGTAAATGAAAAAGGAGAAGGTCGTACCTTATCAGAAGTATCATTTGAGGAGTAATACGTTCTAATTGTTTGGTAATTGCTCGTCGTCCATCGTGCCAAGTTTGTTGGATCCCTTTCCGACGATGTCGAGGATCAGATACGATCCCTCCCAGTTCTGACCAAGTTTTCCTTCATTTGGGTCTCGAGTATAGAGAGTGACCTTTCTCGGAACTAAGTCCCCAGTTTTAAAGTGTCGAAGATTTTTTCTTTGCTTGTAATACCTCTAGATCCGTTGTTTCTGTGGACATTCAAATGAAGGAAGCTTCTCGTCTTTCATCTAGCGATTTGAGGCTCACATTCATAGCCTCGTGATTTGACTCTTTTGTTGCATACTGAAAATTGAAGCTAGCTTCCCCGACTTAGATCGGGATCTGAGCTTCGTCACCGTAGACCAAAGAGAATGGTGTTTCCCCATACTGGATTTCAATATTTTTCTATACGCCCAAAGGGACCTCGGGCAATATTTCTCTCCATTTTCCTTTAGCTTCGTTCAATCTTTTCTTCAGGTTTTAGATGACGGTCTTGTTTGTCGATTCGTCATGTTTGTTCCCACTAGGATGGTATGGCGTCGATAGGATCCTTTTCATTTTGTGGTCTTCGAAAAACTCTGTCACTTTGCTACCGATAAATTGCTTTTCATTGTCGCATAAAATCTTGGCAGGCATTCCGAACCGGCATATAATGTGGTCCCAGATGAAGTCTATGACTTCTTTTTTTCTGAATTTCTCGAAGGCTTGTGCTTCAACCCACTTAGAGAAATAGTTATTCATAAACAAAATGAATTTAGCTTTACCTGGGTCTAATGGTAGAGTACCAACTATATTCATCCCCCATTTCATGAACGGCCATGGGGATAAGACTAAGTAGAGTTGCTCTCCGGGTTAGTGGATCGTTGGCACATAAATTTGACATTTGTCACACTCTTGAACAAATTCTTTATTGTCCTTTTCCATATCGTCCCAATAGTATCATGCTCTGATGACTTTGTGAACCAATAACTCAGAACCAGAATAATTTCCGCAAGTTCCCTCGTGAATTTCCCGTAGAATGTAGTCAGTATTTCCTGGTCCCAAACATTTTGCTAATGGTCCATCAAATGTTCACCTATACAGTATTCCATCCTCGGCCAACATGAACCGTGCAGACTTCGTGCGTAGAGTCCTTGATTCTTTAGGATCCAATGGAAGCTTCCCATTCTTTGAGTATTCCATGCACTTATTCCTCCAATCCCAGGTTAGACTTGTGTAGGTTATTTTGATGTGTTATTATTCGATTACTGACCTCAAAACTTGTACGACAATCCCCGAGCTAAGTTCATCATCTTCGATCGATGACCCCAAATTTACAAGGGCATAGACCTCGTTATTTTGTTCTCGAGGTACGTGTTGTAGGGTTTATTCTTTAAATCAATGTAAAGACACTTGTATTTTGTCCAAGTTCCTCTGTATTCGATCTTCTCGAACCTCAAAAGTTCTGTTGACTTGATTTACCATAAGTAAGGAGTCGCACTTGGCCTCGATGACCTTTGTTCCCAAGCTCTTAGCAAGATCGAGAGCTGCAATCATAGACTTATACTCGGCCTTATTGTTAGTTAATTTTGAAGTTGTGATAGACTGTCTAATTGCGTTACCTGTAGGTGGCTTCAAAATGATTCCTAGACCGGACCCCTTTACGTTCAAGCGTCTTTTGTGAAGAGGGTCCACACCCCCGATATTGTACCCAATTTTAATGATAGTTCTTTTTGACCTCGAGCACCAGGGTTGGCGGAAAGTCGACCATGAAGTCTGCCAATATTTGAGACTTGGTGGTTGTTGGAGGTTGATACTCGATATTGTACCCGCTGAGCTCCACGGTACATTTGTCCAATCGGCCCGAGAGTTCGGGCTTGTGCAAAATGTTGTAAAGTGAGTAGGTGGTTATAACACTAATTGGGCGACATTGAAAATATAGTTTAAATTTCCTAGAGGCGCTTATTAAAGCAAGCACTAATTTTTCTAAGTATGGGTACCGGGTCTTGGCTTCACCCATGGTCCGACTAACATAATAAACAGAAAATTATGTACCTTGCTCTTCTCGAACAAAGACCCCACTAACCGCTATCTCCGAGACTACTAAGCATAAGTAAAATTTCTCTCTGCCTTTGGGGTGTGAAGCAATGTCGGGCTCGACAAGTATCATTTAAGTTCCTCCAAGACCTGTTGACATTGTCAGATAAAGCGCTTAACGCTAGAGGGGGGGTGAATAGCGTTATAATAAAATTTATCGTAAGCTTGCGGAAATTAAAATTTGCAGGAAATAAATAAGTGCGTTAAATAAACAAAAAGGAAAGAACGCACCGATATATTCTGGTTCACCACAACACGTGGCTAGTCCAGTCCCCGAGAGACTCTCTCGAGATTTTCCACTAACTTGTTAAGCTTACGGGTGCTCAACAAACCTTTACAACTTAAGGACACAAGCCTTAACACCTTTGCTCGGAGATACAACACTCCAAGACTTCAACAAAGGAAACACAAGTTCCTTACAACAAGAGAATTACAATTCTCTTACAAGTGTATAAAACACTAAACACTCAAACAAAATACTCCTTAATGAGTAGATATGAGTAAAAGAAGTAAGCTCTAGATCACAACAACTTTGGACAAGAATATGGCTCTCAAAAGCTTTATGAAATTGAATATAAAATGATAAACAAAAGTGTGCAAGCTTATAGCAATGTAATGATCAGTTGTAGTATGTTGTTGTGTTTAAAACACTAAAATGAAGCTGTATTTATAGTTGAAAAACTTGGCATTACCGTTGCCTAATTGCCAATTAAGAGTTGCTGATTTTACTCACTGACAATCGATTGTCAAACCCCAACAATCGATTGTCTGCCAGTCAGATCAAAATTCAATCCCAGATTTTACGCTTGATAATCGATTACTTTCAATCCATAACGATTACTGGCAACGTTCAAAAAATCCTTTCCAGATTTTACCACAAACAATCGATTGTCCAGAATCAACAATCGATTACTCAGCAAAGTTCAAAAAATCTTCTCCAGATTTTAATCAAAACAATCGATTATACAGAATCAATAATCGATTACCCAATAACGTTCAAAAAATCTTTTCCGGATTTTAATCAAAACAATCAATTATACAGAATCAATAATCGATTACCTGACGGTATTTGAAAACTTTACGACAACGGTCAGCTTCATAATCGATTGCACAAAGTCAACAATCGATTACTTATCAGTTTTTGAAAAACATTTTAGACACTGTCTCTTTGACAATCGATTGTCCAATGTAACAATCGATTATTTAATAAATTTGAAAATCACTGGAAGACACTGTCTCAACATAATCGATTACCA